>CM030359.1:206205718-207447597 GCA_017893485.1 Hemerocallis citrina
TGGAAGAGCCCCCCATGGGGCCTCCGTGGATGAGGTGCAGAACTCGTTCGACCTCGAACTTGGGGGTCTCATCGCGCCGCTCGGAGCGCTTGTTAGCCCCCCGAGGCGGAGGAGTGGCGCGTTCCCCCTGATTGTTCGCCTTCACAAATTTGGCCAACTGCCCCCTCTGGATGAGGGCCTCTATCTCATTTTTCAACGCCCGGCAGTCGTTGGTGTCGTGGCCGTGGTCCCGGTGGTAACGACACCATTTCTCTTTGTTCCTCCTCTTGGCCGGGGTGTTCATCCTCGGAGCGGGAGGTATAACTCCTTCCTTCTCCACTTCCATCAGGATGGTGGAGACATTGGTGGTGAGGGGAGTGAACTTCTCGAACCTGGGGGGAGGACGGCACTGACCGCTATTGTCCTTCTGCAGCTTCTTGGATCCTTCCTCCTCTGCCGTCTTCCTCTTCGAGCCGGAGGCAGGTCCTCCGAAACTCAGAAGGCACTCGGCCTCTTCCGCCCGAATGTACTTCTCGCATCTTAGGAGAAGATCGGCGAAGTTGTGCGGGGGCTTCTTGGCGAGGGACGACCGGAGGTTGGAGTTGAGGACGTTCGACTGGAACGCAACGGTTGCCACTGACTGGTCGAGGGAGGCGATCGACCTGACCTCCGCGGTGAATCTCCTCACGTAGTCCCTCAACTTTTCTCCCCTCTCCTGTCGGAGGTGGAGCAGGGAGAGGCTAGTCTTCTCCGTTTGCCTGCTACTCACAAAGTGAGTTATGAAGAGCGTTTCGAACTGCTCGAACGAGAAGATGGAAGAGGGAGTGAGCCTGGAGTACCATTCCCGAGCCGACCCCTTGAGGGTGGCGGGGAAGGTCTTGCAGAGCATGGCATCGGAAGCTTGATGGATCAGCATTAAGGTCTTGAAGCTTTCGACATGATCAACTGGGTCGGACTCCCCTGAGTACGTTTCAAACTGCGGAGGTTTGAAACCCCTCGGTATGGGGGCCTCCATGATTGTCCGAGAGAAGGGGGTCTGCTGGGGCGGACCGTCCCTGCTCTTGACTCCTCCTCTTTGTCCATGCGACCGATGCGCCTCTCCATCTCGTGGAGACGATAGTAGAGGGCATCGTCCCTCCGCTGGTAATCAAACGATCCCCTGGACTCTTCTTCATAGGAAGGGGAGCGGGGACTGCGACGTCGATAGTCCTGGGATCGGCGAGGACTATAGGGGTGCTGCTGGCGACTGGGAGCCGGGAGAGGACTTCTGGATTGGTGGCGAGGACTTGGAACCCGTGGGGGTGTTGGAACCCTCTGGGCATTATGGTTGTTGGGGCGAAGGTTGAGGGCCCGCAACACAGTCTCCTGGAATTGTAGGAACTCGGCACGAGTGATAGGTGCCTCATCGTTCCTCGGATGATGTCGATCCCGGGGGGAATGTGGCTTCCTCCTACGATGCTCGGGAGATTCCCCCCGGCCCCTTCGGTCCGGAGACCTCCTACCGTCTCGGCGATGAGGAGATCGCTCACCATGATGCTGGCGGGAGGCTCCCTCTCGGGCCCGCCTCTCATCTAGGTGGTTGCGAAGGTCCTCATCCTTTTGGCGATTCAGAATGGTGTTGCGGAGATCGGAGGCTCGGGGGTGATGGGAAGCCATAGAGTCCGAGGAGGCATTGTGAATTGAGACATGGTCTGGGTGGAGAGGTTGCTTCTGCCTCTGCTGCATCTGACCAGCAGGACCATTTGGGGGTTGTTGGTTCAGAAGAGGAGGCTGGCCTTGTTGGGCCGGGGGAGGAAGATGTTCGGGCTGCGGAGCAGGATGGACGGGGACTTCCTCTGGCTGATCGGCGGGATTGGGTCCGCGGTTGGACCCCCTAGACCTGACCTTCTTGGGAGGCATGGTTGGAGAAGGGCTAGTTGACGAGGAAGAGGCGGAGGCTATTCGTGTGGTGTTTCCCACAGACGGCGCCAATCTGTTACCGCGGTTTCTGGTGTGGGGGTAAACAGATGAGATTTGTGAGTTCGCAGAAACACCTGAATAGCGGATCCAAGCCTTCTGATTCCTGCCACTACCTGCAAGGAAGTGCGATACACCGGGGTTGATTCCGGCGACGCACCCTCCGACGCTCTTGTCAGTAACCAGTGATGATTAAGAAAGAGCTTAAGGTGGAAAAAAAGTGATTACCTGGTCACAGTGGTAGGGGGGAGGTATTTATAGTCGCCATGGGAGTGATTAGGGACCTGATTTCCTGTGTAACTGTTAGGAGAAAAATCCTCCCAATCTGTTTAGGAAACTGACCCCTGATTCCCGGTGAGAGCAAATCAGGCCCGTTGATTCAGTCAAATCAGTGACCCTTATTTTCCTTTTGCTGATCTGGGTTTGTCTTGGGTCGGTACCCGTACCCAGTTGGAGTGGATCCGTTTGTGGGGTGTTGGATCTGTGAGAAGGAGACCCAGTACCCGTTTCGGACCCATTTGTATGTGAAATTACCGTTTTACCCCTGAGCATCAAGATTCGTGCCCAATCTGGACGGTTCCGATTTAACCCCATTTTTAGCCATATCAATAACTATACATGGAATTCAATTATTCATCATGTAATTCATGAAATATCATTCTCACATTAAAACCACATCACTAGTTATACGATCAAAAATGAATATTCACACTTCATAATTTGTCACACTATCCTCTAATGAGAATAATTCACATAACTTCACATAATTCCTTTCTTATTCATATTCCTTTTCTAACATTCCATTTCAAGTCCTTTTGCAAAGTACAACTTTCATAAAAATGCAAGTGTAGAACCATAGTTCTAAATTATACTTTTGGTTTCAAAATATACTCTATTTCATTTAAATAATTCCCAAATTATTTTTATAAATCCCACATAATTTTAGGATAATAATCATATTTTTTTCATAATTTTCCAATCATCAAAACCCCAAAAAAAAATTATTTTTTCCCACAACACAACACAGCCGAGACTAAGGATCGAACCAGCGACCACAGGGAAACCAACCGAAGGCACATGCCACTAGGCCAAACGCGCTATGCGTTAGAAAAAGGGCGTAGGGCATTAAATGCTCTCGGCTGCGATTACTCTAGTTTTCAAGAAAAACACAAAACAAAAATGTATGGTGCTCACGGTATTCGAACCCTCAACCTCTGAGAGCCGCACAACACTGTAGCAATCAAGAGCATCTCGACCACTCGAGCTATAGGCTCGGGTTGTCATAGATACAACTCGGAGTCTACCTAAATCGATTCTCTCTGTTTATTAAAACATTTCGATGTTCAACAAGTTCTCATTTCATTTTGCTCTTACTAACATGCTGTAAAAATTCCAGATTAATTATTCCCATCATGAATTATACTCAAGTATATAAAGATAATTTTTTCAATAATTAAATATATATTTCCTAATAATTAACACATATCTACCATCCAATTTGGTTAAATTTATATACTACTACTAACACATTTCTTTTTCGACATTTCTTATCTAATTTTAATTTCACTAATCTCTACACCAATTTTCTGTTTTTATTCATTTCACAAACACACCAATTATATTCTAATTCATTCATTACAACGTTATCACGAAAGTCCATTTAAGCACATAAAGCGACATTGTCAATCTACTAATTCTTGCATATAATTTTTAATGTTAATAATGAAGTTTTCTTCAAACAATCCATGGCTATAATCAATTCGCACACAACTTAAATTTTAATGATCGAACCACATACAATAGCATATCAACATTTCAATCAATCAATAGGTCATTTTTTCAATTAAATGTGTACTCTTATTAATCTTTTTCATGCATCATTCTTTCAATTCAAATCTAGCATGCTTCCTAATTAGAAATATGGAAAATTTACCCACCATGATTGGAGAGAAGTACAAATAGCAACACCTCCTAAACAAATGTCCTTACCACGAGAGCGGTCCTCCTCCTTCTCGATGCGCACACAAGCCTCCAAGATGCAACCCAAGCCTTCTCTTTGATGTCGGCCTCTCCTTGATGATGCAAGCACGAACTCCCTACACACACTCTCAATCTTTTAACTCACTTGCTATACTACTAATAATGTATTTTAACTATAGGTTTGGAGGAATAATTAGCACAAGAATAACTAGGCTAGGGGGAGGGGGGGTATTTATACTAAAAATTTAGGAAAATGGAAGGCTAGGATTGAAGTAGGAGTTAGGATTAAAAGGCTAGGATTCAAGGAGGAGTTACAATAACCAACTATGATCAAGTAACCACCACCCATGATTCCAATTGAAATTTTCATTTTCCCTCCTTGGATTAGAACCGGCCATACACAATGGTGCAATTTGCACGTGTACGTGCAATGCACGTGCATGCAATTGTCTCCAAAAATTTGTACATTATATTTTACATAAAAATAATCTTTAAAATGTATTCTACATTACAAGTTGTATTTAAAATAAAAATAGTTCATGGGCTTTAGTTTATGGGCCAAAATAATTAAAAAAAAAATAACAAATAAATTAGATTTGGGCTTTTTAAGAGAAAGGCTTTGTCTATTTGAAAAAGGGCTTTATATAGAAATAATTAAGGATCACATATTTAAACATCTATACTCATCATATTGAAAATAATTATAAGATTTAATTCTACCAAAAATATTGCACGTGCACACTACGTGCAAAATAAAATAATTTTCATTAAGTGAAAATCGGGGCATTACACGGGTGGCTCCCAACAAAACCATTATGAACAACGTCCTCATCATGACTGCATCTCAGTCCATAATGCTTCAACTGATTCAATAGCCTCGTGAGGATCCCGGGGGTCTAGAGATCTGTGCCAGACAACAAGGAACATATTTGCGAATCCAATTGGACGAGAGGCGCACCCGATCTGAGGCCTCTCGCTTGTGACATCAAGCAAACCAGAGAACCTATCTTCCTATATAGAGATCACGACAATCCTCCTCTCACAGGGGGGCACACTACAATAAGGAGCCCGACTCATGGGAGTCGAAATCTTCTTGTGCAGAACAAAGGGAAAAATGCCCTAGTCACTAGGGCCGAATTGGAAAAGTTCAAACTCGACATCCTCCAAGTTATCCAAGGAAGTAAAGATTTGAGCCAGCCCCCCAATGAAGGATCCGCCGACTCAACTGGATCCCAAAAGAAGGACGACCAAGTCCTTCGCCGTATCCAAGAAGTAGAAGACCGTCTAGAACAAAAGAAGAATGAAAGAAACCGCTTCAGCAGGGCCTACCGCCCTAATCGACCTCCCTTCAGAAAGACCATCCTCGATGCACCCGTTCCAAGGGACTTCAAAGCTCCTCAACTCGAATTCTACAATGGAGAATCAGACCCGACAAACCATATAGAGAGCTTCAAAACACGCATGATGGTCTATAATGCCACCGATGGGCTCATGTGTCGAACATTTTTCGCAACACTGAAAGGATCAGCAAGGGAATGGTATTCACGCCTGACTCAACTGTCAATATTCTCCTTTGATCAGCTCGAGGAGCTCTTCATTGCGCACTTCGTTACTAGCCACAAGGATGAAAAAACAAGTGCCTCCCTGTTAGGACTGAAACAAAGAGATGGAGAACTACTAAAAGACTTCGTCAAACACTTTACAACTGAAGCAAGGTCGATTTCCTCCTTGAACACTTCAGTGGTGGCTGCATCTTTCCGCCATAACGTCACTAACAGACCTGAAAGCCTCCCTCACCAAAAAGCCACCCAAAAGTTTCACTGAGCTCCTAGAAAGGAGTGACAAGTATATCAGGGTCGAGGAAGCTCTCTATCCTCAAGGCAAGAATGATTCATCTTACGGGAACAAACAGAAGAATACAAGCGAGGAAGAACCCTGGAAGTTTCAAAAAAACGGCGCAAATCAATGTCGTCCAACTCTATCGCCATGCTTCAACAAGTTCACTCCTCTCAATAGAAATGCATCAACCATCCTCATGGAAGTTGAAAAGGACGGAAAAATCTGCCCTCCCCCAAAGATGTCAACGTCTAGTAGGAGAAGAGACAAAAATAAGTAGTGTGCGTTTAATAGAGATCATGGACTGTCGAGGCCCTAATCTGCAAGGGCTATCTTTCCAACTTCGTTAGAAAGACAACGATGCCGAAAACCCTCCGCCCCGGGGGCTAATAACTGTTAAGAGAGGCCATACGAATCGCAAGACTCTGAACACATGGCCGTCCTCCATTCCATTCATGGAGGCCCGATGGGGGGAGATTCGAACTCCTCCCGCAAAGATTTCGTCAGGGAAGTCAACTCCATAGATTACATTCTGTCTGCCAAAAGCATCGGGATCCCGATATCTTTTTTCGACAAGGACTTAGAAAGCGTCCGAACACCTCATCGCAATGCATTGGTCATAAACCTTTGCTTGGTGAATCTGAGGTACGCCGCATCCTGGTGGAAAATGGCAACTCAGTAAACATCCTCTTCATGGCCACATTCCAGGCTCTCAAGCTCTCCCAAGACCGACTCATGCCAGCTGGTTATACACTCCACAGATTCTCCGGTATCCCCATTCAAGTAGAAGGAGTCGTCACACTGGATGTGACAGCAGGAAAGGCCCCCGCTATTCGAACGGAAGAACTGGACTTTATGGTAGTCGATGTCAAAGCCATATACAACGCTATATTCGGCCATCTCGGCCTAGCGGCCTTCCATGCAGTTGCCTCCGCATTTACATGAAAATGAAGTTCCCTACAACAGCTAGCGTAGGCCAAGCTGTAGGAAACCAACAGGCAGCACGAGCATGCTACACCGCTACATTGGGGGGCTCGGTTCTCCCCTCGACGCCATAAAGCTACATCCAGAATGTAGTCACAATAATTTCAGGACTGTAAACAAGCTTGAAGCCACTGCCATAAACATTTCTACTAAGAACTTCCAGACCTGCCAAATCATCCCCACCAGGTCCAAACTGGTTCTCATCATAACACAGTAATAACCCTGAATCCCTCGTCCGAAGCCATTCTGCTCATTAAAGGGAGACAAACAGTCACGCCTAAACACATTGGTGCATCATAAGATTTCTCTTTCTTTATACAAAACAATGGGGGGCTCCCTCCAAAACAGGAAAGTCTAGGCAAGGTCTACCAAGTTATTCGCCTAACAGCTCATCACCATGAAGACCCGGGGAGTAAGGAGACATCAGCAAAACTTGAAAGTTGGAACACCTTGTGAAGGTGAACGAGGGCATCTGAAATGTCCTCTCTTAATAGTGTAATAACGGCCAGCCACTAGAGCAGTCGCTTAGTTTTATTTTTTCAGAAAATTTTCTTAATTTTTAATAACTACCAGCCACAGAGCCGCCGCTTAGTTTTATTTTCCAATAAAATGCAGTATGATTTTTTTGCAAAATTCTTGTACAACTCTACGGATGCATATAATGAGTTGAGTGCCAAAATTATACACAAAAACGGCACCAAAAACTCGACAAAAGCTTCCTACAAGACGGGTTCGAAGTTACCCTAGCAATTTGCAATGAATCAAGTTCAGAGTGCGCTTCGCCATTCGATATACTCTTGCAACCTGTTAATATTAAAGCAAAGAACAAGCTAAATGCCCAACGTACACCAAGAGCGATGCTAAACACTCATTACAAGCCTTCCATAAGATGGATTCGGAGTCCATACCAATGGTTAGATGATACTCTAGCAATTTGCAATGAAGCAAGTTTAGAGTGTGCTTCACCATTCGATTTGCTCCTGCAATCCGTTAGTGCCGCCAGGACCGGTTCAGAGTCCATACCCAAGGCTCAAAGAGACTCTAGCAAATTGCAAAGAAGCATGTTCAAAGTGTGCTTCGCCATTCAATCTGCTCCTACAACCTGTTAATACTCAAACTTACAAATTCGGAATCTATACCCAAGGCTCGGAGTTACTCTAGCTACCTGCAATTACACACATTCAGAGTTCAACTCGCCATTCGATATATTCCTGAAACCAGTTAAAATTTCTTGACGACAGATTAAGAGGTCCATAATTGTGGATCGCAGTTACTCCATTATCACTTGTAAAAAACAACACTTAGAGTTCAACTCTCCACTCGATGTGACTCTCACAATTTGTCGACCCACACAGCAGGTTTGGAAAACAACTCTCCCTCAGAGTTGCTCCTACAACTAGCTGAGTTCAAGGCAGAGAAGTTCTAAACTCTGTGACACACAATCGACAGTTTGTTAGCTATACACAACAAACTTGAGGCCCTGTTATTTAGCTACAAAGAGCCTAGTCGATGGCACATCAACCATGACAGCAAGGATCAAGCATATGAAAAAAATTCTTCAAATCACAGAACTATCGCAAGCCCATATGTTTAGATCTAGTACCACCACAAAAATTTACAAATACAAAATGGCTAGTCCAGAGTCTAACTCTCTCCGGGAATAGCTCATACGACTAGCCATCCCCCAAGATGACAAATCACAGGACAAGACACCGGCATGTAGAAGACTTCTTATTCCACAAACTTCAAGTCTCATTACAATGAGTCCACATTTCACGTCTAAGAATCACTACTAAAAGTCCGACAAACACTATATAACGAACTGTCGTGCAAGTCATTCTTCCAGCTACACACTGGAGAGATACTTTACCCAAGAGAAACAAACCTCTTCACCAGCCTCCTACCAGCTAACAACTTCATAAGGCCGCCTCAACACTTGATGATGAAAACAAAGACAAGTCTTCCTTAGGCGGGCAAGCTCTAGGTTTATCCTATCATCTTCACCTGAACAAGTTCCAACTCTGTCTCGCTTAAAGCACTGTGCAAACAGAAGAATCCCAATTCTGTCAAGCACCGCGTATCGCGGTGGAGAGAAAGCTCAATGCCCAGAGGACCTTTTTCGATGTACACAACTATTTGTCGGCACGGAGAAGAATGGAACCACTTCAACACTGAACAAACACAAGTGACTTCACTTCCATATTAAGAAGATTCAGAACACCCACAACTCATTTGCTCTAAAAATGAGTTCGGCGCTATGCACGCCACTTGAGTTCCTTCAGCCGAGAACTCGTCAACATCAAACAACGAGTTCAACGATCTGCTCTCCACACAAGCTCCACAAAATAGCTCAATGGCTCCAAACAATGAGTTCTATGCTTTAATTGCCACTTGAGCTCGGTCAATGACTTATTGGCTCCAAACAACGAGTTTAACGCTCTGCTCTCTGCACGAGCTCTATCAACAACTTGTTGGCCATAAACAACGAGTTCAATACCTTGGTCTTCGCTCAAGCTCCACCAAATAACTCATGGGCTCCAAACAACAGGTTCAACGCTCCGCTCACTGCGGAGCTCCATCAATAACTTGTTGACTCCAAACAACGAGTTCAATGCCTTGGTCTTTGCTCAAGCTCCACCAAACAAATCGTTGACTCCAAACAACGAGTTCAACACCTTGGTCTTAACTTGTGCTCCATCAATAACTCGTTGTCCCCAAACAATGAGTTCAACATCTTGGACTTCGCTCAAGCTCCGCCAAACAACTCGTTGGCTTCAAATAGCGAGTTCAACGCTCCACTCACCGCTTGAGCTCCATCAATAACTCATTGGCTCTAAACAACGAGTTCAACATCTTGGACTTTTCTCAAGCTCCGCCAAACAACTCGTTGACTCCAAACAGCGAGTTCCACACTCTGCTCACCACTTGAGCTCCATCAATAACTCGTTGGCCCCAAACAACGAGTTCAACATCTTGGACTTTTCTCAAGCTCTGCCAAACAACTAGTTGGCTCCAAACAGCGAGTTCAACGCTCCGCTCACTGCTTGAGCTCCATCAATAACTCGTTAGCCTCAAACAACGAGTTTAACATCTTGGATATCGCTCAAGCTCTGCCAAACAACTCCTTAGCTCTAAACAGCGAGTTCAATGCTTCGCTCACCGCATGAGCTCCATCAATAACTCGTTGGCCCCAAACAACGAGTTCAACATCTTGGACTTCGCTCAATCCCGCCAAACAACTCATTGGTCCCAAATAATGAGTTCAATGCTCTGCTCACCACTTGAGCTCTATCAATAACTTGTTATCTCCAAACAACGAGAACATCGCCCCATTCCTTGCTTGAGTCCTTCCAACACCAGAATCCACCACTAGCTTGTCGGGTGCAAATGACAAACTCTTAATCAACTCGATCAAGGAGTAACCTCTATAAACTTGTTGGGACCAAACAGCATGTTCAAGCTCAACTTTATCTCAAAGCTCTCTCTACACTCGCCGGAATCAAACGGCAGTCTCTCCATCAACTTTATCTCAGAGCTCTCTTTAAACTCGCCCGAATCAAACGACACTCTCTACATCAACTCTATCTCAGAGTTGTCTCTGAACTCGCAGGGACCAAATAGCAGTCTCTGCATCAACTCTATCTCAGAGTTGTCTCTAAACTTACTGGGATCAAACAGCAAGTTCCAACTCAGATCCACTACAAGTTACCTCTCCAAACTCGTCGAAATCAAACGTCAGTTTCTAAATCAACTCGAACTCAAGGGGTAATCTCTATAAATTTGCTACGACAAAACAACA
Organism: Hemerocallis citrina; assembly: GCA_017893485.1. Taxonomy (NCBI): domain Eukaryota; kingdom Viridiplantae; phylum Streptophyta; class Magnoliopsida; order Asparagales; family Asphodelaceae; genus Hemerocallis; species Hemerocallis citrina. The sequence goes on from CM030359.1 coordinate 206,216,253, forward strand.
AGTTCAAGCTCAACTTTATCTCAGAGTTGTCTCTCTAAACTTGCCGGGCACAAATGGCAAGCTCAAACGTCCAACTCCGTCACAATGTTCTCTCCAAACTTGCTGGGATCAAACATCAAGCTCTACGTCAACTTAGTCAAAGAGTTTTCTTTCTAAACTTGTCGGGCGCAAACAGCAAGCCCAAACGGCCAACTCTATCACAAAGTTCTCTCCAAACTTACTGGGATCAAACAGCAAACTCTACATCAACTCAGTCAAAGAGTTGTCTCTCTAAACTTGATAGGTGCAAACGGCAAGCTCCAACATTCAACTCTATCCCAAGAATTGCCTCAACAAACTAGCTGGGATCAAATACCAAGTCTACACAGCTTATAAAGTTCAACTATATATATACAATATCCTACGATCAAAGCACTCTACTCCTAGACTGACAGAACGCTCGTCCAATGATGAAACTCTTGATCGATAAACGAGTGGTTCATCAAAACGGCGATGAGATGTTTGAACGACAAGTACAAGAAGCAATAACCCATTAAAAAGATCCAGTTGGTATATGGAGCAAGGGTTATGAAGTAAAAACTTGGGATATGCATATAAATAATTGTATATATATACATATACATACGATTGTATGAAAATCTCAAAAAATCCCCAACAGATGCTTACGTGTTCAAAAGAGTGGAATGTGAGTTCGGGTCAGGTTCGGATTCACAAACCAAACCCACAAAAGTCCAAGAAGCTAAAGCAATGGGTTGTGGGTTTCGAACCCGCTATCCAAACCCACAACCCTCCTCCACCTCTTCTTCTTCAAAGAAACAGAACTTCAAAATGCCAAACTCTGAAACTTCACTGCTCGCTCACCCCGGCAACTCGACGACGAAGCCCTCCCTCACATACTTGCCACGCTCGTCCGTATCCCCTAATCGAGAAGCTCAACCTTCGAAACTACTGCACGACCTAACCTAGCCATCTCACCTAATAGAGCTAAATCTCGACGATGGGTTCCCAACTCCACAGCTCGCCCATAGCTCGATCGAAGTTGAAGGCTCCATAGCTGGATGGGAAGGCAGTGGCTCATAGCTCAATTGCAGCTCCATAGGTCGACGAGAATCCTCATAGCTCGACCGAATCAAAACTTCATAGCTCAACCAAGGGTATCTCAAACTCATAGCTCGACCAAGGATCAAAGCTCCATAGCTCGACCAAAGGAGAAGAGCTCATAGCTCGAACAAGAGTCTCTCAAGCTCATAACTCGACTAAGGATCAAAGCTCCATAGCTTGACACACGGAGAAGAGCTCATAGCTAGATCGAAGAATCGTCTTCTTAGCTTGACAACGGAGCTATGGGTCGACGAAGCTCCGAAATCCAAAGAAAGTTGGCCATAACACGACAAAATGGTCAGGCGAGCGACGGGGTCACTCACAGTGCTTGCCAACCATCCGATCGCTCAGATATTCGAGCCAAGGCATGATGGACGCACGAGATCGAGCCACGTCATCCCAGCTTCGTCCCCAATGCTCCGTTCTCTCCTCAGCCATTTGATTCCACTCAGCAGACGAGCTGGAATGTGATGTACGTTCCTGATGGTGCCACACAGCCTCTCATCACAGCGATCAGATCTCCACCGTCTAATCTCACTCAGCGGGCGAGCCGACCACAGATCAACGCTGCCGATTGAGCCACGTAGCCCCATAGCACAGCGAGCAGAACTCAGCACTAAATTCAACTAAGCGGGCAAGCCACCACTTGATCAACGCCTCTGATTGCACCAAAATTTGCGCCAAGCTCTCATTATTCACAAGATCCTATAAAATCATTTAAAATTCGAAAAATTAATTAAAAAATTTGAAATAATTATTTAAATTCGAAATATTAATTAAAATTTCTGAAAAATAATTAAAATTGGATTTATTAATGATTAAATTCAAAAAAGTGATTTTGAAATTGGGAAAAATTTCTAGAAAATTCCAAAAAAATGTGAAAAAATATGAAGAAATATGAAAAATCTGAGAAGATATTCACTGCAATTAAAAGCCACAGATTAGTTTCTGCTATCTTCGAACACCCTGACGGCTAAGATTATACTCTCGAGTCCAAAAATAAGACGTACTTCTCCCCGAAAGGCAAGAAAATTGCCTTTCGGGAGGGGGGCATATGATGATGGTAAAATTCGTAGTAAATCAAGGTCGTACAATTCCTGTACAGATCTAAAAGTTTCTACAGGCAGATTAATCATAACGAGCCTCCTTAACAGGTCCAGGCCTTCTCCAGGCCCCTCAACAAGACATGGGCTTCTTTCAAGCTCATTAAAAGTGACAGAATAGGCCCACTAGGAAAGACACCCAGTCCATGTAGGCTAGGAGTCAAATCACTTATCCCCTAACATGAGAACTTATCTCTTGAGGGGGAGAAACATAAACGAGATAAGGAATCATATTGATCCAACGGTTTCAGATCGATCTCTTGATATGTTCCTTAGGCATATAAATACCCCTCCCCCTCTACAGTCAGAAGGAAATCAACAATTCACCAGTTTCTCTCTCATACTCTCTTTCTCTTTCTGGTTCTGACTTGAGCATCGGAGGTTCTATCACCGGGGCCACCCCCAGTGTTTCAGGCTTTTTGCTTGTATCGCCTTGAATTCCTAACATAGGAACTCGTGACACTCTCCAGGATCTTTCTTCAAATGAGTCCCAACACAACAAAAATCACAGAAAATTAAAAACTTTTATTACATCAAATTGTTATTACAATGTCCAATGATTACAACAATTACAATTAATTGTTACAACCGTAACTTCCACTTGGATGCTTTCCCCTGCTTCTGCTTTCCCGTGATCCCAAGTCGGCCGTCCTGCACTGATAACTGTGGGCACGTCAGTTGATTACAACTGACGAAATACTATATTTGGCTATCCTCTCTACGCCATAATATAGCGATTCCAACCTCAACAACCACAAATAATATTTGATGCAAAGAAAAAGGTGATGTCAAACAAGTGTCGGTGTATGTCATGGCCTAAACTAATACATACACTATGCACACATGCTCCTAAAGCTAATGCACACTTGGTTGAAAAATATGCATCCCATTCTACACACACCCCCAACCAAATGACGTTCTTCAGTTTAATAGGGCTCAATCCCCCGCTATGCACCCTACTCCTGTGCTCTCTCCTGTTTTTGATTCCAGTGATGGTGAGGCTGCAGGCTTACCCTACTAGTCATTAGTGGTGTCCAATCCTCATAGTTTTACCCACTACGCCTGGGACTCCAGTTCGTAGGCTTACCCTGCATGGCTGGTCAGTCGTAGGCTTACCCTGCATGACTGAAACCATGGTTAGTTGCAGGCTTACCCTGTGTAGCTGTAATCAAATCGGCTTACCCGATATGTTGACTGTAATCCAATCGGCTTATACGGGCACCAGGGCTCCCCGCCGGAGGACTTAGGATCTTTCCCGTAGAGTCTCACTCTGTGGGGACTTCCTCTAAAAACATCCTGCCTGCATCGGTCAACAAAGGACATGATGGATATAAGGTTTTTCCAACTCTGCTACACTCGTCCTTACACTAGAGCAGAACTTGCAGTCGAGACAACGTCCCCCTGACAGGCGAACACGCTCGCTAGTGCCTGTCCTTACAAACAACCAAGACTCGATGTAGCCCTACCAAAGTATCCATGCTACACCTCTCCCTTAGTTAGGCGAACTATCTATCATAACCAATCCCTAACTTGGTACACAACGTGGCTTGCCATGATCAACTAGTTCAATTTCATTAGTAGAATCTCCCTACTTAGTCACCTTTAGTCCATGCTACACCTCTCCCTTAGTTAGGCGATCTATCTATCATAACCAATCCCTAACTTGGTACACAACTTGGCTTGGCATGATCAACTAGTTCAATTTCATTAGTAGACTCTCCCTAGTTAGTCACCTTTATCACAATAGATCTTAACCCATTTCACACTAGGACTCAACTAGCCCTCTAGTCTGGCCCAAGGGTTGACCCACCTCGACCCACGCTTGGCTCAAACCAACGACGAATCGACCCCGTCGATTGCCGCAACCGCCATCTACGCTTGGAGTTCGATTGCAACCTCGGCCCGACCAAACAAGTAGCTCCCGCTAAACTTAACGCTCCACGGTCCTCGACAAATGATAGCTCCAACACAAACCATGGAATCCATCCATGTACGGTAAGTACGTTCGTGCACGAGTCATCTCCTCCAATGCGTTCGATGTAACACGGGTCTTATTCTATCCGTCTAGATTTGCCACAAGACTTAGTCCTAGAGTCTCAATACTCAAATCCAACGTATCCCAACGAGGCACACCACACTAGGAGTAGGTCCTAACCCAAGAATACCCAAAATAGGGGTTCTGAGAGTCCTAAAACGACAATTTAAGTTTCCAAATAGCAAGCACACACTTGGCGTTTATGCCAAAACAGAGTCATTCCCGGTCTCGTTCCCTTGAGGAATCACGATCGGGCGCTCTCCATGCTTCTACTCAAAATAGGCAGCAAGTACAAGCACACAATGGGCATGAATTTTATCCCAAAGCGGTCTACAACAATATCCCAACATCCAATATAAATTTCACTTCGAAACATCGAACAATGTGGTCTATAATGGGGTCTATAAGCAACTATGGGTTACTCTTAGCAAGAAACCTTAGATAACTTAAGTGCTATCCTAAGTACACATCTATAACATGAGGCTTGACCTCAAAAATTAACTCTAAACCAACAAGATACATGTTTAGACTCATCTCAATAATCATGGTGCAAAACAATAAGCTCTAAGATTTACTGTGTTTCTATCATCACTTGTAAAAATCATATAAAATCTAATACTTGTCCAAATCATGATTCCTCAGTCAATCTAGAAAGGTCTGTGTCTACTAAAACTTCTTAGTATCAAGTTTCTTCATACAAGGTTGTTTACAAGGTCTTATGGTCCCATCTTTAACAAGTGTACATACTTCCAGAACAACAGATCAGATAAACACAGTCATGGGATAAAATCTAAGTAAAATATCATATTGTGTCAGATCATCATAAAATTTTAGAATCTAGTTCCTGACACATGATGTTACAACACTTCCAACAATCAAGTGATTCTACCAAGTAGATTTTCATTTATTTTCTTTTGAATATCATCCAAAAACAGGGCAGTAATAACAACAAATCTATTCACTAAAATATCTAGTTCAGCTTGCATGATTTTATTGACATAGCTACAGTGGTCCAAATCTCATGAAATTTAAAACGTAGGTCTTAGATAGATCCAACAATGACATACTAAAATTTCAGCACAATCCCATAAGCATGCAGTGAGCTTCAAGTTATTCTTTCCACAATAGTAACCATAAAAATTGCTTCTTTCTATTTTGACCAGCATGCAAGTTTGTATTTTATTTAAATATCAGGAAAAATTATAAAAATCTAAAAAAGTTACTGAAGGTGAACGACACCTATATGATCATCCCCTAAAAATTTCAGATCAGAATACTAAGTAGAGTTCATGCAGTGAGCTACGAACTGACAGCAAAAAATTCAGTCTTTTAATAGGAATTTCTATTTCAGTCAAAACATCATTTTAATCATCCAAGAACAAAAACACAATAGATTGGCAACACCCACTTTGTTAGTAGCTTGTTCTTTGTTTGAGAGACCTCCTTCTTGACTCTTCTAGATCCTTGCTTCTTTTCTTTTGCTTGGGCTCCTAGTTCTTCTTCTCCTTGGCTTCCTTTCTTCTTCTTTCCCCAAATCAGTAGCTAAGGAGTTTGGAGGTATAAGAAGAGAGTTAGAGTAGTAGGAGTGAGTTGTAGAAGTGATGGGGTTTTAAAACAAAAGAGAAGAGGGGGTCAAAGGGGGGTGGCCGGATTTTTCCTCATGGGAAAGACGAGAAATGTCTGATCATCTAAGAGATTGGCTCTCTTGGGTGGTGATGTGTTGGGGTTCTTACAAAACCATCATGATGTCCTTTTGTTCAAAATTCTAAAAAAATCCTAGCCTCATTTTCCCACTCTCTTTTTTTCCCTCCATGAGGTTGGCCGGCCAAACCCAAAGGCTTGACCCACTTTGATTTGGTTCAAGTGTTGGGAGTTTGTTTGGTTTCATTTGGTTTCACAAGTCCAACTCAATATGTACATACATTCATATATACATATATACATATATCTGTATGCACAATGTAGACTATTAGTGAGGAAAACAACTGCTTTAACCCAAAATATACAATTGTTATAACAAGTAGCACTCAGTTCGTTTACAAGACGCATTCGTCAAAATCAGGGTTGTTACATTGCTGGTCCATCGGCCGCATCAACAACCGTCGGATTCAGATCATGGTGGTCAATCAACGATCCAGATTCAATCTCAGGAGCTCTAACCGCATTTCACGGCCAAGGTCAAAGGTCAGACTTTTAGTAGTTTCCATCAATTATTAACTCACTATCTGTTTGCTCCCACACCAAAATAAGCAGCAACATTTGTCAATATATAGATTTCTTTCCATATAAACTAGACATATGCTAGATGCATGGTTTCATGAAAATATAGATTCCTATATTAAGTACTTAACTCAATTCAATTTAAAATATCTACGATATACATTCAATTCCAAATTAGCATGACTTTATCCCATACAGGTCCTCGGAGACTGAAAGCTAAACATAATGTCATCCAGAATTCGTGGCATAATTTCCATGGAGGAAATTCTTTTTTTAAAAAACTTACCAAATACCATAGTAAAAACAGTGAGGGGAAATTGCTTCCGCGCCTTACTTCGAAAGTATTTATTTAAAAAGGAATTAAGACATGCTAGAAGAAGCTCTTGTATTCAAGGTCACCAAGTTATTAGAAAGGCATATTCTTAAATTACACAATCATGTCTAGAAATGGACAAGGTCTATTTTACATTCCTGTGGACATCAAACCAGAAAATCAAATCAAATCAGGCATACACTAGCAAGAAAAGCCTGCAAATTTAAAAACCAATGAGCATTTACAAAGCATGGACACCATCATCCCAAAAGAAAAAAGAATGAAAAAGAATAGTGCGGATATGTTACTAGTCTATTCCTTAATTAAAAATTAAAAACAAAAAAAAAGAGTTGTAAATTCTCTTTTTTGTAAATGCGTACTAGTGCTGAAATAACAAATATCAGATAATCTAAATTTCATATATGATACACCTGGCATTCTCTGTTTAGATTAAATGAAAGATATACCTACAGGGGGGCATAGGGGTTATTGTATTGCATATTGCACAGCATACATTAGTAGCACCTCTAGGGTAAAGAAGAACAATCCTACACCCATTTCACACAAGTGGACTCTGCATCCTATAATGTCAATAAACAACAATCAGCATGGCCATTAGATAGCGGCAAATTTATTATTGATGAATGCTAATAAGTAATAGTGTAAGTAGAGTTTTTGCATTCAGCTATAGATTAAATTACATAAATTTATTAAATACAATTTAAAGAAAGAAACAATGCCATCTATCTGAACAGCCAACACCCCCACTAAGAAGTACTTTCACATGCAATTATTCTGTTCGTTACTCAATAGTTGATCTTCATTTTGACCACATTGGGGGCCTTCTCTCACTCTCAGAAATGATGGCAATTGAACTGGAATTTTTTTTTCATAATATTCAATAATTTTCCCACAATTTCCCAAACCCTAATTATTCTTCTCACAATCCCAATTCTCAAATTCACCAATTAACCTATTCTAAAATTCTCAAATTCATACCTAGGGTTTGAGAGAGGGAGGAAGATGATGGTTATCGGAGTGACAGCGAGGGAACGACGACGCTGAGGGAACGATGACGGCAACGGCAACGATGATGTGGGGACAACAACGATCGTCAGGGCTAGGGTTTGTGAGAGAGGGAGATGTGGGGGTTATAATGTGGCGGGGGGGGGGGGGGGGGAGGGGGGGAAAGAGCGAGAGGAGAGTGATTGAGTGAGTGAGTGAAAAAAAATTGGGAAAATTATAATTGGGAAATGAAAAATGGAGAAAGATATATTTAATCAATCAATACCGGCGTTTATAGATCCCACTATCCCGGTGTTTTCAAAAAACGTCGGAGTAGGTGGGGAGTGTTTTATTTTTTATTTTTTTCCTGGGTGCTATTCCGGCATTTCTATCCGAATGCAGGGGTAGAAAGTAAGGGTGGACTAATTTTGTTGTGGTGCCAAATTATGCGAATTCATAAAACAAGAAATTTTCAACAATAAAAGTCTGTATGTGCATAACGAAATAATTAACTACAAGTTTATTGGTTTCATTTTTTGGAAATATTTTACAAATATTTTTTCTCAAAATGCGTTTGGTTTCGTTTTGCAAAAGGCATCTTTTCAGAAAATTGGCTTTGAGCTGTTTTCCCCTTTTGGCCGCTTCCCCTTCTTCCATCCCCATCTTACTGTCGAAAAAAAAAACCCTATTCACCATCTTCTTCTCTCTCGTCACCCATACTCGTCACCTCTCTCTTCACCCTCTTCGCCACCCTACCTCTATCGAAGTTCTTTCACCGGCCTCGCCCAGGGCTTCACCGGCCTCATCCTTCGAAGCGTGGGAGGAGATCCACCGCCAAGGCCAGGGCATCGCCGACCGCCTCGCCCAGGGCTTCACCGGCCTCATCCCGCCGTTCTCATGGCCACCGTCGGCACCTCAGAAGAACCCCTTCGAAATCGACCTTAACTCCGACACTATCCTCGATATCGGGACGAAACTGAGCCAAGCGGGGGTGGAGTTCGGTGCTGGATTGAACGGGATGATGCAGCAGTTCTTTCGGCAGATTCCGGTGTATTTTTTTTTTTTTTTTGGCTTTGCAAGAAGTTTAAGTGTAGAATTCACATTAGATGGCTATCCCAGATTGTGAAATAAATGTAACAAAACACAAATTTGAAATTGATATTTTGTACATTTATTGAAAATTTGCATATTGTGTCCAATTGCTGTATTAGCCGACTCTTACACAATTCAAATAAAATATTACAGAGTCGAAGGCTTGTTCGTATATTGGTAGAACTTGAGTCTGTATCTGCAAAAAAATATAAAAAAATCATAAGAAAACTAATGCAAATTCATTAAACAAACACCCTGCATAAGCTCCTTTTCAAGAAAACTGAAAGAAAAAAAAATTGTTGCCAAACTGGAAAAAAAAACAGAAGAAAAAAAGGGATTTCGAAATATATTATTACCAAACAGCATTTTACCATCTAGTTTTAAGAAAACAGCATTCAGACTATTTTTTTTACTCAAACAGGTTTTACAATTTCATTTTCATAAAACAGTTTTCAGAAAACTATTCCAGACAGCTTTTACACTCTCATTTTCAGAAAACTGTTTTCAAAACAACAAACCAAACACACTAAGAGGTACGTTTTTCAAATTTTCTGTCTAATTCCCCCCATATGAGTGATAATGTAATGTCATCTTCTATACATGTAATAGCACCAGTAAAACTCACGAGTTTCAATAATTTATTAATCTTATCTAATTTTTGCTATGATTAATCCGAACATTTTTCCCCTATTACTTGCAGAAACGGAATAAACTATTGCGCTATTGTAGCTGCTGCACTGTGCCAACGTCATGAACAACTAAGGTGTGAAGAGAATAACATCAATCTCTCACTTTTGGCATGTTCTACCGTTTGAAGACATAATACATGCATCTGTTCCTGTTAACTATATTTGTAAATGTTTAGCAGTCTAACGAAGAAGGTTTCATCTGGATTCTTCATATATTTAACTACTTATCATTGTTGTTATGCCTGTTCTACACAGTTTGTAACGAAATAATTCTATAAGAAATATGTCTGTTATGGTATATATATTAAAGAGAAGGAAATGAAAAGTATAAACCGAATGATCATCTATATCAACACGTTATGTGAAAGCAACCTAGATTGTCAAATAACTGTTGAAGCAGATGTTAGTATTTCTTCATACCTGATCTAAAGCTAGGACGTATGAAACACCACATAACAAGGAAATAAGCTGGATCTAAAGGGTGCCTATGCACACGAAAATGGGGTTACAGAGGAATCTTTGTTGGATAAACCCACTCCAACGCCCAAGTCAATATGCATTATATGAAGGATGTTAAAGCACATATAGATAGTTAGGCACCATGAGACACAAGCTTAGGTAGTAAATTTTAAACCATCCATATGCTCTAACTTCTCTTCCTAGTAATCAGTCCGATGTATTATAAGGTCATGTGATGCACATTCATAAAAAGGCGAGGCAACGTGGCTTTGCCAGTCTTATTCACACACAAAATTAAAAATAAATAAATAAAAATAAAATTTGAATGACTCCTGTGAGGTTTTTAATTTGGGATATACTTTGACTATGTTTCGTTAATAGCTCATGATGAAAAGCCGGTGACTAGTTTGCCATCTTAGATTCAAAACACAATTGAGTTTCTCATGTAAATGACACAAACAATAGAGTGAAGCAGAAGGAAGTATGGAGTGCAGAGTTAGGGATGTTAAGTTTATGTCTTGCATGCTATTTTCGATGTGAAGAGAAGACAGGTGAAGTAAGAAGAGGAATCAAAACGAATATTAGAGAAAGAAAGAAAACAGTTGTGCAGGTTTGTGCACATTGACAGTCGAGCAACTGATAATTGGTTCTGAGTTTGTTTGGAGATTTGACAGTCGACCGTCGACCGCCTAGGGGCAGGCAACCACATTTGCTCTCAGGTTTGGAATTGGTCAGGTGCAGTCGACTGCCACTTCGGGCAGTTGACCGAAAGCGGCACAACAGCCTATTGAGCTTGGTCATGGATGAATCTATTTTTGAGCCCAATTTCTTCTACAAGTACGATCATACGGTTCTTATTATATGATTATATTTTCACGATACATCGGATGGTTATTATATCAAGATATCAAACTATGATTTCTCTATATTTCTATATATTCTTATGTAATGGCTCACTAAAGTGTAAGCGCTGAATATATAAAGAGAATACTTCATCTGAGAGATGAGAGAATTATCTATTGTAAACAGCAAGTACTTTTAGTGAGGCTTGAGAGAGATAGGGTCATAGTGAGAGTAATTGTAAATTCTTGTATTTTTCTCTACTTGAATAATATCCTGATTTTTCTTCCCCATATTAGGTTCGTCCGAACCGGGACAAAATTGTGTGATTTGGTGTGTTTGATTTGGTCTACTATTTACTTTGTGGTTGTTCGTAGTGATTGCATCGCAAACTCAGTAGATCTGACAAGAGGAATTTCTAACAATTGGTATCAGAGTTTCAAGTAGCATGGTTCCACGAGTTCCTTGGAGAATATGACAGATCACAACTCGAGGATCAAGAAGTTCGATGGCAAGATCAACATTAATCTCTAGAAGGTGAACATGTATAATGTACTAGTTCAAAAGAGCTTGCATTTTGTCCTAGAAGGAGAAAAGGGAAATCAACCTACATGAAACAGGAGAGTTGGGATGAGATTTGTTTGAGATCCTTGAGTTTAATCTGGCTATCGTTGGCGGACAAAATTAAGTGTAATATCCTTGAGGAGAAAAGCGTGGCGAGTCTATGGGCAAGAGTCAAAGAAGACTACTCGGGGTCGTTGCTACTGGATCCTATGTACCAAAAAAGAAAGTTGTTTTGTTTCTCAGTGAAAGAAGGTACCCATCTTCAAGATCATATTGTGCAGTTCAATAAGTTATTATCTGAACTGAAGGCGATTAACCCGAATGATCTAAGAAAAGATGATAAAACTTTCAACTTGATATGTTTACCATATTTGTATGAGCACTTGATAACTACCATGCTACATGAAATTTCTGCCAATGAGACAGTCACTGTAGTCGGGGTGGTCGAGGGTCTGAAGGAGGATAGCTTATGGACAATACTCCTAATTCAGGGTCGATTTCTACGAGTTGCTTGACAGTGGATGGTACTCCAATAAAAATTGATATGATGCACAGAGGTAAAATTTATTACCACCATTGCAGAGGGATTGGGTATTACAAGTGGGATTATCGCAAGTGGTTGAATCAGAGGGTTGCCGCCAACGTGGAAAGCGTCACTAAATCAGGTGATAACTTAGACTGTCTTCTTGTTTCAAGTTCATTAGATGTGAATTTGGTCTAGTTTATAGATTCGGAAAGTTCTTTTCACACTTGCTTCTAGAGGGAGATGTTTTCTACTTACAAGTATACAACAGATCGTAGTGTGAGAACAGCGATCGGTGAGATTTGTAAAGTAGTAGGTGAGGGAACAGTTGGATTGGAGACGTAGATGGTAAAGGGTTCATAATAGAAGAGGTTTTTCATATTCCACTGATGAAATGAAATCTGATGTCCTTGGGACTCTGGATGCTCGGGATTGCAGGTACACAGCTCAATGTGAAGTTTTGACAGTTTGGGAGAGTTGTCATAAGGTTATGAAGGGTAAGAGGGGGGTTGAACAGGATCAGCACAACCTCTACTAGCTTTGTCAAAAAAACTCGCGCAAGTGGATTGAAGCTCTGCGTTTCTAAAGCACTATCTAGTTTGCCAGAATTAATGAAGCAAGACTGCGATGTTCGAATACCTTAGGGAGGTGGAGTTCGTGTGGAGGGTAGAACATCCATGGTGACACCTACTGGGATATGCCCTTAAAAGGGCCGCAAAATTTTAGAAAACAGGTGGAGGTAGATTCAACTAGCATAAGAAGTCATTGAACTGGGTTGTTTACAAGAAGAGAAAAGAAATAGTCTAGAAGAGTTTAAGCACATATGTGTGGAAGCATGAGTATGCAATCCAAGGTGGAGATTGTTGGGTTTATGTCTTGCATACTATGCTCAATGTGAAGAGAATACGGGTGAAGCAAGAATGGGAATCAAAGTGAATATTGGAGAAAGAAAGAAAGTGGCTATGCAGATTTGTGCACATTGACAGTCGACTACCGAGGGGCAGTCGTCCGAAAATTGGTTCTGAGTCTGGTTGGAGATTTGACAATCAACCGTATAGGGGGCAGTCGACTGCAACAACTGACAGCGGCACAGCAGCCTATTGGGCATGGTTCTAAGTGAATATATTTGAGCCCATTTTCTTCTCCAAGTTCAATCGTATTGTTCTTATTGCATGGTTATCTTTTTAAGACACACTGGATGGTTATTGTATCAAGATATCAAACTAGTGTTTCTCTATATCTCTACATATTCGTATGTAACGGCTCAACAAAGTATAAGCATCGAATAGATAAAGATAGTACTTCATCCTAGAAGTGAGAAAATTCTCCATTGTAAACAACAAGTATTTTCAATGAGGCTTGAGAGAGATAGGGCCGTGGTGAGAGTAATTGTAAACTCTTGTATATTTCTCCAGTTAAATTATATCTCAATTTTTCTCCCCCATATTAGGTTCGTCTGAACCGGAACAAAATTGTGTGTTTTGGTGTGTTTGGTTTGATCTACTATTTGCTTGGGGGTTATTCGTAGTGATTGCATCACAAACTCAGCCAATCTGATAAGACGAATTCCTACCAATTGGTATCAGAGCATTACAATGATCTTAGCATTTATCAAGTAGTTAAGTCTATGCATAGGTTGTAGACGAGGTTATGAGGTGTGTGGTAATGTGATCGAGGAACACTACAAGAAATTTTCCATATACCAACGGACACCTATAGTGACGGATCACTAAAACCGTGGGTATAGACATTGTATACCTACAGACGTATAATAAACTGTGGGTATAGGTATCCTATAGCTTTAGAGTTTTTAATCCGTAGCTATAGGTTTTACCAACGGGATAAAACACCGTGGGTATATTCTATATTTTATTTCCCCCCAACTTTTTCATTTTCCCACCAATTCCCAAATACCCCCAATTTATACAGCTCTCACGCTCACACCCATCTCTCTCTCTCTCTCCTCTCTATCTCTCACAACCGAATCCCCCCCTTGACCGCATCGCCGTCGTCGGTCTTCCACGTCGCCGTCGTCGGTCTTGAACGTCCCTGCCGTCGTCAGTCTTCCACGCCGCCGCTGTCTTCCCTCGCCACCGCAGCAAGCATCTTCCTCTCGCCGTTTTCTTCCGCCGCCACCCACCGCCACCCACCTCCGTCGCCCACTTCTTCATCCGCCGTCGTCTTTCGTTGTCCGCCGTCACCCACCGCTTCCACCATCACCCGCGGCCATCTATTTTTGATTAATTTTGCAAACCCTAGGTATGAATTTGGGTGCTTCCCCTTTAGTTGATGAATTTTGATTGTCATGTTTTTGTTTATTGTTTGATTTCATTGAGAATGCGTTCTGGTAGTTTATGGTTCTATTCATTGTGGTTATGGATCTTGATGTCAAATGTACCGTTAGTTAGAGCACGACCAGAGACAATGTCGGATATTTATCATATTGGAGATGTTTAATTTCAGAGTGAGAGGAGGGGTAGAAGACATCAAGTTTGAGTAAAGAGTTGTCAAATTTGGGAATACCATTACAAATGCCACTCTTAGCGATATCAGCATTAATATAGCGAATGCTATTGTTGTGTCATTTCTCTTTTCGATACAATTATCGATTAAGTACGGTAGTCTATTTTGCTTTCCTTGTTGAGCACTTGAGCTTGAAGTTTCATAGTGATGTACACGAATGTCTTTGTGGTTTCATTTTGCCTCTATCTGATTTTAGACTTGCAACTTCTCTTTTTAGTTGTGATTCTTGTGATTTGTAGCTACGTCGAATTGTGAAACAGTTGGTTTGGCATGAACAACCTCATATTTACTCTTTGATTTTGGAAGATAAAACATTGCATTAGAAAAATGTCTTTATATTCTGTCATACATTCATCTTTCTTAATACTACGATTGTAGTGAAGCTAAACTTTTCATCTGCCACCCCTCTTTGGAGAAATGGGCCCCTCGACAAGCCAGTTTTATGCAATGCATGTGGTTCAAGGTGGAGAACAAAGGGTTATCTGATTAATTACACTCCCCTGCATGCTCGAGAACTGCTTGATTCAGAAGAAATTAATGTACCTAAAGTTAAGAGTATATCCTTGAAGCCAATAGAGAAGAAGCTTCTAAAGGTAAAACAGGTTCCTGTTGCTCTTGTGGAAAATGAACGTGAAATACCATATTCTGATCAGAACTTCCGAAAAATTCTTGTAGGGGATTCAAGCAATCGCTCAAGCTCTGGATCGGCAACATCTTATACGGAGAGTTGTGCTCATTCTGGAACAACTGAAGCTAGTGATTTGACTGGTACAGTTCTTTTCACTCATTGTACAAATATCAAATCTTTATTAGGCATATTCTAGAGTTATCTTTTAAGATGCACTAAACAAATTCATCTTCTTTGAAATCTTTACATGTTTTAGGCTTTATGTAAAAGGAAACAAACAATTCCCGAGAACTCCTAATGCATTTTATCTTACGTTACACATCATTCATTGTGTAATGGTGACAAAATTCATGTTTAGAAGTGTCATCGCCAATAGAAGGCCAATCTGAAGCCTCACACATTATTGTTCTGTGAAATCAAGCTTGGAATATATGTAATTGTGATGATGAACATTGATAATCCTTGAAAAGAATGTTTTTCCTTCTCAATGGTTCCTTTCCTCGGAAATATTCAAATTATGATGCTGCTTTCGTATGCTAGAGTTATCTTTTAAGGTGCACTTGATAAAAATTGTCACTTGTATTCACCATTACAAACTTAAATCATAATTCTTTCAAATTGATTAGCTCTCACTTCTAGTTTTGCATATTTTTCTATAGTCAAAGGAAAGCAGTAGATATTGCGACAATTTTGATAGAATTCAATTGAAATTGATCAACCTCCAACCAACTAGAAAATGGAATTGTGCGCTAGCTATGGTCCCAGCTTTGGGATGACTTTGTTTTCTTTGGATGCTAGTGCAGATATAGTTACCATGCACTTAGTCTTTTCTTCATATATTACTTTTATTGCCTTCAAAACATCCTTCTTTGCTTCTGTTGTTCAGAATCTTATGTGCTTGTGGTTATCAGTTTCAAGTCCCACCCATGCTGGGACTTAGGAGCCCCATGCTCTAGGCTACATATTATTTTCATTCATTTCTTTCATTTCTTACATTTCTTCTGGTTACTATCAAATCTATTCTTGTTTCTGTTTTGATGGTAAACACTTTCTTTTCAGCTGTCAGCTTTCATATTGCCAATTAAAGCTCTGAATTTTTATTAGGGCTTTTAATAACTAGTTCTTTGCAAATGAGTTACCATGTGAGAAAAGATTATTGGTCTTCTCTTTCTGAGGAAGCAAGAAAAACTCAAGCTTCTGTTGAAGTATGAATTGAAGAATACAATTGCCAAGCATACGATCATGTATACCATCTCGTATTCATCAGCGTGTACATCAGTATGAAACTTCAGGCTCAGGTGCTCAAGGAAGGAACTTATAACAGCATATGGAGGCAATTTTGCTGCCAAGGTAATAAATACTCGTCGGTTTTTCAAGTTTCTCTCATTTATTTTTTGTTTGTTTTGCCAAATAACCATTCAAAAGTTATAATGTCTCACATACCCTCAAATAAGCTCTCTAAACTTCCAACATGATTCATGAACACTGTCTGGTTGTAGTGATGCATGAGGAAGAAACTCTAAATTCGTAATTCGTTGGTATGTAGCTTGCTCATCTATTAGAAATGGAGGTTAAACATAGATGCAATCAGATTCTAGAGCTTGGTTTTCCACTAGGAGGTATTGCTAAATTATTTGCTCAAGATTGGGAAGGGGATGTCACTGTAGTAATGCCCGCTACTCTTGCCCAGTTATTAACTGTGTAACACCCCGAATCCCAAATACACTGAATTCGAGATGTTCTACAGGATCTTTTCACTTTCTTTAGTACAATTTTACAGGGAAATTAAAACTTTTCATCATACATCAGAGATTACATCAAATTACATCTTTTCTTTTGCACAGCGGAAGTAAATTTTACAACAATTGAAATAAAGTACAACAACATGATACAATCTTTAAGCATCCATTCTTCTTTAATCTTTAACATGACATATACCTGCATATAAGATTGTGGGTACGTCAATTTATTCAACCGATGATCATTATACACGGCCATCCTCTCTATGCCGGAAATAGTATAACTTAACTTTTCATATTTAGCAAACACAAACTTGTCACAATTCAAACTAAAGGGACTACCCTATTGATGTCGTGTTGTGATTGTGCACTTAGTCCTTAATGCAGTTAATTATGTTACATGACACTAATGCACACTTGTTCGGTGTCTATGTATCCCATACTACATAGGTCTGAGGGCAAGCCCTTATTCGTTCTTCATCTTTATAGGGTTCAATCCCCCGTTATGTCTTAACTACTACTGTAACTACGGTAGTGTCTTAGATGTCCTATGATCTATGAGCCCATGTCCAGGCAGCCTGGAGGGGAATCCCACGCACTGTCACGACGCATCGAGCAGGCAACCTATGGACAATTCAGCCTCCGCCATGGAACAATGGCACCACCCATAGCCACTCGAACATCCCACGAGCGTCGCCACCGGGACGATAATTCCGGAGTAGCGCCCACGCCATGTCTTGTCGCATCAAGCAGGCAGCCTGTGGATCGCTCTCACACCGCTATCCGATGGCCCCCATACTCATGTTTTTCTTCTACTTTCATCACCTCTTCACTATGTACTAGTCCTTAGTTTTATTTAAAAATCATGAACAAAATAATCTCTAGAGTTAGCCTCTCCATCAACCGGACTTATTCATTTGTTTCATCATGACCAACCTTGGTCTAATTTCATCTCAATTCATTTTTCTCAGTGCCGGGGAGACTTAGCTACTCTATTTCAAATTTCATTTCACAATCTTTAACTCATAACAATTTCCATGTCGAGTTCTCAAACTCACATGTATGTTCTCTTTCAATTCATGATTACACTTTGTTCACGAGTCCATAATGAATACTTTTAACTCATAAAATTCATATGTATAGCCAACAATTTCTTTTTCCTTTCATAAATCATGATTTCAATTCCATAATCATACATGAATTCATGCAACTTCATAATATCACTAGTAACCTTCATACTTCACATTTTGCACAATATTCACAAGTGAGAATAAATAATATCATGTTACACAACAAAGTACTTTTTCCAATCACTTTATCATAGCCTATTTCACTTAATCTTTATAAGTTATAAATTCCATAAGTATGTATCTTATAACCAAAGCTCTAATTATGCCTTTTGCTCACAAACCATATTGTATTTCATTCAAATAATATCCAAATCACTCTTATAAAATTCCTTGTATTTTTATGAGAATTACCATATTTATTTCATAATTTTTGGACTTCAAAAACTCCCAAAAAAAAATATTTTTTATATATGCCGAACCCAAGAATCGAACCAGGCACAGCACCGAGACAGCACAGAGCTCAGACCGCTAGGCCGGTCGCCGAACACGATATAAGAGCGACTGAGAGTATTAAATACTCTCGGTTCGCTGTTAACTAGTTTTTAGAGAATTTTAAAAAAGAAGTGTTGATCCTGGGGTTCGAACTGTGCGAACCAGAGAAGCAAACCGCAGTCCAAGACCACTTGAGCCACTGGCTCGGGTTGTCACTAACCCAAATAAAAATCGATTTGTATTATATTCACACTGCTTTAAAAATAACTCGATATTCAAATATCCATAGTTTCTTATTGCTTTCGTAAAATTTTCTAAAAACTTCCAGATTACTCTTCATTCATATAAAGTTCATACCAGTAAGGAAAAATAATTTTTTTGGTACTAACGACATGTATTTTTCACACCCAAATCCAAGAGTTATATTAAACTACAATATATTGTATTTTCGACATTGCCATATAATTGATCTACTAGTCTTTTTATTCAATAATTTCATGGTGATAATTTACTGATATTAGTTATTAATTCAACCAATATACATGTTTATAATAGTCCACATCTATGTCAACATAAAGGTCCATTCATCACAATTCAACTACTAATTTTATGAGTAGTACTTTCATTAATCAACCTATGCCATAATGAAGTATACTCACTCATCGATTGTACAAATCACATCTCAAACATACAAATGTTTCATTTTTCTTCAAAAATAAGGTGTATTCTTTCTTAGTAGGTTCCATGTTTCATTTTCACAATTAACAAGCATGCATTATGTCTCTAATCATAATAACAACATTCTCAATTAAATTTAATCAACATCATAACTTCATACTAATAAACATGGAGCAATCTACACACAATTTAATTTTAACACTAGAGCCATATAAGTTAATCACCACATTACAATCAATTCACATGCTAACTACTCAATTCAAGTGGGCTCTTATTAATATTTTTCATGCATCTTTAATGGTGGAAACTTAGCATGGATCTATATTAGAAATATGAAATGTTTTACCCACCTTAATTGGAGAGAAAAACCCAAACAAAAGCAACCAAGTCCTTGTAGATGAAAGCACCTCCTCCTAGCCAAAAGAGTGCACAATTCCAAGCTTCCAAGCCACCACCGAATGCTTCTCTAGCCCCAACCGAAAGCTTCCCCTCCTTGTGATGCCGGCCACTCCAAGCAACAACAACCCACACAACTCTCTTATCTTTTATAACTCTCACTATTACAATACTATAACTTAGAAATTATACTTTGCATATGAAAATTAGCCATGAGAGGGGGGGGGGGTATTTATACTAGGAAATGAGTGAGATGGAGGGCCAAGATTGCTTGGGTAGTTGTAAAATGAAGGGCTTAGATTAAGGTAGGAGTTAGGAAAACTACCCACACTCCTAAAACTACCACCATGTTCTCCATGATAAATTTTGAAAATCCCTCCAAAAAGATTGAATCCGGCCTAGGAGAGAGAGTGTGCATTGCACGTGTACGTGTAGTGCACGTGCATGCAACTAGGCCAAATTTGTACATTTTTAAATTTGTATAAAAATAATTTAGTTAAAAAAAGTCTTCTACATGACAAGTTTAATTAAAATAGATTAATTCATGGGCTTTCTTTTTGGACCAAAATAGTTTATAAAAATAAATAAAATAAAATACTTTTGGGCTTTTTAAGAAAAGGCATTTTAATTAAATCAAGTAAGGCTTTTAAAGAAGGGCTTTTGCACAAATAATTTGAGAAAAATATATTTAAATATAAACATCATGATAAAATAATCCAAACAAAATATTGCACGTGCACACTACGTGCAAAATAAATAATTTTTTATTAATTGAAAAATCATGGTATTACAAACTGTTCTCCATTCCTCTGTCTTAATATCAGGAACTTCAACTTAACCTTAGACGTGCTAACCTGAATCTTTACTTTTTATCTTCTTTCTGTAGTATTCAAAGATAATACAGAACCCGTCATATATGGATCTTCAAAGGGCTGCCAACCAAGGAAGGAGATGCACCTGGGAGAAACTATCAGCCATATAAGCTAACTGTGCAATTGAGCTTGCCCTTGATGAATGTGTTGCCCTTCTAAATCACATGCGGAGACTGAAAAGAAATGCAGCGAGGGCAGCTGCATCCCAAGGCACCATTGATCAACAAGAGAAATGACACAACAAGAGAAATGTTGAAATCTGAGTTGAATGAAAAGTGGAGGCAATGGAAGAGTGATTTAAAGTCAATGGCATATGACCCGAGTAAAACGGAAGAAGAAGTTGCATCTGCATTACCGGATGATAGGGTTGACCGAAATCAATATCGTGAATTGGTTCGTTATTGGTTTTCTGAAGAAGGACAAGTAAGTCATATAGTAAATAGATTCTTGCATATTATGAGTAATATTTTGACTTTGGTTTCTTCATTCGTCTAATAATTTGTTGTATCAATCGTAGAAAGTAAGTAAAATTAATAGACAGAATCGTGCTAAGTTTGAAGATCTCCATTGTATGGGTACAAAAAGTCTCCCAAAATTGATTGATGAAAAGGTTTGTTTATATTTGTACTTTTCATTCAGTAAAATGTAATTACAAGATACATATAACTTGTTTATTTGG
Source organism: Hemerocallis citrina (assembly GCA_017893485.1). Classification (NCBI taxonomy): domain Eukaryota; kingdom Viridiplantae; phylum Streptophyta; class Magnoliopsida; order Asparagales; family Asphodelaceae; genus Hemerocallis; species Hemerocallis citrina. The sequence continues at coordinate 206,237,274 of CM030359.1, forward strand.
TTTCAGAAAAAAAAAGAGCAAAGGATTATCACCTCAACGTAAAGAGATTTACATTGATACTCGCACTCGTAAAGATGGATCAATTGTCAATGAGAAGGCTGCTAAATTGATTGTAAGATTTTGTTCTCATTCACTTCTAAAGCTTTACTGTATGTTCACTAAATGATCTTCTCAATATAATGTAAATCTGCCACTTTATTCATATTGATTACTGTATGATCAAATGTTTTCCTCTTTGCCACTTTATTCATATTGATGCAATGAAGTTGCTTCTTTATCATACTTTAAATTAAACAGTGTGTATTGGTTTTCTTCAGGTGACATTGTTTACAAAATCCAGTTAGGCAGTTACCTTACTATTATTTTTAAATTATGTGTTTTTAAAAGTATCTGCATGGTGATAGAGAGTATCTCGGATATATAGGATTTCACTGCACATGGATTAAACTAGGAAATAACTTTTGACCTATGATGTTCGATTGTCCACTTTCCCGCACGGTTAGGATATCCTCTTCTACTTGCATCAACCTTCTCTGGATGTAAGGATGAACATAAGAACTAGAGCATGATCCATTGTTTCTGCATAAAAGAAAGCTAATGGTTATTAGGATATCAAGAAGTCTACAATCTGCAGAGAGCAGTTGGAACTTAAATATGCAACTGCATTATCTGCAAAGGCACCTAAGAACAACTATCTTGGAGAATTTTGATATCAGTAATTAGAGAATAAACACTGCAGCAATAGTTCAATCACCTTCCCTTCTTTACAGCATCATCAGAACATGTATTGGTCAGGGCCACGTCAGTTTGGCCATTACCAAGTTCTGTTGATACAAGATTTTTTGCTATACACTCTGGCTGTAGTTGAATATTTGACATCTCATCCTTTCCTACCATGGTTGAGTTTCCTGTCCGGTGGAAACATGACAAGCGGATTATAATCCATATCAAACGAGAATCTTAAAAGATATCAAACTGAGAACATAGGATTTGTCCTAGTAGCAACAACATGCTTATCTACGCTCCCGAATGCTTTTCCGAGTATTTATATCTACACTATCTATACTACTATATAATGGAAGGAAGAGTGTGTCACTGGCCTTCTCCCATTATAATTACATTCACCAATACAGTGACACACATTTGTGATATTGCATTTGTCAAGACAAAATATTGACTATTGAAGTTAACCACTGATCAGTGATCACCAACCTTGATCTAGATTTCAACTCTCAAACTTCACAGAAATAAGTTTCCAAGTAATAAACCGTGCGGGAAAGTGGACAATGGATATTAATTATAACTAATGACACTTAACTATTTTCCCCCCAACAAAAAGCATCATGATTTGGATGCCAACCTCACCTAACTGATAACAGACAACATGTACAGCATAATCTTGACTGTTTTAGTTAAGATCATGTGCAGCATAATCTTAACTGATAACATACAACATACACCTGTTATTCAAAAAGGTAGCTTCTGATATCAAGATTATATATACAGTATTTTACATTCATTTATAAATTCAGCCATATGCTAACGAAACTCAGTTAGCTAATATATTTTCTTGAATAAGTAGGTTTTCTTCAAGTGGGCTTAGCCAATTCTACATAAACTCAATGAGCTAATAACTTTTGTTCATAATGTCATCCGCTACTTACCAATTGAATATCTGAAGTTCCCAAAGACATTGAATTTCTCTAATACTTTTCTGCAGTTAAGATATTGATGAGTCTATGATTTCTCTAATACTTGTAATGTTTCAGGTTGAACTAAACAAACACAATAATGAGGCTGTAACATCTCAATCAACCCAAAATACACAAAGTCATATGCCTTGGAAGGATGACACATATTCCCAATTATAAGGACCTGAAAAGAGAGGACGTGTGCGTTGTATGGGCAAGATTCCTAAGCCTAAAAAACAGAAGGTTTCTTTGTCTGAAAATCAAGAGTTACGTAATAGAGTTAAGCAAGTGGAAAGCCTGTTGACAAATGTTCTGTCGTTGATTCATAATCGATTATCTGGAGAAGATGTGAATGATATTATACAAGCTGCAAGACAGGTATATTGTATTTTACTCTTGGAGTTCATATTTCAATGTTATGTTTTGTGTGTGATATTTTTTTATTTATCACTGGTTTTCCATATGTTTAAGTCTAATGTATTGCATTTGTAATGTCTTTTTTTCCATAATTTTTTTTCTTTAATGAATGATGGAAATATTTATTAAGAAGAGTCTATAAGTTGTATTTTATTTTTAATAGGTTACAGATGCTTCAAGTGCCCCTGACCATAGGAATTCTCTAAATCCAGACACTAATGAAGATACTGAAGATGGTATATAATACAGTTTTAACTAATTCTTACTGAAATTGTTAATATTTCTTATGTTGAGTTATGTTATGATTCATTTGTTCTTTTTGTTATTTGCAGGTGAGGATTAGAAGCTAATTTTTTCTTGATGGAGCAAACTTAGAAAATGAGTGGATGAGATTGTTATAAGACTTTACTCTTAGGTTGACTTTTCTACTATTTTGTAATTGACACTCTTGTAATACTTCATATATTTTTAATATGATTGAAGTTCAATTTTATTTAATTTTGTTTCATAAACATATTTATTTATTTTATTGTGTACTTAGTTTATAATTAGATTAATATTATAAAAGAATATATTAAATTATCATAAGCGTAATTAATGAGAAAAAATTATGTACAGAGCAAATTATGACCTATCCATAAAATTTGTTGGGGGGGGGGGGGTATGTGTAAAAAATGTTGCTAAAACCTATACCAACGGATCGCACGAAAAGAACTATACCAACGGAATAAATACGGTGGGTATATAGTCAAATAATTGGATGTGAAAACCATCGCTAAAACCTATAGCAATGGAGTTTCAACCGTGGGTATAGGAAAGCAAAAGGTGTCTTTAAAACCTATACCAACGGATACGAAACCATGAGTATAACACCGATACCTATACCAACGGGTGAAAAAACCGTCACTATAGGCTATAGTGACGGCATTTTACCGTGGGTATAGCTAATTAAAAACGACGGAAAAATATGTCCGTTGGTATAGGTTTTACGGGCTATACCTACGGTTTTTTGCCTTTTACCCACGGATTTTTGCTGTCACTATATGTCAAATTCCTTGTAGTGGAATATCATCGAATAGCTAACATGCATGATTAGTAAGCTCTGCAACTAGAGTATTTTCTCAATCATTTGATGTGCATATGTTATGACCCCACAAGGCCAAGAACATGAACAAGAACAAATTTGGAATGCAAGGAAATGGAAAGGGAAAATAAAGGGAACTTAATTCATAATTGTAATATCCCGGTTGGATATTATATTTGTATAATTATTATTTTCAAAATTATGGAAATTACTTGGTTTTACTAATAAAAAGTTATCTGTATATATATATACTAGTAAGTATATATATGTATTGTATCAGTTTTATGCACTTGTACAAAATCCTATAAAATGCATTTTTGGGAAAATATCTGTAATATCCCGGGCTGATATTAAAAAATTATTATTTTATTATTATTTTATTTTTATTTTCAGAATTGAAATATTTTTTGGGGATATTACCCAGTTTTACTGATAAACATTATATATATATATATATATATATATATATATATATATATATATATATATATATATATATATATATATATATATATATATATATATATATATATATATACTAGTCTGTATATATCTGTATTGTATCAAATTGGTACTGAAATCTTCCGAGCCAATAATATTTTTTTTTTAATTATTTCTAAATTAAAATATTTTTGGTAGAGAATATTCGTTTTAACTAATAAAAATTATCTGTATATATAGATGTATGTACGTATATGTGTACTGTATCGATTTCGTATGTTTGTAAGAAATCATGTAGTATGTAATTTTGGAAAATACCTCTTATTCTTGATCAATCATGATCAAAAGGAGGGTAGGGATTGGATTAGGGTGTGATTGCAATATTTATTTGCAAATTGAACTCCAATTGTTTTAGCCACAAATGAGAGAAACAAGTGGATTCTTCTTACACCACAAACTCAACCCCTCTCCTCCTATAAAAGCCATTGGTTGGCCAACCCTTAGGTCTAGAAGCCTTTTTCATTTTTGTTTTCTCCATCTCATTTTCATCTCATCCTCTCTTCAAATTTCTACTTCTTCTTCTACTGGTTTATTTTTAGGAAAAAAATTAAGAAGAAAAGAAAAGAAAAAGAGATCAAAATCAAAAGAAAAGATTGGGTTCATTTGGAGTTGTTCTTGAGGAGGAGCAAGAACAAGGAGCAAGGAGGAGAAGTGCAAAGCTATTTTTTCTAACCGATTTGGGTGGGGGTTTCTCACCTCATGCTTGTTAACTTTTGTTTACTATTGTTATATGTTATTGTGTGAACAACTTGGACTAAATCATATGCATATGATGATTATGGAATAGAATAAATGGCATGTATGGGATTGAAGTGGTGGAACATAATAAGAACCCTAAAGACCCAGTCTTAAACTAGTATGTAGTTTTGATGATTAGGAATTAATTACTTGAGCTAAAGTTAGAATTTTGACTCCAAATTAATTTTAGAGGTTCTCGTATGTGTTATTACCATGCTCTAATTTTTGAAGATTTTTCTGGGTTAGTTTGATGGGTTAAACAAATTGTTTCCCCAAAACTGTAGGTTCTTCAGCCGAAACTGTTGTTTCGTTGATTCGACTTGTGTTTAAGGGACTGGATTTTGAGTTCCACAAGGAATCTGAAAACGTGTTCAACTAGAAAGTTGTAATAGACATTCTTCCCTTTCCAAAATGTCCAATTTTGTAAGATTTCGATGAGTATGACAAAAGTTATGAGCTTTACAAGTTTTAGCTTTTGCTATCAAAGTTTGCTGTTTTGTTAACTTTTTACTTGTGTTTAAGGAGCTGGATTTTAAGTTCCATACAGAATTTGAGAAAGTTGTTAACTAGAAAGTTTTAGTAGGTGTTCCCACCTTTCCAAAAAGACTAATTTTGTTAGATTCCGATAAGTATAGCAAAAGTTGTGAGCTTCACAAGTGTCAGCTATTGCTATCCCTTTTGTTGTTCTTGAGTTGTGTTCAAAGAGTTAGATTTTGAGTTTTATCAGGAATCTAAAAAAGTGGTCAACTAGAAAGTTGTAGTAGATGTTCTCCCCTTTCTAAAAAGCAAAATTTTGTTATATCCCGATAAGTATAGCAAAAGTTGTGAGCTTTACAAGTTTCGGCTTTGGCTGTTCTTTTTGTTGTTCTTGAATTTTGTTCAAGGAGCTGGATTTTGAGCTCTATAAGGAATTTGAAAAAATAGTCAACTAGAAAGTTATAGTATATGTTCCCACCTTTTCAGAAAGTATAATTTTGTTAAATTCTGATAAGTATAGCAAAAGTTACGACCTTTGCAAGTTTCAGCTTTGTGCTGTCTTTTGTTGTTCTTGAATTTTGTTCAAAGAGCAGGGATTTAAATTCCATAAGGAATCTGGGAAAGTTGTTAACTAGGAAGTTATAGTAGATGTTCTCCCCTTTCCAAAAAGTCCAATTTTGTTAGATTCCGATAAGTATAGCAAAAGGTGTAGGCTTTACAAGTTTCAGCTTTTGCTGTCCTTTTTGTTGTTCTTTGTATTGTGTTCAAAGAGCTGTAATTTAAGCTCTATAAGGAAAATGAAAAAATGGTCAACTAGAAAGTTGTAGTAGATGTTCTGCCTTTTCCAATAAGTCTAATTTTGTTAGATTCTGATAAGTATAGCAAAACTTATGAGCTTTACAAGTTTCAGCTTTTGTTGCCCTTTTTGTTGTTCTTGAATTATGTTCAAGGAGCTGGATTTTGAGTTCTGTATTGAATCTGAGAAAGTTGTTAACTAGGAAGTTGTAGTAGATATTTTTAGCTTTCTAAAATGTCCTATTTTGTTTGATTTTGATAAGCATAGTAGGAGCTACGACCTTTACAAGTTTCAGCTTTTTTGCTGTCTTTTGTTGTTTTTGAATTGTGTTCAAAGAGCAGGGATTTGAATTCCATAAGGAATCTGAGAAAGTTGTTAACTAGAAAATTGTAGTAGATGTTCTTAGCTTTTCAAAATGTCAATTTTGTTAGATTCCTACAAGTATAGCAAAAGTTGTGAACTTTACAAGTTTCAGCCTTGTGCCGTCTTTTGTTGTTCTTGAATTTTGTTCAAAGAGCAGGGATTTGATTTCCATAAGGAATCTGAGAAAGTTGTTAACTAGAGAGTTATATTATATGTTCTCCCCTTTCCAAAATGACCAATTTTGCTAGATTCCGATAAGTATAGCAAAAGTTATAAGTTTTACAAGTTTCAGCTTTTGTTGTTCTTGTTGTTGTTCTTGAATTGTGTTCAAAAAGCTGGATTTTGAGCTCCATAAAGAATCTGAAAAAGTGATAAACTAGAAAATTGTATTAGATGTTTTTCCCTTTCCAAAATGTCCTATTTTTTTAGATTTCGATAAGCGGAATATGAGTTATGACCTTTACAAGTCACAGCAGCTAGCCTTTTGGCTGAAGCTTCGCTGTTTAGATTGTTTGAAGTTTTTGTACCTTTTATTGACTGAATCTGAGAAGGTTATCAACTAGAGAATTGTAGTGTAGGTTCTCACCTTTCCAAAATGTCCTATTTGGTTAGATTCTGATAAGCGTAGTATGAGTTATGACTTTTACAAGTCACAGCAGCTGGCCATTACTGGCTGAAGCTCGCTGTTAAGATTGTTCGAGATTTTTGTAGCTCTTATTGACTTAATCTCAGAAAGTTTTCAACTAGAGAGTTCTAGTAGATGTTCTCACCTTTCTAAAAAGTCTAATTTTGTTGAATTCCGATAAGAGTAGCATATTTAATTGCTTTTAGGTTGTTAGAAGGCTTTTTATATTACCTTTGTATATAAAAGATCAAGTTTTGGTAGTACCATGTTATTTTGCTTCTAGGTTATTCGAATACTTTTATAGTTGCTTCTATATAATTCATTTGTCGCATACATAACCAGTTGGCTCGTATGTGATTCGTTTGGCTCATACGTAGCTGGTTGGCTCATATGTAAGTTGTTTTGCTCGTATGTAGCTTATTAGCTACTACATAGTTATTATGCTCGTATAGAGTGATATCATTGCCCTAGGAGCCATCGACCATCAAGAAGTGTATTTATTTTACTCCTTGTGGACTGCGGACGAGTCACCCCTCGTGCACAGTCAGATCTTAACCGGTGTAGGTTGATCGCGGGCCGGGAGTGTAGACGAAATCCAAGTTCAGGGTAGTAGCATGCGAATACGTTCGTATTACCAGGGTCTTGGATCGATAGGCTATGAACAAGATCCTTAGGGATTCTGGTAAGTCTAGGTTGAGCACCTAGTAGAGTTATCTTGCGAAGTCTAACTCAAGACCTAGCATGTTGTGGTAGTATTGTTGTCATCCCTTGGATTGTTTAGGGTTAGTGACATTGTTAGGGCAGTAACTTATGACTACTACTTTACCCTTATTTATTATCATTTTCGCCGAAGGGAAAGAGTTGGTATTAAAGGTAATACCTTATGATCCGACCTGTTCTATAGGCCAATACTAGACGGTGTTATTGGTTGTACCCTTCCTGTCAAAGGGATACGGTCTGTGCCTTCTCACGAGTTGGGAATATGAGATCCGTATCTCGTCTGTTGATTTCTGAAGTGCCATGATAAGGGCGAGAAGTATCCATTCGGAGCTAGGGGATGGACCCCCGAAACTCCGTCATGCTCTATATCAAGAAAGGCGAACAAGCAATAGACTACGGTCTATAAGCTATGGGGCCACACAGGATGCTTCGAGCTAACCTGTGTTGTAGTTAACTCCAAGGGTTAGTCAGATTTTTGAGTGAGGTCCGGTGCGCCGAGCAATAGTGGCAAACAGAGACACCATTATATGAATGCGAATGGCAGGATTAGACCGTTTCAGGGCAACATCATCAGTCACGATGTATCTTCAGAAACAGGTTAAGTACAAGAGTAGAATTCATGGCGCGGGTTTAAATCCCTATATATGAAGAAACAGCTTGTTATAGGCGAATGCAGTATGGACTGCATACTGTTCCGAAGATTTGCTTGCATTAGAATAAGTGCATCAATACATTAGTTAATCTTGCATTAGAGTCTAAGTCATAGCATACACTGACGCACCAACTATATATACACGTTTCTCCTTTCATCAATCTGTTTGTTTAAAGTTGAGAATTGCTGCTAGTCATCAACCTTAAAGCGTCAGTATATGTACTGACGTCCCCACTTCAGTAGGTACTGGATTGTAAAACTACAAGTACAGGACTCAGGAGGACTCAAGGCAAGAGAAGCAAAGTGTTGATTTTGTTTCAATTGTAATAAATATTGGTTACCATTGTTTCTGTAACGCCCCCCCCCCAATACTCAGACAATTTTATTATTTTTAGAATACAAATTAGATACTATGTAGTACAACTGCCCACCACAGGCTGCCTCTCAAAAGGTGGTTAACCAATTAGGTGACTCTTGATCATAGGCAATTATATTTATACTCAAATTATTTTTGTATCTTTCCCATGTGGGACTATATTTCTCAATCTCTCTTCATAATCTTTACCGTGTACCTCACGTACACTATATTAACCATTCCAAATCTATTCAAATCTTACCAAACCGGGCCCCCCACAAATCCTCCCCCTCCACGTCACCGTGAGAGAGAAAAACCAATTCTCAACAACCAAACCAGCATTCAAGCCATTTCAAACCGTGGGCACCATATCTTATTTCAAACCGGATTTTCTACAGAAACCTCCAATAGAATTAATCTATTGGACACCCCTCAATATTTATATATTTATTTATACTATTCACAAATTACGGGGTATTACATACACCCCACCTTAGAAATCAGCGTCCTCGCTGAGTACGGGACACACATCTAGTGTAGGATCCGCCTTTCTAGCCGATGTAGCGTCGTCCTCGACCTCAGAGATAAATCACTCTCAACACCGCAGATCGGATACCTGGCTATCAATCACTCTCAACACCGCAGATCATACCCGATCCCGGAGATAAATGACTATCAATATCGCAGAATATACCCGACCCCAGAGATAAATGATTCTCAACACCGCGGATCATACTGAGGCCTTCTTCCACACCCGGTGTCGAAAGTCGGCACTGATACCATTTGTAATGCGCCGCCCGAATACTCAGACAATTTTATTATTTTTAGAATACAAATTAGATACTATGTAGTACAACTGCCCACCACAGGCTGCCGTTCAAAAGGTAGTTAACCAATTAGGTGACTCTTGATCATAGGCAATTATATTTATACTCAAATTATTTCTGTATCTTTCCCATGTGGGACTATATTTCTCGATCTCCCTTCTTAATCTTTACCGTGTACCTCACGTACAGTATATTAACTATTCCAAATCTATTCAAATCTTTCCAAACCGGGGCACCCCACAAATCCTCCCCCTCCACGTCACCGTGAGAGAGAGAAACCAATTCTCAACAACCAAAGCAGCATTCAAGCCATTTCAAACCGTCAGCCACATATCTTATTTCAAACCAGATTTTCTATAGAATCCTTCAATAGAATTACTCTATAGGACACCCCTCAATATTTATATATTTATTTATACTATTCACAAATTACGGGGTATTACATACACCCCACCTTAGAAATCAGCATTCTCGCTGAGTACGGGACACACATCTAGTCTAGGATCCGCCTTTCTAGCCGATGTAGCGTCGTCCTCGACCTCAGAGATAAATCACTCTCAACACCGCAGATCGGAAACCTGGCTATCAATCACTCTCAACACCGCAGATCATTCCCGATCCCGGAGATAAATGACTCTCAATACCGCAGAATATACCCGACCCCAGAGATAAATGATTCTCAACACCGCGGATCATACTGAGGCCTTCTTCCACACCCGGTGTCCAAAGTCGGCACTGATACCATTTGTAATGCCCCACCCGAATACTCAGACAATTTTATTATTTTTAGAATACAAATTAGATACTATGTAGTACAACTGCCCACCACAGGCTGCCTCTCAAAAGGTGGTTAACCAATTAGGTGACTCTTGATCATAGGCAATTATATTTATACTCAAATTATATTTGTATCTTTCCCATGTGGGACTATATTTCTCAATCTCTCTTCATAATCTTTACCGTGTACCTCATGTACACTATATTAACCATTCCAAATCTATTCAAATCTTTCCAAACCGGGGCCCCCCATAAATCCTGCCCCTCCACGTCACCGTGAGAGAGAGAAACTAATTCTCAACAACCAAAGCAGCATTCAAGCCATTTCAAACCGTCAGCCACATATCTTATTTCAAACCGGATTTTCTATAGAATCCTTCAATAGAATTACTCTATAGGACACCCCTCAATATTTATATATTTATTTATACTATTCACAAATTACGGGGTATTACATACACCCCACCTTAGAAATCAGCATTCTCGCTGAGTACGGGACACACATCTAGTCTAGGATCCGCCTTTCTAGCCGATGTAGCGTCGTCCTCGACCTCAGAGATAAATCACTCTCAACACCGCAGATCGGAAACCTGGCTATCAATCACTCTCAACACCGCAGATCATTCCCGATCCCGGAGATAAATGACTCTCAATACCGCAGAATATACCCGACCCCAGAGATAAATGATTCTCAACACCGCGGATCATACTGAGGCCTTCTTCCACACCCGGTGTCCAAAGTCGGCACTGATACCATTTGTAATGCCCCACCCGAATACTCAGACAATTTTATTATTTTTAGAATACAAATTAGATACTATGTAGTACAACTGCCCACCACAGGCTGCCTCTCAAAAGGTGGTTAACCAATTAGGTGACTCTTGATCATAGGCAATTATATTTATACTCAAATTATTTTTGTATCTTTCCCATGTGGGACTATATTTCTCAATCTCTCTTCATAATCTTTACCGTGTACCTCACGTACACTATATTAACCATTCCAATTCTATTCAAATCTTTCCAAACCGGGGCCCCCTACAAATCCTCCCCCTCCACGTCACCGTGAGAGAGAGAAACCAATTCTCAACAACCAAAGCAGCATTCAAGCCATTTCAAACCGTGGGCCCCATATCGTATTTCAAACCGGATTTTCTATAGAATCCTCCTATAGAATTACTCTATAGGACACCCCTCAATATTTATATATTTATTTATACTATTCACAAATTACGAGATATTACATACACCCCACCTTAGAAATCAGCGTCCTCGCTGAGTACGGGACACACATCTAGTGTAGGATCCGCCTTTCTAGCCGATGTAGCGTTGTCCTCGACCCCGGAGATAAATCACTCTCAACACCGCAGATCGGATACCCGGCTATCAATCACTCTCAACACCGCAGATCATACCCGATCCCGGAGATAAATGACTCTCAATACCGCAGAATATACCCGACCCCGAAGATAAATGATTCTCAACACCGCGGATCATACTGAGGCCTTCTTCCACACCCGGTGTCGAAAGTCGGCTCTGATACCATTTGTAACGCCCCGCCCGAATACTCAGACAATTTTATTATTTTTAGAATACAAATTATATACTATGTAGTACAACTGCCCACCACAGGCTGCCTCTCAAAAGGTGGTTAACCAATTAGGTGACTCTTGATCATAGGCAATTATATTTATACTCAAATTATTTTTGTATATTTCCCATGTGGGACTATATTTCTCAATCTCTCTTCATAATCTTTACCGTGTACCTCACGTACACTATATTAACCATTCCAATTCTATTCAAATCTTTCCAAACCGGGGCCCCCTACAAATCCTCCCCCTCCACGTCACCGTGAGAGAGAGAAACCAATTCTCAACAACCAAAGCAGCATTCAAGCCATTTCAAACCGTAGGCCCCATATCGTATTTCAAACCGGATTTTCTATAGAATCCTCCTATAGAATTACTCTATAGGACACCGCTCAATATTTATATATTTATTTATACTATTCACAAATTACGAGATATTACATACACCCCACCTTAGAAATCAGCGTCCTCGCTGAGTACGGGACACACATCTAGTGTAGGATCCGCCTTTCTAGCCGATGTAGCGTTGTCCTCGACCCCGGAGATAAATCACTCTCAACACCGCAGATCGGATACCCGGCTATCAATCACTCTCAACACCGCAGATCATACCCGATCCCGGAGATAAATGACTCTCAATACCGCAGAATATACCCGACCCCGAAGATAAATGATTCTCAACACCGCGGATCATACTGAGGCCTTCTTCCACACCCGGTGTCGAAAGTCGGCTCTGATACCATTTGTAACGCCCCGCCCGAATACTCAGACAATTTTATTATTTTTAGAATACAAATTAGATACTATGTAGTACAACTGCCCACCACAGGCTGCCTCTCAAAAGGTGGTTAACCAATTAGGTGACTCTTGATCATAGGCAATTACATTTATACTCAAATTATTTTTGTATCTTTCCCATGTGGGACTATATTTCTCAATCTCTCTTCATAATCTTTACCGTGTACCTCACGTACACTATATTAACCATTCCAATTCTATTCAAATCTTTCCAAACCGGGGCCCCCTACAAATCCTCCTCCTCCACGTCACCGTGAGAGAGAGAAACCAATTCTCAACAACCAAAGCAGCATTCAAGCCATTTCAAACCGTAGGCCCTATATCGTATTTCAAACCGGATTTTCTATAGAATCCTCCTATAGAATTACTCTATAGGACACCGCTCAATATTTATATATTTATTTATACTATTCACAAATTACGAGATATTACATACACCCCACCTTAGAAATCAGCGTCCTCGCTGAGTACGGGACACACATCTAGTGTAGGATCCGCCTTTCTAGCCGATGTAGCGTTGTCCTCGACCCCGGAGATAAATCACTCTCAACACCGCAGATCGGATACCCGGCTATCAATCACTCTCAACACCGCAGATCATACCCGATCCCGGAGATAAATGACTCTCAATACCGCAGAATATACCCGACCCCGAAGATAAATGATTCTCAACACCGCGGATCATACTGAGGCCTTCTTCCACACCCGGTGTAGAAAGTCGGCTCTGATACCATTTGTAACGCACCGCCCGAATACTCAGACAATTTTATTATTTTTAGAATACAAATTAGATACTATGTAGTACAACTGCCCACCACAGGCTGCCTCTCAAAAGGTGGTTAACCAATTAGGTGACTCTTGATCATAGGCAATTATATTTATACTCAAATTATTTTTGTATCTTTCCCATGTGGGACTATATTTCTCAATCTCTCTTCATAATCTTTACCGTGTACCTCACGTACACTATATTAACCATTCCAAATCTATTCAAATCTTTCCAAACTGGGGCCCCCTACAAATCCTCCCCCTCCACGTCACCGTGAGAGAGAGAAACCAATTCTCAACAACCAAAGCAGCATTCAAGCCATTTCAAACCGTGGGCCCCATATCATATTTTAAACCGGATTTTCTATAGAATCCTCCTATAGAATTACTCTATAGGACACCCCTCAATATTTATATATTTATTTATACTATTCACAAATTACGAGATATTACATACACCCCACCTTAGAAATCAGCGTCCTCGCTGAGTACGGAACACACATCTAGTGTAGGATCCGCCTTTCTAGCCGATGTAGCGTCGTCCTCGACCCCGGAGATAAATCACTCTCAACACCGCAGATCCTACCTGATCCCGGAGATAAATGACTCTCAACACCGCGAATCATACTGAGGCCCTCTTCTACACCGGGTGTCGAAAGTCGGCTCTGATACCATTTGTAACGCCCCGCCCCAATACTCAGACAATTTTAATATTTTTTGAAGACAAATTAGATACTATGTAGTACAACTGCCCACTACAGGCTGCCTCTCAAAAGGTGGTTAACCAATTAGGTGACTCTTGATCATAGGCAATTATATTTATACTCAAATTATTTTTGTTTCTTTCCCATGTGGGACTATATTTCTCAATCTCTCTTCATAATCTTTACCGTGTACCTCACGTACACTATATTAACCATTCCAAATCTATTCAAATCTTTCCAAACCGGGGCCCCCCACAAATCCTCCCCCTCCACATCACCGTGAGAGAGAGAAACCAATTCTCAACAACCAAAGCAGCATTCAAGCCATTTCAAACCGTTGGCCCCATATCTTATTTCAAACCGGATTTTCTATAGAATCCTCCTATAGAATTACTCTATAGGATACCCCTCAATATTTATATATTTATTTATACTATTCACATATTACGGGGTATTACATACACCCCACATTAGAAATCAGCATCCTCGCTGAGTACGGGACACACATCTAGTGTAGGATCCGCCTTTCTAGCCGATGTAGCGTCGTCCTCGACCTCGGAGATAAATCACTCTCAACATAGCAGATCGGATACCGGGCTATCAATCACTCTCAACACCACAGATCGTACCCGATCCCGAAGATAAATGACTCTCAATACCGCAGAATATACCCGACCCCGGAGATAAATGATTCTCAACACTGCGGATCATAGTGAGGCCTTCTTCCACACCCGGTGTCGAAGGTCGGCTCTTATACCATTTGTAATGCCCCGCCCGAATACTCAGACAATTTTATTATTTTTAGAATACAAATTAGATACTATGTAGTACAACTGCCCACCACAGGCTGCCTTTCAAAAGGTGGTTAACCAATTAGGTGACTCTTGATCATAGGCAATTATATTTATACTCAAATTATTTTTGTATCTTTCCCATCTGGGACTATATTTCTCGATCTCTCTTCATAATCTTTACCGTGTACCTCACGTACACTATATTAAATATTAAAAATCTATTCAAATCTTTCCAAACCGGGCCCCCCCACAAATCCTCCCCCTCCACGTCACCGTGAGAGAGAGAAACCAATTCTCAACAATCAAAGCAGCATTCAAGCCATTTCAAACCGTGGGCCCCATATCTTATTTCAAACCCGATTTTCTATAGAATCCTGCAATAGAATTACTCTATAGGACACCCCTCAATATTTATATATTTATTTATACTATTCACAAATTACGGGGTATTACATACACCCCACCTTAGAAATCAGCGTCCTTGCTGAGTACGGGACACACATCTAGTGTAGGATCCGCCTTTCTAGCCGATGTAGCGTCATCCTGACCCCGGAGATAAATCACTCTCAACACCGCAGATCCTACCTGATCCTGGAGATAAATGACTCTCAACACCGCGGATCATACTGAGGCCCTCTTCTACACCGGGTGTCGAAAGTCGGCTCTGATACCATTTGTAACGCCCCGCCCCAATACTCTGACAATTTTAATATTTTTTGAAGACAAATTAGATACTATGTAGTACAACTACCCACTACAGGCTGCCTCTCAAAAGGTGGTTAACCAATTAGGTGACTCTTGATCATAGGCAATTATATTTATACTCAAATTATTTTTGTTTCTTTCCTATGTGGGACTATATTTCTCAATCTCTCTTCATAATCTTTACCATGTACCTCACGTACACTATATTAACCATTCCAAATCTATTCAAATCTTTCCAAACCGGGGCCCCCCACAAATCCTCCCCCTCCACATCACCGTGAGAGAGAGAAACCAATTCTCAACAACCAAAGCAGCATTCAAGCCATTTCAAACCGTGGGCCCCATATCTTATTTCAAACCGGATTTTCTATAGAATCCTCCTATAGAATTACTCTATAGGACACCCCTCAATATTTATAAATTTATTTATACTATTCACAAATTACGGGTTATTACATACACCCCACATTAGAAATCAACGTCCTCGCTGAGTACGGGACACACATCTAGTGTAGGATCCGCCTTTCTAGTCGATGTAGCGTCATCCTTGACCCCGGAGATAAATCACTCTCAACACCGCAGATCGGATACCCGGCTATCAATCACTCTCAACACCGCAGATCATACCCGATCCCGGAGATAAATGACTCTCAATACCGCAGAATATACCCGACCCCGAGGATAAATGATTCTTAACACCACGGATCATACTGAGGCCTTCTTCCATACCCGGTGTCGAAAGTCGCCTCGGATACCATTTGTAATGCTCCGCCCGAATACTCAGACAATTTTATTATTTTTAGAATACAAATTAGATACTATGTAGTACAACTGCCCACCACAGGCTGCCTCTCAAAAGGTAGTTAACCAATTAGGTGACTCTTGATCATAGGGAATTATATTTATACTCAAATTATTTTTGTATCTTTCCTATGTGGGACTATATTTCTCAATCTCTCTTCATAATCTTTACCGTGTAACTCACGTACACTATATTAACCATTCCAAATCTATTCAAATCTTTCCAAATCGGGGCCCCCCACAAATCCTCCCCCTCCACGTCACCGTGAGAGAGAAACCAATTCTCAACAACCAAAGCAGCATTCAAGCCATTTCAAACCGTGGGCCCCATATCTTATTTCAAACCGGATTTTCTATAGAATCCTCCTATAGAATTACTCTATAGGACACCCCTCAATATTTGTATATTTATTTATACTATTCACAAATTACGGGGTATTACATTCACCCCACCTTAGAAATCAGCATCCTCGCTGAGTACGGGACACACATCTAGTGTAGGATCTGATGGGTTTCGGGGCACAAACGCAGCGAAAAAAAAAAATCCGAAACCCTAACCCTAGGATCCGTGTACAAGACATGGCTGATTATGGAGAAACGAAATTTTACCTTTTAAGAGCTTTACGAAGGCTGAAAGATGGAGGTCTAATCACCACGCAACCCTTGTAGCAAGATCTGTGTCTCTAAAGCAGTCCACACGAACGTCCGATCGTCCAACGATCAAGGGAGCCGGTACTAGCCGATGATGCTTGCCTCTATCTCTCTCTCTCTTGCCTCTCAACAGTTGGAGCGGCTAGGGTTTTCTATGGAAAACGAATTTGCCAAAAGATAAACCCTAAACCAATACATCTCTATGTATTTATAAGAGAGAATGAGGTGGGCTTAACCATAATCGGTTTGGGCTTCTACTAAGACCAAACTGATTTGGTTTAAATGATTTAAATTCGAATTATACTTTAATTAATCAAGTCCAACTCAATTAAATAACTAATTTCGAATTTATAATCATTTAATTTAAATTCCGAATTTAAATTAAAACTCCTTTTAAACGTTCTAAGTGTGTGACCCTTTAGGTTATTATTACGTTGGCAATAATTTTATTATCTAATAATAAAATTATAAACAATGAGCGGCATCTAGTAATACATCATTGCTACCCAAGTAATAATAATAATTGGTGATTCAATTAAACCTTTCGTGACTAATGTCTCCGTGTAATATAATCCTTTTAACCTTGATATTATAGATTAAACTAGAGGCATGGTTCGTGTCATCCTCTTAATGATTTAATCTTTATTTTCTTGATCGATGAGTAGACTATTCAAACAAATCAATATTTGAGCATGGCCATGCATTTCATAGTCTCACTCAAACAAGAGGCCGATAATATCGCTCCTAAAATTAGGAGGGTTAAATTCCATCTAGATCATTCACATTTCTCACACGATTCATAATGAACCCAATACTATCTTTATCATTACCCGATTAAAGATAACTTTTGATAGAATCAAAGTGCATTAATTCTCGTGTAGAAATATAATGATTTCAGGTCAGAGGACCATTACACCATTATCACAGTGAGATTACTTATGACACTTATTTATTTATTCCATGTTGAATCTCACAGTGGGTCTGTCTAGTACAATGTACTCTTACATTTACCTATGTATTGATTTTAGTATCTCTATACTAATGACCCATGAGAGGTGGTCATCAATCAATCAACATACTAATCTCAATGTATTATTACTGTCCTAATAATAATAATACTCGACTAGGGACATTTAAGATTATTATACTATATATAATCTCATGTTCATATAGTTCGTATTAATAATCTAAGGACATTTATCATGCTAACATTTATAACGCAGTAAATACGAAGCATAATAAATTATTAATATAATCAAATAGAACATAATGTCAATAATACTGATTACATAATATCATTGTATTGCCTCTAGGGCACCTACACTAATAGGATCCGCCTTTCTAGCCGATGTAGCGGTGTCCTCGACCCTGGAGATAAATCACTCTCAACACAGCAGATCGGATACCGGGCTATCAATCACTCTCAACACCACAGATCATACCCGATCCCGAAGATAAATGACTCTCAATACCGCAGAATATACCCGACCCCGGAGATAAATGATTCTCAACACTGCGGATCATACTGAGGCCTTCTTCCACACCCGGTGTCGAAAGTCGGCTCTTATACCATTTGTAACGCCCCGCCCGAATACTCAGACAATTTTATTATTTTTAGAATACAAATTAGATACTATGTAGTACAACTGCCCACCACAGGCTGCCGTTCAAAAGGTAGTTAACCAATTAGGTGACTCTTGATCATAGGCAATTATATTTATACTCAAATTATTTCTGTATCTTTCCCATGTGGGACTATATTTCTCGATCTCCCTTCTTAATCTTTACCGTGTACCTCACGTACAGTATATTAACTATTCCAAATCTATTCAAATCTTTCCAAACCGGGGCACCCCACAAATCCTCCCCCTCCACGTCACCGTGAGAGAGAGAAACCAATTCTCAACAACCAAAGCAGCATTTAAGCCATTTCAGACCGTGGGCCCCATATCTTATTTCAAACCAGATTTTCTATAGAATCCTCCAATAGAATTACTCTATAGGACACCTCTCAATATTTATATATTTATTTATACTATTCACAAATTACGGGGTATTACATACACCCCACCTTAGAAATCAGTGTCCTTGCTGAGTACGGGACACACATCTAGTGTAGGATCCGCCTTTCTAGCCGATGTAGCATCGTCCTCGACCCCGGAGATAAATCACTCTCAACACCGCAGATCCTACCTGATCCCGGAGATAAATGACTCTCAACACCGCGGATCATACTGAGGCCCTCTTCTACACCGGGTGTCGAAAGTCGGCTCTGATACCATTTGTAATGCCCCGCCCCAATACTCAGACAATTTTAATATTTTTTGAAGACAAATTAGATACTATGTAGTACAACTGCCCACCACATGCTGCCTCTCAAAAGGTGGTTAACCAATTAGGTGACTCTTGATCATAGGCAATTATATTTATACTCAAATTATTTTTGTTTCTTTCCCATGTGGGACTATATTTCTCAATCTCTCTTCATAATCTTTACCGTGCACCTCACGTACACTATATTAACCATTCCAAATCTATTCAAATCTTTCTAAACCGGGGCCCCCCACAAATCCTCCCCCTCCACATCACCGTGAGAGATAGCAACCAATTCTCAACAACCAAAGCAGCATTCAAGCCATTTCAAACCGTGGGCCCCATATCATATTTCAAACCGGATTTTCTATAGAATCCTCCTATAGAATTACTCTATAGGACACCCCTCAATATTTATATATTTATTTATACTATTCACAAATTACGGGGTATTACATACACCCCACATTAGAAATCAGCGTCCTCTCTTAGTACGGGACACACATCAAGTGTAGGATCCGCCTTTCTAGTCGATGTAGCGTCGTCCTCGACCCCGGAGATAAATCACTCTCAACACTGCAGATAGGATACCCGGCTATCAATCACTCTCAACACCGCAGATCATACCCGATCCCGGAGATAAATGACTCTCAACACCGCAGAATATACCCGACCCCGAAGATAATGATTCTCAACACCGCGGATCATACTGAGGCCTTCTTCCATACCCGGTGTCGAAAGTCGGCTCTGATACCATTTGTAATGTCCCGCCCGAATACTCAGACAATTTTATTATTTTTAGAATACAAATTAGATACTATGTAGTACAACTGCCCACCACAGGCTGCCTCTCAAAAGGTAGTTAACCAATTAGGTGACTCTTGATCATAGGCAATTATATTTATACTCAAATTATTTTTGTTTCTTTCCCATGTGGGACTATATTTCTCAATCTCTCTTCGTAATCTTTACACTGTACCTCACGTACACTATATTAACCATTCCAAATCTATTCAAATCTTTCTAAACCGGGGCCCCCCACAAATCCTCCCCCTCCACGTCACCATGAGAGATAGAAACCAATTCTCAACAACCAAAGCAGCATTCAAGCCATTTCAAACCGTGGGCCCCATATCTTATTTCAAACCGGATTTTCTATAGAATCCTCCGATAGAATTACTCTATAGGACACCCCTCAATATTTATATATCTATTTATACTATTCACAAATTACGGGATATTACATACACCCCACAGTAGAAATCAGCGTCCTCGCTGAGTACGGGACACACATCTAGTGTACGATCCGCCTTTCTAGTCGATGTAGCGTCGTCCTCGACCCCGGAGATAAATCACTCTCACACCGCAGATCGGATACCCGGCTATCAATCACTCTCAACACCACAGATCATACCCGAACCCGGAGATAAATGACTCTCAATACCGCAGAATATACCCGACCCCGAAGATAAGTGATTCTCAACACCGCGGATCATACTGAGGCCTTCTTCCATACCCGGTGTCGAAAGTCGGGTCTGATGCCATTTGTAATGCCCCGCCCGAATACTCAGACAATTTTATTATTTTTAGAATATACAAATTAGATACTATGTAGTACAACTGCCCACCACAGGCTGCCTCTCAAAAGGTAGTTAACCAATTAAGTGACTCTTGATCATAGGCAATTATATTTATACTTAAATTATTTTTGTATCTTTCCTATGTGGGACTATATTTCTCAATCTCTCTTCATAATCTTTACCGTGTACCTCACGTACACTATATTAACCATGCCAAATCTATTCAGATCTTACCAAACCGGGCCCCCCACAAACCCTCCCCCTCCACGTCACCGTGAGAGAGAAACCAATTCTCAACAACCAAAGCAGCATTCAAGCCATTTCAAACCGTGGGCCCCATATCGTATTTCAAACCGGATTTTCTATAGAATCCTCCTATAGAATTACTCTATAGGACACCCATCAATATTTATATATTTATTTATACTATTCACAAATTACGAGATATTAGATACACCCCACCTTAGAAATCTGCGTCCTCGCTGAGTACGGGACACACATCTAGTGTAGGATCCGCCTTTCTAGCGGATGTAGCGTCGTCCTCGACCCCGGAGATAAATCACTCTCAACACCGCAGATCGGATACCCGGCTATCAATCACTCTCAACACCGCAGATCATACCCGATCCCGGAGATAAATGACTCTCAACACCGCAGAATATACCCGACCCCGAAGATAAATGATTCTCAACACCGCGGATCATACTGAGGCCTTCTTCCCTACCCGGTGTCGAAAGTCGACTCTGATACCATTTGTAATGCCCCGCCCGAATACTCAGACAATTTTATTATTTTTAGAATACAAATTAGATACTATGTAGTACAACTGCCCACCACAGGCTGCCTCTCAAAAGGTAGTTCACCAATTAGGTGACTCTTGATCATAGGCAATTATATTTATGCTCAAATTATTTTTGTATCTTTCTTATGTGGGACTATATTTCTCAATCTCTCTTCATAATCTTTACCGTGTACCTCACGTACACTATATTAACCATTCCAAATCTATTCAGATCTTTCCAAACCGAAGCCCCCCACAAATCCTCCCCCTCCACGTCACCGTGAGAGAGAAACCAATTCTCAACAACCAAAGCAGCATTCAAGCCATTGCAAACCGTGGGCCCCATATCTTATTTTGATACCGGATTTTCTATAGAATCCTTCTATAGAATTACTCTATAGGACACCCCTCAATATTTATATATTTATTTATACTATTCACAAATTACGGGGTATTACATACATCCCACATTAGAAATCAGCGTCCTCGCTGAGTACGGGACACACATCTAGTGTAGGATCCGCCTTTCTAGCCGATGTAGCGTCGTCCTCGACCCCGGAGATAAATCACTCTCAACACCGCAGATAGGATACCCGGCTATCAATCACTCTCAACACCGCAGATCATACCCGATCCCGGAGATAAATGACTCTCAACACCGCAGAATATACCCGACCCCGAAGATAATGATTCTCAACACCGCGGATCATACTGAGGCCCTCTTCCATACCCGGTGTCGAAAGTCGACTCTGATACCATTTGTAATGCCCCGCCCGAATACTAAGACAATTTTATTATTTTTAGAATACAAATTAGATACTATGTAGTACAACTGCCCACCACAGGCTGCCTCTCAAAAGGTAGTTCACCAATTAGGTGACTCTTGATCATAGGCAATTATATTTATGCTCAAATTATTTTTGTTTCTTTCCCATGTGGGACTATATTTCTCAATCTCTCTTCATAATCTTTACCGTGTACCTCACGTACACTATATTAACCATTCATAATCTATTCAAAACTTTCCAAACAGGGGCCCCCCACAAATCCTCCCCCTCCACATCACCGACAGAGAGAGAAACCAATTCTCAACAACCAAAGCAGCATTCAAGCCATTTCAAACCGTGGGACCCATATCTTATTTCAAACCGGATTTTCTAGAGAATCCTCCTATAGAATTACTCTATAGGACACCCCTCAATATTTATATATTTATTTATACTATTCACAAATTACGGGATATTACATACACCCCACATTAGAAATCAACGTCCTCGCTGAGTACGGGACACACATCTATTGTAGGATCCGCCTTTCTAGTCGATGTAGCGTCGTCCTCGACCCCGGAGATAAATCACTCTCACACCGCAGATCGGATACCCGGCTATCAATCACTCTCAACACTGCAGATCATACCCGATCCCAGAGATAAATGACTCTCAATACCGCAGAATATACCCGACCCCGAAGATAAGTGATTCTCAACACCGCGGATCATACTGAGGCCTTCTTCCATACCCGGTGTCGAAAGTCGGCTCTGATACCATTTGTAATGCCCCGCCCGAATACTCAGACAATTTTATTATTTTTAGAATACAAATTAGATACTATGTAGTACAACTGCCCACCACAGGCTGCCTCTCAAAAGGTAGTTAACCAATTAGGTGACTCTTGATCATAGGCAATTATATTTATACTTAAATTATTTTTGTATCTTTCCTATGTGGGACTATATTTCTTAATCTCTCTTCATAATCTTTACCGTGTACCTCACGTACACTATATTAACCATTCCAAATCTATTCAGATCTTTCCAAACCGGGGCCCCCCACAAATCCTCCCCCTCCACGTCACCGTGAGAGAGAAACCAATTCTCAACAACCAAAGCAGCATTCAAGCCATTGCAAACCGTGGGCCCCATATCTTATTTCATACCGGATTTTCTATAGAATCCTTCTATAGAATTACTCTATAGGACACCCCTCAATATTTATATATTTATTTATACTATTCACAAATTACGGGGTATTACATACATCCCACATTAGAAATCAGCGTCCTCGCTGAGTACGGGACACACATCTAGTGTAGGATCCGCCTTTCTAGCCGATGTAGCGTCGTCCTCGACCCCGGAGATAAATCACTCTCAACATAGCAGATCGGATACCGGGCTATCAATCACTCTCAACACCACAGATCGTACCCGATCCCGAAGATAAATGACTCTCAATACCGCAGAATATACCCGACCCCGGAGATAAATGATTCTCAACACTGCGGATCATACTGAGGCTTTCTTCCATACCCGGTGTCGAAAGTCGGCTCTGATACCATATTTAATGCCCCGCCCGAATACTCAGACAATTTTATTATTTTTGGAATACAAATTAGATACTATTTAGTACAACTGCCCACCACAGGCTGCCACTCAAAAGATAGTTAACCAATTAGGTGACTCTTGATCATAGGCAATTATATTTATACTCAAATTATTTTTGTATCTTTCCTATGTGGGACTATATTTCTCAATCTCTCTTCATAATCTTTACCGTGTACCTCACGTACACTATATTAACCATTCCAAATCTATTTAGATCTTTCCAAACCGGGGCCCCCCACAAATCCTCCCCATCCACGTCACCGTGAGAGAGAAACCAATTCTCAACAACCAAACCAGCATTCAAGTCATTTCAAACCGTGGGCGCCATATCTTATTTCATACCGGATTTTCTATAGAATCCTCTTATAGAACTACTCTATAGGACACCCCTCAATATTTATATATTTATTTATACCCCACATTAGAAATCAGCGTCCTCGCTGAGTACGGGACACACATCTATTGTAGGATCCGCCTTTCTAGTCGATGTAGCGTCGTCCTCGACCCCGGAGATAAATCACTCTCAACACCACAGATCAGATACCCCGCTATCAATCACTCTCAACAGCGCAGATCATACCCGATCCCGGAGATAAATGACTCTCAACACCACAGAATATACCCGACCCCGAAGATAAATGATTCTCAACACCGCGGATCATACTGAGGCCTTCTTCCATACCCGGTGTCGAAAGTCGGCTCTGATACCATTTGTAATGCCCCGCCCGAATACTCAAACAATTTTATTATTTTTAGAATACAAATTAGATACTATGTAGTACAACTGCCCACCACAGGCTGCCTCTCAAAAGGTAGTTAACCAATTAGGTGACTCTTGATCATAGGCAATTATATTTATGCTCAAATTATTTTTGTACCTTTCCTATGTGGGACTATATTTCTCAATCTCTCTTCATAATCTTTAACGTGTACCTCACGTACACTATATTAACCATTCCAAATCTATTCAAATCTTTCCCAACCGGGCCCCCCCCACAAATCCTCCCCCTCCACATCACCGAGAGAGAGAGAAACCAATTCTCAACAACCAAAGCAGCATTCACGCCATTTCAAACCGTGGGCCCCATATCTTTTTTCAAACCGGATTTTCTGTAGAATCCTCGTATATAATTACTCTATAGGACACCCCTCAATAATTATATATTTATTTATACTGTTCACAAATTACGGGATATTACATACAGCCCACAATAGAAATCAGCGTCCTCGCTGAGTACGGGACACACATCTAGTGTAGGATCCGCCTTTCTAGTCGATGTAGCGTCGTCCTCGACCCCGGAGATAAATCACTCTCAACATAGCAGATCGGATACCGGGCTATCAATCACTCTCAACACCACAGATCGTACCCGATCCCGAAGATAAATGACTCTCAATACCGCAGAATATACCCAACCCCGGAGATAAATGATTCTCAACACTGCGGATCATACTGAGGCTTTCTTCCATACCCGGTGTCGAAAGTCGGCACTGATACCATATTTAATGCCCCGCCCGAATACTCAGACAATTTTATTATTTTTGGAATACAAATTAGATACTATTTAGTACAACTGCCCACCACAGGCTGCCACTCAAAAGATAGTTAACCAATTAGGTGACCCTTGATCATAGGCAATTATATTTATACTCAAATTATTTTTGTATCTTTCCTATGTGGGACTATATTTCTCAATCTCTCTTCATAATCTTTACCGTGTACCTCACGTACACTATATTAACCATTCCAAATCTATTTAGATCTTTCCAAACCGGGGCCCCCCACAAATCCTCCCCATCCACGTCACCGTGAGAGAGAAACCAATTCTCAACAACCAAACCAGCATTCAAGTCATTTCAAACCGTGGGCGCCATATCTTATTTCATACCGGATTTTCTATAGAATCCTCTTATAGAACTACTCTATAGGACACCCCTCAATATTTATATATTTATTTATACCCCACATTAGAAATCAGCGTCCTCGCTGAGTACGGGACACACATCTATTGTAGGATCCGCCTTTCTAGTCGATGTAGCGTCGTCCTCGACCCCGGAGATAAATCACTCTCAACACCACAGATCGGATACCCGGCTATCAATCACTCTCAACAGCGCAGATCATACCCGATCCCGGAGATAAATGACTCTCAACACCACAGAATATACCCGACCACGAAGATAAATGATTCTCAACACCGCGGATCATACTGAGGCCTTCTTCCATACCCGGTGTCGAAAGTCGGCTCTGATACCATTTGTAATGCCCCGCCCGAATACTCAAACAATTTTATTATTTTTAGAATACAAATTAGATACTATGTAGTACAACTGCCCACCACAGGCTGCCTCTCAAAAGGTAGTTAACCAATTAGGTGACTCTTGATCATAGGCAATTATATTTATGCTCAAATTATTTTTGTACCTTTCCTATGTGGGACTATATTTCTCAATCTCTCTTCATAATCTTTAACGTGTACCTCACGTACACTATATTAACCATTCCAAATCTATTCAAATCTTTCCCAACCGGGCCCCCCCACAAATCCTCCCCCTCCACATCACCGAGAGAGAGAGAAACCAATTCTCAACAACCAAAGCAGCATTCACGCCATTTCAAACCGTGGGCCCCATATCTTTTTTCAAACCGGATTTTCTATAGAATCCTCGTATATAATTACTCTGTAGGACACCCCTCAATAATTATATATTTATTTATACTGTTCACAAATTACGGGATATTACATACAGCCCACATTAGAAATCAGCGTCCTCGCTGAGTACGGGACACACATCTAGTGTAGGATCCGCCTTTCTAGTCGATGTAGCGTCGTCCTCGACCCCGGAGATAAATCACTCTCAACATAGCAGATCGGATACCGGGCTATCAATCACTCTCAACACCACAGATCGTACCCGATCCCGAAGATAAATGACTCTCAATACCGCAGAATATACCCGACCCCGGAGATAAATGATTCTCAACACTGCGGATCATACTGAGGCTTTCTTCCATACCCGGTGTCGAAAGTCGGCACTGATACCATATTTAATGCCCCGCCCGAATACTCAGACAATTTTATTATTTTTGGAATACAAATTAGATACTATTTAGTACAACTGCCCACCACAGGCTGCCACTCAAAAGATAGTTAACCAATTAGGTGACTCTTGATCATAGGCAATTATATTTATACTCAAATTATTTTTGTATCTTTCCTATGTGGGACTATATTTCTCAATCTCTCTTCATAATCTTTACCGTGTACCTCACGTACACTATATTAACCATTCCAAATCTATTTAGATCTTTCCAAACCGGGGCCCCCCACAAATCCTCCCCATCCACGTCACCGTGAGAGAGAAACCAATTCTCAACAACCAAACCAGCATTCAAGTCATTTCAAACCGTAGGCGCCATATCTTATTTCATACCGGATTTTCTATAGAATCCTCTTATAGAACTACTCTATAGGACACCCCTCAATATTTATATATTTATTTATACCCCACATTAGAAATCAGCGTCCTCGCTGAGTACGGGACACACATCTATTGTAGGATCCGCCTTTCTAGTCGATGTAGCGTCGTCCTCGACCCCGGAGATAAATCACTCTCAACACCACAGATCGGATACCCGGCTATCAATCACTCTCAACAGCGCAGATCATACCCGATCCCGGAGATAAATGACTCTCAACACCACAGAATATACCCGACCCCGAAGATAAATGATTCTCAACACCGCGGATCATACTGAGGCTTTCTTCCATACCCGGTGTCGAAAGTCGGCTCTGATACCATTTGTAATGCCCCGCCCGAATACTCAAACAATTTTATTATTTTTAGAATACAAATTAGATACTATGTAGTACAACTGCCCACCACAGGCTGCCTCTCAAAAGGTAGTTAACCAATTAGGTGACTCTTGATCATAGGCAATTATATTTATGCTCAAATTATTTTTGTACCTTTCCTATGTGGGACTATATTTCTCAATCTCTCTTCATAATCTTTAACGTGTACCTCACGTACACTATATTAACCATTCCAAATCTATTCAAATCTTTCCCAACCGGGCCCCCCCCACAAATCCTCCCCCTCCACATCACCGAGAGAGAGAGAAACCAATTCTCAACAACCAAAGCAGCATTCACGCCATTTCAAACCGTGGGCCCCATATCTTTTTTCAAACCGGATTTTCTATAGAATCCTCGTATATAATTACTCTGTAGGACACCCCTCAATAATTATATATTTATTTATACTGTTCACAAATTACGGGATATTACATACAGCCCACATTAGAAATCAGCGTCCTCGCTGAGTACGGGACACACATCTAGTGTAGGATCCGCCTTTCTAGTCGATGTAGCGTCGTCCTCGACCCCGGAGATAAATCACTCTCAACATAGCAGATCGGATACCGGGCTATCAATCACTCTCAACACCACAGATCGTACCCGATCCCGAAGATAAATGACTCTCAATACCGCAGAATATACCCGACCCCGGAGATAAATGATTCTCAACACTGCGGATCATACTGAGGCTTTCTTCCATACCCGGTGTCGAAAGTCGGCACTGATACCATATTTAATGCCCCGCCCGAATACTCAGACAATTTTATTATTTTTGGAATACAAATTAGATACTATTTAGTACAACTGCCCACCACAGGCTGCCACTCAAAAGATAGTTAACCAATTAGGTGACTCTTGATCATAGGCAATTATATTTATACTCAAATTATTTTTGTATCTTTCCTATGTGGGACTATATTTCTCAATCTCTCTTCATAATCTTTACCGTGTACCTCACGTACACTATATTAACCATTCCAAATCTATTTAGATCTTTCCAAACCGGGGCCCCCCACAAATCCTCCCCATCCACGTCACCGTGAGAGAGAAACCAATTCTCAACAACCAATCCAGCATTCAAGTCATTTCAAACCGTGGGCGCCATATCTTATTTCATACCGGATTTTCTATAGAATCCTCTTATAGAACTACTCTATAGGACACCCCTCAATATTTATATATTTATTTATACCCCACATTAGAAATCAGCGTCCTCGCTGAGTACGGGACACACATCTATTGTAGGATCCGCCTTTCTAGTCGATGTAGCGTCGTCCTCGACCCCGGAGATAAATCACTCTCAACACCACAGATCGGATACCCGGCTATCAATCACTCTCAACAGCGCAGATCATACCCGATCCCGGAGATAAATGACTCTCAACACCGCAGAATATACCCAACCCGGAAGATAAATGATTCTCAACACCGCGGATCATACTGAGGCCTTCTTCCATACCCGGTGTCGAAAGTCGGCTCTGATACCATTTGTAATGCCCCGCCCGAATACTCAAACAATTTTATTATTTTTAGAATACAAATTAGATACTATGTAGTACAACTGCCCACCACAGGCTGCCTCTCAAAAGGTAGTTAACCAATTAGGTGACTCTTGATCATAGGCAATTATATTTATGCTCAAATTATTTTTGTACCTTTCCTATGTGGGACTATATTTCTCAATCTCTCTTCATAATCTTTACCGTGTACCTCACGTACACTATATTAACCATTCCAAATCTATTCAAATCTTTCCCAACCGGGCCCCCCCACAAATCCTCCCCCTCCACATCACCGAGAGAGAGAGAAACCAATTCTCAACAACCAAAGCAGCATTCACGCCATTTCAAACAGTGGGCCCCATATCTTTTTTCAAACCGGATTTTCTATAGAATCCTCGTATATAATTACTCTATAGGACACCCCTCAATAATTATATATTTATTTATACTGTTCACAAATTACGGGATATTACATACAGCCCACATTAGAAATCAGCGTCCTCGCTGAGTACGGGACACACATCTAGTGTAGGATCCGCCTTTCTAGTCGATGTAGCGTCGTCCTCGACCCCGGAGATAAATCACTCTCACACCGCAGATCGGATACCCGGTTATCAATCAATCTCAACACCGCAGATCGTACCCGATCCCGGAGATAAATGACTCTCAATACCGCAGAATATACCCGACCCCGAAGATAAGTGATTCTCAACACCGCGGATCATACTGAGGCCTTCTTCCATACCCGGTGTCGAAAGTCGGCTCTGATAC
This sequence comes from Hemerocallis citrina, assembly GCA_017893485.1. Lineage (NCBI taxonomy): Eukaryota > Viridiplantae > Streptophyta > Magnoliopsida > Asparagales > Asphodelaceae > Hemerocallis > Hemerocallis citrina. The sequence continues at coordinate 206,267,300 of CM030359.1, forward strand.
CATTTGTAATGCCCCGCCCGAATACTCAGACAATTTTATTATTTTTAGAATACAAATTAGATACTATGTAGTACAACTGCCCACCACAGGCTGCCTCTCAAAAGGTAGTTAACCAATTAGGTGACTCTTGATCATAGGCAATTATATTTATACTCAAATTATCTTTGTATCTGTCCTATGTGGGACTATATTTCTCAATCTCTCTTCATAATCTTTACCGTGTACCTCACGTACACTATATTAACCATTCCAAATCTGTTCAAATCTTTCCAAACCGGGGCCCCCCACAAATCCTCCCCCTCCACGTCACCGTGAGAGAGAGAAACCAATTCTCAACAACCAAAGCAGCATTCAAGCCATTTCAAACCGTGGGCTCCATATCTTACTTCAAACCGGATTTTCTATAGAATCCTCCTATAGAATTACTCTATAGGACACCCCTCAATATTTATATATTTATTTATACTATTCACAAATTACGGGGTTTTACATACACCCCACATTAGAAATCAGCGTCCTCGCTGAGTACGGGACACACATCTAGTGTAGGATCCGCCTTTCTAGTCGTTGTAGCATCGTCCTCGACCCCGGAGATAAATCACTCTCAACACCGCAGATCGGATACCTGGCTATCAATCACTCTCAACACCGCAGATCATACCCTATCCCGGAGATAAATGACTCTCAATACCGCAGAATATACCCGACCCCGAAGATAAATGATTCTCAACACCGCGGATCATACTGAGGCCTTCTTCCATACCTGGTGTCGAAAGTCGGCTCTGATACCATTAGTAATGCCCCGCCCGAATACTCAGACAATTTTATTATTTTTAGAATACAAATTAGATACTATGTACTACAACTGCCCACCACAGGCTGCCTCTCAAAAGGTAGTTAACCAATTAGGTGACTCTTGATCATAGGCAATTATATTTATACTCAAATTATTTTTGTATCTTTCCTATGTAGGACTATATTTCTCAATCTCTCTTCATAATCTTTACCGTGTACCTCACGTACACTATATTAACCATTCCAAATCTAATCAAATCTTTCCAAATCGGGGCCCCCCACAAATCCTCCCCCTCCACATCACCGCGAGAGAGAGAAACCAATTCTCAACAACCAAAGCAGCATTCAAGCCATTTCAAACCGTGGGCCCCATATCTTATTTCAAACCGGATTTTCTATAGAATCCTCCTATAGAATTACTCAATAGGACACCCCTCAATATTTATATATTTATTTATACTATTCACAAATTACGGGATATTACATACACCCCACATTAGAAATCAGCGTCCTAGCTGAGTACGGGACACACATCTAGTGTAGGATCCGCCTTTCTAGTCGATGTAGCGTCGTCCTCGACCCCGGAGATAAATCACTCTCACACCGCAGATCGGATACCCGGCTATCAATCGCTCTCAACACCGCAGATCATACCCGATTCCGGAGATAAATGACTCTCAATACCGCAGAATATACCCGACCCCGAAGATAAATGATTCCCAACACCGCGGATTATACTGAGGCCTTCATCCATACCCGGTGTCGAAAGTCGGCTCTGATACCATTTGTAATGCCCCGCCCGAATACTCAGACAATTTTATTATTTTTAGAATACAAATTAGATACTATGTAGTACAACTGCCCACCACAGGCTGACTCTCAAAAGGTAGTTAACCAATTAGGTGACTCTTGATCATAGGCAATTATATTTATACTCAAATTATTTTTGTATCTTTCCTATGTGGGACTATATTTCTCAATCTCTCTTCATAATCTTTACCGTGTACCTCACGTACACTATATTAACCATTCCAAATCTATTCAGATCTTTCCAAACCGGGTCCCCCCACAAATCCTCCCCCTCCACGTCACCGTGAGAGAGAAACCAATTCTCAACAACCAAAGCAGCATTCAAGCCATTTCAAACCGTGGGCCCCATATCTTATTTCAAACCGGATTTTCTATAGAATCCTCCTATAGAATTACTCTATAGGACACCCCTCAATATTTATATATTAATTTATACTATTCACAAATTACGAGGTATTACGTACACCCCACCTTAGAAATCAGCGTCCTTGCTGAGTACGGGACACACATCTAGTGCAGGATCCGCCTTTCTAGCCGATGTAGCGTCGTCCTCGACCCCGGAGATAAATCACTCTCAACACCGCAAATCCTACCTGATCCCAGAGATAAATGACTCTCAACACCACGGATCATACTGAGGCCCTCTTCTACACCGGGTGTCGAATATCGGCTCTGATACCATTTGTAACGCCCAGCCCCAATACTCAGACAATTTTAATATTTTTTGAAGACAAATTAGATATTATGTAGTACAACTTCTCACCACAGGCTGCCTCTCAAAAGGTGTTTAACCAATTAGGTGACTCTTGGTCATAGGCAATTATATTTATACTCAAATTATTTTTGTTTCTTTCCCATGTGGGACTATATTTCTCAATCTCTCTTCATAATCTTTACCGTGTATCTCACGTACACTATATTAACCATTCCAAATCTATTCAAATCTTTCCAAACCGGGCCCCCCCCCACAAATAGTCCCCCTCCACATAACCGTGAGAGAGAGAAACCAATTCTCAACAACCAAAGCAGCATTCAAGCCATTTCAAACCGTGGGCCCCATATCTTATTTCAAACCGGATTTTCTATAGAATCCTCCTATAGAATTACTCTATAGGACACCCCTCAATATTTATATATTTATTTATACTATTCACAAATTACGGGGTATTACATACACCCCACATTAGAAATCAGCGTCCTCGCTGAGTACGGGACACACATCTAGTGTAGGATCCGCCTTTCTAGCCGATGTAGCGTCGTCCTCGACCCCGGAGATAAATCACTCTCAACACAGCAGATCAGATACCGGGCAATCAATCACTCTCAACACCACAGATCATACCCGATCCCGAAGATAAATGACTCTCAATACCGCAGAATATACCCGACCCCAGAGATAAATATTCTCAACACTGCGGATCATACTGAGGCCTTCTTCCACACCCGGTGTCGAAAGTCGGCTCTTATACCATTTGTAACGCCCCGCCCGAATACTCAGACAATTTTATTAATTTTCGAATACGAATTAGATACTATGTAGTACAACTGCCCACCACAGGCTGCCTTTCAAAAGGTGGTTAACCAATTAGGTGACTCTTGATCATAGGCAATTAAATTTATACTCAAATTATTTTTGTACCTTTCCCATGTGGGACTATATTTCTCGATCTCCCTTCATAATCTTTACCGTGTACCTCACGTACACTATATTAACTATTCCAAATCTATTCAAATCATTCCAAACCGGGGCACCCCACAAATCCTCCCCCTCCACGTCACCGTGAGAGAGAGAAACCAATTCTCAACAACCAAAGCAGCATTCAAGCCATTTCAAATTGTGGGCCCCATATCTTATTTCAAACCAGATTTTCAATAGAATCCTCCAATAGAATTACTCTATAGGACACCTCTCAATATTTATATATTTATTTATACTATTCACAAATTACGGGGTATTACATACATCCCACCTTAGAAATCAGCGTCCTTGCTGAGTACGGGATACACATCTAGTGTAGGATCCGCCTTTCTAGCCGATGTAGCGTCGTCCTCGACCCCGGAGATAAATCACTCTCAACACTGCAGATCCTACCTGATCCCGGAGATAAATGACTCTCAACACCGTGGATCATACTGAGGCCCTCTTCTACACCGGGTGTCGAAAGTCGGCTCTGATACCATTTGTAACGTCCCGCCCCAATACTCAGACAATTTTAATATTTTTTGAGGACAAATTAGATATTATGTAGTACAACTGCCCATCACAGGCTGCCTCTCAAAAGGTGGTTAACCAATTAGGTGACTCTTGATCATAGGCAATTATATTTATACTCAAATTATTTTTGTTTCTTTCCCATGTGGGACTATATTTCTCAATCTCTCTTCATAATCTTTACCGTGTACCTCACGTACACTATATTAACCATTCCAAATCTATTCAAATCATTCCAAACCGGGGCCCCCTACAAATCCTCCCCCTCCACGTCACCGTGAGAGAGAGAAACCCATTCTCAACAACCAAAGCAGCATTCAAGCCATTTCAAACCGTGGGCACCATATCTTATTTCTAACCAGATTTTCTACAGAATCCTCCTATAGAATACTCTATAGGACACCCCTCAATATTTATATATTTGTTTATACTATTCACAAATTACGGGGTATTACATACACCCCACCTTAGAAATGAGCGTCCTCGCTGAGTACGGGACACACATCTCGTGTAGGATCCGCCTTTCTAGCCGATGTAGCGTCGTTCTCGACCTCGGAGATAAAACACTCTCAACACCGCAGATCGGATACCCGGCTATCAATCACTCTCAACCTCCCAGATCATACCCGATCCCGGAGATAAATGACTCTCAATACCGCAGAATATGCCCGACTCCAGAGATAAACGATTCTCAACACCGCAGATCATACTGAGGCCTTCTTCCACACCCAGTTTCGATTATCGGCACTGATTCCATTTGTAACGCCCCGGCCGAATACTCAGACAATTTCATTATTTTTAGAATTCAAATTAGATACTATGTAGTACAACTGCCCACCACAGGCTGCCTCTCAAAAGGTGGTTAACCAATTAGGTGACTCCTGATCATAGGAAATTATATTTATACTCAAATTATTTTTGTATCTTTCCTAAGTGGGACTATATTTCTCAATCTCTCTTCATAATCTTTACCGTGTACCTCACGTACACTATATTAACCATTCCAAATCTATTTAGATCTTTCCAAACCGGGGCCCCCCACAAATCCTCCCCCTCCACGTCACCGTGAGAGAGAAACCAATTCTCAACAACCAAACCAGCATTCAAGTCATTTCAAACCGTGGGCGCCATATCTTATTTCATACCGGATTTTCTATAGAATCCTCTTATAGAACTACTCTATAGGACACCCCTCAATATTTATATTTATTTACCCTATTCACAAATTACGGGGTATTACATACACCCCACCTTAGAAATCAGCGTCCTCGCTGAGTACGGGACACACATCTAGTGTAGGATCCGCCTTTCTAGCCGATGTAGCGTCGTCCTCGACCCCGGAGATAAATCACTCTCAACACCGTAGATCGGATACCCGGCTATCAATCATTCTCAACACCGCAGATCATACCCGATCCCGGAGATAAATGACTCTCAATACCGCAGAATATACCCGACCACGGAGATAAATAATTCTCAACACCGCGGATCATACTCAGGCCTTCTTCCACACCCGGTGTCGAAAGTCGGCTCTGATACCATTTGTAAAGCCCCGCCCGAATACTCAGACAATTTTATTATTTTTAGAATACAAATTAGATACTATGTAGTACAACTGCCCACCACAGGCTGCCTCTCAAAAGGTGGTTAACCAATTAGGTGACTCTTGATCATAGGAAATTATATTTACACTCAAATTATTTTTGTATCTTTCCCATGTGGGACTATATTTCTTAATCTCTCTTCATAATCTTTACCGTGTACCTCACGTACACTATATTAACCATTCCAAATCTATCCAAATCTTTCCAAACCGGGGCCCCCCACAAATCCTCCCCATCCACGTCACCGTGAGAGAGAAACCAATTCTCAACAACCAAACCAGCATTCAAGTCATTTCAAACCGTGGGCGCCATATCTTATTTCATACCGGATTTTCTATAGAATCCTCTTATAGAACTACTCTATAGGACACCCCTCAATATTTATATATTTATTTATACCCCACATTAGAAATCAGCGTCCTCGCTGAGTACGGGACACACATCTATTGTAGGATCCGCCTTTCTAGTCGATGTAGCGTCGTCCTCGACCCCGGAGATAAATCACTCTCAACACCACAGATCGGATACCCGGCTATCAATCACTCTCAACAGCGCAGATCATACCCGATCCCGGAGATAAATGACTCTCAACACCGCAGAATATACCCAACCCGGAAGATAAATGATTCTCAACACCGCGGATCATACTGAGGCCTTCTTCCATACCCGGTGTCGAAAGTCGGCTCTGATACCATTTGTAATGCCCCGCCCGAATACTCAAACAATTTTATTATTTTTAGAATACAAATTAGATACTATGTAGTACAACTGCCCACCACAGGCTGCCTCTCAAAAGGTAGTTAACCAATTAGGTGACTCTTGATCATAGGCAATTATATTTATGCTCAAATTATTTTTGTACCTTTCCTATGTGGGACTATATTTCTCAATCTCTCTTCATAATCTTTACCGTGTACCTCACGTACACTATATTAACCATTCCAAATCTATTCAAATCTTTCCCAACCGGGCCCCCCCACAAATCCTCCCCCTCCACATCACCGAGAGAGAGAGAAACCAATTCTCAACAACCAAAGCAGCATTCACGCCATTTCAAACAGTGGGCCCCATATCTTTTTTCAAACCGGATTTTCTATAGAATCCTCGTATATAATTACTCTATAGGACACCCCTCAATAATTATATATTTATTTATACTGTTCACAAATTACGGGATATTACATACAGCCCACATTAGAAATCAGCGTCCTCGCTGAGTACGGGACACACATCTAGTGTAGGATCCGCCTTTCTAGTCGATGTAGCGTCGTCCTCGACCCCGGAGATAAATCACTCTCACACCGCAGATCGGATACCCGGTTATCAATCAATCTCAACACCGCAGATCGTACCCGATCCCGGAGATAAATGACTCTCAATACCGCAGAATATACCCGACCCCGAAGATAAGTGATTCTCAACACCGCGGATCATACTGAGGCCTTCTTCCATACCCGGTGTCGAAAGTCGGCTCTGATACCATTTGTAATGCCCCGCCCGAATACTCAGACAATTTTATTATTTTTAGAATACAAATTAGATACTATGTAGTACAACTGCCCACCACAGGCTGCCTCTCAAAAGGTAGTTAACCAATTAGGTGACTCTTGATCATAGGCAATTATATTTATACTCAAATTATCTTTGTATCTGTCCTATGTGGGACTATATTTCTCAATCTCTCTTCATAATCTTTACCGTGTACCTCACGTACACTATATTAACCATTCCAAATCTGTTCAAATCTTTCCAAACCGGGGCCCCCCACAAATCCTCCCCCTCCACGTCACCGTGAGAGAGAGAAACCAATTCTCAACAACCAAAGCAGCATTCAAGCCATTTCAAACCGTGGGCTCCATATCTTACTTCAAACCGGATTTTCTATAGAATCCTCCTATAGAATTACTCTATAGGACACCCCTCAATATTTATATATTTATTTATACTATTCACAAATTACGGGGTTTTACATACACCCCACATTAGAAATCAGCGTCCTCGCTGAGTACGGGACACACATCTAGTGTAGGATCCGCCTTTCTAGTCGTTGTAGCATCGTCCTCGACCCCGGAGATAAATCACTCTCAACACCGCAGATCGGATACCTGGCTATCAATCACTCTCAACACCGCAGATCATACCCTATCCCGGAGATAAATGACTCTCAATACCGCAGAATATACCCGACCCCGAAGATAAATGATTCTCAACACCGCGGATCATACTGAGGCCTTCTTCCATACCTGGTGTCGAAAGTCGGCTCTGATACCATTAGTAATGCCCCGCCCGAATACTCAGACAATTTTATTATTTTTAGAATACAAATTAGATACTATGTACTACAACTGCCCACCACAGGCTGCCTCTCAAAAGGTAGTTAACCAATTAGGTGACTCTTGATCATAGGCAATTATATTTATACTCAAATTATTTTTGTATCTTTCCTATGTAGGACTATATTTCTCAATCTCTCTTCATAATCTTTACCGTGTACCTCACGTACACTATATTAACCATTCCAAATCTAATCAAATCTTTCCAAATCGGGGCCCCCCACAAATCCTCCCCCTCCACATCACCGCGAGAGAGAGAAACCAATTCTCAACAACCAAAGCAGCATTCAAGCCATTTCAAACCGTGGGCCCCATATCTTATTTCAAACCGGATTTTCTATAGAATCCTCCTATAGAATTACTCTATAGGACACCCCTCAATATTTATATATTTATTTATACTATTCACAAATTACGGGATATTACATACACCCCACATTAGAAATCAGCGTCCTAGCTGAGTACGGGACACACATCTAGTGTAGGATCCGCCTTTCTAGTCGATGTAGCGTCGTCCTCGACCCCGGAGATAAATCACTCTCACACCGCAGATCGGATACCCGGCTATCAATCACTCTCAACACCGCAGATCATACCCGATCCCGGAGATAAATGACTCTCAATACCGCAGAATATACCCGACCCCGAAGATAAATGATTCCCAACACCGCGGATTATACTGAGGCCTTCATCCATACCCGGTGTCGAAAGTCGGCTCTGATACCATTTGTAATGCCCCGCCCGAATACTCAGACAATTTTATTATTTTTAGAATACAAATTAGATACTATGTAGTACAACTGCCCACCACAGGCTGACTCTCAAAAGGTAGTTAACCAATTAGGTGACTCTTGATCATAGGCAATTATATTTATACTCAAATTATTTTTGTATCTTTCCTATGTGGGACTATATTTCTCAATCTCTCTTCATAATCTTTACCGTGTACCTCACGTACACTATATTAACCATTCCAAATCTATTCAGATCTTTCCAAACCGGGTCCCCCCACAAATCCTCCCCCTCCACGTCACCGTGAGAGAGAAACCAATTCTCAACAACCAAAGCAGCATTCAAGCCATTTCAAACCGTGGGCCCCATATCTTATTTCAAACCGGATTTTCTATAGAATCCTCCTATAGAATTACTCTATAGGACACCCCTCAATATTTATATATTAATTTATACTATTCACAAATTACGAGGTATTACGTACACCCCACCTTAGAAATCAGCGTCCTTGCTGAGTACGGGACACACATCTAGTGCAGGATCCGCCTTTCTAGCCGATGTAGCGTCGTCCTCGACCCCGGAGATAAATCACTCTCAACACCGCAAATCCTACCTGATCCCAGAGATAAATGACTCTCAACACCACGGATCATACTGAGGCCCTCTTCTACACCGGGTGTCGAATATCGGCTCTGATACCATTTGTAACGCCCAGCCCCAATACTCAGACAATTTTAATATTTTTTGAAGACAAATTAGATATTATGTAGTACAACTTCTCACCACAGGCTGCCTCTCAAAAGGTGTTTAACCAATTAGGTGACTCTTGGTCATAGGCAATTATATTTATACTCAAATTATTTTTGTTTCTTTCCCATGTGGGACTATATTTCTCAATCTCTCTTCATAATCTTTACCGTGTATCTCACGTACACTATATTAACCATTCCAAATCTATTCAAATCTTTCCAAACCGGGCCCCCCCCCCACAAATAGTCCCCCTCCACATAACCGTGAGAGAGAGAAACCAATTCTCAACAACCAAAGCAGCATTCAAGCCATTTCAAACCGTGGGCCCCATATCTTATTTCAAACCGGATTTTCTATAGAATCCTCCTATAGAATTACTCTATAGGACACCCCTCAATATTTATATATTTATTTATACTATTCACAAATTACGGGGTATTACATACACCCCACATTAGAAATCAGCGTCCTCGCTGAGTACGGGACACACATCTAGTGTAGGATCCGCCTTTCTAGCCGATGTAGCGTCGTCCTCGACCCCGGAGATAAATCACTCTCAACACAGCAGATCAGATACCGGGCTATCAATCACTCTCAACACCACAGATCATACCCGATCCCGAAGATAAATGACTCTCAATACCGCAGAATATACCCGACCCCAGAGATAAATATTCTCAACACTGCGGATCATACTGAGGCCTTCTTCCACACCCGGTGTCGAAAGTCGGCTCTTATACCATTTGTAACGCCCCGCCCGAATACTCAGACAATTTTATTAATTTTCGAATACGAATTAGATACTATGTAGTACAACTGCCCACCACAGGCTGCCTTTCAAAAGGTGGTTAACCAATTAGGTGACTCTTGATCATAGGCAATTAAATTTATACTCAAATTATTTTTGTACCTTTCCCATGTGGGACTATATTTCTCGATCTCCCTTCATAATCTTTACCGTGTACCTCACGTACACTATATTAACTATTCCAAATCTATTCAAATCATTCCAAACCGGGGCACCCCACAAATCCTCCCCCTCCACGTCACCGTGAGAGAGAGAAACCAATTCTCAACAACCAAAGCAGCATTCAAGCCATTTCAAATTGTGGGCCCCATATCTTATTTCAAACCAGATTTTCAATAGAATCCTCCAATAGAATTACTCTATAGGACACCTCTCAATATTTATATATTTATTTATACTATTCACAAATTACGGGGTATTACATACATCCCACCTTAGAAATCAGCGTCCTTGCTGAGTACGGGATACACATCTAGTGTAGGATCCGCCTTTCTAGCCGATGTAGCGTCGTCCTCGACCCCGGAGATAAATCACTCTCAACACTGCAGATCCTACCTGATCCCGGAGATAAATGACTCTCAACACCGTGGATCATACTGAGGCCCTCTTCTACACCGGGTGTCGAAAGTCGGCTCTGATACCATTTGTAACGTCCCGCCCCAATACTCAGACAATTTTAATATTTTTTGAAGACAAATTAGATATTATGTAGTACAACTGCCCATCACAGGCTGCCTCTCAAAAGGTGGTTAACCAATTAGGTGACTCTTGATCATAGGCAATTATATTTATACTCAAATTATTTTTGTTTCTTTCCCATGTGGGACTATATTTCTCAATCTCTCTTCATAATCTTTACCGTGTACCTCACGTACACTATATTAACCATTCCAAATCTATTCAAATCATTCCAAACCGGGGCCCCCTACAAATCCTCCCCCTCCACGTCACCGTGAGAGAGAGAAACCCATTCTCAACAACCAAAGCAGCATTCAAGCCATTTCAAACCGTGGGCACCATATCTTATTTCTAACCAGATTTTCTACAGAATCCTCCTATAGAATACTCTATAGGACACCCCTCAATATTTATATATTTGTTTATACTATTCACAAATTACGGGGTATTACATACACCCCACCTTAGAAATGAGCGTCCTCGCTGAGTACGGGACACACATCTCGTGTAGGATCCGCCTTTCTAGCCGATGTAGCGTCGTTCTCGACCTCGGAGATAAAACACTCTCAACACCGCAGATCGGATACCCGGCTATCAATCACTCTCAACCTCCCAGATCATACCCGATCCCGGAGATAAATGACTCTCAATACCGCAGAATATGCCCGACTCCAGAGATAAACGATTCTCAACACCGCAGATCATACTGAGGCCTTCTTCCACACCCAGTTTCGATTATCGGCACTGATTCCATTTGTAACGCCCCGGCCGAATACTCAGACAATTTCATTATTTTTAGAATTCAAATTAGATACTATGTAGTACAACTGCCCACCACAGGCTGCCTCTCAAAAGGTGGTTAACCAATTAGGTGACTCCTGATCATAGGAAATTATATTTATACTCAAATTATTTTTGTATCTTTCCTAAGTGGGACTATATTTCTCAATCTCTCTTCATAATCTTTACCGTGTACCTCACGTACACTATATTAACCATTCCAAATCTATTTAGATCTTTCCAAACCGGGGCCCCCCACAAATCCTCCCCCTCCACGTCACCGTGAGAGAGAAACCAATTCTCAACAACCAAACCAGCATTCAAGTCATTTCAAACCGTGGGCGCCATATCTTATTTCATACCGGATTTTCTATAGAATCCTCTTATAGAACTACTCTATAGGACACCCCTCAATATTTATATTTATTTACCCTATTCACAAATTACGGGGTATTACATACACCCCACCTTAGAAATCAGCGTCCTCGCTGAGTACGGGACACACATCTAGTGTAGGATCCGCCTTTCTAGCCGATGTAGCGTCGTCCTCGACCCCGGAGATAAATCACTCTCAACACCGTAGATCGGATACCCGGCTATCAATCATTCTCAACACCGCAGATCATACCCGATCCCGGAGATAAATGACTCTCAATACCGCAGAATATACCCGACCACGGAGATAAATAATTCTCAACACCGCGGATCATACTCAGGCCTTCTTCCACACCCGGTGTCGAAAGTCGGCTCTGATACCATTTGTAAAGCCCCGCCCGAATACTCAGACAATTTTATTATTTTTAGAATACAAATTAGATACTATGTAGTACAACTGCCCACCACAGGCTGCCTCTCAAAAGGTGGTTAACCAATTAGGTGACTCTTGATCATAGGAAATTATATTTACACTCAAATTATTTTTGTATCTTTCCCATGTGGGACTATATTTCTTAATCTCTCTTCATAATCTTTACCGTGTACCTCACGTACACTATATTAACCATTCCAAATCTATCCAAATCTTTCCAAACCGGGGCCCCCCACAAATCCTCCCCCTCCACGTCACCGTGAGAGAGAGAAACCAATTCTCAACAACCAAAGCAGCATTCAAGCCATTTCAAACCGTGGGCCCCATATCTTATTTCAAACCGGATTTTCTATAGAATCCTCCTATAGAATTACTCTATAGGACACCCTTCAATATTTGTATATTTATTTATACTATTCACAAATTACGGGGTATTACATACACCCCACCTTAGAAATCAGCGTCCTCGCTGAGTACGGGACACACATCTAGTGTAGGATCCGCCTTTCTAGCCGATGTAGCGTCGTCCTCGACCCCGGAGATAAATCACTCTCAACACCGTAGATCGGATACCCGGCTATCAATCATCTCAACACCGCTGATCATACCCGATCCCGGAGATAAATGACTCTCAATCCGCAGAATATACCCGACTCCAGAGATAAATGATTCTCAACACTGCAGATCATACTGAGGCCCTCTTCCACACCCGGTGTCGAAAGTCGGCTCTGATACCATTTGTAACGCCCCGCCCGAATACTCAGACAATTTTATTATTTTTAGAATACAAATTAGATACTATGTAGTACAACTGCCCACCACAAGATGCCTGTCAAAAGGTGGTTAACCAATTAGGTGACTCTTGATCATAGGCAATTATATTTATACACAAATTATTTTTGTATCTTTCCCATGTGGGACTATATTTCTCAATCTCTCTCCATAATCTTTACCGGGTACCTCACGTACACTATATTAACCATTCCAATTCTATTCAAATCTTTCCAAACCGGGCCCCCCCACAAATCTGCCCCCTCCACGTCACCGTGAGAGAAAGAAACCAATTCTCAACAACCAAAGCAGCATTCAAGCCATTTCAAACCGTGGGCCCCATATCTTATTTCAAACTGGATTTTCTATAGAATCCTCCTATAGAATTACTCTATAGGACACCCCTCAATATTTATATATTTATTTATACTTTTCACAAATTACGGGGTATTACATACACCCCACCTTAGAAATCAGCGTCCTCACGGAGTACGGGACACACATCTAGTGTAGGATCCGCCTTTCTAGCGGATGTAGTGTCATCCTCGACCCCGGAGATAAATCACTCTCAACACCGCAGATCGGATACCGGGCTATCAATCACTCTCAACACCGCAGATCATACCCGATCCCGACGATAAATGACTCTCAATACCGCAGAATATACCTGATCCCGGAGATAAATGACACTCAACACCGCGGATCATACTGAGGCCCTCTTCTACACCGGGTGTCGAAAGTCGGCTCTGATACCATTTGTAACGCCCCGCCCCAATATTCTGACAATTTTAATATTTTTTGAAGACAAATTAGATACTATGTAGTACAACTGCCCACCACAGGCTGCCTTTCAATAGGTGGTTAACCAATTAGGTAACTCTTGATCATAGGCAATTATATTTATAATCAAATTATTTTTGTATCTTTCCCATGTGGGACTATATTTCTCAATCTCTCTTCATAACCTTTACCGTGTACCTCACGTACACTATATTAACCATTCCAAATCTATTCAAATCATTCCAAACCGGGGCCCCCTACAAATCCTCCCCCTCCACGTCACCGTGAGAGAGAGAAACCCATTCTCAACAACCAAAGCAGCATTCAAGCCATTTCAAACCGTGGGTCCCATATCTTATTTCAAACCGAATTTTCTATAGAATCCTCCTATAGAATTACTCTGTAGGACACCCCTCAATATTTATATATTTATTTATACTATTCACAAATTACGGGGTATTACATACACCCCACCTTAGAAATCAGCATCCTCGCTGAGTACGGGACACACATCTAGTGTAGGATCTGCCTTTCTATCCGATGTAGAGTCGTCCTCGACCCCGGAGATAAATCACTCTCTACACCGTAGATCGGATACCCGGATATCAATCATTCTCAACACCGCAGGTCATACCCGATCCCGGAGATAAATGACTCTCAAAACCGCAGAATATACCCGACAACGGAGATAAATAATTCTCAACACCGCGGATCATACTCAGGCCTTCTTCCACACCCGGTGTCGAAAGTCAGCTCTTATACCATTTGTAACGTCCCGCCCGAATACTCAGACAATTTAATTATTTTTAGAATACAAATTAGAAACTACGTAGTAGAACTGCCCACCACAGGCTGCCTTCCAAAAGGTGGTTAACCAATTAGGTGATTCTTGATCATAGGCAATTATATTTATACTCAAATTATTTTTGTATCTTTCCCATGTGGGACTATATTTCTCAATCTCTCTTGATAATCTTTACCGTGTACCTCACGTACACTATATTAACCATTCCAAATCTATTCAGATCTTTCCAAACCGGGGCCCCCCCACAAATCCTCCCCCTCCACGTCACCGTGAGAGAGAGAAACCAATTCTCAACAACCAAAGCAGCATTCAGGCCATTTCAAACCGTGGGCCCCATATCTTATTTCAAACTGGATTTTCTATAGAATCCTCCAATAGAATTACTCTATAGGACACCCCTCAATATTTATATATTTATTTATACTATTCACAAAATACGGGATATTACATACACCCCACCTTAGAAATCAGCGTCCTTACTGAGTACGGAACACACATCTAGTGTGGGATCCGCCTTTCTAGCCGATGTTGCGTCGTCCTCGACCCCGGAAATAAATCACTCTCAACACCGCAGATCCTACCTGATCCCGGAGATAAATGACACTCAACACCGCGGATCATACTGAGGCCCTCTTCTACACCGGGTGTCGAAAGTCGGCTCTGATACCATTTGTAACGCCCCGCACCAATACTCTGACAATTTTAATATTTTTTGAAGACAAATTAGATACTATGTAGTACAACTGCCCAGCACAGGCTGCCTCTCAATTGGTGGTTAACCAATTAGGTAACTCTTGATCATAGGCAATTATATTTATAATCAAATTATTTTTGTATCTTTCCCATGTGGGACTATATTTCTCAATCTCTCTTCATAATCTTTACTGTGTACCTCACGTACACTATATTAACCATTCCAAATCTATTCAAATCATTCCAAACCGGGGCCCCCTACAAATCCTCCCCCTATACGTCACCGTGAGAGAGAGAAACCCATTCTCAACAACCAAAGCAGCATTCAAGCCATTTCAAACCGTGGGCCCCATATCTTATTTCAAACCGAATTTTCTATAGAATCCTCCAATAGAATTACTCTATAGGACACCCCTAAATATTTATATATTTATTTATACTATTCACAAATTACGGGGTATTACATACACCCCACCTTAGAAATCAGCATCCTCGCTGAGTACGGGACACACATCTAGTGTAGGATCCGCCTTTCTAGCCGATGTAGCGTCGTCCTCGACCCCGGAGATAAATCACTCTCAACACCGTAGATCGGATACCCGGCTATCAATCATTCTCAACAACGCAGATCATACCCGATCCCGGAGATAAATGACTCAATACCGTAGAATATACCCGACCACGGAGATAAATAATTCTCAACACCGCGGATCATACTCAGGCCTTCTTCCACACCCGGTGTCGAAAGTCGGCTCTGATACCATTTGTAAAGCCCCGCCCGAATACTCAGACAATTTTATTATTTTTAGAATACAAATTAGATACTATGTAGTGCAACTGCCCACCTCAGGGTGCCTCTCAAAAGGTGGTTAACCAATTAGGTGACTCTTGATCATAGGCAATTATATTTATACTCAAATTATTTTTGTATCTTTCCCATGTGGGACTATATTTCTCAATCTCTCTTCATAATCTTTACCGTGTACCTCACGTACACTATATTAACCATTCCAATTCTATTCATATCTTTCCAAACCGGGGGCCCCCACAAATCCTCCCCCTCCACGTCACCGTGAGAGAGAGAAACCAATTCTCAACAACCAAAGCAGCATTCAAGCCATTTCAAACCGTGGGCCCCATATCTTATTTCAAACCGGATTTTCTATAGAATCCTCCTATGGAATTACTCTGTAGGACACCCCTCAATATTTATATATTTATCTACACTATTCACAAATTACGGGGTATTACATACACCCCACCTTAGAAATCAGCATCCACGCTGAGTACGGGACACACATCTAGTGTAGGATCCGCCTTTCTAGCCGATGTAGCGTCGTCCTCGACCCCAGAGATAAATCACATTCAACACCGTAGATCGGATACCCAGCTATCAATCACTCTCAACACTGTAGATCATACCCGATCCCGGAGATGAATGACTCTCAATACCGCAGAATATACCCGACCCCGGAGATAAATGATTCTCAACACCGCGGATCTTACTGAGGCCTTCTTCCACACCCGCTGTCGAATGTCGGCTCTGATACCATTTGTAACATCCCGCCCGAATAGTCATTCAATTTTATTATTTTTAGAATACAAATTAGATACTATGTAGTACAACTGCCCACCACCGGCTGCCTGTCAAAAGGTGGGTAACCAATTAGGTGACTCTTGATCATATGCAATTATATTTATACTCAAATTATTTATGTATCTTTCCCATGTGGGACTCTATTTCTCAATCTCTCTCCATAATCTTTACCGTGAACCTCACGTACACTATATTAACCATTCCAAATCTATTCAAATCTTTCCAAACCGGGGCCCCCCACAAATCCTCCCCCTCCACGTCACCGTGAGAGAGAGAAACCAATTCTCAACAACCAAAGCAGCATTCAAGCCATTTCAAACCATGGGCCCCATATATTATTTCAAACCGGATTTTCTATAGAATCCTCCTATGGAATTACTCTATAGGACACCCCTCAATATTTATATATTTATCTACACTATTCACAAATTACGGGGTATTACATACACCCCACCTTAGAAATCAGCATCCACGCTGAGTACGGGACACACATCTAGTGTAGGATCCGCCTTTCTAGCCGATGTAGCGTCGTCCTCGACCCCGGAGATAAATCACATTCAACACCGTAGATCGGATACCCAGCTATCAATCACTCTCAACACCGTAGATCATACCCTATCCCGGAGATAAATGACTCTCAATACCGCAGAATATACCCGACCCCGGAGATAAATGATTCTCAACACCGCGGATCTTACTGAGGCCTTCTTCCACACCCGCTGTCGAATGTCGGCTCTGATACCATTTGTAACATCCCGGCCGAATAGTCAGACAATTTTATTATTTTTAGAATACAAATTAGATACTATGTAGTACATCTGCCCACCACCGGCTGCCTGTCAAAAGGTGGGTAACCAATTAGGTGACTCTTGATCATATGCAATTATATTTATACTCAAATTATTTATGTATCTTTCCCATGTGGGACTCTATTTCTCAATCTCTCTCCATAATCTTTACCGTGAACCTCACGTACACTATATTAACCATTCCAATTCTATTCAAATCTTTCCAAACCGGGGCCCCCCACAAATCCGCCCCCACCACGTCACCGTGAGAGAGAGAAACCAATTCTCAACAACCAAAGCAGCATTCAAGCCATTTCAAACCGTGGGCCGCATGTCTTATTTCAAACCGGATTTTGTATAGAATCCTCCTATAGAATTACTCTATAGGACACCCCTCTATATTTATATATTTATTTATACTATTCACAAATTAGGGGGTATTACATACACCCCACCTTAGAAATCAGCGTCATCGCTGAGTACGGGACACACATCTAGTGTAGCATCCGCCTTTCTAGCCGATGTAGCGTCGTCCTCGACCCCGGAGATAAATCACTCTCAACACCGCAGATCGGATACCGGGCTATCAATCACTGTCAACACCGCAGATCATACCCGATCCCGACGATAAATGACTCTCAATACCGCAGAATATACCCGACCCCGAAGATAAATGATTCTCAACACCGCGGATCATACTGAGGCCCTCTTCCACACCCGGTGTCGAAAGTCAGCTCTTACACCATTTGTAACGTCCCGCCCGAATACTCAGACAATTTAATTATTTTTAGAATACAAATTAGATACTACGTAGTAGAACTGCCCACCACAGGCTGCCTTCCAAAAGGTGGTTAACCAATTAGGTGACTCTTGATCATAGGCAATTATATTTATACTCAAATTATTTTTGTATCTTTCCCATGTGGGACTATATTTCTCAATCTCTCTTCATAATCTTTACTGTGTACCTCACGTACACTATATTAACCATTCCAAATCTATTCAAATCATTCCAAACCGGGGCCCCCTACAAATCCTCCCCCTCCACGTCACCGTGAGAGAGAGAAACCAATTCTCAACAACCATAGCAGCATGCAAGCCATTTCAAACCGTGGGCCCCATATCTTATTTCAAACCGAATTTTCTATAGAATCCTTCTATAGAATTACTCTATAGGACACCCCTAAATATTTATATATT
Organism: Hemerocallis citrina; assembly: GCA_017893485.1. Lineage (NCBI taxonomy): Eukaryota > Viridiplantae > Streptophyta > Magnoliopsida > Asparagales > Asphodelaceae > Hemerocallis > Hemerocallis citrina. The sequence continues at coordinate 206,286,244 of CM030359.1, forward strand.
TATTTATACTATTCACAAATTACGGGGTATTACATACACCCCACCTTAGAAATCAGCATTCTCGCTGAGTACGGGACACACATCTAGTGTAGGATCCGCCTTTCTAGCCGATGTAGCGTCGTCCACGACCCCGGAGATAAATCACTCTCAACACCGTAGATCGGATACCCGGCTATCAATCATTCTCAACAACGCAGAATATACCTGACCACGGAGATAAATAATTCTCAACACCGCGGATCATACTCAGGCCTTCTTCCACACCCGGTGTCGAAAGTCGGCTCTGATACCATTTGTAAAGCCCCGCCCGAATACTCAGACAATTTTATTATTTTTAGAATACAAATTAGATACTATGTAGTGCAACTGCCCACCTCAGGCTGCCTCTCAAAAGGTGGTTAACCAATTAGGTGACTCTTGATCATAGGCAATTATATTTATACTCAAATTATTTTTGTATCTTTCCCATGTGGGACTATATTTCTCAATCTCTCTTCATAATCTTTACCGTGTACCTCACGTACACAATATTAACCATTCCAAATCTATGCAAATCTTTCCAAATCGGGCCCCCCCACAAATCCTCCCCCTCCACGTCACCGTGAGAGAGAGAAACCAATTCTCAACAACCAAAGCAGCATTCAGGCCATTTCAAACCGTGGGCCCCATATCTTATTTCAAACCGGATTTTCTATAGAATCCTCCTATGGAATTACTCTATAGGACACCCGTCAATATTTATATATTTATCTGCACTATTCACAAATTAGGGGGTATTACATACACCCCACCTTAGAAATCAACGTCCTCGCTGAGTACGGGACACACATCTAGTGTAGGATCTGCCTTTCTAGCCGATGTAGCGTCGTCCTCGACCCCGGAGATAAATCACATTCAACACCGTAGATCGGATACCCAGCTATCAATCACTCTCAACACCGTAGATCATACCCGATCCCGGAGATCAATGACTCTCAATACCGCAGAATATACCCGACCCCGGAGATAAATGATTCTCAACACCGTGGATCATACTGAGGCCTTCTTCCACACCCGCTGTCGAAAGTCGGCTCTGATACCATTTGTAACGTCCCGCCCGAATAGTCAGACAATTTGATTATTTTTAGAATACAAATTAGATACTATGTAGTACAACTGCCCACCACCGGCTGCCTGTCAAAAGGTGGTTAACCAATTAGGTGACTCTTGATCATATGCAATTATATTTATACTCAAATTATTTATGTATCTTTCCCATGTGGGACTATATTTCTCAATCTCTCTCCATAATCTTTACCGTGAACCTCACGTACACTATATTAACCATTCCAAATCTATTCAAATCTTTCCAAACCGGGGCCCCCCACAAATCCTCCCCCTCCACGTCACCGTGAGAGAGAGAAACCAATTCTCAACAACCAAAGCAGCATTCAGGCCATTTCAAACCGTGGGCCCCATATCTTATTTCAAACTAGATTTTCTATAGAATCCTCCCATAGAATTACTCTATAGAACACCCCTCAATATTTATATATTTATTTATACTATTCACAAAATACGGTGTATTAGAAACACCTCACCTTAGAAATCAGCGTCCTTGCTGAGTACGGGACACACATCTTGTGTTGGATCTGCCTTTCTTGCCGATGTAGCGTCGTCCTCGACCCCGGAGATAAATCACTCTCAACACCGCAGATCCTACCTGATCCCGGAGATAAATGACTCTCAACACCGCGGATCATACTGAGGCCCTCTTCTACACCGGGTGTCGAAAGTCGGCTCTGATACCATTTGTAACGCCCCGCCCCAATACTCTGACAATTTTAATATTTTTTGAAGACAAATTAGATACTATGTAGTACAACTACCCACCACAGGCTGCCTCTCAATAGGTGGTTAACCAATTAGGTAACTCTTGATCATGGGCAATTATATTTATATCCAAATTATTTTTGTATCTTTCCCATGTGGGACTATATTTCTCAATCTCTCTTCATATTCTTTACCGTGTACCTCACGTACACTATATTAACCATTCCAAATCTATTCAAATCTTTCCAAACCGGGGCCCCCACAAATCCTCCCCCTCCACGTCACCGTAAGAGAGAGAAACCAATTCTCAACAACCAAAGCAGCATTCAAGCCATTTCAAACCGTGGGCCCCATATCTTATTTCAAACCGGATTTTCTATAGAATCCTCCTATGGAATTACTCTATAGGACACCCCTCAATATTTATATATTTATCTACACTATTCACAAATTTCGGGGTATTACATACACCCCACCTTAGAAATCAGCGTCCTCGCTGAGTACGGGACACACATCTAGTGTAGGATCCGCCTTTCTAGCCGATGTAGCGTCGTCCTCGACCCCGGAGATAAATCACATTCAACACCGTAGATCGGATACCCAGCTATCAATCACTCTCAACACCGTAGATCATACCCGATCCCGGAGATCAATGACTCTCAATACCGCAGAATATACCCGACCCCGGGGATAAATGATTCTTAACACCGCGAATCATACTGAGGCCTTCTTCCACACCCGCTGTCGAAAGTCGGCTCTGATACCATTTGTAACGTCCCGCCCGAATAGTCAGACAATTTTATTATTTTTAGAATACAAATTAGATACTATGTAGTACAATTGCCCACCACCGGCTGCCTGTCAAAAGGTGGTTAACCAATTAGGTGACTCTTGATCATATGCAATTATATTTATACTCAAATTATTTATGTATCTTTCCCATATGGGACTATATTTCTCAATCTCTCTCCATAATCTTTACCGTGAACCTCACGTACACTATATTAACCATTCCAATTCTATTCAAATCTTTCCAAACCGGGGCCCCCCACAAATCCGCCCCCTCCACGTCACCGAGAGAGAGAGAAACCAATTCTCAACAACCAAAGCAGCATTCAAGCCATTTCAAACCGTGGGCCGCATGTCTTATTTCAAACCGGATTTTCTATAGAATCCTCCTACAGAATTACTCTATAGGACACCCCTCAATATTTATATATTTATTTATACTATTCACAAATTAGGGGGTATTACATACACCCCACCTTAGAAATCAGCGTCCTCGCTGAGTACGGGACACACATCTAGTGTAGCATCCGCCTTTCTAGTCGATGTAGCGTCGTCCTCGACCCCGGAGATAAATCACTCTCAATACCGCAGATCCGATACCGGGCTATCAATCACTCTCAACACCGCAGATCATACCCGATCCCAACGATAAATGACTCTCAATACCGCAGAATATACCCGACCTCGAAGATAAATGATTCTCAACACTGCGGATCATATTGAGGCCCTCTTCCACACACGGTGTCGAAAGTCAGCTCTTATACCATTTGTAACGCCCCGCCCGAATACTCAGACAATTTTATTATTTTTAGAATACAAATTAGATACTATGTAGTACATTTGCCCACCACATGCTGCCTTCCAAAAGGTTGTTAACCAATTAGGTGACTCTTGATCAAAGGAAATTATATTTATACTCAAATTATTTTTGTATCTTTCCCATGTGGGACTATATTTCTCAATCTCTCTTTATAATCTTTACCGTGTACCTCACGTACACTATATTAACCATTCCAAATCTATTCAAATCTTTCCAAACCGGTGCCCCCCACAAATCCTCCCCCTCCACGTCACCGTGAGAGAGAGAAACCAATTCTCAACAACCAAAGCAGCATTCAGGCCATTTCAAACCATGGGCCCCATATCTTATTTCAAACCGGATTTTCTATAGAATCCTCTTATAGAATTACTCTGTAGGACACCCCTCAATATTTATATATTTATTTATACTATTCACAAAATACGGGGTATTACAAACACCCCACCTTCGAAATCAGCATCCTTGCTGAGTACGGGACACACATCTTGTGTTGGATCTGCCTTTCTAGCCGATGTAGCGTCGTCCTCGACCCCGGAGATACGCAGATCCTACCTGATCTCGGATATAAATGACTCTCAACATGGCGGATCATACTGAGGCCCTCTTCTACACCAGGTGTCGAAAGTCGGCGCTGATACCATTTGTAACGCCCCGCCCCAATACTCTGACAACTTTAATATTTTTTGAAGACAAATTAGATACTATGTAGTACAACTGCCCACCACAGGCTGCCTCTCAATAGGTGGTTAACCAATTAGGTAACTCTTGATCATAGGCAATTATATTTATACTCAAATTATTTTTGTATCTTTCCCATGTGGGATATATTTCTCAATCTCTCTTCATAATCTTTACCCTGTACCTCACGTACACTATATTAACCATTCCAAATCTATTCAGATCTTTCCAAACCGGGGCCCCCCAAAAATCCTCCCCCTCCACGTCACCGTGAGAGAGAGAAACCAATTCTCAACAACCAAAGCAGCATTCAAGCCATTTCAAACCGTGGGCCCCATATCTTATTTCAAACCGGATTTTCTATAGAATCCTCCTATAGAATTACTCTGTAGGACACCCCTCAATATTTATATATTTATTTATACTATTCACAAATTACGGGGTATTACATACACCCCACCTTAGAAATCAGCGTCCTCGCTGAGTACAGGGCACACATCTAGTGTAGGATCCCCCTTTCTAGCCGATGTAGCGTCGTCCTCGACCCTGGAGATAAATCACATTCAACACCGTAGATCGGATACCCGGCTAAAAATCATGCTCAACACCGCAGATCATACCCGATCCCCGAGATAAATGACTCTCAACACCGCAGAATATACCCAACCCCGGATATAAATGATTCTCAACACCGCGGATCATACTGAGGCCTTCTTCCACACCCGGTGTCGAAAGTCGGCTCTGATACCATTTGTAACGCCTCGCCCGAATACTCAGACAATTTTATTATTTTTTGAATACAAATTAGATACTATGTAGTAAAACTGCCCACCACAGGCTGCCTCTCAAAAGGTGGTTAACCAATTAGGTGACTCTTGATCATAAGCAATTATATTTATACTCAAATTATTTTTGTATCTTTCCCATGTGGGACTATATTTCTCAATCTCTCTTCATAATCTTTACCGTGTACCTCACGTGCACTATATTAACCATTCCAATTCTATTCAAATCTTTCCAAACCGGGGCCCCCCACAAATCCTCCCCCTCCACGTCACCGTGAGAGAGAGAAACCAATTCTCAACAACCAAAGCAGCATTCAAGCCATTTCAAACCGTGGGCCGCATATCTTATTTCAAACTGGATTTTCTATAGTATCCTCCTATAGAATTACTCTATAGGACACGCCACAATGTTAATATATTTATTTATACTATTCACAAATTACGGGGTATTACATACACCCCACCTTAGAAATCAGCGTCCTTGCTGAGTACGGGACACACATCTAGTGTTGGATCCGCCTTTCTAGCCGATGTAGCGTCGTCCTCGACCCCGGAGATAAATCACTCTCAACACCGCAGATCCTACCTGATCCCGGAGATAAATGACAGTCAACACCGCGGATCATACTGAGGCCCTCTTCTACACCGGGTGTCGAAAGTCGCCTCTGATACCATTTGTAACGCCCCGCCCCAACACTCTGACAATTTTAATTTTTTTTGAAGACAAATTAGATACTATGTAGTACAACTGCCCACGACAGGCTGCCTCTCAAAAGGTGGTTAACCAATTTGGTGACTCTTGATCATAGGCAATTATATTTATACTCAAATTATTTCTGTGTCTTTCCCATGTGGGACTATATTTCTCAATCTCTCTTCATAATCTTTACCGTGTACCTCACGTACACTATATTAACCATTCCAAATCTATTCAAATCATTCCAAACTGGGCCCCCCTTCAAATCCTCCCCCTCCACGTCACCGTGAGAGAGAGAAACCCATTCTCAACAACCAAAGCAGCATTCAAGCCATTTCAAACCGTGGGCCCCATATCTTATTTCAAATTGAATTTTCTACAGAATCCTCCTATACAATTACTCTATAGGACACCCCTCAATATTTATATATTTATTTATACTATTCACAAATTACGGGGTATTACATACACCCCACCATAGAAATCAGCGTCCTCGCTGAGTACGGGACACACATCTAGTGTAGGATCCGCCTTTCTAGCGGATGTAGCGTCGTCCTCGACCCCGGAGATAAATCACTCTCAACAACGTAGATCGGATACCCCGCTATCAATCACCCTCAACACCGCAGATCTTACCCGATCCCGGAGATAAATGACTCTTAATACCGCAGAATATACCCTACCACGGAGATAAAAGATTCTGAACACCGCGGATCATAATGAGGCCTTCTTCCACACCTGGTGTCTAAAGTTGGCTCTGATATCATTTGTAAAGCCCCGCCCGAATACTCAGACAATTTTATAATTTTTAGAAAAACAAATTAGATACTATGTAGTACAACTGCCCACCACAGGCTGCCTCTCAAAAGGTGGTTAACCAATTAGGTGACTCTTGATCATAGGTTATATTTATACTCAAATTATTTTTGTATCTTTCCCATGTGGGATATATTTCTCAATCTCTCTTCATAATCTTTACCGTGTACCTCACGTACACTATATTGACCATTCCAAATTTATTCAAATCTTTCCAAACCGGGCCCCCCCACAAATCGTCCCCCTCCACGTCACAGTGAGAGAGAGAAACAAATTCTCAACAACCAAAGCAGCATTCAAGCCATTTCAAACCGTGGGCCCCATATCTTATTTGAAACCGGATTTTCTATAGAATCCTCCTATAGAATTACTTTATAGGACACCCCTCAATATTTATATATTTATTTATACTATTCACAAATTACGGGGTATTACATACACCCCACCTTAGAAATCAGCGTCCTCGCTGAGTACGGGACACCCATCTAGTGTAGGATCCGCCTTTCTAGCCGATGTAGCGTCGTCCTCGACCTCGGAGATAAATCACATTCAACACCGTAGATCAGATACCCGGCTATCAATCATGCTCAACACCGCAGATCATACCCAATCCCCGAGATAAACGACTCTCAATACCGCAGAATATACCCAACCCCGGATATAAATGATTCTCAACACCGCGGAACATACTGAGGCCTTCTTCCACACCCGATGTCGAAAGTCGGCTCTGATACCATTTGTAACGCCTCGCCCGAATACTCAGACAATTTTATTATTTTTAGAAGACAAATTAGATAATATGTTGTACAACTGCCCACCACAGGCTGCCTCTCAAAAGGTGGTTAACCAATTAGGTGACTCTTGATCATAGGCAATTATATTTATACTCAAATTATTTTTGTATCTTTCCCATGTGGGACTATATTTCTCAATCTCTCTTCATAATCTTTACCGTGTACCTCACGTGCACTATATTAACCATTCCAATTCTATTCAAATCTTTCCAAACCGGGGCCCCCCACAAATCCTCCCCCTCCACGTCACCGTGAGAGAGAGAAACCAATTCTCAACAACCAAAGCAGCATTCAAGCCATTTCAAACTGTGGGCCCCATATCTTATTTCAAATCGGATTTTCTATAGTATCCTCCTATAGAATTACTCTATAGGACACCCCTCAATATTTACATATTTATTTATACCATTCACAAATTACGGGGTATTACATACACCCCACCTTAGAAATCAGCGTACTCGCTGAGTACGGGACCCACATCTAGTGTAGGATCCGCCTTTCTAGCCGATGTAGCGTCGTCCTCAACCCCGAAGATAAATCAATCTCAACACCGCAGTTCCTACCTAATCCCGGAGATAAATGACTCTCAACACCGCGGATCATACTGAGGCCCTCTTCTACACCGGGTGTCGAAAATCGGCTCTGATACCATTTGTAATGCCCCGCCCCAATACTCAGACAATTTTAATAATTTTAGAAGACAAATTAAATAATATGTTGTACAACTGCCCACCATAGGCTGCCTCTCAAAAGGTGGTTAACCAATTAGGTGACTCTTGATCATAGGCAATTATATTTATACTCAAATTATTTTTGTATCTTTCCCATGTGGGACTATATTTCTCAATCTCTCTTCATAATCTTTACCGTGTACCTCACGTACACTATATTAACCATTCCAAATCTATTCAAATCTTTCCAAACCGGGGCCCCCCACAAATTCTCCCCCTCCACGTCACCGTGAGAGAGAGAAACCAATTCTCAACAACCAAAGAAGCATTCAAGCCATTTCAAACCGTGGGCCCCATATCTTATTTCAAACCGGATTTTCTATAGAATCCTCCTATAGAATTACTCTACAGGACACCCCTCAATATTTATATATTTATTTATACTATTCACAAATTACGGGGTATTACATACACCCCACCTTAGAAATCAGCGTCCTCGCTGAGTACGAGACACACATCTAGTGTAGGATCCGCCTTTCTAGCCGATGTAGCGTCGCCCTCGACCCCGGAGATAAATCACATTCAACACCGTAGATCGGATACCCGGCTATCAATCACGCTCAACACCGCAGATCATACCCGATCCCCGAGATAATTGACTTTCAATACCGCAGAATATACCCATCCACGGAAATAAATGATTCTCAAAACCGCGGATCATACTGAGGCCTTCTTCCACACCCGGTGTCGAAAGTCGACTCAGATACCATTTGTAACGCCCCGCCCGAATACTCAGACAATATTATTATTTTTAGAATACAAATTAGAAACTATGTAGTACAACTGCCCACCACAGGCTGCCTCTCAAAAGGTGGTTAACCAATTAGGTGACTCTTGATCATAGGCAATTATATTTTTACTCAAATTATTTTTGTATCTTTCCCATGTGGGACTATATTTCTCAATCTCTCTTCATAATCTTTACCGTGTACCTCACGTACACTATATTAACCATTCCAAATCTATTCAAATCTTTCCAAACCGGGGCCCCCCACAAATTCTCCCCCTCCACGTCACCGTGAGAGAGAGAAACCAATTCTCAACAACCAAAGAAGCATTCAAGCCATTTCAAACCGTGGGCCCCATATCTTATTTCAAACCGGATTTTCTATAGAATCCTCCTATAGAATTACTCTATAGGACACCCCTCAATATTTATATATTTATTTATACTATTCACAAATTACGGGGTATTACATACACCCCACCTTAGAAATTAGCGTCCTCGCTGAGTACGAGACACACATCTAGTGTAGGATCCGCCTTTCTAGCCGATGTAGCGTCGTCCTCGACCCCGGAGATAAATGACTCTCAACACCACAGATCGGATACCCGGCTATCAATCTTTATCAACACCGCAGATCATACCCGATCCCGGAGATAAACGACTCTCAATACTGCAGAATATACCCGACCCCAGAGATAAATGATTCTCAACACCGCGGATCATAGTCAGGCTTTCTTCAACACCCGGAGTCGAAAGTAGAGTCGGATACCATTTGTAACGCCCAGCCCGAATACTCAGACAATTTTATTATTTTTCGAATACAAATTAGATACTATGTAGTACAACTGCCCACCACAGGCTGCCTCTCAAAAGATGGTTAACCAATTAGGTGACTCTTGATCATAGACAATTATATTTATACTCAAATTATTTTTGTACCTTTCCCAGGTGGGACTATATTTCTCAATCTCTCTTCTTAATCTTTACTATGTACCTCAAGTACACTATATTAACCATTCCAAATCTATTCAAATCATTCCAAACCGGACCCCCCACAAATCCTCCCCCTCCACGTCACCGTGAGAGAGAGAAACAAATTCTCCACAACCAAAGCAGCATTCAAGCCATTTCAAACCGAGGGCCCCATATCTTATTTCAAACCGGATTTTCTATAGAATCCTTGTATAGAATTACTCTATAGGACACCCCTCAATATTTACATATTTATTTATACTATTCACAAATTACGGGGTATTACATACACCCAACCTTAGAAATCAGCGTCCTTGCTATGTACGGGACACACATCTAGTGTAGGATCCGCCTTTCTAGCCGACGTACCATCGTCCTCGACCCCGGAGATAAATCACTCTCAACACCGCAGATCCTACCTGATCCCGGAGATAAATGACTCTCAACACCGCGGATCATACTGAGGCCCTCTTCTACACCGGGTGTCGAAAGTCGGCACTGATACCATTTGTAACGCCCCGCCCCAACACTCTGACAATTTTAATTTTTTTTGAAGACAAATTAGATACTATGTAGTACAACTGCCCACGACAGGCTGCCTCTCAAAAGGTGGTTAACCAATTTGGTGACTCTTGATCATAGGCAATTATATTTATACTCAAATTATTTCTGTGTCTTTCCCATGTGGGACTATATTTCTCAATCTCTCTTCATAATCTTTACCGTGTACCTCACGTACACTATATTAACCATTCCAAATCTATTCAAATCATTCCAAACCTGGGCCCCCCTTCAAATCCTCCCCCTCCACGTCACCGTGAGAGAGAGAAACCCATTCTCAACAACCAAAGCAGCATTCAAGCCATTTCAAACCGTGGGCCCCATATCTTATTTCAAACTGAATTTTCTACAGAATCCTCCTATACAATTACTCTATAGGACACCCCTCAATATTTATATATTTATTTATACTATTCACAAATTACGGGGTATTACATACACCCCACCATAGAAATCAGCGTCCTCGCTGAGTACGGGACACACATCTAGTGTAGGATCCGCCTTTCTAGCGGATGTAGCGTCGTCCTCGACCCCGGAGATAAATCACTCTCAACAACGTAGATCGGATACCCCGCTATCAATCACCCTCAACACCGCAGATCTTACCCGATCCCGGAGATAAATGACTCTTAATACCGCAGAATATACCCTACCACGGAGATAAAAGATTCTGAACACCGCGGATCATAATGAGGCCTTCTTCCACACCTGGTGTCTAAAGTTGGCTCTGATATCATTTGTAAAGCCCCGCCCGAATACTCAGACAATTTTATAATTTTTAGAAAAACAAATTAGATACTATGTAGTACAACTGCCCACCACAGGCTGCCTCTCAAAAGGTGGTTAACCAATTAGGTGACTCTTGATCATAGGTTATATTTATACTCAAATTATTTTTGTATCTTTCCCATGTGGGATATATTTCTCAATCTCTCTTCATAATCTTTACCGTGTACCTCACGTACACTATATTGACCATTCCAAATTTATTCAAATCTTTCCAAACCGGGCCCCCCCACAAATCGTCCCCCTCCACGTCACCGTGAGAGAGAGAAACAAATTCTCAACAACCAAAGCAGCATTCAAGCCATTTCAAACCGTGGGCCCCATATCTTATTTGAAACCGGATTTTCTATAGAATCCTCCTATAGAATTACTTTATAGGACACCCCTCAATATTTATATATTTATTTATACTATTCACAAATTACGGGGTATTACATACACCCCACCTTAGAAATCAGCGTCCTCGCTGAGTACGGGACACCCATCTAGTGTAGGATCCGCCTTTCTAGCCGATGTAGCGTCGTCCTCGACCTCGGAGATAAATCACATTCAACACCGTAGATCAGATACCCGGCTATCAATCATGCTCAACACCGCAGATCATACCCAATCCCCGAGATAAACGACTCTCAATACCGCAGAATATACCCAACCCCGGACATAAATGATTCTCAACACCGCGGAACATACTGAGGCCTTCTTCCACACCCGATGTCGAAAGTCGGCTCTGATACCATTTGTAACGCCTCGCCCGAATACTCAGACAATTTTATTATTTTTTGAATACAAATTGGATACTATGTAGTAAAACTGCCCACCACAGGCTGCCTCTCAAAAGGTGGTTAACCAATTAGGTGACTCTTGATCAACGGTTATTATATTTATACTCAAATTATTTATGTATCTTTCCCATGTGGGACTATATTTCTCAATCTCTCTTTATAATCTTTACCGTGTCCCTCACGTACACTATATTAACCATTCCAATTCTATTCAAATCTTTCCAAACCGGGGCCCCCCACAAATCCTCCCCCTCCACGTCACCGTGAGAGAGAGAAACCAATTCTCAACAACCAAAGCAGCATTCAAGCCATTTCAAACTGTGGGCCCCATATCTTATTTCAAATCGGATTTTCTATAGTATCCTCCTATAGAATTACTCTATAGGACACCCCTCAATATTTACATATTTATTTATACCATTCACAAATTACGGGGTATTACATACACCCCACCTTAGAAATCAGCGTACTCGCTGAGTACGGGACCCACATCTAGTGTAGGATCCGCCTTTCTAGCCGATGTAGCGTCGTCCTCAACCCCGAAGATAAATCAATCTCAACACCGCAGTTCCTACCTAATCCCGGAGATAAATGACTCTCAACACCGCGGATCATACTGAGGCCCTCTTCTACACCGGGTGTCGAAAGTCGGCTCTGATACCATTTGTAATGCCCCGCCCCAATACTCAGACAATTTTAATAATTTTAGAAGACAAATTAAATAATATGTTGTACAACTGCCCACCATAGGCTGCCTCTCAAAAGGTGGTTAACCAATTAGGTGACTCTTGATCATAGGCAATTATATTTATACTCAAATTATTTTTGTATCTTTCCCATGTGGGACTATATTTCTCAATCTCTCTTTATAATCTTTACCGTGTACCTCACGTACACTATATTAACCATTCCAAATCTATTCAAATCTTTCCAAACCGGGGCCCCCTACAAATCCTCCCCCTTCACGTCACTGTGAGAGAGAGAAATCAATTCTCAACAACCAAAGCAGCATTCAAGCCATTTCAAACCGTGGGCCCCATATCTTATTTCAAACCGGATTTTCTATAGAATCCTCCTATAGAATTACTCTATAGGACACCCCTCAATATTTACATATTTATTTATACTATTCACAAATTACGGGGGATTACATACACCCCACCTTAGAAATCAGCGTCCTCGCTGAGTACGGGACACACAGCTAGTGTAGGATCTGCCTTTCTAGCCGAAGGTAGCGTCGTCCTCGACCCCGGAGATAAATCACTCTCAACACCGTAGATCGGATACCCGGCTATCAATCACTCTCAACACCGCAGATCATACCCGATCCCGGAGATAAATGACTCTCAACACCGCAGAATATTCCCGACCCCGGAGATAAATGATTCTCAACACCGCGGATCATACTGAGGCCTTCTTCCACACCCGGTGTCGAAAGTCGGCTCTGATACCATTTGTAACGCCCCGCCCCAATACACAGACAATTTTATTATTTTTTGAATACATATTAGATACTATGTAGTACAACTTCCCACGACAGGCTGCCTCTCAAAAGGTGGTTAACCAATTAGGTGACTCTTGATCATAGGCAATTATATTTATACTCAAATTATTTCTGTATCTTTCCCATGTGGAACTATATTTCTCAATCTCTCTTCATAATCTTTACGGTGTACCTCACGTACACTATATTAACCATTCCAAATCTATTCAAATCTTTCCAAACCGGGGCCACCCACAAATCCCCCCCCCCCCTCCACGTTACCGTGAGAGAGAGAAACCAATTCTCAACAACCAAAGCAGCATTCAAGCCATTTCAAACCGTGGGCCCCATATCTTATTTCAAACCAGATTTTCTATAGAATCCTCCTATAGAATTATGTTGTGCAATCTAGATGATCTAAATAAATAGATAAACTAGACACAAATTAAAAACCTCGCAAGTGTACGAATCGTTTATAGAAGCGTAGTGAAAAGCAAGGGTCGATCCCACCGAGATTGTAGTACTTAACTTACTAACCAATAAAACAAAAGAAAGTGTTAATCATAAAGTTTTGTTCTGAAAGTCTATTCGAAAGGAAATGGAAAGATTAAAAACTAAATCAAGTAGTATCTCAAGAATATCAATTAAATGTGTTGGTCTTGATTTCTACCTATAGTCAAGAATGCTAGATTACCTTCTACACTACTCCAATCACTCATGTTTGTTCCTTTAAGGGCATGGTATCTACTCCTTAAAGTTAATGTTTCCCTAAGCCAAGAATTAGGCATGGTATCTACTCTAATTCGTTTCTTTCCTTAAGTATTTAGCATGGTATCTACTAAGTTGCACTTGAAGAAAGCATAAGAACAATGAAAACGAACAAACACTCAAAGTTCTAGAAATTGGTATCAGATCTAGATCCTTCAAGTTGATTAAACCAAGAACCCCTAAAGATTCCTGTGTTACAATTATGAGCACAAGGTACGGGTCGTCTCTATACTCATATAACAGATTCAATTTTATAATACGCAAACTTGATAATCTCAGGTTCTGTATGTCAGTCGACTTGCTGTCACTCTCAGTCGACTGCCCTTTGAACTTCTGAACAAGTTTGATTCATATTATAAATTCTTATCAATACAACCAGGTTTAATCAATAAGTGATGAAAGTAGCATTATTAGAAGATTATAACATTACATGACTATGGTTTCAATTAGCCCAACAATGAAATTAGTTCCACATATTCCTAATAAAAATATTAATAAATCTGTTCGAGGATTGCATTACAAAAATTAGAGAGAGGAGAAAAAGAATAAAAAATTAATTTGCAAACCCCTCTTTCTGTCTCAAGAATTGTATCCGAATGCTCCTCGAAGACTGCGCCGAACAAAAGCGCTATTGCACGCCAACCGAAGCACTGTCTGCGGGCTGTCAGGTCGAAGCCTAGTCAGCACGCCAGGTCTCGAAGCAATCAGGTCGAAGCTTTCTGTGATGCGTCAATTTGATGCCCACGTCAGCACGCTGTCAATCGAAGCCTAGTCACCGTCTGGGGATGCTGCCTGCTCAATTCGAAAAGAAGAGAACAGAGATAATTGTATTTGCTGGACTCCACGTGCTTCTCTCTCTGTTTCTCTTATTTCTTTTTCTCTATGCTTGCTGGCTTCCTTCTTCTTTGTATTTGCTTCTCTATTTATAGGAGTAAATGTGAATGTGTATTAGGATTAGGATATATCATCATCTCACCTGTAGATAAAAATACAAATCAGAATTTAGTATTTAAATTAAATTTTAATTAGATAAACTTATAATAACAGATTTTTATCTTTTCGGCTTATCCAAATCCATGTAAATTTATTTTTTTTCCTTTTACACCCTTATAAAAATTAAAAATCACTTTTTGCATAAAAATTCTTATTTCTTCATAAATAAATAAATAATTGAAATCTTAGAGAAACAAGACGACTTATAGTTGAAAACAAGCATTTTTAATGTGTTATTGAATACAAATATTTGTATAAAAATTAGGCACATCTAATACCCCCAAACTTAAGATTTTGCTTGTCCTCAAGCAAAAAGTAGAATCATGAACAAGGGAAAAATAATAGTAGACTCAACCCATCACACCGAGAATTCTCATTATGCAAGCATCAAAATTGCAATTAAAAATATAAACAATTGCAAATAAAGTAAAAACAAGCATACCAACTTTCTCCAGTGCAATTATTTAGTCATAATCCCCAAACCCAATCATATTTGTCATGCAATTAATTTAATTATAGAATGTAACAACTTAATCTGTGATTATCCCTTTTCTCTACTACAAACCGAGTAGCAAACTAGTGTTTTTTTTTTTTTTGAAAGTCTTTTCTCTAAGTTGTCACTTGCCTTTTGACGCGAATGCAAAACATTTGTGATGAATTCACCCGGTTACTCAACAAGTCACAAACTTAAAGTGCTTTACATACTCATATTTCAAGTTGCCGTTTGACGTAAAAGTAAGCATTGGTGATGAATACCCCTAGTTACTAAGCAACTCAAAACATTGGACTAGATTGACTTTATTCAATTTTTTTTTTTTTAATTTTTTTTTCGTTATTACTCTATTTACTTAAACTCTGTTTAGTACTAGATCAAAGGGGATAATCACCAGAAAAAACATCACATTTGTTTTTTATGTATAATCGCATGACTCATACAATTTTGTAAGGAATTATGAAACTCAACAATCCTAAAGTAAATAAGTATACTTACTCTTACTTTATAAGAAATTTTTTATCCCAAAAAAAAAATCACAAGACTCCAAATGTAAATAACTACCCCCAAACTTAGATGGAACATTATCCTCAATGTTCGCACAAAACTTAAAGTATAGGCATGTGTTACCAACTAGTTTGAAGGAAATAAAATAAAGCAAAGAAATAAATGAATGATTAAAGAAATAAATAAATGGAGAGTGTAAGTACTCCCTTGAAAAATTGGGTTGCCTCCCAATAAGTGCTGTGTTTCTTGTCTTCAGCTAGACTTGATGAGTTCATGCAATGTATTGAATGGTTTGAAGATTCACATCCTCCTCTTTCGGCTCTATATTCATCTCAATGTACGGCTTCGCCCTATGCCCGTTCACCTTGAATGTTTGATTTTTCTCTTTGCTATGAACCTCCAATGCTCCATATGGAAAGACTTTTGTAACAATGTATGGGCCATACCATCGTGACATGAGCTTGCCTGGAAAGAGTCTTAATCTTGAGTTGCATATTAATACCTTATGTCCTTCATAAAACTCCTTCCTTGCTAGCTGTTTATCATGGTATATCTTGGTCCTTTCTTTGTACAACTTTGCATTTTCATATGCGTCATGCCTCAACTCTTCAAGCTCGTTCAGCTGCAATCTTCTTTTGTCGCCTGCTTGTTTCATATCAAAATTGAACCTTTTGATGGTCCAATAGGCTTTGTGTTCCAACTCCACTGGCAGATGACAGGCTTTTCCAAAAACCAAACGGTATGGTGACATGCCGATGGGTGTCTTGTATGCCGTTCGGTAGGTCCATAATGCATCATTCAAGCGTAGCGACCAATCCTTTCTCCTTGTATTTACTGTCTTTTCCAAAATGCTCTTGATATCTCTGTTGCTAATTTCCACCTGCCCACTAGTTTGAGGATGATATGGAGTACCCACTCTATGTGTAATCCCATATTTCTTTATCAAAGAAGCAAATGGAAAATTATTGAAGTGACTCCCTCCATCACTAATTATTGCTCGTGGTGTACCAAACCTAGTGAAAATATTCGCCTGCAAAAACTTGACAACAACTTTGTGATCATTAGTTTTTGAGGGGACAGCCTCGACCCATTTAGACACATAATCCACACCCACAAGAATATATAAATAACCAAATGAGTTAGGAAAGGGACCCATGAAGTCGATTCCCCAAACATCAAAAAGTTCGATTACTTGGATGTTTTGCAGTGGCATTTGATTTCTAGAAGAGTTGTTGTCTGTCCTTTGGCATTTGTCACAAGTCCTGCAAAAAGAAAAAGCATCTTTGAATACATTAGGCCAATAAAAACCAGATTGTAATACCTTAAGTGCTGTTATTTTTGGTCCAAAATGTCCTCCACATGCATATTGGTGGCAATGTTGTAGAATACTCATTTGCTCTTCTTCTGCCACACATCTTCTTATAATTTGATCAGGGCAGAATTTGAACAAATAAGGATCATCCCAATAATAGTGCTTGCACATGGCCACCAGTCTCTTTCTTTCCTGAATTGTCATACCTGGAGGGAAAACATGAGCAGTGAGATAATTTACAATATCTGCAAACCATGGAAGTTGTATATTTATTTCAGATAAATTTTCATCTGGGAAATTTTTATTAAGTGGGGGCAAAATTCTTTCTTCCTCGTGCAGTAATCTGGACATGTGATCTGCCACAACATTGTCACTTCCTTTCTTGTCTCTAATCTCAAGATCGAATTCTTGAAGCAACAGCACCCATCTGATCAACCTAGGCTTAGCATCCTTTTTAGCAAACAAATATCTCAAAGCAGCATGGTCAGTAAAAACAATGACTTTAGAACCAATCAAATATGATCTAAACTTCTCTACAGCAAAAATGACAGCTAACATTTCTTTTTCAGTAGTGGAATAATTTAGCTGTGCATCATTTAAAGTTCGAGAAGCATAGTAAATAACATGGGGTACCTTATTGATTCTCTGACCTAAAACAGCTCCCAAAGCATAATCACTTGCATCACACATAAGCTCGAAAGGATGGTTCCAATCTGGTGCCATGACAATAGGTGCAGAAATGAGAAGATTCTTCAATGTAATGAAAGCATTTGTGCACTCTTCTGTCCATGCAAACTCAACGTCCTTAGCCAACAATTCACAAAGGGGTCTGGAGATTTTTGAGAAATCTTTTATAAATCTTCTATAGAATCCTGCATGTCCAAGAAAACTCCTGACACCCTTGACTGTAGTAGGAGGGGGTAGCTTTGATATGATGTCAATTTTTGTCTTGTCCACCTCTATGCCCCTTTTTGACACCACATGTCCCAAGACGATACCTTGTTGTACCATAAAATGGCACTTTTCTCAATTCAGCACTAAATTGCATTCTTCACATCTCTTAAGTACAAACTGCAAATGGTTAAGGCATTCATCATAACAAGATCAAAAACACTAAAATCATCCATAAATACCTCGATGAACCTTTCCACCATGTCTGAAAATATACTCATCATGCATCTCTGAAATGTAGCTGGTGCGTTACACAATCCAAAGGGCATCCTCCTGTATGCAAAAGTACCAAAAGGACATGTAAAAGTGATTTTTTCTTGATCTTCTGGAGCAATAGCAATTTGATTATAGCCACTATAACCATCTAAAAAACAATAATGACTATATCCTGCTAATCTTTCTAACATTTGATCAATAAAAGGAAAAGGGAAGTGATCTTTCCTGGTTTCGTTATTCAGCTTCTTGTAGTTAATGCATACCCTCCATCCTGTGGTCACTCTAGTAGGGATAAGCTCATTCTCTTCATTCTTCACCACTGTGACTCCACTTTTCTTAGGCACCACATGTATAGGACTCACCCATTTGCTATCTGAGATAGGGTAGATGATGCCAACATCTAGTAGCTTCAAGACCTCTGTTCTTACCACTTCCTTCATGTGTGGATTAAGCCTTCTCTGTGCTTTCCTGCTAGGTTTTGCATTGTCTTCAAGAAGTATTTTATGCATGCATTTGGATGGACTTATTCCCTTGATGTCTGCAATGGTCCACCCTATTGCACCTTTGTGTTCTCGCAGTACCCTCAGCAGCTTATCTTCTTCCTGTGCACTCAAATTTGCAGCAACTATCACTGGTAGCGTCTGGTTCTCACCCAAATATGCGTGCTTCAGATGTTCAGGCAGCGGCTTAAGCTCCCAGTCTGGTGTCTTGGTAGCAGTCGACTTGTTCTGTTCACCAGTCGACTGGCCTGAGGAAACACAAGTGTTATCAGACACAAAATTTTCAAATGTAGGTGCAAGCTTACCTGAATATGACTTTGGAGTTTCAAGGTGATGTACTGTCTCTGCAATCCTCCAGTCATCGTATTCCTGTTCAACATGAGATAATGTTAAAGATTGTGTAATTGCGGCTTGTAGTGGTTCAATGCTATGTACCTGAAATGTTTGATCAATAATCTCCTGTACCACATCAATATTATAGCATTCATGATCATCATGTGGTAATTTTAGTGTATCAAACATTTTAAATTCAACCTTTTCTCCGTTTATCTTCATACTTATAGTACCCTTTTTAACACAAATTTTTATATCAGCTGTACTCATAAAGGGCCTACCTAGGATGATCGGTAAAGAAGATGGCATTGAATAGTCCTCCATATCTAACACAACAAAATCTGCAGGCAAAATGAAATCGTTTACCTGAACTAGGACATCTTCCAAAATACCTCTAGGTCTTTTGATGCTGCGATCATCCAACTGCAAAGTGATGGATGTTGGTTTGAGTTCCCCAATCCTAGCTTTTCATAAACAGAGTAAGGAAGAAGATTTATGCCTGCCCCCAAGTCTAGCAGTGCCTTTTCAAAGAAGTGCTCACCAACCCTGCAAGGAATGGTAAAACTACCTGGGTCCTTCAATTTAGGAGGTAATTTCCTTAACAAAACAGCGCTCATTTCCTCTGTCAAGGGCACATCCTCCCTAACCTTGTTGGAACTCAAAACTTTTGATGGTTGTGTATCTGCTTCATCTGCGTGTGTTCCAACCTTGTTGTCAATTGTCTTACCACTTCTCAGAGTTGTTACTGATTTAAGCTGTTCTTGGCCTCTAGGGTTGGTATGGTTTGTGAAGGGAGTTCTCCTGCCTTTCTTTCACTCAACTCCTTCACGATTTGCCCGATTTGGGTTTCCAATTTCTGAATTGCCTGCCCTTGTTGGTTGCTTGTTTGATGTTGTTGTTGGAGCAATTGAAGAACAGTGGATTCAAAATCCAACTTCTTCTGTTCTTGAACTGGCCGATCAAACCCACTTCCCATCTGGAAGTTCCGTGCATGTCCTTGTGCAGATTGAATGCCTTGATTGTTGCTCCATGAGAAATTTGGATGGTTCCTCCACCCTGGGTTGTATGTGTTCGAGAATGGGTTGTTCTTTGGTGGAAATACTCCTTGTCCCACATAGTTTGCATGTTCCTGATCTGTGAAAGAAGACATGGGACACGTATCAGTCGTATGATCAAAAATGAGAACAAATTGCACAAATTTCTTTTGTTTGATTTTTTACACTGCCCATTGTTGTCATTGCATTCACAAGCATATCAATTTTTTTGTTCATGTTTACCATTTCTAATTGTATGTTATTACTACCAGAAATTTCGTAAACTCCCTGTTTTTTAGAAATGCCTCTTCCCCTTGTTGAGAATTGCTGTGAGTTCTCGCTGAGTTCTTCAAATAATTCGATGGCCTCCTCACCACTTTTCCTCATCAAGATCCCGTTGCATGCTGAATCCACAATTGTCTTGTTAGTATCATTTAAACCCTCATAGAATGCTTGTACCTGATCGTCTTTAGGCATGTTGTGCGTAGGACACTTGAGAAGCTTGTTCTTGAAATCCTTCCATGCTTCGAAGAATAAATCTCCATCTTTTTGTTGGAAGAGTTGAATCTCCCTTTTCAGTTGTTTGGTCTTCTGGGCTGGAAAGAATTCTTTCAAGAATTTTGTTGCCAATTGCTCCCACAAATTAATTGATCCTGGTTCCAAAGAATTATACCACAATTTAGCATTAAGTTTTAAGGAGAATGGAAACAAGATTAACCTAATTTGTTCAGGGGTAAGCCCTTGGACGTTTTGTGTTCTGCAAAGATCAAAAAAAATCTTGCAGATGGAGGTGAGGCTCCTCGTCCGGTTTACCACTAAAGTGGGGAACCATGCTAAGTAAGTGGGGAGATAGATGCATATTCCCTGTGACCTTAGGTTGAAAAGCTATGCAAGAAGGTTGCTCAATATTCTTCGGAGTGAATTTGTCCTGCATTGGTACTCGATTTGGTACTTTCTCACCAATTGTTGCTTTTTGGAATGTAACCTGAAAGAAAATATAAAAAAAGAAAAAGAAAAAAGAAAAAGCTAAAAATTGATTTGCAAGTTAAAATACTAAACAATCCCCGGCAACGGCACCAAAAAAACTTGTTGTGCAATCTAGATGATCTAAATAAATAGATAAACTAGACACAAATTAAAAACCTCGCAAGTGTACGAATCGTTTATAGAATCGTAGTGAAAAGCAAGGGTCGATCCCACAGAGATTGTAGTACTTAACTTACTAACCAATAAAACAAAAGAAAGTGTTAATCATAAAGTTTGGTTCTAAAAGTCTATTCGAAAGGAAATGAAAAGATTAAAAACTAAATCAAGTAGTATCTCAAGAATATCAATTAAATGACTTGGGCTTGATTTCTACCTATCGTCAAGAATGCTAGATTACCTTCTACACTACTCCAATCACTCATGTTTGTTCCTTTAAGGGCATGGTATCTACTCCTTAAAGTTAATGTTTCCCTAAGCCAAGAATTAGGCATGGTATCTACTCTAATTCGTTTCTTTCCTTAAGTATTTAGCATGGTATCTACTAAGTTGCACTTGAAGAAAGCATAAGAACAATGAAAACGAACAAACACTCAAAGTTCTAGAAATTGGTATCAGATCTAGATCCTTCAAGTTGATTAAACCAAGAACCCCTAAAGATTCCTGTGTTACAATTATGAGCACAAGATACGGGTCGTCTCTATACTCATATAACAAATTCAATTTTATAATACGCAAACTTGATAATCTCAGGTTCTGTATGTCAGTCGACTTGCTGTCACTCTCAGTCGACTGCCCTTAGTACTTCTAAACAAGTTTGATTCATATTATAAATTCTTATCAATACAACCAGGTTTAATCAATAAGTGATGAAAGTAGCGTTATTAGAAGATTATAACATTACATGACTACGGTTTCAATTAGCCCAACAATGAAATTAGTTCCACATATTCCTAATAAAAATATTAATAAATCTGTTCAAGGATTGCATTACAAAAAATTAGAGAGAGGAGAAAAAGAATAAAAAATTAATTTGAAAACCCCTCTCTCTGTCTCAAGAATTGTATCCGAATGCTCCTCGAAGACTGCGCCGAACAAAAGTGCTATTGCACGCCAACCGAAGCACTGTCTGCGGGCTGTCAGGTCGAAGCCTAGTCAGCACGCCAGGTCTCAAAGCAATCAGGTCGAAGCTTTCTGTGATGCGTCAGTTTGATGCCCATGTCAGCACGCTGTCAATCGAAGCCTAGTCACCGTCTGGGGATGCTGCCTGCTCAATTCGAAAAGAAGAGAACAGAGGTAATTGTATTTGCTGGACTCCACGTGCTTCTCTCTCTGTTTCTCTTATTTCTTTTTCTCTATGCTTGCTGGCTTCCTTCTTCTTTGTATTTGCTTCTCTATTTATAGGAGTAAATGTGAATGTGTATTAGGATTAGGATATATCATCATCTCACCTGTAGATAAAAATACAAATCAGAATTTAGTATTTAAATTAAATTTTAATTAGATAAACTTATAATAACATATTTTTATCTTTTCGGCTTATCCAAATCCATGTAAAAAATTTTTTTTCCTTTTACACCCTTATTTTTTCCTTTTACACCCTTATAAAAATTAAAAATCACTTTTTGCATAAAAAATCTTATTTCTTCATAAATAAATAAATAATTGAAATCTTAGAGAAACAAGACGACTTATAGTTGAAAACAAGCATTTTTAATGGGTTATTGAATACAAATATTTGTATAAAAATTAGGCACATCAAATTACTCTATAGGACACCCCTCAATATTTATATATTTATTTATACTATTCACAAATTACGGGGTATTACATACACCCCACCATAGAAATCAGCGTCCTCGCTGAGTACGGGACACACATTTAGTGTAGGATCCGCCTTTCTAGCCGATGTAGCGTCGTTCTCGACCCCGGAGATAAATCACTCTCAACACTGCAGATCGGATACCCGTCTATCAATTACTGTCAACACCGCAGATCATACCCGATCCCGGAGATAAATGACTCTCAATACCGCAGAATATACCCGACCCCGGAGATAAATGATTCTCAACACCGTGGATCATACTGAGGCCTTCTTCCACACCCGGTGTCGAAAGACGGCTCTGATACCATTTGTAACGCCCCGCCCGAATACTCAGAAAATTTAATTATTTTTAGAATACAAATTAGATACTATGTAGTACAACTGCCCACCACAGGCTGCCTCTCAAAATGTGGTTAGCCAATTTGGTGACTCTTGATCATAGGCAATTATATTTATACTCAAATTATTTCTGTATCTTTCCCATGTGGGACTATATTTCTCAATCTCTCTTCATAATCTTTACCGTGTACCTCACGTACCCTATATTAACCATTCCAAATCTATTCAAATCTTTCCAAACCGGGGCCCCCCACAAATCCTCCCCCTCCACGTCACCGTGTGAGAGAGAAACCAATTCTCAACAACCAAAGCAGCATTCAAGCCATTTCAAACCGTGGGCTCCATATCTTTTTTCAAACAGGATTTTCTATAGAATCCTCAGATAGAATTACTCTATAGGATCCCCCTCAATATTTACATATTTTTTTGTACTATTCACAAATTACGGGGTATTACATACACCCCACCTTAGAAATCAGCGTCCTCGCTGATTACGGGACACACATCTAGTGTAGGATCCGCCTTTCTAGCTGATGTAGCGTCGTTCTCGACCCCGGAGATAATTCACTCTCAACACCGCAGATCGGATACCCGTCTATCAATCCCTCTCAACACCGGAGATCATACCCGATCCCGGAGATAAATGACTCAATACCGCAGAATTTACCCGACCCCGGAGATAAATGATTCTCAACATCGCGGATCATACTGAGGCCTTCTTCCACACCCGGTGTCGAAAGACAGCTCTGATACCATTTGAAACGCCCCGCCCGAATACTCAGACCATTTTATTATTTTTAGAATACAAATTAGATACTATGTTGTACAACTGCCACCACAGGCTGCCTCTCAAAAGGTGGTTAACCAATTTGGTGACTCTTGATCATAGGCAATTATATTTATACTCAAATTATTTCTGTATCTTTCCCATGTGGGACTATATTTCTCAATCTCTCTTCATAATCTTTACCGTGTACCTCACGTACACTATATTAACCATTCCAAATCTATTCAAATCTTTCCAAACCGGGCCCCCCCACAAATCCTCCCCGTCCACGTCACCGTGAGAGAGAGAAACCAATTCTCGACAACCAAAGCAGCATGCAAGCCATTTCAAACCGTGGGCCCCATATCTTAGTTCAAACCGTATTTTCTAGAGAATCCTCCGATTGAATTACTCTATAGGACACCCCTCAATATTTATATATTTATTTATACTATTCACAAATTACGGGGTATTACATACACCCCACCATAGAAATTAGTGTCCTCGCTGAGTACGGGATACTCATTTAGTGTAGAATCCGCCTTTCTAGCCGATGTATCATCGTCCTCGACCCCGGAGATAAATCACTCTCAACACCGCAGATCGGATACCCGGCTATCAATCACTCTCAACACCGCAGATCATACCCGATCCCGGAGATAAATGATTCTCAATACCGCAGAATATACCCGACTCCGGAGATAAATGATTCTCAACACCGCGGATCATACTGACGCCTTCTTCCATACCCGGTGTCGAAATTCGGCGCTGATACCATTTGTAACGCCCCGCCCGAATACTCAGACAATTTTATTATTTTTAGAATACAAATTAGCTACTATGTAGTACAACTGCCCACCACAGGCTGCCTCTCAAAAGGTGGTTAACCAATTAGGTGACTCTTGATCATAGTCAATTATATTTATACTCAAATTATTTCTGTATCTTTCCCATGTGGGACTATATTTCTCAATCTCTCTTCATAATCTTTACCGTGTACCTCACGTACCCTATATTAACCATTCCAAATCTATTCAAATCTTTCCAAACCGGGGCCCCCCACAAATCCTCCCCCTCCACGTCACCGTGTGGGAGAGAAACCAATTCTCAACAACCAAAGCAGCATTCAAGCCATTTCAAACCGTGGGCTCCATATCTTGTTTCAAATCGGATTTTCTATAGAATCCTCCGATAGAATTACTCTATAGGACCCCCCTCAATATTTACATATTTATTTATACTATTCACAAATTACGGGGTATTACATACACCCCACCTTAGAAATCAGCGTCCTCGCTGATTACGGGACACACATCTAGTGTAGGATCCGCCTTTCTAGCCGATGTAGCGTCGTCCTCGACCCCGGAGATAAATCACTCTCAACACCACAGATCGGATACCCGGCTATCAATCACTCTCAACACCGCAGATCATACCCGATCCCGGAGATAAATGACTCTCAATACCGCAGAATATACCCGACCCCGGAGATAAATGATTCTCAACACCGCGGATCATACTGAGGCCTTCTTCCACACCGGGTGTCGAAAGTCGGCTCTGATACCATTTGTAACGCCCCGCCCGAATACTCAGACAATTTTATTATTTTTAGAATACAAATTAGATACTAGGTAGTACAACTGCCCACCACAGGCTGCCTCTCAAAAGGTGGTTAACCAATTAGGTGACTCTTGATCATAGGCAATTATATTTATACTCAAATTATTTTTGTATCTTTCCCATGTGGGATATATTTCTCAATCTCTCTTCATAATCTTTACCGTGTACCTCACGTACACTATATTAACCATTCCAAATCTATTCAAATCTTTCCAAACCGGGGCCCCCCCACAAATCCTCCCCCTCCACGTCACCGTGAGAGAGAGAAACCAATTCTCAACAACCAAAACAGCATTCAAGCCATTTCAAACCGTGGGCCCCATATCTTATTTCAAACCGGATTTTCTATAGAATCCTCCTATAGAATTACTCTATAGGACACCCCTCAATATTTATATATTTATTTATACTATTCACAAATTACGGGGTATTACATACATCCCACCTTAGAAATCAGCGTCCTCGCTGAGTACAGGACACACATTTAGTGTAGGATCCGCCTTTCTAGCCAATGTAGCGTCGTTCTCGACCCCGGAGATAATTAACTCTCAACACCGCAGATCGGATACCCGTCTATCAATCACTCTCAACACCGCAGATCATACCCGATCCCGGAGATAAACGACTCTCAATACCGCAGAATTTACCCGACCCCGGAGATAAATGATTCTCAACACCGCAGATCATACTGACGCCTTCTTCCACACCTGGTGTCGAAAGTCGGCTCTGATACCATTTGTAACGCCCCGCCCGAATACTCAGACAATTTTATTATTTTTAGAATACAAATTAGATACTATGTAGTACTGCTGCCCACCACAGGCTGCCTCTCAAAAGGTGGTTAACCAATTTGGTGACTCTTGATCATAGGCAATTATATTTATACTCAAATTATTTCTGTATCTTTCCCATGTGGGACTATATTTCTCAATCTCTCTTCATAATCTTTACCGTGTACCACACGTACACTATATTAACCATTCCAAATCTATTCAAATCTTTCCAAACCGGGCCCCCCCACAAATCCTCCCCCTCCCCGTCACCGTGAGAGAGAGAAACCAATTCTCGACAACCAACGCAGCATTCAAGCCATTTCAAACCGTAGGCCCCATATCTTATTTCAAACCGTATTTTCTAGAGAATCCTCCGATTGAATTACTCTATAGGACACCCCTCAATATTTATATATTTATTTATACTATTCACAAATTACGGGGTATTACATACATCCCACCATAGAAATCAGCATCCTCGCTGAGTACGGGACACTCATTTCGTGTAGGATCCGCCTTTCTAGCCGATGTAGCGTCGTCCTCGACCCCGGAGATAAATCACTCTCAACACCGCAGATCGGATACCCGGCTATCAATCACTCTCAACACCGCAGATCATACCCAATCCCGGAGATAAATGACTGTCAATACCGCAGAATATACCCGACCCCGGAGATAAATGCACCGCGGATCATACTGAGGCCTTCTTCCACACCCGGTGTCGAAAGTCGGCTCTGATACAATTTGTAACGCCCCGCCCCAATACTCAGACAATTTTATTATTTTTTGAATACAAATTAGATACTATGTAGTACAACTGCCCCCCACAGGCTGCCTCTCAAAAGGTGGTTAACCAATTAGGTGACTCTTGATCATAGGCCATTATATTTATACTCAAATTATTTTTGTATCTTTCCCATGAGGGACTATATTTCTCAATCTCTCTTCATAATCTTTACCGTGTACCTCACGTACACTATATTAACCATTCCAATTCTATTCAAATCTTTCCAAACCGGGGGCTCCCACAAATCCTCCCCCTCCACGTCACCGTGAGAGAGAGAAACCAATTCTCAACAACCAAAGCAGCAATCAATCCATTTCAAACTGTGGGCCCCATATCTTATTTCAAACCGGATTTTCTATAGAATCCTCCTATAGAATTACTCTATAGGACACCCCTCAATATTTATATATTTATTTATACTATTCACAAATTACGGGGTATTATATACACCCCACCTTAGAAATCTGCGTCCTTGCTGAGTACGGGACACACATCTAGTGTAGGATCCGCCTTTCTAGACGATGTAGCGTCGTCCTCGACCCCGGAGATAAATCACTCTCAACACCGCAGATCTTACCTGATCCCGGAGATAAATGACTCTCAACACCGCGGATCATACTGAGGCCCTCTTCTACACCGGGTGTCGAAAGTCGACTCTGATACCATTTGTAACGCCCCGCCCCAATACTCAGACAATTTTAATATTTTTTGAAGACAAATTAGACACTATGTAGTACAACTGCCCGCCACAGGCTGCCTCTCAAAAGGTGGTTAACCAATTAGGTGACTCTTGATCATAGGCAATTATATTTATACTCAAATTATTTTTGTATCTTTCCCATGTGGTACTATATTTCTCAATCTCTCTTCATAATCTTTACCGTGTACCTCACGTACACTATATTAACCATTCCAAATCTATTCAAATCTTTCCAAACTGGGGCCCCCCACAAATCCTCCCCCTCCACGTCACCGTGAGAGAGAGAAACCAATTCTCAACAACCAAAGCAGCATTCAAGCCATTTCAAACCGTGGGCCCCATATCTTATTTTAAACCGGATTTTCTATAGAATCCTCCAATAGAATTACTCTATAGGACACCCTTCAATATTTATATATTTATTTATACTATTCACAAATTACGGGGAATTACATACACCCTACCTTAGAAATCAGCGTCCTCGCTGAGTACGGGACACACTTCTAGTGTAGGATCCGCCTTTCTTGCCAATTTAGCGTCGTCCTCGATCCCTGAGATAAATCACTCTCAACACCGCAGATCGGAAACCCGGCTATCAATCACTCTCAACACTGCAGATCATACCCGATCCCGGAGATAAATGACTCTCAATACCGCAGAATATACCCGACCCCAGAGATAAATGATTCTCAACACTGCGGATCATACTGAGGCCTTCTTCCACGCCCGGTGTCGAAAGTCGGCTCTGATACCATTTGTAACGCCCCGCCCCAATACTCAGACAATTTTATTATTTTTACTATACAAATTAGATACTATGTAGTACAACTGGCCACCACAGGCTGCCTCTCAAATGGTGGTTAACCGATTAGGTGACTCTTGATCATAGGCAATTATATTTATACTCAAATTATTTTTGTATCTTTCCCATGTGGGACTATATTTCTCAATCTCTCTTCATAATCTTTACCATGTACCACACGTACACTATATTGACCATTCCAAATCTATTCAAATCTTTCCAAACCGGGGCCCCCCACAAATCCTCCCCCTCCACGTCACCGTGAGAGAGAGAAACCAATTCTCAACAACCAAAGCAGCATTCAAGCCATTTCAAACCGTGGGCCCTATATCTTATTTCAAACCGGATTTCTATAGATTCCTCCTATAGAATTACTCTATAGGACACCCTTCAATATTTATATATTTATTTATACTATTCATAAATTACGGGGTATTACATATACCCCACCTTAGAAATCAGCATCCTCGCTGAGTATGGGACACACATCTAGTGTAGGATCTGCCTTTCTAGCCGATGTACCGTCATCCTCGACCCCGGAGATAAATCACTCTCAACACCGCAGATCGGATACCCGGCTATCAATCACTCTCAACAACGCAGATCATACCCGATCCCGGAGATAAATGACTCTCAATACCGCAGAATATATCCGACCCCGGAGATAAATGATTCTCAACACCGCGGATCATACTGAGGCCTTCTTCCACACTCGGAGTCGAAAGTCGGCTCTGATACCATTTGTAACACCCCGCCCCAATACTTAGAAAACTTTATTATTTTTACTATACAAATTAGATACTATGCAGTACAACTGCCCACCACTGGCTGCCTCTCAAAAGGTGGTTAACCAATTAGGTGACTCTTGATCATAGACAATTATATTTATACTCAAATTATTTTTGAATCTTTCCCATGTGGGACTACATTTCTCAATCTCTCTTCATAATCTTTACCGTGTACCTCACGTACACTATATTAACCATTCCAAATCTATTCAAATCTTTCCAAACCGGGACCCCCCACAAATTCCCCCCCCCCCCTCCACGTCACCGTGAGAGAGAGAAACCAATTCTCAACAACCAAAGCAGCATTCAAGCCATTTCAAACCGTGGGCCCCATATCTTATTTCAAACCGGATTTACTATAGAATCCTCCTATAGAATTACTCTATTGGACACCCTTCAATATTTATATATTTATTTATACTATTCACAAATTACGGGGGTTTACATACACCCCACCATAGAAATCAGCGTCCTCGCTGAGTATGGGATACACATCTAGTACAGGATCTGCCTTTCTAGCCGATGTAGTGTCGTCCTCGACCCCGGAGATAAATCACTCTCAACACCGCAGATCGGATACCCGGCTATCAATCACTCTCAACACTGCAGATCATACCCGATCCCGGAGATAAATGACTCTCAATACCGCAGAATATACCTGACCCCAGAGATAAATGATTCTCAACACCGCGGATCATACTGAGGCCTTCTTCCACACCCGGTGTCGAAAGTCGGCTCTGATACCATTTGTAACGCCCCGCCCCAATACTCAGACAATTTTATTATTTTGAGAAGCCAAATTAGAAACTATGTAGTACAACTGCCCACCACAGGCTGCCTCTCAAAAGGTGGTTAACCAATTAGGTGACTCTTGATCATAGGCAATCATATTTATACTCAAATTATTTTTGTATCTTTCCCATGTGGGACTATATTTCTCAGTCTCTCTTCATAATCTTTGCCGTGTACCTCACGTACACTATATTAACCATTCCAAATCTATTCAAATCTTTCCAAACAGGGGCCCCCCCACAAATCCTCCCCCTCCACGTCACCGTGGGAGAGAGAAACCAATTCTCAACAACCAAAGCAGCATTCAAGCCATTTCTAACCGTGGGCCCCATATCTTATTTCAAACCGGATTTTCTATAGAATCCTCCTATAGAATTACTCTATAGGACACCCCTCAATATTTATATAATTATTTATACTATTCACAAATGACGGGGTATTACATACACCCCACCTTAGAAATCTGCATCATCGCTGAGTACGGGACACACATCTACTGTAGGATCTGCCTTTCTAGCCGATGTAGCGTCGTCCTCGACCCCGGAGATAAATAACTCTCAACACCGCAGATCCTACCTGATCCCGGAGATAAATGACTCTCAACATCGCGGATCATACTGAGGCTCTCTTCTACACCTGGTGTCGAAAGTTGGCTCTGATACCATTTGTAACGCCCTGCCCCAATACTCAGACAATTTTAATATTTTTAGATGACAAATTAGATACTATGTAGTACAACTTCCCACCACAGGCTACCTCTCAAAAGGTGGTTAACCAATTAGGTGACTCTAGATCATAAGCAATTATATTTATACTCAAATTATTTTTGTATCTTTCCCATGTGGGACTATATTTCTCAATCTCAATTCATAATCTTTACCGTGTACCTCACGTACACTATATTAACCATTCCAAATCAACTCAAATCTTTCCAAACTGGGGCCCCCCATAAATCCTCCCCCCCCCATCCACGTCACCGTGAGAGAGAGAAACCAATTCTCCACATCCAAAGCAGCATTCAAGCCATTTCAAACCGTGGGCCCCATATCTTATTTCAAACCGGATTTTCTATAGAATCCTCCTATAGAATTACTCTATGGGACACCCTTCAATATTTATATATTTATTTGTACTATTCACAAATTACGGGGTATTACATACACTCCACCTTAGAAATCAGCGTCCTCGCTGAGTAGGGGACACACATCTACTGTAGGATCTGCCTTTCTAGCCGATGTAGCGTCGTCCTCGACACCGGAGATAAATAACTCTCAACACCGCAGATCCTACTTGATCCCAGAGATAAAGGACTCTCAACACCGCGGATCATACTGAGGCCCTCTTCTACACCGGGTGTCGAAAGTCGGCTCTGATACCATTTGTATCGCCCTGCCCCAATACTCAGACAATTTTAATATTTTTAGATCACAAATTAGGTACTATGTAGTACAACTTCCAACCACAGGCTGCCTCTCAAAAGGTGGTTAACCGATTAGGTGACTCTTGATCATAGGCAATTATATTTATACTCAAATTATTTTTGTATCTTTCCCATGTGGGACTATATTTCTCAATCTCTCTTCATAATCTTTACCGTGTACCTCACGTACACTATATTAACCATTCCTAATCTATTCAAATCTTTCCAAACCGGGGCCCCCCACAAATCCTCCCCCTCCACGTCACCGTGAGAGAGAGAAACCAATTCTCAACAACCAAAGCAGCATTCAAGCCATTTCAAACCGTGGGCCCCATTTCTTATTTCAAACTGGATTTTCTATAGAATCCTCCTATAGAATTACTCTATAGGACACCCCTCAATATTTATATATTTATTTATACTATTCACAAATTACGGGGTATTATATACACCCCACCTTAGAAATCTGCGTCCTTGCTGAGTACGGGACACACATCTAGTGTAGGATCCGCCTTTCTAGACGATGTAGCGTCGTCCTCGACCCCGGAGATAAATCACTCTCAACACCGCAGATCGGATACCCGGCTATCAATCACTATCAACACCGCAGATCATACCCGATCCCGGAGATATATGACACTCAATACTGCAGAATATACCCGACCCCGGAGATAAATGTTTTTCAACACAGCGGATCATACTGAGGCCTTCTTCCACACCCGGTGTCGAAAGTCGGCTCTGATACCATTTGTAACGCCCCGCCCCAATACTCAGACAATTTTATTATTTTTAGAATTCAAATTAGATACTATATAGTACAACTGCCCACAACAGGCTGCCTCTCAAAAGGTGGTTAACCAATTAGGTAACTCTTGATCATAGGTAATTATATTTCTTCTCAAATTATTTTTGTATCTTTCCCATGTGGGACTACATTTCTCAGTCTCTCTTCATAATCTTTACCGTGTACCTCACGTACACTATATTAACCATTCCAAATCTATTCAAATCTTTCTAAACCGGGCCCCCCCTACAAATCCTCCCCCTCCACGTCACCGTGAGAGAGAGAAACCAATTCTCAACAACCAAAGCAGCATTCAAGCCATTTCAAACCGTGGGCCCCATATCTTATTTCAAACCGGATTTTCTACAGAATCCTCCTATAGAATTACTCTATAGGACACACCTCAATATTTATATATTTACTTATACTATTCACAAATTACGGGGTATTACATACACCCCACCTTAGAAATCAGCATCCTCGCTGAGTACAGGGACACACATCTAGTGTAGGATCTGCCTTTCTAGCCGATGTAGCGTCGTCCTCGACCCCGGAGATAAATCACTCTCAACACCGCAGATCCTACCTAATCCCGGAGATAAATGACTCTCAACACTGCGGATCATACTGAGGCTCTCTTCTACACCGGGTGACGAAAGTCGGCTCTGATACCATTTGTAACGCCCTGCCCCAATACTCAGACAATTTTAATATTTTTAGAAGACAAATTAGATACTATGTAGTGCAACTGCCCACCACAGGCTGCCTCTCAAAAGGTGGTTAACCAATTAGGTGACTCTTGATCATAGGCAATTATATTTATACTCAAATTATTTTTGTATCTTTCCCATGTGGGACTATATTTCTCAATCTCTCTTCATAATCTTTATCGTGTACCTCACGTATACTATATTAACCATTCCAAATCTATTCAAATCTTTCCAAACCGGGGCCCCCCACAAATCCTCCCCCTCCAAGTCACCGTGGGAGAGAGAAACCAATTCTCAACAACCAAAGCCGCATTCAAGCCATTTCAAACCGTGGGCCCCATATCTTATTTCAAACCGGATTTTCTATAGAATGCTCCTATAGAATTACTCTATAGGACACCCCTCAATATTTATATATTTATTTATACTATTCACAAATTACGGGGTATTACTATTTCCATTGTAAATTTATTTATGTTGAGAAGCATCCAAGTGAAAGTACCAAGTATTATTTATTATTCATTGTACTCTGATCTAAATTTCTTTGAAAGTTTGTAACACTTGGGCTTGTATAGCATTATTGTAACACTGATGTAATATATTGCAGTTTTATATCATTCGGACTTGTAATACATTTGTGTTGAATAAAAAATTTTAAATTTTCCTATTTTTCTGTGTATTGTGACTAATTGAAGGAAAAGATTCTGGCTTATGTCACGGTTTTCCCGGTATAAGAAATCGGGGAATTACAGTAATATCATTCAACATAAACCCCAAAATGATTACAACTGGATATAAAGGAAGAAGGTGTAAGGCCCCAAATCCTCATACCGGAAATTTGAGACACAATCCAGGAATCGAACTTCAAATAGTCACAATCACAGAAAATTATAGGAAAATTAAAACTTATAATTCATATAAATGTTACAATTACAAGTGTTACAATGTCCAAATAGAATTTAAAAGATTTACAAATTTTACAAAGAACACTTGAATAATGCCACTTGGATGCATGGACTAACTCGAGCTCTGCTGTACCTGTGAATCGGCTCCCGAAACCTACAAGGTGGGGGAACGTCAGTACATCTACCGACGCAATGCTGATAATAACAGCGATCTCCAAACTAGCATCCACAAATCATAATTTATGCAAAAGACAAAAAATGATGTGAAAACATAGGATTGATAGATTCGGGTTATAGTGTTGTTGTATGCCATGATCTAACAACTAAATGCATCATTCACAAGCCTTATTCTAATCCAAGCAAGATTTCGGAAACGCATGCATCTCATACTACATACACCCCAAATCTAGCTATCTTTCTCCAATCTTAGGGATTCGAACCATCGTCATGCATCATACTCTTGTACTCATCCTGTTCCTGATAGATTATCCATGTCAGAGGAGGTTGCAGTTAATCGGTCAACCTGTTACTGCAGTCCTATAGTGGTTATCGTGTTTGGCACTTAGTACCCGTGCACGGACCTTACTCAAAAACCCGTGACAAACCTTCTGGTACAAACCCTTGTACCCATGACGTCAAAATAATTCATATATAAAAACAACCCACATGCATAATAACATGACGGCCTCGAGGGTCAAATCCCCCTGTCTGACAGGAGTTTCTCCCCCGTTCTTTACCCTGACTCTTCAGGAATTAACAGATCGAGACACGAGACTCGTGATCTTAAAACCTGAGAACACTATCCGTATCCGTACGACAGGAAAAATACAACACCCGACTAAGGTCTGCTAGTACTAATGCAATTTACAGAAATCTAACACATCACTCTAATCCAAGACTCTCTTATATTATTCAGGTGATAAAAGTTGCTCTCAAACTCAATCCATCCGACCCGTGGCCCCGGCGACACATTTCCCTGCTCGCCACTTCCCTAGCTTGGATTTCATCCATCACCACGGCCCGCGTTCGCTTTCCTGGTATGAATTCTAAGGCACCAATCGGATTTCCAATGCCTCGGCGGAAGTTTCTAATCTCAGGGTTGATAGTCGTAGGGTATCACTCTACCCCAGTGACTAACTCAAGTCACAACGTCCTTATCAGGAGTTAAACACCGTAAGGCCAGTAACATCACCAATTATCCACAACAGTAGGTCTATTAACTCTTAATCACAAGAGGGGAAAATGTACTCCAAACACAAAGTAAAAAACCATGACTAACCCAACTATGTTATTTCTGCCTGAAACATAGAAAGGTCATAACTCCCACAATACAACTCAGATTTTGGTGTTGTAGCCCATTCTGGAAATCCATGAATCTATGCTACAACTTTCTAGTTCACCATTACATCAGATTCATCCATCTAGTTGCTCAAAATAGCCTTACAATCCTTAACCTGTGCACTTCTTGTACACTGGCTGCACCTTACCGATAGCATAAAAACCTACTTGCTCATCGAAATGACACAAATCCAGGTTCTGTGGAAAACTGAGAATATCCTCTACAACTCACTAGTTGATCACAAGTCCAAATTATTTAATTTGGTTATCATAGAACATCATCTTTCTTAGGTGTACAAAACTATATATAATGTACTACACAAACAGAGCCTACAACTCAAAATCTGGATTCTGTTTCATCTTACAAAAATCATATCTATTACTCTACTTACTTGAACTTTTTGACATCAGGCTTTTTTGAAAGCTCAGGATGTCCACTACAACTTCTTAGTTGTACACTTCCTCGAATTCTTCTCAAATAGAGCCATAAAGTTACAATTTCATCAGGGTGTCAATTCTGACTAAGTTCTGCACAGTACTCACTTAAGATCTCATCATGATTCTAAGTATTCAATGAGTTCTACCTATTTCAATCATGTATAAAAGTTCCACTGTTCAACAGTCACTATCATGAATACTCTTGCTTAAACAATTTTGAACATGCATCAAATGTCATCAAAATAATTTCAATCTTTGTCTGTAGGGTCTAGATTCATACAGGATACTACATTAAACATTTCAGAGATATATCATGCATAAATTAATTCTAAAAATTCCTTCAAGTTTAGGTTCTACAAAAGAGAGAACCAATCTCTGCCTTACGACCCAGTCATCAAAAATGATTTTATTAAAATACAAATAATGTCAACAAAATCCGAAATAATTCATGTAGTCTCTAGACATGCATAAGATCATCCTGTAAAAATTTCATGATCAGATTTCATCTATATTGCTCTCTGGAAATTCGGGAACATAGCATGAAGTTTGTGTTTTTCTGTTTTCAGTTTCAGATTCTAAACAATCTACCACTAACAATCGTCCTCATAGCTACTATTACTTATTCCATGCAAGAGATCAAGCAAGAAAACAAGAACAAAAGTTTAGGGAACTCCCCACCCTTAGGTGTAGTTGAGAAGATGAGAATAGCCAAAATTCATTCCTCAAGTTCCTCCTTCAAAAGCTCTTGATCACCTATTTTCCCTTCTTCTTTCACTCTCTCCTTCTCTCTTTCTCAAAAAAAAATTCAGAAATCTGAATTGAGAGTGAAGAGAGGGGGTTTTATGAAGTGAGGAGAGTGAAGGGGGTGCATAGGGGGTGGCCGGCAATAGTAGGGTAGGGGGTGAGGTGGACTCCATGTGGCATGGAGGTTTTATCAAAAACCAAGTCCCCATGCCCATGGTTTTGAGAAGATATTTTGTCATGATGATTTCTACCCATTAGATCCTTGATGAGATGGGATGAATGGCTAGATGTGAGTGCATGCAAAAGAGAGAAAATATATTTATAGTGTAGTATCATGCAATTTGACAATTGCATACGTACCACACGTATATACTAGTATGTGTACTAGAGTCGATTCTCTTATTCTCGTGCACCACCATGAACGCAACCATTCACATACACAATCAAGCAAACACTACAATATATATATAGACATTTTTATGTATACAAAAACATTATCATATTCGGGGTATTATATTACTCCCTCCTTGGAATAGTTCTGTCCCCAGAACAATACTAATGGGAGAAAAGAAAAAGAAAAATTAACACCTAAAACAAATCCGGATAGAAAGTCTTCATGCGGCTCTCCGGCTCCCAGGTGGCTTCTTCCACGAATTGATTTCTCCAGAGAATCTTGACCATCGGAATGACCTTGTTTCTCAGCACCTTGTCCTGACAATCAAGTATCCTGACTGTCACTAAAAACCTGTCACGCCCCGCTTCTCAGAATACGGGAACACATGTACGTAACTGAGGCCCAGCGAATGATATAAGTACGCCAACTCATATCATCCATAAGCTGTACCAGTCTTAACTCAACAACATGACAAGGAAATAATCACAACCACTTATAAATACATAATCACATAAACAAATACTTATACTAAACATGCAATAGTCCAATTTAATAACTAACAACTGGAAATAAACAACAAATACCTTCTGGAAAACTCCTGCTCCAATCGTAGAAGAACTGCTCACCAATGTCTTCTGGTAATCTCCTTGTGCACCTGTACTTGTTCATCTAAAAAGAAAGAATAATTTGTCCTTAGAGCAAGTACGGATAGCAAGTAGTGAAAAGCAGAGGGTAAGGGAACAAAGTACATGAAGGAATATGAATCAAAATCAAATTACAAAAACAATAATAATGTCCATAAGCAATGGTCAAGTGTACAAGTGTCAACTTAAGTTCATTTGTCACGATCAAGTATATATGTGTCAACTTAGATTTATTTACATGTTATTTTTCCTATCTAGTGCACGTACTACTGCATCCCATACCACAGGTTCGGAGTACGCAAAACAGTGTACATTTTAGACATAGTGGTGGGATCTACAGAGCGTGTACTCGGTGTCAATAACAATCATTTACAATTAACATTCAATAATTCACAAACAATACTCCTCCTTCCATGTCAATACGATATAACGATAAGGCCTTACCAAATACATTTTCTGAGACTATCCACAACTAAGTCAACCCTTATTAACCCCGACTTGTTTAGTGTTTTATTATTAAGTCATTCATGTCCATGCAAGTATGTATAAGATTTTCAAGGGGGGTGATAAGAATGCAGCAACATGATGCATTGCACAATAATATACATGAAGTAGTGAATCTGAAAATAGCCAACACAGTAACACTAAAACAGCGATAACTCATAGACTACAATTCGGAATTCGAAGTTCCAAGATTTTATCAGCAACTAGACACTTAGGGCTACAATTTATATTCAGTAAGGTTTGGTTCATTCAGAATGTAGCTAGGTCAAACACCCTATTCTTTGCAGTTTAGCTGTTCAGCAACAACTTAAAGTCAACATTTAGTGGGTGGAAACATTGTATAAAATCACTATGAAAATCTACAAAATTAGAGATGAACCCCAAGCATGTCTATAAAGTTTCTGGAGATTTTCATGGCATTGTAATATTGTTAACATGGTGTTTCACTGATAATTATGTCGGTGATACATTAATTCTGCGATCTGAAAAGTGCAGACCAGCAGGGACTAAAACTGCGATATCTCACAGCTCGTAACTCAAAATCAAGATCCGTCAATTGGAATGGAAACTAGATTCATTAAGCTAGAACTCTCTTTTGTATTGTTTGTGTTAATTCTTATGGTAACAGGGTCAAAACCTCTGTGCGAAACAGTACAGGCAGCAAGAGTTCATAAAAAGCCATCACATATATGTTCATCAAAGTCGATAATCAACATGTTATTGTATCATGAAATGTATTACACTAATGTACAGCAGTTAGAATGGATTTTACAGTGTACATGTCAATTTATCATGTCCTAGTTCAAGTCACAAGATCCCAATCAATCAATATATTCGATCACAATATATTTTCCACATATGCAGGTTCTAGCAATTTTGTTCATGCCGTGTGTGTATTTAGGCTTGGATTTGAGTCAATGGATAGTAGTAAGATGTCAAGAGTACGTCCGGTTAGCTCGTGTAAACCCTCTGCTCCTCGCCATTGCAGAACTCCTCGCGCTCCTGTCGTCTTCCTCCGACAGCCATTCCCTGCACCGTCGAGCCCCCGCTACTATCACCCAGTCACCACAGTCGCCCTTTCGCCATTGTCTTCCTCCTCCGTTGCCAAACCTCGGTGGCTCACAGCCCCGAACCCCGCCGTCTTTGCCTCCTCTGTTCGTCGAGAGAACAGAGCATTCGCTCGTGTCGTCGTCGCTCTAGCTATTGCATCGCTTCCCAACCATAGCACTGTCTCACCGTGGTCGCCGCGACCAGCATCCCCACCAGTCGTTGTCTCCCTCGCCCCCTATCGGAGCAGCGCTTAAGATTAATCTGCAGATCTTCCGGATCTTCTGATAACCGATGGCTCGAATCCGGCACATATTTTCGTAGCATAGAGACGTGGAACACATCATCCACTTGGGATAACTCGGCCGGTAGCTCCAACTTATAAGCCATCTGCCAATCCTCTTCAGAAACTTGTACGGTCCAATGTATCTCGGAGCTAACTTTCCACCCTTTCTGAACCTGATAACTCCTTTAGCCGGCAATACCTTCCTCAAATTCTAGCTCCCTTTGGCGGTTATCTGCATAGCTCTTCTGCCTGCACTGTGCTCCTTGCAGTCTCTTATGAATGAGCTGGATCTTTTCTGAGGTTTGCTGTATGATATCCAGTCCAACCATCTGCCGCTCTCCTACCTCGTACCAGCACATGGGTGTTCTGCATCTTCTGTCATACAATGCTTCGTCTGGAGCCATACCAATGCTTCCCTAATGGCTGTTATTATAATCAAACTCTACCCATGCTAGGTATTTCTGCCAATTTCCTCCGAAGTCCAAAATGCACGCCCTTAACATGTCTTCAAGAATTCGATTGACTCTCTCTGTCTTTCCATCAGTCTGTGGATGAAAGGTTGTGCTAAAATCTGATCTGGTACCTAATGCTGACTGTAGACTCTGCCAGAATCGTGATGTAAATCATGCATCTCTATCAGATACTATCGACACTGGCACTCCATGTAGTTTCACTATGCTTTCGATGTAGATTTCGGCTAGCTTCTCGACTGACCAGGTTGTCTTCACTTGAAGAAAATGTGCTGATTTTCTTAATCGATCTACAATCACCCATATTGAGTCATTTCCTTTAAGGCTCCTGGGTAATCTAGTAATAAAGTCCATACTGATGTTCTGCCGTTTCCACTTTGGAATGGGTAGAGGCTGTAGCAATCCTTCTGGTTTCTGATTCTTGACTTTGACTTGTTGGCACGCCAGCATTTGGCCATGAATTCTGCTATGTCTCGCTTCATCCCTGACCACCAATAGTACTACTTTATATCACGATACATCTTGGTGCTCCCGGGGTGAATTGCAAGCCATATGGAGTGAGCTTCCTTCATGATGTCTCCTCTTAACTCCTTGTCCTTTGGTACCCATAGTCTATTACCGAACCATAGTGAACCTTCTCTTATACTAAATTTGGGTAGTTTCCATTCGTTTACTTGTTTCTTCATGGCTTCGATCTCTGGGTCTTCAGTCTGAGCATTCTTCACTTGCTCATTCAAGCTTGGCTGTAATACCAATTGTGCCAAAACTACACTTAAGTGTTGAGTAACTACTTCAATGCTTGCTTGTCGGATCTCATCATCTAGCTTTTTCCGGGTTGCTACCAGTGTAGCTATACTTCTCTTCCTGTTGATTGCATCAACTACCACGTTGGCTTTACCTGGATGATATATGATTTTTGGCCTGATGTCCTTGAGGACTTCCAACCATCTCATCTGCCTTAAATTGAGGTCCTTCTGCTAGTATATATACCTTAAGCTCTTGTGGTCAGTGTATATCTCCACCTTTGCTTCATAGATGTAATGTCTCCATGATTTCAAAGCGAAGATTATGGATGCAAGTTCCAAGTCGTGAGTCGGGTAGTTCTTCTCATGTGGTCAAAGTTGTCTTGATCCATATGATATAACCTTGCCTTCCTGCATTAGCACACATCCAAACCCCAAATATGATGCATCACTATAGATGACATAGTCCTTATCCTCCTGAGGTAATACCAAGATTGGTGCAAAGATCAACCGGTTCTTTAGTTCCTGGAAACTATCTTTACACTTCTCTATCCAATCGAAACATTGGTTCTTCTTGGTCAAAGCGGTAAGGGGTACAGCAATCCTTGCATAATTCTGGATAAACTTCCGGTAATACCCAGTCATACCCAGAAAGCTCCTTACCTCTTTCACCATCTTCGGCTGTAGCCATCCTTTGACTGCTTCAATCTTCTGGGGATCCGTAACCACTCCCTCCTTAGAAAAGATATGGCCTAGAAATGCAACATCCAATTTCCAAAATTCGCACTTGGACAATTTGGCATTCAACTGATGCTCTTGTAGCTTGCTCAGTACTGCTGTCAGATGTTTAGCATGATCCACTTCTGTCTTTGAGTATACCAAAATATCGTCAATAAAGACCACAATGAAAGAGTCAATAAACAGACGTAGAATTCTGTTCATCAAGTCTATAAAGATTGCTAGAGCATTAGTCACTTCGAATGGCATTATTAAGAATTCATAATGTCCATGCCGAGTTCAAAAGGCTGTCTTGGGTACATCCTCCTCCTTAACACGCACTTGATGATATCCGAACCGTAGATCTATCTTCGAAAATACTACTGCTCCCTAAAGCTGATCGAATAAATCGTCGATCCTGGGAATCGGGTACTTGTTTCGAACAACGAACTTATTCAATTCCCGATAATCGATACACATCCTAGCTGATCCGTCCTTCTTCTTAACAAGCAATACTGGTGCTCCCCAAGGTGATGCACTTGGTCTAATGAATCCCTTTCGGTAAGAATTCCTCAATCTGCTTTTTGACTTCGTTTTGCTCTACTGGCGCCATTCTATAGGGTACTTTTGATACTGGAGGGCTACCTAGTTGAATTGTGATATTAAACTCGACATCCCAGTGTGGGGGATGTCTATTTAATTCTTCCAAGAATACGAGTGGAAAAATTTCTCACCACCGATATCTCGTTCACCTCTTCCGGTACCCGTACTTCACCTGTAGCTGCAACGATCATATCTCTTGACCTCTTCTTCTCGTGCAACACAAATTCCATTCCTGCAGCTGAGATAACTACCTCCTTCTCCTTGTAGTCGATGCTTGCCTTGTGCTTTGACATCCAACCCATATCGATACTGACATATGTTCTGGCAAAACCCAATTCTAACAAATCGATACTTAGGGTTTCTCCGTTGATCTGGAGTTTACATCCCCTATAGCATAGATCCATGGTGAGGGTTGCCCCTGATGGTGTAGCCATCATTAAGGCTAATTCTAGAA
The DNA here is from genome assembly GCA_017893485.1 of Hemerocallis citrina. NCBI lineage: Eukaryota > Viridiplantae > Streptophyta > Magnoliopsida > Asparagales > Asphodelaceae > Hemerocallis > Hemerocallis citrina. The sequence goes on from CM030359.1 coordinate 206,328,961, forward strand.
TTGCCTATTGTGTGCATCTTAATTTTCTCGAAAAAGATTTTGACACAAAAGAATCAGTTGATCCACTATCGAACAAGACGATAGCCAAAATTCCATTTATATATACTATTACAAAAAGTTCATCCTTCATCAACTTCCCAAAAAAACCCAAAATACAACTTAAAAATTGACTACATTACTTATTTAGATACCCGTGATTGCCCCTTCATCATCTTCAGCATCCTTCTCGGTCAAGGTGAATACTCTTCCTTGACGCATCCGCTTCTTTCCCTTGTTGGTTGTTCCTGACCCTGCCTTGTTGCTGTTCCTTGGATTTTGGGAATAATTTGGCCTAATGTGCCCTTCTTTTCCGCACTGGAAACACCTTTGTACATTCTTCCTGGGGCATTGATCCTTGTAGTGCCCCTGCTTTCTACAGAGATAGTAGCTTCTGGGCTTGTATTCTCCCGTCTTGGCACTGGTTTTCTGAAATTTCTGGCTCTTGCCATGCTTCTTGAATTTGGATGTTGTGGTGGATCTCTTTCCCTTGTTCCAAAACTCAGCTCTTCCTTGACTCTGACTCATGTCCATCTCTGTTACTACAGTTCACCTTACTAGCTTGTTGAACCGGCGAATTCCTAACGGAACCATCATCGACCTCAGTCCAGGCCTAAGCCCTTGCTTGAACCTCAGGGCCTTCTTTTCTTCCTCCTAAGCCAATTCTGGTGCATAATGTGACAGCTGGGAAAACATCGTCTCATATTTCCTGACAGACATATTACCCTGCTTCAAGTTGTGGAATTTCATTGCCTTTTCTTCCTGTACATCCATGGGAAAATAGTGTCGTCGGAACTCCTCAAGAAAATCTTCCCAAGTGATTGGACCTTCTCCAAGACCACACTTCACAGACTGCCACCATACTCCGACGTCTTTCTCTAGCAAGATTGTGGCCAAACGAACATTGCTGTCTTCTGGAGTCATCAACACTTCGAATACCATTTCCACCTGAAGTATTCATTCGTTAGCAGCTGTTGGGTCGGCCTATCCTCCGAAGACTGGCAGTTTCATCCTCTTGAATGATTCCACCATCCTCACCGGGTTTGTTGGTGCAGCAACTCCTGTGCTCCTTGTGGCGGTGCTCGGTTCCTGCTAGCTTCCACAAATGCTCCTATCATCTGGTACACTCGAGCAAATTCTTCTCTCACATCGAGGCCAGTACCCTTGGCTCCACTGCCTTCAGCTTCAGCCTGATCGCTCCGGTTGCTTCTTGTTCTTCCTACCATCTGAATGCTAACACTTACATCATTAAATTGCAATAGCAATGCAAAACCCATATCATATTAGTATTGGTCAGAAAACATACTAGTTTCATTCATTCAAAAAGGGTTACAAATGATATTGCCATCAATACATTCATGTCATCATTCCAATGGGTTCATAACATACCCATTCGAAAAATAGCAAGTCCTCCCAGGTATTCAAAAAAGCTGTCATCTATATACAACAAAATCCCGTAACATCAAGAGAAATCACCGCTCTCTTGCCCCCGGATGGTCACCAGTCTCAAAACTATCCCCAGCGTTCATCTGGTCCAGCAGGTCCTGCATATTATCTGAGACCTCAACGCCAGATATCGAGTCTGCAACTGTCCCAACCTTTCCTCATATCGGTGCTTCAACAGTATCACCCTTGCCTTCCACTTTCGCTTGGTCCTCTCAAGATTGGCCACCCTCCTCTCGGTGGCTATAAAGGCCTGAGTGAGATTCTCAAAGCGATCCTTCAGTTGCCCGTGGCTCCATTGATATGCAGCCAGATCCTGGAATAGTGGAGTGATCACCTGCTCCACAACCGTAGGCTGTGGGGGTAGTGGTAGGGGTGGAGGTACATGACCATTTTCATTGTCCCAACCATTCGAGTGTCCATCATCCATGCTCGACATCTGCAAGAGAGAATCTGGAAATTAGTCCAGATACAGAAAAATTTATAAAGCATAAGTTGTAAAAGCAACATTATGAATTATATCATCAACTATCTGACTAAACCCAACTCTCGCAGTGCATCCAAGTCTAATTTTCCTGCTGTGCTGGACTAATATTTGAAATCAGCTCTGATACCAACTCTATAGCGCCCCAATTCCCCGTACCGGAAATTTGAGAAACAATCCAGTAATCGAACATCAAATAGTCACAATCACAGAAAAGTATAGGAAAATTAAAACTTTTATTCCATATAATTGTTACAATTACAAGTGTTACAATGTCCAAATAGAATTTACAAGATTTACAAGTTTTATAAAGAACACTTGAATAATGCCACTTGGATGCTTGGACTAACTCGAGCTCTGCTGTAGCTGTGAATCGGCTCCCGATACCTATAATGTGGGAAACATAAGTGCATCTACTAACGCAATGCTGATAATAACAACGATCTCCAAACTAGCATCCACAAATCATAATCTATGCAAAAGAGAAAAGTGATGTGAAAACAAGGGATGAATAGATTCGGGTTATAGTGATGTTGTATGCCATGATATAACAACTAAATGCATCATTCACATGTCTTATTCTAATGCAAGCAAGACTTTGGAAACACATACATCCCAAACTACATACGCCCCAAATCTTGCCGTCTTTATCTAATCTTAGGGATTCGAACCCTCGCCATGCATCCTACTCTTGTACTCATCCTATTCCTCATAGATTATCTGTGTCTGAGGTGGTTCCAGTTAATCGGTCCACCCGTTACTGCAGTCCAATAGTGGTTATCCCGTTCGCCACATAGTACTCGCGCATGGACCTCACTCAAAAAATCGCGACAAACCTTCTGGTACAAACCCTTGTACCCATGTCGTCAAAATAATTCATATATAAAAACAACCCACGTGCATAAGACCATGACGGTCAAATCCCCCTATCTGACAAGAGTTTCTCCCCCGTTCTTTACCTCGGCTCTTCAGGAATTAACAGATCGAGATACGAGACTCGTGATCTCAAAACCTGAGAACACTATCTGTATCCCTACGACAAGAAAAATACAACGCCCGACTAAGGTCTGCTAGTACTAATGCAATTTATAGACATCATACACATCACTCTAATCCAAGACTCACTTATATTATTCAGGTGATAAAAGTTGCTCTCAAATTCTGTCTATCCGACCCGTGGCCCCGGCGACACATTTTTCTGCTCGCCACTTCACCTAGCTTGAATTTCGTCCATCACCACGGCCTGCATTCGCCTTCCTGGCATGAATTCGATGGCACCAATCGGACGTCCAATGTCTCGATGAAAGTTTCTAATCTTAGGGTCGATAGTCGAAGGGTATCACTCTACCCCAGTGACTAACTCAAGCCACAACGTCCTCATCAGGAGTTAAACATCGTAAGGCCAGTAACATCACCAATTTTCCCCAATAGTAGGTCTATTAACTCTTAATCACAAAAGGGGAAAATGTACTCCAAACATATAGTCAAAAACCATGACTAACCCAACTATGTTGTTTCTGCCTGAAACTTAGAAAGGTCATAACTCCCACAATACAACTCTGGGCTACAATACTTTAGTTTCTTGTACACTGGCTGCACTTTACCGATAGCATAAAAACCTACTCGCTCATCGGAATGACAAAAATCCAAGTTCTATGGAAAACTGATAATGTCCCCTACAACTCTCTAGTTGATCACAAGTTCAAATTATTTCATTTGGTTATCATAAAATATTCATTTTTCTCAGGTGTACAGAACCATATATAATGTACTACACAAACAGAGCCTATAGCTCAAAATCTGGTTTTTATTCCATCTTACAAAAATCATATCTATTACTCTACTGACAGGAATCTCTTGACATAAGGCTTTTTGGAAAGCTCAGGATGTCCACTACAACTTCCTAGTTGTACACTTCCTCGAATTCTGCTCATACAGAGCAATAAAGTTATAATTTCATCAGGGTGTCAAATCTGACTCAGTTCTGGACAGTACTCACTTAAAATATCATCAAAAATCACATGCATAACCAATGAATTTTCAGAAACTGGACATCATCATGTGCAGCATGGACAAAAGATCTCATCCTAGTTCCAAGTATTTAATGAGTTCTACCTATTTCAATCATGTATAAAAGTTCCACTGTTCATCAGTCACTATCATGAATACTCTTGCTTAAACAATTTTGAACATGCATCAAATGTCATCAAAATAATTTTAATCTTTGTCTATAGGGTCTAGATTCATACAGAATACTACATTAAAAATTTCAGACATATATCATGCATCAATTAATTCTAATAATTCCTTCAAGTTCAGGATCCACAAAAGACAGAACCAGTCTCTGCCTTACGACCCAGTCATCAAAAATGATTTTATTAAAATACCATATAATGTCAAACAAATCCAAAATAATTCATGTAGTCTCTAGACATGCATAAGATCATCATGTAAAAATTTCATAATCATATTCCATCTATATTGCTCTCTAGAAATTCGGGAACATAGCATGAAGTTTGTGTTTTTTCTGTTTTCAGTTTCAGATTCTAAACAATCTACCACTAACAATCTTCCTCATAGCTACTATTACTTATTCCATGCAAGAGATCAAGCAAGAAAACAAGAACAAAAGTTTAGGGAACTCCCCACCCTTAGGTGTAGTTGAGAAGATGAGAATAGCCAAGCTTCATTCCTCAAGTTCCTCCTTCAAAAGCTCTTGATCACCTCTTTTTCCTTCTTCTTTTACTCTCTCCTTCTCACTTTCTCTAAAAAAATTCAGAAATCTGAAATGCAAGTGAAGAAAGGGGGTTTTATGAAGTGAGGAGAGTAAGGGGGGTGCATAGGGGGTGGCCGGAAATAGTGGGGTAAGGGGGGTGAGGTGGACTCCATGTGGCATGGAGGTTTATCAAAAACCAAGTCCTCATGCCCATGGTTTTGAGAAGATATTTGTCATGCTCATTTCTAGCCATTAGATCCTTGATGAGATGAAATGAATGGCTAGATGTGAGTTCATGCAAAAGAGAGAAAATATATTTATAGTTTAGTATCATACAATTTAACAATTGCATACGTACCATACGTATATACTAGTATGCGTACTAGTGCCGATTCTCTCATTCTCGTGCACCACCATGAACGCAACCATTTACATACACAATCAAGCAAACACTACAATATATACATATTGACATTTTTTATATATACAAAAACATTATCTTATCCGGGGTATTACTGAAGGAGAGGGGGAAAATGAGCGCAATGCACGGGCCTACAATAGGGGGTGTTATTACAAAATACACCTACTCTTTTGCATTTAAACCCAACAAAAAAGGAAAATATCCTAGGGTAGAACTGTATCAATTCTTCCCCTGTAATTTGACCTTGTCCTCAAGGTCAATGTGACAATTTTCTTCAATACCAAGAGACCCTTCCAAAAACACCTCCAAATATGCGATCATGTGTCTTCATCCTAGATCAAAGATAAAATGCTGATACTCCTCAAAATTTTGAATACCCATTTCCACATAGGGAAAAATTGTGGCATGTACGTTGCAAAATTTTCTCCTGTCTCAATGCTATGATCAGAGACTGTTGATAACTCGAGTAGAAGAATGCTACCATTAGGATTCCACTTTAGATCGGATATTGCAGACTTAGGCTTGGGGGCTTCCATTGCAGGCAGGGAGTCTTCTCCTTTATATCTTCAATGGGTAGAACCCAAACTCAGCTTGAAGATGCATCTCTTTAGCTCGGATCTAAACTTTTAGAGGAGGCATATCTTCACCCACAACAACATTGTGAAGAGACTGGTACCCATTAAATTTGGGATTGATTATGTTGTCCTTGAGCATACCAAGAAGTTTATTGAGATTGCTTATATAATCATGAATTCTTGCTTCTGTAGCATTTGCTTACACTGGAAAAGAATGTCCTTTAGAGCCACTTATGTAATCTGCATACAACAGTAGAATTTGTATTGTTTGTGTCACCTAAGTAATTACGGCACTAGTGCTACGCCCTAGTCCTCCAATAGGATGCAAGCCAAAAAGGTGGAGGTTCTTGCCGATAAAGTGATGATAACCCAGAATGTTGGATTTGTGAATCAACTAAACTCTCCCACTCAGGTAAACTCTCGCACTCAGGAAACAGAGAATCCCTATCCCGTGTAATTGGAGTATATTTAACTCTTAGAGTAGACTACTGTGCAGAATGTATCAACACTTGAGCTTTGTCATTCCAAGTTTCTATCGCATGTTCCGGAGCTTGAGAAGGTGAAGCTGTATTAAGATTTTTTTCAAATAAAGGCAACACACTGTGATCAACCAAAAACTCCCGTAGATGTCAGACCATAGCTTCAAGTGCTTTGAGTACCTTTGAAGATTCACCCTGAATGTGCACTACTCTTTCTTCGGTGACATTGGCATAATATGGCAATTCATCTCCGGTGACAACTCGTATTTGAGCACCAATGCTCTCCTGAATCGATTTAATTTGCTTTCCAATCAAATTTATAGCCTAAGATGACGATGGACCTTGGGTTGCACCATCTTCCCCAATACCAGAGATACAATTAATACTTTTAAAAACTCTTATTACTGCATTCATTGCTGTTGATATTTCTGCTTCTAACTCTTCTTTTCCAGAAATAACTTGTATAAGAGCATTTTTAGCAACATCCATGTCTCCACTGATCAAGATCATCTCATCATCTTCAGAAAAACCACAAATATGAACATTATCTTTGGTTTAGATTTTCTAACAATATCTTGAACTATTGTGTAATACCCCATAATTTCTAAATAGTATAATATATATATATATATATATATAATCTCTAATATTATAATGGGAGAAGGCCTTAGTGTCATTTGTAAATATTTAGTCAATCTACCAACCCGTGAAATATACATGCAATTAAAACCCAAACTAATCAAATTCGTACACCGCATGTGCATTCAACAAAACCCCAAACCCTCACCCGCACATCTGTTCCTCTCCCTCTCTCTCAAAAAATCAACCCCACCCGCACGTCTGTTCCTCTCCCTCTCTCTCAAAAATTCAACCCCGCTGCCCACCTCCGCCATCCGCCGTCGTTGCGTCGTACCTCCGCCATCTGCCGCTCTGCCATCTACCGCTCTGTACCGCCATCGCTTCGCCAACCGCCATAGCTTCTCCAGTCACCATTGCCGCTCTTTAGCCCCATCGCCACCCGCTGCATGTCTATTCCTCTCCCCTCCCTCAAAATCAACCCCGCTGCCCACCTCCGCCATCTGCCATCGTTGCGCCGTACCTCCTCCATCTGCTGGTCCGTTCCGCCATTGCTTCGCCAACCGGCGTCGTTGCTCTTTAGTCCAATCGCCACCCACCGCTCTTTAGCCCCATCGCCACTCGCCACGACACCAGCCGCTTCTTCGGTATTAGGGTAAGTGGCCAAAAATGTATGCACATCTACTACAGATCCATTAACTCTTTTGTTATTGCTCCTTTAGATATATAGATTTATTAATTATCTGTTTGCTTAGGCAAGTTTGAATTTTAGAGTTCTTAATTTCTGTGATTTAATGGATATTAGATAATCTTGGTTCTTGATTAGTGATATGGATATACTATTTGATGCAGAAACTCTTTTATTGCTCCTTTGATTTAATGGTTTTGTTTGTTTTATATTTCAATAGATTCCCTGTGGATGATCATGTCACTATGAAGTCAGTTGTTCGGTACTTCCAGGAGACTTATGGCTTCAATATTCAACATATAAACTGGCCATGCCTACAAGTCGGTAACTCACAGATTCCAAATTATCTACCAATAGAGGTATGTTGTCAAATTTTTTGTCTTGACTATGATTTTAGTTGGGCATAGTCATTGACGAAATGGCTGCCCTTCAAGCAGTGGACTCAATGTAATAAGCCCTTATTGTTAAATTGCAGCATCACTTTAAGATTTATTTTTTATATTTACAATGGTGGGATTTTTTTAGGAATGAAGATGCAGCTGGAGTTCTTTAACCCTCAGACATCGTCGACGGCCTCGATGATTGGTTGTGTGGATCAAAGGTGCTCTGCCGCTCTCCAGGGTGCAGAGGCATTGTGCTCTGCTTCAGATTCTTCGAGCTCGCAGTGTTCCTACTGTTTCCAGTATGGTGATGGAAGTTGCACATCAGGGTACTATTGATGGAACTGAGATGATTCCCAGGACTACGGATTGGTGTGCGTATCGATTGTTAAAATATAATAGATTAAATTCGTGATCTAACCCTATATAGCGGAATCTAGGGTTCACGATTTATACCTGCGATGAGAAGAAGACAACAGCGACCCCAAGATCTTCTGCGCGTATTCCTTCCTCGGGTTGGACGTCGTGTGGGCGACGATCTCCCAACCTTTCTTCTCCTTGGCTGATCTCTCTTTCTCTCCTTACGTGAATCACGAGTTTTGAGAAAAAAATCTTATATTTCAGATTTTGAATGACGGCCAGAGAATAGAGGATATATATAAGGCTACGGCAGGGACCATGAGAAGAAATTAGGGTTGGGTCTCCTAACGAATCTGGGTATCCCGTGTTCAGCCCGAACACACAACCCAGGCCCATTAACAATAGCTCGGTCCACTAAGGAGCTATTGTTGCACTACCTTCCTAATCCCAAATTATATTTATGGGCTCCTTTTATTATATGCTCGTTCAACTCCCCATGTTAAGATATCGAATGTCCGTCGATCAAATTAAGTTACTGACAACTATATTGATCAACATCTTTTATCCTTAAGTAGTACCACTCAACTTTATTTGTCATGTCGGATGTAATCTACCTGCAGGGTTTACATGACAATCCTTATGAGCTCCTTAAGGGGACATCATCAACCCGACGTATCGGGACATGGATTCCTTTTACAATCAACAGCCCATCATACATACAATGCTATTACCCAATTCATAGAGGTTGTTGATCCATAATGAATTTCACTCTTTTATGAGTCAAAGTAATGCACACTGCATATACATGTCTGTTATTATATCTGGATTAAGAGCATAAGCATCCATAATAACAGAGGTGTTTGTTCTCTTTTGTAGTCAGTACAAGGAGAACAACCTCAAGTGGTCCTGTTCAATACACACAAAGTGTACTAGTGTAAACCTATAGTCAAGACAGACTAATATCAGATTACACTACAACCTTTCCAATGGATTGTCCAAGTCCGTCTAGGTTGTGAACTATTTATATATTCCATAGGGAACTGATAATATGATCTTCTGTGTGTCACCTCACACCATATTATCAACCTTATAGAATATCAGACACTTGCATTAATATTATAATAAACACAATATGCAAACATATGCCCATATGATTCTCATTCAAAAAAAATAAGGAAATAAAGTTAATACAAAAGTGATGCTTTCAGTATATAACCCTAACAATCTCCCACTTATACTCAAAGCATTGTTTTCAGTATACAGTTACAAATCTCCCACTTATACTTAAAGCCATGCTGCTACGCATCTGACTCCCATTCCCTCAACATGACTATCAAAAGCCTTAGCTGGTAAGCTCTTAGTGAAGGGATCAGCTAGGTTGTCTGCTGATGCTATCTTGATCACAGCAACTTTTCCTTTCTTTACGAAATCTCGTATCAGGTGGTACTTGCGCTCAATGTGTTTACTTGCCTTATGGGCTCGTGGTTCCTTCGAATTTGCAACTGCACCACTATTATCGCAATAAAGTGTAATAGCTTTAGGCAAATTAGGTACCACATCCAAGTCCAATAGGAAGTTTCTGAGCCAAACCGCTTCTTTGGCTGCCTCAGAGGCTGCCACATACTCGGCTTCCATGGTAGAATCAGCAATACATTTTTGCTTGATACTCCTCCATATAGTGGCTCCACCTCCCAAAGTAAATACATAACCTGAGGTTGATTTCCTAGAATCCCTATCTGACTGAAAATCTGAGTCTGTATACCCCAAGGCAACTAAACTATCTGCCTGGTAAACTAGCATGTAATCTTTAGTCCTTTTCAGGTACTTCAAAATATGCTTTACGGCAGTCCAGTGCTCTTGTCCTGGGTTAGACCGATATCTGCTAACCATGCCAACGGCAAAGCAGATATCTGGTCTCGTACATAGCATTGCATACATTAAGCTTCCTACTGCTGAAGCATAAGGAACTGCTTTCATGTTCTCTATCTCTTTAGGTGTCCTCGGACACTGCTCCTTTGATAGAGCAATTCCATGCCTAAAAGGTAAGAAACCTTTCTTAGAATTTTGCATGCTAAAACGAGTTAGTATAGTATCGATATAGGAAGCTTGGGACAAGCCCAACATCCTTTTCTTGCAATCTCGTAGAACTTTGATCCCAAGGATGTGACCTACTTCTCCCAAGTCCTTCATATCAAACTGTTTGGATAACCATACCCTTACGTTAGATAATACCTTCACATTGTTTCCAATGAGCAAGATGTCATCCACGTAAAGTACTAGGAATACCACTACGTTTCCGTCACACTTTTTGTATACACACGATTCATCTTGACATTGATCAAATCCATAGGATTTTATAACCTGATCAAAACATATGTTCCAAGATCTGGAAGCTTGCTTAAGTCCATAAATGGAATTCTTGAGCTTACAGATAAGATGCTCTTGGCCCTTTTCAATGAACCCGTCTGGTTGCTTCATATAGATGTCTTCCTCAAGACTTCTATTAAGGAAAGCTGTCTTGACATCCATTTGCCAAATCTCATAATCAAGATGAGCTGCAATAGATAAAAGAATCCGGATAGACTTAAGCATGGCTACTGGCGAAAAGGTTTCCTCATAATCAATACCCTCTCTTTGAGTAAAACCTTTTACAACAAGCCGAGCTTTAAAGGTTTCAACCTTACCGTCTGATCCTCTTTTTTCTCTTATAGACCCACTTGCATCCAATGGCTTTTACACCAATAGGTGGTTCTACAAGCTCCCAGACTTGATTAGAATTCATAGATTCTATTTCAGATATCATTGCTTTTTGCCAAGACTCTGCATCTTTATCTTGGAGTGCTTCATTGTAGGTACAGGGATCATAATCTTGTTCCTCAGGGACAAAGTCTGACGACTCTCCTAAGAACATATATCTATCAGGTTGTATCACAACCCTCCCACTACGACGAGGCACTATCGGTTGTGGTGCAACATTTGTGACACGTTGTGCAGTTACTGGTGGTACATCCTGCTGTACTGTTGGTACTGAAGTATTTGGTGTCTCACCTCTCAGTTCTTCTAGAACAGCTCTACTTATGGGTTTATGGTTCATCACATAGTCTTCCTCTAAGAATCGAGCATTGGTGCTAACAATGACCTTCTGATCCTTAGGACTATAAAATAAACCTCCTTTCGTTCCTCTTGGATAGCCTACAAACAAGCATACTTCTGTACGAGATTCCAACTTATCGGCTTTCCCATTCAGCACGTGTGCTGGACTATCCCAAATCCGAACATGTTTCAGACTAGGCTTACGCCCAGTCCACAGTTCTGTGGGAGTAATTGGTACTGACTTAGAAGGAACCAAGTTCAGAATATAAGCTGCAGTTTCTAAGGCATATCCCCAAAACGAATCTGGTAAATCTGAATAACTCATCATTGATCTAACCATCTCCATAAGAGTCCTATTCCTTCTTTTTGCTACACCGTTCTGTTGGGGTGTTCCAGGTGCTGATAATTGGGATGTAATCCCAGCCTTTGACAAATAGTCCCTAAACTCCCCAAAGAGATACTCGCCACCACGATCTGAACGTAATGACTTGATACATTTTCCATGACGCTTCTCCGTTTCTGCCTTGTACTCTTTGAATTTCTCAAAGCACTCAGACTTACGGCGCATCAAATAAATATATCCATACCTTGAATAATCGTCAGTAAATGTGACAAAATATTCAAAGCCACCTCTAGCCTGGACAGTCATGGGCCCACACAAATCAGAATGAACCAATTCCAACACATCTTTGGCCCTATACCCCTTTGCCTTGAAAGGCCTTTTGGTCATTTTACCTTCCAAGCAGGATTCACTGACTGGTAGTGCCTCCACTTCCAATGAACTCAAAGGTCCATCTTTAACCAGTCTTTGAATCCTTCTTAGGTTAACATGCCCCAATCACAAGTGCCAAAGATATGTTTGGTTCATACAAGAAGGTTCTTTTCTCTTATTTATGTTAGAAGACATATTATTCATTTCCATAAGTTGCATTGTGGGCGAAATTGGATTAATGACATATAGATTATCAACCAATGCACCAGAACAGATAAAATGCTTATTTTTTCTAATAACAATATTGTCATTAAAATAAACTGAATATCCATCCTTAACTAGCATAGAAACAGAAATTAAATTCCTTCAAAGTGAAGGTGCATAAAGACAATCTCTCAATGTCAAAGACTTATTTCTACTAAAAGATAAAATAACATCTCCTATTGCAACCGCCGCTATTCTTGTAGCGTCACCCATAAACAAGCATATCTCTCCATCACTGAGCCGTCTGGTTTCCTGGAACCCTTGCAATGTATTGCAGACATGATTAGTGGCTCCTGTATCTACACTCCAGGTGCCGGTAGATAGCACCGCTAAACATGTTTCAACAACTAGTAAATGAGATATACCTTCTTTGTTTTTTTGTTTGAGAAGTGGACAGTCAGTCTTCCAATGTCCTGACCCTTTGTACTTGAAACACTTGCCTTTCGGCTTTTTCACAGCGCCTTGAGGTCCCATGCCCTTCTTTGCTGAGTGTACTTGTTTCTGAACTTTCTTCTTCTTACCACCTTTCGGCTTAGAAGTAGAGACCTTTTCAGTCACATAAACATGGGCATTCTGCTTGAAGAGAGCTTCAGCATCCTGTAGTTCATTTGCAAGTTCTGACAAAGTATACAACCTTTTGTTCATGTTGTAATTAAGGCAAAACGAGTCAAAACTTTTAGGCAGAGTCCCGAGAATGATATCGACCTGGGTTTCCCCATCGATTTCAGCACCAAGGATCTCCATCTCATTTAGATGACCCATCATCTTGAGAACATGATCCCTTACTGGTGTCCCCTCAGCCATAGATGCATTCATCAAACTCTTCATAGCAAATTGCCTAGCTGCTCTACTCTGATGTCCGAAGAGTTCCTTAAGGTTGTACATCATATCATAAGCTGTGGACATGGCCTGATGCTGATGCTGCAGTACATTTGACATAGATGCCAAAATGTAACACCGCGCCATCTCATCTGCCTTATTCCACTTCTTATAAGCCTCTTTGGCCTCTTCATCAGAGTCAGCATCAGGCTTAGGTGGGCATACTTCATTGAGTACAAATTTGTACTCTTCAGCAGTTAAGACAATATCCAAGTTACGTTTCCAGTCAATATAATTAGGGCCAGTAAGTTTGTTTTCTTTAAGAATCACCATAAGTGGACTGAAAGAACCCATTTTTGAAATCCTGAGAATCACATAAAATAAAAATTATGTAGGGCATAACTTTTTGAATTAATTAAATATTGATTCCCTCAAAACAATAATAAAAAAAATTCACCAACACCTTAAACACCATGAATTTAGCATGCCACGATAGTGTGGACGTATACAAATTCAATATTTGTTCAAGTAGGTTTTTCCTATTAATTTTACTATCATGTCAACACAACTTTATGACAAATAAAATTAATCTGTTGGTCTTGCTTTGGTCCTACAAATAATAGCAGTGACTCCGATGGGGAGGATACCATTATTTGTATCTAAGTGTATACCATTGCTTAATACTAAGTCCATTATCTTGTATTGAGTTCCTTCAGATGGAGAAGTGAACACATACTAGGTAACTTTCTATAATTATCCCTAAGGAAGTTTATACTGGTGATCCATAATTATACTCATCCGATATGGAGGAAAGCACTAAAGCCAACACGCAAGTATAATTATATCACCTACAAACCAGCAATGGAGACCGTGGGATTCATGTTAAAAGAATTCCCTCTCCCACTTAGTTATTTAACAATGAGGGTTTTTCTACTAGTTAATTTATGTCCATGTTGTCCATTATTAATGTGATCCTAGTTTTTAAAAAAAAACATCACAATATAATAAGCATGCATAATCAGAATAAGCAATAATGGCAATAAATTTGAAAATAAATATCCAACTATTATGGCCATCTTTCCTGATTCTTCCCCGACTGTGCGAATCCCAAATCTGACCCTGCGCGAATCCTAAATTTTTTTTTTTTTTTAGGTTTCGCTGCCGATTTCTTCATCGAAAACCATCTGTCGATCTCCGGACTGCCTAAAACAGCATCTCCTCCGGCGTCAGAAACAGCCACCACCGCCATCACGATCGATCAAAAAAAAATAATAAAAAAATAAAAAAAATTACATCAATCCTATGCCTCCCGAAGGAGTTCATACATAATCTAGATTGAAAAATTAAAATTACATCAATCCTATGCCTCCCGAAGGAGTTCACACATAATCTAGATTGAAAAATTAAAATTATAAGCACGATCAACCCTCATGATATTAATTACATCCACAAAACAACAACAACACAATAATTACATCCACAAAACAACAACAACACAAACAAAACATGCATTGGACCATAATAGTTGGATCTAAGATGCCTGCAAAACCGAGTTAGAACAGATCTACATCTACCGACTATCATACAACACAAGTTTTATTGGACAACATGGATGTAACAATCAATACGCAGATCCAATACCGGCTCTGATACCAATTGATGGAACTGAGATGATTCCCAGGACTACGGATTGGTGTGCGTATCGATTGTTAAAATATAACAGATTAAATTCGTGATCTAACCCTATATAGAGGAATCTAGGGTTCACGATTTATACCTGCGATGAGAAGAAGACAACAGCGACCCCAAGATCTTCTGCGCGTATTCCTTCCTCGAGTTGGACATCATGTGGGCGACAATCTCCCAACCTTTCTTCTCCTTGGCTGATCTCTCTTTCTCTCCTTACGTGAATCACGAGTTTTGAGAAAAAAATTTTATATTTCAGATTGTGAATGACGGCCAGAGAATAGAGGATATATATAAGGCTACGGCAGGGACCATAAGAAGAAATTAGGGTTGGGTCTCCTAACGAATCTGGGTATCCCGTGTTCAGCCCGAACACACAACCCAGGCCCATTAACAATAGCTCGGTCCACTAAGGAGCTATTGTTGCACTACCTTCCTAATCCCAAATTATATTTATGGGCTCCTTTTATTATATGCTCGTTCAACTCCCCATGTTAAGATATCGAATGTCCGTCGATCAAATTAAGTTACTGATAACTATATTGATCAACATCTTTTATCCTTAAGTAGTACCACTCAACTTTATTTGTCATGTCGGATGTAATCCACCTGCAGGGTTTACATGACAATCCTTATGAGCTCCTTAAGGGGACATCATCAACCCGACGTATCGGGACATGGATTCCTTTTACAATCAACAGCCCATCATACATACAATGCTATTACCCAATTCATAGAGGTTGTTGATCCATAATGAATTTCACTCTTTTATGAGTCAAAGTAATGCACACTGCATATACATGTCTGTTATTATATCTGGATTAAGAGCATAAGCATCCATAATAACAGAGGTGTTTGTTCTCTTTTGTAGTCAGTACAAGGAGAACAACCTCAAGTGGTCCTGTTCAATACACACAAAGTGTACTAGTGTAAACCTATAGTCAAGACAGACTAATACCAGATTACACTACAACCTTTCCAATGGATTGTCCAAGTCCGTCTAGGTTGTGAACTATTTATATATTCCATAGGGAACTGATAATATGATCTTCTGTGTGTCACCTCACACCATATTATCAACCTTATAGAATATCAGACACTTGCATTAATATTATAATAAACACAATATGCAAACATATGCCTATATGATTCTCATTCAAAAAAAATAAGGAAATAAAGTTAATACAAAAGTGATGCTTTCAGTATATAACCCTAACAATCTCCCACTTATACTCAAAGCATTGCTTTTCAATATACTGTTACAACTATGTTTCTGATGCAATGTATTTTTGATACGGTTACTGACAATGAGCAGACTGCCAATCATCGGCTACCATCCTTTTCGGGTATAAATGATTTGCATGAATTTGTTTTTGTGATTTTGGACTGTTTTTATAAAATAAAAAAAAGAAAAAAAAAGAAAGAAAAAGAAACCTATAGTGTGCAAGTCTCCTATAATGTGCTTAGTCTACCTATAGTGCTTAGTCTACCTAAGTAAATGTGCTTAGCCTACCTATAGTGTCCACTACATTCATAAGTAAATGTGCTTAGTCTACCTTTCTAGCTTATTTTATGCCCAACATGAATAATCAATTTGCCTAGGCATCGCCAGTTTATCTACCTCCATTAGTACACAAAAATATCATTGACGAAGCCATTCGCTTGGTAAGATTTATATATATTGACTCTTTTTTAATTAATGTAGGTTGTTACTGCATTTTTTTTTAAATCTGTAGATATACATATATAAATCATACCAAGCGAATGGCTTCGTCAATGTAGGTTGTTACTGCATATTTTCTTCATCTTGGCTAAATGAATGGAAGTGTTTGTTACAGTTTAAAGAATGGAAGTGATGCTATTTAAGGAATGGAAGTGATGAATGGAAGAGTTTACTCATCTCTTAGATAAACTATTAAGTTTGAAATGATCGTAGATAAACATGATATTGGATCTAAATAAGTACAGGGGGCTCAAATAATTTATCTCTGAAAATAATAGAAATGGTAGGAGTCAGGGTTCAACTTGCCCCTTTCCTCCAATCTAAACTGGCTAACTATTATAAATAAATTATTAAGTGTGAATTGTCTATTGAACTCCCCCCACTCATTCCACATTCTCCACCACCACCACTACATTCATTCATATTTATTCATATGTAATAATTATGTAATTATCTCTTTGTATTGTTTGTAAGCCTATAAATAGGCCATTGGGTGAATCATTTGTATATAAATGAAAAACCTATGAATGAGAATAATCTTCTTTCATCTCGTCTCTATTTTCTTTGTTTATTATAATACGTTATCAGCACGAGTCTCTACCTTTCGAGTCTCATGTTCATCCGAAGAAAAAGAAAAATGTTTGGTCTTATATATCACGAATCTCTACCTTTCGAGTCTCAAGTTCATCCGAAGAAAAAGAAAAATGTTTGGTCTTATATATGTAAGTATGTTAATCTCGAGTTCATCTTATTATTTTTTTTTTACTTTTGATCATTTCCTTAAGATCAATATAACTTAGTATGCTCTACACTCGCCATTTTTTATGGATCTTGTGTATCAGAAAAGTTATATTTTGATCTCGTATTTTTATTTCTAATTATGCATATAATTTCATTATGTTCTTATTATTCAAAGCTCTTTATAATAACCGACAACAATTACTTGTAATGAGTTTTGGATGTTGAAATTTATTTGAATACCGAAAGTCTCAAAGGGACAATTGGTGGATTCAAAGAATCATCGAAATGAGATCATATGAAAGATATAACGAAAGCTATAATTTTCTTTTGTCACAATCTCCCTGAAGGAGTGAAAGATGATTGTATCAAAATCAATGATCCTGAAGATCTCTTGAAAGATAAATAAAATATTGTTCATCTAGCAAAAAAAATTATGTGAGAATTTGATATATCAAAATTAAAGATCCCGAACATCTCTCGAAATGAAGAAAATATTATTTGTATAATAACAATACAATGAGTATGAATTGATGACGATCCTATAGATCTAAATATGTATAACTGTGGCTAACTATAAATGTATGGAAAAATGACGATTTCGTCTTATATATTGGACATGCTCTGTTCCCCGAAGTGAATGTGATGCTATATAATTGTTCTAGTAATTTTAGCCATGAGGGTACCCATCATCGTGGCCAAAGATATGGACTTGGATAATGAAAAGAAAAGAAAATGTATAAACAATCCATCATTGGCGTATGATGCAAGACCATCGGTCGCGTACCTGTAGTACGGTAATGTATTTTGTTGATCTATATCAAGAATCATTAAAGAATAAAGGAAAGAATTAACTGATGGTCATACCTCAATAATATGATACACTTAAAGGTGGCAGATTTCTCTGTCCATTCTGAAGATGGAAGTGATAATCACCAGAAGTGATAAATATACTATCTTAAAGATAAAAATTATGATCACCAGAAGTGATCAAAATGATTTATCATTTCAAATTACTTTATTTATAAGTTTTGTTTTTATTTTTCATGTCTATTATGAGTTATGATAATATTCTGTTTATTTAAGTTTAATATTATCATATATGGTTGATATATTGCTTTACAAGTTTGTTTTATATATATATATATATATGTATACATTCAAGATTCAAATTGGACAAATGTCTTGAAGACATTATTACCACACACACTCTATAATACATATTCTCTCATTTGAGATATGATGAAGCACATACCAATATTATATAAATTTATATGGTTGTGTGAAATTAAAAATCTTGAAGAGTTAAATTTCATAACCTCCTGAAGAGCTAATTCCATGATGCCTGAAGGCACAAAATTCAGACTTCAAAGTACACCATTTTCTCTAAAGTCCCGATAAATTTGTTTAGATATAAGACTACGAATGAACAAGGTATACGCGTTACCTTAAGTATGACAATCAAAAGGTGTGTGTTGCAAAGTTTACTCCACTTTGTGATCTGGATTGTATTATACATAAATAAGAATGGTTGAATCATATCACAGTAAACCCAAAATTTACTGATATTGTAAACCATAAGTTTACAAAGATGGTTAAGGTTTGGAATGACCGGTTAGATCATCCCGATTCATTACTGATGCGAAAATAATTGAGAATTTATGTGGCAGTCCATTGAAAAACCAGAAGATTTTTCAAATACGAATACATTGAATTGTGAGAGCTATGATTATGAAATCTAATCTCTCTGTTTGGACCTAGGGACATGCCGTTTTGTACTCATCACAACTTACACGCATCCGGCCAACCAATTATAATAATTATTCCCCCGACAATTGGTTCATGGTCAGGAACCACATATTTCCCATTTATGAATTTATCCACCACAATTCATAATAAAAAATAAAAAAAAGAGGGGACCTGAGAGAAGAATGGGAATATATGTTGGGAATTTCTATCTATGATCACGTTTATGGAACTAGTGACTAGAGATGTATTTACTGCAAAGTTTGCAGATTGTCACTTTAATTTCCAACATCAGGGAAAGGAAATAAACAGTTGGAAAAAAAATATATAATGGAATTATCATTGAGAGTTTTAATCCTCGAGTAAATTAGTTTGAACCAAAATTTCAAAGGATAATTCAGTTGCAAGATAATGTCAATTAACTGCCAGACATTTACTGACCAAATCTTATTTCCAACTGATAACGCTCCAATCAGAATTGGTATCCCTGAAGGATTACCTATAATTACTAGTGAGTCTAAGGCACGCCTGAAGTGTGGTAGATCACTTGGTTCCAAAGAAAATTATAAACATCCTCGAAAAAATAAGGAGTAAATAAAAATGATGATCGAAACGAGGATGTCTCTCCAGAAGAGATCGTTGATGTAGTTAATAATAAAGAGAATCATCAGGTACCTGAAATGAATAAGAATAAAGAGATCTTGATTAACTATGTCATTACGGGAAGAAGATGGAACCATTGTAAAATTAATTGTCGACAATGTTTTGCATAAAATATAGCACCCGATAGTATGAATAAAACGAAGATCGTGAATCTATCTCTATTGGAGAGTGTAGAAATAAAATAAAATTGACCAAAAATGGAAAGAGGCAATCAAGTTTAAATTAGACTCATTTGCAAAACGAGGGCATATAGTCCAAACACCAAAAGACAATAATTTGGTGGATTATAAAGTGGGTATTTTGTGCGAAAAACAAATGAATAAAATGATATGACTATATATATAACACGGCTTGTCGCAAAAGGTGTTACCCAAATGCCTGGTGTTGATTATGAAGAGAAATATTCTCTTGTGGTGGATATAATAAGTCTGACAGTACATGAATATTTGAAAACATGCCTCATAGATGTGATCACAAACTATATGTATGGTTTGTATTACCATGACATAAATATGAAAACTATCTGAAGGATTTAAAGTGCCAGAAGCATATAATAACTATTCCCGGGAAGTTTAATCAATAAAGTGAAACAAAGCTTTGTATGGATTAAAACAATCGGAACAACATGTGATATAACCATCTTAGTGAGTTTTCGATAAAGGGGACAATAATAATGGTCATATAAGCTCACATATATTTATTAAATATTCAAGGTCAAAGTCTGTTGGAACTCTCGAAGAGTTGTACAAGCCGTACAATGTTTAAAGAAATATCTTAAGACGAAAAGACCTTGGATAAGCAAATTTCTTGTTTCGACATCATTTGCCGTGCAATGTTTAAAGAAATATCTTAAGACGAAAAGACCTCGGATAAGCAAATTTCTTGTTTTGTCATCATTTTTGTTTTCAAGTTTTTTAAATTAAACATTTGAAAGGCATTGGAATTGCTTGGTCCTGGAGTACCATTTTTTAGTGCAATATCAGTTTTGAAGCACTAATATATCTTATCAATATAAAAATTATGATAAACCTTATGCGGTTGGTTTACTAGTAAGATGAAGTTCCTCGCCAACTCGAAGTCATTGGACTGGTATGAAAGATAAGTTCGAGGGACCATGGATATGGGATTATATTATTCTAATTTGTCCATATCAGTTTTGATTGGTTATGCAAATGCAGAGTATTTATCATATCATTATAAAGCCAGATATCAATCAAGAGATATTGGCTCCATGCGAGGCATAGATGTGTTTGTTTGATCGGTTAACTTCTTCATATATTTGGATCACGTGTCATCCTCAATCGATCAAGAAGTACTCACAACGTTATTTGAAGATAATAAAGCTTTAAAGCTCAATAAAAGGAGGGTTTCTTCAAAGGCGATCAGCCGAAACATATTTCACCAAAAATTCTTCTTCACTCATGTTTCAATTAAAAGGGTGAAATCATTGTTAACCAAATAGAATCAAGCGACAATCCAGAAGATTGCTCGCTATGACCCTATCACCTCAACTTTTGGAAAGGATGGTAGAATTGATTGAGATTCGATATACGACTTTTAAAAGTCCTAATCGGATGATCTCGTCAGGGGGAGAGATGATATGAGCTGCACTCTTTTTTCCTTCACCAAGTTTTGTCTCACTGGATTTTCTTGGTAAGGTTTTTAACGATGTAGCATCTTCATTGCATATCATTGTACTCTCTTTCTTTCACTAGGGTTTTTCCCATTTGGATTTTATCTAGTAAGGTTTTAACGAGGCATATTCTTATTTACATTCAATAGACATTCAAGGGGGAGTGTTATAAATAAATTATTAAGTGTGAATTGTCTATTGAACTCCCCCCACTCATTCCACATTCTCCACCACCACCACTACATTCATTCATATTTATTCATATGTAATAATTATGTAATTGTCTCTTTGTATTCTTTGTAAGCCTATAAATAAGCCATTGGGTGAATCATTTGTATATACATGAAAAACCTATGAATGAGAATAATCTTCTTTCATCTCGTCTCTATTTTCTTTGTTTATTATAATACTAACCATGCTTTTTACCCATTATTTATTGTTTTTATTTTTATTATATCAGGGTGTCTCTGCAATTGGTGCATTTTATGAGCTACTTAGCCAGCCCAGCCTAAATGTTTTGCATCCCGAAGAAAACAAGCAAGTTGCTCCAGTTATTAGGGTAAGGATCTTCATCATGTAATCATAATTTTTTTTTGTTTTTAAAGAAAATTTTATTTGTTATAAAAAAATGATCTTTGTTAATAATTTACTATATTTTTCTTATAGGAACGTGATAGCAATTTTCTTTAGTTTATCAATCAAAATATGAGATTTTCTGTCTAGATATGCAACAAAGAAGGTGAGGATGATATCTATTGCAAAAAATCCGTTCACAATGTTCTCCATATGGAAGAGGGTGTTTGGCAAATATATGAGAATGGTTAATTTAAATGGGCCAAGCCGCGCGGAAAATATTACTAGAATGATCAGAAACATCTCCCAGGCTCTGTAGTGAGAAAAACAGGAACAAATTGTTTCTTCAAAGTTCAACAAAATTCATTATACATCGGTACAAGATTTGCTGATTTTACCTGTACCACGAATCATAAGGAGAAATGATTGATTTCCTTAGCCTCCGGGCCCGGTTTATACTTGCTCCTAGAGAGGGTAATAGGTCGCTAGAGATGCTTCTTTCCATTTGAATGCTTTCATCACAAAATCGCTGCAGGTATGGTTTCAAACAAGAACTCATTTTTCTTTCAAATGGGCAGCTTGAATTTTTTTGGTAGGAGTTGAGGGACGTGAAATCATGTATATATATAGCCAGGCAACAAAGTGTTGATGTTGATAGACTAGGTGTGTGTGACAACTATAATATTGTAGTCAAAATAGTTAATGAATTCTTTAGAAAAACTCTTCCATTTTGGACCTACTAGGAAGAGTGAGGTATAATATTGCGGCGAGCCATGTGTTTGATATGGGGATATTGGAAGTGGGGATCCTTCTTTCGGTATAAATTATCCAGTAGTTCAAGGGCAGGCTGCTAATGTGTTGAGTGCTCCATTATCACCTTAGTGGGTTAGATTAAAAATTAATTTAACAAGAGGATTTGTATTGCTATTATTCAATTTACGCGAAACAATTGGCCCCTATAGGACATCCTTTTTTAGTAATCCTCTTGGAGCAAGAAGATGCGGCTGAGACATATATAGTCACATCTCAGATCTGTAATGTTGTGATCGAAAACAGATTGGTATTCTTTGGATTTTTTCTTAGAAAAAAATTCAAGTTATTTAGTTTGGATGGTGACCATTATTTGCATCCTCTCAGAAAGTGATACTGAGGGAGGATGAGTTTACCACATTCTGTACACTTTTGTTTGACACCTATTAATAAACAATTTTCTTTCATTTCAGTGGTTACTCTTTGCTGAGGGATCCACACCACAACATTTTTTGTATTTGATGTTAGTACCATGGGTTACTACCATTTTACTCTGTGTTGGGTTTTGGCCTACAATGTGAATGAGTCCCTAACCAATTTCAGGTCAAGCTTGGGTTGGCATGTTTGGGTATGCAGGGTGCGATTCTATGATATTTTTTGACTTAGTGATAGTCTCATTTTTTATTTTCCATCTTAAAATCTATCAAATCCATAAACCTCCTGCATTTGGAACTTTTCGAAAAGTTAAGAGGGAACCATAATGAAGATCTCTCAATCAGCTTGATAGTTTACCACATTTTGTACACTTTTGTTTGACACCTACTAATAAACAATTTCCTTTCATTTCAGTGGTTACTCTTTGCTGAGGGATCCGCACCACAACAAATGGCGTGCCTTCACTGAGAAGAGAAGGATGCTCATTACATTAGAGGCCTCTTGCCTCCAGTAGTTATAAGTCAAGAGCTTCAGGTGAATCAGGTCCTTATGCTCCTTTCCATGTTCTTATTTTAATTTTAATTTTAATTTAAAACTTCTTCTTTTCCTCAAATTTCCTTGCTAATGAGTAACTTTTCTTTTTCCCACTTACAGGAAAAGAAGACAATGAAATCTCTTCGTGAGTATGAAGTTCCCCTGCACCGCTACAATGCATTAATGGATGTTCAGGTAATTGCTTGGATACACATCTTTCTTCAATTGAGATTTCAGCGTACTACATTTCTTAGCTTACAATGTGACTGAACGGTGTTTCAGGATACAAATGAAAGGCTATTTTACAAAGTTCTAATTGATAATGTTGAGGAGTTGCTTCCCATTGTTACACACCAACAGTAGGTGAGGCTTGCCAAAAGTACGGAAGCATTTTTAGGCGTCCACATGGTCTATTTATCAGCTTGAAAGAGAAGTATGTTAATTTTCTTCCTTTCTCCCCTTTTTTTCTTCTGAAAATTTAAAATTTTCACTCTCCGTATGACCTCAATGTATGTTAATGTATGGCCTCAAACAGGCTATCGTAATCATCATTCAATGTTTTTCTAGATCATTATACTTGAAGAAGCTGCATCATTGTATTTTATTATTATTATTATTATTATTTTAGCTGACTTTTAATAAAGTAAATTATCTCTTACAAGGGAAAGTTCAAAAAAGGAAAGAAAGAAATTGCCAATTCTTACACAGTTCACAGAGGTCAATAACTACATATTGTTCTTACTACAGATCTATACATTTTTAAGAAGAAAAAAAGGTCATCTTTAAAGGAAAAAACTAAACTTTTCTTATTTAATATTTTTCAATAGTGAAAATCTCAAACACCATTCCTTCCTTGAATTTAGGTACAGGTTTTATAGACATGTAGAACTATGATGATATGGTGACAGTGACACTATAGGGATGTACATTTTATATTTTAACAAAAAATGTTAACACTGAGTTGTAGCTCAGATGGTAAGGGTAAGGGTAAGGGTATGGGATGGATAAAGAGAGGTCTCAAGTGATGTAGCCCTTCATTCAAAAAGAAAAAAAAAAAGTTTAAATTCTGGGATCAAGTGTTACTAGGTTTTGAGCCTTTCTAATTCTATGCGAAAGGTAGAAGGAAACCTGTCTGACAATATAAATTTCGTGTAAAACCAATTGCTGATTCTGTAAAACTGGCAGATGATTCAGCATCCAGATTTAATGATGCTACATTTATTTATTTTCCTGAACAAATCCCTTATTCTGTATATGTTACTGATATTATTTTGCTTTCATGTTGGGGACCTTATGCTTATTTCCAGATGTTGGAGGAGACACGAACAATTGGGAATTCAACCCTTTCCGCGAACGATCAACCTGTAGGAAGTAGTACTAATAATATTGGATTGTCTGAAGCAAACTGAAAAAAGTATACTTGATCAAATGGAATCGGGGAGTGCGTAAAATTGCACGTGACAGTAAAAAACTAAGTTCATCCTCCTAATTCAGCGTCCCCTCCATTCTACAATTGTTCCCCAGATAAGAAGCTCATCCGCTCTCTTTCTATCTCTCTTTCTTACTCTACTCATATTCCCAATGTACAGTCCTTTATCACGCATCCATGTTTTTAGTGTCATCCTTGATTAAAACGGTTTGGCTATGGTTGAAAGAGCAAGTTTTGATAGGTTAATTTGAACGACATTTTGGACAATTCTCGGTTTGCATAATTTTGTTATCTTCAAATCATGTAAATCATGAGGTTTTTCATTTTTTTCGTTATGTTTTTTTCCTCTTTCTGTATGTGATAATTTGTTCCTATGGGTGTTTTACGCCATATTAGTGTATAATTTTTTTCACCCAGAAAAGGCATGTTACAGCCTACCTAAAAAAATAGCATACATAAGTTCGTTAGAGCAACTATAGTCATTTTTTCATATATGGTAAAATGATAAAATAAGAATCGGCAAAAATATAGATTTGCTGCATTTGTTGATTGTCAAAATTTGGCAATAAAAAAAATACTATATAAGGCTCTCCATTTTTTTCATGTATGGACTTAATCTGAGTGGCTAAATTAGCTGAACGATAAGGTGTCAATATGATTCAAAATGCCGATTGCCGAATATTGTTGCAATGCATGCATTTGTTAGGAAATGAGTGTTTTATACACCATTTATGAACCGGTTTTTGAGCAATTTTTTGAGTAAGATATTCAATGAATTATTGAGAGATCTTGATTGATGCACCTACTTTGCTGAAAACACCTTATATTTTTAATTTTCGACCATTTTAGCCCCCTCTCAATATTTTTACAAAATCCCCTATTACATCCAAAATAGCATCCACCCCCTCCAAATTTACAATTTATTACTTGGTCACACTCCTACATATAATTCATGAATGATCAATGCAACATGATATCTATTATTATTATTATTATTACTACTGTTGATTTACACGTGTGATGCACGTTTTAATAAATAGAGTTTTTTAAAGTAAAAATTTAGACGGAGTCTAGATTTGAACCTAAGACCTCTTTTATAATAGTTAAGCACGTGCGTTGCACGCATTGGTAGATTTACAAATGACTGTATAATATTAGAGATTAGAGATTAGAGATGAGCATTTTATTTAATTTAATGACTGTATTTTTTGTATTCGTGCAGCGCACGTGCATTATCCTAGTAGACTTTGCTGGAAGTGTAGTTTTTGTATAGGTTATTGCCAAGCAGGACTAATGACTTTTCTTAAAATTCAGTTGATGTTAAGCTGATTTCAAGCAGGTAATTGCCAAGCTGGTTGCAGTTTTTTTATCGCCTCCATTTGGCCAGATCCATATTTATAAGTAAATGTATACTCTAGCTGTAGTGACTGGAAAATTTTGTTATCTTCAAATCATGTAAATCATGAGGTTTTTCATTTTTTTCGTTATGTTTTTTCCTCTTTCTGTATGTGATAATTTGTTCCTATGGGTGTTTTACGCCGTATTAGTGTATAAATTTTTTTTCCACCCAGAAAAGGCATGTTACAGCCTACCTAAAAAGATAGCATACATAAGTTCGTTAGAGCAACTGTAGTCATTTTTTCATATATGGTAAAATGATAAAATATGAATCGGCAAAAATTTAGATTTGCTGCATTTGTTGATTGTCGAAATTTGGCAATAAAAAAAAATTACTGTATAAGGCTCTCCATTTTTTTCATGTATGGACTTAATCTGAGTGGCTAAATCTGCTGAACAATAAGGTGTTCATATGTGTCAAAATGCCGATTGCCAAATATTGTTGCAATGCATGCATTTGTTAGAAAATGAGTGTTTTATACACCATTTACGAACCGGTTTTTTAGCAATTTTTTGAGTAAGATCCTCAATGAATTATTGAGAGATCTTGATTGATGCACCTACTTTGCTGAAAACCCCGTATATTTTTAATTTTCGACCATTTTAGCCCCCTCTCAATATTTTTACAAAACCCCCTATTACATCCAAAATAGCATCCACCTCCCTCCAAATTTACAATTTATTACTTGGTCACACTCCTACATTTAATTCATGAATGATCAATGCAAAATGATATCTATTATTATTATTATTATTATTATTATTATTATTAGTATTACTATTGATTTACACGTGTGATGCACGTTTTAATAAATAGAGTTTTTTAAAGTAAAAATTTAGACGAAGTCTAGATTTGAACATAAGACCTCTTTTATAATAGTTATGCACGTGCGTTGCACGCATTGGTAGATTTACAAATTACTGTATAATATTAGAGATTAGAGATTAGAGATGAGCATTTTATTTAATTTAATGACTGTATTTTTTGTATTCGTGCATCGCACGTGCATTATACTAGTAAAATAGCGGAGAGAAGGTGAGAGGGGGGGGCCCACGGTTTGAGAACACAGCAAAAGAGAGTTGTGTGGTTTGTAGGCTGATGTCGTGTGACGTCAGCGAGATGAGGGGCCCATGTTATTTGAGATCAACAGGTAACTTGCTGTTGTGTTGTTGAGGTGACTTCAAGACGACGTCACCAAAGGTGGGGGCCACCCGGGTTCAGGGGAAAATGGCAGAGGTGTTGTTCTTGGGATGTTGATGACGTGGCACTTCTTGAGTACACAGGATTCAAGGGGGGAATTGAGTAGATTAGTCTCATATCGGGAGTATACAATAAAATAATATAATATGAATATAATTGCCTATGATCAAGATTCACTTAATTTGTTAACCATCTTTTGAGAGACAATATATGGTGGGCAGTTGTACTATAAGTATTAATTTTTTTCTAAAAATAATAAAAAAATGTCTGAGTATTGGGGCGGGGCGTTACAAATGGTATCAGAGCCAACTTTCGACCCCGATTGTTGAGATGTATGCCTGGCTGAGGTCACTATGCTGGTAGAAAATCCAGGAGTGTAGTACGCTAGCAGGATGGCTGAGGTCAGTACGCTAGCAAGGATACTCCACTCCACATCGGCTAGAAGAAGGATCTTGCACTAGGTTGTGCATGCCCCGTACTCAGCGAGGACATTGATTTCTAACAGGGGAGTGTATGTAATACTCCATAATTTCTAAATAGTATAATAAATATATATATATATATATATATATATATATATATATATATATATATATATATATATATATATATATAATAGGAGAGAGAAGGTGATAGGGGGGCCCACGGTTTGAGAACACAGCAAAAAGGAGTTGTGTAGTTTGTAGGCTGACGTCGTGTGACGTCAGCGAAATTAAAGGCCCACGTGATTTGAGAACAGCAGGCGACTTGCTATTGTGTTGTTGAGGTGATGTCATGACGACGCCACCAAAGGTGGGGGCCATGAGGGTTCAGGGGAAAATAGCAGAGGTGCTGTTCTTGGGATGTTAATGACGTGGCACTTCTTGTGTACACGGGATTCAAGGGGGGAATTGAGTAGATTAGTCCCATATTGGGAGTATACAATAAAATAATATAATATAAATATAATTGTCTATAATCAAGAGTCACCTAATTGGTTAACCACCTTTTGAGAGGCAGCCTGTGGTGGGAATTTGTATTATAAGTATTAATTTGTCTTCTAAAAATAATAAAAAAATTGTCTGAGTTTTGGGGCGGGACGTTACAAATGGTATCAGAGCCAACTTTCGACCCCGGGTGTGGAGATGTATGCCTGGCTGAGGTCAGTATGCTGATAGAAAATCTAGGAGTGTAGTACGCTAACAGGATGGCTGAGGTCAGTACACTAGCAAGGATACTCAACTCCACATCGGCTAAAAGAAGGATCTTGCACTATGTTGTGCATGCCCCGTACTCAGCGAGGACACTGATTTCTAAAGGGGGAGTGTATGTAATACCCCGTAATTTCTAAATAGTATAATAAATATATATATTTATATATAAAATAGGAGAGAGAAGGTGTTAGGGGGGCCCACGGTTTGAGAACAAAACAAAAGAGAGTTTTGTAGTTTGTAGGCTAACGTCGTGTGACGTCAGCGAGATGAGAGGCCCACGTGATTTGAGAACAACAGGCGACTTGCTATTGTGTTGTTGAGGTGACATCATGACGACGTCACCAAAGGTGGGGGCCATGCGGGTTCAGGGGGAAAAGGCAGAGGTGCTGTTCATGGGATGTTAATGACATGGCACTTCTGGTGTACACGGGATTCAAGGGGGGAATTGAGTAGATTAGTCCTATATCGGGAGTATACAATAAAATAATATAATATAAATATAATTGTCTATGATCAAGAGTCACCTAATTGGTTAACCACCTTTTGAGAGACAGCCTGTTGTGGGAAGTTGTACTATAAGTATTAATTTTTCTTCTAAAAATAATAAAAAAATTGTCTGAGTATTGGGGTGGGGCGTTACATATTGAATCGAAGGGCTTGAAATCATCAGCCTCTGCAAAAATAAAAACCTAAGTTTTCATAGAGCTTGAGTAGACTCAGGCAGAAGTAAGTTCTGTCAAGACAATGACTAAAGGAAACTTATCATATTCTATAAATTCCAAGATTTTCTTCTCTTCTTCATGAATTTTACTATCACAGTGTTCTTTGGCAGCTTGTGACACCAGCACCAACATCCTGCAAAACTCCTTTGCATCCTCATGTTGAACAACATCTGCAAGAAGTGATCTATTTGTAACCATAGACGATTCCGGAGGAGCAAGATTCACAGCCCGGGTTATAGGAGCAGAAGGGAAATTAGAAGCATTATAGTACTTCTGGACGTGCTCCTGAGATGAATCTGCAACTGATGCCCAAGCTGTTAAAGCTCTCTCTTGCACCATCTGCTTCTTATTACGGGGGTTATTGAAATCATCCACGGCAAAAGCCAATGCAAGTAGCACTCTGTTGTGATATTATGTCTGCAACTCAGGACCAAAAGACCTCATTTCTTATGCAAACAAGCCACGCTTTGTATCTATTGTTCATAACCATGCATCAATAATAGTTTTGCCGCCTTCTAGATCAAAGATGACATCACTTGTCCCTTCCACAATTATTTACACACATTGTCTCACCATTCCATCCTCACACAGCTTATCAAGCAAAGAGCAAGTGAAAATTCCCATTACCCCTAAGAAGTAAAGAGTATCAAATCCAATCTTAGCAAGAATAAATGGCAAAAACTCATCTTCCAACCCCTTCTGCCACAACCGTCAGCATCACTAGCAGTCATAGCAAGGTCCTGTTTATGAAGAGCCAGAAACTCATCAACATCACCAAATATATCTTGAGCAATAGGTGTTGAGCATCTCAGCTGACCAAACTGGAAGAAATTAGGTTGTGAAGGGGGCATTTGGGTAATTGAAGTGCCAATATGAGCATGAAAATGAAGTGGCATTTGAATAGAACCAATCTGAATTGCAGCAACAAAGGATGGAATTAAGGAGGTTCTAAAAACAGGCCAAACTGAAGTCGCATACGTGCTTCGGTTTAACGATCAACTGTAGATATTACGGGAGAGGTGGCCTGAGATATGGAAGTAGGATTGAAGTATGTATTCATCTCAGCTTCTTTCTCTGGTGTATTATGTATTTGCTCTTCAACCCCAAGCTTATGAGAAGGCAATTCTTCACCCGCTGCCTTGACATGAATAAAGTCTCATGAGATTAAACCCAATTCAAATTCTTCGTTAGTAAAACAAGCGAGGCACAATTGGTAATCTAAGACTTTGTTGCAGCGATAGTGCTCATTGGTGCAATTAGAGAAACAATGATTGCAAAGGTATTCTAGCACCTCAAATTTCCTCTCATCATCCTCTATATAGCTGAAGTCTAAAAGATTTATTCTCAACTCCATTTCTTCACGAGTAAAACAACTAAGGCACAAATAGTAATCTAGCAAACTATTGCATTTGTACTTTTTGTAGGAGCAATCAACAAGACAAAGATCACAATATTAATCTAGCACCAGTTTAGGGGTGATTTGGGTGGGTGGAATTGAAGAAACATTCAGTCGAACCTTTGGTGGGCGGTTGAAACTATGGCTAAAGTTTGATGAGTTCACCTCTTGTATATCTTGGGGATTTTGTCGAACATATGTCGGGGCTCTTGCTGCTGTAGGAAGTCGCGAATAGCTACTGATGCTATTACATCCCACTCATCCACCTAGATAGGAAATGGCTTTGGCAAGAGGTAAGGATTTCATTGTAGAGATGGTGGAGTGCGACGGGGCAGAGTAGACGGCAAACTCGGACTCCCAGTAGTAGAGTTGGGATTCAAACCTCCGTAATAGGATCTGAATCTCATCACGCTGAATTTTCATATGGGTGTTTTGGGTTTGAATGACAGCATTGAAGCCCTCCAATGATGACTCAAGATTATCCATCCTATTTTTCAAATCGATCGACTATTGAGGTTCAATACTATGAGGAGTAGATCCTCGCGTCGGCAGACTTGGTGATCCGAGTCCAGATCCAGACTCTAGGACCGATGAGTGCTCAATTGGATTTATCGTTGTCTTCGTCATAGCACTGAGCACTGATACCATTGTTACGACCCCACAAGGCCAAGAATAAGAACAAGAACAAATTTGGAATGCAAGGAAAGGGGGAAAAAAAAAGGAAACTTAATTCATAATATCATTCAACATAAACCCAAAAATGATTACAACTGGATTTAAAGGAAAGCGGAGAGGGGGAAAATGAGCACAATGCATGGGCCTACAATAGGGGGGTGTTATTACAAAATACACCTACTCTTTTGCATTTAAACCCAACAAAAAAGGAAAATATCCTAGGGACTAAAACATAACAAAATACAGTTCATAGTAGAACTGTATCAGCATATATAGAGTATGGTGGAATCTTAACATGCTGGGTCTACTATTTGGCCAAATTGGGTGGGAAAATGGAACTGGACTGGGATGGACATAGAACAAAGGATAATGGATTTGACGAGCACACACACGAAACATTTGAACCCGACCACAATCTTCGAATGTTAATGGAGGCTTCTCAGCTCCAAGCTTAGTTGGCAACTCCCAATCTGTCCAATATAGAGATCATCCATTTTCACCAGTGCAAAATGGGAACTTTCCACTAAGAAAATTCATAAATCGCTTATAAACACTATCTACAGTGTGGAGCTCATTCCGAAAAGACCATTGCAGATAATTGATGTTAAAATAGTGGGAAATAATTTTTAGTGAATTTTGCTATTAGTAATTGGAGTGTGTTTGGGAATGAAGTTTTGGTAATTGATGTTCTGTAAAGTTATTTGACATAAACTTATATTTAAATTTTGGGTTGTTTGAGTCCTTTTTGGAGTTTTTGGAATCGAGATAATTGTACTTATTTTAACTAAAACCCTGTTTGGAGACAGAGGTTAGCAAAGGTAAATGGATGTTAGTATGTGTGACTTTTCTATTTTTAGTTATATAAACTTTGACCCATTTGTATCATATTTTGAAGCTATGTTACCTCAATTTTTTTACCTCAAATTTAAGGAAAAGTGTAGTTTATGGTAGGTATCTAAATTTCAATTCAACCAAATTTCTTTTTAAGCCAAAATGAGGTACATGTATGCAACATATGAATTGCATTCCTCTACCTTCACCTAACACCTTTGTATCTAAGAAGGGCCCAACCATCTAAAACTTACTCCTATCTAATTTACCTCAATTTCACTTCTCCAAACATTTGCTTGAAAGATGACTTAGTGTCTTGAGGTGAAGGGTTGCTAACATCAATGTTTATGTTTTTCTTACTCCTATCTAATAGAGGGTTTAAGAAGTTTGAAAGCCCAACCAAATTCAGAGTGAGCGGGTTTCAGTTTTTCTCAAATATTTTAAACCCGGCCAGCCCAAACGCGAAAAACCCGACCCAATATCATGTACTCCTTATACTTGTATGATATCAAGAATCATATTTTCTAGTCCATATTAGTAATTACATCATTCATATGTTTATGAAAAAAGTAGTGAGGTGTTCGTCCTGAATGTTTTTACTTATTTTATATACTAAATGTCACTACAAAATGCAAGGGCTTTCGCGGCGCTTTTGCAAGGCTGTCGCGGCGTTTTTTGGCGCCGTTATAGCCCACAACGGCGCTTATGAAATTACCGCCGAAAACGACATTACAGCATGCGTCGTTATAGCTATATGAGCTATTGCGGCGTTTACCCAAGCTGCTGCTATAGGGGGTCCACCTATAACGGCGTTGCCAAATTGCCGTTATAGGTACGTTTCTGTTTCAATGTTTTAAAAAAAAGTTGAGCTAAAGCGACGTTTGGCATGCGTCGGGATAGCTTTTACTGAATAATCGCTTTAAATTAGTACCCTACAGCGGTGCTTGGCAAGCGCCGCAATAGAGGGTACTACTTTTTATAAGAGTAGTACCTATTGCGTCGTTTACCATGAAGCGCCGCGATAGGTCTGCTTTTTTTTTTTGGCATTTCATTATAAAATTTTGAATTGAAAAAACCAATAATTAATCTCATATTACAAATACATGTAATCATATGAAATTTAAATGCTTAAATCTTAAAATCAATAATAACATCAATTTCAACAACCAAAAGTCACACATAAAAAAAAACAACTCAATAGAAAACAAAATATATAACACATATAAACTGTCATACAACGAGTGTCAAATGTATATGTTGTACAACACTTAGTTATTACAAAACATAGATATAATTCCTACAAAACATTTTAAAAAAAGTCTGAATCTGACAAACTACAGCAGGGGAATCTCCTCGTGTGGCTTGGTGTTGCTTCCAATTCCATTGTTATTTTGCCCTAGTGTATGTGCATGACTGGAAACTGATGGAATACGCTGGCCTTATAGAAAAACATAAATATTTCATCATCAATTTGTCAAACAAAAGAAGAAAAAGAGCACAAAACTACTAAGATCATTTTTAACTAAACATCTCGTATTTTACTAGATTTGCATGTGTTGATGAGTTGAATGTTGTTGGTCATTCAACAGTTATAAGTGATAAGGTCATTCAGAATGTTGTTGGTCACTCAACAGTTACAATAAATCTCAGATAGTTTAATATGGAATCTAAGTCAGGACTCAGGAGTAGTAGAAACAAGCTTATGTTGATGAATAACAATGTAAGGAACCAGATAATGCCCATTGTCTTCTCCCTACTTAATAGTACTTTGTACATTTTATCAATTTAGTTTGGGATGTGAACAAATCATCTTTGACTTATTTGAAGGATGTAACTAGGACCTACTGAGGATAATGACGATGACGACATGGGAGATAGGTTCTAACATGTAAAGGAAGTTCCTCATCTTCTATTGCTGATTTGGCATTTAGGGGTAATAGTTATCATTTGCTTCCACAACATCTATATAGCAAAAGGTCATGCTAGCAAAGTTCTTAAACCACGCTTCCATTCTACATACATACCATTGCAGTACTTCAAGCGCTAATCCCTCTGGCATGCAAATAAAGAAAAAGTAATCGTCCTTCAAGCGCAATCAATATTTGCTTGGTTTTGTTGCTGTTACCGCCGGGATTCTTATCCCGTTATTCTCAATATTTCGGATCTAACCATCCATAAGGCAAGTCACTTTTCCTCTTGAATTGCTAATTATATCAAATTCAAGTTTTATTGAAATTTTGCAAGTAGATCCTAATCGTTTATCGTATCATTGTATTGATTATCTTTCGTTGGGTCTATTGAGGGTTTACACGAGCTAACCCCCTTGACATCGTTGCACTTTTGACTCCAAATATTGAATCTTTCATGTGTGCTTATAGAATTGATAATAGGGTTGTTCATATAATTGTCACACAAATAAATTATTGTAGAGAGAAATGCTAGGTTGTAAGTGGTTGATCGATTGATATTTGTTGATGATAAATTGATGTATGCATGTATTCTAATTTTATTCATCTTTTTATTGCACCCATCATACTGATTATATCATTTATTAACTATAGAATTGATACCCATCATGTTTAATTAAATTATTTCATGAAAAATACCATAAAACCTGTATCTTGCTTACTGGCTATTTGTTGTCTGCTATCTTTGATCCAGTAAATGATCTTAAAATAAATTACTTTCTGGATAAGAATTTTAGCCTTATCTTTCTAGTTTTCAGAACATCTTGAATTTTTGAATTTCGAGTTGTGTAGCAAAAGTTATTCTCATTTTACTACAGCTGTGTTTTTAATTCCAAATTCTCAGATTCTTGTGTGTTTCATGTTTAAATAGTAAAAAGGCTGATCAAATGATAAAATTTTTCTCTGATAATTTCCATATTGTTAGTGATCATGTTTAGAAGTCTAGAAAATATTTTTGATGAATTTAATATTGAGTTTTTGCTGATTCTAAAATTTTAACAACATGATGTCGAAATTCTACCTGAACATGAAATCTGTAAAGAATGGCGTGTTTGACCTAGCTAATGTTGTTGGATTTGGAACATTGAATATGATTTGGAACCGTGTGGAAGTCTCGTTTATAGAACTTCTGATGGATTCAATTTTTGAGTTCTGAAATAGCCAGGAAACTGCATTTTTGTACAGACTACTCTTGCTGCTCAGGATTTTATATTCCAGATTTTAATAAATCAATTATTCCTATATCGTACTATTGTATGAATTAAAATGTGTGTGTTGTATTGCATGATCCTAATGAGTTATTTTCATCATTCCAGTTGTCTTACTTCATGTCACCATCTTATTGTTCCTCTATTGTTACTATTATTCATCTCATGCCTCAAACTGCATATTGTATTGTTGGATTAATAAAATAATTAACAAGTCGGGGTTTAAGGAATTGACTTGAGTAGTGAATAATATAGTTACTATGTCGGCCAATGTTTATCGATTGATTGTGGAGCACTGACTACGGCACCCCAATCTTTCGTGTCGTGAACCCATGAACCCGTGAACTCGTGAATCCATGAATCCGTGAATCAGTGAAACAGTGTATCGATGTATCATTATAATGAATCGTGCAACAATATTGTTATCGTATCAGTGATTATCATACCGACACATGATCTATAGAATTCACCACTTAGTTTAAACGAAATTGATTGTATGCATCGAACCTGTGGTATGGAACATATGAGACACAGCAGTGCGTGCATTAGTTAGGATTAAAATGATTAATAGACTTAAGAATTGACACGACATCGACATTGCATATTGTACATCATTGTTCCTATTAACACCAAATATTGTTTAACTGTTATTGATACCATTGAATATTGTTACCAAATATTGAATCATTATTTATACTCATTGCATCGATTACCATGATAGTGATTATTGATTATCATCCCATGTTATTGATTCTTATTGATCTATTGAATTCATTGTTATACCGTTATTTCATTGTTCTTTGCTTTCTCTACTTGCTATCCAGGACTTGCTCTAAGGATAATTTTTTTTCTCTTTTTAGATGAAGTGTTCATAGGTATGAAAGAGAATTGCCTGCTGGGATTGAAGAACAAAGATTCTGAGGACTTAATGCTTTCTAGTTGCTTATTATTTTATTGAACTTAATGTATTGAGACTTACTATTATTTGAGATTAGATTTGTTATTGTATTGGGCTTATGTCCCGAATTTTATTATTGTTTCCAGATGTTGGTTTATTATATTTGGATATTTCATTTTGCTTATTTCAAGTATTATTGTTCATGAGATTATTATTATTGTCTGCGCAATTGTTCTGTATTGATTATATTGTTGAGTTGATCAGATAAACAGCTTATGGGTGACGTTAGTCATTCACTGGGTCAATGTCATCTACTCGTATTCGGTATTTTGGGAAGCGGAGCGTGACAAGGACTCGAAGCGATTATTGAAATAAGAAGAAAGGAGAATTAGCAGCAGCATAAAGAGGCAAAACCAGGTTCCAGTTGACTACATAAAATAGAAGTCGGCCGCAATAGTTTGGTGAGTTCTCTAACTTGGAGCGACCCAAAGCAGTCGACTGCTATTCTTAGCAATCGACCGCAAGTCTGCAGCTAATGCTATTTGGGCCGATTCTTGGTGAATTATTTAGAGCCCAACCTCCTCTCCAAGTTAGATCATATGACTCTTATTGTGTGGCTATCTTTTCAGGGTATATCAGACGGTTATTATATCAAGACTACTACCTATGATTTCTCTAGATCTCCATATAATATTGTAATGGCCTCCATTGAGAGGTGTGCTAAAAGCATCAAATACATCATCTAAAAAAAATTCACTGTAAACAACAAGTGTCTTCTAGTGAGGCTTGAGAGATAGATACGTTCTTGGTAAGAGAATTTGCAACTTTTATATCTTCTATAGTTGAATAACATCTTGGTTATTTCACCCCCGAATTAGGTTCGTCCGAACTAGAACAAAATTGTGTACTTCGTGTGTTTGGTTTGGTGTCCTTGCTCGATTGTTTGTACTGATTGGTTATCGCTTCTCTGCAATCACTTCCGCTAAGGGCTAAATTTCTAACAGCTAGTATCAGAGCATATGTTGCTGGAATTCCTTGGTGAAGATTACAGATCTGAGGTTTACAAAGGTTAAGCATTCGATAATATGATCAATTTTAATCTCTGGAAGGTGGACATGTATAACACGCTGGTTCAACAGGGTTTGGATCTAGCCCTGAAAGAAGAAAAAGAGAGGCTAATCGCATGCGGCAGGAGGAAATGAGAGAAAATTTATTCAAAATCCTTGAGTTTAATCCGGCATTCATTGACGAACTATGTCAGTTGCAGGAGAAGCATGGCAAGTTTGTGGACAAGACTCAGAAATGACTACTCAAAATTGTCATAACATGATCAAATGTACTGGAAGATAAAATTGTTATGCTTCTCAATGAAGAAATGTACCGCTCTTCAAGATCATAAAGTGTAATTCAATACGGGGCAATGAACGCAGATGATATAAGAGAAGAGGCTTTCAACTTGATATATTCACTGATAAATTCATACAAGCATTTGATAACCACCATGCTAGACAGGAGATCTACCAAGGAAAAAATTTCAGTAGCCGGTGTGATCAAGGACTTCGAGGATGATGAACTTAGGAAGGAGAGTTAGAAATCAGCATCTACTTCTATGAGTTTTTTGGCGGTGGATGGTACTTCAACTGGAAGAAAAAGTGCGTGTAAAGATGGTGCATGTTGCCACAATTGCAGAGGGATTGGGCATTACAAGAGAGATTGTCACAAGTGGTTGAATTAGAGGGGTGTCAACTTAGTCAGCGCTGCTAAATTAGGTGATAACTTAGACTGTCTTCTTATTTCATGTTCTTTAGATGTGGATTTTGAACGGTTTCTTGATTAGGGTAGTTTTTCTCGTATTTGCTCCATGAGAGAGATATTTTCTACTTACAAGTGTAGAACAGGTCGTTATGTGAGAACAGGGATTAGTGAGATTTTTGACATAGTGGGTAAGGGAATAGTTGAGTTGAAAATGCCAAACATAAAGGAGTTTACACTAGAGAATGTCATGCATATTCATTTGTTAAAACGGAACCTAATATCCTTGCTTACTCTAGAAGCAAGTGCAGGTACACAACTCAATGTGGAGTTTTATTGGTTTGGGAATGTCATCGTAAGGTGATGAAGGGAAAGAGGGGTGTTGAGGCAAGTCAGCACAACACAATCTCTACAAGCTTTGTGGGAACGAAACAACTCGGGCGACTGATTTGAAGTTCTATGTTCCTAAAGCATTATCTACTTCACCGCTACTCGAATCATCGAAACATGTCTGCGACGTTCGAGGTGGAAAGTACCTCGGGGTTGGTAGAGTTCGTGCGGAGGGTGGTGCCTTCGTCAACTGTTGACGTCTAGTGGGGTATGTCTTTGAGGGGGCATACTGTTGGAGAAATAACAGGTGGAGGTAGATTCGACTAGCAAAAGAAGTCACTGAACTTGGTTGTTTGCAAGAGTAGAATGAAAAAGTCTAAAATAAATTATCACTCAGGTGTGAAAGCATGAGTATGCAATCCAGTGTGGAGATTGTTGTTGCATACTAGGTTCGATGTGAAGAGAAGACGCTAAAGCAAGAAGATGATTTGAAGCGAATACTGGAAAAAGAAGGGAGTAGCAACAACAGCAGAAAGATGCAAAACCATGTTGCAGTCAACTGCATAAAATAGCAGTCAACTGCAACAGTTGGTGAGCTCTCTGACTTGGAGCGATCCAAAGTAGTCGACTGCTATTCTTAGCAATTGACCGTAAGTGTGCAACTGATGCTATTTGGGCCAATTCTTGGAGAATTGTTTAGAGTTTAACTTCCTCTCCAAGTTAGATAGTATGGCTCTTATCATGTTGCCATCTCTTCAGGGTACATCAGATGGTTATAGTTTCAAGATTCAAGACTACAACCTAGGGTATCTCTAGATCTCTATATAATATTGTAATGCCTTCCATTGAAAGGTGTGTCAAAAGTATCAAGGACTTCATCTGAGAGTTTTCCACTGTAAACAACAAGTATTCTCAAGTAAAGCTTGAGAGATAGATATGTTCTTGGTAATAGTGATTATAACTCTTGTATCTTTTCTAGTTGAAAAACATCTTGGTTATTTTTCATCCGGATTAGATTCGTCCGAACCGGGACAAAATTGATCGCTTTGTGTATTTAGTTTGGTCTACTTGCTTGATTATTTGTATTGATCGGTTATCACTTATCCTCAATCACTTCCTATGCGGGCTAAGTTCCAACACTCCCTTTCTATTGATGTAACTACCGTTCCGCTATTTTCATTTTCCCCCTTTTTGTAATATTTTATTTTTAATTGAATAAAATACTCGATTTTCCTTCATTCTTGATTATTTTAATTTAATTTGTTCATGAAATTCTTCGTTCTTCATGATTGAGCGATTTTGTTGATCTTATTTTCTTCTATTTAATTGCAGGTATTTTTATTTAAACCCTATTGATTTAGGTCTACCTCTTATTGAACCCTAAAACCCAATTTCAGTTGTTCTTAACCCAAAACCTGCTATTATTGGGTCTTAAACTACTAACCCAACATCCTAATTGTACCCTATAAATACAACTCTATTGAAAACCCTAAAAATTACACAAATTGAAACCCTATAGCCTTCTATTCTCTCTCCCCATCCAAATTCTCCCGCTCAAACCCACCTCCTTCTTCTCCGGCCATCCCCCGACCTTCGGCAACCAATCTAGTCGCCATAACCACCCCTTCGTCCACCCCACTTTCGGCGACTACCTACCTCGTTGCCACCCTCCTTTCGACGCCGCCAGCACACCCCGAAACCCCTTCTTCCTCTGTCCTCGACATCAACGACAGCCAAACCCCAGCGCTGCTCCTCTATCCCGATCGCCAGCACAGTGCTGCCGTGCTTCGCTGTCATCACCGTCATGCCAGTCGACGCCAGCGATAACCATCGTCGAGCCAGACCCCCCTTTTGGCCGATGCCATTACTGTCTTCTGTCTTGCTGTTATTGCTTTTAGGTTCTCTCTTGCACGTATATCGCACATGTTAATTTGCGCTAGTTCGTGGGTTTGTTGCTTCGGGATCCTTATCCTGTTATTCTTGGTATTCAATTTCACCGTTATTAAGGCAAGTCACTTCCTCTTGAATTGTTAATTGTATCAAATTCAAGTTTTGTTGAAACTCTTACAAGTAGATCTCTTTGTTATCGTATTATACATTGTTCATCTCCTTCATTGGGTATATTGATCTAATATCCTGGTCGGATAGTATATTTGTATTTTTATTATTTTTATATTAAAATACTTTTGTGGAAATTCTTGGTTTTACTAAATAAAAACATACCTGTGAATATATACTAGTAAATATAAATATGTGTTGTATTGGTTTTGTGCACTTGTACAAAATTCTGTAAAATACGTTTTTGAGACAATGTCTGGAAAATTCCGGGCAGATATTAAAAATTATTATTCTATTTTTATTTTCAGAATTGAAATATTTTTGGTGGATATTACCCGGTTTTGTTAATAAACATTATCTGTATATATTTACCAGTCTGTATATATCTGTATTGTATCAAATTGGTACTGTAATCTTCCGAGCCGATAATAAAATTTATTTTATTATTATTTTCGGAATTAATTTATTTTTATGCGGATTATGCAGTTTAACAAATGAAAATTATTGGTATATATATATATATATATATATATATATATATTGGTACTGTAATCTTCCGAGCCGATAATAAAATTTATTTTATTATTATTTTCGGAATTAATTTATTTTTATGCGGATTATGCAGTTTAACAAATGAAAATTATTGGTATATATATATATATATATATATATATATATATATATATATATATATATATATATATATATATATATATATATATATATATACTGACGCATATTGTATCGATTTCGTACGTTTGGACAAATCGTGTAGTATGTGTTTTGAACAAAAATGTCTTATTTTTATCATGATTAATCAAAATTGGATGTCTAGGATTTGTTTGGAGAGTTAAAACCTAGGTTTTAGGATTAATTAGAGATACATAAGAGTTGAATAAGTAGATTTCATCTAGAACCCTCTCCTCCACCTCACCCCTCCACCTCACCCCCTCCACCTCATCAATCTTTGGCTGGCCAACTTGCTCTATGGGGGTTTTGGATTAATCCCTTGATGCAATTGCACTCTCCCCCTTCTTATTCCTTCTATAAATACCCCTCCCCTTCACCTCTTTTCTCATTTACAAGAAATAAATAGAGAGTAAAAGAAAGAGAAGAAAATCCTAATTTGAGAGTTCTTCATTAAAGGTTGTAGTAGAAGCTAGGAGGAAGGAGACGGTG
This sequence comes from Hemerocallis citrina, assembly GCA_017893485.1. Taxonomy (NCBI): domain Eukaryota; kingdom Viridiplantae; phylum Streptophyta; class Magnoliopsida; order Asparagales; family Asphodelaceae; genus Hemerocallis; species Hemerocallis citrina. Next base: position 206,370,725 of record CM030359.1, read on the forward strand.
CTTGTCTAGTTCTTCCTACAAAGAGAATCAAAGGTGGGGGGGTTCTCTACTTCTCTTTGTTGTGTTTTTGTTCTTTTTTATTTATGATTTGTTGTATGTGTAGAAAGAACCCATTCTTAGGGTTAACTATTGTATGTGAAAAATAACCCACCTTTAGGGTTAGATATTTGTGTATGTGAAAAAGAACCCATCTTTGGGGTTAATTATTGTTGCTTGTGAGAAAGAACTCATCTTATGATGTTTTGTTGTTGTAGGTTAAAAAGAACCCATCTTTATGAGGTGTGGATGTTGTATGTGTGTGTTTCTAAATAACTTGGACTAAATCTTAAGCATAAACATGGTTGTAGGGATCAAAATGATCCGATGAAAATATGGATGGTAGAACTCAAACAAATGGCATAAAGATCGAATCTTTAAGACCTTGTATTGTTATTGTTGTTATGTGGTTATTTTGGCTAAATAAAAATTAACAACTTGGACTAATTATATGTTCATATGAGTAGTGAGAGTCAAAAAAGGACCACATGAAGAATTTTGAATGTAAAACTTACTAAAAGCACATAAAGATGGAATCTTTAACCTTGTTATGATTATTGTTTTTATTATGGTTATTTTGTTTAACACAAACTGCAACTTGAACTATAACTATGAGCATATAAGATTAGTGTAGTAAAAAAATACTTACATACCCATTCTAGGGTTGTAGAACTCAACAAGCTAACAAAAGATAAGTCTTTTGTTGTAGCTACTTGTTAAAAATCAAGTCGTTGGTAAATCTAGTTCATGAAAGATTAAGCTTCTATTTTTGCTTCTAGGTTGTGAAAAATTAAGCTTCCATTTTGTTTCTATAATTGCAAAGATTAGTTCTTTTATGTTTATTTAACTTCTATGGTAGAAAGAATTAGTTCTTTTTGTAGCATGTCTATTTTGCTTTTATGATAGAAAGGATTACTTCTTTTCATATTGTATGTAGGAACTTGTAGGTTGAAGAAAAGTGGGTTTGTAATATGTAGGAATTTGTAGATTCAATAAAAGTAGGTTTTGTATTATTTAGAACTTTTAGATTAAATAAAAGTAGATTTGTAATATGCAGATAGTTGTAATTCATAAAACAATTAGTTTTTGTAATATGTAAGAAATTGTAATTCATAGAGGAGGTAGTTTATGTAATAGCTAGATAAAGTCCTTAGAAGTCTTTATAAGTTTACTACCATGCTTAAGTTGTTGTAGCTTATTGTAGTAAAGAACCATGCTTAAGTTATTGTAGTTTGTTGTAGTAAAGAATCCATGCTTGAGTTGTTGTACTAAGAACCCATACTTGAGTTGTTGTAGTTGTTCTAGTAAAGAACCCATCATGCTTGAGTTGTAGTAAGAAACCCATGCTTAAGTTTCTAATTATTGTAGTAAAGAACCATGCTTAAGTTGTTGTAGGTTGTTGTAGTAAAGAACCATGCTTAAGTTGTTGTAGGTTGTTGTAGTAAAGAATCCATGCTTGAGTTGTAGTAAGAAATCCATGCTTCAGTTGCTGTAATAAGAAACCCATGCTTGAGTTGCTAATTATTGTAGTAAAGAACCATGCTAAAGTTGTTTAGGTTGTTGTAGTAAAGAATCCATGCTTGAGTTGTTGTAGTAAGAAACCATGTTTGAGTTGTAGTAAGAAACCCTTGCTTGAGTTGTTAATTATTGTAGTAAAGAACCATGCTTAAGTTGTTGTAGGTTGTTGTAGTAAAGAATCCATGCTTGAGTTGTTGTAGTAAGAAACCATGCTTGAGTTGTAGTAAGAAACTCATGCTTGAGTTGCTAATTATTGTAGTAAAGAACCATGCTTAAGTTGTTGTAGGTTGTTGTAGTAAAGAACCATGCTTAAGTTGTTGTAGGTTGTTGTAGTAAAGAATCCATGCTTGTGTTGTAGTAACAAACCCATGCTTGAGTTGTAGTAAGAAACTCATGCTTGAGTTGTTGTAGTAATGAACCTATGCTTGAGTTGTAGTAAGAAACCCATGCTTGAGTTGTTGTAGTAAGAAACCCATGCTTGAGTTGTAGTAAGAAACCAATGCTTGAGTTGTTGTAGTAATGAACCCATGCATGCTTAAGTTGTATTTTGCAATGATTTTTTAAAAAAAAGGAACCCATGAATTTAGATCGCATGCTAATCTAGTTAAACTATTGAAATGAACCCATGTTCCATATTTGTTCTAGTTCGGTTTTTAAGAAGAAACCCATGGAACTAGCTCCATGATAGTTCTAGCTCAAATTGGCGAGGAACCTATGCATTTAGGTTCTAGGTGGTTCTAGCTCAACCTTGAGAAAGAACTCATGAACCTAGTCGCATGTTGCCCTAGTTCAAATTTGAAAAAAAGAACCCATAAAATCTAGTTGTATGTGGTTCTAATTGAAATTGGACCATATAATGTGAACATGCTTCATCTTCAATATATGAGTAATAATGGTTGGGAAGGTCACTAGTATTGTCAGCTCGATAAAAAGCTCATCTAGGGTATTATAGTTACCCTAGGGGTCATCAACCATCAAGACTTGTATCTTACCACCTTGGAAACTATGGATAAAGCACACCTCGAGCACCGACGGATCATAACTGATGTGGGTTGATCGCGGGCCGAGAATGTTGACGAGATCCGAGTTAAGGGTAGTGATGAGTGAGGGAGATCCCATCATCGAGGACTTGGATCGATAGGCCATGAGTTGGACCGTGATATTCTTAAGAAAGTTTATTGAAACCCCCGTGAGATTGTTTGGATTTAGTGACATCGTTAGGTTAGTAACTTATGGCTATTACTACTTAATCTTTACTTATTATCATTTTCGTCGAAGGGAAAAAGTTAGTGTTAAGGGTGATACCTTCTGATCCGACCTGTCCTATTGGCCGATACTAGGTGGTGTTATTGGTTGTACCCTTCTTGTCAAAGGGATACGGTCTGTGTCTTCTCACGAGTTGAGAGCACGGGATCTGTATCTCGTCTGTTAATTTCTGAAGTGCCTTGATAAGGTCGGGAGCGATTCCTGTCAGAGCCAGGGGGATGGACCCCAGGAACTCCGTCATATTCTATATCTAAGGGCAAGAAGCCATAGACTATGGTCTATCAGCTAGGGGGGCCACATGGGATGCTTCGAGCTAAACTGTGTTGCGGATACCCTGTGTTCGTCAGATTTTTGAGTGAGGTCCGATACACCGGGCAATAGTGGCAAACGGGGACACCACTATATTATTGCGAATGGCAGGATTAGACCGTTTCAGGGCAACCTCATCAGTCACGCTGTATCTTCAGAAACAGGTTGTGTACAAAAGTAGAATTCATGGCGCGGGTTCAAATCCTTATATATGAAGAAACGGCTTGATATGGGGCGTATGTAGTACGGGCTGCATACTGTTCCAGAGTCTTGCTTGCATTATAATGAGGGCATCATTGCATTAGCTAATCATGCATTAGATTTTACGTCATAGCATACACTGACACATCAATTATATATACACGTTTCCCTTTTTATCGATCTGTTTGCTTAAAGTGGAGAATCACTGCTAGTCATCAGCCTTAAAGCGTCAGTATATATACTGACGTCCCCATTTCAATAGGTACTGGATTGCAAGCTAGAGGTACAGGATTCAGGAGGACTCAAGGCAAGAGAAGCAAAGTCGATTTTATTTTCCACTGTAATATATGTTGTTTACTATTGTTCCATTTGTAACAATTGTTGTAATTTATTTAATTGTTGGGAAGCATCCAAGTGAAGTACCAAGTTTTGTTCTTTATTCATTGTACTCTGATGTAATTTGTTGAGAGTTGTCACACTTGGGCTTGTAAAGGTATTATTGTAACACTGATGTAATGTCTGGCAGTTTTATAACATTCGGACTTGTAATACATTTGTGTTGAATAAAAAGTTTTAAATTTTTCTGTTTTTTTGTGTATTGTGGATAATTGAATGAAAGATCTAGCTTATGTCACAGTTTTCTAGTGTATGGAAATTGGGGCATTACAATTAAGGGTTTACACGAGCTAACCCCAATTTACTTGACATCGTGCCACTTTTGACTCCAAAGATTAAATCTTTCATGTGTACATATAGAATTGATAATAGGGTTGTTCATATAATTGTCACACAAATAAATTATTCTAGAGAGAATTACTAGGTTGTATCTTTTTTGATCGATTGATGGTTGATTGATGAAAAATTGATGTATGTATGTGTTCATAATCTTATTTACCATGTTTTTATACCCTTCATGCTGATTGAGAAGTTTATCGACTAGTAGAATTGATACACATCATGTTTAATTAACTTATTTCATGAAAACTACCCAAAACTTGTATCTTGCTTGCTGGTTGTATCTTGACTTCTATTTTCGACCCAGTAGATGATCTTAAAGTAAATTACTTTCTGAATATAAATTGCAGTCTTATTTATCTAGTTTTCAGAATATTTTGAATTTCTAAATTCCGAGTTGTGTAGAAAAAGTTATGCCTATTTTACTACAGATATGTTTTTATTTCCAGATTTTTAGATTCTTGTATTTTGCATGCTTAAACTATTAAAAGGCTGATCAAATGTTAAAATTTTACACTGATTATGTCCAGATTGTTGCTTAACATGTTTAGGAGTCCAGAAAATATTTTCAATGAAATAATTATGGAGTTTTATCTTATTCTAAAAAATAAAATAACATGATATCGAAGTTCTACCTAAACATAAAATCTGTAAATGTAATACCCCGTATTTCTTATATATATATATATATATATATATATATATATATATATAAAAGAATTTGGGGTTGTCCTATAGAATTATTCTATGGGAAGGATTGTTTGAAAATCCGGTTATTTGAAGAGAATGGAGCCCACGGTTTGAAAGGTTTGAATGCTGCTATTGTATGTTGGATTTGTTGAGATTTGATCTCCCTCACGATGACGTGGAAGGGAGGATTTGTGGGGTCCGGCTTTGATTAAGAATATGTTAATGGTTTGGATTTGGTATTGAATGCTCACGGTAATTGTGAAGGGATATTGGGAATAATAGTCCCATATTGGAAATATACAAAAATAGTTTGATTATAAATATAATTGCCTATGATCAAGAGTCACCTAATTGGTTAACCACCTTTTGAGAGGCAGCCTGTGGTAGGTAGTTGTACTACATAGTAGCTAATTTGTATTCTAAAAAATATTAAAATTGTCTGAGTATTGGGGAGGGGCGTTACAAATGGTATCAGAACCGACTTTCGACACCGGGTGTGGAAGAGTGCCTCAGTATGATCCGCGTTATTGAGAGTCATTGATCTCCGGGGTCGGGTATATTCTGCGGTATTGAGAGTCACTGATCTCCGGGATCGCGTATGATCTGTGGTCTTGAGAGTGATTGATAGCCGGGTATCCGATCTGCGGTGTTAAGAGTGATTGATCTCCAGGATCGAGGACGACACCACATCAGGCTAGAAAGGCGGATCCTACACTAGATGTGTGCCCCATACTCAGCGAGGATGCTGATTTCTAAGGTGGGGTGTATGTAATACCCCGTATTATTGAAATATATATATATATATATATATATATATATATAATAATTTGGGGTTGTCCTATAGAATTATTCTATGGGAAGGATTGTTTGAAAATCCGGTTATTTGATGAGAATGGGGCCCACGGTTTGAAAGGTTTGAATGCTGCTGTTGTATGTTGGATTTGTTGAGATTTGATCTCCCTCACGATGAAGTGGAAGGGAGGATTTGTGGGGCCCGGCTTTGATTAAGAATATGTTAATGGTTTGGATTTGGTATTGAATGCTCACGGTAATTGTGAAGGGATATTGGGAATAATAGTCCCATATTGGAAATATACAAAAATAGTTTGAGTATAAATATAATTGACTATGATCAAGAGTCACCTAATTGGTTAACCACCTTTTGAGAGGCAGCCTGTGGTTGTACTACATAGTATATAATTTGTATTCTAAAAAAGATTAAAATTGTCTGAGTATTGGGGCGGGGCGTTACAGTAAAGAACAATGTGTTTAACCTAGCTACTGTTGTCGGATTTTGAAGTTTAAAAATGTTTTGGATCCGTGTGGAAGTCTAGTTTCTATAATTTCTAGCGGTTTCAGTTTTCAAATTCTGAAACAGTAGAAGATTGCATTTTTGTGCAGACTTCTCTTCCTGTCCAGAATTTTATAGTCCAGATTTTAATAGATTAATTATTCATATATCGTACTATTGTATGAATTAAAATGTGTGGACTGCATTGCATGATCCCAATGAGTTATTGTCACCATTCTAATCGTCCTATCCATGTTATCATCCTATTGTTCTCCTATTGATACTATTGTCTTTGAAATATCCCTTAATTGCTTATTATATTGTTGCATTGATAAAATAATTAACAAGCCAGGGTTTTAAAGGGTGATTTAAGTAGTGAACAAAGTAGAAACTGTACTTGGAGGAGGGGTCCGTGTTTTTCTAAATAATGTTCCCGCTATTGTTTTATCGTGTGATTGTGGATTATGGGCATAACCCAATCTATCGTGTATTGTATCGTTGCCGAAGACCGTACCATGCACCGAAAGGTGAATAGTGTTTACCGTTGCCAAGTACATGATCTACAGAGTACATCACTTAATTCTAAACGAAATTGTATGTATGCATCGAACCTATGGTATGGAACATATGGGACACAGTTGTACGTGCATTAATTAGAATTTAAATGATTAATAGACATAAGGATTGACACATCACCGACATTGCATATTGTTCTTCATTGTTCCTATTGATATCGAATATTGGCTATTTGTTATTGTTATTGATCACTGATTATTGTTACCGAATATTAAATCATTGTTTATAGTCATTGCATCGATTACCGTGATATTGATTATTGATTATCGTCTCATGTTATTGATTCATATTGATCTATTGATTCATTGTCATACCGTATTCCATTTTTCCTTGCTTTCTCTACTTGCTGTCCATGACTTGCTCTAAGGACAATTTTTCTTCTCTTTTTAGATGAAGTGTTCACTGGTAATGAAGAAGAATTACCTGCTGGGATTGGAAAGCAAATTTTCTAAAGATTTACTACTATATAATTGAATGTTATTTTTAATGAGCGTATTGTATTGAGACTTGTTACTATTGTGTTTGTGATTTATTATTGTATTGGACTTATGCACCGGATTTTATTATTGTTTCCTGATGTTGGATTATTGTTGTATTTGGTTATTTTATATTGCTTCATTCTAAGTATCATTGTTCATGAGATTATTATTATTGTCTGCATAATTATTCTGTATTGATTATATTGTTGAGTTGATCGGATAAACAGCTTGTGGGTGACGTTAGTCATTCGCTGGGCCAATATCATGTACTCGTATTCTGTATTTTTGAGAAGCGGGACGTGACAAGGTTTTTAGTGCTATCAGAACCCGGGTTTGGATAATATATCAGTCAAACGTGAATAATGAAAGGAAGTTTTGCTTGATTGATATATTAACCAAATTTGGGTTTTATCAGTTTGACTCAACAGTATGTGCAATACAGTGATCACATGAACAATTGATAACCCACTTATGATCTGGAAACTAGTCTTATTTGATTCCTCTTTGATCCCTTCCATTCATTGATTCATTATTGGGTATGATTTCATTCTTTTCTTACGCATATTCTTCTGATTTTGGTGTCATCCGTTCTTCTTCTCCCTGCTTGGTTCGTCGATCGACATCGCTCGATCTACAACGACATGTCTACAGCTTGGAGCTTCACCATCAGAATAGCACAGCGGAAGCGTGGTGAGCCCAAAATCCACATGTCCCAGGATTCTCATATTGCTTCTCCTTCCTTGCATTGTTTGCTTTCTGTCTTTCCTTGCTATTTTATTCTCCTATCCTGTCGTTTATTCATGTTAGCCTCTCATTCATGTTTGTTTCTTGCATTTTGCTTCTGCCTCTTTGTGTTCTCACTTTGACTTCTTGCTAGGTATTATCCTTGTTCATTCCTTCCCTGCTCATGTTCTTTTTTACTCTGGTGCTACTCATTCTTTTGTTTCCTCCCGATTCAACGATCTGCATCACTTGGCTAGCAGCATTATTGTAGGATCCTGTAGGCAAAGCAAATAACACTAGAGGGGGGTGAATAGTGTTGTTTAAAAAATAATTAAGAACTTGACCTTTTCATATTGTCCACTCAACTGAAAAATGAAGTACAGTCGACTTTAGTGTTAGAAAAGAAGAGTATTTTATACAAGTCTGATTTGTCGAATTATATCGAAACTTCAGTCGACTTACCAGACAAGTTTACGAATAAAACATAGAAAAATAGAAATGCAAGTTGAGAAAATACAACCACCACAGAGAATTAAGCATAGAGTACATAGCGATGTATCCTGGTTCGGTTCTCCCGACCTACATCCTATCCCCAAGCAACCCACTTGAGATTTTCCACTATTCTTGAAAAAGTACAAGAATACCTTATGGCGTTTTGACAACAACTATGTCAAACCCGTAGACCTCTCTCACTACTAGAGAGAGCAAACCCACTCTGCACCCAAGAGTGAAAAACCGACTCTACAACCAAGAGCCCTACTCTCCAACCGAGAGGACCACTCTCACAACCCGAGAGTGAAGAACAACAACAAAAAGAGTTTACAATAACCTATAGCCTTGTTTGTGATTTGTGCTTTTGTATAGTGGCTATTAGGTTAACTTCTAAAATCAGTCTAAATCGAATTCGATGTTATACTAGACTGAATTTCAGAGAACCAAGACTTAGAGAATTTGTATGCTTTTGAAATGCTTATTCTTCTCAAAAACAAAAAGCTTGAAACTTAAAGAAAATGTAATATCCCGGACGAATATTATATTGTATAAACTATTATTTTTAAATTAAAATATTTTTTAATGGAAATTACTTGGTTTTTCAAATAAAAAGTTATCTAGATATATATACTAGTAAGTATATATACGTATTGTATCAGTTTTGTGCACTTGTGCAAAATCTTGAAATATGCATTTTTGAGAAAAAAATGTCTAGAAAATACCGGGCAGATATTAAAAAATTATTATTTTATTTTTATTTCCTGAATTGAAATATTTTTGGTGGACATCACCCTGTTTTGTTAATAAACATTATATATGTATATATACTAGTCGGTATACGACTGTTTTGTATCAAATTGATACTGGAATCTTCCGAGCCAGTAATAAAATTATTTTATTTTATTTCTCGGAATTAAATTATTTTTATACTGATTTGTTCGTTTCACGAACGAAAATTATCTGTATATTCAGATATATGCACGGATTTGAATTGTATCGATTTCGTACGTTTGTACTAAATCGTGTAGTATGTGATTTTGGGAAAATGTCTATTATTCTTGATCATCATGATGAAATGAAGGGTAGAGATTGGATTAGGGTTTGATTGCAATTTAAAATTTGCAAATTGAATGGATTAGGGTTTGATGGCAATTTAAATTTACAAATGAAACCTAAATTAATTTGAGCCACAAATGAGAATGACATGGCTCATTCTCTACCATGCCTTTCTCTCCCCCTCTCATACATATTGGTCGGCCCCAACCTCAAGGCAAAAACCCTTTCATTTTGTTTCCCCTTCTCATCTTATCTCATTCTCATCCTTCTTCTTAGTTTATTTTAGAAAAAAAAATTGAAAAGAAAGGAAAAGAAAGAGGGAATCAAAATCAAAAGAAAAGAGTGGAGTTTTTCAAGGGTTTCATTTGCAAAAGGAGTTCTTGAGTTCTTGAGGAGCAAGAATAAGGAGCAAGGAGGAGGAGGCAAAAGCAAGTTCTTCCTACTTAGAAACAAAGGTGGGGGTTTCTCATTCTTATGTATTTTTGGTAAGTTTATTATTGTTGTATGTTATTTTGTGAACAATATGGACTAGATTCATGTGCATATGAATGATATGGACTAGATTAGAAGTGTATGCAAAGTTTGAAATGGTAGAACACATAAATTAGGCATAAAGATTCGGTTTTTATGGTTTTAGGGTTGATTTTGTTTACATGTGTCAAAAGTAGAATCTTGACCCGAAATTAATGTGGGAGGTTCTTTTATGTGTTGTTATCATGCTAGAATTTTTGTGGATTTTTCGGAGGCATTTCGATGGGTGAAACTAGAGTTTCCCCCAAAATAGCGAGGTTCAACTCAAAAACAGAACGCTCATTGTTTTGGGTTAGTGTCGCAGTAGGTTCAAGGGGGGAAATCTTGGGGTTCCTCTCGGAATTTGAGGTTCGGACCAACTAGAGAGTTATAGTAGACATCTTCCTCTTTCCGAATTGACTTGTCGGGTTAAACTCCGATAAGAGACACAAAAGTTATGCCCGTTACAAAATCAGGACAGCGAGCCGGCTGAGAAGCTCACTGTTCTGTTTGGTTGTCATTTTTGAGCCTCTTACGGGATGAATCTAAGGTTTGGGCCAACTAGGGAGTTGTAGTAGACATCTTCCCCTTTCCGAATTTAACTCTCGGGTTAAATTTAGATAAGCGGAGTAGGAGTTATGGTCTTGGAAAAATACAGCAACTAGCTGTTTCACAGAATGCTTGCTGTTTTGCTTCTTTGAGGTTTTAGAGTGTCTTACCTGTAGAATCTGATGTTCGGACCAACTAGAGAAGTGTAGTAGACATTCTCCCCTTTCCGAATTGACCTCTCGGGTTAAATTCCAATGAGCGAAGTAGGAGTTATGGCGTTTGCAATGTACAGCAACTGGCTGTCGTGACTGGGTTCTTGCAGTTTTGCTTCTTTAGTGTTTTAAACTGTCTTACCTGTAGAATCTGAGGTTCGGGCCAACTAGATAGTTGTAGTATACATCTTACCCTTTACTAATTGGCTTCTCGGGTTAGATTCCGATAAGAGGAATAAGAGTTATGGTATTTGAAAGGTGCAGCAGCCAGCTTTGAGCTGAGTTGCTTGCTGTTTGACTTCTTTGAGGTTTTAAAGTGTCTTACCTGTAGAATCTGAGGTTCGGATCAACTAGAGAGTTGTAGTGGACATTCTTCCCTTTCCGAATTGATCTATCGGCTTAAATTCCGATAAGTGAAGTAGGAGTTATGTCGTTTGCAAAGTACAGCAACTGGCTTTCTTGACTGGGTTCTTGCTGTTTTGCTTCTTTGATATTTTAGAGTGTCTTGCTTATTGAATCTGAGGTTCGGACCAAATAGGAAGTTGTAGTAGAGACTCTCCCCTTTCCGAATTGACCTCTCGGTTTAAATTCTAATAAGCGGAGTAGAAGTTATGGGCTTTGAAAGTTTTCAGCTTGGCTGTGTATTTGGTGGGATGGAATTGTATCTGTCTTGATTCCCTGTAGTTTTTTAGTGTCGTACTCGCTGAATCTGAGTAGCCGACCAACTAGAGAGTTGTAGTAGACGTTCTCACCTTTCCGAATTACTCTCTTGGGTTAAATTCTGATAAGTGGAATAAAAGTTATAGTCTTTCAAAGTTTCAGTTTTTCTTTGTTAAATCTGCCGATTTTTTACCACTTGTGTGTGTTCGATGGGTAGGAATGTGGAATTCCTTCTTGAATCTGAGAAAGTGGTCAAATGGGAAGTTTTAGTAGATGTTCCCATCTTTTCAAATTACCCAGTTTTGTTAGATTCTAACAAGTAGAGCAAAAGTTACAGGCTACAGAAGTTTCATCTTTTTATTGAAAAACTGTAGTTTGGTAATTGTTTGCATATGTTCGAGGTCAGGAATTTGGAATTCCTTATGGAATCTGAGAAATTGGTCAACTGGAAAGTTTTAGTAGATGTTCCCACCTTTTCAAATTGTCCAATTTCATTAGGTTCCGATGAGTAGAGCAAAATTTACTAGCTTACAAAGTTTCAGCTTTTTGTTGAAAATCTGCAGTTTGGATAAACTGTTTGCGTGTGTTCGGTAGACCGGATTTTGGATTCCTTACAGAATCTGAAATAGTGTTCCACTAGAGAGTTATGGTAGATATTCTTACCTTTCCCGGATTTTGGGCTCTTTTTAATCTAGAACAACTATGCAACTCAAGCATGGGTTCTTTCTAGAAGATTAACTAGAACAACTTCACAACTCAAGCATGGGTTCTTTTAACTAGAATGCTACAATATACCATTTAAGCATGCATGGGCTCTTTTGAATCTAGAACAACTATGCAACTCAAGCATGGGTTCCTTCTAGAAGATTAACCAGAACAACTTCACATCTCAAGCATGGGTTCTTTTGAATCTAGAATAACTACACATATATAATTCAAGCATGAATGGGTTCTTTACTAGAATACTACAAGTAGAACATGATGGGTTCTTTACTAGAATACTACAATTAGAACATGATGGGTTCTTTACTAGAATACTACAATTAGAACATGATGGGTTCTTTATTACAACTCAAGCATGGATCTTTACTACAACTCAAGCATGATTCTTTTACTACAACTCAAGCATGATTCTTTTACTACAACTTAAGCATGGATCTTTACTACAACTTAAGTATGAATCTTTACTACAACTTAAGCATGATTCTTTTACTACAACTTAAGCATGAATCTTTACCACAACTTAAGCATGGATCTTTACTACAACTTAAGCATGAATCTTTACTAGCTATTACAAAGACTACTTCTCTTTATGAATTAGAAGTCTTAAAATATTACAAAAAATCTAACTTTACTGAATTTACAAATCCTACGTATTACAAACCTTCTTTTCTTTAACCTCTTAGTTCCTACATACAACAAAGTCTACCTTTTTATGAACTAAGAGTTAGCAAGATTTGATATTTAACAAAGTAGAGAGGAATAACAACAAAAGACTTATCCTTTATTAAGATTATTGAGTTCTACAACCCCAAAATGGGTATGTAAGTATTTCTTTTACTACACTGATCTTTATATGCATATAGTTTAGTCCAAGTTTTTAGTTAACAAAAATAACAACAATTAGAACGATAATTACAACAAGCTAAAGATTCTACCTTTATGTGTTCATGGCTTTAGTCCAAGTTGTCATAGTTTTTAGTTAACAAAATAACAGCAATAAGAACAATAATTACAACAAGCTAAAGATTCCACCTTTATGTGCTCATGGCTTTAGTCCAAGATGTCATAGTTTTTAGTTAACAAAATAACAACAATAAGAACAATAAGTACAACAAGCTTAAAGATTCCACCTTTATGTGTCTTTGATAAGTTCTTCATTCTAAAACTTTTCATGTGATCCTCTTGGACTCACACTACTCATATGCACATATAATTAGTCCAAGTTGTTAAATAACCATGACAAGCTTAAAGATTCCATCTTTATGTCATTTTGTTTGAGTTCCACCATTCTATCCCTTATGTGACCATTTCTTTGATCCATACTACCATTTATGTACTCATGATTTTAGTCCAAGTTGTTTTTAACAACATACAACAACATAAAAGGGAAAAGAAAAGAACATAATGATAAGTAGAGAAACCACCACCTTGTTATTTCTAATTAGGAAGAACTAGCCAACCTTCCTTCTCTTTCCTCCTAGCTCCTATGAAAAGCTCTTAAGGAAACCTACAATGAAAACTCTCTAGTTATGGATTTGTTCTCTCTTTCTTTTCCTTTTTTTTCTTTTGGCAAATGAGGCAAGAGGTGAAGAGGGGGGGGGGGGGGGGGGGGGGGGGTTATAGGAGAAATGAGAGGGGGAGAGTGCAAATGCACCTAGGGAATTTGCAAAAACCCCCCTTGGGGTAAGGGAATGGCCAGCCCATACCTAGTGAGGTGGAGGTAAGGTGGAGGTGAGGTAGAGGGGTGAGGTAGAGGAGAGAGACTTCTAGAAGAAACGCCTTAAACCCTTATGTATCTTTAATTAATCTTAGATCCTAGGTTTAACCCTTCAAACAAAACCTAGCCATCCAAATTTGATTTATCATTACAAAAAGAGATATTTTTGTCCAAAATACACACTACAAGATTTGTACAAAAGTACGAAATCGATACAATACGCATACGTATATATTAATCTATACACCGATAATTTTCGTTTGTTAAACCGCACAATCCATATAAAATAAATTAATTCCAAAAATAATAAAAAATAAATTTTATTATCAGCTCGGAAGATTCCAGTACCAAAACGGTATAACGCATATACATATGGACTGGTATTCATACAGATGATGATTTATAATTAACTACGTAATATCCACGAAAAATATTTCAAATCTAAAAAATAAAATAAAATAATTAAATAATTAAATAATAAAAATAAAAATATTATTAATAATTGATCAGGATATTACAATACTCCTTTCTTAAAATAGTTCTGTCCTCAGAACTGTACTTAAGTAGGAAGAACAGAAAACAAAAACAACACTCAAAATAACTCAGGAAAAGAAAGCTTCATTCGGCTTTCCGACTCCCAAGTGGCTTCCTCCACAAACTGATTCTTCCAAAGAACCTTGACCATCGGAATAGTTTTGTTCCTTAGCACTTTATCCTGATGATCGATAATACTCACTGGCCGCTCCTTATATGTAAGATCCACTCATAGGTCTTCGAAAATGTCTGGCAGCTGATGACTCGGATCTGGTACATATTTCCTCAGCATCGAAACGTGAAATACATCAAATACATCATGCACCTAGGACAATTCGGCTGGTAGCTTTAGTCTGTACGCCATCTTTCCGATCCTCTTCAAAATCTGGTAAGATCCAATATATCTCGGTGCTAACTTGCCACCCTTCCCGATCCCGATCACTCCCTTTGTAGGTGAGACTTTCAAAAATACCGAATCACCTTTTTCGAATTCCAAATCTCGTCGGCGGTTGTCGGCGCAGGTCTTCTGCCTGCTTTGTGCTACTTGCATCCTCTTTCTGATTAGCTCAATCTTTTCGGATGTTTGCTGCACTATTTCAGGTCCGAACATCTTCCTTTCCCCTACTTCGAACCAGCACACGGGAGTCTTACACCTCCTTCCATACAAAGCTTCATATGGAGCCATCTCAATACTTGCTTGATAGTTGTTATTATATGCAAACTCTACCAATGCTAAGTGTCGTTCCCAGCTCCTTCCGAAGTCCATTATGCACGCTCTCAGCATATCCTCGAGAATTCTGTTAACTTTATCTGTCTGCCCATTAGTCTACGGGTGGAAAGCTATGCTAAAAATTGATCTCGTTCCTAAAGCTTCTTACAGATTCTACCAAAATCGGGATGTAAACCTTGCATCTCGGTCGGAAACGATCGACACTGGCACCCCATGTAGCCTTACAGTGCCCTCGATGTAGACCTCTGCTAGCTTTTCCACTGACCAAGTCGTCTTTACTGGAAGAAAATGTGCAGACTTTGTCAAACGGTCCACTATTACCCAAATTGAGTCATTCTCTTTTGAACTTCTGGGCAGTCCCGTGGTGAAATCCATGCTGATATTCTCACATTTCCACTCTGGAATGGGTAGTGGTTGCAGTAGACCTCCTGGTTTCTGGTTTTTCGCCTTAACTTTCTGACATATAAGGCATTTGGCCACAAATCGTGCCACATCCCACTTCATTCCAACCCACCAGAAATGTTGTTTTATGTCTTTATACATCTTTCTACTTCCTGGGTGAACTGTGAGTAAGGTGGGGTGTACTTCTTTCATGATATCTTCCCGCAACTCATCAACTTTAGGCATACACAACCTGCTTCCAGACCAAAGCGACCCTTCCTTCACACTGAACTCTGAGACTTTTCCTTCATTGACTAGCCGCTTTTGTGCTTCAATCTCTGCATCACCCATTTGAGCCTTCTTGACTCGGTCATTCAGACTCGGTTGCAATTCCAGACGTGCCAAAACTGTGCTTAAATCTTAAACAATTATTTCAATACCGGCTTGTCTGATCTCGTCCTTTAGCTCTCTTCTTGTTGCAATGAGCATGGCTACACTTCTTTTTCTGCTGAGCGCATCTGCCACGACATTGGCTTTTCCCGGATGGTATAAAATTTCCGGTCTGATGTCTTCCAAAACCTCCAACCATCATCTCTGTCTGAGATTCAAATCTTTTTGCTGGTAGATATACTTCACGCTTTTATGGTCGATAAACATTACTACCTTCGACCCATAGACATAGTGCCATCACAATTTCAGAGCAAAAATTATCGCAGCCAATTCCAAGTCGTGTGTCGAGTAATTCTTCTCATGTGGTCAAAGTTGTCTCGACCCGTATGCTATGACCTTTCCTTCTTGCATCAGGACACACCCAAATCCCAAAAACGAAGCATCACTGAAGATTACATATCCCTTATGTGGTTGAGGCAGAACCAAAATCGGTGTAGAAATCAGTTTGTTCTTCATCTCTTGGAAACTCCCTTCGTACTTCTCAGTCCAATCAAAACTTACATTTTTCTTGGTTAGCGTTGTAAGTGGTACAGCAATTCTGGCATAGTTCTTGATGAACTTCCTGTAGTACCCTGTCATGCCTAAGAAGCTTCTGACCTCCTTCACAGTTCTCGGCTGAGACCAACTTTTTACTGCCTCGATCTTCTGCGGGTCTGTAGCCACTGTCTCCTTAGAAAGGACATGGCCCAAGAATGCCACTTTTGATTTTCAGAATTCACACTTTGACAGTTTGGCATAAAGTTGATGCTCTCGTAGCTTGATCAATACTGCAGTTAGATGCTCAGCATGCTCCTGTTATGTTTTTGAATATACCAATATATTGTCTAGGAAGACAACCGCGAATGAATCGATGAATGGTTGCAAGATACGGTTCATCATGTCCATGAAGATTGCTGGAGCATTGGTCACCCCCAATGGCATCACCAAAAACTCATAATGACCGTGCTGAGTTCAGAATGCTGTCTTGGGTATATCTTCTTTTTTTACCAGAACTTGATGATAGCCTGAACGCAAATCAATCTTTGAGAATACAGCCGCTCCCTATAGCTGATCAAACAAGTCATCGATCCTAGGAATGGGGTACCGGTTCCGAACAGTAACCTTATTGAACTCCCGATAATCGATGCACATTCTCGCGGTTCCATCCTTCTTCTTCACAAGTAGCACGGGCGCTCCCCAGGGTGAGGCACTTGGCCTGATGAATCCCTTCTGTAGCAGTTCTTCAATTTGCTCCTTCACTTCTTTCTGCTCTACTGGTGCCATCCGATATGGTGTCTTAGACACTGGTGCGCTGTCCGGCTGGATAGTAATGCTGAACTCAACATCCCTATGTGGTGGGAGTCCAAGTAATTCTTCCAAAAATATGCAGGAAAATTTTCGTACAATTGGTATCACCTTGACTTCACTCGGCACGCGTACTCTAGTTGCACCTGCAAGGATTTCTTCACTCTGCTTCTTCTTTCCTTGGAACACAATTTCTGGTCCTCCGGATGGGGTAATGACTACCCTCTTCTCCTTGCAATCGATGCTAGCCTTATGCTTAGACATCCAATCCATCCCAATAATCACGTCTGTCCCTGCAAAGCCCAGCTCTCGTAAATCTATACTCAGGCTCTCTCCGTCAATCAGGGGATTGCATCCCTTGTAGCACAAATTTGTAAGGAGAGTTGCTCCAGATGGGGTAGCGACCAACAAAACCGAGTCCGGAGTTGCCTCCTAGGTGCATTTTAACTTCCTTGAAAAAACTTCAGACACAAAAGAATGTGATGACCCACTATCAAATAAAACAGTTGCCTGAATTTCATTTATATTAATCCATCCTATTTACAAAAATGTTTATTTCATTATTGTCTTATGCCAAAATTTTCAAAATACTATAATAAACTTAGCAATAATTTCTTCACCTACCGGTGATGACTCCCTCGTCCTCATCGGCGTCTTCCTCCGTGAGCGCGAATACTCACCCTTGGCGGGCAATCCCCTTCCATTTGTTGTTTGCCTTAGGTGCTGGCCAATCATTGCCCCTCCGAAGCTGGGGACAGTCTGGTCGAACATGGCCAATCTTCTCGCAATTGTAACATGTACAGGTATCACTCTGAAAGTTCTTCTTTGGGCATTGGCTCTTGAAGTGTCCTTGCTCGCCGCATACGAAACAGCTCCCTATCTTGGCACCTCCGGTGTTGCCAACAGTCTTCTGAAATTTTTGATTTCCACCCCGATTCCTGAATCCTGATACTGGTGCAGGCCTCTTTCCCTTGTTCCACCCTCCTGTATTACCTTGCGGTTCTGGTCCTCTGCTCATATCTAACTCTGTTGTAGCTGCACGACGGACCAATTTCTCGAACCTCCGGATGCAAAAAGGTACCATTTTGGTTCTAAGTATGGGCCTAAGCCCCTGCTCAAACCTCTTGGTTTTCTTGACCTCATCCTGTACCATTTCTGAAGCATAGCGAGACAACTGTGTGAACTTGGTTTCGTATTCACGAACCGTCTTGCTTCCTTGCTTTAGGTTGAAGAATTCCATGTCCTTTTCCTCCTGCACATCTAAGGGAAAGTAGTGTTGCCTGAACTCTCCTAAGAAATCTTTCCAGCCAATGGGTCCTTCTCCCATGCCCCTTTTAGTCGACTGCCACCAGACCCCGGCATCTTTCTCTAGCAGAATGCTGGCCAACCTGACCTTGCTGTCCTCCGGTGTCAGCATCACCTCAAACACTGTCTCGAATTGACGAATCCAGTCGTCAGCTACCATCGAATCTGCCTTGCCCTCAAAAATGGGCGGCCTCATCCTTCGGAAGGATTTAACCATCCTGACGGGGTCGGTAGCTGCTACTCCATGGTTACCTGAGGGTGCTCCCTGTTGCTGCACATTGTTTCGGCTTGCCTCTGCTAGGTCACCGAGAGCTTGGTACATATGAGCGAATTCTACCCCTATATCCAGACCTACACCATTGCCTCCACTACCTTCGCCCTCAATCAGGTCGATCCTACCGCTTCTTGTTCTGCGAGATTTCTGATAGACAAAAATAATGGAACATACAAGGACATCATATTATAATATTCCAAAAATAACATCCATCCAATCTCAACATGCAAATAAGACTTGTAGAAAATGTAAGGCTAAACTTCATTTCATTATAACCCCATATCTTACATATGCATTTTTTTTCCTTACATTATACCATACATATAGGTAGCAAAATAAAAAAAACCACAAAATAACCTACGGGCACCTAACCGCCTAATCGGTACTACTAGTGTCTCCTGCAGGGTTCCCCCCAGCAGGTGGTGGTCCGAGTAGTGCATGCAACTGAGTGATCTGCGCCTGATGCTCCGCGCACTTGCGCTCTAGGCGCACAAACTGCACACGGTGAGTGTGCTTCATGACCACTGTCCTGCGGTCAGCCCTCGCCATGGCCCTCCTCAATTCTGCCACTTCCCTCTCATTGTTGAGGGTCACGAACTCGTAAGAGTCCATCCTGGTCTCGAGAAAGGCGTGGCACCAACCCCACGTTGCGAGGTCACTGAATACATGCTCAAAGGTCCGCTCCACTGTAAGCTGGGGCAATGGTGGGGGTGGCGGTACTGGGATCTGGCCATCTGTAGGGGCAACCCTTACTGCGGTAGCTGCTGTGGCCCCATTGGCCAACCCAACTCCAATTGGTGACTCATCGCCATCAGTGATGGGATCTAGATCTGAGTCCACCTCGACCATTATCCCATTTGCCCACCCATTCCCAAGGGGGATCGCTCCGTCAGCCATCCTGCAAGGAGTGGACACGAGAATTAGCCAAGATATAGAAATATCGTAAAACATAAGTTGAAGAAAATAACAGTATGAATTATAATTATCTACAACAAGCTAAAAAACTAACTCCTACAAGGCATCTAAGTCTATTTCCCTACTGTGTTGGGCTATAAATTGAAGTCGGCTCTGATACAACTCTGTAACACCCCAAACATCCTATAAGGAAAATTCGAGACACGAACCAGGACCTTTACATTCAATTAGTCACAATACACAGAAAAATTAAAAATTTTAAAACTTTTTACTTAATACAATATTACAGTCGAATGTTCCCATTGTTTCAATAGATTACATCAGAGTATACAAGAATGAAACAATAAACATCGGGCTCTTCACTTGGAAGCCATGCCTTGACTAGAGTTCTCGCGAGCTGGTGATTCCATATCCACAACCTATTAGAGTGGGGACGCCAGTACATATACTGACGCTTAAAGGCTGATGACTAGCAGCGAATCTCAAAAACAAACATATCAAGCATGGTAAATGTATCGGTGTAGTTTAATTGTTCGTGAGTGCAATGCCTTAAAACCTAATGCAATATCAACTAAGCTAGGATGCTCTTATTCTAATGCATGCGAGAATCTGGAGTCGTATGCATCCCATAACTACATACGTCCATATCAAGTCGTTCTCCATATTTAGTAATTTGAACCCGCGTAATGAATTTCTACTTTTGTACACAACCTGTTCCTAATAGATACAACGTGACTGATAAGGTTGCAGACGTGATCAAGTCGCACCAATGCAGTACGTTCATGGTGTCTATATTTGCCACTACTACCTGGCACACCGGACCTCACTCAAAAGCCAGACAAACGCAGGGTATCCGCAGCACAGGTTAGCACGAAGCATCCCCTGTTGCACCCATAACTCATAGACCGTGGTATAAAGCCCGTTCGCTTCCCCGCCATAGAACGTGACGGAACTTCCGGGGTCCATCCCTAGTTCCGAAAGGAGAACCTCTCGTTCTTATCATGGTACTTCAGGAATTAACAGTGTGAGATACTGTAACTCTTGTTTTCCTAAAAATGTGTTTTTGTGCATTTTCTGTATTTTAAAAATTTTTGCAAATTATTTTCTAGTTTTCAAATTCTTTGGACAAAATGTATTTGGATCTTCTATTTTAAAATTTATTTCCGATCAATAAATTTATTTGCAACTATTTTCTATGATTTTTTTTATAATAAAAATTCTTATTTTGTTATTATTACTCTTATTATTATTATTGTTATTAGTATTATTGTTCTTATTAATATTTTTGACTAGTTATTAAAAATCCACTTTTATCTTCTAACTATATTTGTAGTATTTTAAATAAATTATATTCTGTAATGCAAATTGTATTTTTATTTTGAACAATATTTTTATTGGTTAATTTATTTTTCCTATTCTATTTTAAAACTCTATTCTATTTAATTCATCACTTAACCAAACCCATTAACTTTCTTTTTCACCTAAAATCCAATACACTAATACCCAAACCTATATATATAATCCTATACCAATTTTTTTCATCATCAGATTTATATCCTACCATCTTTACTTTCCTAATACTCCTTCCTTCTTGACCGAACCTATAACCAACCTATTACCTTTTATTCTTTCCAAATAACAACCTACCAATACTTACCTTCCGAACCTATAACCAACCTATTAGAGCATCCACAGTGGTATTTCTCATATCTATTATATGGCAGCTACAGTAATAGCATATGGGGGACGATCATGCAGCAGTGGTTTGTTAAATTTTTCTCATTTGGGAGAGACGGGGAAACATTCCCCGTCTCGCCCCAAAAATTTTTTTTTTTAAAAAAAGGATGAAAAAAGAGACGTTGAAGAGAGCGGTAGAGAGACATTGAAAGGCAATTTGGGAAACAAAAAAAAAAAATCCAAAAAGAAAAAAATAATAATAATAATAATTATTGTCAGACAGTATATCATATACCGGACGGGGAATGTTTCCCCGTCTGAGGAGCTTTTAAAAAAATAAATAAATAAATAAAAGGGAAAGACGGTATATCATATACCGGACGGTATATCATATACCGGACGACCCTTTTTAAAAAAATAAATAAATAAATAAAAAATTTAGACGGTATATGTTTTTCCGTCTCACTCGATTAAAATATTATAAAATCGGAGCGACGGTATATGATATCCCGTCCTTTATAATTTGAGAATGGGTATTTCGTTTCTCATATATGAGAAACAGATATAGAAGGCTTGCTAAAAATTGGGAAAATAGAAAACCACTGCAGACGATCGTTTCTTATAAAATGGCAAACTGCCAATTATAAGAAACCGCTGTGGATGCTCTTACCTTTTATACTTTCCAAATAACAACCTACCAATACTTACCTTCCTAATTAAAAACCCACCAAGCCTACCTATCGTGAGCTTCTATCCCCCTTCATACACGGATCCAACAAGCACCCGACCCTTTACTTCTTCCCTGTAGCCGCCCATTACACCCTCCCCTTTTCTTCTAACCCTAAACTCCTGTACATCCCTATATATATTTCTACCTTGTTACAAATTATATTGTATTTCTCCCTAACCATTACGCCGTGTTTCATCTCCCCCGTTTCTCTCCATCTGCCATCTCGGCTCTCTTGCTCTTGGGGTTTTCTTGCGCGTGCTCGAGTGCGCGTGTGGATCGTTCGTGAGTTCGTGGATTTTCGTTCGTGGGATTTGCTCCTACTTTTGATTTTCATCGTTCTTCATCCCAAATTAAGGCAAGTAACATGTACTCCAATTCATTTGTTTGATACAAGTTAAAAAGTTCACCTATATTGTAGTTGGGTCTAGAGACAACCAAAGATTGTGTTTTCCTTGATGGATTTTGTCTCTATTGTGATAATTTGGCCATATATGACTTATAACACTAATTTTGATAGGAGATAACCTAGGTTTTGCCTAAATCTTGATTTTTAGTCATGTATGTGAATATTTGTGTGAATTGATGTTTGAATGAATACCCATGTGAAATAATAGGAGTAGACTTGTTAGTAACCCTAAAACATGATGTTTAGATGTTTGGTAGGTTGTATTTCAAGTTTGGTTGTGTTTAGATCAATATTCTTGAAGTTATAATTTTCTTGATTAGAAGTGTAAAATCTGTATTTACTGGGTGTTCTGTTTTGATTGCTGTTTTTGTCTATGCTAAAGCCAGTATCTTGATTTATGTACAAAATATGAATTTTAGATAATTTTGTCTATTTTCAAACCCCACTAGTTTTCCTTGATTTGGATTTCGTATGACTGAGTTATGACTGTTTTAGTACAGAGGTGTCGATCTATTCCAGATTCTATTTTGGGTTGATTTTGTTAACAAAATATTTTCAAGAACTATTCTATACATATTATCTTGATCTAATATTTTGGTCAGTGTTTCTTTATAAAGTTGGGAACTACCCAGATTTTTGATGAATTTTAAAGACAAGTTTTATGTGGTGTTTTATGCTCTTTTCTAAAATCTACTCATGTTGTATTTTGCTTACTGTGTAGTAAAGAATCTTGTTTTCACTATAATTTCTTATACTGGATGAAAATTCTTTGTGAAATATGAAATTTAGTAAAATCTATGTATTTTCATATCCCTTTGGCGGAATTGGATTTCGATTCACTGATTGCGAGATATCTTAGTTTTCGTACAGTAGTGTTGAGATTTCCAGATTCGTTAAACTATGTTTTCTCGATGCTTCCTTATTTTTGATGCCTTATCAAATCTTACTGGAATATTATGGTACTTGTTATTTTGATTCTAGACATATAGGGGAATACCCCAGATTTTTCGTGAATTTATTTAATGTGTTTTCATGCCCTTGAATTCGTTTTCCTGATTTCTGACTGAACATGATTTCTGTCTTCAAATCAGTTTTGAGCTGAGTTGTTGTAAACTAGTATATAAATTAATTATACTCATTGGATTCGAGTGGATGTCTAGTTTCCAGATCCTTCGACAGATCTAGGTTTGCATTTCTGTAGAGACCAGAATCACTGTTTTTGTACTGATCTATCATGCTGTCCTGATTATGAACATACACTGTTTTGCTCGTTTAGGTGACTGTATATCATCTATACATGCTGATTTGTTTTTCTGAACCTAATACCAATTATACCATGTCAATTTGACACTATTTAATACACATCCATATCTGTTTGATAACCATAATAAAAGTAACCAAGCCGGGGTTTTAAGGGAAAGATCTAATAGTGGATAATTCAGAAACGTGTACTTAGAAGGGGGCCCGTGTTTTCCATATTTGAAATTTTGTATATGATTTGGATTATTTGAAATTTGGTATATGATTTGGTTAATTTGGAATTTGGTATACGATTTGGTTAATTTGGAATTTGGTATATGATTTGGTTAATTAGGAATTTGGTATATGATTTGGATTACTTGTCCCCGAGTATACTGCCCTCTATGGTCCACTACGAAATCTAAAGCGAAATTGTTTGTTATAGCAACCATGTGATAAAAGTTAGGGCGCATGAAGTGCTACCTAGATAGTAATCACACAAGACTTATAAGAACATAACATCTGAATCTGTATCTGTTATCTGAATATCTAACTATCTGTTACCTGATTATCCTGATTATCCTGATGACCTGATACTTGATACATGTTTACCTGTTTACCTGTTGACCCGTTTACCTGACACTTGACTCATGTTACCTGTACATGTTAGTATACCATGTTGCTAGTTAGTTTCTCCATGTACTTGTATCCTACATTATTTGTGACCCGCGACTTGCAATTGATGGGTACTTGTGTTTTCTCTTTTCCTCTTTCCTGCATTTGTTGAATTGCAGATTTTGGAGGACCGGTTCCAGACGGTATTGGTGACATGATGTACTAGATGCTGGAATTTTGCTATTATTATTTCTTGTAGTTGGTTTGAACAATAGTTGTATTCATGTACTTGGATTTATTCTTGTATTTGGGCAATGTGACCCAGGATTATTTGTGTATTTTAGATCATGACTATTTGAGATTAATATATTTTATTTCAAGTATTCTTGTTGGTAATTAGTTCATATGTGCATCTGGTTGACTTTTCTGGCTTCCGACTCTGATTATTTTGTGAGATATTGTAAAGATTCCTAAACAGCTTATGAATGAGGAAAATCATTCGCTGGGCTTTTGTTATGTACTTGTATTCTGTATTCTTTTTGGGAAGGGGCGTGAAAGATACGCAACCCGTGCTCCCAACACGTGAGAAGACACTGTACATATCCCTTTGATGGGAAGGTACAACCCAATAACACCACCTAGTGTCGGCCTACAGGACGAGTTGGGTCATAAGGTATCATCCCTAATACCAACTCCTCTAGCAAAAATGGTTAAGTAAAGATCTTTATAAGTTACTACCCTAATAATGTCACTAATCCTAAACAATTTTACAGGATTTTTGATTTAGATTATCATGGTCCAACTCATGGTCCATCGATCCAAGACACTAGTGACGGAATCTCCCTCACTCATCATTACCCCTAACTCGGATCTCGTCAACACTCTCAGCCCGCGATCAACCCACACCAGTCAAAATCCGTCGGCGCCTGATGTGAGATTTATCCATAGTCTCCAAGGTGGTAAGATGTGGGTCTTGATGGTAGATGACCCCTAGGGTAATTAGAAGACCCTAGACTAGCTTTTATCAAGCTAACTATTAATAGTGACTTTTCCAACCCTTATTACCCATGAAGATGAAGAATGTTGACATGATATGGTCCAATTTTTTTAGAACCTCATAAAACTAGAATTCATGGGTTCTTTTTCCTAAATTGAACTAAAACTACATGCAACTAGATTCTTGGGTTTTTTCTCAAGTTTGAGCAAGAATCACCTGGAAACTAAATGCATGGGTTCTCTATCAATTGAGCTAGAACTACCATGGTGGTAGTTTCATGTGTTTCTTTTTAAAGTCGACTAGAACAAATATGGAACATAGGTTTATTTCAATAATTAAACTAGAACATATAGCTCAAGCATGGGTTCATGGGTTCTTTTTAATCTTTCACTATAATACTACCATGTACAATTCAAGCATGGGTTCTTTTAACTAAAATGCTACAATATACCATTCAAGCATGCATAGGCACTTTTGAATCTAGAACAACTATGCAACTCAAGCATGGGTTCTTTTTAGAAGATTAACTAGAACAACTTCACAACTCAAGCATGGGTTCTTTTAACTAGAATGCTACAAGATACCATTCAAGCATGCATGGGATCTTTTGAATCTCGAACAACTATGCAACTCAAGCATGGGTTCTTTCTAGAAGATTAACTAGAACAACTTCACAACTCAAGCATGGGTTCTTTTGAATCTAGAATAACTACACATATACCATTCAAGCATGAATGGGTTCTTTACTAGAATACTACAATTATAACATGATGGGTTCTTTACTAGAATACTACAATTAGAACATAATGGGTTCTTTACCAGAATACTATAATTAGAACATGATGGGTTCTTTACTAGAATGCTACAATTAGAATATGATGGGTTCTTTATTACAACTCAAGCATGATTCTTACTACAACTCAAGCATGGATCTTTACTACAATTCAAGCATGATTCTTTTACTACAACTTAAGCATGGATCTTTACTACAACTTAAGCATGGATCTTTACTAGCTATTACAAAGACTACTTCTCTTTATGAATTACAAGTCTTAAAATATTATAAAAATCTAACTTTATGTAATTTACAAATCCTACATATTACAAACATTCTTTTCTTTAACCTCTTAGTTCCTACATACAACAAAGTCTACCTTTTTATGAACTAAGAGTTCGCAAGATTTGATATTTAACAAAGTAGAGAGCAATAGCAACAAAAGACTTATCTTTAATTAAGATTATTGAGTTCTACAACACCAAAATGGGTATGTAAGTATTTCTTTTACTACACTAATCTTTATGCATATAGTTTAGTCCAAGTTTTTAGTTAACAAAAATAACAACAATAAGAACAATAATTACAATAAGCTAAAGATTCCACCTTTATATGCTCATGGCTTTAGTCCAAGTTGTCATAGTTTTTAGTTAACAAAATAACAACAATAAGAACAATAATTACCACAAGCTAAAGATTACATCTTTATGTGCTCATGGCTTTAGTCCAAGTTGTCATAGTTTTTAGTTAACAAAATAACAACAATAAGAACAATAATTACAACAAGCTTAAAGATTCCACCTTTATGTGTCTTTGGCAGGTTCTTCATTCAAAAACTCTTCATGTGGTCCTCTTGGACTCACACTACTCATATGCACATATAATTAGTCCAAGTTGTTAAATAACCATGACAAGCTTAAAGATTCCATCTTTATGTCATTTTGTTTGAGTTCTACCATTCTACCCTTTATGTGACCATTTCTTTGATCCATACTACCATTTATGTGCTCATGATCTTCATCCAAGTTGTTTTTAACAACATACAAAACATACATACACACATACAACAATATTAAAGGGAAAAGAAAAGAACATAAAGATAAGTTGAGAAACCCCCACCTTGTTTTTTTTAATTAGGAAGAACTAGCCAACCTTCCTTCGCCTTCCTCCTAGCTCCTTTGAAAAGCTCTTAAGGAAACCTACAATGAAAACTCTCTACTTAGGATTTTGTTCTCTCTTTCTTTTCCTCTCTTTTTTTTTTCTTGTGGCAAATGAGGCAAGAGGTGAAAGGTGGGGGGGGTATAGGAGAAATGAGAGGGGGAGAGTGCAAATGCACCAAGGGGATTTACAAAAACCCCCCTTGGGTTAAGGGAATGGCCGGCCCATACCTAGTGAGGTGGAGGAAAGGTGGAGGGGTGAGGTGGAGGAAAGAGACTTCTAGAAGAAACACCTTAAACCCTTATGTATCTTTAATTAATCTTAGATCCTAGGTTTAATCCTTCAAACAAAACCTAGCCATCCAAATTTGATTTATCATAACAAAAAGAGATATTTTTGTCCAAAATACACACTACATGATTTGTACAAACGTACGAAATTGATACAATACACATACGTATATATTAATCTATATACCGATAATTTTTGTTTGTTAAACCGCACAATCCATATAAAATAAATTAAAGCCCGTTTGGGAACCCAAAAAACTAGGAAAAGAAATGGAATACTGCGGATAGGTCCATCTTATCCTATTCCACAGCCTGTTTGTTTGAAAAAGAAAACAAATGAAACAACTAAATTTCATTCCCTTGGGAAAGATCTCAACAGATTTCTATTCCAGCTCCACCCCCCTCGGAAAGCTGCGTAAAGGAATGGGGAATCAAGATATCTGCTGATTTTTGTTTCTATCTATTGGAATAAGTGATTAAACAAATTAATCAGTGAAAGTATTTCAATAAAAAATCTAGTCATCTCCCCTGACACCATCGGTTTAGTTCATAGGTTGACTTATGCAGTTTCAAATATTCTGCCTATTAATGTAAGCAATCATGATGAACTTCGAATAGCTCCTGAAAATAAAGAAGATGGCTTTGGTCACGAAGAGGAGGAAATCGTTGTTGAAGGAAAATATTCCATTAGTCCTATGATTCTTACGTTTTTTTGTATGGAAAATATGTCATATTGGTTGATCTTTCAAAAACTTATGAAGCATAAAGACATTCAGTTGTAAAAATGATTTTTAGTTTTGTTTTAATGTGTTATGACTTGTTTTCTCTCCTAGCTACTAGACGGCATGGAAGGTTCAGTTGAACCATCATCTCAACCTCCTGTAAATATACAAGAAGGCCTTCTTCCTTTTGATCAAGTTTACCTGTTGGGAACCTCATTATCTAGATCCGATAGCACAAATAACAGCTCACCTCTTGTTGCTCTATTGCGGAAGTTTCTTTTCTGTCGAATGCTCGTCGGAGTAAACGACGGGAGATTCTTCCTAGGGATTTTTCACTGCATTGACAAGCAAGGCAATATCATCCTCCAAGATGCTGTCGAGTATCAAAGCAGCAATCACAAGTCTGGCCCATCATCACCGTCGTC
This sequence comes from Hemerocallis citrina, assembly GCA_017893485.1. Lineage (NCBI taxonomy): Eukaryota > Viridiplantae > Streptophyta > Magnoliopsida > Asparagales > Asphodelaceae > Hemerocallis > Hemerocallis citrina. The sequence continues at coordinate 206,399,375 of CM030359.1, forward strand.
GCCCATGGACCAATGCTACCTCGGCCTTATTCTTATACCTTCTTTCTGCCGCACCTCCTGCCATGTTGATTGTTCTATACATGAGCAGCTTTCTCTCCTATCACTTCAGAAGTGAAGGCTAGCAAGTCACTGTTTGAAGGAGATACGAATGAATGCTAACAATAGTGATTTCTGCCCTGGACATTAATTACTTGAGTAGTATTCATATTCTTCCCTACAATGGAACTTAGTTTCTGTTGCACCTGTGTTTATTTGTGCAGTATGGATTAATTGAGCATCTTTTTGCGCTTGTATTGATCTCTGATGTTTCCGTTACGAACTGAACTTAGCTTGTGTAGGGATTATTAACCCGAAAACCGTTATAATTCTGTTACTACTTTTCCTCGTACATACAAACTTCCGAAGATTGTTTCTTCCAAAAAAATCAAGAATGCGAAGCTGTAGAGGCTGTAGGTGAGTTTAGAGTTTAAAAACATATAGGTTCCCTGAAAACATAGGTTATTTAAAATGCCGTAATTCATAGTATTCTATTGTTTGCCAAACAAGACTAGGGAATGGAAAAAAAAAACAATTTCATTCCACTAGTTGCCAAACACACATAACTTATAAAGTTAATTCATCCCTTTCCCTTTTTTTCCATTCCTCTCCATTCATTTTTAATTCCATTCCTTTCCATTCCCCAACTTAAATGTTTCCAAACAGACCCTTAATTCCAAAAATAATAAAAATTAAATTTTATTATCGGCTTGGAAGATTCCAGTACCAAAACGGTATGACGCATATACATATGGACTGGTATTCATACAGATGATGATTTATAATTAACTAAGTAATATCCACAAAAAAAATTTCAAATCTGAAAAATAAAATAAAATAATTAAATAACTAAATAATAATAAAAAAAATATTATTAATAATTGATCGGGATATTACAATTCAGACATTGGAAGATATGTTGAGGTCCGGTGTGCTTCGGTTTGGGGGATCTTGGGAAGATCATCTACACTATGTGGAGTTTTCATACAACAATAGCTATCAAGCTAGTCTTCAGGCAACTCCGTATGAAGTCTTGTACGGTCGGAAGTGTAGATCAGCAGTGTGCTGAGATGACATTGGTGAGAGAAAGATTTTGGGGCCAGAATTGATCACGAAGACTGTTGATACAGTGGCCCAGATCCGAAAGTATTTGCAAGCTGCACAGGACACGCAGAGGAAATGGGCAGACATGTACAGGAGACCATTAGTGTAACACCCCGAATTCCAAAATACAACTGAATTCGAGATTCCACGGATCTTTACACTTCATTTAGTACAATTTTACAAGGAAATAAAAACTTTTCACTTTACATCAGAGTTACATGAGATTTTTACACTTTACATTTTACAGCGGAAGCATATATCACAAATAATTTACATGTAATGACAGCGGAAGCAATTTACAACATTATACAAAGATACAACAGCGAATTATCTATGAGCATCAGTTCTCCTTTAATCTTTATCAAGCCATTTATCCTGCATGCAAAACTGTGGGTACGTCAGTTTATTCAACAGACGAAAATTATACATGGCCATCCTCTCTATGCCAGAAACAGTATACAGATTCTCATTTCTTAACAAACCACAAACTTGTTCAAAAACAAAGCTAAAGGGACTATCATGTTGATGTCGTGTTGTGATTGTGCACTTAGTCCTTAATGCAATTATTATGTTATATGACACTAATGCGCACTTGTTCGGATTCTATGCATCTCATACTACATAGGTCCGAGGGCAAGCCCTTAATCGTACTTCTTTTTATAGGGTTCAATCCCTCGCCATGACTTAATCTACTACGGTAACTACGGTAAGTATCCTAGATGTTCTATGATCTACGAGCTCATGTCCAGACAGCCTGGAAGGGAATCCCACGTCATGTCACGACGCATCGTGAAGACAGCCTGTGGTCAATTCAGCCTCCGTCATGGGACATGACACCACCCGCAGTCACCAAACACCCCACAAGCGTCGCCACCGGGACGATAATTCTGGAGCAGTGCTCACATCATGTCACGACGCATCGTGAAGACAGCCTGTGAAACACTCTCACACCGCCAATCCGATGGCCCTCATATGTATGTTTTTCTCTTACTTTCATCACATCTCCACTATGTATCTAGTCCTTAGTTTATTAGAATCATGAACAAAATCAATTCTCTAGAGTTAGCCTCTCCACTATACCGGACTTAATCATTCATTCAACATGACCCAAACCTTGGTCTTTCATTTCGACAATTCATTTCAATTCATTTCTTTTCAATGCCGTTGTGAGACTTAGCTACCCTCTAGTTCTCAATTTCAATTCACAATCACCAAGAATTAAGCATTTCAAGCTCATAAGTTCATTTTTCATAATCACAATAGATTTTCCTTTTCATGTTCATAGCTTTCACAATCATAAAACTTTCATAAATTCAATAAAATGATTTACTTCATTTCGTGTATAAATTCATGCAAAGACAAAGAGAATTTACTTTTCTAAATTGTCACAACAAATAATCATTCATCAACAGTAGATTCCTAATCTTTACCTTAAAGCAAATTTAAAATTCTGAGATGTCAAAAAGGGTCTGGACAGTCGACTCAAACCACATTCAGTCGACTTGTTCAGCAAGGGAAATTATTCAAGGAAAGTTTCGGAATAGTCGACTACTGCACATAGCCAGTCGACTTGTTCCGCAGTGTTAACAACTCTAAAATATCAATCACGGGTCAGTCGACTGTTACTCAAACCACTCGGCTGTTCTACAAGGTTTTGATTCGAAAACTTTCATTGTTCAAGACAGTCGACTACTACATTTATTCGGTCGACTGAAAAGAGTTAACTTCGAATTAGGGAAATGTTTCTTCCTTCTTTCTTTCGATTAGCACACAGTATTTTTTAGACTACAGTATATTCAAATATCAATACAAACATGCAATTTTATCCAGTTACCATCATCATAAACATGGTTTACAATCTAATATAGAATTCTCATAACTAGTATTTTTCTTTCACACAATAACGATTTCTAACCATACACTTTTCTTTTACTCATTGTCTGTCTACGGGGATGAATATTAACTCCGAATTAACATGCTAAAAAAGTCAAGATAATAATACACATTAAACATATCATTTCATGGAATTTTGAACTACACAAATTTTATTTCATCATACCAGTCGATTGTCTGACATGATCGGTCAACTGTACAGGTACGTTCCAGTTTCTCAAAATGTCTTTAGTTCTTTACCATTCATTCAATTTCTACATCATGTATAGCATGGAAGATTTCAATATAACAATCATTCTATCAATCCAATTTTTCACACGCATAATAACAAATCAATCTCAATCCTAGCTTGATTTCTATTCTAGAAGTCATGAGAAACACCCACTTTTTGAAGAGATAAACGAAATTCCTTAAAGCTTCCTAGTGCGATGTACGTCTCCTCCTCCTTGCTCCTTGCCAAAACTGAGAACTTCTTCTGTAGTGATGACCGGCCTCCAAAGAACACTCACACTCAACTCACACTAAAATGTATCTTCTATAATATTTTGCTTAAGTGTAAAATACAAGTAGCAAGAAGGGGGTATTTATACTAATTTTGTAGTAGATGGGAGGGCTAGGATTGATTGGATAGTTATAGAATGGAGGGCTAGGATAGGAGTATGAGTTATGGTAACCACCCACACATCAAGTAACTACCCATGTGCACAAACCCACTCTCCATCATTCAAACCCATATCCGGCCACCAAGAAATGGTGTGCATTGCACACTACGTGCTTCGCACGTGCCACCTAGTCCCCATATTAAGAAAATGTACAATTTTAATAAATCAATTTGTTCACTATTTGTCTCTACATGACAAGTGTGAGCCCTTTAATTGATTAATTAAATTGTGGACTTCATAAATAGTGGGCTTAGGTTGTGGGCCAAGACAACAAAATCTATAATTAGTCAAAGTGGGCTAAAATAAATAAATAGTGTTTTTAGGCTTTAGAAATAAGCTTTTAGAAAAATGAAAATAATTGTTCATTCAAAATGAGATTTCATATAAAAATAAATAAAATAAAATAGGCATGAAAATTGCACGTGCACAACACGTGAAAATAATATTTTTATTAGAATGAAAGTTTAGGGTATTACAATTAGAGTTCGAAATGGTTGATCAAGTGTTCCTCAAGGTGTCTCCATGGAAATGTGTGATTCGTTTTGGTGGTGGGGGAAAGTTGAGCACTAGATTTATTGGTCCGTTCGATGTGGTGGAGCGAGTAGGCAAGGTGGCCTATAAACTCGCGTTGCCGCCAGCTCTTTCTAGAGTGCATGACGTTTTCCATGTTTCTCAGATCAAGACGTATGTTCGGGATGATAGTCATGTTATTAACTATTTGGAGTTGTCGGATCGACCAGATTTGTCTTGTGAGATTCATCTAGTTTCGATTGTGGACCGGCGGGAGAAGATTTTGAAGAATAAGGTTGTCAAATTGGTTCGTGTTGCTTGGAATCCTCACTCGCCTGGTGAGTCGACTTGGGAGCTTGAAAGTGTGATTCGGAAGAGGTTCCCCAATCTTTTTGAGTAGTTCTTGTTCTTTTCTTTTCTTCGGGGTTACCCTGCTACCACTTGCTTAAATTTCGAGGACGAAAATTTATTGTATGGTGGGTAGGATTGTAACTACCGTTCCGCTATTTTCATTTTTTCCCCTTTTTGTAATATTTTATTTGTAATTGAATAAAATACTCCATTTTCCTTCGTTCTTGATTATTTTAATTTAATTTGTTCATGAAATTTTTCGTTCGTCGTGATTGAGCTATTTTTGTTGAGCCTATTTTCTTCTATTTAATTGTGGATATTTTTATTTGAACCATATTGATTTAGATCTACCTCTTATTGAACCCTAAAACCCAATTTCATTTGCTCTTAACCCGAAACCGTTATTATTGGGTCCTAAACCACTACCCAATACCCTAATTGTACCCTATAAATACAAATATATTGCAAACCCTAAAAATTACACAAATTGAAATCCTAGAGCCGTCTATTCTCTCTCCTTTCTGTTTTCTCTCTTCTCGTCAAACTTCTCCTGCTCAAACCCACCTCCTTCTTCTCCTGCCATCCCCCGACCTATGGCGACCAATCCAGTCGCCATAACCACCCCTTCGTCCACCCCACTTCCGGTGACCACCTACCTCGTCACCGCCCTTCTATTGACGCCGCTAGCACACCCCGAAACTCCCTCTTCTCTATCCTCGACATCAACGACAGCCAAACCCTAGCGCTACTCCTCTATCTCGATTGCCAGCACAGCGCCGTCGTGCTTCGCCGCCATCGTCGTCGCTAGTCGACGCCAGCAACGACCGTCGTCGAGCCAGACCCCCCTTTTGGCTGATGCCATTACTGTCTTCTGTCTTGCTGTTATTGCTTTTGGGTTCTCTCTTGCACGTATATCGCACGTGCTAATTTGCGCTAGTTCATGGGTTCGTTGCTTCGGGATCCATATCCCGTTATTCTTGGTATTCAATTCCACCGTTATTAAGGCAAGTCACTTCCTCTTGAATTGTTAATTGTATCAAATTCATGTTTTGTTGAAACTCTTGCAAGTAGATCCCTTTGTTATTGTATTATACATTGTTCATCTTCTTCGTTGGGTATATTAAGGGTTTACACGAGCTAACCCCAATTTACTTGACATCGTGTCACTTTTGACTCTAAAGATTAAATTTTTCATGTGTGCATATAGAATTGATAATAGGGTTGTTAATATAATTGTCACACAAATAAATTATTGTAGAGAGAATTACTAGGTTGTATGTTGTTTAATCGATTGATGGTTGATTGATGATAAATTGATGTATGTATGTGTTCATAATCTTATTTACTATGTTTTTATACCCTTCATGTTGATTGAGAAGTTTATCGACAAGTAGAATTGATACCCATCATGTTTAATTAACTTATTTCATTAAAACTACCCAAAACCTGTATCTTGCTTGCAAGCTGTATCTTGACTTCTATTTTCGACCCAGTGGATAATCTTAAAATAAATTACTTTCTGAATATAAATTGTAGGCTGATCTTTCTAGTTTCCAGAATATCTTGAATTTCTAAATTCCGAGTTGTGTAGAAAAATTATCCCCGTTTTATTACAGATGTATTTTTATTTCCATATTTTCAGATTCATGTATTTTGCATGCTTCAACTATTAAAAGGATGATCAAATGTTAAAATTTTACTCTGATAATTTCCAGATTGTTGCTTAACATGTTTAGGAGTCTAGAAAATATTTTCAATGAATTTATTATGGAGTTTTTGCTGATTCTAAAAAGGGATATTTTAGCAAATGCCCCCATTCAAAATGTGTAAACTAGCATATATCCCCACTATTTTTAAAAACTAAGAAATACCCCTAGTTTGGATGGAATGGTTAAAATTCCGTTAAGTTAACTTACGTGCATCACATGTAACACAGTAAAATGACCAAAATACTCTCAATAAAATTATTTTAGCCAATACCCCTATTCAAAATCTAAAAACTAACATATACCCCCACTATTTTTAAAAAAGGGATATTTTAGCAAATGCCCCCATTCAAAATATGGAAACTAGCATATACCCCCACTATTTTTAAAAACTAAGAAATTCCCTTAGTTTGGACGAAATCGTTAAAATTCTGTTAAGTTAACTTACGTGCATCACACGTGACACAGTAAAATGACCAAAATACCCACTACATAAAGTAAGGGTTTCTTGAAGCAACTTTGAAAAGAGAATCAACCGTCTCCTTTCCGCTTTGCAAGTCCGTATAATTTTTTCTCTGATGGCCATCTACCCCACCTTGTTTGTAACACCTCGAATTTTTAAAATATCGAAAATGTCTGTTTTTATATATTTTGAGTGGTGAAAATTATTTTGATGTATTTTATTTAAATATTGATATCGGTATGGATAATTGTGGTGGATTGGCGTTATTGATATATTGGGGTTATGAATTGAGTTTTGTGTGAAAGGATATTGTTTACCTTATTTTCAATTGTTGGAGGATTATTATGAGACGATTTTATATACTTTATATTGTTAGTATTTTGAAGAAAAGAGTTGGGGTTTACTTGAAATATTTTGGAGGTTTAGGGGTCTATTTGTAAATATCCATTTATAAAAAATATTATTATTATTATGATTTTATCTCTACTACTATAATGGGAGAACACCTTAGTGTAATTTGTCCTCAACTCAAATATTTTTGAAAGTGGACCAGTTATGGACTAGCTTTAGTAAATATTTTCGAAAGTGGACCAGTTTGGTAAATATTTTTCACAAGTGGATCAGTTCGGAAATTATTTTCGAACACTACTTTTTCTTCTTCTTCTTTTCTTTTTTTTTCCCGAGCGCTGCTTTCCCCAGCCGAACCCATGCGGCGATTCTTTCCCCCTCCCAAATCCGACCCATTTCTCTATTATTTTCAAATTAAATTGAGGGGATCACTAATTGGAAGGTTCTCTAGCTCGTGGTGGAGTCCGTTTTTCGAATGGATTCCGAAAAGGTAAACCCTATAATTTATTTTTGTATAAAATTTAGTGTGGTTAATCTATTTTGAGTAGACTAGTTAGGGTAGAGAGATTTAGAGATGTTGGAAGTGGTAGATGGGAAAAATTAGCAAGTTATTAGAGGGATTGCAAGTTGCTAATAAATTAGGGTATTGGATTTGCAAAAGATCATTATATATCTAAGAATTATCTCTTGTATGATAGTAGAAATTCTTGTTAGGTTATTAGAATTAATTGGGGAGTGATTTTAGTAATTGTTGGGGGATAAACATCCCGTAGGAATTTGAATATTACGTGCAATGCACGTGTGCATCCCAGACGTTCGATAAAACGCCTGAGTGATATTAGAAATATTATTATTATTTTCTGTGATTGATTTGAATGATTTGAGCATTAATTGTGTTGAAATCTGATAATAGGATATGTTAGCAAATTTGGATGTGGAACGGCATGCTGGCGCATCGGATCTTCACGGGATGCTATGTGAGTATGATCTTTTATTTTATATGCATAATGTGCTATGATTGATTTTAAAACATGGTTTGGTGTGGGATGTGTGAAGTGTATTGAGTATGGAAAAGTTTATAAGTAGAATACGGAGTAAATTATGAGATGTAAGAAATAAGTATATATATATGTATGGGAGTGTGTTGTTGCTTGTAGATAAATATTTATATGCTTCGGGTTGTAATGAGTAGATTTATGTATGTGAATGTATGGGGATGTGTGATGTGTGATTTCATGATTGATGTGATGAGGTGGAACGCATGGCGTATATGATATGAGTCATATGGTGTATGTGTGATATGCGGGTGATAAATTGGGAATTCTATGTGATATTGTGATGTGAAATGAATGTGGTGTGTGTGATGGGTGAGTGGGAAATGAACAGTTTATATGATAGCAGCGAGATTAATGGCTTGTGCATGTTTATGAATTTTATGGAATCTATATGCTTTCATGTTATGTTATAACGGTGAAATTAGATTATAAAGGGAGTTATATTGTAAATGAGTTATTTGATAAAGGAGCTATACTGTAAAGGAGATATACCGTGATATGTTATAAAGGAGAGATATATGTACGGAGAAATATTATAAAGGAGAATTATTATAAATGAATATATGGAGATATTTTATTAAAGGAGTTATTCTATTAAAGGAGTTATATTAAATGAGTTATTATGTTATAAAGGAGTTATTATAAAGGAGTTTTATAGAGGAGTTATATTAAAGGAGTTATTGTATTAAAGGAGTTATTTTATAAAGGAGTTATATTTATTGCCCCAAATTATATTTGGGGAACAGGAGTTATATATGTATTAATATTGCCCCAAATTTTATATTTGGGGAACAGGAGTTATATTGTGAAGGAGTGTATAATAAAGGAGATATGTATGTGTATATAAAGGAGAGTTAAATATTGCAGTGCCGCACAATCTCCCAGGGGTTTGGGCTAGACCCCACAGGCCCGGGATACACCCGGGAACAGGAGTTATATATTGCCCCAAATTATATTTGGGGAACAGGAGTTATATATATATATATTAATATTGCCCCAAATTTTATATTTGGGGATCAGGAGTTATATATTGCCCCAAACTATGTTTGGGGATCAGGAGTTCCCTTGCTGGTATAGGGCCAGGAGGAAGACGTAGCCTCGGACGTGTAAGACTCTGTGTGAGCATCGATCCGCGTGTTATATTTTACTTTTGACTAGCCTTTTGGCTTTAGTCTTGGTTGGACAAGCGCGCAACTGTACTTTCAATCCAGCCCACAAATGGTAGATACTTAGGACACCTGGATCTGGGTGATGTGGTGGGTTCGCGGGATTGAAATGTACGGGATGGGAGGCACAGAGATCCCTGTGTTGTACGAGGAGGTCAGTTGTGTGGGCACTGAAAAGGAGGAAATATAAAGGTGTATATATGTATTGAAAGAATGTATGTATATATAAAGATGTTGATGATATGATATATTACGGAGATTATTTATATTATGGGAGATGTGAATATACTACAGGAGATATATATGTATTTAGTGGCATATGGCTTGAGATGTGATGTGATATTACCCAGACTATGTGTTTGGGGTGCGGTGAGTATTACCCAAGCTATCAGCTTTGGGGTGTGATAGGTGATTGCCCAAACTACGTTTGGGATATGGAGTATATTGTGATAAGAATGAAAGTGAAGTTAATGGCAATTTGTGATATAAGCGATATGATAATGTTGTGATGAAATGTAAGCAAATTGTTATGTGCACGGAGGCGTATTGTTTTGTGTTGTACGACATGAATTAATAAGATATTAGGAGAAGAGATGCATATGTTTATGAGGTGATACGTGATATAATACCATAAGATAAATAGCTGTATTATGAGTTTGGTTATGAAATGGTTATTATAGAAAGTTTGCTGTGTTATAAGATTGTGTGCCCTGGGAATTGTGACTAGGAACTACCCGCCTGCTATTTTGGGGGAAATAGTGGGAACTACCTGCCTAGGCATAATTTTCAGGATGAATAGGTGAGTTGTTGATATGCTGGTTGTATTGTGAGTTGGAAATAAAAGTAAAGAGATGGTGAAAACAAGCGATATGATGAGATTGGAATGAAAAGAAAGTAAATGGTGAATTATGATGTGATGGTACGTGGGGTGAGATATAATATGAGAATGAAAAGCGATAGTAAGCGGTATCATGAGTTGTGAATGGAGATTTAAGTAAAATACAGTATGGTATGAGTTGTACCTTGGAATTGTGTCAGGGAACTACCTGCCCGCTATTTCTGTGGAAATGGTGGGAACTACCTGCCTTGGCATAATTCGCAGGGTGAGCTGGTATGATAGTGGTAATGACTAATGGAAATGAAGAATTAAGTAAAGTGAAGATGAAAGTAAGTTAGTCATAAATTAACCTGAATAATAGCTAAACGATATAACGAGATGAGAATGAGTTATAAAACATATTTTGATGGGATAAGAATGAGTATTTAATAAGTGATATGTGTATGATGTGATGAAATGTGAGTGAATTGCAATTGGTAACGAAGTGTTATATTTTGACATAAGAAAGGAATTAATGTGGATATATGCTTACGTGATAATATGGGTTATAAGAAATAAATGAACGCGGTGTTATGAAATATGAAATTGAGAAAGAAAGGGGTTTATGAATGAAAATGAGTATTTGAGAATATGGGTTGTGAGTTCGTAGATGTAAATGAATGAAAAATGAAGTGCGTAGTAATAAAAGTATGAAGAAAAGAGTTAGGGATTTATGGGAGTATTTATGGAAATAAAGAAACGATGAGGTAGTAGGAATTATGAAGTGATAAGTATTTGTGTAGGGGATTCCAATTTAAAATGAATGGATTGAATGGAAATTCGTATTGTGCGAATATAAAGTAAGGATAGATACGAGGTTGATGTGAAATATACAGTGGAATGTGTGAGTATGGGTAATTTTATGATTTGATACAGATTCGAAGAATAATTGGATATAAAGCCGTATTTATGATGTTTTAAAGTTATGAGGTTCAAGATGTACCCTCTTACTCGATGTTTGTAAGTTTAAAATTATTTTCGTTACACATTTTAATTTATTTGTTAGATTTTTAAAATTATACTCACACCAGAAATGGCTAACCCCTTAATGTTTGGGGGGTTAGGGAGTCCTTAGACTACCCTAGATCCCCCACTGTTGCAGGATCTCATCAGTGCAGAGGTGAGGCATGGAAGTTAGTTAAATAGTTCTTTTATATTTATTTTAAAGTTTATGTATAAATTCAGTTATGTAAATAGTAAATTTTGTGGTTTAAATTGTATTATGATTGTATAAGCCTGTATATGACGGTGATGAGTACAGTGTGAGGTGGTGTGGTGTGCTGGTGACCCGTACCCAACTCGTCGTGGAGTACTAGGCTCTGTGGTAAGTTTTACAATGATTTTTATAAAATTTTACCTCGTTTTTCAAAGAAATTCATAGTTTTTATTTGATATTTGATAATTCGTTACGAGTTTGGCCCCCAGAGCATTATATATTATTGTCTGTATGTTTCTGCTCATTTTGGCCTGGGGAGCCCGTAAATTTATTGTATATTTTGTGAGCTACGGAATTTTGAGCAGAATTCCGTAAGCTTTTTGTGTTTCGGGGCAAAATTTACAGGGGAGACTCTGTCAAAATTTTTCCTGAAATATAACTTTCTTAGTTTATGATTAAAGTGATCTAGAAATTGATAGAATTGAATTTCGAGGTTTAGTTTTCAGAAGAAAAAAAAATTTTGGGGCGTTACATTGTTATATTAGGGTTTTTAAAGAAGAAATACCCAACCCTAATCAGTCATTGAATCATTGTAAGCATCTTCTCCACCTTGTTATATTAGAGTTTTTGATAGATTATGTTTGTTTAATCGTTTCAACTTGATCAATTTTGTGATGTTTTTTTTCTGAATTCTTTTTTAAGGAAAATTGGTTGTAGGAAGAGCCATGAATTCGAGAAGGTTCGCATCTGAATCTTTGTTCTATTATTTTGTTTATATTTTTATTATTCGGATGCGAACCTTCAAAAATTCATGGCTCTTCCTACAACCGATTTTCCTTAAAAAAGAATTCAGAAAAAAAACATCACAAAATTGATCAAATTGAAACGATCAAACAAACATAATCTATCAAAAACCCTAATATAACAAGGTGGAGAAGATGCTTACAATGAGTCAATGACTGATTAGGGTTGGGGTATTTCTTCTTTAAAAACCCTAATATAACAAGGTGGGGTAGATGGCCATCGGAGAAAAAATCATATGGATCTGCAAAGCGGAAAGGAGACGGTTCATTCTCTTTTCAGATTTGCTTCAAGAAACCCTTACTTTATGTAATGGGTATTTTGGTTATTTTACCGTGTCACGTGTGATGCACGTAAGTTAACTTAACCGAAATTTAACGATTCCGTCCAAACGAAGGGTATTTCTTAGTTTTTAAAAATAGTGGGGGTATATGCTAGTTTCCATATTTTGAACGGGAGCATTTGCTAAAATATCCCTTTTTTTTAAATAGTGGGGGTATATGCTAGTTTTTTTTCTGAATGGGGGTATTTGCTAAAATAAATTTATTGGGGGTATTTTGGTCATTTTACTATGTTACATGTGATGCACGTAAGTTAACTTAACGGAATTTTAACCATTCCATCCAAACTATGGGTATTTCTTAGTTTTTAAAAATAATGGGGGTATATGCTAGATTTCACATTTTGAATGGGGGCATTTGCTAAATTATCCCTTCTAAAAATAAAATAACATGATGTCGAAGTTCTGTCTGAACATGAAATCTGTAAAAAATAATGTATTTGACCTAGCTACTGTTGTCGGATTTTAAACTTTAAATATATGTTGGAACCATGTGAAAGTCTAGTTTCTATAATTTCTGGCGGTTTCAGTTTTCGAGTTCTGAAACAGCGGAAGATTACATTTTTGTACAGACTACTCTTGTTATTCAGAATTTCATATTCCATATTTTAATAGATTAATTATTCATATATCGTACTATTGCATGAATTAAAATGTATGGATTGCATTGCATGATCCCAATGAGTTATTGTCACCATTCTAATCGTCATATCCATGTTATCATCCTATTGTTCTTCTATTGATACTATTGTCTTTGAAATGTCCCTTAATTGTATATTATATTGTTGCATTGATAAAATAATTAACAAGCCGGAGTTTAAAGAGTGATTTAAGTAGTGAACAAAGTAGAGACTGTACTTGGAGGAGGGACCCATGTTTTCCTAAATAATGTTCCGCCTATTGTTTTATCGTGTGATTGTGGATTATGGCCATAACCCAATCTATCGGGTACCGTATCGTTACTGAAGACCGTACCGTGCACCGAAAGATGAATAGTGTTTACCGTTGCCAAGTACATGATATACATAGTACACCACTTAAGTCTAAACGAAATTGTATGTATGCATCGAACCTGTGGTATGGAACATATGGGACACAGTAGTACGTACATTAGCTAGAATTTAAATGATTAATAGATATAAGGATTGACACATCACCGACATTGCATATTGTTCATCATTATTCCTATTAATATCGAATATTGGTAATTTGTTATTGTTATTGATCATTGATTATTGTTAACGAATATTGAATCATTGTTTATAGTCATTACATCGATTACCGTGATATTGATTATTGATTATCGTTCCATGTTATTGATTCATATTAATTATTGATTCATTGTCATACCGTTATTCCATTTTTCCTTACTGTCTCTACTTGCTGTCCATGACTTGCTCTAAGGACAATTTTTCTTCTCTTTTTAGATGAAGTGTTCACTGGTAATGAAGAAGAATTATCTGCTGGGATTGGAAAGCAAACTTTCTAAAGATTTACTTATTTATAATTGAATGTTATTTTTAATGAGCGTATTGTATTGAGACCTGTTACAATTGTGTTTGTGATTTATTATTGTATTGGACTTATGCCCCGGATTTTATTATTGTTTCCAGATGTTGAATTATTGTTGTATTTGAATATTTTATATTGCTTCAATCTAAGTATCATTGTTCATGATATTATTATTATTGTCTGCGCAATTGTTCTGTATTGATTATATTGTTGAGTTGATCGGATAAACGGCTTATGGGTGACGTTAGTCATTCGCTTCGCCAATATCATGTACTCGTATTCCGTATTTTTAAAAAGTGGAACGTGACAACTGACTATAGGCTACAGAGGCGCCTCGCTGGAATCTTACATACTGAAGTCTGCCCTACCCTTACCTAAAAATGGCATCTCAGACTCATTGAAGAAGCTTCATATTAGCTGATGTTATAGCTTGGAACAGAACTGCAAGGAAGAATGACGTGAATGGAATAAGATTGCTCATATCCCCATTATACATATTGGTTCCTGAGCAAGAAAGATTATACAAAATAAATGCAAAAGAAAGAATTTACCAATCTATCTAAGCATGAATGTCTGTTCTAATACTCTAGTCATTCCTTGCTTATTCATATTCATTAAACTGTGCGTATCCTTTTCTTCAAACAAGCACTGTCACTTCATTTGATGAAGATTTTCTCGGTCAAACCTAGATTTATCCTTAATCACATGCATCGTAACATACCAAATCTAGCGCTATTTAAATCACTACGTAGGAGGGAAAGACCAGCGTTACACATCAAGGAATACAATTAACCACAAAAGTAAGAACTATTTATAATAATGCATAATAAGATGAAAAGGTTAAACTTGAATTTTGAAAAAAGAAAGAGAACTAATAAGGCAACTTTAAGAGTAAAGAAATTATTCAAGGGATCCCTAACAACCCTATGACAAACAGTAAATATGCAGACACACTATCTCAATCACCACAGCGAATACGATATGGGAAAGAGGAGAGGAGATTTTATTGTATATTGAACAGGAATACTATGTCTAATCTGAGATCCCGCCTTCCCAACAACCTGTACAAGATCTTATCCCTTTCTATCACTAAAGAAACATTTTAGCTATGTCTATCTTCAAATATAAATCTTTTAGCCTACAAATTTTACACAAAATCGTAGACAATAACAATTTACGAAGAAAATCCATATAAGAAACTACAACCCAAACCACTGAAAGCCGTCATGGTTATTGGTACAATAGTACAATAGGACCGGTTGACTGTTAATAACTGGAACTTTCTCTTGATCTTATGTTGATTTACTCAATCAACAGGAAGCCCACTCAAAATAGGTACAAACGGCTCCCCTCGCTGCCGTCCAATTACCACAACCAAAGAACCATTTGCCTTGAGTTGGCCCAGGTTTACGAACTACACACCTGTTACTTTTCACCCCACAATAGCAGTGCATGTCCTTTTCCCCTCTTGTCGAGGGACGATACGGGACAGTTGTGGGACCCACTATCGACACATTCGGAGTCTGGAGGAACTCCAGTGCACTGGTGATAGAGAAGCGGTACCCATGTTGCATGAGCACGACAAGCAGGTTGGCAGTGTTACGTGCATCATCCAGGCCACAGTGCCAGCGACCTTGAAAAGGTAGGCCAGCAAGCTGGATTGCATCTTTCAGGTTGCGGCGGTCGCCACCAAACACTTCTTGAAATGGAATCTTTAGGTTGATCCACCTGCTCATAATGTTTGAATGAATGAAACACTACCTTTTGCTGATGATTGATACTGGTTGGCTACGAGGTTTAAATAGTTTGAATTAAGCTTTCACTGAAACTACCAGACAAGAGACAAACACTTACCTTGTTCAAAGCTATTACTTATCCTTACTCAGTAGTCTTACAATCATGCTCCAATGGGACAAGGGATGAAGCCAGAAAGATTTTTATTGGATGGATGGCAACCAACGAAGCTACTTAACATTTGCATTGTGTTTCTATCAATGACGATGATTGTTTTCCTATTCTTTTTTGTTTGTAATTTATTTTGACATGGTACAATTAGTTTTAGTTATTTGTGATCTAATTTTGTATAGCTTTGTGAAATCCAATGATCATTAAATAAGCAACCCAATACATTTTGAGAAATAATTGATTGAAATGTTGAAAATAGCGATAGTGTATAATGTAGCGTTAGGTCCCCGCAGCGCGAAGCACAAATAGCGTAAGCTATGAAGGAATTTTTTTTTAAATTAAAATTAATTATCTAAAAATTCTTATAAATTCTAAATAATTTACTACAATCGAGAAAATTTACTTGAAGGCTAATAATGATAAATTTATATAATAAAACACAAAGAAAGCTATCAAGTGGCTCTCCTTCAATCCTCCAAAAATCAAAGGCCTAGATCTAACATCACAAAACACATTTCCCCCTCCCCCCCCAAAAATTTTCTCCCAAAACTCAAATTCAAATCCCCCCACCCAAAACAACTTATTTATTTATTTGATTATTCTCTCTCTCTCTCTCTCCTATTCAAAAAATTAAGAAACAAAAATTTTAAAAAAATTTTTTAAAAAAATTAAAAATAAAAAACTCAAAAACTCAAAAATTTAAAAATTTTAAAAATAATTCAAAAAATATCAAAAAACTTGTAAAAAATTTAAAAATTTTAAAAAATTAAAAATTTTTAAAAATTTTAAAATTAAAGAGATTAAAAATTTTTAAAATTTTTAAAATTTTCAAAATTATTAACAATGAAAAAATTTTTAAATTAAAAAAATTTATTTTTTTTTTCAAAATTTAAAATTTTGAAATTTTGAAAATCTCAAAGCAAATCCAAATCCAATGCCGAACCCCACTCAAAAGGTCGTCGCCGATATCTGATCCGCTGTTGATTCCGTATCGGTGACTCATTTCCACCAAATCGAGCACGAATATCAAACGACTCCCCTCCACCGAATCGAGAACCTCTATATGCGATGCAACGACTCTAATTTCATCTCATTAACCGAATTCTCATTCTAATTTTTAATTTTGTGTGTGCAGGGGATTACTTAGTTTTTTACTAACTCGAATTTTGTGTGTGCATGGGATCTAAGTTCGGAGATGTATAATTTATTTGATGAGTTTTTTATTGGTTTTGATTTAAGGTATACGCAAGTACAAGATGGATAATTTGGTAGCCTAAATTTGGGCTTCCAAACCATAGCAGGACAGGTAAGCTGACCAACAACCTAAAATAACTTGGCAAATATGCAACATTAATTTCTTTACTACAAGAGAAAATACTATCGTGAAGTGTTCCCTTCACTGGTTATTGGAAACCATGGATAATATAACATATAAGAATTTTTAATGTATATTCGGATATATAGGATTGGGATGACTAGAGTTTACCAGTGAATGGTGCAAACTCTCCACTCAAGAAAGACAACTAAAGTTTTTTTTTTATTTATCCATTTTGATTTTTTTTATAAAGGTGCAATGGGGAGACAGCGGAGATAAAGAAAATGATTAGCTATGTAGCACGGACACGGGTACGGGATACGGGTACGACACGACTCGGGTACGGGAATACGTGATTTCTCAAAAATATAGGATACGGGTACGTTATGGGTACGTTGAATATAAAAATAATAAATTTATTATACATTATGTAATAAAAATATAAAATTTCAAAAAATTATAATAACTAGAAGAATGGTTGTAAACTATAAATTGTAAATGTAACCATACCTCTATTTTGCACCTACGACATTTTTGTTTTTCATTGGTGGGAACTTCAAAGATGGGAATCAAAAGTCCTAAAAACAAAAAATAGATTAGCAATTTATAACTAAAAACTCACAATTAGAATGAACTCAATGAAGTGATAAACTAAACATGAAAATTTTCACCAAACCATTATGTATTAATTATAGATTTTTCCTAACTTTGTGCATAGGCATAGCTTCTTCACCAAACCATGTTGAAGGTAAAAGGGTTGAGTTCTATGTGATTTTGGGAATCAATTTTATCTCTACATGTACTAGGTTGCAACTGGTGGTCAAATTCAAAAGCCTTTCAACCAATCCAGTGGGTTCGTCGTGGCTTAAGGGATCTTTTCTGATGGAGTATTTGGACAGAAATGGGAGACTGATGGTTGATGAGAACCTAAGAGTTGGTGGTTTAAAGAACATATTCGCCATTGGAGACATAACCGATAAGCCTGTAAGTTCATATGTTTTTTTTCTTGACCTTTATTAGACTACATCAGTGATCAATAAGATAAATAACCATTTCAGTTTCAACTAGTCAATGTTATGGATTTTTTTTTCCCTCAAACTCGTGATCAAATCAATTGTTAGTATTTCTCTTTCTGAATCAGTCTAATCTTATTGCGAGTATTATTCAAAATGCAGGAAATAAAACAAGGAATCATGGCACAGAAGCACGCTGTATTGGTTGGTAAAAACTTGAAGCTGGAAATAAAAAAAGGAATCGAACATGTATCAGTGTCGGACCGGAGCAGCGTCAAGGCGGAGAGACCGGAGCAGCGTCGTTTCGGAGAGAGACGGGATCGATTTGGAGGTGGAGGCGCGCGAGGTCAACCGCGAGTCGAGGTGGAGGCGCGAAGAGGCAGAGGTCCTCGATTTTGGGGAGAGACGGGATCGATTTAGGGTTTTATTTTGGGGGAGAGAGGGATTTAGGGTTTCTGTAGAGAAAAAGGGATTTTGGAGAGAAGAGAGAGATCGCGTGAATGAGAAAGGGGAGGATGGTGACTAATTTTGGAGAGAAGAGAGAGATCGCGTGAATGAGAAAAGGGGTTTAGGGATTCTGTAGAGAAAAGGGGATTTTGGAGAGAAGAGAGAGATCGCGTGAATGAGAAAGGGGAGGATGGTGACTGATTGTATTAATTTTATTTTTATTTTTTTTCTTTTCCGTAATGGACGCACCCGGGCGCACCCGTTGCGCACCCGGTTCGCACCCAAGCGTACCCAGCGTGTGTCCAACGTTATTTTTGTTTTTTTTAATTAAAAAATTATGGATACGTACCGGGTGCGTACCCGAAACGTACCCGTGCGTATCCGCACCCGGTACTGGTACGATGGCCATTTTGGGGTACCCGTGCTTCACAGATGATTAGCTTGGATTAGAATTTTGAGAACTTCATGTATTTCATTTTGGTTTAAATAATAATAAGAGGTATTTTAATTGCAAACTGAGTCTCAGACAAACATGTTTAGATTATTGGTATTGTAGATACCATCACACCTGCACTTGCGTTACCATTGTATTTAGCCATGCTCATAGTGATTATGGAATTAGAGTAAGCTCTATAAAATCTATATGATAATGTCCTTACATAACGATTACAAGCATTTAAAAGTGATGCTGAAGTTAAAAAAAACTCTATGCAGTGTTTCTAACAAACTAGATGCATTCCAGATAAGTTCAAGCTAATGATCAAGAAGGCAATGGTTGAGCTTAAAGGTAGATATACTGCTTCCTCATATAATATGTTTGCTACTTCAATTAATTTGCTGGACCTCCAAAACTATTTTATATAATCAAACCAGGTGCAGCGTTCCGAAGACGTGCCGTAGGCACGTGTCAACGGGCAAACCTAGTACTACACCAAAATGAGACATTTATAACAATGTTGAAAATAGTGGTTGCACAATTGTAGAGCTCAAGTCATCAATAGTGCAAAACGTAAATAGCATAAAGTATAGCGTAAGCTATAAAGAGTTTTTATTTTTTAATTTAAAATTTAAAAATTAATTAACTACAAAATTGTAAAATTCTAAATAATTTCTTAAAATTAAAAAATAAACAAATTTGAAGGCTCAAAAATGCTAATAAATATCACCAAAATGAGACTTCAATGTTCAAAAATCAAAACTTATAAAGACTAAGAACACACGTAAACGTGAAAATAAAATGGAACGGAACTGCTAAGTGAATGAAGTAGATTAGTTTTCTTGACTCTAATCAATTACCACTAATTCAAACTTCAAAATCAAAAAAATTAAAACTATGAGATTGAAATGAAGAATCAGATTAGAAAACCAAAATAAGAGAAACCCTAATAGTTAGGTTGCTAGCTGGAATAAAACAAAATTAAATAAAAGAAAGAAATACTAAGAAATTTACTTGTAATGGACATATAGTTGTTGGAGTTTTCGCCACTACTTGAAGAAATTGGAGTCCTCACAAGGATTGAGTGTCTTAGTGTTAAAAAAAACATGATGAGAAAAAAAAGGGTTCATCACTTGTGTTTATACCTCAATTGTTCAATTAAATAGAAGTGTATGATTGTAGCGCATGCTATTTAAGTTAAGTTACGAAAAATAGCGCAGAGCTATGTAGAAAATAGGTTATGCACATGAGCTTTGTAGCGGAACGGGTAGAGTTAAGTTACATAACGAGCTATTTCGAGCTTCATAGCGCGCTATTTTATACATTGATTGATTGTTTATATTCCCTGACAAAGTACCAACAAAGTACCAGTCTCTTTATCCTCCTCCCTTACTTTCTCCTTTCAATTCTTCACCGCACCAACATTATCAATTCAGAAAATGATGTCTAATAATTAAATAATTACTCGTGATTCAATGTACTAGTCAAAAAGGTTTAAAGAGTACACACCTGTTAAAATAAGGGGGCTTTATGATCCTTTTGAACCGGCATTCAGATTCCAACATCACACGAAAATCCCAATCGCCCCATGTCACTAGAGCAAAGTTATCATGTTTAACCCCTTTTTCTTGCAACCATTTGTCATGCATGAGTAGAGCTTCACTTAGGGAAACCCCTCTATCAACCTGCAAATTGAGTAGTCACTGACTGATACGAGCACGTAAAAGGAATCTTCAGAACATAAACATGAAAAAAAAGTTGTATGCCCAACGCATTCCTTGAAAAATCATTAGAAAATAATATAATACACAGTTAAAAGACAGGTTCAAATAAATAAATAAAAAGAACAAAATTTTATCAAGGTAATGCATGGCTTAAATGTGAAACCACTAGAGAAACAACAGAAGAATTACTATATAAGAAGTCAATAGATGAAGAATACATATAACTTTCATTAGCTAAATAGAATTTTTATCCATGAACTTAAAGACACCTGAATTTGTTGGATGCCGGTAAGCTCTTTGCAATAATTAGTCAGAAGTTGATGGTAGATAGGACGAACGTATATCTGAAAGGAAGATTCCAATTCTCCAGTCAAACCATTGACTAGAACAGACGGGAACTCAATGATCTCTTGAGGATGTATCTTCTTTCCCTCATCACAAGTAGCTTCGAAGTCAATCACCACAAAGTACTGAAAGTTTTTGTAGCTAGCTTCATTCTGATAACCTCGGGAAAACATCTTCAATGGTTTTATGGCCTGTTAGTATATATCTAATAATGTAATAAACATATCTCTATCTTTATTGAAGTTTACTAACAATATAATCATTGTGTTAACTGTATAATTATTCGCGTCCATTACATGTGTGTCTGTCAACATACCTCCTCTAACTATCTTACCTTACATTTATGTCCAAGTCCAAACAAATTCTTCGAGATTTTGGAAGATTTGACAACGAACGGGGATATGTTTAATTGTAGGAAGATGTCTGATTCCTTACTCAGTCCTGTATATGTACACAGTATATTTCCCCCAGTGTTACATGTTTAATTGTAGGATGATGTCATATGATTCCTTACTCTTCTTAGTTATTATAACTTCAAGAGGAACATGCGAACTAGGCCTAACATGTGTGAATCCAACCCTTTAGGAGTACATAAATGATAAATGAAACTTTTAGTATAAAATTATGAATAAATCTTAAAGCCATACTGTGCCTCAAGTTCACTTGGTTGAAAACTTGTTGTCCTAAGTTGTAAGTGCATACAGGTAGTTTCAAACCCGAGTCCAAACTGTTGCATAAATTGGAAGGAAATATAAATAAAATAATATTGTCTACCGACACTGGGATAGGCGTGTAGTAGCACTGTCCTAAAGGACTTATAGCAGACCTTGTGCGATGCTCCATGGAAACTTGTCGAATAGAAGTACAAATCCTTGTCGACTGGTATCCCTTGTGTGCACGACCAGTAAAAATATAATTTTTGGTAACAAGAAGAATAAAATTTGGCATATTCTTCATTTGGAGAATACATCAACGCAATTAGTACAGGTAGCTACTCTTTGAACCTACACTTGGTCCCATTTATTGCAATATGAGGAAAACCATAATGGACTATGCTTGGAACTGGGTCCTTCAGCCATATAATTAACAAAAGTACACACAGAAGGATTACATCATTGGGTCGCGGGTTGGAGCATTATGACCATGCTCACTACCGATAAATTCACAAGAGTTTCTAGGGATCGGCCCTAATTCACCCAACTGCAGCCTCACGCTTCCTATCATATAGGCAAATCCTACCAAGGCACCTACGACCGGAAAAGGTACCCTCGCAATTCACATATTAGGACTTATTAAGAGTTTACCTCAATCTAACCAAATCTCTACTATTTTAATGGGAGAGTTTGTCACCAAACAAATTTCATTCGTAACCAAACAAACACGTGTATTGTAACACAACAAACATGTGCAATGCACATGCATAACTAATATAAAGGAGGTCTTAGGTTCGATGGCAGACATACGTCAGCATTTTTTAAAAAAATATATATATATTTATAAAGATGTGCATCGTACGTGTAAATTACTAGTCACTTTAATGAGCATTCATGAGGAGGATACTACACTTGATGTAGCTCCTGTATGAGTAATCTCCAATTAGTAAGTGCTCCCACAGATCACTAGTCTATACCCGAGGAATTTGCTTCACAGAACCAGCTCACCAATCAGCTAGGTAGGATTTCCACGGTCAGTGACCCTCTAATGGGCTACCCCATTCCTCTTGATGATCTATCTTAGGACTCAGCTCCTAAATAGACCCTTTAAAATTGGATTTACATGTCACAAATTTGGCTTATAGCCTTTTACATTTTATTCTCACTCTTCAGACGTTATTTCTTTATAGAAGGCCTTTTAAATTCTACTCCCTGCATTTACAGTCAGTTAAATAATTCTTGAAAGGGAGTTGGCCACATAAGAAATAACCTTTTCAAATCTATCACGCAAGAAGTATCTTATCTCATGATAATCAGAAGAATTTAGTGAAAACATAATCTCCCCCATTGGGTAAGATAGCAAAAATATGCATGATGTAGATAAAGTCACAAAAATGCACCATTTTTAGTGACTATAAATAAATGAGATATTTCAACT
Source organism: Hemerocallis citrina (assembly GCA_017893485.1). NCBI lineage: Eukaryota > Viridiplantae > Streptophyta > Magnoliopsida > Asparagales > Asphodelaceae > Hemerocallis > Hemerocallis citrina. The sequence continues at coordinate 206,422,631 of CM030359.1, forward strand.
CTACTTAAAACATTTTGTATTCTCGCTTTACCTGATATCAAGATAATGATGATATATGCTCAAAGAAGTGTGTGTGTGTGTATTGATGTCATAAATATTACTCCAAGTGTTTGCGTAAAAAAATGTAAGGATTGCTCTAGAACAAACAAAGTCTAAATTATTGTATTGAAATGTAAAGATGCTCTAGAGATATCTAAATCTAGAGATTTTAAAACGTCTACAGAGTTCTACAGTTCTCTATCAAATAGAGGGCACGATCCTCTTGTTTGTAACCAAGGAAAACCACGCAAAACAATTGAAAAAGAATTGTCGTTTTGGTCCATTTCAAATAGCGTCTCTTTGTTCCTTACACTATTTCAATCTCTTCTCGTTCCATTTCATTTTAACCTAATATTTTCACCTCATTACTCCGACAGTAAAGAAATTTTCGTCGCCTCCTCTTTCAAGACAACAACAACAACAACAAAACAACAAGAAAAAACCCCTTAATGAGCACATAGAGTGAATTAGTCATATGTCTAGCAAAGCCCTAAAACTTCATAACTTAGTTGCAGTCTATATATTTAAAAAAAGTCGATTAGACCAAGAAACTTCCTACTTGATTTGATTGGTTAAAAGTTTCTAATTAAGAAAACAAGGTAAATAACCAAGAACGCAACAGATTCAATCCAAGAAAGTTTCCCATGATTAATTCTCTCAAAAGAAAATGACCCATGATTAATTGTTCGCAGATTAGGGGAGCTTTGATTACTATGATGACCAAGATATGAGTTTAATCATTGAAAGAGCAAATAGTTTAACAAATAATTGGGCAAATAAATCACTGATCAAAAGGAAAACATACGAGAGGGAGTTTCATACCTTGGGTTTAAAATGTAATTTTCTTATTTCCCCTTGGATATAGAAAGAACAACAGGAAAATATGGATAGTTGAAGAAGACGATGATGAGAACCTGTGGAAAATTTTTGCCAAGTTGTTCCCAGAAGGGAAATGATTCACCTACAATCTATTCTTACAACATCTCTCTTTACGATCTTAGATGACACAATCTCATTAGATATTATATCTTGTGGAGTCTTATAGAGTATGTTGTAGACATGTCTAATAGGATTGTACCACATAAGATTGTAAGGTTGTAAAAATTGTAGGTGTAGCACTACCCGTTCCCAGAAAGGTAATTTAACATATTCGTACTTTACAAATACTAAAGAGTGCGTTTGTTTTGATATTTAGAATAGAGTTTTCTGAATAGAGTATTCTGAATAGAGGTATTTTGAAAATGAGTTTAAAAGCTGTTTGTTTAGACTATATTCTGAAAACTGTATTCTGAATACTGTTTATCTGAAAAAGAGAGTTTAGAAGCTGTTCTGTTATATTTCTAGCTGAAAACTGTTATCTGAAAGCTGTTTTTATGAAAAAACGAGTTTAAAAGCTGTTCCGTTATATTTCTTGCTGAAAACTGTTATCTGATAGCTGTTTTTCTGAAAAAGCGAGTTTAAAAGCTGTTCGGTTATATTTCTTACTGAAAACTGTAATCTGAAAGCTGTTTTTCTGAAAAAACGAGTTTAAAAGCTGTTCTGTTATATTTCTTGCTGAAAACTGTTATCTTATAGCTGTTTTTCTGAAAAAGCGAGTTTAGAAGCTGTTCAGTTATATTTCTTGCTGAAAACTGTTATCTGAAAGCTGTTTTTCTGAAAAAACGAGTTTAAAAGCTGTTCTGTTATATTTCTTGCTGAAAACTGTTACCTTATAGCTGTTTTTCTGAAAAAGCGAGTTTAAAAGCTGTTCGGTTATATTTCTTGCTGAAAACTGTTATCTGAAAGCTATTTTTCTGAAAAAACGAGTTTAAAAGCTGTTCTGTTATATTTCTAGCTGAAAACTGTTATCTGAAAGCTGTTTTTCTGAAAATGAGAGTTTAAAAGCTGTTCTGTTATATTTCTTGCTGAAAACTGTTATCTGAAAGCTGTTTTTCTGTAAAAACGAGTTTATAAGCTGTTCGGTTATATTTTTAGCTGAAAACTATTATCTAAAAGCTGTTTTTCTGAAAAAGAGAGTTTAAAAGCTGTTCTGTTATATTTCTGACAATTTTGAATATCAATTTGAAATAATAATAATAATAATAATAATAATAATAACAATAATAATAATAATAATAATAATAAAAAATAAAAATAATAATAATATATATAATATATAATAATAATAATAATAATAATAATAATAATAATAATAATAATAATATATATAATAATAATAATAATAATAATAATAATAATAATATATATAATAATAATAATAATAATATATAATAATATTAATAATATATATAATAATAATAATAATATATATAATTATAATAATAATAATTAATAATAATAATGATATATATAATAATATATAATAATAATAATAATATATAATAATAATAATAATAATAATAATAATAATAATAATAATAATAATAATAATAATAATAATAATAATATATATAATAATAATAATAATATATATATAATAATAATAATAATAATATATATAATAATAATAATAACAATAATAATATATATATAATAATAATAATAATATATATAATAATAATAATAATATATAATAATAATAATAATAATAATAATAATAAATAATAATAATAATAATAATAATAAATAATAATAATAATAATAATAATAATCATATATATAATAATAATATATATTATAATAATAATAATAATAATAATAATAATAATATATATAATAATAATATATATAATAATAATAATAATAATAATAATAATAATAATAATAATAATAATAATAATAATAATATATATAACTTATAATAATAATAATAATAATGTTGCCGCTAAATTTGGTGTGGGGGCAAACAGATAGAACTTGTGGATTCTTAGGGAAACTGAATAGAAAACCTGTGTACCTGTTCCGTCGGGCGTCGATCGTCGTTCCTGCCGTGCACCTGCAAAAAGTGCGAGACACCGGGGTTGTTCCCGGCGACACACCCTCCGACGCTCAAGTCAGTAATCTGAATAGACTATGAAAGAGCGCAAAAACTGGTGAGAGATTGATTACCTCTTAATGGAGATGGATGGGGGGTATTTATAGGCGTCTTAGAGAACAGTTTAGGAATGTAATCCCCGTGGTCTGATATAGAATAATCTCCTTGTAAACAGATTAGGAATGTAATCTGATAAGGTATATTCTTGTAATCAGATAAGGAATTTAATCCCTAAATCCCAGTGAAGAGATTGACACGTATCAGGACCGTTGATCAAGATTGATCAGGGATCCTGACTTTATCTTGCTGGATTAGGTGGGCAGCGGGCTAGAACCCGCACCCTCTTGTTAGTGGATCCGCTCCTGGGTTATTGGGTTCCGGGGGAGAAGACCCAATAACCATTTTGGACCCTTTTGTAGAGAAATTACCGTTTTACTCTTGGGCTTCAAGATCCGTACCTGATTTGGACGGCCCCGATTAAACCCCATTTTTAGCCATATCACGAGCCCCCCACTCCTAAAGACTGAGTGTGATCAGACTTTAAGGAGTAGTCTAACTGTTTTAGTGGCTAGTGGAGTTGGATCGGAGTCCAAATGTGGGATCTTGAATCTAGAAAGGGGGCAGTGAGGTAATCCCTTATGATCGGGCGGCGCTCTTGTGTGAACATCTTTTTAGCTTTGTAATCTCTCGGTGAACGGCACGGTCGCTTCCCTCTTTTGAGGGTCGCGTCTTCCCGGCGTCACGACTCCGATCCCTCCCAGAGCTCGGCGACCAGGACGCCGAGGTCGGAGATCGATTCGGTGATTTTTTCCGACGGGAAGAGGGACCTCGGCGTGGTCGCGAGTCTGGAAAGGGGGCTCGTCGAAGTCCGAGGGCCAGATCTCCCTCGTACGGGGGGTCGGAACCAAGGGCGTTTGGCGGTCAATGCCGACCTTAGGCTTATAACACGGTCGGTGGCTAGAATGCTCGGCAGCTGGTGCCGAGGCTCGAGACTTGGGAGTTTTTGGAGATTTTGACTGCCGAACTCAAGCCCGTAATTCGGTCGGTGGCAGGAATGCTCGGAGCGGATGCCGAACTCACGCCCGTAATACGGTCGGTGTCAAGAACGTTCGGAGCTGGTGCCGAGGCTTCAGACTTGGAAGTTTTTTGGAGATCCTGACTGCCGAACTCAAGCCCGTAATACGATCGGTGGCAGGAACGCTCGGAGCGGGTGCCGAACTCACGCCCGTAATACGGTCGGTGTCAAGAACGCTCGGAGCTGGTGCCGAGGCTTCAGACTTGGAAGTTTTTTGGAGATCTTGACTGCCGAACTCAAGCACGTAATACGGTCAGTGGCAGGAACGCTCGGAGCGGGTGCCGAACTCACGCCCGTAATACGGTCGGTGTCAAGAACGCTCGGAGCTGGTGCCGAGGCTTCAGACTTGGAAATTTTTTGGAGATCTTGACTGCCGAACTCAAGCCCGTAATACGGTCAGTGGCAGGAACGCTCGGAGCGGGTGCCGAACTCACACCCGTAATACGGTCGGTGTCAAGAACGCTCGGAGCTGGTGCCGAGGCTTCAGACTTGGAAATTTTTTGGAGATCCTGACTGCCGAACTCAAGCCCGTAATACGGTCGGTGGCAGGAACGCTCGGAGCGGGTGCCGAACTCACGCCCGTAATACGGTCGGTGTCAAGAACGCTCGGAGCTGGTGCCGAGGCTTCAGACTTGGAAATTTTTTGAAGATCTTGACTGCCGAACTCAAGCCCGTAATACGGTCGGTGGCAGGAACGCTCGGAGCGGATGCCGAACTCACGCCCGTAATACGGTCGGTGTCAAGAACGTTCGGAGCTGGTACCGAGGCTTCAGACTTGGAAGTTTTTTGGAGATCCTGACTGCCGAACTCAAGCACGTAATACGGTCGGTGGCAGGAACGCTCGGAGCGGGTGCCGAACTCACGCCCGTAATACGGTCGGTGTCAAGAACGCTCGGAGCTGGTGCCGAGGCTTCAGACTTGGAAGTTCTTTGGAGATCTTGACTGCCGAACTCAAGCACGTAATACGGTCGGTGGCAGGAACGCTCGGAGCGGGTGCCGAACTCACGCCCGTAATACGGTCGGTGTCAAGAACGCTCGGAGCTGGTGCCGAGGCTTCAGACTTGGAAATTTTTTGGAGATCTTGACTGCCGAACTCAAGCCCGTAATACGGTCGGTGGCAGGAACGCTCGGAGCGGGTGCCGAACTCACGCCCGTAATACGGTCGGTGTCAAGAACGCTCGGAGCTGGTGCCGAGGCTTCAGACTCGGCAGTTCTGACGGATGTGACGGCCTCTGGGTTTCTGACAGATGTGATGTCCATTAATGCTGCGTCTCCTGGGCTTCTGCTGATGTGACTGTCATTAATGAACCGTTCGTCCAGGCGTGGCAAACGAGGCGACGATTGGAGTCGCCTTTTGTCGTTTTGTGGGAATGGGCCTGTGGTAAAGGCCCGTTAACCTCGATTGACGCGCTGGTCTCTCTATAAAACCCCCACCCTCTCTTCATTTTTTACTCTTCCACTCTTCGCTCTGTTGTTTTGGTTTGCTCTTGCTAGAGTTCCAGGTGATCGCTGACCTTTTTCCGGCGAGCTTTCCGACGACATCTCCGTTAAGGTAACTTATATTTTTAGTTTCTAAACATGTCTGTTTCCGTCTCCTCTTCTTCATCCGAGCCCTCCCTTGAAGTCACCGAAGCTCCGACCTCTAGCCGAGCTCATACGAGCAAGAAGGTGTTCGGCAAGGATTCTATCGTGGTGGAGCCGAAGCGCATGCCGGAGTTCGGCAGACTACCAGGGCCGCTGACTGGGCTTCACAGAGTTCGAGAACTTCCGGAGGAGGACGCCGAACGCATTGGGTACGGGAGGGCCCGGACATTCGAGGAGAATCCGGCGAGGGAGATGACAGAGGCTGACGAGACAGCGTCGATCCTTCGCGAAGAGGACTTGGGAGTGATCCGGGACTGCTTTCAGATCCCGGAGGAGTACGAGCTTATATTGCCGGGTCCCGGCATTAGGGCCAACTCGCCGCTGCCGGTGACCGTGTGTTGCTGGCCGGTCGACGCCTTCATAGCCGGTGCTTGGCTGCCTCTCCATCCGTTCGCAGTTGCTGTATTAAGATGGGTTGGGGTCAGCCCCATCCAACTTATGCCGAACGCATGGAGAGTGATAAACGGCTTCGTACTTCACTGCCAAGCCGCAGGGATTCAGCCGGAGCTGAACGTGCTTCGGACCATCTACCAGCCACATCAGGGGAACAGGTCGGCGTACCGGTACTATTTGACTCCGAGGCACAGAGGTCGGCTCGTCGTGTGCCCTGATTCCATCAAGTACTGGCGCGAGAAGTACCTTCTGGTACATAGTCCGGAGGCCTGGCTTATTCCCGTTAGCTGGGTGGAGGGTGTGCCGAAGAAGGTGAAGGCGCTACCGACACTTCGGCCCGAAGAGGAGGAGGCCGTACGGGTACTCCTGGGTCGGCCAAAGCTTGACTGGAAGGATCTGACCGAGGACGTCCTGTTCAGGGGAGGGCTCGTTCATGCCGATCCCAGTACGCGGCTTCCTTTATTTATTATCGTTGTTTTGCTTCTTGCGCTTCATCCTTCATGGTTTGTTCCGAACTAATCAACTTGTCTTATGGTGCAGAGTCTATGGATTATCAGGCAGTGTTGGCGCTGAGGGCAGGCCTCGCCAACAAGGCTCCGAAAAAGAGGAAGAGGGTGGTCTCCAAGCTGTCCGCGGCAAAGGCTCCGAAGGTCACCGAGGTGGCCGAAGAGGTAGAGATCCTGGAGAGCCCCGTTGCTGAGGGCGGCGTCGCCTCGTCGTCGACCAGGGTCGGTGAATTTCCCATCGCCGCGGCCCTCACTATGGCGACGCCGCCGCTGACGAAGGCGGCCGAGGAGCTTCTGACCGAGGCTCACAAAAGGATCCACGTCCCGGACTGGCAGGTTCGGAAGCACGACGGGTTCCTCGGCAATTCTTTGGCGAGTATGGAGGCCATCAAGCACCTCGCCACGCCGAAGGATCGGGCGGCCATGGAGGCCGGACGGGAGGGAGACGACGTTATCGAGATAGCGCGCTCGGCGGTGTCGGTGAGTGTTGGATCTATCCCCCCCCTTTTTATGCCGAACTTCTTAAGTTATAATTTTTATGAATTCCTTGCCTTCTGATCGTAGATCGTCGTCCACTTCGGGCACCTCACCGAGAGGCTGGCGGCCCAGGAGAAGGAGATGAAGAAGGAGAACGACCAGGCTCGGAGGGAGAAGGTCCAGATTAAGAACGAGCTCGACAAGCTCGAGCTGAACTTCGAGGCGAAGTCGGCGAGGGTAGCCTACCTCGAGGACAGGGTCAAGATGCTGGAGGACCAACTTCTTCAGCAGAAGGAGGAGGCGGCCAGGCAGTTGGCGGAGGCGGCCGAGGCCAAAGCGGCGGCGGTGAAGCAGGCGGAGGATGCGACCATGGAGAAGGTGCAAAGCTACCTCGCCCAAAATATGGCCAAGGCCTTCGCCGACGCTATCGCCCGAGTGACGGAGGCCTACCCCAACGTGGACTGCTCGGGTTGGAGGCTGTTCCCGGGGCACGTTGAAGGCTTCGACCCCGAATCGGAGGGGGAAGAAGAAGAAGAAGAGGAGGAGAGGGGCGACGACGAGCCTTTGGTCAATCCCCCCGTCGGAGCTCAGGGGTCGGTGGTTACCCCCTTGGCGACGGCGGCCCCTTCGGAAGTGGCGTCTCCAACCCCCACTCGCCGCCCCGGGAAAGAGGTCGAGCCCTGACTTCGTTTGTTGTTTCTCTCCCTTTTTTTTTTTTTTTTTTTTTTTTTTTTGCTTTTGACGTGTAACGCCTAATAGCGGACTGGCCACCGCTACCTTTTTTGAAATGAATGAAAAACATAACTTTTTGGGCTCGATTTCGTGTCTTTGTCCGTTGATTGTTGAGTGCTCGAGCATTTGTTTGAAAGAAATCCCCGAAGTCTGGGACTTAGACAATGCCTGAATTTTTATTGTTTGTTTGCGTTTCTTTTCAGCTCGTCGTGGTAGCCCAAGGGGTCGAGCGTACAGGGTCGGATGACAAGGTTCGCGCCGAGGCGGGCCTCGGGGCGACGAGGCTAAGTCTGGCGAAGTGTAGAGAGCGACTTTACGAAGTCGAGCTGGGACTGTGCCGAGCCGCAAGCGAGCGAAGCCAGCTTCAGCTCATCTTAGGGCAGCGGGACAGCGACATTCGGCGTCTGGAAGGCAGGATTGCCGAGATGACCCCCTCGGGTAAAGACGAGGGTTCGCCGGCAGCCTTTACCAGCAGTCTTCGGACCAAGTGCTTTCGCCACACATTGTCAAAGGTAACGGCGGAGAGGGACAATCTGCTTTCGGAGATTCAGCATTTGCAAACTGTGGAGACTGAACTTCGGACGGAAGGAAAGGAGCTGACGACTAAGGTGGTCAAGCTTACAGCTGAACGGGATGAATTGGCTGCCGAAGTCGATGTGTTGAAGAGAGCCACTGTTGATAGGAGCATCGAAGTCACTCATCTTCGTCATCTCATCGCGAGCCACGTAGGCGTTCCGAGCTCGGCAGTACCGGCCTGCTTCGAGGTCGAGGCGCAAGATGGCTCATTGAGGGGTCGGATCTCCGAACTGGAAGCAGAGGAAGCTCGCCTCAAACCGCGTTCGGGGCCAATTAATGTGAGGAGCACTTCATGTACCCGAGCGGAGAGCGAGCGTGGCATTACTTTTTACGAGATGGCGACCCGTGCGCGCCTCGGTCATCCGAGCCCGGGGGACGCGCAGAGTTCAGTGGCCATTTCGTCGAGCGGCGCATCCGTCGGCGTGGCTGCCAGAAGCAGTGCCGAGGACACGTCCCAACTTGCTGGCCTGGGATCGGGTTCCGAAGGCAAACGTCGTTGACCTCAAGTGTCCTTGAAGAGGAGCATCCCTGCGCCTCGAAGGCGTTGATGGCTCCGAGTTCAGTGTCTTGTAATTTTCGCTTTTCAGCTCCTTGTAATCTTTAGTACCTTGTAATCTTGATGTATGTAAGGGTTGCTTTTAATAAAATTGGAATCGATTTAATCGTCGCCATATCGTAGTTGCCCGATTTTTGCTCTAGTCGTGGAGTTGTGGAACCGAGGTTTGAGACTTGGCATTTTTGACTGGTCTTGACTGCCGAACTCAAGCCCGTAATACGGTCGGTGGTAGGAACGCTCGGAGCGGGAGCCGAGCTCACGCCCGTAATACGGTCGGTGTCAAGAACGCTCGGTAGCTAGTGCCGAGGCTTGTGACTTGTTGATTCCTCGATTGATCTTGAATGCTGAACTCAAGCGTGTAATGCAGTCGGTGGCAAGAAGGCTCGGCAACCGAGTGTTGGAGTCCGAACCTTTCGACGGCTGTGGGAGCAATTCCGAATGGCGAACTACTTCTTGTTCGCTTAGGAGCGAACTTGCAAAGTAGAGTCGAGCCAAGTGTTGGACTCCGGAACCCTTGTTAATTCAGGAGGCGTAGGAGCAATTCCGAATGGCGAATCACTTCTAGCTCGCTTAGTAGCGAACTTGCGAAGTGGAATCGAACCAAGTGTTGGACTCCGTACCATTCAACGGCTGTGGGAGCAATTCCGAATGGCGAACTACTTCGTGTTCGCTTAGGAGCGAACTTGCAAAGTAGAATCGAGCCAAGTGTTGGACTCCGGAACCATTGTTAATTCAGGAGGCGTAGGAGCAATTCCGAATGGCGAATCACTTCTAGCTCGCTTAGTAGCGAACTTGCGAAGTGGAATCGAACCAAGTGTTGGACTCCGTACCATTCAACGGCTGTGGGAGCAATTCCGAATGGCGAACTACTTCTTGTTCGCTTAGGAGCGAACTTGCAAAGTAGAATCGAGCCAAGTGTTGGACTCCGGAACCATTGTGGGATTAAAGAGTTAGAAGTAGAGAGTTGTGATAGTAGTGAAAACATGAAAAACTTTATTTATTAATATCTAATGATCGGCTGCTTCTAGAGTTGCTAGCCGTTATTACAATGAAGAAATAAAAAGAAAAATCACTACTAGTAAAAGGAAGGGGATGGTTCGACATCTCGAGTTACTTAGAGAGGCGTAGGTGCCTTCTCTTCGTATTTCAAAAGATGGTCGGCATTCCAAGTCCTGGGAATTTCTCTGCCTTCAAGATCTTCTAGCTTGTACGCGCCGGGGCGGATTACTTTTGAGATTTTGTATGGTCCCTCCCAATTCGGGGCCAGTTTGCTTTTCTGTCCGGGGAACGAGATGGCCAATTTTCGGAGGACGAGATCCCCTTCTTTGAGATCCGTTGGGCGGACCCTTTTGTTGTATGCTAGCTCGATCCTCCTTCGATAAGCTTGCTGGCGTATGGCCGCTCTCTCTCTGATTTCATCTATCAGATCTAAGTTTGCTCTGAGCTCTCTAGCATTCTGCTCTTCTTCATAAGCTATCAGACGAGGAGAGGGCATCCCGACTTCCAGGGGGATGATGGCCTCGGCCCCATAGGTGAGATTAAATGGGCTCTCGCCTGTTGGGGTCTGCTTAGTGGTACGGTGATTCCAGAGCACATTCGGCAGCTGATCGACCCACAGTCCTTTGGAACACTTGTCTAATCTCTTCTTGATGCCCGAAAGAATCTGTCGGTTGGCATTCTCGGCCTGGCCATTCGACTGAGGATGGGAGACGGAGGAGAATCGGTGTTGTATGGAGAGGTCTTCACATAGAGCTCAGAAGGTGGCTCCAGTAAACTGTGTCCCATTACCGTGACTATGACTCGGGGAACACCGAACCGGCAAATCACATTTTTCCAGAAGAATTGAACGACCCTATGCTCGGTGATTATAGCCAGGGGCTCGGCTTCTATCCATTTAGAGAAGTAGTCGACCGCCACGACCAGGAATTTTAGCTGTCCGGGGGCTGGTGGAAACGGCCCTAGTAAATCCATCCCCCACATAGCGAAGGGGATCGGACTTGATAGGGAGGCGAGCGGTGTTTGTGGGAGGCGTCGGATGTCGGAATACTTTTGACAGGAGCTGCATTGCCGAACGTGTCGTTCGGCGTCCCGTAGGAGAGTGGGCCAGTAATACCCGTAATTCAATACTTTGCGCGCCAGGGCTCTGGAGCCAGAATGGGCCCCGCCGATGCCCTCGTGGAGCTCTTGCAGGGCATAGTCGGCTTGCCCAGGGGAAAGACACCTTAAGTAAGGGCGACCGTCCACCTGGGTGACAGAGCGTTTATATAGGATACCTTCGATTAATGTATAACGCTCGGCACGGGTCCTGATCCTTCTTGCTTCCCTCAGATCTTCGGGGAGGAGTCCGTACTTTAAGAACTCGACGAGGGGTTTCATCCAGTTGTCTTCGAGGAGGACGGGCAATGTTTCGACGGAGTCAGGCGACTCGTCCTCTATGCTCGGCTTCAGGAGGACTTCTATCAATACGGTCTGCTCCAGACCTTGAAGGGAAGAGGAGGCTAACTTGGATAAGGCGTCGGCCTGGGCATTTTCTTCTCGGGGGATCCTTTGGATGAGGGTCTCTTCGAACAGTGCCATGAGGCTCTTTACTTTGGCCAAGTATTTAACCATTCTATCATCGCGGGCTTCATATTCGCCGAGGACTTAATTGATGATCAACTGAGAGTCACTGAAGATCTGTAGCCGTTGTGCTCCTGCATTTCGGGCCATTCGAAGTCCGGCTATTAGTGCCTCGTATTCGGCTTCGTTGTTCGAGGCTTTGAAGTTTATACGGAGGGAGTATTGGAGGATAAAGTCATCTGGGCCTGTCAGGATGACTCCTGCCCCGCTTCCCTCGTTGCAGGAGGACCCGTCGACATAGACCGACCAGACGGGTGGTCCCTTCACTGTTTGGCTGGACTCGGGGATTGTAGTTTCAACTATGAATTCGGCCAGTGCCTGTGCCTTGATCGCGGTCCGAGGCTGATAAGTTATATCATGTTGGCTCAGCTCGATCGACCACTTCATGAGGCGACCGGAAGTCTCGGGCTTGTGAAGGACCTGTTTCAGCGGCTGGTCGGTAAGGACGACCACCGAATGGGACTGAAAGTAGGGTCGAAGCTTTCTCGCGGCCATTATCAGGGCGTAGGCCATTTTCTCAATCTTCGGGTACCGGAGCTCGGCGTCCCGAAGTACTTTGCTGACGTAGTAGATGGGCTTCTGAGCCCTTTCTTCTTCTCTGACTAAGACCGCACTAAGCGTCTGTTCGGAAGCTGCCAGGTAGAGGTAGAGTGGTTCGCCAGGTATGGGTTTGCTGAGAAGAGGCGGATTGACGAGGTAGGCTTTAAGCTGGTCGAAGGATTCTTGTTGCTGCTGCCCCCACTCGAATCCTTTAGCCCCCCTGAGGGCTTTGAAGAACGGGAGGCACTTCTCCCCGGATTTCGACAGAAAACGCCCTATGGCGGCTAGGCGACCGGTCAACCTCTGAACTTCTTTGACATTTCTAGGAGGGGCCATGTCCAGTATGGCCTTGATCTTCTCTGGATTTGCTTCTATTCCTCGCTGGCTCACCATGAAGCCGAGGAACTTCCCTGATGAGACGCCGAACGCACACTTGTTCGGATTGAATCTCATATTGTGCTTTCTTAACACATCAAATGCTTCTTGGAGGTCGGTCACATGATCAACACCTCGGATACTTTTCACTAGCATGTTATCGACGTACACTTCCATGTTCCGGCCAATCTGAGCCTGGAAAACCTTGTTGACGAGGTGCTGGTATGTTGCCCCTGCATTCTTTAGGCCGAACGACATGACTCTGTAGCAATAGAGGCCTTGGTCAGTCACAAACGATGTCTTCGGAATATCCGGGGGGAACATCCTTATCTGATTGTAACCCGAGAAAGCGTCCATGAAGCTGAGGAGCTCATGTCCCGAGGTTGCGTCAATCAGAGTGTCGATGCTCGGGAGAGGGAAGGGATCTTTGGGGCAGGCCTTGTTGAGGTCGGTGAAATCAATGCAAATTCTCCACGTCCCATTGGACTTCTTCACCATTACTACGTTTGACAACCATTCAGGGTAGTTTACTTCCTATATGAATCGGGCCTTTAACAACTTGTCTACCTCTTCTTTGATAGCGAGCTGACGCTCGGGGGCGAACTTGCGCCTCTTCTGCTGAACCGGTTTGGATCCCGGATCAACGCTGAGGCGGTGGACCAAGAGTTCTTCGGAGATACCAGGCATGTCTGCAGCTGACCATGCGAAGAGGTCTTGGTTGGCTCGGATGCATTTTACAATATCTGAGTATAGGGCGGATGGGAGAGTCTTGCTGACAAAGAACTTGTGGGTCGGCTCCTGCTCCGAGAAGAGTACCTCCTCCAACTCATCCACCGGCTCAGAAGTTGGCCGAGCAGCATCCTGGGGGATTTCGAGTGTTTCTAAGGAGAGGACGGGTCCGAGGGTGGAGGTCATATAACACTTCCGGGCCTGCTCCTGATTGCCCCTTACTTCTCCTACTCCGGCCCGAGTGGGGAACTTCATTTTGAGATGGTAGGCAGAGGGGACAGCTTCAAGGGCGGCTAGACCGGGCCGACCCAAAATGACATTGTAGGCTGCTGGGACATCTACGACCATGAAATCCATTGACTCCGTGCGGGTAGTAGGAGTTTTGCCTGCTGTGACATCGAGGGTAATCACCCCTTCAATAGTCACCGGCATGCCTGTGAACCCATGGAGCGTGTATCCGGCGGGCTTGAGTCTGTCTCGGGAGAGCTTCAGGCCCTTAAAAGCATCGAGGAATAGGATGTTGACTGAGCTACCGTTATCCACTAAGATCCTTTCTACTTTGAAATTGGCCATGTGAAGACTGATGACGAGTGCGTCACAATGAGGGGTGCGGACACCCTCGAGATCTTCGTCAGAGAAGGTGACGGGCACTCCGAGGCCTTTGGGAGGAGGTGTGGTTCGGACCGAGTTGACTTCTCGTATAAAAGCTTTCCGAGAGGAGTTCGAGGAGCCCCCCATTGGACCCCCATGGATGAGGTGGAGGACTCGCTCTTCCTCGAAGTCTGGCGTCTCTTCTCGCTCTGGGCGCTTGTTAGCCTCCCGAGGCTGGGGAGGAAGTTCTGCTCGGTCCTTTTTTACAAACTTCGTCAGCTGCCCTCTCTGGATAAGGGCTTCGATCTCGTTTCTCAGAGCACGGCAGTCGTTGGTGTCATGCCCATGGTCCCGGTGATAGCGGCACCATTTCTCTTTATCTCTTCGTTTGGCGGGGGTGTTTATCTTTGGAGCTGGAGGCAAGACCCCTTCTTTTTCGACTTCCATGAAGATGGCGGAGATGTTAGTGGTGAGAGGAGTGAACTTCTCAAATCGAGGGGGAGGTCGGCGCTGGCCGGCATTATCCTTCTGGAGCTTCTTCGCTCCTTCTTCTTCCGTTCCCTTCCTCTTAAATCCGGAGGCAAACCCCTCCCAGTTGGGTTGTTGCTCGGCCTCTTCAGCCCGGATGTACTTTTCAGTGCGGAGGAGAAGGTCGGAAAAGTCATGTGGCGGTTTCTTGGCGAGGGAGGAGCGGAGGTTGGAATTGAGGACATTGGATTGGAATGCTACCGTAGCGACCGACTGGTCGAGGGATGCTATGGATCTGGCCTCGGCCGTGAACCTTTTCACGTAGTCTCTTAATTTCTCCCCCTTCTTCTGGTGGAGGTGCAATAGGGAGATGCTGGTCTTCTCAGCCCTTCGACTACTAACAAAATGGGTGATGAACAGGGTCTCGAACTGCTCGAAGGAAAATATTGAGGCTGGGGCAAGGCGAGAGTACCATTCTCGAGCCGGTCCTTTTAGAGTTGTGGGGAAAGTTTTGCAGAGGAGGGCATCGGAGGCTTGATGAAGGAGCATCAAAGTTTTAAAACTTTCAATGTGGTCGACCGGATCGGTCTCTCCGGTATAGTTCTCAAATTGGGGAGGCTTGAAACCGAACGGCACAGGTGCATCCACTATGGTCCGGGAGAAAGGGGGTCGGCTAGGACGTAGGGTCCTCCCCCTGAGCTTCTCTTCTCGGTTTATCTGACCCAGACGCCTTTCTACTTCATGAAGACGGCGGTTCATGGCGTCATCTCCCCGACGGTAGTCTGCCGAGCCTCGGGACTCGTCTTCGTAAGAGGGAGAGCGAGGGCTGCGGCAACGGTAACTTCGGGAACGACGAGGACTTGGGGTACGCCGGGAGTTGGTAGGAGCGGGTCGAGGAGAGGGGGACCGTCGGTGAGGGCTTCGGACCGGAGGAGGGGATGGGAGCTTCGGCTCAATAGGATTCTGACGGAGGTTGAGGGCCTGCAGGACGGTCGCTTGGAACTGCTGGAACTCGGCACGGGTGATTGGTGCGTCATTGTTCCTGGGCTGTTGCCGACCTGCGGGAGAGTGCCTCCTTCGGTAATGATCGGGGGAGTCCTTCCTCCCTCTTCGGATGGGGGACCTCCTGTACTCTCGGCGACGAGGGGATCGCTCTTGCTGGCGGGAGGCTTCCTCCCGAGCCCGCTTTTCATCCAGATGACGACGGAGGTCATCATCTTTCGGGTGTTTGGGGGCGGCATTGTGGCGACCAGAGGCTCGGGGATGATGGGAGGCCATAGAGTCAGTGGAGGCGTTGTGGATGGAGAGGTTCTCTTGGTGAAGAGGCTGTTTCTGAGGGTTAGGACCCCTTGGATCACGAGGGGGAAGGTTCTGTTGGAGCGGCTCTTCCGTGGTAGGAGGAAGTTGCCCTTGTTGCTGAGCGGGATCAGGAAGGACCTCTTGCTGGTCAAGGTTGGGTACTCGATTGGACTCCCTTGACCTAACTTTGCGGGGCGGCATGGCTGGAGAAGACCTGTCTTCGGGGGAGAGGAGAGATTTCTATTTGTTAGTTTCCCACAGGCGGCGCCAATCTGTTGCCGCTAAATTTGGTGTGGGGGCAAACAGATAGAACTTGTGGATTCTTAGGGAAACTGAATAGAAAACCTGTGTACCTGTTCCGTCGGGCGTCGATCGTCGTTCCTGCCGTGCACCTGCAAAAAGTGCGAGACACCGGGGTTGTTCCCGGCGACGCACCCTCCGACGCTCAAGTCAGTAATCTGAATAGACTATGAAAGAGCGCAAAAACTGGTGAGAGATTGATTACCTCTTAATGGAGATGGATGGGGGGTATTTATAGGCGTCTTAGAGAACAGTTTAGGAATGTAATCCCCGTGGTCTGATATAGAATAATCTCCTTGTAAACAGATTAGGAATGTAATCTGATAAGGTATATTCTTATAATCAGATAAGGAATTTAATCCCTAAATCCCAGTCAAGAGATTGACACGTATCAGGACCGTTGATCAAGATTGATCAGGGATCCTGACTTTATCTTGCTGGATTAGGTGGGCAGCGGGCTAGAACCCGCACCCTCTTGTTAGTGGATCCGCTCCTGGGTTATTGGGTTCCGGGGGAGAAGACCCAATAACCATTTTGGACCCTTTTGTAGAGAAATTACCGTTTTACCCTTGGGCTTCAAGATCCGTACCTGATTTGGACGGCCCCGATTAAACCCCATTTTTAGCCATATCAAATAATAATAATAATAATAATAATAATAATAATATATATAATAATAATAATAATATATATAATAATAATAATAATAATATATATAAATATTAATAATATATATAATAATAATAATAATATATATAATAATAATTAATAATAATAATATATATAATAATATATAATAATAATAATAATAATATATAATAATAATAATGATAATAATAATAATGATAATAATAATAATAATAATAATAATAATAATAATAATAATAATAATAATAATAATAATAATATATATAATAATAATAATATATATAATAATAATATATATAATAATAATAATATATATAATATATATAATAATAATATATATAATAATAATAATAATAATATATATAATAATAATAATAATAATAATAATAATAATAATAATAATAATAATAATAATAATAATAATAATAATAATAATAATAATAATAATAATATATAATAATAATAATAATATATATAATAATAATAATAATATATATAATAATAATAATAATATATATAATAATAATAATAATAATAAATAATAATAATAATAATAATAATAATAATAATAATAATAATAATAATAATAATAATAATAATAATAATAATAATAATAATAATAATAATAATATATATATATATATATATATATATAATAATAATAATAATAATAATAATATATATAATAATAATAATAATAATAATAATAATATATATAATAATAATAATAATAAATAATAATAATAATAATATATATATAATAACTCCCCCGTCGTGCGCCACCAGCTCTCTTGCTTTGTAGTTGCTGTGAGAAGAGAGTAAAGGAGGTGTTTTGGAAAATAGGGGATATGAGTATTCTGAATATCAATTGGGAATAACACTTAAAACAAACGCCAACTCAGAATAGAGTATTCTGAATACTCTATTCTGAATATCAAAACAAACGCACCCTTTATTTTTTACATATTTGTTTCCTGCAAAATTGAAATATTTCAATGACTAGTCAACCATACAAAATCAGAATTTTCAACATCATCCTCTTTTCGTTCTTTTTTTCCTTTTGCTAATATTATTTTCTCTTTAGCCTTTGGTGAAGATGATACATAATCTTAGTGAGGCTTAAAGTTTGAAAAAATTTAAGAAATAAGAGAGACGTATTTGTTGAGATTTTAATATCGGAATAATTTTTTCTTCTGCTGAACTTCGTAACAAATAGATAACACAACTTTCTTATCTGTAACACAATATAATAGTTCGTAAAAAAAAATCTAACAACAACTTGAAACGTCGGAGACAAGTGCCACAAAGGCCAGTGATCGATATATTTGCTAATGAGTGAAGGGTTGGGAGTTCTAAACCCCATTGCATTAATTTTTTCTTTTATGGAAACAAAAAAGTGTGTGTGAGTGTGTGCCTACATTATTGTTCCAAACAAAAAAGAAAAGTGATAACTTGATAATTTAGAGATTTATTTGTTTGTATGAATAAACTAGGTTTGCCCGTTGACACGTGCCTACGGCACGTCTTTGGAACGGTGTACCTTGTTTGATCATATAAAATAGTTTTAGAGGTCGAGCAAATTAATTAAATTAGCAAACATATTATATGAGAAACTTTTGGGGGTCCAGCAAAAAACATATTATATGATTTTTTGAACTATTTTTAAAAAATTTAAAATTTTAATTTGTTTAGTTTTTAAATTTTTAATTTTTTTAAAATGTTTATTTTCGTAATTTTTTTGAATAGAAGAGAGAGAGAGGGAGAGGGAAATTTTTTTTTAAATAAATATAGGAGTTGTTTTGGGTGGAGGATTTGAATTTAAGTTTTGGAGGGAAACTTTGGGGGGGGGGGGGGATATGTTTTGTGAGATTCGATCTGGGCCTTTAATTTTGGGGGGATTGAAGGATAACCACTTGATAGCTTTCTTTGTGTTTTATTATGTAGACTAGATTTGCCCGTGGGCACGTGCCTACTGTAATATCCCCATTTTCCTTAATACATAAAGATTATCTATTTTTCTTCATATGGCATGCTTGCGTAGCATGTGACTATTATTTTCTCCATGATGAATAAAATATATTGTTTCCTTTAAAGCATTTTTCAAAGCCAATGTTGATTCATTTATTTTTCCTTTCTAAATATTTTTGGCCCAATGGATTTAAGCCCATAAATTTAATTCCTACAACTTGTTTGTGTAGCATCTTTTCTTTTCTCTTTTGCCGGGTATTTGATGTACATTTTATGTAGTGGGGTTTGTGTGTACACGTGCACTCCATGTACACGTGCACAAGGCACAAACTTGGCCGGATTATGGAGTGATGGACTTGGGTCATGGGTGGTTACTTTTGGGGTGTGGGTAGTTTCTCAACTCCCGAATGGATCTCAGCCCTTGATTTTCCAACCTCCAAATTCATCTCAACCCTCCATCTCACTCTAGTTTATGTATAAATACCCCTCCTATTTCTCCTATCTCTTTTACACTAAAATTTTCTAAGATTATTATTGTAAGTGAGTGTATTTGTGAGTCTGTGTGAGAGCTTTTCTGTGGAGACGAGCAGCATTCTGAGGAGCTCGGTGTGGAACAAAGGAGCAAGGAGTGCAGTACCATATTGAAGAGTTTTTGCAGGATTTCGTTATTTCTTCTTAAAAGGTGGGTGTTTCTCAGGACTTCTAATGTAGGAAATTATACTATGACTATTTGAATACTACCATGTTTTGAAAAGTAAATTGAATGTAGTAGAAATTGCTTGAACATGCTATTAATATTGAGAACAGACCTGTCGGTACAGTCGACTGGCATGTGAACCAGCCGACTGGTACGGGACACTATTTTTCATAATGTGCTGATAAACATGTGTGTGAATAGACATGATGGTGTGATTATTAAATGTATATTTTCCCTATGACACATATGATGGAGGGAAGGTAAATGAATGAAAAGAACTAATAGTGATTAATAACTTAGAATGGTCGGAGCAGTCGACTGATACTGGATTCAGCCGACTGGTACCGTACTTGAGTATGACTGTTTGGGAATTCCATGAATTAAGATATTCTATTTATGTAGACCTAGTATGATGACTTGGGATTCATATCTTCATGGTCGTAAGAAAGTGTGAGCAATGTGAATGCATGTTTAGAGTATTTTTTCTCTAAAGGAAAGAGCATATTAGTAATTCATGTTGTAATGTTACTGAACGATAAGAGACTCTGTCTATGAAACATGAACTTATGTATACTGTTAATGGACATCATGATGCAAGTGCACGTAAGAACTGTAAATAAACTTTTAAATTGAAAATGGATCTGTCCAGTCGACCGAATGCATGTAGCAAGTCGACTGATCTGGACATAGAATTGTGCTGTTGAAATCTCCAGGACAGACGACTGATCGATGAACAGTCGACTGTCACAGGGACAAATTTGTGAACATGAAAGTTGCGGGACAGGCGACTAGTGGTGTGCAACAGTCGACTATCCCGAGCATTTATGATAAACCTGTATGTGACTGTATAAGTCGACTGGTGTTCTTCCAAGTCGACTGTACAGAGTGGACTTTGATATATTTGAACTTCATGTTATTTGCTGTTGGTAATTATGAACTGTATGATTTGAATCGATGGACTCTGTTTATGGCTGTATGAATTATATAAATGAATCATAGATGAGAATTGAGAATTAAATGAAAATATGAAAGGCTAAATCATGATAAGAAAGTCTGTGAGACTCTAAAATGAATTATGGGCTGAGGATGCTCAATTGGATATTGTGAATTTGAAATTGAATGAAAGAGTAGCTAAGTCTCTCCGGCAGTGAAATGAAATGATATTGAGAAATAGACCAAGGTTGGTCATGTGAAATGAAATGCTAAGTCCGGTTGATGGAGAGGCTAACTATAGAGTAAGTCTATTAAGAGCTGGGAAGCTGGGCTCCTTATCGGGAGCTGGAGATCTCAGGCATCCGATCGATCTTGATCGCGATCGGACGACTGAGATCTATTGCCTCTTATCTTCAGATAAGGTGAGGGGTAAAAGTGGTATACTCAATCGATTGAGTATACCCCTTATCTCTTATCTTCGAGAGCTCTCTTCTCTCCCGCTCTCTATCGTTCCAAACCCTAATAAGACTGCCTCTTATCTTCTCCCGCTCTCTCTCCCACTCTCGAAGATCGCCCCGCTCTCTTCACAACCCTAATCGCTATCTCTTCTCTTCTCACGCTCTCAGTCCCGATCTCCATCTTCCAAACCCTAATCCACCTCTCTTCGAAACCCTAATCGAAGATAGCGAAGTCGAGCTCTTCTCTCCCGCTCTCTTTCTTCGTCACCTGTGTAAACCCAACTCCACGATCGACCGGATCTCCAGTCGCTTATCTTCAGATCTGTTAAGGGGTAAAAGGGGTATAATCGATCAGCCCCCATCAGCCTTGTCGTCGCAGTACCAAAGAAGAGCACTTACAAGTTCGTTCTCTCTCTCCGACGGAAAACCCAAACTGCGACAAGGGTTTCGATTTCTCGGCTCATTTTCAAATTTTATTTCCTTTATAAATGCTTCTAGTTTGTTGTTATATTTTTAGCGCTTAAATTATGCTTTGATAATATTCGCACTAGTATTCGTACTAGTACATTTAGAATAGCAAATAATATTCGTACTAGTATATGAAATTTTAAGATGTGGACATGACACATGCATATAAGCACACAAAATCCATGTAATATGCAGTCTAGTTTTTGTTTCTTTCGAGATTTGCTTCAATCACTGCTAATAGGACATGACACATGCATATAAGCACACAAAGTCCATGTAATATGCAGTCTAGTTTTTTTTTCTTTCGAGATTTGCTTCAATCACTGCTAATAGGACATGACACATGCATATAAGCACCCAAATTCCATGTAAAATCCATGTAAGAAGCTGAAGGTTGCTTGCCATTTAACTATGGATGTTTCTCCCCAAAAAGAAAAAAATTTAACTGTCTAAAATCTGTACATACTTAAATTCTTCAAACACTAAGTTTCATATTCCCTCAGTATGAACACTTTATTATTTGTAGATCAAGAATGTAGTCTGTTAGACTTTTTCGTTTGTGTTAATTTAAAGTTGTAGCTTTTTTTTTAATGTTTGTTGTCTCATTCTCCTATGAAGGATGGAGGTTGAAAATGAAGAATTACTAAGCCAAGATGTTCAGTCCAGTTGGAGGGACGTTGATGATGTTTCTAAACCATTTGTTGGTTTAGTATTTGCAACATTAGACGACGGATATGAATTTTATAAAACATATGCAAAATTAGTTGGTTTTTCAGTACGCAAGTTTACAACGATGGTTGACACTACCACAAAGGAGAGATATTCACAACAATTTGTTTGCTCAAAGCAAGGCAAGCCAGTTGATACAACTGTTGTGAATGTTGCCAATAATGAAGAATCGTCTTCTTCAAATTTGATCAAGAGAAGGAGAAGGGCTGTAACGAAAGAAGGGTGTATGGCTCAAATACGAATGCAAAGGGATGATGACGGGAGATGGTCAATCCGTAGGTTTGTTGAAGAGCACACCCATATTTGTGTCACACCTAGAAAGCAACAATTTTTAAGAAGTAATAGAACTGTCTCTGAAGCGCAAAAAAGTTTACTTAGTTCTTTCAAAGAGGCTAACATAAGAACTTCAGAGTTTATGTCCTTCATGGAAATAGAAAATAAAGGTCTCAGTAATATTAATTGTACTGAAAAAAATATTAGAAATTCGTTGCAAAGATAGAAGGATAGTATGAGAGCTTATGATGTTGATATATTGCTGGAGCACTTGTAAGAGGAAAAAGAGATGAATCCTTCTTTTTGTTTTCATTACAAGGTTGATGAAGACAACAAATTAACTTATGTGTTATGGGTTGATGTTATTGCCAGGAAGGCTTACAAGCATTTTGGTGAAGTGCTAATTTTTGATACCACATATGATACCAATGAATACAAGTTGGTTTTTACTCCATTTACTGGAGTTAATCATCATGGCCAATCTGTTAATTTTGGTGCGGCTTTTATAAATAAAGATACCACCGACTCTTTTGTTTGGTTGTTTCAAAAATGGGGTGAAACAATGGGTGGGTCTCCACCAAAAGTGATCATCACAGATCAAGATCCTGCAATGGATAATGCAATTCGCATGTGTTTTCCTGATTCGAGCCACAGGCTTTGCATGTGGCACATTCTTAAAAATCTTCCCGATAAGCTTGGTGGCCCGGACCTGAATAGTGATTTTAGCATTCCATTCCATAGTTGCATCTGGGAATCAGAGACCCCGGAAGAGTTTGAGATGAGATGGAATGACGTAATAAACGCTAATGTGCAAATTACAGGTATTACTTGTTTCAATAAATTATAGTTATGTTTGAACATTTTTTTGTACTATTAGTACTTGATACATATTACAATAACAGGTAATCCTTGGCTTTCTGACATTTATTTGCTTCGTGAGAGGTGGATACCAGCTTATGATAAGCATATTTTTACTGCTGGAATTCGCACAACTCAGAGATCAGAAAGCATGAATGCTTTTGTAGATAAATATGTTAATAGCAAAAATTCTTTACATGAATTTATGACGAGGTTTGAAAGGGCAATAAGGAAACAAAGACAAAATCAGTTAGCAGCTGACTACACCACTCTGCATACAAAACCAAAGCTGCAAACAGATTTTGAAATTGAGTCCCAAATGTCTGAACTGTACACTAGAGCGAAATTTCATGTATTTCAAGCTAAACTAGTTAAAAGCTTGAATTATGCCTCTTTAATGAAAGCTGACGATGGTAGTGTGCGACACTATATTGTCAGGAGAATGGGAAAGTCGGTACAATCTGATAAAACAAGAAATGTGTTCTACAAGAGAATGGATAATGCTAGGACTTGCACTTGTAGTAAATTTGAAGTTGAGGAAATTCCTTGTAGACACATCCTTGTGGTATTGAAGAATGAGTTTGTTGATTTCCTGCCTCAATCTTATAATTTAAAGAGGTGGACCGCTTCTGTAACACCCCGCAAAATTGGAAATTACAATTTTACCCTCGTGTGTTATGCACGTGTATTTTGTAACGTGTTTTCATCCCGTATTTTGATTATCGACTATTTATTTATTTTCAATATTGATTTTTTCCTATTTTGAGTCAAAAAAAATATAATATTTCGATATTTGTATTCTACGTGCTTTCTACGTGTTTTCAATACACGTATTAATTACATATTCTCCACCGCTACGTACAATATTTTCTATGTGTTTAAATTATTTATTTTATATATTTAAATCTATAAAAACGGAAATTCATTTTCTCCCTATTTTGATTAAAATGCATTTTTCAATTTTTTTTGCACGTATGGTGCACGTGCAAATTTTTTTTATTCTCATTTTGCTACTCTCATTTTAATATTTTGGCATGCAATGGTTTTATTTAGCCTTTCTTTTGATCCATGGGCCTATAAACTAAAATGTAGCCCATTAGGAGAGGAGCCTACTGGATAATTAAATAAATTAATTAGTAATGAGCCCATGTAGCAAGCCCACTATTAAAATCACATTTTTAGTTAAACATGTACTAATACATGACAAGTTACAATATTAGTACACATTTTTTTGAGTTATAGAAATGTGTTCATATTTGTTTGTGCATGTGTGCATGCACACACAAATGTAATTGGACCAAATCTTGGGCAAGGGGGGTGGCCGGTTATGGTGAAGGGAAGAAAGTAGTGGAGAGTTAAGTTCATGGAGAGTGGGGAGATGAAGAGATGGGGGTTTTAGGAGTTAGGAAAGTGGAGAGTTGTAAGAATTAATATGGAGAGTTATTAGGTGTAAAATTATGCATAATAGACCCTAACCATACCCTATAAATAGAGCCTCATTTCCAACATTTCTCTTGCACCAAAAACATTATAGAAAGAAAGAAAGAAAGGAAGAAAAGAAAGAGAGAGAGGGTCCTTTTGCTTGGAAGAATTGCTAGATGAAGCCATTGCTAGGGAAAGGGAGCTTTGCTAGGAGGAGGAGCCATTGCTAGGAGTTGTCTTGGAGCTAGAAGAAGTGTCACATCTTTCCCTTCAATTGTTCAAGCTTCAATAAGGTGGGTGTCTCCTACTTTCTAATTTTTTTTTTTTTGAATGTGCATGTTAATAGAAATGAATGAGTAATATAGAATTTGATTTGATAAAATAGGACAAACCTATGCATTGGATGTAATGAAATATTGCTTTATTGAGTAAACAAACCCAACTTATGTTAATTAGTAATGAGAAAAGAAATGTTGATTTGTTTTGCCATGAATTAGTATGCATGAATGAAGATATAATTGATTGTATGAAAAATGTTGGGAATACATTCTTTTGCAAAAATATTTTGTAAAGTTAATTGAATACCATAAACTTGTTTTGATTGTTGCCATGCTAGTTGAAAAGAAGAGTGCAACTAAAGGATTAATTCTATGAACCATGTTAGAGTGTTTGCAAATTTGTGATTTGTCAAATGTGTGATATGTAGGAGAAATTGTTAAAGAATGCTATATTTCGACATATGATTAGAGATATGATGAAAAAGAAAAGAGAAGGAAATATTTTTTTTTATGAAGTATGTTGACATATGTCGAAAATACAAATTTTGTATGAAAGAAATTCCTTTGAGACACCCATAATCGATTAAAAGATATGTTTGATTCTTAACACAAATTTTTATTTGTAAGATGTCGGGCATAAACTAGTTTTTTAGAAAATCATGATTTTAATTTTCGAGTTTGAAAAGAAATGTAAATTTTGTAAAGAAAGGAATTTTTTTTTAAAATAAGATATATGCTAAAAATAAGTTTGGACTTGTTGATTACTATTTAAGATTTCTTTTTAGTCCAAAGAGAAGTTTATTCCAATATCCTAAAGGATTGGATTATTGGGTAAACAAGTTTTGTTAAAAAGAAACAATTTCAGAAAAGTGTGAACAAAAGTATATGGATACAACTTCTAAACAAAAAGCACACTAGGACTTACTGGTCAGTCAATGAGCACCTCTTATAAGAGATCTTGGGTTCAAATCTTGATAGTCATCTTTTATATTTTTTTTGATTGGTTTTAATAGAATAAGATATATTTTTTTAGTATGAATAAATTCCTATTATGGTTATAAGATAAAATGGAAGCTATTAGAGATTGTTATGGAAATTTTATTGTCTATTTTAAGAAAGTAAAAATGAGACTTTAAAAAGGGGGCTTTTGATTAAAACTCATACTTTCTTCATATAAAATGAAGTAATAAATATTAAAGTTAATCATATCTTTATTGCATATTTTGAGGAAAATGAAATATAAATTAGTACATGAGTTTTAACCCCAAAAAGTATTATTTGGATAATGTGGATTTGTATAACTTGCCAGTAGAAATTTATAATGTTGAATCTTTTGTCAAGAAAGGAACTATTTGTTCTATGTTAGAGTGAAATGCATGAATAAGTTCTAAGATGAAACATGGATAATTGTTTAAGAATACTTTGAGCTAAGACATGGTTATTAAAGGGTATGTGTACCCATGTTTCTTGCACATGAAAAGTTTATGATTTAGAATTAGTAAGACCTCGGTTACCGGTAATTTTGAAATAAAGATTTTGAGACTTGATTTTGAGATAATGCCGTCGGGCGATCTCGTGTTTTGTGAATAAATCCGGTATGAGGTAAAACTGATTCTAGGGTGATAACATATTCATGTCTTGAACTAAAAATAATTAGGCACTTAGGTGAAGATGTAATAGACTTGTGCAAACGTAAATGGGTGCTTCTATATAGTCGGCGGTGGATCTCCGTGGCTATAGACCCAGTTGGTGGACTGTGGTTGCTCCGTAGGAGATGGATTGTATTTTATCCAAGACTTAGGGTAGTCGGCGGATGTTTACCATACTCCAAAGAATATGTATATACCGGGGCTAGAGGGGCATTTACGGGATTATTCTCACAATATAATAGCCAGGGAGGCTGAGATCTGTTATTATAGCCAGGGAGGCTAGCCAGGGAGGCTGAGATCCGTATCTGTGAAATAACTCTAAAACTTGTTTTATTACCGGGTAGTCTCATGGCGAGGGATCGAACCCTTCAATGTGGAGTACGTAGGCACTTGCCCTCAGACCTATGTAGTATGGGATGCATAGAATCTGAACAAGTGTGCATTAGTGTCATCCTAGTATAGAATTGTGTGCATTAGGCATTAAGACATGACATACACTTATGTTTAGAATAATCACTTTTGACACTTTACTTGTTCATTCAATCTTTTTGTGATTTGTTAAAGTATGAGATCGTTATACTATTCCAAGCATAGAGAGGATAGCCGTGTATAACATTTCGTCAGTTATAAGTAACTGACGAGCCCACAGATTAACATGCAAGTAAAGGACCATTCATGGAGCTATAAAGTGCATATGTTGTTGCTGTTTAGAAGTTAAAGATGTTGCAAATGTTTTATTGTAAATTTTATTCTTCCGCTGTGTAAAACCAAGTTGTAATTAAACTCTGATGTACTATTGAAAAAGTTTTAAATTTCCTTGTAAAATTGTACGAAGTGAAGTAAAGATCCTGTGAAATCTCGAATTTATCCTTATTTGAAATTCGGGGTGTTACAGCTTCGGTAACTACCGAGATTGTATATGATGATGCTGGTGAAGAAATCATCGGTAGCTACGGTAGTCCACAAGATTTGGACATGGTGGAATTGTTAAATGAAATCAACAAAGTGATGAGGATCGCTCGCTCATCAAAGGAGATGCGCCAGAAGGCTAAAACATTACTAGTTGGTGTTGTTGCAAAATTGCAACAAGATATGCCCCAAGAATTACAATAAGCAACAACTACTTCACTACCTAGAATAGTCCATATTCATGTACCGGATATTGCAAAAACCAAAGGTAGTGGGAAGCGCATTAAATGGGGTAAGGATAAAGCATTGGAGAAGGCTGCGAAACCACTAAGAAAGTGTCGTTTGTGCAATAAGCTTGTTAATCATGACAGTCGTACCTGTCCTTTAAAGGAAAGGTTAGTAATTAAATACAAAGTTTATAGTTTATTTTCTTTATATATAGTATAATCTTAATTTCATTTTGTGAATATTAATCGTGTAGCTCTATTATAAATGAGTCACAAGCTTCTACTACATTTTCAACAATGGAACCTATAACAGAGGAGGCTTCGAATATTGCATGAACTTTGTTGGTTTATTTCTGTGGATTTTGCAAGGTACGTGTCATACATGAATTAAAATAATTTCTGACCCATATCTGCCGTTGTTGTTCTTTAATCCATTACAGCACATTTATTAAATTAACCCTTACTTCATGCTTTGTGTGCAGGTAAAATATTGATGGAAAAAAATTGATGCTCGATAAGAAATTTAGTTCCCGAAAAGTTGGTAAAAAAAATTGGGTTTATAGTTTATAATTCCAATTTAGTAGGCAATGATGAAAAGTTTATGCATACATGAATTTTGTTCTTGACCACTAGTCGGTGTGGCTTATTAAAACAGCCATAGTGACAAATTCAAAATTCCACATTTGACTCAGTTATACTTGATTTAATATGCGGCAGTGATGAAAAGTTTATGCATGATTTGATACTTCATGATTATTGGATGGTGTTCAACTTCATGTTCATTTTGGGTTTGTTTTGAGCCGGGAAGCTGAAATTAATTGACACTTCATCCTTTTGTTCAAACTAAGTTGTTCTGAGCTTACCCATTTTGAAATTCATTTTGAAAATGCATTTGTAACAATGGTTTTACAAATTATTGAGGTTGATGGTGGTGTTTTTCTGAGCCGGCATGATTTTTTCATCCGAGTCTACTGTTTTTTTTTTGTACTTGTTCTGAGCCTACAAGTTCTAACCATGTTCAACATACACTCTCCAGGAACATGCCACATACGTATTTGCATTTTTTTCTATTTGATGAATCATTTTGTGCAGGAATTCAAGAGAAAGAACGAGAAGGTCGTTAGCGAAGAACTGGAGATACCTTTCCGTGTAGCTCTCCAACAAATGGAAGTGGCTTATTGTGTAACCACTGTAGCTCAGGCAATGATGAAAATAGTTGAAACAGATGTTGATGTGTCATACGCTGTCTCTGTTTGTATCATGCTTTTTTTGAGGTAACAAAATTGGATACTTCAAGTTCTGTTTCTGTTTGTTCTGAGATTACAAAATTTGATACTTCATGATCTGTCTGTGATAGTTCTGAGCTTACAAAAGTTTGAAAATTCATGGTCTGTTTCTGTTAATTCTGGGCTTACAAAATTTGATACTTCATGAGTTGTTTATGTTAGTTCTGAGCTTACAAATTTTGCATACTTCATGCTCTGTTTGTGTTGGTTCTGGACTGGCAAAATTGGTATACTTCAAACCTCTGTTTGTGTTAGCTCTGGACTGGCAAAATTTGATACTTCATGTTCTGTTTGTGATATTTCTGAGCATACAAATTTTTCATACTTCATGCTCTGTTTTTGTTGGTTCTGAGCTTACAAAATTTGTATACTTCATGCTATGTTTGTGTTAGTTCTGAGCTGGCAAAATTTGATACTTCATGATCTGTTTGTGTTAGTTCTGAGCTTACAAAATTTGATTGTGTTATTTATGAGCTTACAAAATTTTCATAGTTCATGCTCTGATTGCGTTGGTTCTGAGCGAGGGCAAAATTTGGCACTTCGTGATCTGTTAGTGTTAGTTCTGAGCTGGCAAAATTTTCATACTTCATGATCTGTTTGTGTTAGTTCTGAGCTTACAAAATTTTGATACTACATGATCTGTTTGTGTAAGTTCTGAGCGCTTGACAAAATTTGATACTTCATGATCTGTTTGTGTTAGTTCTGCGCTTACAAAACTTGATACTTCTTGGTCGGTTTGTGTTAGTTCTGAGCTTACAAATTTGATACTTCTTGGTCTGTATACTACATGCTCTGTGTGTGTTAGTTCTGGACGGTCAAAATTTGATACTTCATGATCTGTTTGTGTTAGTTCTGAGCTTACATGTTTTTCATACTCCATGCCCTGTTTGTGTTGGTTCTGTGCATACAAAAATTTCATACTTCATGCTGTGTTTGTGTTAGTTCTGAGCTTACAAAATTTGTGACTTCATGCTCTGTTTGTGTTAGTTCAGAGCTTACAAAATTTTGGTACTTCATGCTCGGTTTGTGTTAGTTCTGAGCATGGAAATAAATTGGGAGCGCCATGCTGCGTAATACACCAAAACAATCACAGAATTTCAATCATGATACCAAAACAATAATGAACTGAATATGTGGAAGAAATTCGATCTTCATAGATTTGCAAGGTAATACTTTACAAACACTTTACAGCATAACAAATGTACTTGACATCTGACACTTTTACAAAGAACTGAAACTTAACAAATACTTTACAGCGTAGTACAATGTTTACTAACGTACAGGTACATGAAAAAATTTACAAATACTGAAAGTATACAACTTATTGTTGCTCCTAATACATATTTTGTTTTGTATAGTGTCAACAAAAACACAATTTAAGTTTGCTCCAAATATCAACTTTTCGCGTAGTCCAGTATTCAATAGCTCCAAGAAGCACTTCATGCTGAAATCAACCTGAAATCAAAATTAAACATTGCTCATTAAACCTGGAAAATACAAAATAATTACAAAATATAGTCGGCTCAGGACACAAAAAATCATGAAATAAATATGGTAGGCTCAGAAAAACAGCTGCTGAACATGACAAATTCAAAATTAGTTGGCTCAGCAAAAACAGAAACTGAGAAACAAGTAGCTTGGGAGCAAACAGAAATAGATAGTGAAGTATCAAATGTTTGTAAGCTCGTAACAAACAGAGACAGAGCATGAATTGTCAAAGTTTGTAAGCTCAGAACTAACACAAACATATCATGAAGTGTTAAATTTTGCCCTCACTCAGAACCAACACAAAAATAGCATGAAGTATCAAATTTTGCCAGCTCAGAACTAACACTAACTGATCATGAAGTGTCAAATTTTGTCAAGCGCTCAGAACCAACACAAACATATCATGTAGTATCAAAATTTTGTAAGCTCAGAACTAACACAAACAGATCATGAAGTATGAAAATTTTGCCAGGTCAGAACTAACACTAACAGATCACGAAGTGCCAAATTTGGCCCTCGTTCAGAACCAACGGAATCAGAGCATGAACTATGAAAATTTTGTAAGCTCATAAATAACACAGTCAAATTTTGTAAGCTCAGAACTAACACAAACAGATCATGAAGTATCAAATTTTGCCAGCTCAGAACTAACACAAACATAGCATGAAGTATACAAATTTTGTAAGCTCAGAACCAACACAAACAGAGCATGAAGTATGAAAAATTTGTATGCTCAGAAATATCACAAACAGAACATGAAGTATCAAATTTTGCCAGTCCAGAGCTAACACAAACAGAGGTTTGAAGTATACCAATTTTGCCAGTCCAGAACCAACACAAACAGAGCATGAAGTATGCAAAATTTGTAAGCTCAGAACTAACACAAACAGAACAACAGACACTGAACATGTGGTTTAAATAAAACCAGTAGGCTCAGAACACACTATTCATAACTAGGGCTGCATTGGGGTGCCGCGCCAACTAGGATATGATAGATATATAATCAAGAATAAATACAACAAGCTTGAAATAATTATTCAGATCATAAAGTGTTTTGCATCACGGCCTACACCAACAAACAGTTGGAGAGAATCAAAGACCAACAGGCTTAGATGAGTACCCAACACATACGCATCCAACGTCAGTTACTATAAAATCTAGTTTTCTGTTGTTTGGAGCTTACAAATTTTTGAGACTTCATGCTCTGTTCCTGTTGTTTTGAGCTTATTATCAACTGTCTTATATAAATAGAGTAAGTCTGTTAAGAGTTTGGGAGCTGAAATCCTTATCATGAGTCGGGGTTTTAAACCATTAGGCTCAGAACACACTATTCATAACTAGGGCTGCATTGGGGTGCCGTGCCAACTAGGATATGATAGATATATAATCAAGAATAAATACAACAAATTGAAATAATTATTCAGATCATAAAGTGTTTTGCATCACTGCCTAATATATAGTTTTTTGTATAGTGTCATGATCTGTTTGTGTTTGTTCTGAGCTGACAAAATTTGATACTTCATGTTCTGTTTGTGTTGTTCGGAGCTTATCATCAACTGTGTTATATATATAGAGTAAGTCTATTAAGAGCTGGGGACCTGAAATCCTTATCCAGAGCGGGGGTTTATAACCATTCGTTCGCGATTGATCGCGATGGAATGACTCATATTTGATACCGCTTATCTTCAGAATGTTTAGGGGTAAAAGGGGTAAAAGGGGTAAAATCAAAAACCCCTATCTCTTATCTTCTCACACTCAATCGAGCAATCACACATAATAGACTTACTCATGAATATATATAGACTAAAAAAAACCAGCAGGCTCAGAAAATACTATTCATAAGTAGGGCTGCATTGGAGTGCCGCGACAACTAGGATATGATAGATATATAATCAAGAATACTTAAAACAGGATTGAAATAATTATTCAGATCATAAAGTGTTTTGCATCACTGCCTAAATCATTGTGAGTCATCGGTGCCCAAAAATTTGGTGAATTGAGCTAGTCTCAAATCTCATAAATGTAAGGTAAGTGTTGAGGGCATTGGACATTCAAACACCATACTTTCATTTCTTCACCATCTACTCTCCCGCTCATATCCCAGATGTGTATTCAACTTTGAATAATTATCATGGCACACAATCAAATACCCTTGAAAACAATAATTTCAATGCCCAAAAATTTTGTAACCAACTTATATCAAAATCAATCTCATCATTGCCTACAAACAAAACCGAATGAAAATGTAAGAAATTAAACAGAAATCATAAAAGCATTTATGAGAGTCAAACACTTCCATCCGGAATCTGAGAGAGGCAGAACCCAATGAGCCGAGAAATCGAAACCCTTATCGCCGATGGGGGCTGATTGATTATACCCCTTTTACCCCTCGACAGATCTGAAGATAAGCGACTGGAGATCCGATCGATCGTGGAGTTGGGTTTACACAGGTGAGCGGGAGAGAAGAGCTCGACTTCGCTATCTTCGATTAGGGTTTCGAAGAGAGGTGGATTAGGGTTTCGAAGATGGAGATCGGGACTGAGAGCGTGAGAAGAGAAGAGATAGCGATTAGGGTTGTGAAGAGAGCGGGGCGATCTTCGAGAGCGGGAGAGGGAGCGGGAGAAGATAAGAGGCAGTCTTATTAGGGTTTGGAACGATAGAGAGCGGGAGAGAAGAGAGCTCTCGAAGATAAGAGATAAGGGGTATACTCAATCGATTGAGTATACCACTTTTACCCCTCACCTTATATGAAGATAAGCGGCAATAGATCTCAGCCGTCCGATCGCGATCAAGATCGATCGGATGGCTGAGATCTCCAGCTCCCGATAAGGAGCCCAGCTTCCCAGCTCTTAATAGACTTACTATATATATATATATATATATATATATATATATATATATATATATAGAGAGAGAGAGAGAGAGAGAGAGAGAGAGAGAGAGAGAGAGAGAGAGAGATAAATAATTAAATAAATAAAGGAGTTGTTTTGGGAGGGATTTGAATTTGAGTTTTGGGAGAAAACTTTTGGGCGGAAAAATATATTTTGTGAGGTTAAATCTGGACCATCGATTTCAACCCTATTGAATGAGAACCACTTGATAGCTTTCTTTGTATTTTATTATTATATAGATATATTAGTAAACTATTTGATAACTATATTCCTGCATAGTGAGAGAAACTAAGAGCATCCACAATGGTGTTTCTCATTTTGTAAAAAATGGCAACTACAGTAGTAGCAAATAGCGATAAGAGCTGCAGTGGTTGTTTGCTGTATGTTTCTCATTTTTTTTAAAAATGCGTGGGACGGTATAACATTTACCGTCGCGCTTTTTTTTTAAAAAAAATGAGAGGGACGGTACATGTTGTACCGTCTCTCGATTAAAAAAAATTAAAAATAATTTAATTACTGATTAACTATTAAAATATATTAATTAAATAAAATAAATAATATAATAATACCTAAACCTAATTAAAAACTAACTAAAACTAATTTATTAAACTAACCTACCTACTAATCCTATCCCCCAATTCAAGGACGGTACAACATGTACCGTCCAAGATTTTTTTTTTCTTTTTTCAATCTAACGAAATCTCGGCCGTTCATTTCAATTTAAAAAAAAATAAATAAAAAAAATATCTACGGGACGGTATATGTTCTCCTGTCCGATGTCAGACGGGATAACATATCTTGTCTTAGAAGATTTTTTATAAAAAAAAATCCAATCAAAATGAATTAGGGGAAGGACGGTATATGTTATACCGTCCGACCCATTTAAAAAAAAAATAAATAAAATTATTTCGGGACGGTATATGTTATACCGTCCGACTCGATAAAAATATATTAAAATAAGAGGGACGGTATATGTTATACCGTCCTTCATAATTTGAGAATCGCTATTTTGTTTCTCATATATGAGAAACGAGTATAGCAGGTTTGCCAAAAAATGGCAAAATAGAAAACCACTGCAGGCATTCATTTGCTATAAAATGGCAATTTGCCAAATATAAGAAACCACCGTGGATGCTCTAAGTTAGTACTCTTGTGCTAAAGATTAAACCGAATTGTTTAAAAGACTTGTCAACCATAAAAAAATCAAAACTTTCAACATCATCTTTTTTCTTTTTGAATGTCTTCCGTGATACCTTTTTGAATCATTATTTGTTTGAAGAAATCCCGGGAAAAACACTAAGAGTAAGATGAGAATCAATTGTTTTAGCTTTAAATAATAAAGGTTTATAAACTACAAGCAAAAGCTTTCCACCCTCTCATCTACTCTCCAAACGAAGGTGATCACTGGCTGCAAGCGTCATTAAAGGCGGAATCAAAACTGGCGCGCTACCACTGCTCTTTCTCGTACTTTTCATTACTTTAGTATCTTCTTCTTCTTCTTCTTTCACTTCTTCGAAGTAGCCTGGATTCATGTGATAGCCTGTCTCACTGCCCAAGATTTTGTTAGAACCAAATTTTATAAATATGAAAAAACCCAACAGCAATTGTGAAGAATTGAAATACAGGAAACAAAACAGGAGATGAAAAACTTTGCACAGAGTCGAGATTGAGAATCTCTGTCCTTAAAGCAGAATACGCCCCGTAGTGTGACGGTGGCTGGCGAATTACTTCCCATGATACAATTGTACCTTCTCTGAAGAGCAGCACCCTTACTTCAGAGATCCAGCGAACTGCTGTCTGTGATGTACTCTCAGCTGACACAGAGGAGAAGAAGAAAAAGAAGAGTAATGTAGCGCCCCGAATTTCTAATATGATATCTTAGAAAATACGTGGCACAATCCCAGCATCAACTTCAATGTAACATTAAACACAACCAATACCAATGAAATTTTCAACTTTTATTACAAAAATCTTTTACATAGCACAGCAGAATTTAAAACATCTCAAATCATAATTTTCTTTTAATCACAACACTGCCTTTTACAATTTTAAACAAAACTCCATTAAATTAATTTATCTCAAAACTATCTCAAGCATCCAAACCTCCAAACTCTAAGCAACAACCTGCAACACATGAGGCTAGAGATGATCCCTAACCCCCAAACTAAAGGGGTCAGCCATAAATAGTGTGAGTGACATAAAAACAAACAAACAATATAAATAAACCTTAAGCATGGATTCATAAACGACATGTAATATCAAGAATACATTAAATATGACGTAGCAAGGAAACATGTAAACAACAAGTGAAACTAACTAAGTGTCAAGTGTAGAAAACAGAAAACCACATGCATAAAACTAAGTCAAGAAATTACAAATTCTATATGCGGACTCTCTAATGCGTGCTTGTTGAAATCTATGCATCCCACTCTACATAGGTTCGGTGCAAGCCCTTAACGTCTCCACATCGTAGGGTTTAATCCCCCGTTATGCAACTAATCCTATCACGATGACTACTACGAGATAAAGATAAACTGTGAGTATTAGCCCATGCCCCGATAATTCCGGAGATAGATCCCACACCACAGGTAATTTACCTGGATAGTTCCGGAGATCATCCCACACCAAAAGCAATGACCTCATCACACGAATACCACATGTGCGTCGCCTCGACCCCGATAATTTCGGAGATCAATCCCACACCACAAGTAATTACCTGGATAATTCCGGAGATAAATCCCACACCACAGGTAATTTACCTGGATAATTCCGGAGATAAATCCCCACACCACAAGTAAGTTATTTGGATAATTCCGGAGATTAAATCCCACACCGAAAGCCATACTGAGGTACATGACTCATGTTCCCGTTCATCATATCACCACTAGTGCCTATCCTTATTATTTTTGGGTTATTTAATTACTTAACAAATCTCCTAGAGTTGATGTACCCTACCAGACTTAACTCAAAACTGAACAACCAAAATGCCTCAACAGGCCTAAACGTAAACAACTCAACTGCCGGTATACTAGGGTCGCACACACCCTCTAGAGACTCAAACTCAAATATCTCAACCAATCTTACTTCATAAACTGCTCAACTCAACATCTTGAACACATAAGTTCAATAGAAGATAAGGTATAAGTAGTTATAGATCAAATATCTAGAGAATAAACCATTTGAAAGAGCCTTCATAAATATAAAAATACATCAGTACCAGTCGACTATAGAAAGAATAAGTCGACTGTCCAGAAAGAATGTTCCATGATTTTAGGAAAATAAGCTAAGTGTTATAAGTTGACTTACAAAAGTTATAAGTCGACTTACCAGAGTGTTTTAAGTTGACTTATAGAAGTCATAAGTCGACTTACCAGAGTGTTTTAAGTTGACTTATAGAAGTCATAAGTCGACTTACCAGAGAATTTAAGTTGACCTATAGAAGTCATAAGTCGACTTACCAGAGAAAAATCTACGATAACTTTGAAAAATAAATACCAAGTGTACCAGTCGACTGTCCAGAACAGATTTTCAAGGAAACTAAATATCACATCAGCCGGGTCGTACCAGTCGACTGAAAGGTCTGCCAGTCGACTGTCGGCCTACAGATTACACGGTTTAGGTTGTACATAATAATCAAATTAGAGTTTTCTAAAAGAAATCATTGTTTACTAAAATAATTTGTATTAAGATAAAAACGTCGATCTCAAAGAATCCCCAGTTTGGGTATATTTCCTCAATTCAATCAATTTCTCAAAACCTTAATTTTCATGTCAAGATTCTCTTGATTCATAAATCTTCCACTCAAGATTCACAAAACTGAATTTCTTCCACGACTCATTACCAAAATCTGATTGTAATCACAAGATTCAATTGTTCATCCAATCCCTTATTGTCATAATCATACTCAAATCCTAAACATGCTTTCTAGCAATAAAATTTATCAATCAAGATCTATTAAGCATTCATAAATTTCACATACATATTACAACAACAACCATTGCATCGCTCACATACAAAATACAATAAATGAACGAAGATGTCTAAACAAACAACAAAACAATCACACACATAATTCAAAACAACAAACCAAATTTACATCACTCACATAAAACACACACAAGCAAAACAACATGTCACTCACCTTAGGAATGAAGAGATCCAACAAGAAAGCCTCTTTTTTTGCGAGATCCAAAATCCTCCTCTTGTTCCTCCCAAAAAATTACAAAATTCTTTGTTGTTTAGCGAATGACGGCTGCAAATTTCTTTTAAATACCCGGGATAAGAAGTTTAGGGTTTCCAAACACTTTTACAAAATAACCCCCTTGAAATGCAACTTTACATAAATGGATCTCTATTCTTGGAAAATCAATAAAAATCATTTAAATCAGGATTTAAAGGTAAAACATACCCATTAATCTTAACCGGTACTATTCAAAACGTCCAGAAAGTAAAATTTGCATTTTAACCCCTGAAAATGACAAATTTGCAAAAAGGTCCTTCTTTTCTCAAAGTTTGCAAATAGATCCAATTAATCTCAAAAAAATCTGGAAAAATAATAAATAAATCCCAAATATTAAATAATGATTTTCCATAAAGAAAATTTGAATTTTTAACTTCTCAAAAAAAATATTTGTACGTGTTTTGTATGTGTAAAAAGAGGAATTTTCAGAAAATATTTATAAATTCTCCAAAAATCATTTTAATCATTTATGAACCTTTAAAAAAGTTTTTAAAAATACGGGGTTCTACAAGTAAAACTGAATCTAACTGTGTAAAAAACTCTGTCTGGATTCAGTAGTCTTTTATAAAAGACAATGGAGACTGAAGACTCTTCAGAAACCCATTACCCTGTAACAGCAGAGTATTGGAGACTCTTCAGATTCATAACTGGTGAGCCATTACTCTGCTATTACAGAGTAATGGTACCAGTTACCGAATCTGAAAAGCCTTATCAATTCAGTAAGGAAAAAGTTTTTGTCTGGGCAAAAAAAAATTTAAGCCAGAGCCAGAGCCAAGCCCGACCAGACCAAACCGAGCCGGGGCCGGGGCGGGGGCCAGGTCGGAGCCGGGCCGAGCACACGTGCGTGTGTGTGTTTGTCATTTTGGCTAAGTCCTCTCTCCACTACACGTTAGTGGTAACCCCCGGGCCACGCCCTTTAGTCCAGTTTTCTAGTATATATACTAGAAAAAATCTTTCCCAATTTTTGATATGGGACTATCCATTTTCTCCAAGTTGCCAAGTTAGTACATTTCAAGTACCCAACTTTGGACCAACATTTCTCATTCATACGGAATTCGTTTTTGGCAAGTGAGTACACTACGGAATAGTACTCGTCGAGAGGATCGCAATCCACTCAATTTCTGGCACCGCCGGTGGTCGGAGCCTGCCGAAATTCGGCCCAGAAAATTTCAAAAATTAAATCCAACAATCCTTCACATGAATGGAAATTACCAGACCATATAATCCAGACACGACAGAAAAACAAAAAACATGACAGAAAAACTCTGAGAGTACAAACGGAAAATCACTACATCAGGAATGGTAGTATTTTTCAACTTTGAACCACCCTTAGTAATTAGCTATCGGATTCACTTGACCAGATAGTGATTATGATGTCTTGAACTACCCGGGCTTTGCTGCGAACGTAGATAATAACTATCACACAGTTTCATCTCCTCATAGAACTAAGTTCTCGTGTTGTGTTCATTTTGGCCTTGAACATCCCTGGTTAATCGTGAGTGAACTTGGAGAATGTAGCCTCTCTTCATTCTCCTAGAAACGGCTCCATTTCACACTCACAAGGTGATTGCCCATAAAGAGTATCCTGCTATACCCCACTTTTATTTCAAAGCTATGGAAATCATTAAAAGCCAAGCTTATCCTAACTCTTTGCAGGCAGCACTGTTTTATCATCCTAAGAGTGGGTATAAGATTTTAATCTCTCAGTGCTCCCGTCGATTCAACAAGATTTAGTTGTCCCTTTGAACCTAGATCTTGGGATCTCTAATTCCTAGGTAGGGTTTCCATCAAGTATCATCTTTTGTCATAGGCTTTAAACCCATTCCTCTTGATGATCTCACAACCTGCTCTCGCGACAGACCTTTAGTAAATGGATCCGCTAGGTTGTCGGCCGATTTTATATATTCTATAGACATTACTCCATTTGAGAGCAGTTGTCTAATAGTTTTGTATTGCCTTCTGATATGACGAGACTTACCATTATACATACAACTCAATGCCCGTGCTATAGCCGATTGGCTGTCACAGTGTACACATAAAGCAGGCACTGGTTTTTCCCACATAGGAATATCCTCTAAAAAGTTTCGAAGCCATTCTGCTTCCTCTGCCGCTTTGTCTAAAACAATAAACTCAGATTCCATGGTGGATCTGGCCAATAGCATTTGTTTAGAGAATTTTCATGACACAGCTGCACCACCAAGTGTGAAGACATATCCACTTGTAGATTTTGAGTTCTTGGAGTCCGATATCAAGTTGGCATCACTGTAGCCTTCTAGTACTGCTGGATATCTGGTGTAATGCAATGCATAACTCTGAGTATGTCGCAAGTAGTTCAATTCTCTAGTTATTCCTTTCCAGTGACTTCGTCCTCGATTACTCATGTATCGGCTCAGTACATTTACCGAAGGTGCTAGGTCCGATCTTGTACAATTTGTTAGGTACATCAGACTACCAATTACACGTGCATATTCCAGTTGTGATATACTTTCGCCTGTGTTTTTGAATAAGTGAAGACTTGGATCGACGAGACTTTTTGCTGGCCCATTGGAGTAATTCTTGAATCTTTCAAGTACTTTCTCAGCATAATGAGCTTGAGACAAAGTAATTCCCTCAGATGTTCTGGAAACTTTGATTCCTAGTATGACATCTGCAACTCCCAAATCTTTCATGTCAAACCTGCCACACAGCATGCTCTTAGTTTGTTTGATAATATCGTTATTGCTTCCAATAATGAGCATGTCGTCTACGTACAGACAGACCAGAATGTATTCATTTGGAGTATTTTTGATGTAGATACACTTATCGCATTCATTTATTTCGAAACCATTTGACATCATAACATTGTCAAATTTTGCATGCCACTGCTTTGGAGCTTGTTCCAGGCCGTACAGAGATTTTACAAGCCTGCACACCTTGTTTTCCTGTCCAGGAACTACGTAACCCTCAGGTTACTTCATGCATGTTTCTTCTTCTAAGTCCCCATTTAAAAATGCAGTTTTAACATCCATTTGATGTATTTCCAGGTTACGTAGAGCTGTAATAGCTATCAACATTCTTATGGATGTTATTCTTGTAACTGGGGAATATGTATCAAAGAAATCTAGACCTTCCTTTTGCCTAAATCCTTGTACCACAAGTCTAG
Organism: Hemerocallis citrina; assembly: GCA_017893485.1. NCBI lineage: Eukaryota > Viridiplantae > Streptophyta > Magnoliopsida > Asparagales > Asphodelaceae > Hemerocallis > Hemerocallis citrina. The sequence goes on from CM030359.1 coordinate 206,463,088, forward strand.
CCTTATGCTTCTCTATTGAACCATCTTGTTTCAATTTTTGTTTGAAAATCTATTTGCATCCTAGAGCTTTACATCCAGTAGGCAAGTCGACTAACTCCCATGTATGATTTTGCATAATGGAGTCTATTTCACTTTTGATTGCTTCCTTCCACATAGGAGCATTAGGCATAGACATGGCTTTCTTGAAAGTTCTGGGCTCATTCTCTAACAGAAAAGCCGTCACAAAGTCAGGACCGAATGATTTTGATGTTCTAGCCCGTTTACTTCATCTAGGCTCATCAGTATCATGTTCTGGTTCATCAACTGAAGTGCTTGCATTCCCTTGTTCACGTGTACGTTTGGGGTACGTAGTATCCTTGCACGGAAACACGTGTTCAAAGAAGGAAGCATTCTTTGATTTCATTATTGTATTCACATGGATATTCGGTATATCTGATTTGTATACTAAGAACCGATATGCACTACTGTTGTGTGCGTAGCCTATGAATATGCAATCAATCGTCTTAGGTCCGATGGTGACCTGTTTCGGATTAGGTACTGTCACTTTTGCTAGACACCCCCACACTTTGAGGTATTTATACGAAGGTAAGTTACCTTTCCACAGTTCGTATGGTGTCTTACCAGTTTTCTTGTGAGGTATTTTATTGAGAATGTAGTTGGCAGTGTAATGCCCCGATTTTTCATTTAATGAAAAATTATTTATTTGCACGTAGTGTGCACGTGCAATATTTTTGGTAAATATTTTCATCATGATGAGTATAGATATTTAAATATGTGCTTTTAATTATTTCTATATAAAAGCCTTCTTTCAATTAGACAAAAAGCATTTTCTTCTTAAAGCCCAAAATTTAATTCATTTATTTTATTTTCAAATTATTATTTTGGCCCACAAACTAAAGCCCATGAGTTAATTTATTTTTAAATACAACTTGTAATGTAGAATACAATTTAAAGATTATTTTTGCACAAAATTTAATGTACAAATTTTATGGAGACCAAGTTGCATACACGTGTATTGCACGTACACGTGCACAAGCACACTTGCATGGCCGGATTGCATCTTTTGGAGGGAATGGAAATTTTTGAGTGGAGTCATGGGGTGATGGTTATTTGATCATGGGAAGTTAGTATAACTCCTCCTTAAATCATAGCCATTTGTTCCTAACTCCTACTTCAATCTTAGCCATCCATTCTCCTTGATTTTTAGTATAAATACCCCCCCCCCCCCCCCCCCCATGGCTAGTATTCTTGTGCAAATTATTTTCTCCAAGCCTATAGTTCAAAATACAATTATCTAGTAGTTTATTTAGTGAGTAAAAGATTGAGTTTGTGTGTGGGAAAAGTTGTGTTTGCATCAAGAAGAAGGAAGGCCGGCTATCATCAAGGAGAGCTCTCGGTTTGGCTTGGTGGAAGGCTCGTGTGCGCGTCGACAAGGAGGAGGAGCACTCTTGTTGCAAGGACATTCGTTTAGGAGGTTACTAGTTGTACTTTCTTCATTAAGGTGGGTAAATTTTTCCTATTTCTAAATAGGAATGCATGCTAGATTTAATTAGAAAATGATGCATAAAAATGATTAACAAGAGTGCACATTTAATTGAAAAAATGAGCTATAATTGATTGAATTGTTGATGTGCAATTGTATGTAGTTCTACTATTAAAATTCAAGTTGTGTGCGATATGATTATGGCAATGGAATGTGTAAAGAAAACTTTGTTATTAGCATTAACAATTATATGCAAATTAATAGATTGACAATGTCGCCTTATGTGCTAAAATGGAAGTTTTGTTATGACATTGTAACGAATGAATTAGGGAGCAATTGTTATGGTTGTGAAATGAATAAGAGCAGAAAATTGATGTAGAGCTTAGTGAAATTAAAATGTCGAAAAAGAATGCATTAGTAGAAGTATATCAAATTAATAAATTGTATGGTAGAAATGTGTTAATTATTGGGGAAAAATATGTTTAATCATTAAGAAAAATTATTTTCTACATACTGGAATATGATTCAATCAATCTGGAATTTTACAGTAAAATTTTATAAAAACAAAGTGAAATGAGGACTAGTTGAACATCGAAATATTTTGATAACAGAGAGTATTGATCTAAATGCATTTTGAGTTGTACCTTGACAACCTGAGCACGTAGCTCAAGTGGTCAGGACGGCTCTAATTGCTACAGTAGGCTCTCGGGTCTGAGGTTACTGGTTCGAATCCCCGGGCTGCCATACTTTTATTTTTCATTTCTAAAAAATGTATAGAGCAGCGGCCGAGAGCACTTAATGCTCTCGCCCTCTCTTCTAAGTGCGAGTAGCCCTCGCCCTAGCGGCTTGTGCCTTCGGTTGGTTTCCCTGTGGTCGCTGGTTCGATCTGTGGCCTCGGCTGCTGTTTATATTGTGGGGAAAAAAACATTTTTTGGGTGTTTTAATGATCAAAAAAATATGGAAAAAAATATATTTATTATTTTAAAAATATGTGGAGTTAATGAAAAATAATTTGAGAATTACTTGCATGAAGTGGAGTATGTTTAGAGAATAAAAGTATAATTTAGAACTATAAGTTCTACACTTGCATTTTTATAAAATTGTAAGTTGCAAAAGACTTAAAGTGGAATATTAGAAAAGAAATACGAATAAAGATAGAAATTATATGTAGTGATGTGAATTATTCTCAGTGGAGAATGGTGTGACAATTCATGATGTATAAATATTCATCTTTGATTAAACAACTAGTGATGTGAATTATTCTCAATGGAGAATGGTGTGACCATTTATGATGCATAAATATTCATCTTTGATTAAATAACTAGTGATGTGGTTTTTAATGTGAAAATAATATTTCATGAGTTACAGGATGAATAGTTGAATTTAATGTATAATTATGGACTATTGAACGATTTAGATGATTGGAAAAGAAATATTTTTGAGTATGACAACTCAACATATGAACTTATGAGTTGAAACACTCAACTTTAGAAATTGTGAATGAGAATTGAAACAAAAGAGTAGCTAAGAATCCCCCGGCAATTGAAAAGAAATGAAAATGAAATTTGAAATGAAAGACCAAGGTTGGTCATGTTTGAATGAATGAATAATTCCGGTTTAGTGGAGAGGCTAACTCTAGTGCTTTGATTTTATTCATGATTCTATTTTTATTAGAACTAAGGATTAGTTACATAGTGAAGATGTGATAAAAGTAAGAGAAAAACATTGAGTATGAGGGCCATTGGGTAGCGGCGAGAGCGTATCCCAGGATGTCCCATGATGAGTCAGGACGAGGATACTGCTCCAGAGTACCGTTTCGGTGGCGACGCTCGTGGGATATTTGAAGACTACGGGTGGTGTCATGTTTATGGTAGGAGCTGAATTTCCACAGGATGCCTGCATGATGAGTCATGTGTCAGTGCGTTGGGATTCCCTCCAGGACGCCTAGACATGAGTTCGTATGTCAGAAAACATCTAGGATACTTACCGTAGTTACAGTAGTAGATTAAGTCATGGCGAGGGATTGAACCCTACGAAGATGAAGAACGATTAAGGGTTTGCCCTCAGACCTATGTAGTATGGGATGCATAGAATCCGAACAAGTGTGCATTAGTGTCATATAATATAGATAATTGCATTAAGGATTAAGTGTACAATCACAACACGACATCAATAGGGTAGTCACTTTAGTTTGATATGTGACAAGTTTGTGTTTGTTAAATATGGAAAATAAGTTATACTATTTCCGGCATAGAGAGGATGACCGTGTATAATGTTCGTCGGTTGAATAAACTGACGTACCCACCGTCTTATATGCAGGTAAATGACATGATAAAGATTAAAGAGGAACAGATGCTTACAGATTATTCATGTTGTTGTACATTTATTCAAATGTTGTAATTTTACTTCCGCTGTGCAATGTAAAATGTAAAGTTTTATATAAACTCTGATGTAAAGTGAAAAGTTCAAATTTCCTTGTAAAATTGTACTAAATGAAGCGAAAAGATCCTGTAGAACTCTCGAATTCAGTTGTATTTGGGATTCGGAGCGTTACAGGCAGTCAGCAACGCTTCCCCCCACATGTTTTGGGGTAAGCCAGAATTCAACAACAAGGCATTCATCATCTTCTTTAGAGTTCGGTTCTTGCGCTCGGCAGTACCATTTGATTCGGATGAGTAAGGAGGAGTTGTCTGATGAACTATTCCATGTTCTGAGCAGAACATGTTAAATGGTGCATCATATTCTCCTCCTCTATCACTTCTAACAATTTTAATCGTTTTTCCAAGTTGATTCTCAACCTCAAGTTTATATTCTTTGAATTTATCCAAAGCCTCATTTTTGCTATGTAACAAATATACATAACAGAATTTTGTGCAATCGTCTATGAATGTCACAAAATACTTTTTGCCACCTCTGGTCTGCACATATTTTAAATCACACAGATCCGTGTCAATTAGACCTAGAGTTTCTGTGTTTCTTTCTACAGAACGTGATGGAGTTTTAGTGAGTTTGGCCTCCGTGCAAACTTCACATTTTTCTGAGTTATCTACCTTAAATTTTGGTAGCAAATTCATGTTAATTAATCTACGCATAGAATTGACATTAACATGGCCTAATCTTTCATGCCAAATAGAGGAAGACTCAACAACATAGGCAATAGGAGTTATTTCATTAAATTGGGAACAGCAGGAACAATGGTTTTAGGGATGACTGTCATTACATTAAACTTGAACAGTCCATCCTTTACATATCCTTTTACCCAAGTATACCCCATTCTTAGACAATATAAAATTATCAAAAACAAGAACAACCTTAAACCCATTCTTGCTTAGCAAAGAACCTGATATCAAGTTTTTTCTAATATCTGGAACATGCAGCACATTTGTGAGTGTTAGTTCTTTGCCTAAAGTCATTTTCAGCACTATCTTCCCTGTTCCTTTAATTTTGGAGGTGGAAGAGTTTCCCATGAACAGCTGTTCATCTTTGTTGCACTTCTGGTATGAAGTGAACATTTTCTTGTCCGAGCAGATATGCTTGGTGGCCCCAGTATCGTATCACTATTCACGAGGATTGCTCCCCACAAGATTTACCTCTGATACTACAGTACATAGGTCCAGGTCAGAGAGACCAGTGGACAAGTTCTCAGCTATGTGTGCGTGGAATTCTTCATTCCCTTTTACATGTCCTGTTCCTGAACGATTACTGTCCTTGCTGCGGCACTCAGAAATTTTGTGCCCCAGCTTACCACACTTGTGACATTTCCCAGCAAACCTCTTTGTAAGAGCTTTTTTGTTTGAGGCCTGTGGCAGAAATTTTCTCTTCTTGCCCTTCTGTTCGTGCTCCACCACGTTGGCCTTTTCTATGGATTGATTTCCATAGGACATGTCAGTCTTGCGATTCTCCTCTTTGATCCGCAATCTGACAATTAGGTCTTCAAGAGACATCTCCTTTCGCTTGTGTTTGAGGTAGTTCTTGAAGTCTTTCCATCCAGGTGGATGTTTTTCGATGAATGCTGCAACCTGGAATGGTTCGCATAGCATCATGTTCTCTGCAGCAATGTCATGCATTATAACCTGCAGTTCTTGACTCACAACAGTTTTGGAGTCAATCATCTTGTAGTCCAGAAATTTGCCGACTACAAACTTCTTGGACCCGGCGTCTTCTGTTTTGTACTTCTTTTCCTAGGATCCCCACAGGAGTTTGGACGTCTTGAAGACACAGTAGACGTTGTACAGGGGGTCTACCAAGCCATTTAGGATGTAGTTCCTGCAGAGGTAGTCTCCCTGAGTCCACGCATCAACTGCAACAACGGAGTGTGCATCCATTGGCGCCAGCATTGGGGCAGATTCAGTGAGGAATCTATCCAGCTTCAATGTGGTCAGGTAGAACTGTATCTTTCCTTGCCACTTCTTGAATCCAGTTCCATTGAACTTCTCCGGTTGTTCTCCCACGGTTATGTGCATGGGCAGAACGACCGAATGTACCGCAACCGATTGTGCAGTCACATTTTGGGTCACCGGTATTTCGGTGCTGATAAGCCCACTGGCAATATCACTTTGTATGTTCTCCATGTTCTTATATTCTCTGAAATGGTATGAAACAGAAATCGTTAGGAGTTTTTTCCGAATCGTTAACAGCACCTGTAAATAAACTTCACAAAACTGTTAGAATCAGTAAGGAAAAAATTCTGCTTTAAGATTGTTAGAACCAAATTTTATAAATATGAAAATTAATTCCAACAGATCGCAATCCACTCAATTCCCAGCACCGCCGGTGGCCAGAGCCTACCGGAATCCGGCCCGAAAAACTTTAAAAATTAATTCCAACAGATTTCGGTGCACATGCTCAATTGGAGGATGGTATTTGTTCTCATTGACGTTGTGAAAATACTGTTCTAGGAAAAAGTTGCACCCTTCGGTATCATCATCATTGTAACCTCTGTTTCCGTTTATACGAATTTGTACTTATTTTCCTCTTCGTAGTATTGAAATTTAATTTTTTCAGATAAATCTTCTTTTTCTCCTGGAGCCAAATTGCTTTTATTTTGGATTTCTGATTACTTTGTTTTAACCCAGAAATTTCAATCCATACTATTATTTATTACTATTTACTTATTTGTTGATTCATTGTGTAAAACTCAGACCCCTGATCTATTCTTTGTTTATTTATTGTATGAAGTCCAAACTTAACTTTAAACCACTATATATATGTATATCTTGTGTTAGGTCCATATTTTGAATCTCAATCCCTTCTATAATTATTTTATCTTATTAATTGTTTAAAGCCCTATGTTATTTATTTTTGTGAAGCCCAATTCAAGCCCAAATCTAATTTTATATAAAACTCGTTAACCCGTTATCCTACCCTAACCCTACCCGAAACCAACTACTAACCTCCGGAATCCGCTAACTGCATTACTCCACTAACCCCATCATCTCCATAATTTCCTCCACTATAATCCTAATTAATACTCCACTACCAACACCATTATCATCTCCTAATCCATTAATTACCTTTCATCTAATCAATAGCGGCTCTAACCTCTCGACCCTTCTTCTTTCTCTGCTCATTTCCGAAACCCATCAGCAACCGCACCTCGCCTCCGCCCTTGCACCTCAACCACCATTTCCGAGCTCCACCTCTTCATCATCCCTTGCAGCGACCGTCGACCCTGCCACCCTCCTTGTTAACCCACTGCCTCACCCCCGTCTCCCTGTTGCTTTCTCGTCCCCGTTCACCCCTTGCTTCTCCCCCGTCGAGCCACCACTAAGAGACGCTTGCAACCTCCTCCTCCCATTGCTGCTTAACCACCGTACCATCCCGAGCTTTCCATCACCTTCACTTCATCAGCCGCGCAACCATTAGTCGCAGCAGCCCTGACCACCGCTCACCCACAGCGACACCTAACGACCAGAAGCCACCACCTGCACCGATGACTGCACCAAACCCACACCAGGCCTGCCTCTGCCGTCACACTCAAGCACCGACCGCAGTCTCCACCTCCTTCTTCGCTGTACGCTACCATCAACCGCTCTCCACCACCCCACCATCACTGGCACCTCCATCGAATCCCCTTGCTACCTTCGCTCTGCCATCACTAAAGTCGCTGCCGCCCCTTGCTGTGCTTGCTACCGTTCTCTCTATTGGTGTTGTAGTGCTTCTTGTTATTTGTTGTTCTTGTTGTGCTTGCTGTTGCACGTGTTGTTGTTGTTGTTCCGTAATTGCACGTGTTCCCATCGGGACTCTCGTCCCGATATTCTTTTACATTCGAAGTCGTCATCTAAAAGGCAAGTATCTTGTACACTTTATTGTTTCGTACAAGCATGTTATTTGACATTGCGCAATTAGTATTTTTATTTGATTATCGTAATTGAACCTCATTACCATACATGTTAATGAAAAATGCTCTTTATAAGTTTCAATTGATTGAACCATTATATTATCACGCTTTACAATCTTTCCATGGTTAAATCAGTCATTATATATTGAATCGAATAATTCCATTTGCCTCTGTGATTTGATGCCCATTAAAAGATCATAAACATCAATTTGTATGTTTCTGCCCTGATGTTTGCTCTGACTTGTAGCTAGATTTTGACCTAGCTAATCTTCAAATTAACACAAGAATTGTAGCCCCGTGAATCTAGTTTCTGGAACATTTGATGGATTCAAATTCCAAGTGGTAGATAATAAGTTATGATGTTTTTCATACTGCTAGGTCCACACATTCCAGATTGTTATTTATAACACATCGACATGTTTCACAAATTAAAATATCATGTTAATAGGTGAATTAGGACTTGATATTTATCAGCATGCTACTAGACATGATTAGGAGCCTTTTTATAATTTTATAAGATTTTTGAATGAATTTACAGTCACTTTATATATATGGGAATTTGACCCTGGTCTGCTGCCTGAACAGTAGATCAGAACTGTATAGTTGTCCTAGTTATCCTATTTAAAATGTATCGTGTGAACATTCGTTGGAACTGGGATGAAGTCTAACTTTTGGAACCTATGACGGTACCTGATTCTCTTTTTTGTGTCAACGGAAAAAGTGAGATTTTGTACAGCAACGTCTTACTGTTCAGTATTCGTACTTTCATGACTTTAATATAAATGTGTTTGTTCCTTGCATTATGAATTGAAATACATCACGTGCCTTGCATAGCCTTGATACATATTTGATCATGTTCTGATGCCGTTCCTATTGATTGCATGTCCAAGTTACCGATCATGTTACCGTTCGTATTTACCAATCTTGTTTACTATTCATGTTTAATTATTGTAAAAGAAAACAAGCCGGGGCAATAAAAAAAGACTTAGTAATGGATAATATAGAAGACTGTACTCGGAAGGGGCTCCGTGTTTCCTGTGATACATGTTTACCGACCAAGTTACCGACCAATTTACCAACCAAGTTACTGGCCAAGTTACCGACCAAGTTTATTGACCAAGTTTTATAGTCATGAGAAGACCCGAGTGCATGATCCATAGAATTCACCACTATAGTCTAAACGTTCACATGATTACATGCACCCGAACCTGTGGTATGTAATGCAGGATTGCGTGCATTAGATAGGACACGTAAAAGATTGCTAGACTTGAGATTAACACTGAACACGTGTATGACTCATGATTCCAGTTACATGTGACCTGTTACAAGTTTACGCGATTCCGGTTTATAAGATTACATGATTTCTGTTTACAAGTTATATGTTACATGTTTATAAATTCCATGATTCCTGTTTACACGACATGTCCCCATTACATGATTCCATGATTCCTGATTGGTTGTATTTTGAGACTTGTTCAATTCTTGTTTCCTTCTTGTTACAGATATTGTTCTCATTATCATGTTTGTTTCGTATTTGAATTCCCAGTTCTTATTGTTTTCTCTATTATGCTTCGTTCCTTGTTCCTATTTTGCTTGTACTACTTGCAGCCCGTTACCTGCTCAAATGGGTACCATCTATCTTTTTTTTGAGTTAATGTTATACAGGTACAGAATGAGATACTGAAGAATCTTAGCGAACTGTTATCGCATTGTATATCCTCCGACTATTTTGTATGTTCTTATATCCCAGATATTGGTTATTATATGATATTCTTGTTCCTGTGATTATTATTGTATTGTTGAGCTTACTGGTATTGTACAACTTATGAATGATATGAGTTGGCATATTTATATCATTTGCTAGGCCTCAGTTACGTGCCCATCTTTTCGAATAATGGGAAGCGGGGCATGACAGGGTTTTTAGTGGTATCAGAGTCAGGTTAAGCCTAATCAGATTTGGCTTTAGCCAGGTTAGACTCTAATCATATTGGATTTTAGCCAGGTTAGCTCATTAATATGCACACCGCATTGATCACATGAACATGTAATAACCATCTTACGACATGGATACTAGTTTTATTCAACCCATTTCAATCCCTCTGTATTCAATTCCTTGATTCCTTGTTTCCTTCTGCCCTCATTGATTTATTCCTTATTAGGTATAGATTCATTCTTTTTGTACCCATGTTCTTTTGATTTTGGTGTTATCCATTCTTTTTATTTCTGTTCGGTTCGTCGATAGGCATCGTTGGGTCTACAACGACATGTCAGCGGCTTGGATCATCACCACGAGAGGAAGCATTGACGTTCGCACCTAGATGTGCAGGCAGAACCCCAGGATCCTAGATAGTGTTTAGAATCTCAAGTCGTCAGGAGTTCGAATCTCATGCGGGAAAGATGTCGCCTAGAAGTGTCAAGGATATGGTGAGCCACAAGGCAGATTGCTGGAGATGATGAACGCTGATGATGGAGTATTCCCGATCAGATTTGCACAGTGGAAGTGTGGTGGGCCCATAACCAACAGGTCCAGGATTCTCATGTTGCTTCTCCTTCTTTGCATTGATTGCTTCCTTCCATTCCTTGCATTCATCATCATCCATCGACTCATTCTCTCTTCGATTCCAGTTCTACCTGCTCCTTCATTTTCCTGCTTCGTTATCTTACGAGTCTTGTTTCGTTTCTCTCCTTCTGATACCATTTACATCCTTCCATGCATTTCATTCATCATCATGCATCAATTCATTATTTGACATCATTTTTATCCATGTTCTTTCTTATTCCGGTGTTGTCACCCCTTCATTCCTCTCCCTTTTAATTTTTTGCTTCATCATCTCTTCAGCTATGCTTTGGTTATAACCTACGTTTGGCCTGAATGAATTTCGAGGACAAAATTTTTTTGTAAGGTGGGTAGGGTTGTAACCTCCATTCCCGTTTATACGGATTTATACTTATTTTCCTCTTCGTATTATTGAAATTCAATTTTTTCAGATAAATCTTTCTTTTCTCCTTAAGCCAAATTGCTTTTATTTTGGATATCTGATTAATTTGTTTGAACCCAATAATTTCAATCCATACTATTATTTATTACTATTTAATTATTTATTGATTCATTGCATAAAACCCAGACCCCCGATCTATTCTTTGTTTATTTATTGTATGAAGCCCAAACTTGATTTTAAACCACTATATATATATATATGTATATCTTGTGTTAGGCCCATATTTTAAATCTCAATCCCTTCTATAATTATTTTATCTTATTAATTGTTAAAAGCACAATGTTATTTATTTTAGTGAAGCCTAATTCAAGCCCAAATCTAGTTTTATATGAAACCCGTTAATCCGTTATCCTACCCTAACCCTACATGAAACAAACTACTCACCTCCGGAACCCCCTAACTGCATTACTCCACTAACCCAATAATCTCCATAACTTCCTCGCCCCCCCCCCCCCCCCCCCCAATCCTAATTAATATCCTACTAACAACTCCAATATCATCTCTTAATTCATTAATTACCCTTCACCTAATCAAAAACGGCTCTAACCTCCCGACCCTTCTTCTTTCTCTGCTTCTTTCCAAAACCCATCAGCAACTGCACCTCGCCTCCGCCCTCGCACCTCAGCCACCATTGCCGAGCTCCACCTCTCCATCATCCCTCGCAGCGACCGTCGACCCTGCCACCCTCCTTGTTAACCCACTGCCTTACCCCCATCTCTCTGTTGCTGCCTCATCCCTATTCACTCCCTCCCTCTCCCCCGCCGTGCCAGCACCGAGCGACGCCTGCAACCTCCTCTTCCCGTTGTTGCTTAACCACTGTACCATCACGAGCTCCGTCGTCGCCATCACCCTCACCTCGTCAGCTACGCAACCACCAGTCACAGTAACCCCGACCTCCGCTCACCCACAGTGACACCCAACGACTAGAAGACACTGTACTGACGACTGCTCCGAACTCACGCCAGCCCTGCCTCCGCCGTCACCCTCAAGCACCTACCGCAGTCTCCACCTCCTCCTTCGCTGCGCGCTACCATCAACCGCTCTCCACCACCCCACCATTACCGGCACCTCCATCGAATCCCCTTGCTACTTTCGCTCTGCCCTCACCGAAGTCGCTGTCGCCCCTTGCTGTGCTCGCTGTTGGTGTTGCTGTGCCTTTTGCTCTCGCTTTCGTTCTCACTGTTGGTGTTGTTGTGCCTTTTACTGTTTGCTATTCTTGTTGTGCTTGCTGTTGCACGTGCTGTTGTTGTTCTTCCGTAATTGCACGTGTTTCCGTCGGGACTCTCATCCCGTTATTCTTGTACATTCGAAGTCGTCATCTAAAAGGCAAGTATCTTGTACACTTTATTGTTCCGTACAAGCATGTTATTTGACCTCCCGCAATTAGTAGTTATATTTGATTATCGTAATTGAACCTTGTTACCGTCCATGCTCATGAAAAATGCTCTTTATAAGTTTCAATTGATCGAACCATCGTATTATCATGCTTTACAATCTTTCCATGGTTAAACCAGTCTTTATATATTGAATCGAATCAATCCATTTGCCTCTGTGATTAGATGCCCATCAAAAGATCATAAATATCGATTTGTATGTTTCTGCCTTGTTGTTTGCTCTGACTTGTAACTAGATTTTGACCTATCTACTCTTCAAATTATTAGATCTTTGTGCACGAGAGTAGTAGATCCGTGAATCTAGTTTCTAGAACATTTGACGGATTCAAATTCCAAGTTGTAGATAATGAGTTATGATGTTTTTCGTACTGCTATGTCTACACATTTCAGATTGTTACTTATAGCACATCGACATATTTCACAAATTAAAATGTCATGCTAATAGGTGAATTAGGACTTGATATTTATCATCATACTAATAGACATGATTAAGAGTCTCTTTATAATTTTTATAAGATTTTTTAATGATTTTTACAGTCACTTTATATATATATAAGAATTTGATCCTGGTCTGCTGCCTGAACGGTAAATTAGTAAAGAACAGTTGGTTGACCTAGCTATCCTATTTGAAATATATCGTGTAAATATTCATTGGAACCGGGATGAAGTATACTTTCTGGAACCTCTGACGGTACCTGATTTGCTTTCCTGTATCAATGGGAAAGTGTGGTTCTGTACAGCAACATCTTGTTGTCCAGTATTCGTACTTTCATGACTTAAATATAAATGTGTTTGTTCCTTGCATTATGAATTGAAATACATCACGTGCCTTGCATAGCCTTGATACATCTTTGATCATGTTCTGATACTGCTCCTATTGATTGTATATCCAAGTTACCGATCATGCTTACTGTTCATGTTTAATTATTGTAAAATGAATAATAAGTCAGGATAATAAGGGAAAGACTTAGTAGTGGACAATATAAGAGACTGTACTCGGAAGGGGGGCCGTGTTTCCGTGTTACAAGTTACCGACCAAGTTTATCGACCAAGTTACCGAGCAAGATACCGACCAAGTTTACCGATCAAGTTACCGACTAAGTTTACCGATCAAGTTTTATAGTCATGAGAAGACCCGAGTACATGATCTATAGAATTCACCACTATAGTCTAAATGTTCACATGATTACATGCACCCGAACCTGTGGTATAGGACGCGGGATTGCGTGCATTAGATATGACTGTTAAAAAATTGCTAGACTTGATATTAACACTAAACACGTGCATGACTCATGATTCCAGTTACATGTTACTTGTTATAAGTTTACATGATTCCGATTTACTAGATTATATGATTCCTGTTTACAAGTTACATATTACATGTTTATAAATTCCATGATTTCTGTTTACACGACATGTTCCCGTTACATTCCATGTTTCCCGATTGATTATATTTTGAGACTTGTTCAGTTCTTGTTTCCTTCTTGTTACGGATATTGTTCTCGTTATCATGTTTGTTCCGTATTTGAATTCACAATTCTTATTGCTTTCCCTGTTATGCCTTGTTTCTTGTTCCTATTTTACTTGTACTACTTGCATCCCATTAATTGCTCTAACAGGTACCATCTATCTGTCTTTTGAATTAATGTTATACAGATACAGTGATGGGATACTGAAGAATCTTAGCGAACTATTATTGCATTGTATATCCTTCGGCTATTTTGTAAGTTCTTGTATCCCAGATATTGATTATTATATTATATTCTTGTTCCTGTAATTATTATTGTATTGTTGAGCTTACTGGTATTGTACAACTTATGATGATATTAGTTGGCATATTTATATTATTCGCTGTGCCTCAGTTACGTGCTCGTGTTTCCGAATAATGAGAAGCAGGGCGTGACAATCATCAAAAGCAAAAGACATCTAAATAATAACAAACAGAAGAGATGATGTAAAACATCATTAAAAGCGTAGTTTTTATGTTTTGAAGACAAATTAAAAAGGAGGAAAGAAATACAACTTTCAAATACTTAACGATACGACCAAGTACTTGTAATGCAGTTGATAAGACTTCTAACTTTTAAGTGGGAGTCGATACATTCGATTTTGGTCTTAGCTTCAGCCTCCCCAATGTGGATCACTACGTACGTCTGACTATATAGACAAAAATTACTTAATTTATACAAGTTTAAATTTTTTATTTATAGTATCACTAGATTTTCTCGTGGGCACGTGCCTACGGCACGTCTTCAAAACGATACAGCACATGAAACTCTTGTAAACAGTAAAACAACAATTATGTAGCTCAAGCACAATAATTAGTTGTAAATAAAAGTCCATGTTTCCATTAGTATATGTTGAAAAATAATTATAAATGCGGTGTAAAATCCAACTTCTTAAAACTTTAAGTATGGAAAATGATGAAATTTAACTGTTGATGAGATATTTGCTATTTTCAATGTAACATGAGCAATAAAAAATGCATAAAAAATCTGAAAATTTACAAACCTGAAATCTGAAAATATAAATTTCTGGGTAAATAGAGAGAGAATGTGTGAGAGAGGGAGGGAGGGAAATAAATAATAAATAAATAAATAAAGGAGTTGTTTGGGGGGGGGGGGGGGGCTTTTGGGCAGGAAATTATGTTTTGTGAGGTTAATTCTGGACTACTGATTTCAACCCTATTGAATGAGAGCCACTTGATAGCTTTCTTTGTGTTTTATTATATAGATTGGTGATGATTATGAATGATTTCAATGAAAAGAGTTCGGATTCGGAGTAGGGGAAATAAATATCAAAATTTTCTTCTTTAATTCGTATCTATAAATACATACTACTTTCTCTACGAGAAATGCTACACCTACATCAAATCTTATCCCAAACATACACCATTTAATGCCGTACCCATTTTGCTAAAAGACAATCTAAATTAATGGATAAGTGCTGACCCATTTGGATTGTGAGACCCGATTTGATTTTACACAATCCAAAACCCAAACCCACATTAAGAACACCAGCAGCCATAAAAAAACATCTCCTAACCCGTTATGAGAATTTGTTATTTTCCTATCTTCAGTTGATATTGATGTGCTTATGTTCTTTAAGTGCAATATTATTCAATGCAAGCTCTATATGATTTTGGATGGTAATTACTGTTAGGTTTTGTGAGAAATTAACAATTGGGAATTAGGGTTAATATCTAGATCTAAGTTGCTTGAGATATTCACTCTAGGTATCAAGATTGGAATACCTAGACTGCTATCACAAGCCGGTATTTATCTCTAAATACTGGTTTGGGTATCGGGTTATAAGCTCATAAACCCGCGTTCCAATATCCAATCAATTGTACGTTCAATACACGTGTTACTCATATGCACATGCAATATTTATATACAGAGAATATACCAATATATCCAACAACCTCCTCCTATATTCTCTATATATAAAGTACAGGATTATCTCATTAGTTCAGTATAACTGACTGGCTGATAACAGTCCATAAAAGAAAAGCATCATAAAAGGTATAGTTTCATAAGAACCAATAGAATTATAAAATTGAATAGTTCAATCAAGACTAAACCAATATAATTAAATAGTTCCAAACCATATCCAATTTAGAATGGTTCACATAAACTAAACCAACTGGAATAATCTGTCATAGTTTCAAAATCAAACAAAACAAATAAACTTCAAGAACAAAATATGAGTTTTAAGCTCATGAACACAAGAGTCTTAAACTCAACAGAAGTTTTACTAAGTAAGTGGCTAATTTATTCTCGAAAGAAATAAACTGAAACTCTATCCTTGTACACTGCTTTATGTTTACTCCTCCATTTTGAGCAAATCATTATTTTTGAAATTTATGTTGACAGATTCAACTCCTCCATCTTTTCTAGCTTATAGAAAACAAGAATATCAAGAGACACATCTCTAAGAATTCCAACGAATTTTACAAAGTATCTAGTTCCACAAACGAACTTAGTACAATTCATAATTAGCTTAGCAAAAATGTAATGCAAGCATCACAATCAAGTTTCTTTAACTAAATAAAGAACATAAACTTTTATAGTTTCTACACAAGAACCATACTATGTTTCATATTGGAATGAAAAAACTGCCATTTCAATGAATCATCAAAATTGGAATGAAACATGTATCCATAAAAGACATATCATCAAAATTAGAATGATATTTAAGACAATTTAATCATCGGAAACACATCGATAAGTTTTCATGTTTCGTATTGAAATAATATGATTATTCTAAGTAAATTCTGTAGATATATAATACCGTCAAAATTGGAATGACATTATGTATTTGTGGAATTTATGTTGAACCATCAAAATTATCTAAAACATGTCAACTGCCTAAAATTGATGCTTAAGTTTGAACTTCTCTATGACTCCAATTGGATTCTAAATTTCAAAACAATTAGGATGTTAAAGCTTTGACTCAATAGCTTTCGACTCCATTTCCCCCCACAGTTTTGATAATTAGATCACTTTCAAGTCTTTAAGCAAGAGCATTAGCCATACTTGTCACAATTTCACTTTATTTATGAGAAAGTTCAACTAGTCTTCTTTCAAACTTAATATACTCTTCTTACTATTATAGAGTGAGTTATGAGCTTTAGTGCATTGTACTTGATAGTCGCATAACAGAATTAGAGAGTTACTTAAACTTCTTAATGGATAACTAGCAACAATTTCTTCAATCCACTCAGACTTTTTCCCTGCAGAGGATTACACATAGAGATCTGATTTCATGGATGATAGCACAGTGCCTATTTGCTTTTTATTTCCATACCATTTCTGTTTCTCCTAGTGTAAATACATATCTACTAGTTATCGACTTTCACTAAATTCTGAGCATCATAATGCATCAGATCAGCCATTCATTCAAAGAATGACTAGAGTAGTACAAAGCAAACTCTTGAATACCACTCAGGTATCTCAATAGCCTCTTAAGGGTACTCAAATGTGTATGAGATTATTAGTGAATCTGCAGATCATACCTACCTCAAAGGCTATGTCTATTCTAGTGCAGATCTTTGTATACATGAGACTGTCAATTCCTTTAGAATGATCTACCTGTCTCATAGTTGCACCATCATTAAGTGTCAACCTTTTATCATAATCATAAGGTGTTTCAAAACACACTTTCAATTACCATATTCCCACTTTTGAAACACATTTTGATTTGATAAGTTTGACTAAGAGTTATCCCTTGCCAACTGAAAACTCACCCATATACCTATAGTGTCCACAGTACCTAAGTTTTCATGTTGAATTCTTTGGATAGCACAATTTTAACTTTATTTGTAATAGAGAGGTCACTTCCAAGAACATGCATGTCAACAAAACAAGTAAATAATAGCCACTATATTTGACATACCACAAAGTTGAAGGCACTGATCTGAATTACTTGATTCATATACTAGGCTCTTTCAAAAATTGTCAAATTATTTATTCGTCGGATATACATATTTTAAGAACATACAATAATTTTACTAAATTATAAATCTTGTTCCCTAAACATATTAGTTCAAAACTTTCCAGTACAAAACTGTTCAGTACAAAACATCAAGTACAAAACTTTTTAAATATTCTTTATGAATTTCAAAATTTTCAATAGATATAAGGGTAAGAAGAATACTTATTGTAGCAATATGACAAACATGTGAGTAGACATCAAATAAATCTACCCAATTTTTCTCAGTCAATTTGTTAGCTACTAAAAAGAATTAAAATTGCTACTGAACAATCAAAATTAAGTTTCTTCTACAAAACTCCACTTAGTTACTATAGTTTTAGTCCCTTTCAGCAGATCAACTAAATTAAAGTATTATTGTATGACACAAAATCATCTCATTGTCTACTAAAGACTCTTTTTAGCTCATTTGTCATTCAGGTTTTTAAGTCTCAGTAAGGCTGGTTCTTGATTCCAATTATGAATTATTGAACGTGGCTGTAAGACTATATTATTTCATACATTTATCTTTGATGAATACATCCACAAAGAACTCTGCAAGTCTAGATTCTTCTAACACAAATTAGATAGATCCAATATTTTTTCACAGAACTACATTCTGCACTTTCTAAACACATACAAATATATGTTGTAGGTCCTACTTTAGACCTTTTAGGGTCATGAACTCTAACAAATGCATCATAACACAATTTTTTTACTTTAACAAAATTATTTGTGTTTTTATGCCATGATCTACAAGGTGTATTCAATTTAGAGTGTAGTAACACATTAGAGATATGATTAACAATGCAACATCACTGATAATTACACAAGACAAACAATAGTCAATAATATAGAATTCAATATTTCACTAAGCCTTTGATTCTTACTTTTATCAATACCGTTTGACTGTTGTAAGTAGAGTGCAGTAGAGATTATGCCATATGCAAACTTCTCTAAAATCATTGAAACATATTCACTACCTCTATCAAATCTGAACCTTTGATTTTTTAGCATTTAACTAGATTTTTTTAATTCATCAAAATAGCGAGTGCTACATCCTTCATATATGTATGACAAACATTCAATAATTATCTACATAGGTGATTAAATACTTCTGACCAATTATCGTCTCATCTAGTCACAAAGCTACTGAGATCACAAATATCAGAATGCATTGACTCAAGAAGTTGTGTGCTCCTAGAGACCATACTAAATGACTTTCTAGTGATCATAATCTGAGCACAACTTTCGTATTTTTATATTTAATAGAGTGTCATTTAGTAGAATAATAAGTTTTAATAAGAACAAACAATTTAATATATAGTTATCAAATCCTAGCCAATTATTCTATGTTCAGAAACTATTCACAATTAGAACTAATATGATTAATTGTCTCATTTGTTACACTCAACTTATACATGCGATTGACAATATATGCACATTATAAGAGTTAATACAAAATTACTCTACCACATTTTATAAAACTATTTGCTTTCTTTAGTAATTCTAACAATGTCCACTTGCTCAAACACATTGAGCGAAGATTTCTTTCTATTCGTTCTTCATCATCTTCATGACGCTAAATGAGATAATGACTAACATGCTATAGTTCAACTTTGCACACACAGTATAATGAACGAGAAAGAACAAAACGTAACTAACGGAGTCATATCCTACATTAAGAGATGCTCTCTCCTAAGTTACAGACATTTGTGATACATCTTATACAATTTTTATTTTTGATTTTAATTATTAGATAAGCAAATATGTAATCTCACACAAACTGCAAACAATGGATTTGTCAAAATATCTATACACATAGTATGGTAAAACACTTAACAATCCTAAACATGCTAGTTTTCCAAAGCGAGAATAACTATGATCTAAAACTCTCAATCATATGATCAAACGCACAAAACGTTAACACATTCATCACATGAAAATTCTAAGAAAGATTAGAGTAGATCATACCGACACTTCAAGTTAGAAGTGTTTTCCAAATTCGATGGAGAAGCCTACGTAGTGCAGACTTATCATACCGTGATGCAAATCCATCGTCTCTAATACACACAATTTGTAAGTAACTTTAAAGTTCCTACATTTATCAAATCGTTAATTAAAGATTAGCCAATTAAACAAATTATTAGCACTATCTAATTCACAATAATTTAATTGGAGATTCAATTTTATAGTCAAAGCCTATAATTTATCAAAATAAATATTTGATCCATAGCACGTGGCCAAAGCAGTTATTCAGATTTGTATTTAATTAAACAATGCTTAATAGGTTTTGAACTTTAGCACTTAGCAACAAAATTCAAACAAATAATTAAATAACAATTTAAATTGGGTGAAGAACTTATCTTTAATTTAGATCAGATCCAGTCCAAACATATTTGGATCTAGTCTAATCACTGCCCATACTATTTTCAACAACTGCATCCAAATCTCTTATTGTGCTTTTACTTTCCAACTGTTAAATTCAGAATTATCAAATATTTCTAATTTCAGAATCTTTTTCACACGATTAAGTTTTTCCATCTTATAGGAATAAATAGTAAATTCCAAAATCTAGAGTGTTTATTCTGAACAATTACTACTAGCGTAATTACAGTAAAAATAATGGTTTTTTCTGTAAAGCGTGTAATAAACAATTAAAAAAGAAAATAATATTAAAGAATAAGCACAAATCTTTAAAGTTTAGAGAGGACTGTATCTTGATAAAGACCAAGTGGCAATTTGAATGCACAGCACTATACAGTAGCGGATCTAACGCTATGTGCCGAACATACAACGGCAAAAACCCCAACCAATAGAAATCTTTTTCTTGGTTGAATTTGAGTCAAACCCCAACACACCGAGATCTGATCTTCATCCCAAACACATAAGAGCAGGTCCTTAACCAATAGGACTCTTTTTTGGTCATTTCTGAGTCAAAAGAACACACATAGGATCCCTTCCTTGACCCCGAACACCAAACACCATGATGAACCAATCAACAAATCAAATCAGAACAGATCTAATCTCTCCTTCTTCCCTTCCTTGACCCCAAACTAGGAGGAGAGGGCAGTGTGTGCACGTCGGCGGCTGTCCTGGGCGGCAGCGGCCCGCGTCGACATCGACAACGCCAGGGGAGGCAGTGCCCATCGGTGGTGACGTCTGGATTGCGGTGACGTCGGTGAGCATCGACGAGGTCAGCGGTTGTTCGTCGGAGCAAGGTCAAGATCTGATCATGAATCCCATATCGACGAGGCAACGAATGAGAGCTGCGCAGGCAAGCTCTTCGATGGACGGATCTGATGGCGAGTCGACTTCCTCGACTGATCATCGATGGCCTTGCATGAAGCAAAGCGACGACAGGCGGCGATGGACTGTGGGAGCGACAACGCCAACCACAATGGCAATCGTCGGTGACGGTAGCCCCTTGATTAATCTCACAAATTGATTAATGATAATATCTCAAGATTGTTAGGTTTTGTGAGAAATTAACAATTGGGAATTATGGTTAATATCTAGATCTAAGTTGCTTGAGATATTCACCCTAGGTCTCAAGATTGGAATACCTAGATTGCTATCACAAGTCAGTATTTATCTCTAAATACTGGTTTGGGTATCGGGTTATAAGCCCACAAACCCGTGTTCCAATATCTAATCAATTGTACGTTCAATACACGTGTTACTCATATGCACATGCAATATTTATATAGAGAGAATATACCAATATATCCAACAATTACTTGGATCTGGTCTAATTTCTCTCATCTTGAATTGCTGATAAATAATTCCAGCTAACAGTCATATCTTCGATATCTCACTGTTATCTTGCAGCCATCTTCGCTATTATTATGAGTGAACATTTAACTTTGTTTTAATTGAGTTGCAAGTTATCATCAACATTTTCCCATTCTCTTGCGAAGAACCTTGGAGTGATACATACATAGGTGAAACAACCAATGAAAATGTTGATTGTTCTAGCAGGGATAACTGATTTTTCTGAATTCAAGTTATTAAACTATTGGTGTTCTTGATGTGGATTTGGGTTTTGGATTGTGTAAAATCAAACCGGGTTTCACAATCCAAACGGGACAACACTTATCTATTAATTTAGATTTGTTTTTTTAGCAAAAATGGGTCCCACAACATTAAATGGTGTATGTTTGGAGTAAGATTTGATGTAGGTGTAGCATTTCTGTTTCCTCTACTTAGAGTTACACAAATAACTACATAATTATCTACTAATTATTACTTGTCACGTGCCAAAGATAAATTGCATCTGAGAAAATAAGTTTAAATATATATACTTATCCTTATCACTACTATTTTAATGAGAGAATTGAGGTAACGTTCTAACTATATAAAGACGTGTATTATAATACACGTCCAAATTATATTCAACAAATATAAATTTGCAATACACGTATAGCCTAAATCAAAACATTCAAATATAAACTATTTTTTTTTCTATTCGATATATATTCATTTAATTTGATGACTTTACTTTTCTAATACGTACATTATACTAGTATATAATAATGGCAACAGATTCGAACCAACTTAAATATTACATCGGGTCAGAGCACTTGACTTGGCTTAGGATTTTAGTGTTGTGATTTTTAATTTTTTCATTTTTTGATTAAAATGTTTTGATTAAGCTTAAAGTTAAGCTTTTACTATCTATTGTTTAACTATCGGCTACTGCTTTAATTTTTTTTAAATCACTATTATGCCTTTGGTATAATTTGAGCATAAAAAATGTTTACAAAAAGTAGACGAGAAACACATGTTACGAAGATTGAAAAGGTCGGCTTTGTACACAGTTAGAGCATCTGTAGTCGTGGAGAGCCAAATTTTAGGTAAATGACAAATGAAAATGGAGAAAATGTCAATGCGCTGCAGTTGTCGAAAGTCGAAAGTCAAAATTTGACTTTTTCACTATTTAAAATTTCAGACGAAAGATTATTTTTCATCTCATGCAAAAAAAAAAAAAAAATGAAAATGAACGGGTGGGGAATGATTTCCCCTCCGTCTCATTTTAAAAAAAATTTAAAAACTTTAAATCATACTTAATTCCTTAATAAATGTTAAATTAATCCTAATTATTTCTTAATTATTAATTAATTAACTTTTAAACCTAACTTTAACCTATAGAATTAATTATAGGGTTGTTTTATAAAAAATTTAAACAAAGAAATGTACGGGACGGGGCTTTATCTCCCGTCTCACTTCATTTCATAGTTTTTTCAAAATGGAACAGAAGGGGATTCATCTCCCGTCCGACCGTTTTTTAATTTAAAAAATAAAATAAAATTGTAAGGACGATGTATTATCTTTCGTCCATCGAAGTGTCAGCCAAAAAAGTGAAGTGACGATGTAATATCTTTCGTCCGACTTAATTTGAACTGCGATTGTGTAGGGATGGTGTTTCATTTTTCGTCTGACTTCTTCGATGATCGCATTAAACGGACGAAAGATTATTCCTCGTTAACTATATTTTGGCAAAAGCCATTTTGTCTTTCATATTTGGCTAACAACTGTTCATGTCAGACCCAAATAATAGGTAAATGGCCAACGACTAGAGCATATTTTTTCTTATTTTTTTTTTAAAATTAGGTAAATGGCAAACGACTACAGATGCTCTTAAGAGTTTGAGTTAGACACGTGCAATACCGATAAATAAAATAATTGCTGTGTACTTTTCTAGGAGAATAATTACTTAATGATTTATGATGAGTCATCGCCATCAGAAGATTAACTTTATACAACTAGTTGATTAGCATGGAGTATAATATAAGTGAGAAGTTTGGTGTAATTGAGATTTAACTATTAATATTTGATTTTAAGTGACTAGCAATTTACGAGGTTAAACCTGTGAAGCATGCCTTAGTTTTTTTAAGCTTTCGGTATTCACAATCTACCCTAAATGGATCAACGTGCTATAGACACTTTTAATGAACCCAATATTTTAGTTGATGTATTAGATTCCCACGTGAAATTTAATTGCACGAGCACTTATGACATGCATCATTACCAAATCAAAAATTGATAAAATTAATTAAATTTTATTGATTATATATATCATAGCAGTTTGTGTTAATTGGATTCCACGTCTGAAATCAACACATCAACTAAAATATTGGATACAACTAGGAGTACTCATACATTTCTCTTTATTTTATGTAAATTACATTTTCGTAAATAATTATGTCGTAAATAAATTTAAAATTTGAGGTTATTATGGTAACTAACTAATTAATTAGAATTGATGATTAATACAACTCTCCCTTAAAAATGTGTAGTTAAGATTAAACTAGTACTGTACACGTGCAATGCACGTCATAATATTATTACCTCTAATCTCTAATCTCTAATATTATAATGGGAATGTTGGGTTTGTCATTTGTAGACAACTTGTAATTTGTAAATATTCAACCATCTAATCTCAGCCATTCATTTACTAAACTATTGTTAGTTACCATAATATCCTCAAAGTTTAAATTTATTTACGACATAATTATTTACAAAAGTGTCACTCATATAAAATAAAAGTTTGTGCCACGGGAGGTAATTTATAAAGAGAATGTGATGAGTTAAGAGAGGTCGCAGATTCGATGCTAGATTACGTCTGATTATTTACTATATTAAAATTTTTTAACTAGAACATGCATTGCATGTGCAGAAAACTAGTTATTTTAAGTAAAGACTATGACGTAGTCTGGCCTCAAACCTGAGACCTTCTTTTACCCATCTCAAACCCTTATCATACTCTTTACAAATTACCCTTAGTGGCACTAATTTTTATTTTATATGAATAACACTTTCGTAAATATTTATGTTGTAAATAAATTTGAACTTTGAGAATATTATGGTAACTAACAACAGTTGAGTAAATTGATGGTTAATATAACTTCCACTTAAAAATGAGTGGTTGGGATTAGATGGTTGGTTGTCCATAAATTATAGTTTGTCTATAAATTACACAACCCCAACTCTCGCATTATAGTATTAAAGATTAATTAAGTTGATTTGTCTACAAATTACACAACTTCAACTCTAGTGGAAAATACTTTAAAATAGAAAACAAAGTTGTACAATGCACGTGCAAATAAGAAGAAAGTGAATAGACACGTTTCATAAAATGACAAGTCCAATAGCTGCATCCTGTTGTATCTCCACACCTCGTATCCACATCACGTGTGTTCACGTGACGTGGCTCCAACCTGACACTGCCCCCTCTCATGCCAATCTCAACAACATACGCATATAGATGGTCTATACAATCATACAACACCAAAGTGATTGATATTTTCCCCTCCTGAATTTGTTGAACTTTTTTTAATATATCTTATTTTCGAAACTATTTGTAGAAAGATGACAGTTGCCAAACTATTTGCAGTTGGAGACTCAACAACTAGACTCGCTCCAACTGCGAGTTTAGTTATCTTGTGCTCGCCATTGGGAACGGTGGGCCTAGTTTTATTTTTTTTGGAGAAACTAGCTATTTGGAATAGCGAGTTTAGTTCAATAATCAAACAGGACTCGCCTTTGGGAATGGAGAGGTTCTTTATACTAGACTCTTTGTTGGGAATGACGAGTTTAGTTCAAAATTATCAAACAAGATTCGTCGTTCTCAACGACGAGGTTCTTTATACTAGACTTTCTATTGAGAACGACGAAGATATATGAAATTTCACATAGAGAGAAACTCTCTATTAATGAATTTTCGAAAAAAACTCTATACAAAATAATTTTGAACTAAACTCGCTGTTCCCAACAGCGAGTCTGGTATAAATCTCCTCGCCGTTGGAAATGGCTAGTGTGTTTGAAAATTTTGAACTAAACTCGCTTTTGGGAACAACGAGTTTTTCACACAAAAAAAACTATACTCGCCGTGTCCCAATAGCGAGCACGAAATAACTAATCTTGCCGTTGGGAACGATGACTCTAGTTGTTGATTCCCCAAATGCAAATAGTTTGGCAACTGTCTTCTTTATGTAAATAGTTTCAAAAAATGACATACATTAGAAAAAAATTTGAATTTGTTCCTGTCCTAAGCCACCTTTTGAAACTATTTTTCAAACTAATACACTTTCCAAACTATTTCTCTGAGTGAGCCCGTCGATGTCACGTAAGCTTAAGCCGCAGTTGAAAATGCAGTTGAGAACCGCAGTTTCTTCTTTGTTTTTTTTAACACCTCAGTTTCTAACTGTGGAAGAGTGAAAAATCGATAATACTTGACACAAAGACCCAAGTAGTGGAGACTAAATTTTTTTATAAGTTTTCTTTCATGTTATTTTTCTGGAGTGTAACAAGTCTCTGGAAAATTACGTAAAAGAGAGACCGCAGCTCCCAACTGCGGTCTAAACTATATGCAAATTTTGCTATCTGAATTAGAGATCAAGTTAGCGAGGTAAGAAGTAGACTTCAACTGAGGTCGTAGTTGAGAACTGTGGCATCAGTTGAAATAATGATATCTGAATATCAGACACAACTTCTGTAATACCCTAAACTTTCATTTTAATAAAAATATTTATTTTCACGTGTTGTGCACGTGTAAAATTTCATATGTATATTTATTTTTTTATAAAAATTTTATTTTTTGTAGTATGAACAACTATTTCTTTCTTTGCCTTTATTTTTCTAAAAAGCCTATTTTGTAAAGCCTAAAATATTGTTTTCTTATTTTGAACCCACTTTAATAATTAAATATTTTATTATTTAGCCCATAAGCCTAAGCCCATTATTTGTGAAGCGCACAAACTTAATTAATCCTTTAAGTTGTCACAACTTGTCATGTAGGCACAAATGGTGAACAATTGATTAATTAAATTTGAACAAATTTCAAATAGGGGGTACTAGAAGGGCACGTGCATGCACGTAGTGTGCTTTGCACACCTTGGAGGCCGGATTATGCATAAAGTGAGATGGGAGAGTGGGTGTGTGTGCATGAGTGGTTATTTATTTACTAGTATCATACACGTGCACACGTGCACGTGGAAAAAATTGAAGGAATAATGAAAAGGGTGAAAAGAAAATAATTTCCAAACCGATCCACTTTCGAAAATATTTACCAAACTGGTCCACTTTCGAAAATATTTACCAAAGTTAGTCCATAACCCAACACGTGTGCTGCACGTGTTGGCTTCAAAATGACATCAATGACAATTGACACTAACCCCTTCTCCCATTATAATAGTAGAGATGGGTGGTTGCCACAACTTCCCATCCTATCCTAGCCATCCATCTCCAACTATTTAATGAAATCCTAGCCCTCTAATCCATCCTAGATTTAGTATAAATCCCCCCTACCTTCATGCATACTACAAAAAAAATAATTGAAAGGAAGAAATTATATAGGAGAGAAATACATTAGGGAGTACAAGAGTGAGTGTGAGAATTGTGTGTCCCAAGTAAGGAGGCTGGCCCATCATCAAGCACAAGGAGTGCATCGGGTATGCACCAAGGAACAAGAAGGAGAGCTTTTGCAACACAATCTAGGAGGAGAAGGCTACTCTCTTGCATTCTAGGAGACTCCAGGAGCTTTTATTTCATTTTTCTCCAAAGAGGTGGGTATTTCTCATGCTTCTAAATTAGAAATCATGTTAAGAATAAATTGAGCAATTAGTAAAGAGCAACCAGTTGAAATTAAATTTATGTTTGCCTAATTAGAGAGGAATTGATAATCTAGTAGATGTGTGTTAAAATGGTTACTAGATTAATTAATTATGAATGAAAGTGGATGTTTCTCGAAGTAGACATCATGCTAGGTATGATTTTAATGAAATTATTTGAATCAACTAGTGAGAAATGGGAACCATGCTTGTTTAATTGAAAAGTAGAGTGGTAATTTAGAGAATAGTTGATGGATTGATTGCTAATGAATAATTGTTAATTAATATGTTAGAAATCTCCATGTTGTTGTGCTACATGAATGCTATGGTAAATAATAATAAAGAAAAAAAAAGAGATTGTATTTGAAAACAATTGATTGAATGCATCATGTGTAATTAGTTGACAAAAAATAGATTTTTATTTTGTAGAAAGATGAGATTTTTGTGTTCTAAAAATATGGTAGGATGTCAATAAAAAAGAGAACAAAAAAATGTAGTGATTTGTGGAAGCCTAACTCTAAATTTTGAAGAAATGTGCTATTATTCACAATGTCGAAATTATGGACATGGAACACAAATTAGGATTAAAATACTTGTTTTATAAAGTAAATAATATTTATAAAATTACTGGTTTACTGAGGATTTATGTATAATAAATTCTGGAAAAAGTTTGCTTTCAAAAGAGATGAAAAAGAAACAAATTGTTGTGAGAATTCATGAAATATAGATATAAATAGAGAGCTAATTCAAACCTAATTAAATCCCTTTTCAAAACGATATGGTCACTTAGACCAATTGGTCGGAAGAGTTCCAATCGCTACAGTAGCGGGGGCCAAGTCATTGGTCTCGGGTTCGATACTGAGAATGGAGTTTTTCATTTTTATTTTTTGGTTAAAATCCGAAGTACCGAAAGTGGATACATAGGGTTAATAACCCCTCTCATATCGCTTCGGTGACTTGGCGCAGTGGTTTTGGCCGCTGTTGTTTGGGCCGCTGGTTGTGTAGCGCCCCGATTTCCAATACCGGGAAACCGTGACACGAGCCAAGACATTTTCTTCAATTAGTCACAATACATAGAAAAACAGGAGAATTTAAAACTTTTTATTCAATACACAATGTGTTACAAGTCTGAATATTGTACAACTGTAATACCTTACAATAGAGTTACAATATTACCTTTACATTTCTAAGTATTACAACCTTCAACATCTTACATCAGAGTACTTCTCAACTAATGCATAATCAATACATATACTGCAGCGGAACTAAACATAACACTGACTCCTTGCTTTCCTTGCCTTGAGTCCTCCTGAATTTCGCTTTTGTACTTCGGCGATCCAGTACCTATGGAAGTGGGGACGTCAGTATTCACCGACGCTTAAAGGCTGATCATATAGCAGCGAATCTCCCAAACAATATACAAAATATAACAATGGTGTTTGTATAGTTTAAGTGTTTGTGAGTGCTAGGACTAGACTCTAATGTGATATTTAAATAGAACTAGGATGCTCCTATTCTAATATCAGCAAGTCTCCGAAGCAACATGCAGCCCATACTACATGCGACCCCATCTCAAGCCGTATCTCCATATATAGGGATTTGAACCCGCGTCATGAACTTCTAATTGTACACAACCTGTTCCTGACACCTACACGTGACTCACGAGGCTGCAGATGTGGTCATGTGCCACTGTTGCATTTCGCCAGTGGTGTCTATGTTCGCCACCGCGACCCGGCTAACCGGACCTCACTCGAAATAGACGAACCCAATGTATCGGGTCATTCCAAAATCAAACTATAGGGTTTCGCAAGCGCAGGGTAGCGCGAAGCCTACCCTGTGGCACCCTCTGGGGTCTCGCAAGCACAGGACTGCACAATGCATCCTGTGGCACCCCTAGCCACGGCACCTCAGGAATTAACAGCGCGAGATACACAACCCGTGTCCTCAACTTGTGAGACGGCACTGTACGTATCCCTTTGACGGGAAGGTACAACCCAATACGCCACCTATGATCTGCCTCAAGGGACGAGTTAGTGTAAGGGGCCCCCTACAACTGACTCCTCTCTCCCGGCAAAAGGGTTTAAGTAAAACGATCCTTGTAAGTCACTATCCTAATGATATCCCGGACTCGAACAATCCTAGGGATGACAATATTATAAACACAACATGCTAGGCCTTTAAAGTAGACTTCGCAAGACAACTCTACTAGGCTGCTCAACCTAGACTTACCAGAATCCCTCAGGATCTGGTTCGTGGCTCATCGATCCAAGACTTTGGCTGTACGAATATACATGCACGCCGCTACCCTAGACTTGGATTTCGTCTATACTCCGGTCCTCGATCAACCTACCCTGGTTAAGATTCGATGGTACCCAAGGAGTGACTCCTCCACAGTTCCTTAGGATAGAAAACATATGTCTTGATGGTCGATAGCCCTTAGGGTGGTAGTATCACCCTAGACGTGCATAACGAACTGTGTACTAGCTAACAAGCTATACACGAGTAATCACCACATACGAGCTAATAAGCTACGTATGAAACAATAACTACCTACGAGCCAGGCGGGCCTCGTAGGAGACAACAATGGTAATATCACCGTAGACGAGCACAACGAACTGTGTACTAACTAACAAGCTATACACGAGTAACAACCACATACGAGCCAATAAGCTGCGTATGAAACAATAACTACCTACGAGCCAGGCGGGCCTCATAGGAGATAACCACGCGCATACCAGCCAAATAAGCCGCGTATGAGACCAACAGCTACGCACGGGCCGATCGAGCCGCGTACGAGACAACAACCTACATACGAGCCAAGTAAGCTACGTATGAGACCCACAGCTACGTACGGGCCAGTCGAGCCACGTACGAGCACAACCATATGTAAACAACCATACAGGTAATCAATCTTAAAAGCAACCAAGCGTGCTTACTAGCAAACTTAATCTTCTATTATTAGAAGCAACAGAAGAATCTACTAGTAGTCTATGATCAGTATTCTACTAAGGAAGAACCGAAGGCGACAAAACAGCCTTTATCAACTAACTATTACTAGTGGTCTTCCCAATCCTTATTACTTCAACCTATAGTGCCTTAAGTATGACATACAATTGCAAGCATCTTCCTACGACAATCTAATCATATAACACAACCACTCACCATGATACACCTAAGTATGAATATGATTAATGCTTGTGCTTACATCGAGCTTAAGCATGAAAATCACTACGACCTAGACATGAAGTCCACTATAGTCAAGCATAGGTTATAATTTGAGTATGAAAGCTTACTACTTATCATCACTAATCACCACAACTCAAACTAGTATGAACAAGCAACATTCCGAGGCATAGTAGGTATTCTAACACTAACCCCACAACATTCTAAGCATGTATTTGATCTTTAGCATGGTATAGAACACAACATAAAATCACTACAACTAACTATGGGTGGCTTCTTTAATCTAAGCATGAATATCATAGCATGGATATCTCTAACTTAACATGATCAATAATTAGCATGATACCTACTTACTTAGCATGCATAATGATTAAGCATGATCATCTACTAACATAGCATGAACAAATACTTATCTAAGCATGAGTATTCATTTAATCTAGCATGGTATACAACTTACTTACAATTTAAACTACCATGGCATACAACTTACTTACAATTTAACTAGCATGGCATACAACTTATTTGCAATTAAGCTTACTTACAATTAAAGCTAGCATGGTATACCACTTACCTACAATTAAACTAGCATGGTATACAACTTTTCTACCACTTATCTAGCATGGCATACAACTTAATTACCATTAAGATAGCATGGCATGGATCTTACTTACAATTAAACTAGCATGATATATCACATACCTACAATTAAACTAGCATGGTATATCACATACCTATAATTAAACTAACAGGGTATATCACATACCTACAATTAAACTAGCATGGTATATAACTTTTCTACTATCATCCAAGCATGAATCTTTATTAAGCATGAATAACTACTAAACATGAATGTCTTACTAAGCATGGGTAGCTACTAGTATGAACATACAACATTCCTAAGTATATATGTATATATATATATACTTCTAATCATGGTAAGTAATTTTATCATGGATCCTACAACATTCTAGGTATAATTGAATTAATCTAAACATGGTAGGAAACTCTTAGATTGAGTCCGACAACATTCTAAGCATAAATGAGTTGATCTAAACATGGTAGGAAACTCTTAGATCGAATCATACAACATTCTAAGCATAAATAGACTAATCTAATCATGGTAGGAATTTTAGAATTAATCCTACAACATTCTAAGCATGAAATAGCATTCCTAAAACATGATAAGTAATTTTAGAAAGCATACTACAACATTCTAAGCATAAAAATATAATAGGTAATCTTAGAAAGAAACCTACAACATATATGTCATTCCTACATATGGTAGGCAATTTTAGAATTAATCCTACAATATTCTAAACATGAAATAGTATTCCTAAAACATGATAGGAAATTTTAGAGAGCATCCTACAATATTCTAGCATGAAAACATGATAGATAAGTTTTTAGAAAGCATCCTACCACATTCTAGCATGAACACATGATGGGTAAATTTTTAGAAAGCATCCTACCACATTCTAGCATGAAAACATGATAGGTAAATTTTTAGAAAGAATCCTACAACATTCTAAACATGATAGGATATTTTTAGAAGAAATCCTACAACTATCTAAGCATAAAAACATGATAGGATATTTTTAGAAGACATCCTACAACTATCTAAGCATAAAAACATGATAGGATATTTTTAGAAGAAATCCTACAACTATCTAAGCATAAAAACATGATAGGATATTTTTAGAAAACATCCTACAACTATCTAAGCATGAAAACATGATAGGATATTTTTAGAAAACATCCTACAACTATCTACTACTACTACTACTCTATTTTTATCAAGAACAAAACATACAACTTACTACATAAAACATCTATAATTACTTACTACTACTCCTTCATTTTACAACATACCACTACTACTTTATTTAATCCACATACTATTACTACTTCATTTAATCAACATACTACTACTTTTTATTTTAGCATGCTACTACTTAGTTGCCTATTAGTCTTTATTATCACTAGTGAGAAAAGAAAAGATCCTTTTTTTATTTATTCTACAACTAGTGATTAATAAAGAAAAGATCTTTTTTATTATTTCTACAACTAGTGATTAACAAAGAAAAGATCTTTTTATTATTTCTACAACTAGTGATTAATAAAGCAAAGATCTTTTTATTATTTCTACAACTAGTGATTAATAAAGCAAAGATCTTTTTATTAAGAAAGAAAATTACAATAAAACATATGCTTATTATTATTGTCCAAGTTCAATCAAGTCCTACAACCAAAATGGTTGTACAAGAATGTTCATATGCTTATGTATACTAAGTCCTACAAGTCCTACAACCCTCAATCGGTTGTATGTTCAAGCTCATATGCATTATGTCATTTTTAGTCCAACAACATACATAAACAACAACTACAATCTTAAAGATGTGATCTTTATATGTTTATTAGTAGATACTACTACTACTTTCTTTCTTTTATTCATTACCACATTCACAATAACAACAACACACCATCACAAGAACACCCCAAAAACAAAAGAAAACAAAATAAGAAGGTAGGAGAAGAAGTCAAACAACAAAACAAACAAACAAACAAGCAAACAAACAACCAAATAAAAATATGGAGAACCCCCACCTTAGCCTCTATTGGAAGGACTTGCTTGCAAACCTTCTCCTTCCCCTAGCTCTTAGAATCTCCTAGGAAACCCTACAATAAAACTCTCTTGTTAGTATGAGACTATCTCTCTTTCTTTTCCTTTCCTTTCTTTCTTTCTTTTGTTTTCTAAAATGAGAGAAGGAGGAGAAGGAGGGGGTATTTATAGAAGGGAATAGAAGGTGGTAAGTGCAAAATTGCACTCACATTTGCAAAAAAACCCCAAGGGGAGGGGAGGCCGGCCATACCCTAGGAGGGGGAGGGGCATGGTGTAGGCTTGGTGAGGTGGAGGCATGGTGAAGAGATAAGGCTTCTAGAAGGGTTTTAGTTCTTCTCATGCATACAAACCCTCTTTTAAACCTCCTAATCAACCCTAATTATCTTATTAAGTTGTCATGACAAGAATGAGTATATTGTCCAAAAGTACATACTACATACTTGTATAATGTACTAAGTACCATACAATTGTATGTATGTGTATGTGTATGTGTATACTAAAAATTCCTTATATAATCCTTATAAAATAGTTTAATTTTGAAAATAATAATAAAATAAATTTTATTATTAATTCGGAGGATCGCGCTATCAATTTGATGCGCTTCGGATGCACACCGACCGATAGATGCGCGTAGACACTGTTTATGGGCAAACTGTCGAAAAATCACCAAAATAATTTGATTTTGGAATTAAAATAAAATATTAATAAAATAATAATAAAATAGTAATTTATACGAGTTAATATCCGTCCGGGATATTACAGGTTGTGGGTTCGAATACGGATGGGGTTTTGGGTTTAAAAAATATTTTTTTTGGGAAATTTAATATTATTATGAGTTTTAAAATAGATTAAAATTCAAGGAAAATAGGAAAAAAATTACTGAAATTATTTGGACTTTATGAGAAAAACTTTTGTAACTTTTGATAAAGCGTAATTGAGAAATTGAGACTATTTGCAAGAAAGAACTTCTTTTTTAAATTAAATTGACTTTTGAAATAAAGGAAAAATAAATGAGTTATTTTTTTTAGAGTTTTAAAATGAGAATTAGTAATGAGGAATTCTGAAATCCTTGATTTGTGTGATTAATAGAACTTATAAATCGTGATTTTAGTACGGATTGAAATGAGAATAAGAGATTCGTGGAATAAATGAACTATTGAATACTACTAGTTGAAACTTATTATTTTTTGCATAAATTGTGTATGGAATTGAAATATCGAATGTGATGAGTTATGAAAGATGTGGATACATGAATACTATGCTTATGAAATGTGAATTGTGATTAATCATGAACAGATTTTATGAGTATGAAAAGCTCGATGTTGTAATTATGAGTCGAAATTGAGAACTAGGGTGTAGCTAAGCCATATACCGGTAATAAAAGAATTGTGGAAATGATATTTGAGATGAAAAGACCAAGGTTTGGGTCATGTGAAATAAATGAATAAGACCGGTATAGTGAGAGTGCTAACCCTAAAGGATTGATTTTATTCATGATTCAATTGAACTAAGGATTAGTTACATAGCGAAGATGTGATGAAAGTAGGAGAAAAATATTGAGTATGAGGGCCATTGGATTGGCGACATGAGAGTATTCACAGGATGTCCCATGATGCGTCATGATAGGGCGTGGTGTAATACCCTAATTTTTCTAATTTATGAAGAATTATTTATTTTTGCACGTAGTGTGCACGTGTAATATTTTGGCTATTATTTTCAACATGATGAATAAGAATATTGTTTTCTATAAAGCATTTTCCTAAAGCCCAAATGTTAGTTTACTTATTATTTTCTTTTAAAAAGATTATCTTGGCCCAATTAATTTAAGCCCATGATTTAATCCCTTTTCTTATTTTCTACAACTTGTAATGTGTAACATTTTCTTTTTAAAAGACTTGTTATGTGTGTACAAGTTTTGTTAGGGTGACTTGTGCTTACACGTGCACTTCATGTACACGTGCATAAGCACACATTCTTGGCCGGATTGGGTAGAGAAGTGGGTGTGAGTCATGGGTAGTTATTTGGAGTGTGGGTGGTTATCACAACTCCCTAGTCAATCCTAGCCTTTGATCCTATAACTATCTACTGAATCCTAGCCCTCCATCTCACCCAAATTGGTGTATAAATACCCCCTCTCATCCATTGTTTCTTTGACAACTAAGAGCATTTTGTAAGAGAGCTATATTGTGAGAGAGTTGTGTGTGTTTTCTGTGGAGGCCGAGCATCACTTCTGAAGGTTTCGGTGTGGAGCAAGGAGCAAGGAGCAAGGATTCGTGCATTACATTAAGGAGCTTTTGCTGGATTTCGATTATTTCGTCAATAAGGTGGGTGTTTCTCAGGACTTCTAATGTAGAAAATATGCCATGATTATGATGATTGCTACCATGATTGTGAAAAGTAAATTCAAACATATTAACTTGCCCTGTTTATGTTTATGATGATGGTTGTGAGGGGCTAATAATATGGTAATGACACTGTAAATAAGAACGAATTGGGTCTGTACAGTCGACTGCCGCTTGGACAAGTCGACTGGTACGAGGTGAGTATTTCTCATAATTTGTTAGAAAGTTTCATGATGTACATGTGTACAAACTAAAAAGATATAGGAATGCTAAATTCATAACCTCCATATTGTACATGACTGACGAGACATGAACGTATGAAAAGAAACTAGGATAATTAGTAAAACTGAGATTAGCCTGTGCAGTCGACTGTTAATATGAACAGCCGACCGATGTATTGAGTAAATTATGAATAGTTCAGAATCCCATGAAATGAGATATTTCCATTGTGTTGTCCTAGTGTAATAAATTGAGATTAACATCTCATCTCTGCAAGAAAGTTATGAACAAGTATAAACGCATGTTTAACACTTCCTTGAAGAAAAGACAATATTAGTTATTTGAAATTCCATGATTGTGATGTTACTGAACAGTTAAGAAATTACGTGTTTATGAAGCATGAAAATATGTATATTGTAATTTGACACCATGATGCATGTACATGTAAGAACAGATGGGAGATAAACCCTTAATTTGAAATGTGAACCTGTTCAGTCGACTTAATGCGAGTAGCAAGTCGACTGGGCTGAATATGAAAATGTACAGTTAAGACTCGGTACAGACGACTGATATAATGACAGTCGACTGTCACGTAAATGATATTTTGAACATAGAAAGTTGCAGAGCAGCCGACTGGCTATGTGCAGCAGTCGACTCTCCCGAGTGTTTATGAAGGACTTGATTTGACTGAACAAGTCGACTGGGCTTTCTCCAAGTCGACTGTCCAGAGTATGTTTTGATATGTCAGAGATTTCGTTTGATTTCTGTTACAAGTTGTGAATCCTGTGATTGATGTTGGTAATTCTATTTGCCGTTGCATGAATTTACATGAAATGAATCATAGATTGAATTGAGAATTAAATGAATATGAAAAGCTAAGATCATGATAAAGAAAGTCTGTGAGACTATTAATTGAATTATGAGTTGAAAATGCTCAATTGGAAATTGTGAATTGGAAATTGAAACCAAAGAGTAGCTAAGTCTCCCCCGTCATTGGAAATGGAATGAAATGAAATGAGAATTGAAAGACCAAGGTTGGTCATGTATTGAAATGAATGATTAAGTCCGGTTTAGTGGAGAGGCTAACTCTAGAGCTTTGATTTTTGTTCATGATTCTAATAAAAACTAAGGATTAGTGCATAGTGAAGATGTGATGAAAGTGAGAGAAAAACACGAGTATGAGAACTAGGGTTTACGGTGCAGGTGTGTGAGCCACAGAATGCTTGCTTGATGAGTCAAGACATGGCGTGGGCACAACTCAGAATGATCGGACTCTAGTCACGCTTGTGGGATGTTTGGTGACTACAAGAGGATCGTGTGCCATGAAGGAGGCTGAATTGTCACAGAATGCATGCTTGATGAGTCAAGACATGGCGTGGGGTTCCCCTCCAGGTTTTCTGTACACGGGCTTGTACTCATAGATTATCTAGGATACTCACCATAGTTACAGTAGTAGATTAAGTCATGGCGAGGGATTGAACCCTACAAAGATGAAGAATGAATAAGAGGCTTGCCCTCGGACCTATGTAGTATGGGATGCATAGAATTCGAACAAGTGCGCATTAGTGTCATCTAATATAAACAATTGCATTAAGGATTAAGTGCACAATCACGATACGACATCATTAAGATTTCCCTTTACTTTAATTTGATTGTGAACAAGTTGTGATTTGTTAAGAAATGAGAATCGTTATACTGTTTCTGGCATAGAGAGGATGTCCATGTATAATTATCGTCGGTTGAATAAACTGACGTGCCCACAGTGTTATATGCAGGTAAATAGCTTGATAAAAGAGCAAAGAGGAACAAATGCTTAATGATGATACAATGTTGTTATATATATATTTCATTGTTGCAAATTTTTACTTCCGCTGTGCAAATGTAAATGTAATATATGATGTAAACTCTGATGTAAAGTGAAAAGTCTGAATTTCCTTGTAAAATTGTACTAAATAAAGTGAAAAGATCCTGTAGAACATCTCGAATTCAGTGTATTTGGGATTCGGGGCGTTACAGAGTGGTATCAAAGCTACGCTTTCTACGCTTTCCATATTGGTAGAAATTTATAAGGAACGATACCCTAGAAGTGGACATTAGAGAGTGTGTCTGAGTTTAGAGATTTAAATGTAAGTGACTTACATTTGTGTTGCTCTATGACTTATGCTTCCTCCTCTCTATTTTCTAAGATGGCTGACCACTTCGACCCTGCGGGAGACGACGACTGGCATATCATTGAGGAAGAGTACCATCCTGGACAGGCTGATTCCGAGGACGAGTATCACCCTGGGCAAGCAGATTCTGATGAGGAATGGCCTGAATCCTGAGAGATTACCCCACCTCCGGATTCATCTGACGATTCTTCTTCTGATGAAGAAGAGGGACCAGTTTTGAGTAGTCTTGTGACTTCTCTTCAGAGGCAGGTGGAAACCATGCGAGAGAGAGTTGGAGTATTGGAAGCTCAGCTGGCAAACCGGAAGAACAACTGGCTGTCTGGAAAGAGGCCTGCACATTCTGGGAGTTTCAAGGGCCAACCATCTGCACAAAGGTTCAAACCGACAGGGGCAAACGCTGTTAGTGTAGCTGGAGGACCTGGGAATAATGTGGTGAGACCTCCTGCGGTGACTTGCTACAACTGTGGTGAAACGGGGCATTTCCAATCTCAATGTTCCAAGCCACAGAATAGTAATCGCAATGCACCAACGCAGCAGACTGGAAAGAGGCCGTACCAGCCAGGGCGAGTGTTTGCCTTGACGGAGGCTGATGCTGATGAGGTTGATCATGTCATCTCTGGTACGAGGGCTGATGTTTAGTGATTTTTTTTTGTCATTTCTTCTTCCCGCTCATATTGTGAAACTGTTACGTAATAGTGTGTATTATGTAACAGGAGAACTTTATCTTAATGGAATGAAAGTTGTTGTATTGTTCGATACTGGATCCTCTCATACTTTTGTGTCTCCTAAATTTGTTAAAGTGTTGGGAGTGGAACCGAAGATTTTTCCAAGCAAGATCTTAGCAGTAGCTACTCCATCAGGGGAAACTTTGACCACTGATCGGTATTATGCTGATTGCGAGATTGTGATTGAAGATCGAGTCTTTGGCATTGATCTGATCGAGCTGACTATCTTGGGAGTCGATGTTATCATTGGCATTGATTGGATGTCGGTGTACAGTGCAAGCATCGAGTGCAAGACCAAGACGGTAACAGTGAAGGCTCCAGGTGGACCTGAAGTCACTTTCCAAGAGAAGCAGAAGTGTTCTAAGTTGGTGGCAACTATCCACAAGGAAGAGACTCCTGTGGAAGTGCAAGGGATTCCTGTGGTTCGGGACTATCCGACTGTGTTCTTGGAAGATTTTCCTGGGTTACCCCCGCATCGTGATGTAGAGTTCAGCATCACTGTTCAACCGGGAAGTGCACCCATTTCTAAAGCACCGTATAGGATGGCTCCAGTGGAACAGGATGAGGTGAAACGGCAAATTGAGGAACTATTGGAGAAAGGCTTTATTCAACCTAGTGCGTCACCTTGGGGAGCACCAGTGCTTTTGGTAAAGAAGAAGGATGGATCGATGAGAATGTGTATCGATTACCGAGAGCTGAATAAGGTCACTGTTCAGAATAAGTATCCTATTTCTCGAATTGATGACTTGTTCGATCGTCTACAAGGAGCAGCTGTTTTCTCCAAAATAGATCTTCGATCAGGTTACCACCAAGTTCGAGTGAAAGCTGAAGATGTGCACAAGACTACATTTAGAACTCGACATGGGCATTACGAATTCTTAATTATGCAATTCGGAGTGACGAATGCACCCGCAATCTTCATAGACTTGATGAACAGAGTTCTGAGGCCGTTTATTGATTCTTTCGTCGTGGTGTTTATCGACGATATTCTCGTGTACTCCAAGTCAGAGGAGGAGCACACCGAGCATCTGGCAGCAGTGTTGAAGAAGCTGGAAGAGTAGAAGTTGCATGCCAAGTTATCCAAGTGTGATTTTTGGAAATCTGAAGTGGCATTCCTAGGTCACATCCTTTCTAAGGAGGGAGTGGCAACTGACCCTCAGAAGATAGAGGCGGTGAGAGATTGGGCTAGGCCTACTACAGTGAAGGAAGTCAGAAATTTTCTTGGGATGACTGGATACTACAGGAGGTTCATTCGAGGTTATGCTCAGATAGCCGTGCCGCTTACTGGACTGACCAAGAAGAATGTGAGCTTCAAGTGGACTGAGCAATGTGATGCGAGCTTTCAGGAGTTGAAAGAGAAACTGACTACTGTACCTATTTTGGCCTTGCCTAGAGCAGGTGTTGAGTATGATGTTTATAGCGATGCCTCACATCGTGGGCTTGGTTGTGTCTTAATGCAAGAAGGAAGAGTAATCGCTTATGGGTCTAGGCAACTACGATCGCATGAGAAAAATTACCTGACTCATGATCTGGAGTTGGCTGCGATTATCTTTGCCCTGAAG
The DNA here is from genome assembly GCA_017893485.1 of Hemerocallis citrina. Lineage (NCBI taxonomy): Eukaryota > Viridiplantae > Streptophyta > Magnoliopsida > Asparagales > Asphodelaceae > Hemerocallis > Hemerocallis citrina. The sequence goes on from CM030359.1 coordinate 206,503,209, forward strand.
CAGTGGAGCACTACGTGTACGGTGAGAAATTGAACATGTACACGGACCACAAGAGCTTGAAGTACATATATCAGCAGAGGGATCTGAATCTGAGGCAGCAGAGATGGTTGGAAGTGCTCGAGGACATGCGACCTGAGATCAAGTATCATCCTGGAAAGGCTAATGTTGTTGCTGATGCACTTAGTCGCAAGAGCAGTTTGGCCAGTTTGATTACAACTCAGAAGCATCTGATTAAGGAGCTGGACCGAGCAGGTATTGAGGTTGTCTTGCAAGGATTGGGAGCATCTTTGGCCCAGTTGAGGCTTCAGCCTACACTGAATGGAAGGATCATTGCAAGTCAGGAAGTTGATGCTGATATTTTGGAGATGAAGGAGTGGGTTGGTGCTGGCAGGGTGCCCGGATTTCAAATCAGGGATGGAGTGCTATGGTTCGGAGATAGGCTATGTGTTCCAAATCAGGCAGACCTGAAAGAGAGTATTCTTCAGGAGGCGCATGCTACTCTTTTGTCTGTACATCCTGAGAGTACTAAGATGTACAAAGATATCAAACAGCATTTCTGGTGGTCAGGTTTGAAGCGGGATGTGGCTGAATTTGTTGCGAAGTGTGAGGTTTGTCAGCAAGTCAAAGCCGAAAATCAGAGACCCGGAGGTCTATTACAGCCGTTACCTATTTCGGAGTGGAAGTGGGATAACATCAGTATGGATTTCATCACGGGATTGCCTAAGAGTCCTAAAGGCAATGATGCGATTTGGGTCATAGTCGATTGACTAACCAAGTCCGCTCACTTTTTGGTGATGAAACTCACTGCTTCGATGGACAAGTTGGTTGAATTGTATGTTGGTGAGATTGTCAGGCTTCATGGTGTTCCGTCAACTATTGTGTCTGATCGAGATGCGCGATTTACTTCGCATTTCTGGAGGAGTCTTCAGACAGCTTTGGGTACCAAGACAGATTTTTGCACTGCTTTTCATCCGCAAACCGATGGGCAGACCGAGAGAGTCAACCGTATTTTTGAGGATATGCTTCGATGTTGTATACTAGACTTTGGAGGCAGTTGGGAAAGGCATTTACCTTTGGTAGAGTTTGCCTACAACAACAGTTTTCAGATTAGCATCGGGATGGCGCCGTACGAAGCTTTGTATGGCAGGAAGTGCATGACTCCTGTTTGTTGGTATGAAGTTGGGGAGTGTCAGTTGTTTGGTCCTGAGCTTGTGCAGCAAACTTCTGAGAAGATTGATCTGATCAGGAAAAGGTTGGTGGAAGCTCAGAGCAGGCGGAAAAGCAATGCAGACAACCGGAGAAGGGACCTTGAGTTTGAGGTTGGTGACTTCGTCTTTCTGAAGGTATCACCCAGTAAAGGTGTGGTTCGATTTGGCAAAGGCGGAAAGTTAGCCCCGAGGTTTATAGGCCCGTACAAGATATTGAAAAGGATCGGGAAAACTGCTTACCGACTTGAATTACCGGAAGAGTTGTCTCAGGTGCACAATGTCTTTTATGTGTCTATGCTGAGAGGTTATATTCCAGATCCGAGTCATCATTTGCCTGAGGTGCCGGAAGGTTTGCAGTTGGATTTGAATTACATTGAGTCTCCTGTCGAGATTGTTGATCGTCGAGAAAAAGTCTTGAGGAATAAGACGCTACCGATGGTCAAGGTAGTCTGGAGAAACCATTTGGTTGAAGAGGCTACTTGGGAATCTGAGGAGAGGATGTTGAAGGACTATCCTGAGCTTTTTGCTTGATTGTATTTTTGTATCTTTTTGTTCTTGTATGTGTGTTGTATGTCTGTTTTCTCGCTCTTGACTGTAGTTCCGGGGACGGAACTATTCTAAGGAGGGAGTGTTGTAATACCCTGATTTTTCTAATTTATGAAGAATTATTTATTTTTGCACGTAGTGTGCACGTGTAATATTTTGGCTATTATTTTCAACATGATGAATAAGAATATTGTTTTCTATAAAGCATTTTCCTAAAGCCCAAATGTTAGTTTACTTATTATTTTCTTTTAAAAAGATTATCTTGGCCCAATTAATTTAAGCCCATGATTTAATCCCTTTTCTTATTTTCTACAACTTGTAATGTGTAACATTTTCTTTTTAAAAGACTTGTTATGTGTGTACAAGTTTTGTTAGGGTGACTTGTGCTTACACGTGCACTTCATGTACACGTGCATAAGCACACATTCTTGGCCGGATTGGGTAGAGAAGTGGGTGTGAGTCATGGGTAGTTATTTGGAGTGTGGGTGGTTATCACAACTCCCTAGTCAATCCTAGCCTTTGATCCTATAACTATCTACTGAATCCTAGCCCTCCATCTCACCCAAATTGGTGTATAAATACCCCCTCTCATCCATTGTTTCTTTGACAACTAAGAGCATTTTGTAAGAGAGCTATATTGTGAAAGAGTTGTGTGTGTTTTCTGTGGAGGCACGAGCATCACTTCTGAAGGTTTCGGTGTGGAGCAAGGAGCAAGGAGCAAGGATTCGTGAATTACATTAAGGAGCTTTTGCTGGATTTCGATTATTTCGTCAATAAAGTGGGTGTTTCTCAGGACTTCTAATGTAGAAAATATGCCATGATTATGATGATTGCTACCATGATTGTGAAAAGTAAATTCAAACATATTAACTTGCCCTGTTTATGTTTATGATGATGGTTGTGAGGGGCTAATAATGTGGTAATGACACTGTAAATAAGAACGAATTGGGTCTGTACAGTCGACTGCCGCTTGGACAAGTCGACTGGTACGAGGCGAGTATTTCTCATAATTTGTTAGAAAGTTTCATGATGTACATGTGTACAAACTAAAAAGATATAGGAATGCTAAATTCATAACCTCCATGTTGTACATGACAGACGAGACATGAACGTATGAAAAGAAACTAGGATAATTAGTAAAACTGAGATTAGCCTGTGCAGTCGACTGTTAATATGAACAGCCGACCGATGTATTGAGTAAATTATGAATAGTTCAGAATCCCATGAAATGAGATATTTCCATTGTGTTGTCCTAGTGTAATAAATTGAGATTAACATCTCATCTCTGTAAGAAAGTTATGAACAAGTGTAAACGCATGTTTAACACTTCCTTGAAGAAAAGACAATATTAGTTATTTGAAATTCCATGATTGTGATGTTACTGAACAGTTAAGAAATTACGTGTTTATGAAGCATGAAAATATGTATATTGTAATTTGACACCATGATGCATGTACATGTAAGAACAGATGGGAGATAAACCCTTAATTTGAAATGTGAACCTGTTCAGTCGACTTAATGCGAGTAGCAAGTCGACTGGGCTGAATATGAAAATGTACAGTTAAGACTCGGTACAGACGACTGATATAATGACAGTCGACTATCACGTAAATGATATTTTGAACATAGAAAGTTGCGGAGCAGCCGACTGGCTATGTGCAGCAGTCGACTCTCCCGAGCGTTTATGAAGGACTTGATTTGACTGAACAAGTCGACTGGGCTTTCTCCAAGTCGACTGTCCAGAGTATGTTTTGATATGTCAGAGATTTCGTTTGATTTCTGTTACAAGTTGTGAATCCTATGATTGATGTTGGTAATTCTATTTGCTGTTGCATGAATTTACATGAAATGAATCATAGATTGAATTGAGAATTAAATGAATATGAAAAGCTAAGATCATGATAAAGAAAGTCTGTGAGACTATTAATTGAATTATGAGTTGAAAATGCTCAATTGGAAATTGTGAATTGGAAATTGAAACCAAAGAGTAGCTAAGTCTCCCCCGGCATTGGAAATGGAATTAAATGAATTGAGAATTGAAAGACCAAGATTGGTCATGTATTGAAATGAATGATTAAGTCCGGTTTTGTGGAGAGGCTAACTCTAGAGCTTTGATTTTTGTTCATGATTCTAATAAAAACTAAGGATTAGTGCATAGTGAAGATGTGATGAAAGTGAGAGAAAAACACGAGTATGAGAACTAGGGTTTACGGTGCGGGTGTGTGAGCCACAGAATGCATGCTTGATGAGTCAAGACATGGCGTGGGCACAACTCAGAATGATCGGACTCTAGTCACGCTTGTGGGATGTTTGGTGACTGCAAGAGGATCGTGTGCCATGAAGGAGGCTGAATTGCCACAGAATGCATGCCTGATGAGTCAAGATCTGGCGTGGGGTTCCCCTCCAGGTTTTCTGTACACGAGCTTGTACTCATAGATCATCTAGGATACTCACCATAGTTACAATAGTAGATTGAGTCATGGCGAGGGATTGAACCCTACAAAGATGAAGATTGAATAAGAGGCTTGCCCTCGGACCTATGTAGTATGGGATGCATAGAATCTGAACAAGTGCGCATTAGTGTCATATAATATAACCAATTGCATTAAGGATTAAGTGCACAATCACGACACGACATCATTAAGATTTCCCTTTACTTTAATTTGATTGTGAACAAGTTGTGATTTGTTAAGAAATGAGAATCGTTATACTGTTTCTGGCATAGAGAGGATGGCCATGTATAATTATCGTCGGTTGAATAAACTGACGTGCCCATAGTGTTATATGCAGGTAAATGGCTTGATAAAAGAGCAAAGAGGAACAAATGCTTAATGATGATACAATGTTGTTGTATATATGTTTCATTGTTGCAAATTTTTACTTCCGCTGTGCAAATGTAAATGTAATATATGATGTAAACTCTGATGTAAAGTGAAAAGTCTGAATTTCCTTGTAAAATTGTACTAAAGAAAGTGAAAAGATCCTGTAAAACATCTCGAATTCATTGTATTTGGGATTCGGGGCGTTACACGTGGATACTGCTCCAGAGTACCGTCCCGATGGCGATGCTCATGGGGTGTTTGACGACTGCGGGTGGTGTCATGTTTGTGGTAGGAGCTGAATCACCACAGGATGCCTGCATGATGAGTCATGTGTCAGTGTGTTGGGATTCCCTCCACGACACCTAGATATGAGTTCGTAAGTCAAAACATCTAGGATATTTACTGTAGTTACAGTAGTAGATTAAGTCATGACGAGGGATTGAACCCTAGAAGATGAAGAACGGTTAAGGACCTGCCCTCGGACCTATGTGGTATGGGCTGTATAGACTCTGAACAAGTACGCATTAGTGTCATGTAATACAAATAATTGCTTTAAGAACTAAGTGCACATTCATAACATGACATCAGTAGGATAGTCCCTGTAGCTTTGTTTGTGAACAAATTTGTGGTTAGCTAAGTATTGAGAATCGTTATCCTGTTTCCGGCATAGAGAGGATGGCCGCATATAATATTTTTTCAGTTGAATGAACTGACGCGCCCACGGTTTTACATGCGGGGTAAAGATGCTTGACAAATTGAAGTTTACATGCTGCTCAAGGATTGATTCAAATTGTTGTTTTATGTAATTACTGTATAATTGCTTCCGCTGTAATAATGTAAAGGTGCAATGTAACTCTGATGTAAGAAATGTTTTTATTTCCTTGTAAAATTGTACGAAAGAAGTGTAAAGATCCTGTGGAATTTCGAATTCAATTGTATTTTGGAATTCGGGGTGTTACAGAGTGGTATCAGAGCCACGCTTCCAAGTAGTACAAGTTTATAAGGAACGACACCCTAGAAGTGGACATTAGAGTGTGTGTTGAGTCTTGAGATTTAAATGTAAGTCACTTACATTTGTGTTGCTCTATGATTTATGCTTCTTCTTCTCTATCTTTAAGATGGCGAACCACTTCGACCCAGCTGGCGATGACAATTGGCACATCATTGAGGAAGATTACTACCCCGGCAAGCTGATTCAGATGAGGAGGATCCCGAAGAAGTGGAAGAGGAATGGCCTTAGTTCCGAGAGATCACTCCACCTCCGGATTCATCTGATGATTCTTCTGATGAAGAAAAACCAGTTTTGGGTAATCTCATTGTGTCCCTTCAGAGGCAGGTAGAGACTCTACGGGAGAGAGTCGGACTACTGGAGACCCAGTTGGCAAAGCGCAAGGATGATATTGCAGTTCTCAGTCATCATTTTTGGGAACTCGAGAAGAGAAAAAATATGACTGATGTTGTAACGCCCCGATCTCCCCCGTCACTGGGAAACCGAGACACATGCCAAGATCTTTCCTTCAATTAGTCTCGAGACACAAAAAAACTGGAAAATTTAAAAACTTTTCTTCAACACAAAGTTACTATGCAGTAATTACAAATATAAGTTTGTAATACCGACTGTAGCGCCTGCCCTTTTTTCTTTTTGACTCCAAACTCAATTCTTCCAATTTCTATATCACTTTAAACATAAACTAAAATGGTTATGTTTCAAAGAAAAATTGGGCAGAGTCTCCTTTGTATTTTTTGCCCAAAACACAGAAAAGCTTACGGAATTTTGCTCTAAATTCCGTAGCTTACATCACAGGCAATAAAAATACGGGCTCCCCAGGCCAAAATGAGCATCATCACACAGGCAATATATATATATGCTCTGGGGGCCAAACTCATAACGGTATAACAATTATCAAATAAAAACCATAAATTCCTTATGAAAACGTAGTAAGTTTTTAGAATTTTACCTGTAAAAACCTACCACGACGCCTGGCACTCCACACGAAATGGTTACGGGTCAAAACCATATCCTGCTGCCTCACACTATACTTTTCATCATCATGCTCATACTTATACATCAAAAATACAATTTAAAGCATGAATCTTTACTATTTACAATTACAACATAACAATGAATTATAACTGGAACTCCACTCCACGGAACCTGTACCTACACCTCACCTCTGCACTGCTGAAGACCTGTAACAGTAGGGACCTAGGGCAGTCCGGGGACTCCCTAACCCCCAAACACTAAGGGGTTAGCCATTTCTGGTGTGAGTATAATTTATTAAAAGTAAATAAATTAAACTTTCAAGTAAAAACATAACGAACTCACAATTTCCAAGATAAACAAATCTTACTTGACATTTGAACATGTAAACATCATAAATGAGATTTTACATCAAATACTCTCTGAGTCATCACCTGTATGTATATCTATACCCGCTCATAACATACTTATATTTAGTAACCATTTGAATAACCACTCATAATACAATATTGATTTTGTTTCCATATCTCATGTATCCCATCATAAACATATGCCTTCGTCCTCATACTACCACATTCATTCATGTCCAACCTCACATCTCATTTCACCTTACCATTTACTTGCATTTTATCACAATACACCCCATATCCCAACATAGTTCGGTAATAACACAATCACATCCCAAGCCCATAGCTTGGTTATTAATCTACTCCAACTATCACACTCGCAATTTATCTCGAATGGAAAGGACACGTGTACATATGATTTGTGCCTGTGTACCTTATGACTTAAACTCTAATGCAAAACTACCAATACAACGATGCTCTTATTCTAATGCAAGATTACTAATGCGATGATGCTCTTATTCTAATGTCAGATTTACTAGTGCGATGATGCTCTTATTCTAATGCCAGCAAGTCTCCGAAGCAACATGCAGCCCATAAATACATGCGCCCCATCTCAAGCCGTTTCTCCAAATATAGGGATTTGAACCCGCGTTATGAATTTCTAATTGTACACAACCTGTTCCTGACAGATACTACATGACTGATGAGGTTGCAAATGTGGTCAAGTCCCACCAATGCAGTACGCTCATGGTGTCTATGTTTGCCACTACTACCCGGTACACCGGACCTCACTCAAAAAAACCAGACGAACACGGGGTCTCTCCGAGCGCAGTATAGCATACAAAGCCTATCCTGTGTCGCCCCTAACTCATAGACCGTGATCTATGGCCTGTTCGCTCTCTCCTGGCCAAGGACCCGACGAAGTTCCGGGGTCCATTCCCCTAGCTCCGCCGCCTTATCATGGCACTTCAGGAATTAACAGTGTGCGATACGCATCCCATGCTCCCAACTCGTGAGAAGGCACCGTACGTATCCCTTTGACAGGAAGGTACAACCCAATAACACCACCTAAGGCCTGCTTCGAGGGACAAGTTGGTCGTAAGGCGCTACCTACAACCAACTCCTCTCTTTTCGGCAAAGGGTCGAAGTAAAATGATCTTTATAAGTCACTACCTTAATGATGTTCCTAACCCTGAACAATCCTAGGAATGACAACATTACACAACATGCTAGGTCTTAAATTAGACTTCGCAAGATAACTCTATTAGGCTGCTCAACCTAAACTCACCAGAATCCCTCAGGATCTGGTTCATGGCCTATCGATCCAAGACCCCGGCAATACGAACGTATTCGCATGCTACTATCCTGAACTTGGATTTCGTCACACTCCGGTCCGCAATCAACCAACGGTTAAGATTTCTGACGGCACCCGCGAAGTGACTCGTCCACAGTCCCTTAGGAGTAAGCTAAACACACGTCTTAATGGTCGATAGTCCTAGGGCAATGATATCACCCTAGATGAGCACAACAAACTGCGTATTAGCCAAGAAGCTACATACGAGTAACCAAAAACGCATACGAGCTAAACAGCTACGTATGGGACCAACAGCTACATACGGGCCAGTCGAGCCGCGTATGAGACAACAACATGCATACGAGCCAAATAAGCTCCGTATGAGACCAACATCTACATACGGGCCAGTCGAGCCGCATATGAGACAACAACACATACAACAACCATACAGGTAATCAAACCTAAAAGCAATCAACTGTGCTTACTAGCAAACTTGATCTTCTAAAATTAGAAGTAACAAAAGAATCTACTATAATCAACTTAGCATGGGTTTCTTCTAAAATCAACTCATCATGGCATACCTACTATAATCGACTCAAACATGAGTTTCTTTCTAAAATCGACTCAAACATGATATTCTACTACAACTTAACCATGAGTTTCTTTCTACAACAATTCAAGCATGGATCTAATACAACTCAAACATGGTAGTCCTACTTACTAACTCAAACATGATAAGTCAACTAGAATGTCACATAGCATCAATGGGTTCCTTTTTTTTTTGACATAGACAACACTCATCTTTATGCTATTCTCTCAAGTTCTACCATTCATACTTTTTATAGGATCCCTTTGATCCATAAATTCTTATAACAATACTTTAGTTTATTCGAACTTCTTCAAAACATCAAAATACGTATATAAACCATACACCCATATTTTGATATCATCATCTAAATATAACCCATCCATTATATAGGTTTTTATATACTCAAGAATAGTTAAATCTCACCATATTTTTACAATCACAAAAACACGTAAATAAATCGATACTTACTTATTTCTTTAACCCACAAAATATATAAATAATATAACTCACATATTCCTCAAACCACAAAAATATATAATAAACCAACTCACACATATCTTTAAACCATAAAATACACAAATATATACACAAACTAACTCACTTATTTCTTTAAACCATAAAATACACAAATATATAAACAAATTAATTCACATAATCCTTAAAATCACAGAAATACATATAATAAAATAGTACTCACATAATTTTTAACACACCAAAAACACATAATAAATTAACTCACATCTTTCTTAGCACACAAAAACACATAATAAGTCATACTCACCATTATTTTAAACCACGAAAATATATAAATAATATAACTCACCATTATCTTTAAACCACGAAACTTATAATAAACCAACTCACATATTTCTTAACCACAAAAATACGTAGATAAATTAACTCACATCTTTCTTAGCACACAAAAACACATAATAAGTCATACTCACATATGTTTTCTTTATAATCACAAAATACGTATAATAAATCCTACTCACAATTCCGCGAAGATCCAAAGCGCCGTGCCGCCTCGCATCCAATGGTCGCAATATATCCTATCACCAAATTTCAAAGCAATTAAAACTCAATTTATCCAAACCAATCATAAAAGCTAATAACGTTATCCCAAATATCACACAAGCGTTTATTGAACGCTTGGGATATGCACGTGCGATGCACGTAATAAACTAATGTCTGGTATTTTCATCCCTAATTAATTACTAAAATCGCCTCTAAAATATTCTAGTAGCTCAACTATGATTTCTACTACTATCCGAGAATTAATCCATACCCATATAGTTCTCTTTTTCAAATCCAAAACCTTATTTTACTAACAACTCACAATCTCTCTAATAACCTACTAATTTTTCCCATCTACAATTTCCAACATCTCAAAATCTCTCTACCCTAACATTCCTACTCAATAAAATTAACCCAACTAATTTCTATACAATAAAATAGTTAGAGTTTATACCTTCCGAAATCCAATCGAAAATCCAATGCTACTACGATGTAGAGAATCCCTCACTTAGTCCACCCCTCACTTTAATTTGGAATTGGTGAAGAAATGGAGGAGATTTGGAGCGGGGAAGGAATCGATCGATGGGTTTGATTTTGGTTCTTTCGATCGGGATGGAAGGAAAGAAGGAGAAGAAGAGAACGGAGGTGGGGTCAGGGTTTCTTTCGATGGCTGGCTGGGCGTGGACGAACGGGAGGAAGGGGGAGGGAGGTCAGGTGTTTTTTTTTTGGGTTGGCGTCGAATCAAGAAGGGAGAAGAAGAAGGAAGGTGGGAATGGCGATCGGGGTTCGTTGGTTGGAAGCGAACGGAGAAGGAAGAAGTAGGGGAAGGAGCTGGAGTGGGGGACCGGGGTTTCATGGGTTCGGTTTGGGAAACAAACGGGAAGAGGGAGAAGGGAGAAGAAGGAGAAGGGGAGGAGAGAGAGAGAAGGGGTTTTTTTTTGTAAAAATGTAAATAAACAATAATAGATGATAAATATCTAAGGGAATGTTGCATATAAGCCCTCTAGCTTCAATACATTTCAAATAAAGCCCAACTCTCTATTCTAGTAATTCAAACAATACAAAATACATTAAAAATACTTTGTAGATAATTCGTATAAAATAATTTAATTTTGAAAATAATAATAAAATAAAACTAGACAATAACCGATAATTCTTAATTAAAAATAATTGTTATCAAAAATAACATACTCGCGTGAAATTCTCAATTGCGCCCACATGTCGATGCAAAATAGCCATATGCTATTTTTCGGGTCGTTACATCACTCCCTCCTTAGAATCGTTCTGTCCTCAGAACGCTGCTAGTGGAGAGGAAGGCAACCCCAAACATCAATGGTTCACGAGATATTTCCCTGAACCATCTCCAGTTCCCCGAGTGATATTCTTAAAAACTGGTCCTCTACCAAGTTGAACTGTTGTCCTTCAGCCTTTTGGACAGACCCACTATGAATATAATGCTGACACTCCTCTGCTCCTGCTCTGGAGTAGACAATGGCTGCATTACCTTGCTCTATCCTTGTCTACAAGTGTTGTTGATTTACTCCTTGGTTACAACTCCTGTTGATTGGTGACCACTCCCTCCTTAGAAAGGACGAAGTCACACATTGTCGCTTCAGCCCCTGAGTCACTCCTCTTGGTGACCTTGCTGAATTGTTAACACGGTTGCCCTCTGTCTGAGCAATATCTCCTTCTTGGTGTGCTCCTAGTGGCGGCTTAATCATAAGCTGATCTTAGAGAACTCTGCCGCTTCAGTGCTCCAATCTCTGTATTTCCTGCCTAAGCCTTCTGACTTGCTCACTTGGACTCGGTTGCAGCTCCCATCGTGCCAAAACTGAGCTCTAAACTTGAGTAATCACTCTAATACTGGCTTGATTGACCTCATCATCTAGCTTCCTGCGTCCTTCACGGTCTTTGGCTGACGTCAATTCTTCACTGATCTCGATCTTTTGCATTTCAGTAACCACTCCCTCCTTAGAACAGGGCATGGCCTATGATCATTACTTCAAACTTCTAGGATTCTCTCCTGCAATTTGCTCGAAGTTGATGCTGGTGCAGATCTTGTCCCTTGTAGTCGTGGACAGACTGATTTCTTGTACCCGACTCTCGCACAAGGATTGCATACTACAACCTTGGTGGTCTCTGGGATTTGCTCCCATTCATGTTGTAGTCGTGCCAATCTGGAATCAAGGTGTTCCTACTCCTTCGCTGGGCCTGCTAATATAACTCCAAATGCATCACCCATTTACTTAGCTTGACGACCTTTCTTGATCACGTACTTCCTCAGCTTCCTCGTTTCCCGATGTATGCTGGCTGCCACCGCTATGTTTTGATCCACACTTAGTCCTTACGGTGGTGAAGTCTCCTTGGCTTCTCGCTCAAGATTATCGGATCATCCAACGATATCGGTTCACTCTCTTCCATCAACACCTCCTTGGTTAGGACATCCTCGAACATCATTCATGTGCTTAAAGGATGGTAACACATATACTGGAATTAGTCCAGGTATAGAAAAATTATAAAACATAAGTTGAAGGAACCAACAATATGAATTATAACTATCTACAACTCGCTAGATCCCGACTCCTAAAGGCATCCAAGTTTAATTTTCCTACTGTGTTGGACTGTAAATTGAAGTCAGCTCTGATACCATCTGTAACGCCCCGATCTCCCCCGTCACTGGGAAACCGAGACACATGCCAAGATCTTTCCTTCAATTAGTCTCGAGACACAAAAAAACTGGAAAATTTAAAAACTTTTCTTCAACACAAAGTTACCATGCAGTAATTACAAATATAAGTTTGTAATACCGACTGTAGCGCCTGCCCTTTTTTCTTTTTGACTCCAAACTCAATTCTTCCAATTTCTATATCACTTTAAACATAAACTAAAATGGTTATGTTTCAAAGAAAAATTGGGCAGAGTCTCCTTTGTATTTTTTGCCCAAAACACAGAAAAGCTTACGGAATTTTGCTCTAAATTCCGTAGCTTACATCACAGGCAATAAAAATACGGGCTCCCCAGGCCAAAATGAGCATCATCACACAAGCAATATATATATATGCTCTGGGGGCCAAACTCATAACGGTATAACAATTATCAAATAAAAACCATAAATTCCTTATGAAAACGTAGTAAGTTTTTAGAATTTTACCTGTAAAAACCTACCACGACGCCTGGCACTCCACACGAAATGGTTACGGGTCAAAACCATATCCTGCTGCCTCACACTATACTTTTCATCATCATGCTCATACTTATACATCAAAAATACAATTTAAAGCATGAATCTTTACTATTTACAATTACAACATAACAATGAATTATAACTGGAACTCCACTCCACGGAACCTGTACCTACACCTCACCTCTGCACTGCTGAAGACCTGTAACAGTAGGGACCTAGGGCAGTCCGGGGACTCCCTAACCCCCAAACACTAAGGGGTTAGCCATTTCTGGTGTGAGTATAATTTATTAAAAGTAAATAAATTAAACTTTCAAGTAAAAACATAACGAACTCACAATTTCCAAGATAAACAAATCTTACTTGACATTTGAACATGTAAACATCATAAATGAGATTTTACATCAAATACTCTCTGAGTCATCACCTGTATGTATATCTATACCCGCTCATAACATACTTATATTTAGTAACCATTTGAATAACCACTCATAATACAATATTGATTTTGTTTCCATATCTCATGTATCCCATCATAAACATATGCCTTCGTCCTCATACTACCACATTCATTCATGTCCAACCTCACATCTCATTTCACCTTACCATTTACTTGCATTTTATCACAATACACCCCATATCCCAACATAGTTCGGTAATAACACAATCACATCCCAAGCCCATAGCTTGGTTATTAATCTACTCCAACTATCACACTCGCAATTTATCTCGAATGGAAAGGACACGTGTACATATGATTTGTGCCTGTGTACCTTATGACTTAAACTCTAATGCAAAACTACCAATACAACGATGCTCTTATTCTAATGCAAGATTACTAATGCGATGATGCTCTTATTCTAATGTCAGATTTACTAGTGCGATGATGCTCTTATTCTAATGCCAGCAAGTCTCCGAAGCAACATGCAGCCCATAAATACATGCGCCCCATCTCAAGCCGTTTCTCCAAATATAGGGATTTGAACCCGCGTTATGAATTTCTAATTGTACACAACCTGTTCCTGACAGATACTACATGACTGATGAGGTTGCAAATGTGGTCAAGTCCCACCAATGCAGTACGCTCATGGTGTCTATGTTTGCCACTACTACCCGGTACACCGGACCTCACTCAAAAAAACCAGACGAACACGGGGTCTCTCCGAGCGCAGTATAGCATACAAAGCCTATCCTGTGTCGCCCCTAACTCATAGACCGTGATCTATGGCCTGTTCGCTCTCTCCTGGCCAAGGACCCGACGAAGTTCCGGGGTCCATTCCCCTAGCTCCGCCGCCTTATCATGGCACTTCAGGAATTAACAGTGTGCGATACGCATCCCATGCTCCCAACTCGTGAGAAGGCACCGTACGTATCCCTTTGACAGGAAGGTACAACCCAATAACACCACCTAAGGCCTGCTTCGAGGGACAAGTTGGTCGTAAGGCGCTACCTACAACCAACTCCTCTCTTTTCGGCAAAGGGTCGAAGTAAAATGATCTTTATAAGTCACTACCTTAATGATGTTCCTAACCCTGAACAATCCTAGGAATGACAACATTACACAACATGCTAGGTCTTAAATTAGACTTCGCAAGATAACTCTATTAGGCTGCTCAACCTAAACTCACCAGAATCCCTCAGGATCTGGTTCATGGCCTATCGATCCAAGACCCCGGCAATACGAACGTATTCGCATGCTACTATCCTGAACTTGGATTTCGTCACACTCCGGTCCGCAATCAACCAACGGTTAAGATTTCTGACGGCACCCGCGAAGTGACTCGTCCACAGTCCCTTAGGAGTAAGCTAAACACACGTCTTAATGGTCGATAGTCCTAGGGCAATGATATCACCCTAGATGAGCACAACAAACTGCGTATTAGCCAAGAAGCTACATACGAGTAACCAAAAACGCATACGAGCTAAACAGCTACGTATGGGACCAACAGCTACATACGGGCCAGTCGAGCCGCGTATGAGACAACAACATGCATACGAGCCAAATAAGCTCCGTATGAGACCAACATCTACATACGGGCCAGTCGAGCCGCATATGAGACAACAACACATACAACAACCATACAGGTAATCAAACCTAAAAGCAATCAACTGTGCTTACTAGCAAACTTGATCTTCTAAAATTAGAAGTAACAAAAGAATCTACTATAATCAACTTAGCATGGGTTTCTTCTAAAATCAACTCATCATGGCATACCTACTATAATCGACTCAAACATGAGTTTCTTTCTAAAATCGACTCAAACATGATATTCTACTACAACTTAACCATGGGTTTCTTTCTACAACAATTCAAGCATGGATCTAATACAACTCAAACATGGTAGTCCTACTTACTAACTCAAACATGATAAGTCAACTAGAATGTCACATAGCATCAATGGGTTCCTTTTTTTTTTGACATAGACAACACTCATCTTTATGCTATTCTCTCAAGTTCTACCATTCATACTTTTTATAGGATCCCTTTGATCCATAAATTCTTATAACAATACTTTAGTTTATTCGAACTTCTTCAAAACATCAAAATACGTATATAAACCATACACCCATATTTTGATATCATCATCTAAATATAACCCATCCATTATATAGGTTTTTATATACTCCAGAATAGTTAAATCTCACCATATTTTTACAATCACAAAAACACGTAAATAAATCGATACTTATTTCTTTAACCCACAAAATATATAAATAATATAACTCACATATTCCTCAAACCACAAAAATATATAATAAACCAACTCACACATATCTTTAAACCATAAAATACACAAATATATACACAAACTAACTCACTTATTTCTTTAAACCATAAAATACACAAATATATAAACAAATTAATTCACATAATCCTTAAAATCACAGAAATACATATAATAAAATAGTACTCACATAATTTTTAACACACCAAAAACACATAATAAATTAACTCACATCTTTCTTAGCACACAAAAACACATAATAAGTCATACTCACCATTATCTTTAAACCACGAAAATATATAAATAATATAACTCACCATTATCTTTAAACCACGAAACTTATAATAAACCAACTCACATATTTCTTAACCACAAAAATACGTAGATAAATTAACTCACATCTTTCTTAGCACACAAAAACTAAAGTGAAAAAGTCTGAATTTCCTTGTAAAATTGTACTAAAGAAAGTGAAAAGATCCTGTAAAACATCTCGAATTCATTGTATTTGGGATTCGGGGCGTTACACGTGGATACTGCTCCAGAGTACCGTCCCGATGGCGATGCTCGTGGGGTGTTTGACGACTGCGGGTGGTGTCATGTTTGTGGTAGGAGCTGAATCACCACAGGATGCCTGCATGATGAGTCATGTGTCAGTGCGTTGGGATTCCCTCCACGGCACCTAGATATGAGTTCGTAAGTCAAAACATCTAGGATATTTACTGTAGTTACAGTAGTAGATTAAGTCATGACGAGGGATTGAACCCTAGAAGATGAAGAACGGTTAAGGACCTGCCCTCGGACCTATGTGGTATAGGCTGTATAGACTCTGAACAAGTACGCATTAGTGTCATGTAATACAAATAATTGCTTTAAGAACTAAGTGCACATTCATAACATGACATCAGTAGGATAGTCCCTGTAGCTTTGTTTGTGAACAAGTTTGTGGTTAGCTAAGTATTGAGAATCGTTATCCTGTTTCAGGCATAGAGAGGATGGCCGCGTATAATATTTTTTCAGTTGAATGAACTGACGCGCCCACGGTTTTACATGCGGGGTAAAGATGCTTGACAAATTGAAGTTTACATGCTGCTCAAGGATTGATTCAAATTGTTGTTTTATGTAATTACTGTATAATTGCTTCCGCTGTAATAATGTAAAGGTGCAATGTAACTCTGATGTAAGAAATGTTTTATTTCCTTGTAAAATTGTACGAAAGAAGTGTAAAGATCCTGTGGAATTTCGAATTCAATTGTATTTTGGAATTCGGGGTGTTACAGAGTGGTATCAGAGCCACGCTTCCAAGTAGTACAAGTTTATAAGGAACGACACCCTAGAAGTGGACATTAGAGTGTGTGTTGAGTCTTGAGATTTAAATGTAAGTCACTTACATTTGTGTTGCTCTATGATTTATGCTTCTTCTTCTCTATCTTTAAGATGGCGAACCACTTCGACCCACTGGCGATGACAATTGGCACATCATTGAGGAAGATTACTACCCCGGGCAAGCTGATTCAGATGAGGAGGATCCCGAAGAAGTGGAAGAGGAATGGCCTTAGTTCCGAGAGATCACTCCACCTTTGGATTCATCTGATGATTCTTCTGATGAAGAAAAACCAGTTTTGGGTAATCTCATTGTGTCTCTTCAGAGGCAGGTAGAGACTCTACGGGAGAGAGTCGGACTACTGGAGACTCAGTTGGCAAAGCGCAAGGATGATATTGCAGTTCTCAGTCATCGTTTTTGGGAACTCGAGAAGAGAAAAAATATGACTGATGTACTCAAGGTGGAAGTGAAGGAACTATGGGGAGAGCTTCGTGAAGCCAAGAGGAACCGTAGGAGTTAGACTGTAGTATCTTCTACTGCTTTCATTTGATGTCAGAAATGTTTTAAATTCGAATGTATAAAGTTTGAAATTTAATGAAATGAAAAGTTGATTTAAAATCCATATTTATACTTCGAATTAATGGATCTTTTGCATCAGAATATGGCGAGAAGATGAGCTCGAAATGGTGAAGGTCTGAACTTGGAAACGGAGCTAGCGAGGGTCTATCAGACACTTAATACCGTTGCCATGAATCAGAATCACGAAATGGTGCCTGCGAATCTAGTACCCGAAGCAATCAAACTCATGGAATCATTTAAACGAATGAAACCACCGGTGTTTGAGTGGAAATCAGATCCTGACATGGTTGACAATTGGATCCGACAGGTAGAGACTATCTTCGAAGTCTTGGAGACTCCGGAGGGCAGCAAGGTGAAGTTGGCGACACTGCAATTCGAGAAGGATGCGGCTGTATGGTGGCAGTCAATGAAGCGGACGATGGGAGATTTAGTTCTTGGCTGGGAGGAATTTTTGGAGGAATTCCGCAGACGTCCAGGAGAAGAAGGCCATGGAGTTTTTGTCGCTGCAGCAGGGCGGCATGTCGGTTAGGGAGTATGAGACCAGATTCACTCAGCTCTCAAGGTATGCTCCCGAATTGGTGATGGACGAGGCGAAGAAGGTTCGAAAATTCGAGCATGGTTTGAGGCCAAGTTTGAGATCCAGGATGATACCCCTTGGTATCAGGAGGTTTGACTTGCTGGTCAACCGAGCGGCAGCCACGGAAGCAGACATGGAGCAGTTCCACGCTGTTTAGAATCGGAGGAATAACTGAAATGCGGGGAAGAGGCCCGCAGTTGCTGGCACTGTCAAGGGACAGCCACCAGCTCAAAGGTTCAAGCCTACGGGTGCGAATGCTATTCAAGTGGCAGGAAGACCCGGGAATACTTGGGTGAGACCTCCAGTAACTTGTTTCAACTGTGGAGAGACAGGCCACTACAAGTCTCATTGCCCCAAACTGCAGGATGTCGTCTGTAATGGGCCAACTCAGCAGACCGGGAAGAAGCCATACCAGCAGGGGTGAGTATTTGCCTTGACTGAAGCTGATGCTGATGAGGTGGATCACGTCATCACTGGTACGAGGGAGGATGTTTAAAGTATTTTCTGTTATCTCTTTTCCCGTTAATTAGTACACTGTTATATAACGAGTGTGTGTTATGTAACAAGAGAACTTTATTTGAATGGAAAGAAAGCTGTTGTTTTGTTCGATACTGGGTCCTCTCATACTTTTGTATCACCTAAATTTGCTAAAGTTTTGGGAGTCGAACCGAAGATATTTCCAGGCAAGGTTTTAGCAGTAGCTACTCCATCAGGGGATACTCTCACCACTGATCGGTACTATGCTGATTGCGAGATTGTGATTGAGATAGAATTTTCGGGATCGACCTGATCGAGCTGAATATTTTGGGAGTCAATGTTATCATTGGCATTGATTGGATGTCGGTGTACAGTGCGAGCATCGAGTACAAGACCAAGACAGTGACAGTAAAGGCTCCAGGTGGACCTGAAGTCACTTTCCAAGGGAAGAGGAGATGTTCTGGTCTGGTGGCAGCTATCTGCAAGAAGGATGTTCCTGTAGAGGTGTAGCAAATTCCTGTGGTTCGGGATTATCCGACTGTGTTCTTGGAAGATTTACCTGGGTTACCCCTGCATCATGATGTGGAGTTCAAATCACTATTCAGCCGGGGAGTGCACCTATTTCCAAGGCACCGTATAGGATGGCGCCTGTGGAGCAGGATGAGATCAAACGACAAATTGAGGAACTGTTGGAAAAAGGCTTTATTCAACCGAGTGCATCGCCTTGGGGAGCGCCGGTGCTTTTGGTAAAGAAGAAGGATGGTTCGATGAGGATGTGCATCGATTACCGAGAGCTGAATAAGGTTACTGTTCAGAATAAATATCTGATTCCACGAATTGATGACTTGTTTGATCGTCTAAAAGGAACAACGGTTTTCTCCAAAATAGATCTTTGATTAGGATATCATCAAGTTCGAGTGAAAGCTGAAGACGTGCATAAGACTGCGTTCAGAACTCAACACGGGCATTATGAATTCTTAGTTATGCCATTTGGAGTGACGAATGCGCCTGCAATCTTCATGAACATGATGAACAGAGTTCTGAGGCCGTTCATTGATTCTTTCATCATGGTGTTTATCGATGATATTCTTGTGTACTCCAAGTCGGAGGAGGAGCACACGGAGCATCTGGCAGCAATTTTGAGGAAGCTTCAGGAGCATGAGTTGTATGCCAAGTTATCCAAGTGCGATTTCTGGAAATCTGAAGTGACATTCCTAGGTCACATCCTTTCTAAGGAGGGAGTGGCAACTAATCCTCAGAAGATAGAGGCAGTGAAAGATTGGGCAAGGCTTACTACAGTGAAGGAAATTAGGAGTTTCCTTGGGCTAACTGGATACTACAAGAGATTCATCCAGGGCTATGCTCAGATAGCCGTACCGCTCATTGGTCTGACCAAGAAGAATGTGAATTTCAAGTGGACCGGGCAGTGCGAGGCAGGCTTTCAGGAATTGAAAGAGAGGCTGACTACTGCACCCATTTAGGCTTTGCCTATAGCAAGTGTTGAGTATGATATTCACAGCGATGCTTCACATCGTGGTCTTGGTTGTGTCTTAATGCAAGAAGGGAAAGTAATCGCTT
This sequence comes from Hemerocallis citrina, assembly GCA_017893485.1. Classification (NCBI taxonomy): domain Eukaryota; kingdom Viridiplantae; phylum Streptophyta; class Magnoliopsida; order Asparagales; family Asphodelaceae; genus Hemerocallis; species Hemerocallis citrina. The sequence continues at coordinate 206,523,452 of CM030359.1, forward strand.
ATGGGTCTAGGCAACTAAGACCGCATGAGAAGAATTATTCGACTCATTATCTAGAGTTGGCTGTGATTATCTTCGCCTTAAAGCAATGGGGACATTATGTATACGGTGAGAAGCTGAACATGTACACAGACCATAAAAGCTTGAAGTACATTTATCAGCAGAAGGATCTGAACCTGAGGCAAAGGAAATGGCTGGAGGTACTTGAGGACATTCGTCCAGAGATTAAGTATCACCCTGGAAAGGATAATGTTGTTGCTGATGCACTTAGCTGCAAGAGCAGTCTGGCGAGTTTGATTACAACTCAGAGGCAGATGGCAGAGGAGTTGGATCGGGTTGGTATTGAAGTTGTTCTGCAAGGCTTGGGATCATCTTTAGCTCAGTTGAGGCTTCAACCGATGGTGAACGAAAGGATTATTGCAAGTCAGAAGGAAGACGTAGAGATTCAAATGATGAAGGAGCAGGTTGGTGCTGGCAAGTTGCCCGGATTCCAGACCAGGGATGAAGTGCTGTGGTTTAGCGAGAGGCTGTGTGTTCCGAATCAGTTGGACTTGAAAGAAAGTATCCTTCAAGGGGAACATGCTACTCTTTTGTCAGTACATCCCGGGAGTACCAAGATGTACACGGACATTCAATAGCATTTCTGGTGGTCAGGTTTGAAGCGAGGTGTGGCTGAATTTGTGTCGAGGTGTGAGATTTGTCAACAAGTCAAAGCCGAAAATCAGAAACCCGGAGGTCTATTGCAACTGTTACCTATTCCAGAAAGGAAGTGGAATGACATCAGTATGGATTTCATTATGGGTTTTCCTAAGAGTCCTAAAGGCAATGATGCGATTTGGGTCATAGTCGATTGACTAACCAAATCCGCTCACTTCTTGGCGATGAAACTCACTGCTTCGATGGACAAGTTGGCTGAGATGTATGTTGGTGAGATCGTCAGGCTTCATGGTGTTCTGCTAACCATTGTGTCTGATCGAGATGCGCGGTTTACTTCGCATTTTTGGAGGAGTCTTCAGACAGCTTTGGGTACCAAGACGGATTTCAGCACTGCTTTTCATCCCTAGACCGACGGGCAGACCGAGAGAGTCAACTGTATTCTTGATAACATGCTTCGGTGCTGTGTACTAGACTTTGGAGGCAGTTAGGAAAGGCATTTACCTTTGGTGGAATTTTCCTACAACAATAGTTTTCAGACTAGCATTGGGATGGCACCGTACGAAGCTTTGTATGGCAGGAAGTGCAGGATGCCTGTCTGTTGGTTCGAAGTTGGGGAGCGTCAGATGTTTGGGCCTGAGATTGTGTAGCAGACCTCTGAAAAGATTGATCTGATCAGAAAGAGGTTGGTGGATGCTCAGAGTAGGCAGAAGAGCGATGCAGACAACCGGGGGGAGGGACCTTGAGTTTGAGGTTGGTGACTTTGTCTTTCTGAAGGTATCGCCCAGCAAAGGCGTGATCCAATTCGACAAGGGTGGAAAGTTAGCCCCGAGGTTCATAGGCCCGTATAAGATATTGAAAAGGATCGGGAAAACTACTTACCAGCTTGAGTTACCGGAAGAGTTGTCTCAGGGGCACAATGTCTTTCATGTGTCTATGCTGAGAGGTTACATTCCAGATCCAAGTCATCATTTGCCCGAAGTGCCAGAGAGTTTGCAATTGGATCTGAGTTACATTGAGCTTCCAGTTGAGATTGTTGATCGTCGGGAGACACTCTTGAGGAATAAGACGATACCGATAGTCAAGGTAGTCTGGAGAAACCAGTTGGTTGAAAAGGCTACTTGGGAATCTGAGGAGAGGATGATAAAGGATCATCCTGAGCTCTTTGTTTGATTGTATTTTCTTATTGTGTTTTTTTTTCTCACTCTTTAATTGTAGTTCCGGGGACGGAACTATTCTAAGGAGGAGTGTTGTAATACCCTAAACTTTCATTTTAATAAAAATGTTTATTTTCACGTGTTGTGCACGTGAAAAATTTTGTACGTATTTATTTGTTTATAAAAATTTCATTTTTTGTAGTATGAACAATTATTTCTTTCTTTTCCTTTATTTTTCTAAAAAGCCTATTTTGTAAAGCCTAAAATATTGTTTTCTTATTTTGAGCCCACTTTAATAATTAAATATTTTATTATTTAGCCCATAAGCCTAAGCCCACTATTTGTGAAGCCCACAAACTTAATTAATCCTTTAAATTGTCACAACTTGTCATGTAGGCAAAAATGGTGAACAAATGATTAATTAAATTTGTACAAATTTCAAATAGGGGGGTACTAGAAGGGCACGTGCATGCACGTAGTGTGCTTTGCACACCTTGGAGGCCGGGTTATGCATAAAGAGAGATGGGAGAGTGGGGGTGTGTGCATGGGTGGTTATTTGTTTATGGGTGGTCGCTACAACTTCCCATCCTATCCTAGTCATCCATCTCCAACCATCTAATGAAATCCTAGCCCTCCAATCCATCCTAGATTTAGTATAAATACCCCCTACCTTCATGCATACTACAAAAAAAATTAATTGAAAGGAAGAAATTATATAGGAGAGAAATACATTAGGGAGTACAAGAGTGAGTGTAAGAATTGTGTGTCCCAAGTAAGGAGGCTGGCCCATCATCAAGCACAAGGAGTGCATCGGGTATGCACCAAGGAACAAGAAGGAGAACTTTTGCAACACAATCTAGGAGGAGAAGGCTACTCTCTTGCATTCTAGGAGACTCTAGGAGCTTTTATTTCGTTTTTCTCCAAAGAGGTGGGTATTTCTCATGCTTCTAAATTAGAAATCATGCTAGGAATAAATTGAGCAATTAGTAAAGAGCAACCAGTTGAAATTAAATTTATGTTTGCCTAATTAGAAAGGAATTGATAATCTAGTAGATGTGTGTTAAAATGGTTGCTAGATTAATTAATTATGAATGAAAGTGGATGTTTCTCGAAGTAGACATCATGCTAGGTATGATTTTAAGGAAATTATTTGAATCAACTAGTGAGAAATGGGAACCATGCCTGTTTAATTGAAAAGTAGAATGGTAATTTAGAGAATAGTTGATGGATTGATTGCTAATGAATAATTGTTAATTAATATGTTAGAAATCTCCATGTTGTTGTGCTACATGAATGCTATGGTAAATAATAATAAAGAAAAAAAATAGATTGTATTTGCAAACAATTGATTGAATGCATCATGTGTAATTAGTTGACAAAAAATAGATTTTTATTTTGTAGAAAGAAGAGATTTTTGTGTTCTAAAAACATGGTAGGATGTCAATAAGAAAGAGAACAAAAAATGTGATGATTTGTGGAAGCCTAACTCTAAATTTTGAAGAAATGTACTATTGTTCTCAATGTCGAAATTATGGACATGGAACACAAATTAGGATTAAAATACTTGTTTTATAAAGTAAATAATATTTATAAAATTACTGGTTTACTAAGGATTTATGTATAATAAATTCTGGAAAAAATTTGCTTTCAAAAGAGAGGAAAAAGAAACAAATTGTTGTGAGAATTCATGAAATATAGATATAAACAGAGAGCTAATTCAAACCTAATTAAATCCCTTTCAAAACGATATGGTCACTTAGACCAATTGGTCGGAAGAGTTCTAATCGCTACAGTAGCGGGGGCCTAGTCATTGGTCTCGGGTTCGATACTGAGAATGGAGCTTTTCGTTTTTATTTTTTGGTTAAAATCCGAAGTACCGAAAGTGGATACATAGGGATAATAACCCCTCTCATATCGCTTCGGTGACTTGGAGCAGTGGTCTTGGGTGCTGTTGTTTGGGCCGCTGGTTGTGGGTTCGAATCTGGATGGGGTTTTGGGTTTAAAAAATGTTTTTTTTGGAAATTTAATATTATTTTGAGTTTTAAAATAGATTAAAATTCAAGGAAAATAGGGAAAAAATTACTGAAATTATTTGGACTTTATGAGAAAAACTTGTGTAACTTTTGATAAAGCGTAATTGAGAAAATGAGACTATTTACTAGAAAGGACTTCTTTTTTTAAATTAAATTGTCTTTTGAAATAACGGAAAAATAAATGAGTTATTTTTTTAGAGTTTTAAAATGATATTTAGTAATGAGGAATTTTGAAATCCTTGATTTGTGTGATTAATAGAACTTATAAATCGTGATTTTAGTACGGATTGAAATGAGAATAAGAGATTCGTGGAATAAATGAACTATTGAATACTACTAGTTGAAACTTATTATTTTTCGCATAAATTGTGTATGGAATTGAAATATCGATTGTGATGAGTTATGGAAGATGTGGATACATGAATACTATGCTTATGAAATGTGAATTGTGATTAATCATGAAAAGATTTTATGAGTATGAAAAGCTCGATGTTGTAATTATGAGTAGAAATTGAGAACTAGGGTGTAGCTAAGCCTTATACCGGTAATAAAAGAATTGTGAAAATGATATTTGAGATGAAAAGACCAAAGTTTGGGTCATGTGAAATAAATGAATAAGACCGGTATAGTGGGAGTGCTAACCCTAAGGGATTGATTTTATTCATGATTCAATTGAACTAAGGATTAGTTACATAGTGGAGATGTGATGAAAGTAAGAGAAAAACATTGAATATGAGGGCCATTGGATTGGTGGCGTGAGAGTATTCACAGGATGTCCCATGATGCGTCATGATAGGGCATGGATACTGCTCCAGAGTACCGTCCCGGTGGTGACGCTCGTGGGGTGTTTGACGACTGCGGGTGGTGTCATGTTTATGGTAGGAGCTGAATCACCACAGGATGCCTACATGATGAGTCATGTGTCAGTGCAATGGGATTCCCTCCAGGGCACCTAGACATGAGTTTGTAAGTCATAAAACATCTAGGATGCTTACCGTAGTTACAGTAGTAGATTAAGTCATGACGAGGGATTGAACCCTACAAGTTGCAGAACGGTTAAGTGCTTTCCCTCGGACCTATGTAGTATGGGCTGCATAGACTCTGAACAAGTACGCATTAGTGTCATGTAATACAAATAATTGCATTAAGAACTAAGTGCACATTCACAACACGACATCAATAGGATAGTCCCTTTAGCTTTGTTTGTGAACAAGTTTGTGGTTTGCTAAGTATTGAGAATCGTTATACTGTTTCCGGCATAGAGTGGATGGCAGCGTATAATATTTTGTCAGTTGAATGAACTGACGCGCCCACAGTTTTACATGCAGAGTAAAGATGCTTGAAAAATTGAAGTTTACATGCTGCTCAAGGATTGATTCAAATTGTTGTTTTATGTAATTACTGTATAATTGCTTCCGCTGTAATAATATAAAGGTGTAATGTAACTCTGATGTAAGAAATGTTTTTATTTTCTTGTAAAATTGTACGAAAGAAGTGTAAAGATCCTGTGAAACTTCGAATTCAGTTGTATTTTGAAATTTGGGGTGTTACAACTTCGTTCTCAGTTGAAACACTGATATCTGAATATCTGATATCAGTGTTTTCCTGTTTACAGTTTGAAACAATCAAGATACATATAATTTTCTCAACATCTCACAATTTGCCAACATCACAAATTTCACATCAAATCACGAACAAATCATAATTTCCCAACATCAAAGATTGTAATACCCCAGAAAAAATAGTACTTATATATATATATATATATATATATATATATATATATATATATATATATATATATATATATATATATATATTGTATTATTAATTATTTTGCTTGATTTATATATATCTATATAATAAAACACAAAGAAAGCTATCAAGTGGCTCTCATTCAATAGTGTTGAAATCAATGGTTCAGATCTAACCTCACAAAACATATTTTTCCGTCCAAAAGTTCCTCCGCAAAACTCAAATTCAAATCCCCCCAAAACAACTCCTTTATTTATTTATTTATTTATTTATTTATTTTCTTTCTCTCTCTCTCTTTCTCTCTCTCTCTCTCATTATCTCTCTATTTACTTAGAAATTTATATTTTTTAGATTTCAGGTTTGTAAATTTTCAGATTTTTTATGCATTTTTTTATTGCTCATGTTACATTGAAAATAGCAAATATTTCATTAACAGTTAAATTTCATCATTTTCCACACTCAAAGTTCTAAGAAGTTGGATTTTACACCCCCATTTATAATTTTTTTTCAACATATACTAATGGAAACATGGACTTTTATTTACAACTAATTATTGTTTTACTATTCAAAGTTGAGCCACATAATTGTTGTTTTACTGTTTACAAGAATTTCATATATTGTATCGTTCCGAAGACGTGTCGTAGGCATGTGCCCACAGGCAAATCTAGTATATATATATATATATATATATATATATATATATATATATATATATATATATATATATATATATGAATGGTTATGTTCATAATTGTGCATGTGAATGAGTGAATTGATACTAATACATATACTAGTATATATGTATGATACATATGCATACTACAACAAATATTTTTTTTGCCATGCACTCAAATTTAACCATTCATCACACCTCTATCTTGATCAATGGCTAAAATTGAGCCATGGGAAAAATATCTTCTCAAAACCATGAGCCAAGAGCATGGTTTGCATGAAAACCACCTTGCCACTTGGCTCCCCCCTTGTCCCTTCATGCCGGCCACCCCCTAGCGCCCCCCCCCCCCCCCCCCCCCCCCACACACACACACATCTCTCCCTCTCTTCATTTAATCTCTCTCCCTCACTCTCATTTCAGAAAATTTCTGAAAAAATATTCCCTACAGCAAGAGAAAGGAAGAGAGTGAGAGAAAGAGGAAGAGAAGGTGATCATCAAGGAGAAATTCTTGGAGGAGGGAAAGAGGAAGAAGGCCAAGTTAACCATTCCAAGCTTCAATTGAAAGGTGGGGAGTTCTCTAAACTCAAAATCTTGTTTCTTGTTTGATTCTTGAAATGAATTAGTAGTAATTGTAATGGGTTGAGTGATAGAGATGGATTATTCAAAAACTAAACTTGAAAACAGAAAACACAATTGCATGCTTGTATTCCCGAATTTTCAGAGAGCAATGTAGATAGAATCGGACCTTGAAATTTTTACAGCATGAACTTATACATGTTTGGAGGATACATGATTTATTTCAGATTTTGCTTACCTTATTTGGTATTTTAAAAAAATCACTTTTGTTAACTAGGTCGTAAGGCAGAGACTGATTCTGTCTTTTACCAAACCTGAATTTGAAGGAATTTTGAGAATTTATTGATGCATGATCTATCTCTGAATTGTTTTTTGTAGTACCTGGTGTGAGTTAGATCCTACAGAAAAAGACTGAAATTATTTTGATGAAATTTGATACATGTTCAAAATTGTTTGAGCAAGAGTATTCATGACAGAGACTGGTAAACAGAGGAACTTTTGTACAAGATTGAAATGAGTAGAAATCATTGAATACTTGGAATCAGGATGCGATCTTTTGTATATGATGTGCATGATGATGTCTAGTTTCTGAAAATACAAGTTTGATAATCATTGGTTATGTATGTGATTTATTGTGAAACTTTAAGTAAGAGTTGTGCAAAACTTAGTCAGAAATGACAGGCGGATGAGATTCCAACTTTTTGGCTCTGTATGAGAAAATTTTGAGGAAATGTATAACTAGGAAGTTATAGTAGACATTTTAAGCTTTCCAACAAGCCTTGTGTTAAAGAATTTCTACAAGTATAGTATTAGTTATGATGTTTATAAGATGGAACAGGACAGTTTATAGGATATTGGCTCTGTTTGAAAAGCACCTTATATATGCTTCTGTACACCTAAGAAAGATGAGTGGTTTTACAGTATCAAATGACGTAATTTGGAAATATGACCAAACAGGAAGTTATAGAACACATGTCCAACTTTCCATAGAATCCAGATTTGTGTCATTCCGATGAGCGAATGGGTTTTAATGCCATCGGTAAGATGCAGCCATTGTACAGGAAGTACACAGGCTGATGATTGTAAGGCTTTTTAGAGCAACTAGATGAATGAATCTGATGAAATGGTCAACTAGACAGTTGTAACCTAGATTCTTAGTGTCACGTCCCACTTCACAAAAGAGAATACGGAATTATGTGACTAAGCCCAGCGAATTATTTCCATAATCCATAAGCTGTTCAAGAATCTTTATAACATTTCACAAGAATAATCAAAGCCGGAAGCAAAAGAATCAACCAAGCATGTACATATGAACCAAAATACCAATAAGAATACTTGAAACCAAAATATATTAATCTCAAATAATCCAGATCTGAATAAGTCAAATATCCTGGGTCACATTGCCCAAATACAAATAAACCGAAGTACAAGATACAATTGTTCGAAGCAAGCAACAAGAAATAATAATAGTAAAATCCAGCACTAATATCTCATACAACCAACACCATCTGGTACCTGTTCTTCAAAATCTGCAATTTAACAATTGTAGGAATAGGAAAAAGAAAGCAAACTTCCGTCAAAGCAAGTTACGGGCCGCTTGTAATACATGATACAAGTAAATGAGAAAACTAACTAATAACATAGAATATGCATGATAAAAAAACAGAATACTTGCATGGCAAGATAAAAAAGTACAAGTGGCATGTATCAAGTGTCAAGTGAACAAGTATCATATAAACAGGAAATAAGGATTGCGAATCAAGAATCAAGAATCAAGTATCACGAAATTAAGTAACAGGTAACAAGTGTCAAGTGGTCAAGTACAAGTATCAAGTAGCAAGTGTCAAGTGATCATGTTCAAGTCTTTTATTATTACTATCTAGGTAACACTTCAAGCAGCCCACACTTCATGGTTGCTACAACAAACAGTTTCTCTTTAGATCTTATAGTGGATCATATAGGGCCTTGTACTCAGGGATAAGTAATCCAAATCATATACCAAATTCTAAATTAACCAAATCATATACCAAATTCCAAATTAACCAAATCATATACCAAATTCCAAATAATCCAAATCATATACAAAATTCCAAATATGGGAAACACGGGCTTCCTTCCGAGTACACTTTTCTATATTGTCCACTACTAGATCTTTCCCTTAACCCCGACTTGGTTATTTACTATTAAAAAATACACATGATCAAGAGATAACGAGAACAAAATCGGGACAAGACAAAGATGTATTAAGGTCTCGTATGATGCACGGAACATGTTCTCATTAAAAAATGCAAGAAACAACATGCAAGTATTTAAACATGGCAAAATATCAATTCGGGACAGAAAGATGTGTTGTACCAAAACTGAGATTCCCGTTATCACAGGAATGCAAATCTAGATCCGTCGAAAAATCTGGAAAGTAGACTCCCAGCCGTATCCAGCAAACATATATAAGTCATAGAATTTCATAAAAACAAGTCTCAAAATAGGTTTGAATCCAGAAAACACGTTCAGCCAGAAATCAGAATATCGTATTCGAAGTCAGGAAAACAGCATGAAAACTCATTAAAAAAATTCACGAAAAATCTGGGGTATTCCACTATATGTGTAGCATCAGAGTATAAAGTTTCATAATTTTCCAACAAAAATAGAATAGTCAAGTAAAATAAGAAAACATCAAGATACAGTAGTTCTGTAAATATGGAATTGTAAACACTGCAGTACGAAAACAGCAATATCTCACAAACCATAATCAAAATCCAAATCCGCTAAAAGGGTAATAAAATAGATACAGTAGGCTAACTTTCATATTCAGAAATACTTTAGATAAAGCAAGTAGAGATAGGTCGAAAATCAGGTTTTTTACCGAACAATTGTAAAATTCTGCATGTAAAATGTTTATTTGCAAGTGTGAAAAGGTTTGTAAAACTCTTCAAATAAATCCACCAAAATTCTGAGTAAACCCCAATCAAGTATAGAAGTACTGAGCAAAATTTCAGATCAAAATAATAATTTTAATACCATAATAAAAATAGATTACTCTTCAGAAATCATAGAAAACAGAATTTGAAAATCTTTCGACACAACTGTAGTAAAATTGACATAACTCACAAACCATAAATCGAAACTGAGATCCGTCAAAAGGATTGGAAAATAGACAGAGTTCTCTACAAATAATGTTCACAAAATATTTTCAAATACTGAGCTTAATAAGGTCTAAAATACTGATCAAAACAGAAAAATCAACAAAACTGAAAATATCACATATGCACAAAATCCACTAGTTCACATAGAACTCATCCAAAATACAACCAGACATGATATAAAGTATACTAGATGTCCAAGCAACATGTTATAGGGTATTTCACAAGTTCACAACAAGTCTACCACGAATAACACGAACGAGCATATAATATCATAAGAACAACACGCATATCTGCAACAAGATGTAGTCAATCCTAGGTTGTATCAATTCATGTATGTCGTAAGGCAACTATGGTTAAATCATCACAATAGAGACAATATCAACAAGGGGATTCATACACAAATTGTCTCTAGAACCCAACTACACTCCAAGCGGTATTTAGTACTTGTATTTGCAAAGGAATTTAATATAAGTTACTTGCCATAGAAACGACGACGAAAACGATGCAAAAGCAAGAATAACGGGAACGGATTCCCAAAACACGAACACAACGAATGGATCACAAACCAATCACGAACACACGATCACAAAATCGGATGGCTGAGATCGAAGATCAAGATCAAGATGATCGGATCAGATCGGACAGTCAGAGTTCCTTGATGATGAAGATAATGATGAAGATCAAAATCGATCGATCGAATGACTGCGATCAAAGGAAGTTGATGATCATCATGATCGTGACGATCAAGAAGAGATCGAAAGGCTAGGATCTAATCAGATGATCAAGAGGAGATCGACGGCCCACATCCAGTCAAACATGATGATCAAGATCCAACGGACGGCCAAGATCACCTCGATGGGGATGATCAAGATCAAATCAACGGACGGCTAGGAATCAATCAATCAAGATGAAGATCACAATCAAACGGACAACCCACATTCAAACCATCAACCCAATCATCAAAACAGAGCATTGTGGGGGGGGGGGGGGGAGGGAGGCGGAAGTTGCTCTGTGACTGTTGGCTCGGCGGCAGTACAGGGGCGGCACGACGGCGGGACGGTGAAATGGCGGCCGCACGGTGGCAGGTGCAGGGCGCACAGGGAGGCGCAGCACATGGTCACAGGGTCGCGGTGACTGGTGTTATGGTTGAACAGGGAATAGGGCAGCATTGCAGGACATCGCGACTGGGAGTCGTGAGGCCGCACGAGCAGGCAAAGGTGGACACGGTGCACCGATGAGCGCTGCTGCTGCTGCAGCGGTGCACCGAGAGGACAGGGGAGGCACAGCACCGGGATGGGAGAGAGAACGAGAGGGAGCAGGTGGGTGAACAGGCATGGGTTTGGAGTAGGAGATGAGAGGTTGAAGAAGGCGGCTAGGGGATGCATGGGTGAAGATGAAATGGCTGAAGAGGTTGCGGCTAATGGGTTAGACGAAGAAGTAGGGTTTACCGGGGTTGGGGGGGTGGGGGGAATATATAGGAGTTGGGGTGAAAGCGGGTATGGGTAATAGGGTTTAGAAGGGGTTGAAACGGGTATTGGTAAACAGGTTTGGTGGGTAAACAAGGTATGGGTAAAGGTGGGTATAATTAATGGGTAATTGGGTTTTTGGGTTTATATATAGATGGAGTTATGTAGAATATGGGTTATAGGGTTATGGATTATCCAATAAGAAAAATTAAATAATAATATACTAAATTAGTTAACACTCAATAATAATAATAATAATAATAATAATAATAATAATATAATAATAAGTGGATTTCAAAATAAATGGCTATATATAATTTGCAAGATACATTTTGTTTTAGTCGAGTTAAAAGAATAATAATAATAATAATAAGAATAACTGAAATTATAATAATAATAACAATAGTAACAAAAATAATAGGATATGAATTACTACATAAATTCATTGGAAAATATCCACAAATAAAATCATCGATTATAAATAGACTTTCACGAAAGATCCAAGAATACATTTTGACAAAAGAATTTGAAAACCGAAAAAATAATTTGCAAAAATTTTAGATATAGAAAATACATTTTTATTGGAAACAGGGGTTACAAATTGTATCCATCTTACAACAAAATTTCGTTCTCGAAATTTGCTTAGGCGGTACATAGGACAAGGCAAAAATAAACTTATGGGAGGGTAACAAAACAGAGGATTAGAGAAAGGAACAAAGCAGTGGCAATACCAGAAAAGAAGGAAGTGGATAACAATGATGTTAAATGGGATGCATGAAAGAGAATAAACAGTATCAAAGGGAAAGAACAACACAAGATAACAAAGCACGATAGGGAGTAGGTAGAACATGAATCAAATAGAGAAGGACAGGGAAGAATTGAATCAAACAGTGAATGGATGAATGATGGCAAAATGGAATGTAAAAAAAAAAAGATACAACCTGTATCAAAAATGAAAAAGAAACAACACAAGACTTGCAAAATAACCAAGCAAAGAGATGAAGAATAGATTGAGTTGGAATCGAAGAAAGGATAGACAAGGAAGAGATGAACCAAGTAATGAGTCAACGGATGAAGACGAGTACAAGTAATAGAGAAAGCAAACAATGTAGGAATAGAGAAATAACAAAAGAATCTTGGGACCTATGGGTCATAGGCCCACACGCTTCCGTTGCGCCACTCTGATTGGGGAAGACTCTGTCAATAGCATCCAGCGATGTTGACTGACGGACCAAGCAGAAAAGAAAAGAATGGATAGCACCAAAGTCAGAAAGATATGGGTACGAGAAGAATGAATTCATACCCAAGATGAAATCAATCAAAGAGGACGACAGAAAAAGAGACGAAAGAAAACAAGGAGTCAAGGAATTGGATGAGAAGGAATAAAAAAAAAGAAAGGAATAAGACTAGTATCCAGATCAATGTTGATAATAGTTCATTTATGCATGCATGGTTGGTGAAATGTTGAGCCGATCCCAGATCGAGCCAAGTTTGTCTAATATATTAGGCAACTAATACATTAGCTAAACTTGGGCTCTAATACCACTAAAAACCTTGTCACGCCCCGCTTCCCAAAAGAGAATACGGAATACGGATACGTGACTAAGCCCAGTGAATGATTTTCATTATCCATAAGCTGTTCAAGAATCTTTACAACATTTCACAAGAATAATCAGAGTCGGAAGCAAAAGAATCAACCAAGCATGTACATATGAACCAAAATACCAACAAAAATACTTGAAACCAAAATATATTAATCTCAAATAATCCAGATCCAAATAAGTCAAATATCCTGGATCACATTGCTCAAATACAAATAAATCCAAGTAGAAGATACAATTGTTCGAAGCAAGCAACAAGAAATAATAATAGTAAAATCCAGCACTAATATCTCATATCACCAACACCATCTGGTACCTGTTCTCCAAAATCTGCAATTTAACAATTGTAGGAATAGAAAAAAGAAAACAAAATCCTATCAATGCAAGTTACGGGCCGCTTGTAATGCAGGATACAAGTAAATGGGAAAAATAACTAATAATATGGAATATGCATGATAACAAAACAGAAAACTAGTATGGTAAGATGAACAAGTACAAGTAGCATGTATCAAGTGTCAAGTGAACAAGTATCATATAAATAGGAAACAAGTATCACGAATCAAGAATCAAGAATCAAGTATCACGAAATCAAGTTGTAATGCCCTGATTTTTCATTAATGAAAAATTATTTTATTTTGCACGTAGTGTGCACGTGCAATATTTTGGTTGAATTATTTTTATTTTGATGGGTATAAATATTTAAATATGTGCTTTCAATTATTTTATACAAAAGCCTTCTTTTAAATAGATGAAAAGCCCTTTCTTTTAAAAAGCCTTTTCTTTTAAAAGCCCAAAATGTAATTCATTGATTTTATTTTAAAATAATTATTTTGGCCTATAAACTAAAGCCCATGAGTCAATTTATTTTTAAATGCAACTTGTAATGTAGAATACAAACTAGAGTTTATTTTTATATAAAATTTAATGTACAATTTTTGGGCCTAGTTGCATGCACGTGCACTACACGTACACGTGCAATATGCACTTTTTCAACTAGGCCGGTTGTAATCTTTTTGGAGGGAAATGAAAATTTGTAATGGTGATCATGGTGTGGTGGTTACTTGGTTGTGGGTAGTTATTGCAACTCCTACTTTCATCTTGACCCTCCATCTTACAACCAACCAATTGATCCTAGCCCTCCATTCTCTTTGATTTTTAGTATAAATACCCCTCCCCCCCCCATGGCTAGTTATTCTTGTGTAAAATTATTCTCTCCCAAACCTATAGTTCAATTATATTATCTAGTGGTGATTGTGTGAGTTAAAAGATTGAGTTGTGTGTGGGAGTGTGCTTGCAACAAGGAGAGGAGGCCGGTTTCATCAAGAGGGAGCTCGGCTTGGGTGTGCTTGGGAGGCTTGTGTGCACGTGTCAAGGAGGAGCCATTCGTCGCAAGGACATTCGTCTAGGGATTTGCTAGTTGTAATTTTTCTCTCCATATAAGGTGGGTAAATTTTCCCTATTTCTAACATAAGAATGCATGCTAGATTTAATTAGCAAAATGATGCATGAAAATGATTAATAAGAATGCACATTTAATTGAAAAGATGATCTGTAATTGATTGAATTGTTGATATGCAAATTATGTGTGTTGCTATTAGTAGAATTCAAGATTGTGTGCAATACGAATATGGTTATAAATTGTGTGAAGAAACCCTTGTTAGTAGCATGAAAAATTTGAAGGGTTTCGAGCACATAAATGCAGCGGAATAAGCGTGAAAAATAAATAAAAATCGAAACCCTCCGCAGGATCCATGCGAAAACACAAGATTTAATTCGGAGATTAAGAATAAATACCTTAAGAAGCTTTAACAATTTAATAAGGGAGAATTAAAGAGGTCCAAGCTTCTTGAATCACCACGCATCCCGCTCTCGCAATCTACGCTCTACCGGTATCCACACGAACGCTTGATCTTTGAAGGAGCGATGTACTAGCATCCGAAAACCAACTTCTCTCTATCTCCATCTTCATCTCTCAAACGGCTAGGGTTTTTTTTTTTTTCTTGAACCTATTACCCTAATTTTGAGAGTTTAAGATGTTTATATAGAGAGAAAAATCTGTTTTCTAAAGCCCAATCCCATTGGGCTTTTATTAAAATTAGAATTCTTAATTAAATAATTAATTAAGTCAAACTTAATTAATATTCTAATATAATTCTAATTCTAATAATTAGTAAATTTGAAATTCTATTTAATTAATTAATTAAGTCTCACTTAATTAATATTATAAATAAAATCGAATTACTATTTAATTTAAATTAAATCTCCTTCAAGCGTTCTTGTGTGTGACCCTGTAGGTTATTATTACGTTGGCAATAAGTTTATTATTCAATAAAATTATAAACAATGAGCGGCATCTAGTAATACATCATTGCTACCCAAGTAATAATAATAAATCGGTGATTCGATTAAACCTTTCGTGACTAATGTTCCATGTAATATAATCCTTTTAACCTTGATATTATAGATTAAACTTGAGGCATGGTTTGTGTCATCCTCTTCATAATTTAATCTTTATTTTCTTGATCGATGAGTAGACTATTCAAACAAATCAATATTTGAGCATGGCCATGCATTTCATAGTCTCACTCAAACAAGAGGCCAATAATATCACTCCTATAAATAGGAGGGTTAAATCCCATCTAGATCATTCATATCTCTCACATGATTCATAATATACCCAACAACCATCTTTATCATTACCCGGTTAAAGATAACTTTTGATGAAATCAAAGTATATTAATTCTCATGTAGAACTATAATGATTTCAGGTCTAAGGATCATTACACCATTATCACTGTGAGATTTCTTATGACACTATTTATAATCTTCCATGTAGAATCTCACGGTGGGTCAGTCCAGTACACTGTACTCTTACATGTACCTATGCATTGACTTTAGCATCTCTATACTAATGACCAATGAGATATGGTCATCAGTCAATCAACATACTAGTCTCGATGTATTATTATTGTCCTTATAATAATAATACTCGACTAGGGACATTTAAGAATATGATACTCTTAACATATATAATCTCATGTTCAAATCTCATATTTGAATCTATATAATTTGTATCATATTCTAAGGACATTTATTATGCTAACATTTATAACGCAGTAAATAAAGACATAATAAACTTATATTTTAATAATCACTAAAACATAATGACATAATAGCGTTTCTAAAACTCTAATGTATTGTCTCTAGGGCACCTACACTAACAAAATTACGTGCAAACAATTTAATATATCGACTATGTCACTTTTAAGTGCTAAATTGGAGACTTTGTATGGCATTGTAACGAACAAATTAGTATGCAATTGTTATGTTTGGGAAATAAATAAGAGTAGAAAATCGATATAGAGATCAATGAAATCATAATGCCGAAAAAGAATGTTTTAGTGATAGTATATCAAATTAACCATTTTTATGGTAGATTTGTATTAATTATTAGGAAAAATATGTTTAATTATTTGAGAAAATTACCCTCACATACTGGAGTGTAGTCCATGATGGAAATGATTAACCTGGAGTTTTTACAGTAGGTTAGTAAGAACAATTTGAAATTTAACTCTATTCAGTCGACCAAATATATGTAGCAGTCGACTGCACTGAACATGAAAAGTCGTGCAATTGAATTACCCAGAACAGCCGACTGATATGAACGACAGTCGACTTCTCCATAATTTATATCTTGAAATTCGAATGCTGCGGAATAGTCGACTGACTATGTGCAGTAGTCGACTCTTCCGAGCAATTATTGAAGAACTTCCTTTGGCTGAACAAGTCGACTGAGTATGCTCTAAGTCGACTGTTCAGAGTACTTTTGACATCTCAGAAATTCTATGATTGTTTTATGATAAAGATTGTGAATCTTATGTTGAATATTGGGTGTGACAGTAAACTCTATTTATCTTTGCGTGAATTTATATGAAGTGAACCATTTATTAGAATTTGTGACAGTTATATGAATGTAAAAGCTATGAACATGAAAAGGGAAACCTGTTATGATTATGAAAATGAATTTATGAGTTGGAAATGCTCAAATTGGAAATTGTGAATTGAAATTGAAACAAAAGAGTAGCTAAGTCTCCCCCGGCATTTGGAAAGAAATGAAATGAAATATTGAAATGAAAGACCAAGGTTGGTCATGTGTGAATAAATGAATAAGTCCGGTTTAGTGGAGAGGCTAACTCTAGAGCTTTCATTTTGTTCATGATTCTAATAAAAACTGAGGATTAGTGCATAGTGAAGACGTGATGAAAGTGAGAGAAAAACACGAGTATAAGAACTAGAGTTACGGTGCGGGTGTGTGAGCCACAGAATGCATGCTTGATGAGTCAAGACATGGCGTGGGCACAACTCAGTAATGATCGGACTTTAGCCACGCTTGTGAGATGTTTGGTGACTGCAAGAGGATCGTGTGCCATGATGTGAGGCTGAATTGCCACAGAATGCATGCTTGATGAGTCAAGACATGGCGTGAGATTCTCCTCCAGAATTTTCTGTACACGAGCTTGTACTCATAGATCATCTAGGATACTCACCGTAGTTACAGTAGTAGATTAAGTCATGGCGAGGGATTGAACCCTACAAAGATGAAGAACGATTAAGAGGCTTGCCCTCGGACCTATGTAGTATGAGATGCATAGAATCCGAACAAGTGTGCATTAGTGTCATGTAATATAAATAAATGCATTAAGGACTAAGTGCACAATCACAACACGACATCAATAGGGTAGCCCCTTTAGTTTGATATGTGATAAGTTTGTGTTTGCTAAATATGGAAAATAAGTTAAACTATTTCCGGCATAGAGAGGATAGCCGTGTATAATGATCGTCGGTTGAATAAACTGACGTACCCACAGTCTTATATGCAGGTAAATGGCTTTATACAGATTAAAGAGGAACAAATTCTTAAAGATTATTCAATGTTGTTGTACATTTGTTTTGTTGTTGTAAATTTTACTTCCGCTGTGCAATGTAAAGTGTAATACTGATGTAAACTCTGATCTAAAGTGAAAAGTTTAAATTTCCTTGTAAAATTGTACTAAAGAAAGCGGAAAGATCCTGTAGAACATCTCGAATTCAGTCTATTTGGGATTCGGGGCGTTACACAAGTAACAGGTAACAAGTGTCAAGTGGTCAAGTATAAGTATCAAGTAGCAAGTGTCAAGTGATCATATTCAAGTCTTGTATTATTACTATCTAGGTAGCACTTCATGCAGTCCATACTACATGGTTGCTACAACAAACAGTTCGCTTTAGATTTCATAGTGGATCATATAATGTCGTGTACTCAGGGACAAGTAATCCAAATCATATACCAAATTCCAAATTAACCAAATCATATACCAAATTCCAAATAATCCAAATCATATACCAAATTCCAAATATGAAAAACACGGGCCCCCTTCCGAGTACACTTTTCTATATTGTCCACTACTAGATCTTTCCCTTAACCCCGGCTTGGTTATTTATTATTATAAAATATACATGATCAAGAGATAATGAGAAAAAAATTGGGATAAGACAAGGATGTATCAAGGTATCATATGATGCACAGAACATGTTCTAAATCAAATAATGCAATCTAAACATGGCAAAATATCAATTGGGGACAGCAAGACGTTGTTGTACCAAAACTGAGATTCCTGCTACCATGGGAATGCAAATCTAGATCCGTCGAAGAATCTGGAAAATAGTCTCTCGTCCGAATCCAGCAAAAAAATATAAGTCATATAGTATTTCACAAAAACAAGTCTCAAAATAGGTTTGAATCCAAAAAATATGTTCAGCCAGAAATTAGAAAATCGTATTCAAAGTCAGGAAAACAGTATGAAGACTCATTAAATAAATTCACGAAAAATCTGGGGTATTCCTCTATATGTTTAGCATCAGAATATAAAGTTTCATAATTTTCCAACAAAAATAGAGTAGTTAAGTAAAATCAGAAAATATCAAGATACAGTAGTTTTGTAAAGCTGAAATTGTAAACACTACAGTACGAAAACAGCAATATCTCACAAACCATAAATCAAAATCAAAATCCACCAAAAGGGTAATAAAATAGATACAGTAGGCTAACTTTTATATTCAAAAATACTTTAGAGATAACAAGTAGAGATAGGTCGAAAATGAGGTTCTTTACTGTACAATTATAAAATACTGCATGTAAATTCTTAATTTGCAAGCGTGAAAAGGTTTGTAAAACTTTTCAAATAATTCGACCAAAATTCTAGGTAAACCCCAATCAAGTATAGAAGTACAGAGCAAAATTTCAAATCAAAATAATAATTTTAATACCATAATAAAAATAGATTACTCTTCAGAAATCATAGAAAACAGAATCTGGAAATCTTTCGACACAACTATAGTAAAATCGACATAACTCACAAACTGTAAATCGAAAATGAGATCCGTCAAAAGGGTTGGAAAATAGACAGAATTCTCTAAAAATTATATTCACAAAATATTTTCAAATACTGACCTTATTAGGGTCTAAAATACTGATCAAAATAGAAAAATCAGCAAAACTGAAAATATCACATATGCACAAAATCCACTAGTTCACATAGAACTCATCCAAAACATAACCAAATATGATATAGAGTATACTAGATGTCCAAGCAACATGTTATAGGGTATTTTATAAGTTCACAACAAGCTTACCACGAATAATATGAACGAGCACATAATATCATATGAACAACATGCATATTTGCAACAAGATATGGTCAATCCTAGGTTGTATCATGTCATGTATGTCGTGAGGCAACTGTGATCAAATCAGCACAATAGAGACAATATCAACAAGGGGATTCACACACAAATTGTCTCTAGAACCCAACTACACTACAAGCGGTATTTAGTACTTGTATTTGCAAAGCAATTTAATACAAGTTACTTGCCTGAGAGACGACGACAGAAACGATGTGAAAGCAAGAATAACGGGAACGGATTCTTGGAACATGAACACAACGAACAGATTACAAACCAATCACGAACACACGATCACAAAATCGGATGGCTGGGATCGATGATCAAGATCAAGATGATCGGATCAGATCAGACGGTCAGATTTTCCTGATGATGAAGATAATGATGAAGATCAAGATCGATCGATCGAATGGCTGTCATCAATGGAAGTTTATGATCATCATGATCGTGACGATC
This sequence comes from Hemerocallis citrina, assembly GCA_017893485.1. NCBI lineage: Eukaryota > Viridiplantae > Streptophyta > Magnoliopsida > Asparagales > Asphodelaceae > Hemerocallis > Hemerocallis citrina. The sequence goes on from CM030359.1 coordinate 206,543,683, forward strand.
AAGAAGAGATCGGACGGCTAGGATCTAATTGGATGATCAAGAGGAGATTGGCAGCCCACATTCAATCAAGCATGATAATCAATATCCAACGGATGGCCAAGATCACCTCGATGGTGATGATCAAGATCAAATCAACAGACGGTTAGGAGTCAATCAATCAAGATCAAGATCACAATGAAACGGACGACCCACATTCAAACTATCAACCTAATCATCAAAATAGAGGGGGGGGAGTTGCTCTGTGACTATTGGCTCGGCGGCAGCACAGGGGCGGCATGACGGCAGGATGGCGAAACGGCGGCGGGTGCAGGGCGGACGGGGAGGCGCAGCACATGGTCGCAGGGTCGTGGCAACTGGTGCTGTGGTCGAACAATGAATAAGGAGGCACTACAGGATATCATGACTGGGAGTCGCAAGGCGGCGCGAGTAGGTGGAGGTGGACATGGCACAGCGATGAGCGCTGCTGCTTCTGTGGCACGCCGAGATGACAGAGACGGCACAACACCGGGATGGGAGAGAGAACGAGAGGGAGCAGGTGGGTGAACAGGCATGGGTTTGGAGTAAGGGATTAGAGGTTGAAGAGGGCAGCTAGGGGATGCATGGGTGAAGATGAAACGACTGAAGAGTTGGCGGCTAATGGGTTAAACGAAGAAGTAGGGTTTACAGGCGGGGAAAATATATAGGAGTTGGGGTGAAAGCGGGTATGGGTAATAGGGTTTAGAAGGGGTTGAAACAGGTATTGGTAAACGGGTTTGGTGGGTAAACACGGTATGGGTAAAAGTGGGTATAATTAATGGGTAATTGGGGTTTTGGGTTTATATATAGATGGAGTTAGGTAGAATATAGGTTATAGGGTTATGGATTATCCAATAATGAGAATTAAATAATAATATACTAAATTAGTTAACACTCAAAAAAAAGAAAATAATAATAATAATAATAATAAAATAAGTTGCTTTCAAAATAAATGGCTATATATAATTTGTAAGATACATTTTGTTTTAGTCGAGTTAAAGGAATAATAATTATAATAATAAGAATAACCGAAATAATAATAATAATAACAATAGTAACAAAAATAATAGGATATGAATTACTACATAAATTTATTGGAAAATAGCCACAAAAAAATCATCGATTATAAATAAACTTTAACGGAAGATCCAAAAATACATTTTGACAAAAAAATTCGAAACCCGAAAAAATAATTTGCGAAAATTTTAGATACAGAAAATACAAAGAAAATATTTTTTTTTGGGAAACAGGGATTACACTTAGCTTTCCAGAATGGGCAAGAACACCCAAATCCGAGTTATATATTCAGAGTTATGACCTTTCTAATTTCTGGACAGAATCGACTTAGTATTGAAATTCAAATTTTTGACTAAGTATTTGGGAGTACAATTTTTCCTCTTGTGATTAAGGGTCAGTGTTCTTACTATTGGGAATATCAGAGATATTACTTGTCTTAATGTTGTTAAACTCATGTTGAGGACGAGTGTGACTTGAGTTAGTTATTGGGGTAGAGTGATGCCCTACGACTATCGACCCTAGGCAATTGGAAACTTCCGCCTAGGCGTTGAACGTCCGATTGGTGTCATCGAAATCATGCCAATGGAGGGTGAATGCGGACCGTGGAGATGGACGGAATCCAAGATAGGGAAAGTGGCGAGCAGGGGATTGTGTCACCAGGGCCACGGGTAGATAGGCGGAATGTGAGGGTCGGAGTAACCTTATATCACCCTTCTTGTTTTAATAATTAAATAAATTTTGGATAAGGATAATGTGTTATATATCTGTAACTTGCACTAGTACTAGCAGACCATAGTCAGGTGTTGTACTTTTCCTATCATAAGGATACGGATTGTGTTCTAGGTATTGAGATCACGAATCGCATATCTCGATCTGTTAGTTCTTGAAGAGCCGGGGTAAAGAACGGGAGAGAAACTCCTGTCAGATAGGGGGATTTGACCCTCGAGGCCGTCATGTTCTTATGTGCATGGACACGAACGGACTATAGGGCTGCTATCTCGTGGATCTTGACGTCATGGGCACATGGGTTTGTACCTGTAAGTTCGTCACAGCTTTTTGAGTGAGGTCCGAGCACCAGACACTATGTGGCAAACGCGATCACCACTAGAGTGACTGCAATAACGGGCGGGACCGAATAACTGCAAACTCCTTAGACATGGTAAATCGATTAGGAACTGGACAAGTACAAGAGTATGATGCATGGCGAGGGTTCGAAATCCTAAGATTGGAGACAGACGGCTATATTTGGGACGTATGTAGTATGAGATGCATGTGTTTCCCAAAGTCTTGCTTGCATTAGAATAAGGCATGTGACTGGTGCATTTAAATTGTTAGATCATGACATACAACAACACTATAACCCGAATCCATTAATCCCTTGTTTCAGATCACTTTTTCTCTTTTGCATAAATTTATGATTTGTGGTTGCTAGATTGGAGATCGCTGCTATTATCAGCGTTGCGCTAGTATATGTATTGACGTTCCCCACCTTTTAGGTATCGGGTGCCGATCCACAGGTGCAGTAGAGCTCGAGTTAGTACAAGAATCCAAGTGACAATATTCAAGTGTTATTTGTAAATTTGTAAATCTTGTAAAATTCTATTGGACATTGTAACACTTGTAATTGTAACTATTACATGGAATAAAAGTTTTAATCTTCCTGTATTTTTCTGTGATTGTGACTATCTGAAGTTCGATTCCTGGATTGTGCCTCAAAATTCCGGTATAGGGATTTGGGGCGCTACAAAGATCTATATAATAAAACACAAAGAAAGCTATCAAGTGGCTCACCTTCAATCCCCCCAAAATCAAAGGTCCATATCCAACCCCACAAAACACATTTTCCCTCCAAATTTCAAACCCAAAAACTAAAAAACTCATTACTTTATTACTATCTCTCTTTTCTCTCTTCACTTTTTCATATTTCTCACTTTCTCTCTCCCTCTCCCTCTCCCATTCTTTCTTTATTTACTTAGAAATTTAGATTTTAAGATTTCATGTTTGTAAAATTTTCATAATTTTTATGCTTTTTTTTATTGCACATGTTATATTGAAAATAACAAATATCACTTTAATAGTTAAATTTCATCATTTTCCACCCTTAATGTTCTAAGAAGTTGGATTCTACACCCTCAATTATAATTATTTTTCAGCATATACTAAAAGAAATATAGACTTTTATTTACAACTAATTATTGTCATACTATTCAAACTTGAACTATATAATTGTTGTTATACTGTTTACAGGGCTTTTCGTGTATTGTATCGTTCTGAAGACGTGTCGTAGGCACGTGCCCATGGGCAAATCTAGTATCACAATAAATCACAAACCAGAGTCAATTTTCCAAAACATCACAAATATCACAAATATAACACTTTTTCACAATATTTCATAATATCTCACAATTGCATGAACAGTCGAAATATAATATAAGTTACAAGTCCAAATTAAGAATAACATAAATTCAAATTAACACAAGACCAAAAACACTTAATATCCAAGTCACTAAATATTAGCATAATTCAGAAATAATTACAAAATTGTTTGTGAACGACCTAACCCGATGTGTATAGCACGAGCTCCCTCCTCTTCCGACGAGTCTTTGACCAACTTGTACCTACCTGTGTGAGTTGTGAGATGGGGGCATTTTCGTCGAATTCGTCTACTTTAGGCGGCACAACTTCTTGTTGCTTGTGTGGCGCCGATTCTTGTTGTAGCTCTTCGTGTAATGACTCTTCCTGTTGCAGCTTTTTGGGTGGTGGCTCCTCTTATCGTGCCTACCTGTGATGCATGTGATACCCCACCACCTTCTTATGTCATCATGTAGGAGGAACCAGAGCTTTCAACATGGCATCAAGAATCACTCCCTCACAAACTTCTTCGAGTTGTGACCGACACGGTGCAAAAATCTCGCATGTGAACTGCTTGATGCACTACATTACTTGTCAATGCCCGAGCGCATTTCCATGCAATAACCCATACATTTTGCAATATGTAATAGATTAGAATGTATCATATAAAAATTATAAAATTTTAATTAGAATATATGCTGAAGTTAAATATAGAAAATAAACAAACAAAATTATATCCCAAGATTTTACAACAAGATGAAGTCCTCAGTTGATGCATGGGTTTAATGCTTGAATGCCAGGGCACTGGTTCCTGCTCTCTCATCAGAACCGGAATCTGGATCTCTGTTGGTACAGTGGATGGAAAAGGAACATATAGTCGTGTGACCCTCCAATACCAAGACAAGTAGTTACCGTGCAAGGACCCATAATATGGAAGAATACCCTCAACAATCATATCAAACAGTCGGTTGTTTCATGCTTTGACATAGACCTAATGAAAAATTGCCCAATTGTGCTCCAGGAAGCGACCCATTCCCTTTACACTGTGCAGGATAGTGCTGTACAATCAGGGTGTCGGGATGCTCTGCTGCTGCCCGAACTGTCATAGGACTCAGTCAGGGAAGTAAAACTCTAATACATAAAAAAATTTCAGTGGTGCTTTCATCAACACAGCTGTCTCATCGCAGTGCATGCTGGTGGTTGCATGTTCAATCTGTCGTCCGTCTACGACTACCACACGACGTACTCATCTCGAAGCTGGTCAAGCTCATCTAGTAGGTCAAAACACCACCTGGGTTATCTCCCCACGTGTGTCCTGCAGTCCACTACACACCAAGTGGAGCCAACATTGCCTCATTCTCTGTATCTTCCAACCACCATTGCGACTGCCTACTTATTCGGGGTTGAATGATATGGATACACTTCCAAATCCATATTTGCAATATCACCATCGGCCCCGTCATCTGCACCGCATTCAACGCCCCCGTACACAGACTTTGGTACAAAGACGCTAATGCCTACTACCCCAACTATACCGGCTGCCCATCATAAGATCGGTGAGCAATGACAGATACATGAGTGGCATGACACCACCTGATGAGTTTGAAAAGATAACCCCTCCAAATTGTGTAAGTATATACTCTCTGGCGTCGCACTCAACATGGTATTCAGTTTAGCTGTCGTTCAAGAACGCGGAGAACATCGACTTTAGCCATGAAAGTCATATTAATTGGCCCACTAATGCCATCTCACCGGCCTCAACACCAAGAAAGTCTCTGACCAACTCCTCTCCATAAAATATCATACTCCCGGTCATAGACATCCAATGATTGGAAGTCCCGAAATGACAGCAATATCCTGTAGTGTCACACTCATCTCACCAACGGGAATATGGAAAGTATATGTCTTCAGCCGCCATCTCTCAAGAAAAGGCGTAAGCAGTGCAGGATCTAGATTCATATTGCCCATCAATCATATTCCGTAGAATCCTTCATCGACTAACAAGCTGTAAGTACGCTGATGCATGGGTAACAACGTGTGTATGCCGAACATGCACTCCTTTGATGAGCCGTTCCTAACCGACTAAGATCTGTGTCTTTGTTGTAAGATCAGGAGTGTAGGGTATTGCTAATATTGATGGGAGTAGATGATTGTCTAGTAACCTACACAAACCTGATAAATTAGTTTAATTAGTTACAACGTTATATCTAAAAATTCAAAACCGTGATAAGGAATTATAGTAAACTTAAATATGTAGGTGCTCATCCGCTAGTAGATGACTGAACTGTACTAGTCAAGGTTCGTCAGCCACTTGTACTAGCAGCCTCATCCATATCGTCCTGCAAAAAAAATGTACTCTTTGGAAAATTGATGAAAATAAATGTACTATTCAAACATCCAAAATATATTACTTACCCGGGGCATACTAGTACTACCTAAGGGTCCGTGCGTTTGTACCATTATGTCAATTATGACACTACATTGTAGTATTAAAAATATTAGTCGATTAATATGGTATATGTCAGCATACTATTCTCAGTACATTACTTATATTAATCCAATCACAAACACAACATACTTACACTACTCGAATTAACCAAACCGAATTGTGACTTCACAATATCTCAACACACTACTCATATCAATCCTTACGTATACAACAATTCTTAAAATTTGTGAGACATTATCCAATCACAAAGATTCTGTTCATACACTACTCGTGTAACATCCTAGATTTTTATTGATTAGAGTTTGTGATTTTACGTGTTTTGCACGTATAATTTCATATGCATTTTCTAGAGAAAATATTTCTTTATAGTTTGAGCTATTAATTATTCTCTTTATCTCCTGAAAGATCTATTTTTAAAGACAAAATAAAATCCTAGGCCTAATTATCTCTTTCTAGCCCATTATAATTAATTTATTAATTACTAGAGCCCATGGTCTTTTGGCCCATTAGTGTGCCCATTTAATTTAATTCCTCTTTTAATTAACCTAACTTATAGTGTAGACCAATTTAGTAAACAATTAATTAAATTGCATGAACAAATTTTGGTAGGAGGTACTAGTTTGCATGTGCATTGCACTAGCACGTGCAAGTGCACCCAAATAGTGTAGGCCGGATTGTGCAAGAGAGAGGGAGAGGTGGATGAAGTGGAGAGGTGGTTGCTCCATCATGTGTAGTTGCTACAACTCCCTAATTCATCTTGGCCATTGATCCTTAACCAATTGAAGAAACCCTAGCCCTCCATTTGCACTCCAAATTAGTATAAATGCCCCCTCTCATTCACTCACATTTACACTTGAAAAAGAAATTGAAAAAGAAAGAAAGAAAGACAAGATTGTGAGTAAAAGATTAGGAGAGTTGTGAGTCAAAAGATTGAGTGCTAGTGTGTGCGTGTTCTTCACCCTAGAGTGGCCGACATTTCTTCAAAAAGCAAGGGGAGGCTCGGGTTGCATACCAACTAGGAGAAGTCAATTGGTGGCTCGATCTAGGAGGAGAAGGCTTCACTTGTTCGTTCTGGGAGATCCCTTAGGAATTCTTGTTGTTTTTCTCTCCTTTAAAGGTGAACAATTTTCTCATACTTCTAATTAGTTACCATGCTAGGTTTATGGTTGTGATCACATTAGAATAAACACGAAAGTATTGCTTTATGTTTGATAGCATGATTAAGGAGGAAAAGACCCCATTTAGACATACATGAAAAGATTAGTGAAATAAATTAGATTATGTGAATGAAAATGTGTTGTGATGATTTGGTAGTTTACTTGCTTGCTAAAATGGATAAATTTTGATATTTTTGTGAAACTATGTCTATGCATGAAATGAAAGATACAATGTTTGGAAATTGTGCTTATGGCTAAATCATGGAAATTAAATTAGTATTCATGGAATATCAGTAGATTGAATTGTGATATCAGTGTGTTTCTTTTGCCATATGCTAGTAGTGATGTAGCCATTTGATTTATTGACTTTTGAAACGTGAGAAAATGAATAATTTGTTAAATAGAACTAAATTAAGAACTTGATTGTTAAAGAATGGGGAAAAAAAGAGGTTGTATACGTTATGAATAAAGGGGGAATATGTTGCTTAATGATTCTTCTAAAAAGAAATTTTCTATGTCGAAATAAAAATGTATTTTTCCATTCAACTGTAACCTGTTACAATTGACGGTCGACTGAACTAGAGTCGACATCGACTGTCAAGTGTCTAATTTCGAATTTTGTTTAGCAGTAGACTTTCGTCTGTGAACTGAAGTTTCACAGAACGGTCGACTGGTCACATTTCCACAGTCGACTGAACTGACTGTTTAAAAGTTTCACAGAACGGTCGACTGGTCATTTTTCCATAGTCGACTGAACTGACTGCCTGTTCTTGAATTTTAAAAGTTTCACGGAACGGTCGACTGGTCATTTTCCCACAGTCGACTGAACTGACTGCCTATTCTTGAGTTTTGAAATTTTTACGGGACAGTCGACTGGCCAGTTTCCGCAGCCAACTGAACTGTGCTGATTGTTGATTTTTGAAGTTTTGAATTATTTATCAAAGTATCTCTACAATGTTTGACTTATTATGATTAAAATTTGATTAATAAAATCCTTGGATATGATTCCTTTTTGTAATTCAAATGAGATCTCGACTCATGATTATTACGTAAAACTTGATATGAGATTGTCTAAGAATTTGTAGTTATGTACGAAAAATTGATGGAAAAAGAAACATGATGAATTGTGAAATTTATGAACAAGTATAATGAACATGGAATGAGATGATAGACTAGAGTGTAGCTAAGTCCTATTACCGGCAAGTGAATAAATTATTTTTTTGAGATAAACTATTGAGATGAAAGACCAAGTTTGGTCAGATTGTTGATTAAGACCGGTATAGAGGAAAGAGCTAATTCTAGGGGTTGATTTTATTCATGATTCAAATAATTAAGGACTAGACACATAGTGGTGATGTAACAAAAGTGAGAGAAAAACACGAGTATGAGGGCCATCGGATTAGCGGTGTGAGAGTGATTCACAGATTACATGCGTGATGTGTCATGACATGGCGTGAGCACTACTCCGGAATTATCGTCTCGGTAACGACGCTTGTGGGGTGTTTGGTGACTACGGGTGGTGCGATTGTTCCACAACGGAGGCTGAATTGTCCATAGATTACCTGCATGATGTGTCATGTTAGTGCGTGGGATTTCCCTCCTGATTGTCTGGACATGGGCTCGTAATTCATAGAACATCTAGGATACTTACCGTAGTTACCGTAGTAGTTTAAGCCATGGCGAGGGACTGAACCCTACAAGATGAAGTACGATTAAGGGCTTACCCTCGGACCTATGTAGTATAGGATGCATAGAATCCGAACAAGTGCGCATTAGTGTCATATAACATAAACAACTGCATTAAGGACTAAGTGCACAGCACAACACGACATCTATAGGATAGTCCTCGTAGTTTTTCTTGTGACAAGTGTGTGCTTTTCTGAATAGGAGAAAATTGATGTATTATATCTTTACGTCAGTTGAATGAACTGACAAGCCCACAATTTCTATGCAGGACAAAGAGATTGACAAGATTAAAGTATGCATGCTGCTTAGAAAATGTTTCAAGTGTTGTACATTTTATTCATGTAATTATTGTAAATTACTTCCGCTATTCAAATGTAATTTAAGATGTGACTCTGATATAATAAAATTTTTAATTTCCTTGTAAAATTGTATGAAGAGAAGTGTAAAGATCCTGTGGAACTTCGAATTCAGTCTGTTTTGGAATTCGGGGTGTTACAACTCGTATTAACCAAACTGAATTGTGCCTTCACAATATCCCAATACATTACTCATATTGATTCATATGTATTCAATCACAAAGATTATCCAATCACAAAGATTATGTTTATACACTACTCATATTAATCAAACCGAATTGTCCCTTCGCAACATCCCAATATCCCAATATACTACTCATATTGATTCATACATATACGACAATCTCAAATTTGTGATCATTATCCAATCACAAGCATAGTAAGCGAATATGAGTATGTATAACAAAAATTATAATTTAAGGTTTTATGATTACCAAGAGAAATTACATAACTTGATGGCCGAAGATGATAGCATAAATGATGTCAAAGATGGGTGTGGAGGATGCTAGAGACCTCTCTCGAGCTCCTGAGTTAATATTTTGATTTGGAGAGAAAGAGTTAAAATCGGGGGAAATCTCAAGGAGTTGGAAATTCGGGATCAGAGAGAACCAAGAAGAAGGAGAGAGGTGACATATGAAACTTGAATTTTTGGAAGAGATTTGACAAAGAAGAGGAAAGGACGTAGTTTTGGGAGATTAATGATCTAGGGTTTTTGGATTTTTTGTTTCGGAGTGGAGGAGAGAGACTTGAGAGAGATAAAGTGAATGAGAGAGAGAGGAACCCGATATATTTAGCTGCGGTTGAAGTGAGGCCCCTCTTGAGGCCGCAGTTCCCAACTGCGACCTCAGTATAGTCGAGGCCTTGTTGTAAATAGAGGCCATAGTTCCTAACTGCGGCATCTCTTTAACATAAAAAACTTAAAAATTCTTTCTAAGTCTCCACCACTTGGCTCTCTAAAATATTTTCGATTTTTCACTCTTGTCGCAATTGGGAACTGCGGTGTTAAAAAAAAAGAAAAAAAAGAAGCCGCAGTTGGGAACTGCAGCTTAAAAAGAGTTGTAGCCACAATTTCCAATTGCGGTTCTCAACTGTGGCTTAAGCTTACGTGGCATCGACTGGCTCACTCAAAGAAATAGTTTGGAAAGTGTTTAGATTGGAAAATAGTTTCAAAAAGTGGCTTAGTATGGGGAAAAATTCCTCCCTCCCCACCTCCCCTTTCTCTGCACCTCCCACTAATGCATACACCTTCTTGTTCTGCATTGGAGTCCCCGCTGACTTTTACTTTCTCTTCTCCATCAACTCCCACTCTTCCGCCATTCCACTTCCTCTCACTTTTTCCTCATTTTGAAAGATCACATTTTTTAGGTCACTGTAATCGTCCAAGGTACCGCTCCCAATCTATTTACGGTTGATTGATTACTCTTTATATATATGGGTAAATAACGGAAAACACCCATATCTATAAGGTCAAAACGATAAACTTCCTAAATTATTCGTCAAAGCGATATACCTCCCAACTACGAAATGTAGTCAAAATTCGTACGAAAAACTTAAAATTGTGTATGAAAAGACAAAATTGCCTCTATTTAAATAACCCCTTAATAATCCCACTGGTGCTCTTCTCTCTTTCAAATCCCGCTCTCTCTCCTTTCTCTGAACCGCTCGCTCGCTATCTTTCTCTCTTCTCTCCGACCAAATTCGGTTCCCACTCTCTCTCTCGTCCACCCAATCAGGTATACGAAATTGTAACCCACAAGATCCATTACCCAAAATCCCCAAATCGCTAACCCTAAACCCAAAATTGAAATATCATCCAAATCAAAATCTTCAAGCTCGATATATGGTGAAGTCCTCATCTGCAAACGGAGGTGGCAACAATCATTTTGGCTCCCGGTCCAATTATTTGTTGTAGTCAGGTACTTGTTATTTCTTTCAATCCTCTTTTAGTATTACTGTCTCTTTGTTTCTAGATAGCTTTTCATCAACTTCTTTACTGTGATTGGCTAGTTGATTGATTTTGGGCATAGTTAAACAAATAAAAAAATTGTAAATTTGTGAAAAGAAAGAATCGTGGATGTTTTGTTCTCTGTTGGGGGTGATAGGTTAGGGGGTCACGATAAACATCTAATGTGCACACCATTACTGCTGTGTTCTTCACATGTGTGGACACATAGATAAATGATGTACATCATGAAGATTACCATGGACATGGAACTCATGATTTAGTAAAACATATAATTGGGCATAACACATTTACTAGCGTAATAAACATTGTCATCTTATTCATCACAGTCTAAATGTTACGTAACTTGGAGGTCTACATTCCAAATCCAGCCGTAAATACCCTATTAAAATTGAAAATACACCAGTCATCCACACCTTGATGACTTGGAGGACTACATGCATCCTATAGGGTTGCGTCGGTGGTGGTACCAAGTCATTCTAGGTATATGCAGGAGGTAGAAATGATAGGTCAAACAACCAAGTATCAACTTGGGTCACTTCCTCCCTCTTTCCACACATAATACCCAAAATGTTTTCCACTACCATCCTAGACAAAAGAGAGGTAGTCGAGAGACCGGAGAACAAATCCTAATACATAGTTGGAGATCCCTCTCCGAACCCGCATTTCCAATACCTCCCACTCCATATCAATTTGTAGTAGTAGACATAGTATTTTCTTGGCTTTGTTGTGCAGCATCTCTTTTTTGTGTAATAGGATCTCTATTTTTTCTTCTTCCTCATCTTATTTTTCTTATTGCTGCCAAACTTCTAGTATATTTTAAGGTATATATAGGCATTGAATGTGTGAAGAGTGGTTGGAATTGATGTAGAAAAGTTAAAAATGTGGGTCAAACAAAACAATGGCTTCATTTATCACAATCAATGTCTTTATGCAAACAAGTTATAAATTTTAATAAAGTCCTACAAGATGTGTACATAAATTGAGTTGTTTTGTATAAAACAAAGCTATGAACAGCCCTTATGAAAGCATCACTTGTGTAAAAAACCCTGACAATGAGGGTTATAAAAGTCAAGTAGATGAAAATTTCTAAGATATGAATTGAGAGATTGTCACGCCCCACTTCCCAAAAAGAGAATACGGAATATTGATACGTGACTAAGCTTAGCGAATGATTTTCATTATCCATAAGCTGTCAGGATCTTTACATCATTTCACAAGAATAATCAGAGTAGGAAGTAAGAGAATTCAACCACGCATGCATATATGAATCAAAATACCAACAGGAATTTACTTGAAATCAAATTTAATAATCTCAAATAAACCAGATATAAACAAATCAATAATCCTGGGTCACATTGTCCAAATACAAATAATCCAAGTAACCAAGTACAATTATTCAAGATAAACAACAAGAAATAAATAGATATAGCAAGAACTCCAGCTAACTAGAATCTTAGATCACCTACTCCAGCGGACAGCTGATCACCATAATTTGCAATTGAATAAATTGTAGGAAGAGAAAAAGAAAACAAAATGCCTGTCAATACAAGTTACGGGCCGCTTGTAGTGCAGGCAAAAGTACAGGAAAAAGGGTAAACAATTAACATGGAATACAAAAGATAACAAAAGAGAACAACTAACATGACAAGATGAACAAGTGCAAGTGACATGTATCAAGTGTCAAGTAACCAAGTATCATGTAAACGAGTAACAGGTGTCGAGTATCAAGTAACAGGTATCATGTATAAGTAACAAGTAACAAGTGTCAAGTATTAAGTATCATGTTGTTTCAAGTCTTATATTATATCTATCTAGGTAGCACTTCAGGCATCCCAGGTTTTTACCACATGGTTGCTACATTCAAACAATTTTTTGTAGATTTCATAGTGGATCATAAAGGACAGTGTACTCAGGGACAAGCCTCAAATAATCAAGTATTAAGAATCAAGCCTCAAGTATCAAGTATCAAGCCTCTAGTGTGAAACATCAAACCTCAAGCATCATGTATCAAGCCTCAAGAGTGAAGAAATTAGCCTCAAGTATGAAATATCAAGCCTCAAGTAATCAAGTAACAAGTATCAAGTATCAAGTATCAAGTATCAAGCCTCAAGTAATCATGTAGGATCTATAGATCTCCTTCCGAGTACACGTTTCTGTATTTTCTACTATTAGATCTTTCCCATTAACCCCGGCTTGGTTATTTATTACTATTATCAAATAGGCTTTGTATGTGTAAAAAAACATGGCAAGAATACATGGTATGATCAAGTAACAAGTTCAGGTTGAAAAATAAATATGCATGGGTGAAAGACAACACATAAAAGATTAGGACAACGAGAATTCTAGTTTAGGACAGTAAAACAGTACTGCACTAACTCTGGGATTCTCGTTGCCACGGACATGGATACATGGATCCGTCAAAGAATCTGAAAAATAGACTCTCGGCCGAATCCAGAAAATATATATAAGTCATATGGTATTTCACAAAATCATAACTTAAAATAGATTTGAATCCAGAAAACGTGTTCAGCCAGAAATCTGAAACTTGTATTCATAATCAAGAAAACAACATAAAAACTCACTGATTAAATTCAAGAAAAATCTAGGATATTTCCAAGTATGTTTAGTAACAGAAAATAAAGTTCCATAATTTTCGAATATATTTAGAATAGTCAAGTAAAATCAGAAAACAACAAGATACGGCAGTTTTGTAAATCTGGAATCACAAATACTGCAGTACTAAAACAACATTATCTTACAAAATATATATCGAAATCCAGATCCGTCAAAAGGTTGATAAAATAGATACAATAGGATATAATTCATATTCACAAAGTTTTTATAAACAGCAAATAGAATTAGGTTGAAATTAAGGTTATTTACTGAATACCATGAAAATTTTGCACATATAGTAATTGTTTGCAAGTATCGAATAGTTTGTAAAAGTCATCAGTTAAATTCATAAAAAATTAGGGGTTTATCCCAATCAAGTCTAGTTGTACTCAGCAAAATATTGGATCAAAATATTATCTTTAACATTAGTAAGAAAATAAATTACCATTCAGAGTATGTATAAAACTGGATGTGGAATTTTAAAACACATCTGTAGTAAAATAGTCATAACTCGAAACTCATAAATCGAAACTGAGATCTATCAGAAAACCTATAAAATAGATAGAATTCTCTATAATTCATATTCACAAAATATTTTCATATACTGACCTTAAAATGGTCTAAAATACTGATAAAAAATGGGGAATCAGCAAAACAGAAAATATCCTTCATGCACAAAATCAATTAGTTCCCATGAAACTCATCCAAAACATAACCAAACATGAAATATAGTGTACTAGGTGTCCAATCAACATGGTATAGGGTATTTAGCAATTCTACAACAAGTTATACTGCAACGAACACAACCAAGCACACAATATCATACGAACGACATGCATGTATTCAACAAGAAGTGGCCATCCCTAGGTTATTTTATGTTATGTGTGTAATGAGGCAACTACGGGCAGGTCAACATAATAGAGACTAGATACAATAGGGGTTCACAAAAGAATTGTCTCTATAACACAACTACACTATAGGCGGTAATTAATACTTGTATTACACAAAGGAAAAAATACAAGTTACTTGCCTGAGATGACAATGAGAACGACGGAGAGAAAGAGAATAACGGGAATGGATTCCCAGCAATGAACACAATGAACGAATCACGAACGAGATTGTAGCGCCCCGGATCCCCGTTACCGGACATCCGTGACACCTTCCAGAATCTTTACCTTCAAATGCATCTCAACACAGTAATAACACGGAAAATTAAAAACTTTTTATTTGCCAAATAAGTCATTACATCATTGATTACAACCGATAACTTGTTCTTGGACAAGGAGTACAAATTACATCAATTCATTACAACTTATTATAAGTACTTACAGACTCCTCTTGTAAAGCTATCAGCTGCCTCTTGGAATGGTAATCGACCGATTACTTGCGAAACTTCGCTGAGCAGCCCATCGGCTCCCCCGGAACTTGCTTCTCAGCTTCAGACTTCGGTTGCGTGATTCTGATATCTCCACACCTGTTCGGAAGGTATAACCGATACCTAAAAGGTGGGAAACGTCAGTACTTCGACTGATACAAAGTTGGTGATAACAGCGATCCTCTAAAATTCAATCACAACCAATAATTTATGCAAAAAGAAAAAATGTTGTGCCAAAACAAGGGTTTAGTGGATTTGGGTTCTAGTACAGTTTTATGACATGACCCTATGACTAGATGCCTAACTTCTAATGCAAGCAAGACTTTGGAGCACGAATGCATCCCATACTACATACGCCCCCAAATCTAGCCGTCTTTCTCCACAATTTAGGGATTCGAACCCTCGCCAGGCACCCTACTCTTGTACACACTTCAGTTCCCAATAGACTGTCCGTCGCCCAAGGAGATTGCAGCGGTCGGTCTAATTTCGCCCTGCAGTGCCCAAGTGGTCACCGCCAGTTGGTACCCGCGTACGGACCTCCTTAGAAACTGCATTGAACCTGGTCCTTACGACCCTTGGTTCCACAAGTCCACCCATGGACTGACGCATGCGTGTTCACCCCTCATCGGGTAATGAACCGATATATACCCAAAAAACACAAAAACTCAAAACCCGCGCTTTAGGAACGTGAGCACCACGGGAGGTCAAATCCTCCGGGCCTCCCGCACCTTACTTCGGCAGAACTTTGGGAATCAACAGATCGTGATACGAGCCGGGGACGCAATCCATTAGCGGCTGAGAACGTATCCCTACGACTGGAAGATACAACACCGACTATGGTTTACTAGGACTAATGCAATTTTCCAACCCCTTAATATACCATTCTAACCCCTACCTTAGTCTAATTATTTCGGGTAAGAATTACTGCATCCACACTTGCCTATCAGCCTCTGGCCCCTGGCGATACCGGTCCGGTTCGCCACTTCCCCAACTTGGACTTGTCCAGCATAATAGCCTACGCCTGCTGCTACTCCGGCAGTAAATATATAATTTCCCCGTGAGCTCCACTCACTGGCATGCTCGGACGTTCTACGCTCGGCAGAAGTCTAATAATATAGGCTTGATAGGTGCAGGGTATCCTTTACCCTAGTGACTAACTCGAGTCACCCATCCCACTCGGGGAGTCAACAACCTCAATAACAGAGATCAACCACTCCTAGACACGAGTCATCGACTCAAATAACACACAAGGGAAAAATGCTTTCACAACCCTTAGTCCAAACCCAGACTAAGCGACCTACGGGTTCTGCCCAAATCTCAAAATGGTCATCCCTCTATCGATACAACTCCGATTGGAGTGTATGGCCCCAACCTGGAAAGGTACGATCCTAGGCTACAACTTTCTAGTTGATCACGAGCCAAAATTCAACCATCTAAGTCCTCGAAATAGCTTTTCAAGCTCCAGCCTGCGTGCTTCCCGCGCACAGGCTACACCTTACCATTAACACAAAATCCTACTCGTTCATCAGAACGACACAAACTCAAATTCTGCAGAAGGGTGTGGGTGTCCTCAACAACTCTCTAGTTGGTCATGAGTCCAAATTATACCATTAAGTCACCCTAACACACTCATCTATCTTCGATACACCAACTCACACAATTGGTCTCTCCAATTCCGAGCACACAGCTCTACTGTAGTCCTCTGTCCAGTCTTACAAAAATCATAATAATTCAACCGTTTTCTGGAATTGCCTCAAATCAGTTTTGTTGAAAAGGTCTAGGTGTCCCCTAAAACTCTCTCCGGAGTTATGATCCTCAAAATATGCCTCTAATAGGTCTAAATTTTCCAATCTTTACAGAGTATCAAAACTGGCTAAAAACAGCACAGTGCTCCATCACAAAATCACAGTAAATTGCACACTTGTCTAATTGAAATAAAATTTATGGTGGTGAAACTAGGCATCATACCCAACATCATACAAAAGACCTCATATCAAAATTCTAATTATACAGTGAGTAATAGCTTTTGTAAGTTAGCACAGAACCCATCATGTTTTCTAATTCAACATCAGATACTGGTTATAGATAGATTTTTCTCATACCTCTAAAATCATCCAAATAATTTACTGATTTTTTTAAATAGTCAACATGCATTCAGGAACATTGAGTAAAAATTTCAGATCAATATCATACTTCAATAATTCACGAAAATTCCTACAATATCAGCCATCCTGTTTTTCTTTTTTCTGAGTCTGCCTTACGACACATATCCATCTCACGATTTTATTAGCATATCAAATGATCATAGAAAAATCTGAAATAAATCATGAATGATCCTAACACATATATGAAGAAAATTTTTTAATTCCATGGTCTAATTCATCATATTTTCCTCTCAGAAAAATCCAAAAAATGGTACTCCGAACCAGTTTTTCCTAGTTCAATTCTGACTTCTACTTCTAACCTTAGAAGAGCAATCCTATGCATTCTAGCACACATGCATGCAACCAAATTTAATTAAAAGACAAGAATTTTAAGTTTAGAGAAACTTTCCGCCTTGGGTTGTAGTAGTAGAAGGAATTTTTTCAAGCTTCTTCTCTTGGAAATCTCCTTTTGATCCTTCTTCTTCACTTCCTTCTTCTTTCTCTCCTCCTTCTCTTGAGGTGTTCTCTTTCTGAAATTTCCAGAGCAAAAGGGAGAAATGAAGTGGGAAATGAGGGTGATGGGAGGTGTATAGGCCGGATTCTATGGGGGGAGGGGGGTGTAGCATAGGATATTAGAGTGGTTTTAGGAAAAACCATGGCTTGTAGCCAATGGTTTTGGTGTTAGTTGTGTTGGCTGTCTTATTTAGCTTAAATGGGTTCCAATGAGAGCGAGACGAGCGGTCTAACGAGTACATGTAACATATATTCACTGTAGTATCATACAGTGTTATATTTGCATGGGTATCGTACTGAAAACTAGCGGTTATACTAGTATCGGTCCGTCTCGTTCTCATGCATCTTTAGAATTCATCTCTCCCAAGAACCGTCCCGTAGCCCTAACCATCCACCATGATGGCAAAATCGAGCAAAACACTACAATCGTGTGCACGCATACAGTCAATATACATACATTCATATACAAGCATAATACAATCCTGGGTGTTACATCACTCCCTCCTTAGAGTCGTTCTGTCCCCAGAACGTTCCTAGTGGGAGAAAAGAACACAACAAACAAAATAGGAAACATTCAAAATAAATTCAGATATAAGGCCTTAATGCGGCCCTCCGGCTCCCACGTGGCTTCTTCCACGAACTGGTTCCTCCAGAGAACTTTGACCATTGGGATAACTTTGTTTCTCAGTACCTTGTCCTGATGATCAAGTATCCTGACTAATTTCTCTCTACAGGAAAGATTTATCTGTAAATTTTTCGGAACCTCTGGCAACCGATGGCTCGAATCCGGGACATCCTTCCGTAGCATAGAGACGTGGAACATGTCATGCACTTGAGATAGCTCGCCCGGCAGCTCCAACTTATAAGCCATCCTGCCAATCCTTTTCAGAATCTTGTATGGTCCAATATACCTCGGAGCTAACTTCCCGCCTTTCCCAAACCTGATAACTCCTTTGATAGGCGATACCTTGAGAACTACGGAGTCGCCTTCCTCAAATTCCAACTCTCTTCGGCGGTTGTCCGCATAGATCTTTTGCCTGCTTTTTGCTCCTTGAAACCTCTTCTAAATAAGCTCGATTTGCTCCGACGTCTGTTTCACGATTTCTGGTCCATACATCTGCCGCTCTCCTACCTCGAACCAACAAACCAGCGTCCTGCATCTTCGCCCATACAAAGCTTCATACGGGGCCATGCCAATGCTTACCTGATAGCTATTATTATAAGCAAACTCTACCAAGGCTAAGTATTTCTCCCAACTTCCTTCGAAGTCCAAAATGCATGCCCGTAACATGTCCTCGAGAATCCTGTTGACTCTCTCTGTCTGCCCATCCGTCTGAGGGTGAAAAGCTGTGCTGAAGTCTGTTCTAATTCCCAACGCTGACTGTAGACTTCGCCAGAATCGAGACGTAAATTTTTCATCTCGGTCGGATACTATCGACACTGGCACTCCATGTAGTTTTGCTATGTTCTCAACGTAGACCTTGGCCAACTTCTCGACTGTCCAGGTCGTCTTTACTGGAAGAAAATGGGCTGACTTGGTCAATCGATCCACAATCACCCATATTGAGTCATTTCCTTTAGGGCTCCTAGGTAACCCAGTAATAAAATCCATACTGATGTTCTCCCATTTCCATTCTGGAATGGGTAAAGGCTGTAACAATCCTCCTGGTTTCTGGTTTTCGGCCTTAACTTGTTGGTACGTCAAACATTTGGCGACAAACTCTGCTATATCTCGCTTCATCCTTGACCACCAATAGTGCTGCTTCACATCGCGATACATGTTGGTGCTTCCGGGGTGAATCGTGAATAATGTGGAGTGAGCTTCCTTCATGATGTCTTCCCTTAACTCCTCGTCCTTTGGTACACATAGTCGGTTACCAAACCACAGTGAACCTTCTCATATACTGAATTCCGCTAATTTTCCTTCATGCACTTGCTTCTTCATGTCTTCCATCTCTAGATCTTTGGTCCGAGCCTCTTTCACTCGCTCATCCAAGCTTGGTCGTAACACCAACTGTGCCAGAACTGCACTTATGTGTTGTGTAACCACTTCGATGCCTGCCTGCATGATCTCTTCGTCTAGCTCCCTCCGGGTCGCTATCAATGTTGCCACACTTCTCTTCCTACTGAGCGCATCTGCTACCACATTGGCTTTTCCTGGATGATGTATAATCTCAGGCCTGATGTCTTCGGTACTTCCAACCATCTCCTCTGCCTTAAGTTGAGATCCTTCTATTGGTAGATGTACCTTAAGCTCTTGTGGTCAGTGTAGATTTCCACCTTTTCTCCGTAGATATAATGTCTCCATGATTTCAAAGCAAAAATTATCGCTGCAAGTTCCAAATCATGGGTTGGATAGTTCTTCTCGTGTGGTCGTAGTTGTCTCGAACCATGCACTATAACCTTGCCTTCCTGCATCAGCACACATTCAAACCCCAAATATGACGCATCACTGTAGATGACGTAGTCCTTGTCTTCCTGAGGTAAAACCAATATAGGTGCAGATATCAAACGGTTCTTCAGTTCCTGAAAACTTTCTTCACACTTCTCCGTCCAGTCGAAACTTTGGTTCTTTTTGGTCAAAGCTGTAAGAGGTACAGCTATCCTTGCATAATTCTGGATATACTTCCGATAATACCCAGTCATACCCAGAAAACTTCTTACTTCCTTCACCGTCTTTGGTTGTGGCCATTCCTTGACTGCTTCTATCTTCTGAGGATCCGTCGCCACTCTCTCCTTAGAAAGGATATGGCCTATGAATGCAACTTCCGATTTCCAGAACTCACACTTAGATAATTTGGCATACAACTGATGCTCTTGTAACTTGCTCAAGACTGCTGTTAGATGTTCAGCATGATCCTCTTCCGTCCTTGAATATACCAAAATGTCGTCAATGAAGACCATGACAAATGAGTCGATAAACGGCCGTAGAATTCTGTTCATTAAGTCCATAAAAACTGTTGGAGCATTAGTCACTCCAAACGGCATTACCAAGAACTCATAGTGTCCATGTAGAGTTCGAAAAGCTGTCTTAGGTACATCCTCTTCCTTGACTCGTACCTGATGATATCCAGATCGTAGATCAATCTTGGAAAATACTGCTGCTCCCTGAAGCTGATCGAACAAATCGTCGATCCTGGGAATTGGGTACGTATTCCAAATAATTACTTTATTCAATTCCCGATAATCGATACACATCCTGGACGACCCGTCCTTCTTCTTAACCAGCAATACTGGTGCTCCCCAAGGCGATGCACTTGGTCTGATAAATCCTTTCTGCAAGTACTCTTCAATCTGCTTTTTGATCTCATTCTGCTCTACTGGTACCATTCGATAGGGTGCTTTGGATACTAGAGCGCTTCCTGGTTGAATTGTGATGCTAAACTTGACATCACGGTGTGGGGGAATTCCAGGTAAATCCTATAAGAATACAAGTGGAAAATTCCTCACCACTGGTATCTAGCTCACCTCTTCTGGTACACGTACTTCACTAGCAGTTGCGAAAGTCATTGCCTCCGATCACTGCTTCCCGTGGGATACAAGTTCCATTCCTTCAACTGAAATAACTACCTTCTTCTCCTTGCAGTCAATGCTTGCCATGTGCCTCGACATCTAATCCATGCCAATAGCGACATCTGTCCCGGCAAAACCCAACTCCAACAAATCGATACTTGGGGTTTCTCCGCTAATCTGGAGCTTACATCCCCTATAGCATAGATATGTAGTAACCGTCAAAGCTAACTCTGGGATTGCCCTTTGTGTGCATCTTAATTTTCTCAAAAAAGATTTTGACACAAAAGAATGAGTCCATCCACTATCAACAAGACTGTTGCCAAAATTCTATATATTTCTATATATATATATATATATATATATATATGTCCATGTTACAACAGTACATCGTTCACCAACCTCCATAAACCCAAAATACAACTTAAACTTGATTACATTACTTCTTCAGCTTCCAAAAGATCTCAAAATATAGTAGGTCCACATATTATCTTCACCTGGTCATTTATTCGGTTACTTGCTCGATGAGCATCCCCTTTGTAATTCTGGGCAATTTGACTTGACATGCCCAAGTTCCTTACAGTTGAAACAACCCTTGATTGCTGCTGGGCAACGCGACTTGTAGTGTCCGACTTTCCCGCATTTGTAGCAACTCTTAGTCGCAATTGTTCTCGTGGGGTATTCTCCTTTAGAAGGTTTGGTGATTTTCCCAGTAGTTTTTGGCTTGGGACCCTTCTGAAGTCCCCACCAGCGGTTCTGAAGATGTGTCATACCGTCTTGAAGTTGCTTTCGTTCTTTCTTCAGGTGTGTCATCTGTGCCTGATGAAATTTGATCTGCTACTGGGCCCGGTGGATCGCCTTGTCCCTGCGTTCCCTTGCCCTTTTCATTTCCAGATACCCGATGGCTATCCTCTGCTGCTCTGCCGTTGGGTCTAGCGATGGTGGAGGAGAGTTCTCCTCACCTTCGGTCTCCTGTAGCACTTTCTTCATTTCTTCCTCCATCATTATCGTTTTCCTTGTAGGCATTGGCTTACCCACTGACCCATCCTGGATGAAGATATCTTCGAACATCATCTGTAAAACATAAACAGGGTTTAGTTTCGGAATCACAGACACATCTTGTTCTGTTTGCCTCTACTAATGTCTGGTAACAGACTAGCCATAATTTGGACTTGACTGCTCCAAGCATGTTAGTAAAAATGAAGTAATCTGAAACCGGTTCACATATAGGGAAGATCATAATCATAAGTTGTAGCGCTACCATATGATTTATAATTATCCTATTTGTCAACTAGAATCATTTTATCTGGCCTTCAAGTCTAATTTCCTACCATGTTAGACTGCAAATTGAAGTCAGCTCTGATACCAACTCTGTAGTCTGCCGCCTGACACTCAGGACAGTAATGGCCAGAAAGGGTAACCTCAGAGTTTGTTTTATGCCAACAGCCTCTCGACTGTTACAACCGCATCGGTGGCTAGCAGATCTGGACATGTCAGGGCAAGAGCCAATGCTTCGCCATCAATCACACTGTGAGAACCCCTGATCATGTTTCTGAATTTCTAAAGCTTTCTTGTCTAACCAAGCTTTGATACCAACTCTGTAGCGCCCCGGATCCCCTTTCCCGGACATCCGTGACACCTTCCAGAATCTTTACCTTCAAATGCATCTCAACACAGTAATAACACGGAAAATTAAAAACTTTTTATTTGCCAAATAAGTCATTACATCATTGATTACAACCGATAACTTGTTCTTGGACAAGGAGTACAAATTACATCAATTCATTACAACTTATTACAAGTATTTACAGACTCCTCTTGTAAAGCTATCAGTTGCCTCCTGGAATGGTAATCGACCGATTACTTGCGGAACTTCGCTGAGCGGCCCATCGGCTCCCCCGGGACTTGCTCCTCAGTTTTAGGCTTCGGCAGCATGACTCTGATATCTCTACACCTGTTCGGAAGGTATAACCGATACCTAAAAGGTGGGAAACGTTAGTACTTCGACTGATGCAAAGCTGGTGATAACAGCGATCCTCTAAAATTCAATCACAACCAATAATTTATGCAAAAAGGAAAAGTTTTGTGCCAAAACAAGGGTTTAGTGGATTTGGGTTCTAGTACAGTGTTATGATATGACCCTATGACTAGATGCAGCAAACTCACATGCCTAACTTCTAATGCAAGCAAGACTTTGGAGCACGAATGCATCCCATACTACATACGCCCCCAAATCTAGCCGTCTTTCTCCACAATTTAGGGATTCAAACTCTCGCCATGCACCCTACTCTTGTACACACTCCAGTTCCCAATAGACTGTCCGTCGCCCAAGGAGATTGCAGCGGTCGGTCTAATTCCACCCTGCAGTGCCCAAGTGGTCACCGCAAGTTGGTACCCGCGTACGGACCTCCTTAGAAACCGCGTTGAACCTGGTCCTTACGACCCTTGGTTCCACATGTCCACCCATGGACTGACGCATGCATGTTCACCCCTCATCGGGTAATGAACTGATATATACCAAAAAAACACAAAAACACAAAACCCGCGCTTTAGGGACGTGAGCACCACAGGAGGTCAAATCCTCTGGGCCTCCCGCACCTTACTTCGACAGAACTTTGGGAATCAACAGATCAAGATACGAGCCGGGGACGCAATCCATTAGCGGCCGAGAACGTATCCCTACGACTGGAAGATACAACACCGACTATGGTTTACTAGGACTAATGCAATTTCCCAATCCCTTAATAAACCATTCTAACCCCTACCTTACTCTAATTATTTCGGGTAAGAATTACTGCATCCACACTTGCCTATCAACCTCTGGCCCCTGGCGATACCGGTCCGGTTCGCCACTTCCCCGACTTGGACTCGTCCAGCATAATGACCTATGCCTGCTGCTACTTCGGCAGTAAATATATAATTGCCCCGTGAGCTCCACTCACTGGCATGCTCGGACGTCCTACGCTCGGCAGAAGTCTAATAATATAGGCTTGATAGGTGCAGGGTATCCTTTACCCTAGTGACTAACTCGAGTCACCCATCCCACTTGGGGAGTCAACAACCTCAATAACAAAGATCAACCACTCCTAAACACGAGTCATCGACTCAAATAACACACAAGGGAAAAATACTTTCACAACCCTTAGTCCAAACCCAGACTAAGCGACCTACGGGTTCTGCCCGAATCTCAAAATGGTCATCCCTCTATCGATACAACTCCGATTGGAGTGTATGGCCCTAAGCTGGAAAGGTACGATCCTAGGCTACAACTTCCTAGTTGATCACGAGCTTAAATTCAACCATCTAAGTCCTCGAAATAGCTTTTCAAGTGCATGTCACTTGCAGACTTTGGTGACCAGCTACCCGTTGGAGTAGGTGATCAAAGATTCTAGTTGGCTGGATTCTTGCTACATTTATTTATTCTTGTTGCTTATCTTGAATAATTTGTAACTTGTTACATGGATTATTTTGTATTGGGTAGTTTGTCCCAGACTTGTATTTTGTTCCAGACTTGATTATTTGAAATTTACTATTCTTGTTTCTTGTTTCAAGTAATCCTGTTGACTATATTAATTCAGTTATGCATGAGTGGTTGACTATTCCTCTTGTATATCTCTTGTTTATTATTGTATATGTTGTGGAGATCCTGACAGCTTATGAATGGTGAAAGCCATTCGTTGGACTTATGTCACGTACTCGTATTCTGAATTCCTTTTTGGGAAGTGGCGTGACAAACACTGGGCACGTCAGTTATATATAACAGACATTTTGCAGATTAAAGTAGCGATTCTCCAATATCTCACAACCACAGTCTTTTTGCACAAGATAAAGCAACAATAAAAGAATCACAAATCAACAATAAATATTGAAATTGCAAGGATAATGTATGAGATAGGAAAACATTGAAATGCACAAGACAAGGTTCAAGGAAAATACAAGTGCCTACGATGCTTACTAATGCATACTTGTTCGGATTCTATGCTGCATAGGTTTGAGGGCAAGCCCCTAGCATTGACCACATTTTGGGGTTCGATCCCACGCTATGCAACCTACAACCATGACTACTATGAGATTTATACATTTTGCACATATTGGTTCTCGCTCCAGAATATTGGAGGTCAGACTCTATCTACGGAATATCCTGGAGGCCCTCTCCTCTCATTTGGGAACACTTTTAGAGAATACCTCACTCCCCAGGTTATCCTGGAACCCTCATTGCAGAAATATCCCATGTGCGTCGATCTCGTCCAAGAATACTGAAGATCAATCTCACTTCGCAGAATATCCTGGGGCCTCACTCATCCCTCGTTCAGGAATACTGAGGATTACATCACTCTGCAGATCATTCTGGAGCCCACAACTCACGTTTGCAGTTGTTTCATCATATCTCCAACTAGTGCATGTTCCTTATGTTTAAATAGGAGTAGCCTAAGCCAACTGGAGCTAGCTCCGCCCTACCGGACTTAACTCCACAAAACTAGGAACACTAGCCCCCTGGCTAATTCCTATAATCAAATAACCGACTGCCGATAAAACTGGGTCCTGCTCAGCCTCTAGTGCTCACCACATAAATTCTTCAACCATATCTTTCTAGGGTTCTCACAATAACCTTAAGTTTCAATATGAACCATCACTTTGTCAATTTATCAAAATATTCTTTCTTTTATTCATTTTTGGAAACACCACTTTTCCACAAGTTCACAATCATAATTAAACGTCTCATTTAAGATCATCTCATATCAAATATCAACATTCTTTTATCCACAATCTCTCTATCATATCTCATTCCTCATTTAATAAGAAATTCACTTCCAAAAAGACCCCTTCATATATATAAACAAAACAATTTTCCCAAACATCATTATTTCCCATTTAAAATACTGCTTTACATATTTGAAAACACAATCAAAATTTTGGAATTTAATCGATTAATAAATGAACGTTAATCCTCTTTAAACTCTGGGATTTAAACCTCAAGGACTAAAATTTCCTAATTTCAAAATCTGAAGCTCATGCCTCTTTAAAAAACTGAAAATAACTCTTTAAAATCTGAAACTTTTATCGTTCAAGGCTGAACCTTTAATCTCTCAAAACTGAGAATCATAATCATCTAACATATAGATTCGCAACCCTCGATGTTGCATATCAAAACATATAAAAACTGAAACTAATTTTTCTCAAAATCTGAAATTTATATGTTCTCAATCTTGATAACTACTCCCCCAAAACTGAAACATATAACTCGATAATTTAATTATATATTCCATCTATAACCATAGATCATACTCCACAATTTATAATTCAATTATTCAAGTTTTGAAACTCTATTTCACCTAAAAAACTGAAAACTAGATTTTCCCAAAATCTAAAACTTGCACCATCAAAACTGGCTCTAAAGATTAATTTAAACCTCATAAAATTAATAGATTTATACATATACATGCATATCCATACATGCACTAGGGTTCTACAACCCTAGCACATGCTGAAAGCCCTCACACAAAGCAACCCGAGCCCCACATGCAAGAGTAGCCACTGCCATGCACTATGCAAATCCCCAAAGACCAAGCCCCCCTGGCTACCATTCAACCCTAACCCTAGGGTTTAGCCACCGAAATCCTATGTCACAATTTCATGGATATTTTCAATGATTTTTAGCATATAAATTTGCATAAAAGTTCTAATATTCAACTCATCAAGATTTCACATCAAAACAGTAAATAACTCATAGAGATTTCATCTTTTAATTACTCAAGTCATGGTTCTTGAATCATACAACAAGATCTAAACATCCATAATAACATATATGTTCATTAAATCAATTTCCATATATAAAACTTGATCTTTCATGCATAATAATATTCGTTACTCAAGAACAATTTATTTAAGATCATCATACATTCAAGATTCAATCTTTATCTCATATAACCAACAATTCTTTATCAAATATGTACCTCTACGATTATCTCATAACAAACACCACAATCATGCTAAAATTTAACTAGAGATTCACAAATCAAATCCTAGCATGATACTACAACATTCATGAGATAAAAAACATAACAAGAGAGGTAGAGAGACGCCCACCTTTATTGAAAAAACAATACCAAAGAACTACTATTCTTCTCTAAGCAAAATATCTCCCTCAAGCCTTCAAAAAGTTCGCAGATAGGATAAAAAAGTGTAAGGGTCAAAACCCACTGTTCTCCCTCTCTTTTATATGGACAGGGTGAATTATTAGGATTTCATGAGGGATTTTTGCAATAAAGTCCCCCATAATCCCTTATTTGCATGTTAAGTTATACACACAAATCTTTTGATATAAAAATCATTCAAATAAGGATTTAAACCTATCCTTAAATACTCTTCAGTTGGTCGGCCCCAAATTCATGATTTTTCAAATTTTAAATCTAAATTTTTGGCTCATTTCATAGTCCAAAATAACTCTTTTACCCAAAAATCAAATATAGTAATTTAAAGTCCAAAAATGAGTTTTCTTTAATCAAATAAATCTGAAAAATAATAATATTGCAACTTTATGGTAGAGAATAATCATTGACTACAGAATTATGAGAATTTAAATTTTTATAACTTTTGCATGTGCCAAAAAGGTATTTCACGAAAATAGTCAAAATGGTCAAACTTATCAATTTAATTCCATTAATTAATTCAAAATAAAGCATTTTATTTTTTGGGGTCTTACAGGAGGGTGTCAAAGACAGTAGGGGAGAGAGAGAGAGCGTGGGATTTGAAAGAGAGAAGAAGATTAATGTGATTATTAAGGGGTTATTTAAATAGCGGCAATTTTGTCTTTTCACACAAATTTAAGGTTTTCCGTATGGGTTCTGACTACGTTTCATAGTTGGTGGGTTTATTGCTATGACAAATAGTTTAGGGAGTATCGCTTTGACTTCATAGATCATAGGTGTTTTTCACTATTTATCTCTCTCTCTCTCTCTCTCTCTCTCTCTCTATATATATATATATATATATATATATATATATATATATATATAGGGTAAAAGGGATATGAGCAACTTGCTCATTTAGTAAATGAGCAATTGATTATGTGGCATGCTTATATATAGGATAAAAGGGATATGAGCAACTTGCTCATTTAGTAAATGAGCAATTGATTATGTGGCATGCATGTAATACATTGGATAACTAACCCTTTTAAGGCTTTTCCAATCACATGTATGCCACATAATAAATTGCTTATTTACTAAATGGGCAAGTTGCTCCTACCCCTTCCCCCCCCCCCCCCCCCCCCCCCCCACACACATATATATATATATATACACACACACACACTAGTAATTTACACGTGCGATGCATGTCTTGATAAAATATATATTTTTCAAAATAAAATTTTTGACTTAGTCTGACATTGCTTATTTACTAAATTAGCAAGTTGCTCATACCCCTTCCCTCCCCCCCCCCCCCCCCCAACACACACACACACACACACACATACATACACACATACATACATATATATATATATATATATGTATATATATATATATATATATATATATATATATATATATATATAGAGTCCCCTTCGGTTGCACACTACTTTGGTGAGCACTCCGTGAGCACTCACGAAATATAGCACCTATGACAAATCCGAACTGCTCATATTGTTCTATCTACCTTAGATAGCCTAACAATAAAAAATCAAGTAATTTGAAGTTCATTTGCCCATGATTTATATCATTACAAAATTGTATGGCTGAAATTTTTAACAGCATGATGGATGGGCAAATGAACTTCAAATTACTTGATTTTTTATTGTTAGGCTATCTAAGGTATATAGAACAATATGAGCGGTTCGGATTTGTCATAGGTGCTCTATTTCATGAGTGCTCACGGAGTGCTCACCAAAAGTAGTGTGCAACCGAAGATTTGTCTATATATATATACACACACACACACACACTAGTAATTTACACGTGCGATGCACGTCTTGATGAAATATATATTTTTCAAAATAAAATTTTTGACTTAGTCTGACATCGAACCTAAGACATCTTTTATATTAGTTATGCACGGACAATGCACGTCGTAATAAATTTGTTAAAAAAAATAAAAACTGTGACGTAGTGAGGACTCGAACCTGAAACCTCCTTCATATTAGCTATGTATGTGCGTCACACGCGTTGATAGATTGATAAATGACACTAAGGCCTTCTCCCATTATAATATTATATATATATATATATATATATATATATATATATATATATATATATATATATATATATATATATATATATATATATATATATATATATATATATGAGTAATGTGAGCCTCATATTTGTATGAGAAAATTTTTCTCATACAAAGTGATTATACTCACTTGGTGGGACCTTTATAGAAGATTCGGTCCGTCCATCATTTTTATCATGCTAATAGATGTATGTGTAGAAAAAATCAAGTGGTTTGGTGGTCATTCACCCATGCATCATGAGGGTCCAATTTGTGGTTCGATTTGTGTAACTATTGAAATCGTTCATTTTTCAACCACATGATGCATGGGTGAATGACCTCTGAACCACTTGATTTTTTCTACACATACATCCATCAGTATGATAAACATGATGGACGGAGTGGATCTCCCATAAGGGTCCCACCAAGTGAGTATAATTACTTTGTATGAGGAAAATTTCCTCATACTCTATATGAGGCTCACTTTTCTCTCTCTCTCTCTCTCTATATATATATATATATAAATATATATATATATATATATATGCTCCATTGAAAACGGTACCGTAGCGTTGAAAACGTGAAAACAACCTAGGCCGTTGCAAATGCACAACGTGCAAATGCGTGTAAAATTATTTCAAACAGCGACCTAGGGTATACAGTAAGTGGTTTGCATGCGGTTGCACGTAATGTGTTTTCTGTGGAAGATTCCTATATATATATATATATATATATTACTAGATTTGCCCATGGGCACGTGCTTACGGCACGTCTTCAGAACGATACAGCATATGAAAGTCTTGTAAACAGTAAATCAACAATTATACAGCTCAAGTTTGAATAGTATGATAGTAATTAGTTGTAAATAAAAGTCCATGTTTTCATTAGTATATGTTGTAAAATAATTATAAATTATGGTATAAAAATCCATGATCCATAAGTATATATATATATATATATATATATATATAGAGAGAGAGAGAGAGAGAGAGAGAGAGAGAGAGAGAGAAATAAATAAAGGAGTTTATTTGGGGGGATTTGAATTTGAGTTTTGGGAGAAAAAATGTGTTTTGTGAGGTTAGATCTGGGCCTATGATTTTGAGGGAATTGAAGGAGAGCCACTTGATAGCTTTCTTTATGTTTTATTATCTACTTGATTTTCCCGTGGGCACGTACGTGCCTACGGCACGTCTTCAGAACCAAACAGCATATGAAAAGCCTTGTAAATAGTAAATCAACAATTATATAGCTCAAGTTTGAATAGTATGACAATAATTAGTTGTAAATAAAAGTCCATGTTTTCATTAGTCACTACAAAACAGACTCGATTTCCCGGCGTTATTTTACGTCTTTGCGGGCGTTTTTTTACGCCGGTGAAACTTTCACCGGCGTTTATAATAGCGCCGGTCCAAATGCCGCCGAAGCGAGCGTCGCGGAAAGGACGGGGTCTACACCGGCGGTTCTCCTGGACGCCGGTAAATATTATAATTACACCGGCGGTCGGAAAAACGCCGGTGTATGGGGGTCTCTGAGTGCCGTTCTTTTACCCTCCAATATACATTCACCGGCGGCCCTAAACCGCCGGTATATATCAATTCACCGGCATTTATATAAACGCCGGTGTAGAATGAAAGTATACCGGCGGTCGTTGACCGCCGGTGTATGTGCGTTTATGAGTGCCCGGTTTTCCCTACTTATAAGCACCGGCGTGACCAAAAAACGCTGGTGTAGTTAGGTTCACCGGCGTTTTATAAAACTCCGGTGCTTCTTGGTGCCGTTAGAACTAGCGGCATACACCGGCGTGTGTGGGAACGCCGGTATATCGTACAGTGCAACTAATTCATTAGATAGACCGGCGTTTTATAAAACGCCGGTTTATCTATGCCCGTTTGTTTTTCATGCTCCGGTTTTCCGTTCGATTTCAATTCACAGTTTCATTTACAAAACCTGTAAACTAATTCGCAACTGATTCAACCAATTTCGTTGCATTTTAATGTGCAAATCACAACCAAACACAAGAATAATTAAAGATAATAAAGTTTCACACGTGTCATATCAACGTCCAAATTCACCGCAAAATTAACAGTGTCATAATTAACAAATTAATATAGCGACGAACATCCCAAATATCCCAACAAACCAGTCTGACAAATATTCCAAATATCCTAAATTAACAGTCTGACATAACTCTCATAAAAAAAAACAATCTGACATAACAGCAAGGAGGACATAAGAATAACAACCATACAGCAAGGAGGACATAAGAACAGCAAGGAGGACCACAGATTCATACCCCTTCGAGTAGCTTCAGTTCTGATCATCAGAATTTCCTTCATCTGGGCGACCGCTCTGTGAAAAAAAAACAGTAGTTTAATTCAACAGTAGACCACAATACAGAATATACATATTTTTTGAACTTGCAAAAAGATCTACCTGTATCTTAAATTATAAGATCAAAGTGCCAATTGCAAATGGAATTGTTAATGATATATAGAGAGGTAAAATAATTACATTGCAATGCTAAAAATCTAGTACTTAATTTTGTTTTTAAATATATCTAAAACAACAAAACAAATGAAAATTCAGTATCTAACTTGAAACCTTTATATTCTCCTCTGATTGGGAATATCCACTATCTAAAACAGTAAAACAAATGAAAATTCAGTATCTAAGCATGTCATTCATGGATTGTTCAGACAATCCATGAAACTGTCATCGTGGAAGGAAACCAAATATAAGAAAAATAAGAAAAATAAGATAGGGCTCATACCAAGTATATTTTTAGGGAACTGTCATCGTGGACGGAAACCAAATATAGAAGCCAGAAATGGAACAGAAAGAGGAATGGTAGAGACTTTGGATACACCAGGCTAACATAGCGGCATTTTCCTCATCTCTCTCTCATCCCTTGTTTTTCTTTAGCACACGAACACAAAGAGACATCAGCAACAACAGCAAGAGCGACAAGAACAACAATAATAATAAATTATTATGAACAAGATGTCTCTATATGGGTTTCCAGATCTCCACTCGAGCCCTCTCTTTCTAATCACAGCCCAATTAAGAACATAGACAACAACCACTAAACAATCCAATCACAGCCCAATCAAAATTTGCCATCCTGGATCATAAATCTTCAGATGCATGAATTCAGCTTCTTTAACAGTAAAAGAAAAATGATAAAGAAACATATATGCTCAGATAATGGAAACATTCAGCTTTTTTAACAGCATACATAGTTTGGAAGTGTACCCTTTTTTTGTTAAAAAATCATGCCAAAGATGGAAATCAGCTTCATTAACAGTATCTGAAAATGAAAATATCCATTATCTGAGCATATATGTTGCTCTACTAAATCTTTAGCCCAACTAAATCCAAAACCCAATTGTTGTATATATCCGGAGGATTTTGGCATACGTACCTATAGCATC
The DNA here is from genome assembly GCA_017893485.1 of Hemerocallis citrina. NCBI lineage: Eukaryota > Viridiplantae > Streptophyta > Magnoliopsida > Asparagales > Asphodelaceae > Hemerocallis > Hemerocallis citrina. The sequence goes on from CM030359.1 coordinate 206,576,484, forward strand.
CTCAGTTCACAGTGAACCCATTTTGATCAAAAAAACATGCCAAGATGACAATCAGATGCATGAAATAAGCTTCATTAACAGTAAAAGAAGATGGGGATGCTAGCAGCATACTTAGTTTGGAAGTGAACCCATTTTATGTTAAAAAATCATGCCAAAGATGGCAATCAGGTTCTCTAAATCAGCTTCTGAAAATGAAAATATCCATTATCTGAGCATATATGTTGCTCTACTAATTCTTTAGCCCAACTAAATCCAAAACCCAATTGTTGTACATATCCGGAGGGTTTTGGCATACAGCTATAGCATCCTCTGTTCACAGTGAAGTGAACCCATTTTATGTTAAAAAATCATGCCAAAGATGGCAATCAGGTTCTCTAAATCAGCTTCTGAAAATGAAAATATCCATTATCTGAGCATATATGTTGCTCTACTAATTCTTTAGCCCAACTAAATCTAAAACCCAATTGTTGTACATATCCGGAGGGTTTTGGCATACAGCTATAGCATCCTCAGTTCACAGTGAACCCATTTTGGTCAAAAAAACATGCCAAGATGACAGTCAGATGCATGAAATAAGCTTCATTTACAGTAAAAGAAGATGGGGATGCTAGCAGCATACTTAGTTTGGAAGTGAACCCATTTTATGATAAAAAATCATGCCAAAGATGGCAATCAAGTTCTCTAAATCAGCTTCTGAAAATGAAAATATCCATTATCTGAGCATATATGTTGCTCTACTAATTCTTTAGCCCAACCAAATCTAAAACCCAATTGTTGTACATATCCGGAGGGTTTTGGCATACAGCTATAGCATCCTCAGTTCACAGTGAACCCATTTTGGTCAAAAAAACATGCCAAGATGACAATCAGATGCATGAAATAAGCTTCATTAACAGTAAAAGAAGATGAGGATGCTAGCAACATACTTAGTTTGGAAGTGTACCCATTTTATGTTAAAAAATCATGCCTAGGATGGCAATCAGTTTCTCTAAATCAGCTTCTGAAAATGAAAATATCCATTATCTGAGCATATATGTTGCTCTACAAAATCTTTAGCCCAACTAAATCTAAAACCCAATTGTTGTACATATCCGGAGGGTTTTGGCATACAGCTATAGCATCCTCAGTTCACAGTGAACCCATTTTGGTCAAAAAAACATGCCAAGATGACAATCAGATGCATGAGATAAGCTTCATTAACAGTAAAAGAAGATGAGGATGCTAGCAGCATACTTAGTTTGGAAGTGTACCCATTTTTTTGTTAAAAAGTCATGCCAAAGATGGCAATCAGGTTCTCTAAATCAGCTTCTGAAAATGAAAATATCCATTATCTGAGCATATATGTTGCTCTACTAATTCTTTAGCCCAACTAAATCTAAAACCCAATTGTTGTACATATCCGGAGGGTTTTGGCATACAGCTATAGCATCCTCAGTTCACAGTGAACCCATTTTGGTCAAAAAAACATGCCAAGATGACAATCAGATGCATGAGATAAGCTTCATTAACAGTAAAAGAAGATGAGGATGCTAGCAGCATACTTAGTTTGGAAGTGTACCCATTTTATGTTAAAAAATCATGCCAAAGATGGCAATCAGGTTCTCTAAATCAGCTTCTGAAAATGAAAATATCCATTATCTGAGCATATATGTTGCTCTACTAATTCTTTAGCCCAACTAAATCTAAAACCCAATTGTTGTACATATCCGGAGGGTTTTGGCATACAGCTATAGCATCCTCAGTTCACAGTGAACCCATTTTGGTCAAAAAAACATGCCAAGATGACAATCAGATGCATGAAATAAGCTTCATTTACAGTAAAAGAAGATGGGGATGCTAGCAGCATACTTAGTTTGGAAGTGAACCCATTTTATGATAAAAAATCATGCCAAAGATGGCAATCAAGTTCTCTAAATCAGCTTCTGAAAATGAAAATATCCATTATCTGAGCATATATGTTGCTCTACTAATTCTTTAGCCCAACCAAATCTAAAACCCAATTGTTGTACATATCCGGAGGGTTTTGGCATACAGCTATAGCATCCTCAGTTCACAGTGAACCCATTTTGGTCAAAAAAACATGCCAAGATGACAATCAGATGCATGAAATAAGCTTCATTAACAGTAAAAGAAGATGAGGATGCTAGCAACATACTTAGTTTGGAAGTGTACCCATTTTATGTTAAAAAATCATGCCTAGGATGGCAATCAGTTTCTCTAAATCAGCTTCTGAAAATGAAAATATCCATTATCTGAGCATATATGTTGCTCTACAAAATCTTTAGCCCAACTAAATCTAAAACCCAATTGTTGTACATATCCGGAGGGTTTTGGCATACAGCTATAGCATCCTCAGTTCACAGTGAACCCATTTTGGTCAAAAAAACATGCCAAGATGACAATCAGATGCATGACATAAGCTTCATTAACAGTAAAAGAAGATGAGGATGCTAGCAGCATACTTAGTTTGGAAGTGTACCCATTTTTTTGTTAAAAAATCATGCCAAAGATGGCAATCAGGTTCTCTAAATCAGCTTCTGAAAATGAAAATATCCATTATCTGAGCATATATGTTGCTCTACTAATTCTTTAGACCAACTAAATCTAAAACCCAATTGTTGTACATATCCGGAGGGTTTTGGCATACAGCTATAGCATCCTCAGTTCACAGTGAACCCATTTTGGTCAAAAAAACATGCCAAGATGACAATCAGATGCATGAGATAAGCTTCATTAACAGTAAAAGAAGATGAGGATGCTAGCAGCATACTTAGTTTGGAAGTGTACCCATTTTATGTTAAAAAATCACGCCAAAGATGGCAATCAGGTTCTCTAAATCAGCTTCTGAAAATGAAAATATCCATTATCTGAGCATATATGTTGCTCTACTAATTCTTTAGCCCAACTAAATCTAAAACCCAATTGTTGTACATATCCGGAGGGTTTTGGCATACAGCTATAGCATCCTCAGTTCACAGTGAACCCATTTTGGTCAAAAAAACATGCCAAGATGACAGTCAGATGCATGAAATAAGCTTCATTTACAGTAAAAGAAGATGGGGATGCTAGCAGCATACTTAGTTTGGAAGTGAACCCATTTTATGATAAAAAATCATGCCAAAGATGGCAATCAAGTTCTCTAAATCAGCTTCTGAAAATGAAAATATCCATTATCTGAGCATATATGTTGCTCTACTAATTCTTTAGCCCAACCAAATCTAAAACCCAATTGTTGTACATATCCGGAGGGTTTTGGCATACAGCTATAGCATCCTCAGTTCACAATGAACCCATTTTGGTCAAAAAAACATGCCAAGATGACAATCAGATGCATGAAATAAGCTTCATTAACAGTAAAAGAAGATGAGGATGCTAGCAACATACTTAGTTTGGAAGTGTACCCATTTTATGTTAAAAAATCATGCCTAGGATGGCAATCAGTTTCTCTAAATCAGCTTCTGAAAATGAAAATATCCATTATCTGAGCATATATGTTGCTCTACAAAATCTTTAGCCCAACTAAATCTAAAACCCAATTGTTATACATATCCGGAGGGTTTTGGCATACAGCTATAGCATCCTCAGTTCACAGTGAACCCATTTTGGTCAAAAAAACATGCCAAGATGACAGTCAGATGCATGAAATAAGCTTCATTTACAGTAAAAGAAGATGGGGATGCTAGCAGCATACTTAGTTTGGAAGTGAACCCATTTTATGATAAAAAATCATGCCAAAGATGGCAATCAGGTTCTCTAAATCAGCTTCTGAAAATGAAAATATCCATTATCTGAGCATATATGTTGCTCTACTAATTCTTTAGCCCAACCAAATCTAAAACCCAATTGTTGTACATATCCGGAGGGTTTTGGCATACAGCTATAGCATCCTCAGTTCACAATGAACCCATTTTGGTCAAAAAAACATGCCAAGATGACAATCAGATGCATGAAATAAGCTTCATTAACAGTAAAAGAAGATGAGGATGCTAGCAACATACTTAGTTTGGAAGTGTACCCATTTTATGTTAAAAAATCATGCCTAGGATGGCAATCAGTTTCTCTAAATCAGCTTCTGAAAATGAAAATATCCATTATCTGAGCATATATGTTGCTCTACTAAATCTTTAGCCCAACTAAATCTAAAACCCAATTGTTGTACATATCCGGAGGGTTTTGGCATACAGCTATAGCATCCTCAGTTCACAGTGAACCCATTTTGGTCAAAAAAACATGCCAAGATGACAATCAGATGCATGAGATAAGCTTCATTAACAGTAAAAGAAGATGAGGATGCGATGCATGAGATAAGCTTCATTAACAGTAAAAGAAGATGAGGATGCTAGCAGCATACTTAGTTTGGAAGTGTACCCATTTTTTTGTTAAAAAATCATGCCAAAGATGGCAATCAGATTCTCTAAATCAGCTTCTGAAAATGAAAATATCTATTATCTGAGCATATATGTTGCTCTACTAATTCTTTAGACCAACTAAATCTAAAACCCAATTGTTGTACATATCCGGAGGATTTTGGCATACAGCTATAGCATCCTCAGTTCACAGTGAACCCATTTTGGTCAAAAAAACATGCCAAGATGACAATCAGATGCATGAGATAAGCTTCATTAACAGTAAAAGAAGATGAGGATGCTAGCAGCATACTTAGTTTGGAAGTGTACCCATTTTATGTTAAAAAATCATGCCTAAGATGGCAATCAGGTTCTCTAAATCAGCTTCTGAAAATGAAAATATCCATTATCTGAGCATATATGTTGCTCTACTAATTCTTTAGCCCAACCAAATCTAAAACCCAATTGTTGTACATATCCGGAGGGTTTTGGCATACAGCTATAGCATCCTCAGTTCACAGTGAACCCATTTTGGTCAAAAAATGTGCCAAGAAGACAATCAGATGCATGAAATAAGCTTCTTTAACAGTAAAAGAAGATGGGGATGCTAGCAGCATACTTAGTTTGGAAGTGTACCCATTTTATGTTAAAAAATCATGCCTAGGATGGCAATCAGGTTCTCTAACAGTATCTGAAAATGAAAATATCCATTATCTGAGCATATATGTTGCTCTACTAATTCTTTAGCCCAACCAAATCTAAAACCCAATTGTTGTACATATCCGGAGGATTTTGGCATACAGCTATACCATCCTCAGTTCAAAGTGAACCCATTTTGGTCAAAAAAATGTGCCAAGAAGACAATCAGATGCATGAAATAAGCTTCTTTAACAGTAAAAGAAAATGAAAATTGTAGTCATAGATCAATTCTTCATTGAAGAAAAATACGAATAGGGCTCATATCAAGTGTAGTTTTATGGAATTGTCATCATGGAAGGAAACCAAATATAGAAGCCAGAAAGAGGAATGGTAGAGAATGAGGATACACCAGGCTAACATAGCGGCATTTTCCTCATCTCTTTCTCATCCCTTCTTTCCCTTCAGCACACGAACACATAGAGACATCAGCAACAACAGCAAGAGCGATAAGAACAACAATAATAATAAATTATTATGAACAAGATGTCTCTATATGGGTTTCCAGATCTCCACTCCAACTCGTCTCTTTCTAATTACAGCCCAATTAAGAACAATTGTTCACAGTCACTGTTAAAGAAACATATATGCTCAGATAATGGAAATTTTCATTTTCAGATATTGTTAAAGAAGCTGATTTCATGCATCTGATTGCCATCTTTGGCATGTTTTTTTGACCAAAATGGGTACACTGTGAACTGAGGATGCTATAGGTACGTATGCCAAAATCCTCCGGATATGCACAACAATTGGATTTTAGATTTAGTTGGGCTAAAGAATTAGTAGAGCAACATATATGCTCAGATAATGGATATTTTCATTTTCAGAAGCTGATTTAGAGAACCTGATTGCCATCTTTGGCATGATTTTTTAACATAAAATGGGTTCACTTCCAAACTAAGTATGCTGCTAGCATACCAAAATCCTCCAAATCAGTACAACAACATGGCTGAACAAACCTTGTTTGCAGGTCATACAATGTCATCTAAGCATGTTATGTGCCAAAGTGGGGTTGGTCATACAATGCATGAACGACACGTATTAGTTGTTTGTGAGTATGCAATAGGGTGCAGCTATGATCAGGGCTCATATCAAGTGTAGTATTACGGACTGTCATCGTGGAAGGAAACCAATTTAATATAGAAGCCATACATGGAGCCAGAAAGAGGGATGGTAGAGAATGAGGATACACCAGGCCAACATAGCGGCATTTTCCTTAACTCTCTCTCATCCCTTCATTCTCTTCAACACATGCACACAAAGAGACATCAGCAACAACAGCAAGAGGGGGTTGGTCCAACAATAAGTATAGATTATAATAAACGAGATGTCTCTATTTGGGTTTCCAGATCTCCACTCCAGCCCTTTCTTTCTAATCACATCCCACTTAAGAAACATAGGCGAAATGCTTATAGACGACAGCCACAATGCAGACTCACAAACACTACTACGTGTCTTTCATGCATTCAAGACCATAATCTCTTTAAAAATACCAATTTAAAGACTTATCGAGGGTGGGACTTGGGATTGCTGCCCTATTAAATGGGCCATTTGTTCTTGTAGGAGTGCAAGCTGTGCCTTTAATGAAGTCATCTCCTCGTCCCGATTGGCACTTGAACTAGATTCACTTCGTCCGAATAGCCGCGAGGGGGTTGGTCCTAGCCCCATACCACGGACACGTCCATGCCTCTCCTTTCCCCTAACCTCGGTCAAGGCAACTCTCTGCCGGGTACGCCAATCTGTGGGTGCCGCCGTAGGGTCAGAATCTGAAGCGGAAGAGATTTCATCATACCTTCTCCGAGCATTAGTCTGTAAAAGAACATAACAATCAGAGTTAAAAGCAGATGAGATTTCGACTACTCATTAGATATTAGTTCACAAATTACCAGAATCCGTGCTGCCTCAGGGCTCGCATACGTCCCATCCTTCGATTTGTGGGTGGCATCGAAAAATTCAATGTCGCCAAACTCCGTAGGACCCCCCAAATCTTCTTCCTTTATATTAGTAAGATGAAATTGTAGCGCCCCGATTTCCGACACTGGGAAACCGTGACACGAGTCAAGACCTTTTCTTCAATAAGTCACAATACACTGAAAAACAGGAGAATTTAAAACTTTTTATTCAATACGCAATGTGTTACAAGTCTGAATACTGTACAACTGTAATACTTTACAATGGAGTTACAATATTGCCTTTACAATTCTAAGTATTACAACCTTCACATCTTACATCAGAGTACTTCTTAACTAATACAGAATCAATACATATTTTGCAGCGGAACTAAACTTAATACTGACTCCTTGCTTTCCTCGCCTTAAGTCCTCCTGAATATCGCTTTTGTACTTCGGCGATCCAGTACCTATGGAAGTGGGGACGTCAGTATTCACTGACGCTTAAAGGCTGATCATATAGCAGCGAATCTTCCAAACAATATACAAAATATAGCAATGGTGTAGTTTAAGTGTATGTGAGTGCTATGACTAGACTCTAATGTGATGTTTTCATAGAACTAGGATGCTCCTATTCTAATATCAGCAAGTCTCCGAAAGCAACATGCAGCCCATACTACATGCAACTCCATCTCAAGCCGTTTCTCCATATATAGGGATTTGAACCCGCGTTATGAATTCTAATTGCACACAACCTGTTCCTGACAACTACACGTGACTCGCGAGGCTGCAGATGTGGTCATGTGCCACTGTTGCATTTCGCTCGTGGTGTCTATGTTCGCCACCGTGACCCGGCTAACCGGACCTCACTCAAATTAGACGAACCCAATGTATCGGGCGTCATTCCAAAAATCACACTATAGGGTTTCGCAAGCGCAGGGTAGCGCAAAGCCTACCCTGTGGCACCCTCTGGGGTATCGCAAGCACAGGACTGCACAATGCATCCTGTGGCACCCCTAGCCACGGTACCTCAGGAATTAACAGAGCGAGATACGCAACCCGTGTCCTCAACTTGTGAGACGGCACCGTACGTATCCCTTTGACGGGAAGGTACAACCCAGTACACCACCTATGATCTGCCTCAAGGGACGAGTTAGTGTAAGGGGCCCCCTACAACTGACCCCTCTCTCCCGGCAAAAGGGTTTAAGTAAACTGATCCTTATAAGTCACTATCCTAGTGATGTCCCTGACTCGAACAATCCTAGGGATGACGATATTATAACACAACATGCTAGGCCTTAAATTAGGCTTCGCAAGACAACTCTACTAGGCCGCTCAACCTAGATTTACCAGAATCCTTCAGGACCCGGTTCGTGGCTCATCGATCCAAGACTTTGGCCGTTGCGAATATACACGCACGCCGCTACCCTAGACTTGGATTCTGTCTATACTCCGGTCCTCGATCAACCTGCCCTGGTTAAGATTCGACGGTACACAAGGAGCGAATCCTCCACAGTTCCTTAGGGTAGAAACATATGTCTTGATGGTCGATAGCCCTTAGGGTGGTAACATCACCCTAGACAGCACAACTAACTGTGTACTAGCTAACAAGCTATACACGAGTAATAACCACATACGAGCCAACTAAGCTACGTATGAAACAATAACTACCTACGAGCCAGGCGGGCCTCGTAGGAGATAACCACGTACATACCAGCCAAATAAGCCACGTATGAGACCAACAGTTACGCACGGGCCGGTCGGGCCGCGTACGAGACAATAACCTACATACGGGCCAGTCGAGCCACGTACGAGCACGACCGTGTGCAAACAACCATACAGGTAATCAATCCTAGAAGCAACCAAACGTGCTCACTAACAAACTTAATCTTCTACTATTAGAAGCAACAAAGGGATCTACTAGTAGTCTAAGATCGGTATTCTACTAAGGAAGAATCCGAAGGCGACATAACCGCCTTTATCGAATTAACTATCGCTAGTGGTCTTCCCGATCTTACTACTTCGACCTATAATGTCTTAGGCATGACATACACTCGTAGGCATCTTCCTAAAGTAATCCAATTACAAAGTAGAACTACTCACCATCACACTCCTAAGTATGAATATGATTAATGCTTGTGTTTTCATCGAGCTTAAGCATAAAAATCACTACGACCTAGACATAGAGTCTACTATAGTCAAGCGAGCATGAAAGCTTACTACTTATCTTGACTAATCACCATAACACGAGCATGGATAGATGACTAATATAACATACAATCATTCCAAGGTATAGTAGATATTCTAACATTACTCCTACAATGTTCTAATCATGTATTACTCTAGCATGGCATAGAATCCAACATAAATCACTACAACTAGCCATGGGTAGTTTCTTTACCCTAAGCATGAACATCCTAGTATGGGTATCCTTAACTTAATATGATCAATAATTTGCATGATCCCTACTTACTTAGCATGAATCATGGTCATTCACTAACATAGTATACACTTCTCTACCATTTATCTAGCATGGTATACAATTTGCATACAATTTAAACTAGCATGATATGCAAAATACTTACAATTAAGCTAGCATGATATATCGCTTTCCAACAATTAAACTAGCATGGTATATGATTTTATCATGGATCCTACAACACTCTAGGCACAATAAAATTTATCCAAACATGGTAGGAAACTCTTGGATTGAATCCTACACATTCTAAGCATAACTAAGTCACTAAACATAATAGGAAACTTTAGGAATGAATCCTACAAAATTCTAGCATAAGTGAGTTACTAAACATGATAGGTATTTTTTTTGAATGAGTCCTACAACATCCTAAACATAAAGCATGATGGGATAGTTTTAATAAACATCCTACAACTAATTAAGCATAGAATCATGGTAGGAAAAAGTCCTACAACCTCCTAAACATAAAGCATGATGGGATGATTTTAATAAACATCCTACAACTAATTAAGCATAGAATCATGGTAGGAAAAAGTCCTACAACCTCCTAAACATAAAGCATGATGGGATGATTTTAATAAACATCCTACAACTAATTAAGCATAGAATCATGGTAGGAAAAAGTCCTACAACCTCCTAAACATAAAGCATGATGGGATGATTTTAATAAACATCCTACAACTAATTAAGCATAGAATCATGGTAGGAAAAAGTCCTACAACCTCCTAAACATAAAGCATGATGGGATGATTTTAATAAACATCCTACAACTAATTAAGCATAGAATCATGGTAGGAAAAAGTCCTACAACCTCCTAAACATAAAGCATGATGGGATGATTTTAATAAACATCCTACAACTAATTAGCATAGAATCATGGTAGGATATTTTTAGCAAAAGTCCTACAACTAACTAAGCATGAACATGGCTTCTACTTATTTTTAGAAGCAAAGCTACAACTAACTAAGCATGGTAAACATGGTAGGATATTTTTAAAAGCAATCCTACAACTAACTAAGCATGGATATGGCTTCTAACTATTTTTAGAAGCAAAGCTACAACTAACTAAGCATGGTAAATGTGGTAGGATATTTTTAAAAGCAATCCTACAACTAATTAAGCATGAATATGGCTTCTAACATTTTTAGAAGTGGTCCTACAACATTAGTAGCATAAAAATGGCTTCTAACCATTTTTAGAAAAGATCCTACAACATGTGGAACATGAACATGGCTTCTAAATATTTTTAGAAGTAGTCCTACAACATTAGAAGCATAAATATGGCTTCTAACCATTTTTAGAAAAGATCCTACAACAATTTTACTACTACTACTACTCCTATTTTAATCAAAACATAATACACAATTATCTACTACTACTACTACTTCATTCTTATCAAGAGCACCACATACAACTTACTACTACTACTACTTTATTCACAACAAAATCACAACATACAACTATCTATTACTACTACTTCATTCACAATAAAATCACAACATACAACTATCTATTACTACTACTACTTCATTTTATTACATACTACTACTTATTATTTAGCATACTACTACTTAGTTGCTTACTAACCTTATTTATTACTAGTGGTAAAGAAGGGATTATTTTACTTTACTTTACTTCTAGTAAATAGAAAAGATAGCTACAACTAGTGATCAAAAATAAAAAGAAGATCTTTTTAATATCTACAACTAGTGTGATCAAATAAAGAAAAGGATCCTTTAAGCTACAACTAGTGTTTAAAATAAAAGAAGACCTTTTTATTAAGTTACAACTAGTGATAAAAAGAAAGATCTTTTTATTAAGCTACAACTAGTGATTAAATAAAAAGAAGATCTTTTTATTAAACTACAACTAGTGATTAAATAAAAAGAAAGATCTTTTTATTAAGCTACAACTAGTGATTAAAATAAAAAGAAGATCTTTTTATTAAACTACAACTAGTGATTAAATAAAAAGAAAGATCTTTTTATTAAGCTACAACTAGTGATTAAACAAAAAGAAGATCTTTTTATTAAACTACAACTAGTGATTAAATAAAAAGAAAGATCTTTTTATTAAGCTACAAATAGTGATTAAATAAAAAGAAAGATCTTTTTATTAAGCTACAACTAGTGATTAAACAAAAAGAAGATCTTTTTATTAAACTACAACTAGTGATTAAATAAAAAGAAAGATCTTTTTATTAAGCTACAACTAGTGATTAAATAAAAAGAAAGATCTTTTTATTAAGCTACAACTAGTGATTAAACAAAAAGAATATCTTTTTATTAAACTACAACTAGTGATTAAATAAAAAGAAAGATCTTTTTATTAAGCTACAACTAGTGATTAAATAAAAAGAAAGATCTTTTTAATTATTTCTACCACTAGTGTTTAGTAAAGAAAGAGAAGATCTTTTTGATTATTACATTAGTTCAATCAAGTCCTACAACCAACAATGGTTGTATTGTTCAACAATATGCAATATGTGAAGTTTTAGTCCAATGTCATACAAAAACAAACTACAATACTAAAGCTATGGTCTTTATGAGTTAGTAGTTTCTACTACTACCTTTCCTTCCTTTTCATTCAACAAAACAACATGACAACACTCCCAAAAGAAACAAAACAAGAAGGTGAGAAGAAGAAGAAGTCAAACACAAACAACAAACAAACAAACAAAGAAACAAACAAACAAAGAAAGAATCAAAGTGAAGAAACCCCCACCTTCTCTAACTTGTTGGAAGAACTAGCTTTGCTACCTTCTCCTTCCCCTAAGCTTCTTTTAGAATTCTTCTATTACCTACAAAACAAAACTCTCTAGTTAATTTGTTCTCTCTTTCTTTTCCTTTCCTTCTTTCTTTCTTTCTTTTGTTTTTCTAAAATGAGAGAAGGAGGTGAATGAGGGGGGGATTTATAGAAGAGAATGGAGGTGGTAAGTGCACCAAATGGCACAAAATACCCCCAAAAGAAGGGGCCGGCCATGCTCTAGGAGGGGGGGGAGGTATGGTGTAGACTAGTGAGGTGGAAGGATAAGGGTTCTAGAAAGGGTTTAGTTCTAATCTTATGCATACACTCCTCCTTAAACCTTCTAATCAAACCCTAATTCTCTAATTAAGTAGCCATGACAAACATAAGTATATTATCCTAAAGTACATACTATATACTAGGTATAATATACTAAGTACCATACAATTATGTGTATGTGTACATGTATGTGTATACAAAATCTTCTTATAAAATTCTCATAAAATTCCCAAAAATAATTTAATTTGGAAATAAATTTTCTTGTTACTTCGGAGAGTCGTGCTACCAATTTGATGCGCTTTGGATGCGCATCGACCGATAGACGTGCGTAGGCACTGTTTGTGGGCAACCCGGCGAAAATCGCCAAAATAGTCCGATTTTGGAGTTAAAATAAAATAATAATAAAATAATAATAAAATAATAATTTATATGAGTTAATATCCGTCCGGGATATTACAGAAATGGTTATAAACAAATAACTGTAAGTAAAAAATGTTCAATACGATTGCGCCTACCAATTCTTCCCGAACCAGAGCAAAGCTCTGTGTACCAGCGGTGTGCAACACTAGCTGCTTTGACCGACTGACAACACCCACCTCCGCCCTTTTCTGTACATGCCACAAATGAAGTTAGCAGAAAAATTCATTAGAGTAGCCATACAACCACATACTCATTAGATTTTTGTGCCTTTAATGTAAATACCTGACCGATCGCCGAACTCCAGTAGTGCACAAGGAATTGCCAATCTGAAGGCTCCACATTTTCTGGCACATTCCCTTCATTCTCCGCCTCTGAAAGGTCTTTGTCAAAAAAACTTCGCCTTCAAGTCACTCTTGTAGTCCCTCCACTTTTTGGAGAGTGACTTTTCAACCCAAGGCATAAGGGAGTCGGCGAACGAGATGTATTGCTGCAAAATTTATTACCCATCACTAAAAATACATATTTCAATAATATATTTGCGCCTACCAATTATTTATTTTAGATGGAAAATACCTTGATTGTCGTAATTGCAGTGGCCTTTGTCGTGGTTGGCACCTTCGGCCAACTCTCGTATGACAAAGGAACTATCCGTGGGTTCCTCGCTATAACCCCAATAAAGGAAGAAAATTTGTTGGCATTATCGCCAACCGGTTGCCCGACACCGTTTGCCTCCACCACTATCATTTCGTCATTCTTAAGTCTCCAAACATTCGTCATCTTAGTTCGCCCATGATGTTTTTTTGACAGTGGGCGGCGTGCTACCCTCACCCTCATCTGTTTGACAGCCACTATTATGTAGTGGCTGCTCATCCCCATGGCTCTCGTTGCCATCATTTATATTTATCCTCTTTCCATGCCTCGGCATATTGTACCTGTCAAGAATTCAATAACTTCCTTACAGTGAACCAATTGTTGTGCATATCCGGAGGATTTTGGCATACAGCTATAGCATCCTTAGTTCACAGTGAACCCATTTTGGTCAAAAAAACATGCCAAGATGACAATCAGATGCATGGGATAAGCTTCATTAACAGTAAAAGAAAATGAGGATGCTAGCAGCATACTTAGTTTGGAAGTGTACCCATTTTATGTTAAAAAATCATGCCTAGGATGGCAATCAGGTTCTCTAACAGTATCTGAAAATGAAAATATCCATTATCTGAGCATATATGTTGCTCTACTAAATCTTTAGCCCAACTAAATCTAAAACCCAATTGCTGTACGTATCCGGAGGATTTTGGCATACGTACCTATAGTATCCTCAGTTCACAGTGAACCCATTTTGGTCAAAAAAACATGTCAAGCTGACAATCAGATGCATGAAATAAGCTTTATTAACAGTAAAAGAAAATTAGGGTGCTAGCAGCATACTTAGTTTGGAAGTGTACCCATTTTTTTGTTAAAAAATCATGCCAAAGATGGCAATCAGCTTCATTAACAGTATCTGAAAATGAAAATTTCCATTATCTGAGCATATATGTTGCTCTACTAGTTCTTTAGCCCAACTAAATCTAAAACCCAATTATTGTGCATATCCGGAGGATTTTGGCATACAGCTATAGCATCCTCAGTTCACAGTAAACCCATTTTGGTCAAAAAAACATGCCAAGCTGACAATCAGATGCATGAGATAAGCTTCATTAATAGTAAAAGAAGAAGAGGATGCTAGCAGCATACTTAGTTTGGAAGTGTACCCATTTTATGTTAAAAAATCATGCCTAGGATGGCAAATAGGTTCTCTAACAGTATCTGAAAATGAAAATATCCATTATCTGAGCATATATGTTGCTCTACTAAATCTTTAGCCCAACTAAATCTAAAACCCAATTGCTGTACATATCCGGAGGATTTTGGCATACGTACCTATAGCATCCTCAGTTCACAGTGAACCTATTTTGGTCAAAAAAACATGCCAAGCTGACAATCAGATGCATGAAATAAGCTTTATTAACAGTAAAAGAAAATTAGGGTGCTAGCAGCATACTTAGTTTGGAAGTGTACCCATTTTTTTGTTAAAAAATCATGCCAAAGATGGCAATCAGCTTCATTAACAATATCTGAAAATGAAAATTTCCATTATCTGAGCATATATGTTGCTCTACTAATTCTTTAGCCTAACTAAATCTAAAACCCAATTGTTGTGCATATCCGGAGGATTTTGGCATACAGCTATACCATCCTCAGTTCACAGTGAACCCATTTTGGTCAAAAAAACATACCAAGCAGACAATCAGATGCATGAGATAAGCTTCATTAACAGTATAAAAAGAAGAGGATGCTAGCAGCATACTTAGTTTGGAAGTGTACCCATTTTATGTTAAAAAATCATGCCTAGGATGGCAAATAGGTTCTCTAACAGTATCTGAAAATGAAAATATCCATTATCTGAGCATATATGTTGCTCTACTAATTCTTTAGCCCAACTAAATCTAAAACCCAATTGTTGTACATATCCGGAGGATTTTGGCATACGTACCTATAGCATCCTCAGTTCACAGTGAACCCATTTTGGTCAAAAAAACATGCCAAGATGACAATCAGATGCATGAGATAAGCTTCATTAACAGTAAAAGAAAATGAGGATGCTCGCAGCATACTTAGTTTGGAAGTGTACCCATTTTTTGTTAAAAAATCATGCCAAAGATGGCAATCAGCTTCATTAACAGTATCTGAAAATGAAAATTTCCATTATCTGAGCATATATGTTGCTCTACTAATTCTTTAGCCCAACTAAATCTAAAACCCACTTGTTGTACATATCCGGAGGATTTTGGCATACAGCTATACCATACTCAGTTCACAGTGAACCCATTTTGGTAAAAAAAACATGCCAAGATGACAATCAGATGCATGAAATAAGCTTCATTAACAGTAAAAGAAGATGAAAATTTCCAGTATCTAAGCATATATTTTTCTATTCATTCTTCATCCCAACTAAACCATTCATGTTAAGAAAATCAAGATGCATAATCTGAAAAAACATGCTTTTTTTTAAAAATAAGGAAAATGAAGAGATGATACCGAAGAGAGAGAGAGAGAGAGAGAGAGCGGGGCGAGGAGCGCGGGGGCGTAGGAGATAGAGAGAGAGCGGGGCGACACGGTGGTTTCCGATCGCCGATTCACCTCCAAATAGAGAGAGAGAGGAGGGAAATCGAAAATGACAAAGGGAAGAAGGGACGATGACGAAAGGTCGAAGGCTGTCGAAGAGGACGAAGCGGCGGAGGCAAACGCGCGGGAAGTGGAGCGAGGAAGGAGGGAAAACAAAGCGCCCCCCCTTTTTTTTTGGAGTTTGGGAAAATGGCGAGCGAAAGATTGGGGTTGCGCGGGATTTATCGCAGCTTATTCATCGGCGTTTCAATTAGACACGCTGGTGAATGTGTTGGTATATTCTCCGGCGTTTATTATTAAAACGCCGGTGAATAATACACTTCACTGGCATTTTACACAGGCATTTTAAAATAAAACGCCGGTGAATACGAAGATTGCCCGGCGGTTTAAAGTGACCGCCGGTGTATAACCTCCCCATCTGGCACCCCATTCCTATTCGCTCCCTACCCCGGCTCTACTAGTAAAACGCCGGGGAATATTCGCCGGTAAATCGAGTATCTTTTGTAGTGAGTATATGTTGAAAAATAATTATAAATTGGGATATAAATGTCCATGTTTCCATAAGTGTATATATATATATATATATATATATATATATATATATATATATATATATATATATAACATTGGGGGGGGGGGGAGGAATGTGTTTTGTGAGTTTAGATCTGGACCTTTGATTTTGGGGGGATTGAAGGAGAGCCACTTGATTGCTTTCTTTGTTTTTTATTATATAGATATACTAAATTTGCCAGTGGGCACGTGCCTACGGCACGTCTTCGAAACGATACAACACACGAAAAGCCTTGTAAACAGTAAAACAACAATTATGTATCTCAAGTTTGAATAATATGACAATAATTAGTTGTAAATAAAAGTCCATGTTTCCATTAGTATATGTTGAAAAATAATTATAAATGGGGGTGTAAGATTCAACTTCTTAGAACTTTAAGAGTGAAAAATAATGAAATTTAACTATTGAAGAGATATTTGCTATTTTCAATATAACATGTGCAATAAAAAAAAACATAAAAATTCTAAAAATTTTACAAACCTTAAATCTTAAAATCTAAATTTCTAAGTAAATAAAGAAAGAATGGGAAAGAGAGAGAGGGAGGGAAAGAAATAAAGAGAGAAATATGAAAAAGTGGACAGAAGAGAGAGTAGTAATAAAGTAATGAGTTTTTTTTGTTTTGGGGGAAAAAAATTGGTTTTGGGGTTTGAAATTTTGGGGAAAAAATGTGTTTTGTGAGATTGGATCTGAGCCTTTAATTTTGGGGGGATTGAAGGTGAACTACTTGATAGCTTTCTTTGTGTTTTATTATATACTAGGTTTGCCTGTGGACACGTGTCTACGGCACGTTTCCGTGAACGATGCAGCATATAAAAGGGCCAGTAAAAAGTTAAATATATGCACGTCTTCGTGAAGATTGATTTATATAGATGTGTATTTGTAATGCCCTGATTTTTCATTTCATGGAAATTCCTTTTTATTTTGCTTGTAGTGTGCACGTGCAATATTTTGGTAAATATTTTCTTCAAAGATGAGTAAGGATATTTTAATATGTGCTTTTAATTATTTTATACAAAAGCCTTCTTTTAATTAGACAAAAATCCCTTTCTTTTAAAAGCCCAAAGCTAATTTAATTTATTATTTTTATAATGATTATTTTGGCCCATAAACTAAAGCCCATGGACTATTTTTATACGACTTGTAATGTAGAATACAAAACAAAAGTTTATTTTTTTTTATAAAATAAAATGTACAATTTTTGGACCTAGTTGCATGCACGTGCACTACACGTACACGTGCAATATGCACATTCCTAGTAGGCCGGTTGTAACCTTTTTGGAGGGAAATCAAAATTTGAGTGGTGATCATGGTGTGGTGGTTACTTGGTTGTGGGTAGTTAATGCAACTCCTACTTTCATCATAGCCCTCCATCTTACAACCAACTACTTGATCCTAGCCCTCCAATCCATCAAGATTTTAGTATAAATACCCCCCCCCCCCCCCCCGTGGCTAGTTATTCTTGTGCAAAATTATTCTCTTCCAAAACCTATAGTTCAATTATACTATCTAGTAGTGATTTTGTGAGTTAAAAGATTAAGAGAGCGTGGGATTGTGCTTGCAACATCAAGGGGAGGCCGGCTACATCAAGGAAGAGGGAGCATTCGGTTGGGTACTTGAAGGCTTGGGTGCACGTATTCAAGGAGGAGCCATTCGTCGCAAGGACATTCCTCTAGGGATTTGCTAGTTGTAATTTTTCTCTCCATACAAGGTGGGTAAATTTTCCCTATTTCTAACACAGGAATGCATGCTAGATTTAATTAGCAAAATAATGCATGAAAATGATTAATAAGAATGCACATTTAATTGAAAAGATGATCTCTAATTGATTGAATTGTTGATATGCAAATTATGTGTGTTGCTATTAGTAAAATTCAAGATTGTGTGCAATACGAATATGGCTATAAATTGTGTGAAGAAACCTTTGTTAGTAGCATGAAAAGTTATGTGCAAGATCAGTATATTGACTATGTCGCTTTATGTGCTAAATTGAAAATTTTGTTATGATGTCGTAACGAATAAAATTACGATACAATTGTTATGTTCGTGGAATAAATAAGAGTAGAAAATTGGTATAGAGATTAATGAAATTATAATGTCGGAAAAGAATGTATTAGTGGATTGATAGGATAAAAGTTATGTTGAAATGCTCTGTGCTATACATAATGAGGAAAATATGAATGAATGAAAAAGAACTAAAGACGTTTAGAGAAGTGGAAATTGCCTGTACAGTCGACCGAGCATGTGAACAGCCGACTGATATGAACGACAGTCGACTTCCCCATAAATGATATTCAGATTCCGAACGCTGCGGAATAGTCGACTGGCCGTGTGCAGCAGTCGACTCTTCTGAGCGATTATTGAAGAACCTTCTTTGGCTGAACGAGTCGACTGGATGAGTTCTAAGTCGACTGTTCAGAGTACCTTTTGACATCTCAGAAATTCTACGAATTGTTTTATGATAAAAATTGTGAATCTTATGTTGAATATTGGGTGTGACAGTAAACTCTATTTGTCTTTGCATGAATTATTATGGAGTGAATCATTTATTTGGATTTATGAAAGTTATAATTGTGGAACTATGAACATGAAAAAGAAAATCCATGATGATCATGAAGAAAATGAACTCATGAGTGGAAATACTCAAATTGGAAATTGTGGATTTGAAATTGAAACAAAAGAGTAGCTAAGTCTCCCCCGACATTTGGAAAGAAATGAAATGAAATATTGAAAAGAAAGACCAAGGTTGGTCATGTTTGAATGAATGAATAAGTCCGGTATAGTGGAGAGGCTAACTCTAGAGCTTTGATTTTGTTCATGATTTTAATAAAACCTAAGGATTAGTACATAGTGAAGACGTGATGAAAGTAAGAGAAAAACATTGAGTATGAGGGCCATTGGATAGCGGCGAGAGCGTATCCCAGGATGTCCCATGAGTCTGGGCGAGGATACTGCTCTAGAGTACCATCTCGGTGTATAATGATCGTCGGTTGAATAAACTGACGTACCCACAGTCTTATATGCAGGTAAATGACATGATAAAGATTAAAGAAGAACAGATGCTTAAAGATTATTCAATGTTGTTGTACATTTGTTTCATTGTTGTAAAGTGTACTTCCGCTGTGCAGTGTAAATTGTAATGTATTCATGTAAACTCTGATGTAAAGTGAAAAGTTCAAATTTCCTTGTAAAATTGTACTAAAGGAAGCGGAAAGATCTTGTAGAACATCTCGAATTCAGTGTATTTGGGATTCGGGGCGTTACAAAGTGGTATCAGAGCCACGCTTTCCATACTTGTACAAATTTATAAGGAACGACACCCTAGAAGAGGACATTAGAGTGTGTGTTTGAGTCTAGAGATTTAAATGTAAGTGACTTACATTTGTGTTGCTCTATGACTTATGCTTCTTCCTCTCTATTTCTAAGATGGCTGACCACTTCGACCCTGCTGGAAATGACGACTGGCATATCATTGAGGAAGAGTACCATCCTGGACAGGCAGATTTCGAGGACGAGTACTATCCAGGGAAAGCAGATTCTGATGGAGAAGAATGGCCTGAATCCCGAGAGATCACCCCACCTCCGGATTCATCCGATGACTCTTCTTTTGACGAAGAAGAAGAACCAGTTCCAAATGGTCTTGCGATATCTCTTCAGAAGCAAGTAGAGACACTGCGAGAGAGAGTCTGATTATTGGAGGCTCAGCTAGCAAAGCGCAAGGACGACTATTCTGTTCTCAGTCATCGTATATGGGAACTCGAGAAGAGGAAGAATTTGACCGATGTGCTGAAGGGTGAAGTTGATGAACTACGGGGAGAACTTCGAGAAGCGAAGAGAAACCGTAGGAGTTAGACTGTTGTAGCTTCTACTGTTTTCATTCTGATGTCAAGAAATGTTTTTCAATTCGAATGTATAAATTTTGAAATTCAATGAAATGGAAATATTGACTTGAAAGATCATGTTTCATACTTCGAATTTGATGGACCTTTTACATCAGAATTTGGAATGAAAGCTGTTGTGTTGTTCGATACTGGATCCTCTCATACTTTTGTGTGTCCTAAATTTGCTAAAGTGTTGGGAGTTGAACCGAAGATTTTTCCAGGCAAGATCTTAGCAGTAGCTACTCCATCAGGGGAAACTTTAACCACTGATCGGTATTATGCTGATTGTGAGATCGTAATTGGAGATCGAATCTTTGGGATTGATCTGATCGAGCTGACTATCTTGGGAGTCGATGTTATCATTGGCATTGATTGGATGTCGGTGTACAGTGCAAGCATCGAGTGTAAGACCAAGACGGTAACAGTGAAGGCTCCAGGTGGACCTAAAGTCACTTTCCAAGAGAAGAAGAAGTGTTCTAGGCTGGTGGCAGCTATCCGCAAGGAAGAGATTCCTGTGAAAGTGCAAGGGATTCCTGTGGTTCGGGACTATCCGATTGTGTTCTTGAATGATTTTCCTGGGTTACCCCCGCATCGTGATGTAGAGTTCAGCATCACTGTTTAACCAGAAAGTGCACCCATTTCTAAGGCACCGTATAGGATGGCTCCAGTGGAACAGGATGAGGTGAAATGGCAGATTGAAGAACTGTTGGAGAAAGGTTTTATTCAATCTAGTGCGTCACGTTGGGGAGCACCAGTGCTTTTGGTAAAGAAGAAGGATGGATCAATGAGAATGTATATCGATTACCGGGAGCTGAATAAGGTCACTGTTTAGAATAAGTATCTTATACCTCGAATTGATGATTTGTTCGATCGTCTACAAGGAGCAGCTATTTTCTCCAAAATAGATCTTCGATCAGGATATCACCAAGTTCGAGTGAAAGCTGAAGATGTGCACAAAACTGCATTTAGAACTCGACATGGGCATTACGAATTCTTAGTTATGCCATTTGGAGTGACGAATGCACCCGCAATCTTCATGGATTTGATGAACAGAGTTCTGAGACCGTTTATTGATTCTTTCGTCGTGGTGTTTATCGACGATATTCTCGTGTACTCCAAGTCAGAGGAGGAGCACACCGAGCATCTGGCAATAGTTTTGAAGAAGCTGGAAGAGCAGAAGTTGTATGCCAAGTTATCCAAGTGGGATTTCTGAAAATCTGAAGTGGCATTCCTAGGTCACATACTTTCTAAGGAAGGAGTGGCAACTGACCCTCAGAAGATAGAGGCAGTGAGAGATTGGGCTGGGCCTACTACAATGAAGGAAGTCAAAAGTTTTCTTGGAATGACTGGATACTACAGAAGATTCATTCAAGGTTATGCTCAGATAGCCGTGCCACTTACTGGACTGACCAAGAAGAATGTGAACTTCAAGTGGACTGAGCAATGTGAGGCGAGCTTTCAGGAGTTGAAAGAGAAGCTGACTACTGCACCTATTTTGGCTTTGCCTAGAGCAGGTGTTGAGTATGATGTTTATAGCGATGCTTCACATCGTGGGCTTGGTTGTGTCTTAATGCGAGAAGGAAGAGTAATCGCTTATGGGTCTAGGTAACTACGACCGCATGAGAAGAATTACCCGACTCATGATCTAGAGTTGGCTGCGATTATCTTTACCCTGAAGTAATGGAGGCACTACGTGTACGGTGAGAAGTTGAACATGTACACGGACCACAAGAGCTTGAAGTACATATATCAGCAGAGGGATCTGAATTTGAGGCAGCGGAGATGGTTGGAAGTGCTTGAGGACATGCGACCTGAGATCAAGTATCATCCTGGAAAAGCTAATGTTGTTGCTGATGCACTTAGTCGCAAGAGCAGTTTAGCCAGTTTGATTACAACTCAGAAGCATCTGATCAAGGAATTGGACCGAGCAGGTATAGAAGTTGTCTTGCAAGGATTGGGAGCATCTTTGGCTCAGTTGAGGCTTCAGCCTACTTTGAATGGAAGGATCATTGCAATTCAGGAGGTTGATGCTGATATTTTGGAGATGAAGGAGCAGGTTGGTGCTGGCAGGTTGCCCGGATTTCAAATCAAGGATGGAGTGCTGTGGTTCGGAGATAGGCTATGTGTTCCAAATCAGGCGGACCTGAAAGAGAGTATTCTTCAGGAGGCGCATGCTACTCTTTTGTCGGTACATCCTGGGAGTACTAAGATGTACAAAGACATCAAACAACATTTCTGCTGGTCAGGTTTGAAGCGGGATGTGGCTGAATTTGTGGCAAAGTGTGAGGTTTGTCAGCAAGTCAAGGCCGAAAATCATAGACCCGGAGGTCTATTACAACCGTTACCTATTCCGGAATGGAAGTGGGATAACATCAGTATGGACTTCATCACGGGATTGCCTAAGAGTTCTAAAGGCAATGATGCAATTTGGGTTATAGTCGATCGACTGACCAAGTCCGCTCACTTTTTGGCGATGAAACTCACTGCTTCGATGGACAAGTTAGCTTAGTTGTATGTCAGCGAGATCGTCAGGCTTCATGGTGTTCCGTCAACTATTATGTCTGATCGAGATGTGAGGTTTACTTCACATTTCTTGAGGAGTCTTCAGACAGCTTTGGGTACCAAGACAGATTGCAGCACTGCTTTTCATCCGCAAACCGATGGGCAGACCGAGAGAGTCAACCGTATTCTTGAGGATATGCTTCGGTGTTGTATACTAGACTTTGAGGCAGTTGGGAAAGGCATTTACCTTTGGTAGAGTTTGCCTACAACAACAGTTTTCAGGCTAGCATCAGGATGGCACCGTACGAAGCTTTGTACGGCAGGAAGTGCAGAACGCCTGTTTGTTGGTTTGAAGTTGGGGAGCGTCAGTTGTTTGGTCCTGAGCTTGTGCAGAAAACCTCTCAGAAGATTGTTCTGATCAGGAAAAGGTGGGTAGAAGCTCAGAGCAGGCAGAAAAGCTATGCAGACAACCGGAGAAGGGACCTTGAGTTTGAGGTTGGTGACTTCGTCTTTTGAAAGTATCACCAGTGGAGGTGTGGTTCGATTTGGCAAAGGCGGGAAGTTAGCCCCGAGGTTTATAGGCCCGTATAAGATATTGAAAAGGATCGGGAAGACTGCTTACTGGCTTGAATTACCGGAAGAGTTATCCCAGGTGCACAATGTTTTTCATGTGTCTATGCTGAGAGGTTATATTCCAGATCCGAGTCATCATTTGCCTGAAGTGTCGGAAGGTTTGCAGTTGGATCTGAATTACATCGAGTCTCCTGTCGAGATTGTTGATCGTCGAGAGAAAGTCTTGAGGAATAAGACGATACCGATGGTCAAGGTAGTCTGGAGAAACCACTTGGTTGAAGAGGATGTTGAAGGACTATCCTGAGCTTTTTGCTTGATTGTATCTTTGTTTCTTTTATTCTTGTTGTGAGTGTTGTATTTTAGTTTTTCACTCTTGACTGTAGTTCTGGGGATGGAACTATTCTAAGGAGGGAGTGTTGTAATGCCCTGATTTTTCATTTAATGAAAATTCTTTTTTATTTTGCACGTAGTGTGCACGTGCAATATTTTTGGTAAATATTTTCTTCAAAGATGAGTAAGGATATTTTAATATGTGCTTTTAATTATTTTATACAAAAGCCTTCTTTTAATTAGACAAAAAACCCTTTCTTTTAAAAGCCCAAAGTTAATTTAATTTATTATTTTTATAATGATTATTTTGGCCCATAAACTAAAGCCCATGGACAAATTTTATATGACTTGTAATGTAGAATACAAAACTAAAGTTTATTTTTTTTATAAAATAAAATGTACAATTTTTGGACCTAGTTGCATGCACGTGCACTACACGTACACGTGCAATATGCACATTCCTAGTAGGCGGTTGTAACCTTTTTGGAGGGAAATCAAAATTTGAGTGGTGATCATGGTGTGGTGGTTACTTGGTTGTGGGTAGTTAATGCAACTCCTACTTTCATCATAGCCCTCCATCTTACAACCAACTACTTAATCCTAGCCCTCCATTCCATCAAGATTTTAGTATAAATACCCCCCCCCCCCCCATGGCTAGTTATTCTTGTGCAAAATTATTCTCTTCCAAAACCTATAGTTCAATTATACTATCTAGTAGTGATTTTGTGAGTTAAAAGATTGAGAGAGTGTGGAATTGTGCTTGCAACATCAAGGGGAGGCCGGCTACATCAAGGAAGAGGGAGCATTCGGTTGGGTACTTGAAGGCTTGGGTGCACGTGTTCAAGGAGGAGCCATTCGTCACAAGGACATTCGTCTAGTTGTAATTTTTCTCTCCATACAAGGTGGGTAAATTTTCCCTATTTCTAACACAGGAATGCATGCTAGATTTAATTAGCAAAATAATGCATGAAAATGATTAATAAGAATGCACATTTAATTGAAAAGATGATCTCTAATTGATTGAATTGTTGATATGCAAATTATGTGTGTTGCTATTAGTAAAATTCAAGATTGTGTGCAATACGAATATGGCTATAAATTGTGTGAAGAAACCTTTGTTAGTAGCATGAAAAGTTATGTGCAAGATCAGTATATTGACTATGTCGCTTTATGTGCTAAATTGAAAATTTTGTTATGATGTCGTAACGAATAAAATTACGATACAATTGTTATGTTCGTGGAATAAATAAGAGTAGAAAATTAGTATAGAGATTAATGAAATTATAATGTCGGAAAAGAATGTATTAGTGGATTGATAGGATAAAAGTTATGTTGAAATGCTCTGTGCTATACATAATGAGGAAAATATGAATGAATGAAAAAGAACTAAAGACGTTTAGAGAAGTGGAAATTGCCTGTACAGTCGACCGAGCATGTGAACAGCCGACTGATATGAACGACAGTCGACTTCCCCATAAATGATATTCAGATTCCGAACGCTGCAGAATAGTCGACTGGCCGTGTGCAGCAGTCGACTCTTCCGAGCGATTATTGAAGAACCTTCTTTGGCTGAACGAGTCGACTGGATGAATTCTAAGTCGACTGTTCAGAGTACCTTTTGACATCTCAGAAATTCTATGAATTGTTTTATGATAAAAATTGTGAATCTTATGTTGAATATTGGTTGTGACAGTAAACTCTATTTGTCTTTGCATGAATTATTATGGAGTGAATCATTTATTTGGATTTATGAAAGTTATAATTGTGGAACTATGAACATGAAAAAGAAAATCCATGGTGATCATGAAGAAAATGAACTCATGAGTGGTAATGCACAAATTGGAAATTGTGGATTTGAAATTGAAACAAAAGAGTAGCTAAGTCTCCCCCGGCATTTGGAAAGAAATGAAATGAAATATTGAAAAGAAAGACCAAGGTTGGTCATGTTTGAATGAATGAATAAGTCCGGTATAGTGGAGAGGCTAACTCTAGAGCTTTGATTTTGTTCATGATTTTAATAAAACCTAAGAATTAGTACATAGTGAAGACGTGATGAAAGTAAGAGAAAAACATTGAGTATGAGGGCCATTGGATAGCGGCGAGAGCGTATCCCAGGATGTCCCATGATGAGTCTGGGCAAGGATAATGCTCCAGAGTACCGTCCCGGTGGCGACGCTCGTGGGATGTTTGAAGACTACGGGTGGTGTCATGTCTATGGTAGGAGCTGAATTACCACAGGATGTCTGCATGATGAGTCATGTCAGCGATGGGATTCCCTCCAGGGCGCTTAGACATGAGTTCGTAGGTCAGAAAACCTAGGATACTTACCATAGTTACATTCGTAGATTAAGTCATGACGAGGGATTGAACCCTACAAAGTTGAAGAACGATTAAGGGCTTGCCCTCGGACTTATGTAGTATGGGATGCATAGAATCCGAACAAGTGCGCATTAGTATCATATAATATAAATAAATGCATTAAGGACTAAGTGCACGATCACAACACGACATCAATAGGGTAGTCCCATTAGTTTGATATGTGACAAGTTTGTGTTTGCTAAATATGGAAAATAAGTTATACTATTTCCGGCATAGAGAGGATGGCCGTGTATAATGATCGTCGGTTGAATAAACTGACGTACCCACAGTCTTATATGCAGGTAAATGGCATGATAAAGATTAAAGAAGAACAGATGCTTAAAGATTATTCAATGTTGTTGTATATTTGTTTCATTGTTGTAAAGTTTACTTCCGCTGTGTAGTGTAACTTGTAATGTATTCATGTAAACTCTAATGTAAAGTGAAAAGTTCAAATTTCCTTGTAAAATTGTACTAAAGGAAGCAGAAAGATCCTATAGAACATCTCGAATTCAGTGTATTTGGGATTCGGGGCGTTACAGTAATTGACTAAGACATTGATGTATTTTGAAATAAGTTGTTTATTGGTTTATGTCTTGTAGGATCATTTGTTAGGAGCTCGGGAATGAAAAAAAGTACTGTAAATCTACAACAATAGTGGATCGAAATCAGTTGCTACGTGTGACTTAAATATAAGAGATTTCAAACTACATGAGTAGTAATTCAGTTGGTAATGCAGTTATCACCTCAAACAGCATAAGTTAATTCCCCGTTGTCATATTTTCATGTAGTTAACCATGTATGATTTTAAAAGAGGTTAAAAAAATGAGAGAGAGAGAGAGAGAGAGAGAGAGAGAGAGAGAGAGAGAGAGAACTTGTTGTGATGTATATGTAAAGACTTTTTGTTAAATGTGATCAAGTACAATATATTTAGTGTCGAAATACTGGAAAGCCTATTGCATATTTGATCTGAAACAGGCTTGTTAGCCCCAATTTTTTGATATATTTAAGTGAATGAGATATTCAACATGTTTTTTTTTATAACTTACATCAAAACACATAAGCCCAACTATCAGGCATTTCAAACATTAAGAGAACATGAAGATTGCAGATGGATTGACGACTCAACCAGCGAAAAATCATTATAATGAAAAATGAATCAATCAAGTCAAAACCAATGGTCATTTCTATTGTAGAATACTAATAAAAATTTTAGTAAAAATTTTGACAGTCTCCCTTAAAATATTAGGCCTTTTACAGTAATTCCTTACGGAATTCTACTAACAATTAAAAATATAACATCACAGCAGTTAATATCAATCCTCCCCAGGCCAATCTAAGCAACATTACACAGACACAATATATATAAGGCTCTGGGTGCAAAAATCTTGATATGATGCAAGATACAAAATTAAAAACAACGATTTCGTTTAAAAACGTAATGGATTTGTAGGAATTTTAGTAAAAATTTCGACAGAACCTCCGCTAAAATATTAGCCCTTTTACAGCAATTTCTTACGGAATTCTTCTAACAATTAAAAATATAACATCACATGCAGTTAATATCAATCCTCCCCAGGCCAATCCAAGCAATATCACACAGGCATCATATATATTAGGGTATGGGGGCAAAAATATTCATATAATGCAAGATATAAAATAAAAACCAAAATTTTGTTTGAAAACATAATGAATTTTTAGAAAAACACTTGAAAAACAACACAGAACCCAATACTCCACAACTTTGCGGGGACGGATTTTAACATCACTATATTATATTGTCATCCTATACAGATACTTACATCATCTTCCAAAATCCTAAATATTGCACAAATTTACATAATCTCTTATTCTACATAACTTAAGGGAACAAAATATACAACTAATACATTATCAACCAACCCTACTAAAAAAAATTTACAGGGTTGTTACAATAGGGATCAATCACAAAGCTTTGAGTCTTCAATATGGGACGAAACAGTGAGCTTACACAAACAGCAAGAGTTTTTCAAGAATCAATCAAAACCAAGGATAATTAAGGAAATAAAAAGTAAGAGTATGTAGGAAAAATTATTCTCAAACCAATACCTTTCAGATTGGATGATGTACAAAAGAGATTGCCTTCAAACTCGACGGTTTGAACCCAATATATCTACATAATAAAGCTTACTATTAGCACCCAAAATGAAAGTAAGCTATCAATGAAAACATCATCAACAGAACTCAAAATGCCTGGAAACAACATAAAAATGCATGGAAACAACATAAAAATATATTAGAATTTTCAGGAACAATATAAGCAGAGCTCAATAAGCCTGGAAACAACATAAACAGAGCTGAAAATGCTTATAAAGAGCATAAACAGAGCTCAATACACCTGGAAACAACACTATATATGGCTCAAAATGCTCATAAACCTAGTAGTGTAATATGAACACAGTCATAACAAAATTAGTGTAATATCATCACATTGTAATCTCATAGTGAAGCATAGTAGTGTGATCAACTGCTTG
Organism: Hemerocallis citrina; assembly: GCA_017893485.1. Lineage (NCBI taxonomy): Eukaryota > Viridiplantae > Streptophyta > Magnoliopsida > Asparagales > Asphodelaceae > Hemerocallis > Hemerocallis citrina. Next base: position 206,605,228 of record CM030359.1, read on the forward strand.
TAAATATAGCTAAAAATGCCTGGAAACGACATAAGAATAGCTTAGAATTCTAGTGAGGAAGAGGTTGGGAATTCTAGTCCTAGTTAATCCTTGATTCTTCTAAGCTCTTGTTTAACTGAGAGAGAGAGAGAGAGAGAGAGAGAGAGAGAGAGACCAAGACCTGTGTGTATTTATTAACCTTAATTGTAAGCAGAACCAAGCCATATAAAACCCATGGAGTACTTGTTACCTATCACAGTCTTTTACCAACTACCATCTGAGCTACAACTTAGTAAACGTACTAACTTAGTTTTGTGATTTGTGTCAATTACATAGAGGAAATAGAACTACATGAAATTGGAAGGAAATAAGGGTGTATATATGCATCCATTTTGAAGTTAGGTTGGTGTAAAAGAAACTCGTTTTTTAATGGTACACATGAACAATTTTTTTGTAAGGAATTAAATTCAAGATAAACCATTATCTTTATCATTTTCAAAAGTTTTTCTACCAAATGAATTAAGTAGATGAACATCATCAAACGTAGACCAACTAATTATGCAAACAGCCGAGGGGCAAAGAGAAACGGAAACAGACGGAAAAGAAATGAAAAAAAATGAGAATCTCTAAGGTAAATTATATAAAAGAGAAACTATCTCTTTGCACTATAGATCTAAACACACTGATTGAAAAACTCTTTTTCCTCTTTGAACTCAAAGACTCTAGAGAGCAATACAATATGGTAAACTATGTCCCACTAAATACTGCAACAAAGCATCAAGCCGAAAATATAGTATAATTCAACAGTGTATTAATTTTCGGTATACCAAGGTTAGGTTTACTAACAGTGTTACCAAAAATTAGGCATAGTATGAACCAGCAGGCTCTAGTCCTGAACTCTCTTGATCTAAGCCTCCTACCCCATCATAGCAGTTCTCAATTAATCGCCGATGCATACTAAAAAATATAATGAACCTTATTAAAAACTCATTTTTTATCAGAAGAATATATAGAAAACTTATCTTTGGCGTTTGTTTCTCTCGGCAACAATTTAGCATTGTTATTTTTTACCTAATTTGATCACAGTATATGCTTCCACCATCAACAAATTACTCGGGTTAAATGACTACTAGCTAACATAAGCAAAAGCTATAAATGGAACAACACAATTTCAGTTCTTGTAGTTGCACCCAACTAACGACTCTAATGATTTAAGAAACAATATTAGTGCTTAGCAGCTATTAGTCTTTGGATATATCAACAACAAAAAAAAACAAAGGACGTAATTACAGTATAGAATTTACCATCAACCTTTGTCAAATGGTGCCATTCTCAGCATAAAACATGTATTAATACCTTGATTATGAGGTAGAATTACCCATACAGGATATTCATATATGCTAGATAACAGAAGAGAAGAAATACATAAGCTGCGAAGAAGCATGAACATAAAAAGTAAAGGAATGAATCACTTCATCGTACTTGTCCTTTTGCTTTGAATGAAAGAAAGAAAGCATTTTAGACATTCTAACTAAAACATAAAAGAGTACCAGTCAGGAACTGAACCACTACTGATGGTTGAATACTTGCAGGTGAAAGGTAAGGAGATGGAGAAGTTGTTTCCAACCCTAGCTCTTTATTTGTTTTGCATATTAGTTGAACGTAATGGTTAATTAAAGGTAACAGTGAACTAATGGCTTGCATATTAGTTGAGCATAAACATCATTTGTTTAAAAAATGATTAAAAAAATCATTGTTTGCTGCCACTTGATATTAGCCTCTAATTGACCGCAACTTCACTATTCTATATACCTCTAAGATGACAAATATGGAATTTGAAGAAAAAAGTAATAGGCTCCATCAATTTTATCATTCTTATCTATGTAGTAGCGCATATGATAAGTAATATGTAAAAACTTTAAATTTCCAGTTTAAATCCTTACTAAATTTAATTAACTTGGCACAAAATCAATCTTTTTATCACTCTAATTATAAGTTGTAGGCTCCATCCTAAGGAAATCTAACTAAAGTGCTTCACTACAATTGGTAATATGTAAGATATGTAAAATATTAAGTAGCATAAAGTTCAGCTTTCATCATCCTAGCATAATGTTGCTACTTCTTACGAACTTGAATCAACCCATGATCAACCACACAATAAAAACTGATCATTTAATGTCTCAAAACCACAAATTTCTCAACTTTGCACTGATTGCTTAACTTGCACAGATTGATGACTCATTTGGGGTAGAGTTCTATCGTATAGGATCAATCTTTTTATTTGGGATAGAGTTCTATCTGATTAAATTTCCTGTTTCATAACCTCTTTTTTTATAAATTAGTCGTGTATCCCTATTTGGCAGCAAAGATAAAAAACAATGTGGCATAGGAATTATCAATGCAAAGATCTAAAACAAAGGGTCTAAAGGCCATTTTTCTCATTAAGTTATCCCTTCTTTCACAGCGAATTAGCCACGATCTAAACGAAGGATTTCTAACTAGTTAACCACCATTTTTTAAATTAATCATTTTCATCAAGATCAATTTGGCAAGGCATCAGCAAAACTTTTTTTCAAAATATTAAAAACAACCATCTAATGGGATGTTTTGGGCCAAAAAAGAAGATAAATAAATTTGCCAGATGTGTTTGGAATTGTCATAAAGTTGGAATGTAAATAAGAACTAACCAAAAGCCAACTCTTGGTCATCTGCGGTAGCATCTGACATGTCAGTGTCTACAATTGTACCACCACCAGACCTAGCATCATCCATGGACATTGCAAGAGCTTGCTGTAGCAACGCACTCTCATCATCCTGTTACCATATTGTTATATTCAAAGTAAGCACATCAGAATAAAATGTTCTTTGAAAATAATTATAGTATAAGAAATCAGTGACCAAGTGCATTTCTTAATAATATCAAACCAGGTCCAAATAAGCTACAAAATTGAATGAGCATGATTTCTTTCAAAGCCTATAAGCTACAAAAGCCTACAAATCCAATCTTTACATGAGAATGAGCATCAAAATTAGAATTAAACTAAAATTACATAAAATGAATAAAATACTAATTTGCCATAACATCTCGGTATCAACAAATATTTTAAAGAACAATTACTGTACCACGTGAACTGTACCAGTAAAAATGAATAAAAAGGTAGCTTATCTTGTACCCAAAAAATGACCTTTTTCCTCTCCTAAAAAACCCAACAAAAATCCAATACCGAATCACCTGCCCTCAGCTCAAATACAATGAAAACCTAATACCCATGATAAATCCCACCGAATACAAAAAAAAACAAAGGGTCAATAAACCCAACAAATGTCAACACATACACAACAACAACAGCCCAGCATCCAATTAACTTCAATTTTACAATTAAATATCACCAATTAGCCCCGGTGGGACTAAACTGACCTCTCATGTAAGTGCAATCATAGGGGTGAAGCAAAGTATGAGGGTGGCTGAAGCTGGAAATGATAATGGGTTGAGCTTTGCATTGAAGAAGAGTGGCCCATAAATAGAAGATACCCAAAAGGTGAAGAACTGAAGAACCCATTAAAATTGGGGGGAGAGAGAGAGCGACAGAGGATTTATATGAGAATCTAATGAGAGAATAAGAGCAGGAATGGAAACAGACAGAAAGAAGTAAATCTTATTTTTGTGAAGACTCAAAACAGTCGAATGTTTTGTTAATGGGTTCAAGCTTCTGTTTGTAGTAACATCTTATTTCATTATAAAAGGTGGAAAAAAGAAAAAGTCATACTTTTATCTTTTTCTTTTGCTTAAAAAGAAACTTTTTTTCAATAGGATTGTGGGCTCATTTTGTAGAAAAAAATATACAATATTTTTTGGCCCTATGTGGCTACAAACACATGTAAAATGGAAACATCTGAATTTGCTTAAAAGTTGCCCAAATAATCTTCTTTTGTTTTTGTAATAAACTATCAAAAAATTGTTAGTTACGTATTGCATTTCAAATACTGAATATTTTTCTAGCCAATGTTATCATTGTTATTCTAAACTTGATGTAACTAATTAAATCAATTTACTACCGGTTTCTATTAATTCTCTTATTGTCCATCTCTATAGATAATGAGACACAGCTTTTAAGTAGCAAATTTTTTACAGGATATTTGTCTTATTTTTTTGCCGGTGATACTTATAGGCTATTTTGCATTACACTACCCATCTTTCAAAGTCCTAGCCCTATCCCTAAATGAGTGTCATGTAAAAACTTGAATCTTTTTATATTTAGTAGCCATAATTATTACATCAATAAATTCTCTTTTGATAAAGAGTTGAATTCTTACTCACCCACATAAGACGGCGAAGAACTTGACTACACTATGTTTCTTTCAAAAAAAACTTGACTACACTATGTGTAATGGGTGTGTGGAATAGAATTAAGGAAATTGAGCTAAATTTTCTATTAATGATAATAAACATCTGAATTATTAAAATTAAATTTAACCCCATCAATGGTCCAGATATAACCCCACAAAACATAATAAAACTACAGTCTAAAAGCCAGACAAATTTAGATATAGAAGCAAAGAAGGGATTTTTTTTTTCAACCTGGAAGTAACAACCACGGTCTTTAGCACTATTTACTAAGTTGCTCCAATGCTCATCCTGCAATAATGTTGAAGCAGAACCCACCACCTGAAGTTTAAAAAACAAAGAGACAGGAATTGCATCAATAAAAAATATAGATTACTTCACCATACTCAGCCATAATTATTACATCAATAAATTCTCTTTAGATAAAGAGTCGAATTCTTACTCACCCACATAAGATGGCGAAGAACTTGACTACACTATGTTTCTTTCAAAAAAACTTGACTATACTATGTGTAATGGGTGTGTGGAATAGAATTAAGGAAATTGATCTAAATTTTCTATTAATGATAATAAACATCTGAATTATTAAAATTAAATTTAACCCCATCAATGGTCAAAGTTTAACCCCACAAAACATAATAAAACTATAGTCTAAAAGCCAGACAAATTTAGATAGAGAAGCAAAGAAGGGATTTTTTTTTCAACCTGAAAGTAACAACCACGGTCTTTAGCATTATTTACTAAGTTGCTCCAATGCTCATCTTGCATTAATTTTGAAGCAGAACCCACCACCTGAAGTTTAAGAAACAAAGAGACAGGAATTGCATCAATAAAAAAATATAGATAACTTCACCATACTTCACCATAGAAAAAGAACCATACTTCTGAGTATTAGTTAACTGAAAACATAAAAGTTCAATGTCCTATTCCTTAGAGCATTAAACTTTTAAGTTATTGAACAATAATGAGATCAAATAACATTGCTTCACTTTTGTGTTTATAGGTACTCCAAATGCATTTCTCCAACACAGACAAACATTTTGGGTGGGAACTTGGGAAATGTTTGTCAATTAAATTTCAACTCGAACCTTTTAATTGATTAAATTTAGACTTTCTGGTGAAGCTTTGAGTGATCAAGTACCGATGAGAATTGAAGTTATGAAAGAGAAGAAAGATTACCCAAATTGATCAGCTAATTTTTTTTTCACTCAAATTGATTAGCTACTTGTTAGCAGTTTTCGTTTTGGGACACTTGTTATTCCACTTGATCATTGTTTAACTCATGTAACTTTCATGCAAAAAATGCAAAATTTTTTTGCACCTGTGCTATAGAGATCGTGAAATCAGTGGTCGGGATCAAATAAGGATGTAGAGACGGTGACGGTGAGGGGTTCCGTGGTAGGATGGGGTCGCAGTGGAGCGACATCGAGGTTGGCGCTGGTGGTCGCTGATTGCAATCAGGAAGGAGGTCAGTGCTGGTGGTTGATGAGAGCGGAAGGGAGGAGCATGGGGGGTTACGACTAGAGGTGGGGGGGTCGCTGTGTAGTGACAGGACGGGTCGTCGGCGGGAAGGCGGCCCTCAAGAGGCGCCGGAGGTGGCCGGGGTAGAAGAACGAGTAGATGGGAAGAGAGTGGGAAATAGTGAGAGAGAGCGAGGAGAGAGAGAGAGAGGCAGTGAGAAAGAGAGAGAGAAGGAGGGGGGGGTATTTTGGGAAAGAGAGAGAGAGAGAGAGTGTGGGTTTTGAAATTTTTGGGTTTGAAATTTTTGACGGGAAAATATGTTTTGTGGGAATCAATCTAGACCATTGATTTTGGGGGAGATTGAAGGAGAGCGACTTGATAGCTTTCTTTGTAATTCATTATATATATATATATATATATATATATATATATATATATATATATATACACACACACACGCACACACACATATATGAAAAGCTTCGGTTGTGCACTACCTCTAGTGCATACGGCGTGTGCACCAGGCCTTCGGGCGTTCATACCGACGATCCGAACCATTCACATTGATCTACACATCTAAATTAGTCTAATTATGTAAAATCAAATCATTTGAAATTCATTTACCAATCCATTGAAGTGTTAAAAAATTCTATGGCTGAAAATCATTGTTTTTTATAGTCACATGATGGATGGGCAAATAAATTTCAAATTATTTGATTTTACATATTTAGATTAATTTAGATGTGTAGATCAATATGAACGGTTCGGATCGTCGATATCAATGCCCGAAGAAGGCCTAATGCACACGCCGTGTGCACTAGAGTAGTGCACAACCGAAGCTTTCCATATATATATATATATATATATATATATATATATATATATATATATATATAGAGAGAGAGAGAGAGAGAGAGAGAGTTAGTCTATTATGAGATGGTGAGATGGGCTCTTATCATGAGCGGGAGTTACCAGCCATCCGATCCGTTCTCTCAGATCGAATGGCTGAGATCAGATCCCGTTCTCTCAGCTGTTTTGCTGAGGATAAAATGGTCATTTACCCTCTTCTTTTCTTTTGGCAGTATCTCTCCCAGCTGAGTCCCGCTCTCTCTTCGATCGTAAGAAACCCTAGCCTCCTCTCCTTTTCTTACTCACGCGCTCTCCTTCTTCGATGAAACCCTAATCGTCGGAGAGAAACCCCCATTCTTATCTCTATCGATCTCTCTCCTTCAGCTTACGATCGGACCGTTCTCTCTCTCCCTTCGAAGAGAAACCATACTGAGCATCTTCGATTCTCTCTCTCTGTCTTTTCATCGAAGAACGGTTTCGATTTCTACTTTCTTAGATTCTGTCATTCTCTTCGACGAGAAACCCTAGCCCCCAAATCCGCTGGTCTCAGTGGTCTCTTTCTCTCTCTCTGCGATCAAAGACCCAAATCGCAATTAGGGTTTCGAGGCTCTCTCTCTCTCTTCGACGTCAAACCCAAAGTGCGATTATTGTTTCGATTCCTCAGCGTTTTGAATAGAAACCCTAGCCCCCAATCATTCTTATTAGGTATTCTCAGTTTCAAATTACATTTTGTTTTCTTATTTCAAGATTCACTATGAAAAATTGAGTCTCTACCTGCATGATTAGAATTTTATGTAGATAAAAGGTACAAAATACGTGACTGTATGAGATGTTCAGAATTGAAGATCCTTCCTGTAGAGTAGTTTATAAGTATTCCACCATTTCGATTTTCAGCATTGTATCAGAATTCTAAAGAAGGAGATGTGTGTACTCGTAACTCATGTGTGTACTCATATTTGTTAGGTCTGTTAAAATGTTATTACTGGGGTTTGGTTTGCCATTATATAGTGTATGATAGTGTGTCTGAGTGTCATATTGGCTTTTTTAGTTTATTCCCCTGTTTCGTTTATTAGAAGAGGCGCGAGGTGGCCTCTACTGTATATATATTGTACCTTGTATTTTTATCAGTCACTATGATCTCTTCTCATGATAAGGAGAGGTATTCACAGCTATTAATTTTTTGGTATATCAGAAGAGGCCCCATGGCCGTTTTTGTTTGTTGGTCTAGGCAATGATCATATGAACTACCTAACAAGCTAATTAGTTACTGCTAGTTGGCACGGCATAATAATGCAGTCCCAGACTAATCTTAATGCTTGATTTGCAAAATGAATATATAGAAGTGTGTTCTGAGCCTACGACTAATTGAGTTAATGTGTTGCAGACAACTATGATGATGAAAAATATTCCGAATAAGCTTTAGTAAGCCTGCATTTATTTAATTAATTTTCAGTTGATTAAGACCTTTTAAAAAAAGGTAAAATTATGTATTAATTTTTTTCCCACAAATTTGTTTAGCAGGATGATGGGGATTTTGGAAATGTTAGATGACCTCTTCTATATGTTTATTATGTATGTTTATTATATTTTTTTCTATGTAGAATGGAGTTTGAAGAGTTACTAAACCAAGAGGTTCATAAGGGTTGGAGAGACGTTGATGATGATTCTAAACCAAATGTTGGTTTAGTATTTTCTAGTTTAGACGAAGGTTATGAATTTTATAAAAAAATATGCAAAATTACCTGGTTTTTCTGTTCGCAAATCTGCCACAATGATGGATACTACTACAAAGGAGAGGTATTCACGACTATTTGTATGCTCTAAGCAAGGTAAGCCGACAACTTTAGAGGAAGGAGTGAATGTTGCCAGTATTGAAGAACCATCTTCTTCAAATGTCATCAAGAGAAGGAGAAGGGCTGTGACTAGAGAAGAGTGTATGGCTCAAATACGAATTCAAAAAGACGACGATGGGAGATGGTCAATCCGAAGGTTTGTTGAGGAGCACACTCATTCTTGTGTTACACCTAGAAAGCAACAGTTCTTAAGAAGTAATAGAACTGTTTCCGAAGCACAAAAAAGTTTACTTAGTTCGTTCAAAGAAGCTAACATAAGAACTTCGGAGTTTATGTCCTACATGGAGATAGAAAATGAGGGTTTCAGTAACATTCATTGTATTGAAAAGGACATTAGGAATTTGATGCAAAGAGACAAGGATCGGAGTAGAGCTTATGATGTGGATCTATTGATGGAGCACTTGCAAGAGGAAAAAGATATGAATCCTTCTTTTTGTTTTCATTATAAGGTGGATGAAGACAACAAATTAACTCATGTCTTTTGGGCTGATGCTCTAGCCAGGAAAGCTTACAAGCAGTTTGGTGATGTGCTAATTTTTGATACTACATATGACACAAATCAGTACAAATTGGTTTTTGCTCCGTTTATTGGAGTTAATCACCATGGTCAATCTGTCAATTTTGGTGCAGCTTTCAAAAATAAAGAAACGACCGAGTCATTTCTTTGGTTGTTTGAAAAATGGGGTGAAACAATGTTTGCGCCTCCACCTACAGTTATTATTACAGATCAAGATCCCGCAATGGAAAATGCTATCCGACTATGTTTTCCTGGTTCCAGCCACAGGCTATGTATGTGGCACATTCTTAAAAAGCTTCCAGATAAGCTGGGTGGTCCGGGCCTTAATAGTGATTTTAGCATTCCATTTCATAGTAGCATTTGGGATTCAGAGACGCCGGAAGAGTTTGAGATGAGATGGAATGAAGTTATGAACGCTAATTTGTCTATTTCAGGTAACCCTTGAATTAATGATTTTTACCGTAGCTAACAAATTTTTAGTAGTCTTAATACTTGATAAATATTGAAATTGCAGGTAATCCTTGGCTTTCTGATATTTATGAGCTTCGTGAAAAATGGATACCAGCTTATTCTAAGCATATTTTCACTGCTGGAATTCGCACAACTCAAAGATCAGAAAGTATGAATGCTTTTGTGAATAAGTATGTTAATAGTAAAAATTCTTTACACGAATTTATTACGAGGTTTGAAAGGGCGATAAGAAAACAAAGACAAAATCAGTTAGCAGCAGACTACCCAACTCTTCATACAAAACCAAAACTGTAAACAGATTTAGAAATTGAGAAATAAATGTCTGAGGTGTATACGAGAGAGAAATTTCATGTATTTCAAGATGAATTAGTTCAAAGTCTGAACTACGCCTCTTTAATGAAAGATGCTAATGGGAGTGTGCGGCACTATATTGTGAGGAGAATGGGGATGTCACAGAAATCAGACAAAACAAGGGATGTGTTATATAAAGGAATGGATAATGCTGGGTCCTGTACATGTAGAAAATTTGAAGTTGATGGAATTCCTTGTAGACACATCCTTGTTGTTTTGAGGAATGAGTTTGTTGATTGCATACCTCAATCTTATATCTTAAAGCGGTGGACCGCCTCAGTAACTACCGAGATTGTGTATGATGATGGTGGCGAAGAAATTATTGGTAGCTACGGCAGTCCACAAGATTTGGATATGGTGGAGTTGTCAAATGAAATCCACAAGCTGATGAGGATTGCTCGCTCATCCAAAGAGATGTGCCAAAAGGTCAAAACATTAGTAGTTGCCGATATTGCAGAATTGCAATAAGATATGCCCCAAGAATTACAAGCAAGAAGTACTTCCTTACCTAAATCAGTAAACATTCATGTACTAGATATTGCAAAGACCAAAGATAGTGGGAAGCGAATTAAAGGAGGGAAGGAGAAAGCCATGGAGAAGGCCGCAAAGCCATTAAGGAAGTGTCGTTTATGCAAGAAGCTTGTTAATCATGACAGTCGGACTTGCCCTTTGAAGGAAAGGTTGGTATTTTCATATATAATTTATTTCAACTTTTGTCAAATATAATATATCTTTTATTTAATTGGTGCTTATTATTCGTGTAGTTCTAATTTGAATGAGTCACAAGCTTCAACTAATTTTTCAAGAATGGACCCCATAACGGAAGAGGCTCCAAATATTGCATGAACTTTAGTAGTTTATGTCGGTGGATTTTGTAGGTAAGCGTCTTACATGATTATCTTCATATTTTTTTGCTATATGTGTAATTATTTTTGAACCATTCCAAATATGTTCATACGTTAAATTAATCGTTATTTCTTGACTGTTTGCAGGCAAATTGACGATGGGTATAACAGAAATGCATGATTTTTCGCCATCTTCGAAAAGTTGGTAAAATGATTTTGTTTATACAAATAATACCAAGTTCGTAGGCAGTGATGAACAGTTTATGACTGATTTTGTTTATGCATGAATTTGTTGAAGCATGAGTTTTCTCTACTGGAGTGTGTAGGCAGTGATGAAAACTTTATGCATGACAAGTAAAATGATTTTCATAATTTTGTGCTTAAACTGATTGACTTCGAAGAGATGGAGATGCAAAACAACAATTTGGTTGGAACTAGTAGGCATGGCTTAATTTAGCAGCCCTAGTGACAAACTCAAATATCTGCATTTGACTCACTTATACTTGATTTTTTGGAAACATTTTCCGCACTTGTGTACGGTCGTACAAGTTATTGTTGTTCTGAGCTTGCACATTTTTTGGTGGTGTTATTGTTCAGAGCCTACACATTTTTTTTGATGTTGTTTTTCTAAGCTTTCAAGTTTTGTTGCCAAGTGTTTTTCTGAGCCTACAAATTTCTACATTTCGATTCACAATTTTTGGTAAGTTGGCATTTTCTATGAGAAGTCAAATTACTCAGTTCTCAAGTAGTTATGAAGTTCCCTTGAACTGTGATATTATCCTTTTTGGTGTTGTAGTTGGTTTATCTAATTATGATCTTACTACTTAGGATGTTTAATTTTGTGAACATATTAGAAATTCTGCCAAATTGAGGAGAGTGATGCAGACGATTCTGTCTTTAGGAAATGCATTGAATCAGGGAACTGCGAGGGGTGAGTTAATTCCTGCAGAATGATTTTTCTTTATCTTTACAAAAAAAAAGTTGTTTAGATTCGCAATACGATTTTCTATACCAGTCTACTTGCAGTACGCAATTTCTTTTCTTTTTTTTTCTTCTTAAGCTAGTAATGGCTGCAAAATAATTGATCTAACACTTGTACAGTCCGTTTAGTACTTGGAGATCATTCATCAATATTCTTGTCACTTCTGTGGGTTATATGGGAAGTATATTTATGCTTCAGTGCATGCACAGAGGTGAAATTTTGTTATTCTAAATCAATAGCTTTTGATACACTTAGAAAGATAATAAATAAATATAAAAATAATTTCTTTTAATACATAGAAACTATCTATCTGTTGATATCTCTATTGAAGATGATTAAGGTTTCATCTTTGATGTGGGAAGCAAGATTAAAAAAAATTGGCATCTGGATTGTTATTGCCTATCATATAGACAATATTAGAGATAGAAGGAGTATGAATAGGAAAAATCCTGATATGATATGTTTGGTCTTGGTATAAACTGTTATGTCCAAACTAGAGGAGAAGAGATATGAGGGAACAAGGTGAACTCTACAAGTAGAAAGAAGAAATGAGAAGACAAATAGTGTTGGTCCTTTGGGAGGATAGGAGAATATTTTATTGGGGAGGCGAATATTTTATATGTAAATATATGCAGGTTCTGCCATTGGATTCAGGCTGGATAGCCTCTTGAAGCTCACAGATACTCGAGCACGGAACAATAAGATGAATCTCATGCATTATTTGTGCAAGGTACCATCTTCCCTGTGAACCTACATTCTTTATTATGCAAGTTATGAGTAGGCTATAGGATAAATCTCTATTTTGCTTGAAGCTGTTCTATCCATTTCGTTTCTTCAAGTTGACGGAATCTATTTACATATAAAATAATCTAGATAGTTGGTTTGCCATGGAATTTAATTTAACTCCAAGGCACAAATAAAACCAAGAACCAAATAAACAACTGATCAAGATTGTGAATGTGCTTGTTGCTGTGTGTTGGGGGGGTTAGGCAAGGGGCAGGGGACGGAGGGAGACCACTATCAAGACCATCGTTTTCATCTATTAATCTTCATAGTTTCTCTTCCTGAACAATGTTTCCTTGCTAACTGGTTAGGATGTTTTCAGAATTTGAAGTTGTTTCTAGTCGGTGCTGAAGCTGAAGTGAGGGCCTTAACTTCACTCTATTCAAATGTGGTATGTTATTGTTTATATCTTAGAATGCAAGGTTTATATGTAGTACTCTACTCAATGTGGTATATGTATCTGCGGTAATAATTTATATGTAGTATATATATGCATGCAGGGAAGCTTTAGTGATCAAAGAGGTGATGTTGTTCTCGTCCCATGCCCGAATATTTGCCCTCAGCCTCAACTTCATTCATCATTAGTCCTTGGACATTAATATCTTCGTCGATAGTCATGGCCACAACTTGTTCACCATGCGATCCTGCAGCTGCTGTGAAGATATGAGCTCACTCGGGGATCTGCTTGTATTAGTATTAGCCATTTTTTTAGTTGATTGTATTAGTAGAAACGAAGTGGCATTGATCTGATTGTATTAGTATGAGCTCACTCGGTAAACATTTTCAACTTCATGTTCAGTTTATGTTGTTCCGAGATTACACTTTTTGAACTTCATCTTCATATTCTCTTGTACTGTGCTTATACATTTGTGGCTTCAAGTTCAGTTTATGGTGGTGTTATTCTAAGCCTACAGATTTTATGTTATCTACTACTGAGAGAGAATATAAAGCAGAGCCAATAAAGAATGTAGAAATTTATTTACCGCTATTTTACTATTGAAGTACAATTGTATGAAACAGTTCCCTGTTTTTCAGAATACTAACAATATCCCCCTTACTCAGCTATTTTTTGTATTATGTGCAGCCTCAAATTGCCAAGATACAACATTAAAAATAGCTCAATCAGCCAAGTTACAACATAAAAAAAGCTCAATCAGCTCATGAACAACCTAAAAAAGAGCTCAATCAGCCAAGAAACAAAGCTATTTTTTGTAGGTTGAACTTGTGTGTTGTGCTTCCTGTTTATTGAATCTGAACTATTAAGATTTTGGTTGTTATTCTGAGAATAGAATAATCACACCGAAAATTCATGCTAGATCTATAAGATCAGAACATAACTGTTGCTATATTCACCAGACTCCAGAAATCTGTAAGATCATAATACATACTCAATTCAGAGCACAAGCCGATATCAAAACTGAAAGGTGATTCATACTTTTTGCAACACAGTTGAACAATAACGAGTGATTCATTAACGAATAGAATAATTTTGCTCTGGTTAGTAAACAGAGTTAGCATCAACCTAAACCACTAAAGAGATGCATCCATCTAAGGTTGACCACTTAAGAAGTATGTCAATTGTCAAGTCAGAGCTGTTACAACACAAAATATGATAAAATAATAACTATACAGATAACTTCATTCTTTTCATCTAAGGTACAACAGCTATAATCTAAATCAACTATTCAGGCTTTGAACTTGTGGAAATTATACTTGCAAAATGAACAAAGGAGACTGTTGAGCATTTGGGATACACTGCTGCTGCTGCAGTTGATGTTGCTGCAGTTGCTGCTGTGTTTTCACAAAGAGACTGCCGAGAGTAAAAAGGGTTGCTGCAGTTGGTGATGACAGTTTCACTATGATTACCATCCACAACTCTGCTGATCTTGAACCTACAAACCAACTCTGTTTCTCAGTCTCACTAAGATTACCATCCACAAAACTTTTCCATAATAAAAACATAGTAATGTAGTTACAAGTTACCTTTGTACTTTGACTGAAGCTTGATCTGATTCAACCTTTATTATCAGCTGTATATCAGAGGAAGTAACCATACATATATCTGATCTGAGGGAAAGAAAAAAAAAATACTACTTAATTTGGATTAAGGAGAAGACATACTCATTTTGTTAATTTGGATTGAGCATGAGTATTCAAAATTTTCTTCAAGAGTAGATTAAGGATTGCACAGGAAAGGCCAATCAAATTAAGTTAAATACCAGAATTGGAATTGTGATTTGTGGTATCTAAAAACTTAATAGATCAAAGTGAAAATGCTCAATTACTCTTCAAAAAGTGGTGAAAGTAGGACTCTCATTAGACTGCATGCTGGCTTCCACCTACATCTCCACCAGGACTCTCATTAGAGATGTTCACCTATATGAAAGTAGAAAAAGATGATTATCCTTACAATTTGCTGTAATATGAAATTAATTCTTTGTTACGATTTACCTTGGATTTCTTGGAGTTAACCCCTCCCATATATGGTCCTTTCTCCTTCCTTTTCCTCCTACATTTAACGGTTGTTGCTGCTCCTGAAAACAGTGAATACAACTATCTTAATCATGTATTCGTGAAATTAAATACTACTACAAAAGGCCAAGTAGTACTAAGTAACAAAATCATGAATTGAAGTAACCGTAGGCTCAGAACACACTTATATTTCACTGTTTGTTTAAATCAACAATACTTATTTACCTAGGGCTGCATTATTATGCCATACCAACTAGTTTAACTTCTGCCATCCCCCCCCCCCCCCCCCCCCAAAAAAAAAATAAGAATGCTCAGAAACAAAACTAAAAAAAGAGCTCAATCAGCCTCGAAAAATATTAAACAACTCTCAACCAGCTCTATATGAGTGAGTCTATTATGAGATGGTAAGATGAGCTCCTTATCATGAGCTGAAGATCTCAGCCGTTGGATCGTGATCCGAGGGCTTAAATCAACTCTGCACAAGACACAACAATACTAGGTGGATGGGGGAGACACATTCAAAATAAATAGCTTACACATTCAAAATAAATAGCTTACACATTTAAAATAAATAGCTACTTAAGTAGTGCTTATCATCATTGCCTAGACCAGCACAACAAAAAAAAGGACATTGGGTAAATTTAAAATGAGTGAGAATCAAGCACTTCCTGTTAGTGAGAATCAGATGCACCCTTATAACCATCATAGGGCACAAACATGCGTCCATGCACACTGCCTGTAAGAATCAAATTCCGAAAGAGATTCATCAGCCATAAGCTTCTTGTTGAGCTCAACGTAGAGGTCATCTAACATCTCCAAAATCCTCATCTTCCTGCTAAACAAATTTGTGGGAAAAAAATTAATAGCTGTGAATACCTCTCCTTATCATGAGAAGAGATCATAGTGACTGATAAAAATACAAGGTACAATATATATACAGTAGAGGCCACCTCGCGCCTCTTCTAATAAACGAAACAGGGGAATAAACTAAAAAAGCCAATATGACACTCAGACACACTATCATACACTATATAATGGCAAACCAAACCCCAGTAATAACATTTTAACAGACCTAACAAATATGAGTACACACATGAGTTACGAGTACACACATCTCCTTCTTTAGAATTCTGATACAATGCTGAAAATCGAAATGGTGGAATACTTATAAACTACTCTACAGGAGGGATCTTCAATTCTGAACATCTCATACAGTCACGTATTTTGTAGCTTTTATCTACATAAAATTCTAATCATGCAGGTAGAGACTCAATTTTTCATAGTGAAACTTGAAATAAGAAAACGAAATGTAATTTGAAACTGAGAATACCAGATAAGAATGATTGGGGGCTAGGGTTTCTATTCGAATCGCTGAGCAATCGAAACCCTAATCGCACTTTGGGTTTGACGTCGAAGAGAGAGAGAGAGAGCCTCGAAACCCTAATTGTGATTTGGGTCTTTGATCGGAGAGAGAGAGAAAGAGACCACTGAGACCACCAGATTTGGGGGCTAGGGTTTCTCGTCCAAGAGAGTGACAGAATCCAAGAAAGTAGAAATCGAAACCGTTCTTCGACGAAAAGAGAGAGAGAGAATTGAAGATGCTCGGTATGGTTTCTCGTCGAAGGGAGAGAGAGAGAACGGTTCGATCGTAAGCTGAAGTTTTCTCGTTGAAGAGAGAGAGAGATCGATAGAGATAAGAATGGGGGTTTCTCTCCGACGATTAGGGTTTCATCGAAGAAGTAGAGCGCGGGAGTAAGAAAAGGAGAGGAGGCTAGGGTTTCTTATGATCGAAGAGAGAGCGGGATTCAGCTGGGAGAGATACTGCCAAAAGAAAAGAAGAGGGTAAATGACCATTTTACCCTCAACAAAACAGCTGAGAGAATGGGATCTGATCTCAGCCATTCGATCTGAATCAAACTAGATCGGATGGCTAGTAACTCCCGCTCACGATAAGGAGCCCATCTCACCATCTCATAATAGACTAACCCTATATATATATATATATATATAATATGTGACTAGATCTCATCTTTGAATTTCGTGTTTTGTTGGGAATTTTTTGAATGCGATGGTTGTACGGAACCTTTCCGATGTTGATTTGATGAGCACTGTGTTGAATTGCGTTATTTTTTGGGGGAGTTCCTTTGATTTTGTTGTTGATTCACCTGAGATGTTGACATGTTAGTGTTGTTTGGTGCAGTCCAGGGTTTCTAATTGGAGTGCTGCCGCTTGCTGCATTGTGGTGGATCCGAGTTGAGTTTGTTGGTACTCTAGGATTGTTTTTTTTCTCGTGTGCTGTTATTTAGTGTTATATTATTAAATCAACCAATGTTGCTTTCAGGCGAACCACAACTGCAATGTAGTCTTTAAATTTTGGTGCAAGTGGAATTACATGAAGAGACAATTTTGGCAATTGTAGTTGGAACTGTATGGTTGCATCAAGTGCCGGCCCTGAGCTCCTGGGAGTCCAAGATGAAAACCCAAATAATTATTTTTGGGGGCTTTTAATTACAATATATATTTTTTTACAGCAAAATATGTGCCTAAAATTAAAAGGGAATATAAATTTGGGAGCTCCTAAAAGTGTAAAAAAATTGAGGGCCTGAGGCGGCCGCTTCACCTGCCTCAATGTGGGAGCCGGCTCTGGTTGCAGCTACATTTGTAAAAATTGAATGGGAGAATTACGAGAAGAGCCGTTCGCTTGCTGGTGCACCCATTGCAACTCTAGTAGTTATTGGGTCTCGATTTGTAAGTTTTCCTTTAGTTTTTAGGAAGCATGCATAGTAGGATGCGAATAGAATAGGGGTACGAGGTATGGGAACAATTTTGCAAAAAGTAGGACAATGGGAGATCGCGATTATATCATCTCTCTATATATAATGGGAGAGTTGGAGTTGTAATTTGTCAACATACAAACCCATACAATTGTACGTGCAACTCAAACACTCCCATTAATTACAACAAAAACTAACAAAAAAAAAACTATTTAAATATTTTTTGAACACCAAATATGCACATTTGTTGTACATACAACTCAAATTCTACTTATAAACACGTGCATTGCACGTACAAATCGTAACTTTTTTTCAAAATATTTTTTTTTGATTACGTGCAACGTACGTCCAACTTCAAAACTATTTCTTAACACATATATCGTATGTGAAAATTCTCAAACTCTTATCAAAACGTGCATCACGTGTAAAAAAAAAAAAAAAAAATTACTAGTATGTTATAATGTAATGTATCACAAGTACAGTGAATTTAATCCAGATGACATTCAACAATATAAATTTTATTTTTGAGTGATATAATCAGATTCTTAGATAATAATTGAAATAATATAGTTTCAGAGTCAACAAATAATTGGAAAAACTGTAAAAACTTGAGTCATTTCAGAAGTAATTAGATTAGTAGCTTTGTAGCATAGCCACATCTACCGTGCAGGCATTGAATGTTTTACCAAAATGACCTACTTTTTGAGAGTATTACTAAACTGACCCACTTTCGAAAGAATTTACCAAAATGATCCATTCGTTATCTCAGATATCCAATGTGGTGAAAAAATCATCGCTATCTGAGATAGCGGGTGTATGTTGAGGTATTTCACCACCACCTGAAGAAAAATTTGAAGAAAAATAACAAGTTTAGACTCGCTATCTCAGATAGCGAGTGAGTTTGTATGTTGAGGTGTTTTTCCACCGTCTGAAAAAAAAAACATGAAAAACAAAACCAAATTTAGACTCACTATGTCAGATAGCGAGTATGTTTATACTACACTTGCTAACTGAGATAGTGAGTGTATGTTGAGGTGTTTCTCCACCACTTGAAGAAAAATATCAAATTTAGACTCGCTATCTCAGATAGCGAGGGTGTTTGTACCATACTCAGTAACTGAGATATCGAGTGCCGATTGGGGAATTTTAAAAACAAGACTCACTGTTTTTCTATCTCTCTTCACTTCTCTCTTTCCATTCTCTCTCTAAACTCCAAAAGAAACTCAAAACCCTAGCCTCCTAAATTCGTTGTTTCACCAACAAAATCCGTCCAAAAATATTTTAAGATTCACTTCATCACTCACAACCCTCTCTATTCCCACTCTGAAAACCCTAATCCCATCATTCAAGATCCCGAATTTTTTTGATTTCGAAAGGGTAAAGAGAACTGCGACATAAACGGGTACATTCATATCGTCCTCATAATCATAAGCACCCATCTATAGTATGGTAAGTCTTCATAATTTTGCAATTTGTCTCAGATAGCAAGTCTAAATCAAGCATTTTTCAAGTTTTTCTCAATGTTATACTTGCTATCTGTTCTTTGCTATCTCAGAGAGCGAAGATATTTCAGTTTGGTAATTAATTTCAAATGTGGGTCACTTTGGTAATAGTTTTCAAAAAATGGGTCATTTTGGTAAAAAATTCGGAGCCATTCCCATCGCGGACATTGCCACGTCATGGGCACACCTTGTGCATGTGTCCTGAAATTTAAGTGAATATTACTTGTTGGCCACTTCTCCAATGCTTTTCTCAGCTCATAATCTTTCAAATGTTTGCTCATTTCTTAGTACAAGCTATCTGTGGAAAATAGTTATTTTTTTAATAGCTATATTGGTGGGTATTGTTTGGGATATGTTATGCATAGTTATGATATAAAATTTGATACTAAATAATATATGTTTGTTCCAGCCATGGTATCTAAGGTAGGATAAAAATGGCCTAGGACCCAGGATGGCTTTTCGCTCCAAGCCAACCCGGCTCGGCCCCGGACCACTGCTGGGTCGGTGCCGAACCGTAAGTTCACCACCACGAAACATGCCTCCCCCATTTCGACGACCCTCCGCGACCCTCGGTCTCCGATCCTCGGAGGTCTCACGGGCCGTCCACTCAGCCGGGTAAGGGAGGAGGATGACCTAGCGCAACCTTGGCCCTCTGATCCTCCCAGAGACACCAGGCCCCTACGATCTGCCATGTCAGCTCCAAAGCCACTTAGGGCTCTTGCCATGTCAGCCCTAAACCGCTCTGGGCTCTGCCACGTGTGCCCTAAACCACCTGGGCCTCTTGCCACGTCAGGCCCATGGGCTTTCGGGTCCGGACCCGGCCCCCAAGCGGATCCAAACCCGGTTGGGTTATCTATAAATACCAGACCCCCATTCACCTTCAAAGGTAATCAATCATTCACCCACAAAACCCTAGTTACTGCTACTCTCTCACAGAGACTAACTAGATCGTCGGAGGATCTGCCACCGGGATAAACCCCGGTGTTTCTAGACCGTCTGTAGGTACCCGAGGCGAGTTAATCCGAGCCGCTCCTCCAGTGCCGAGGCGAGCCTACAGCTCACCGTCCGCTACCGAACCTGTCCCCTCTTACAAATTGAGTCTGAACTCACACCTGGTGCATCCACACTCCATCCAAAAACAAACCGCATCAGGTTGGCGCCGTCTGTGGGAACTCTACTTATTCGGTAGGGACGACAGTCCGAGCCTCGCCGCCGATACTCACCCTCCAATGCCTCCCAGAGCCCGGAGATCGGCCTTTTCCTCCCACCGGAACGGGCCCCCTAATCAGGGCGCCCCCGCAGGAGGGCATGGATCCAATAACCCGGGGGCGAACCTCGGACCCCAGCAAGGCGAACCTCACGTCGAGCAACCCGACCTTCGTCGGGTCATTATGAACCGAAGGGCTAGTCAGGCAAGGGGAGGGACCGCTTCCAACTCGGCCCTGAACCATTCCAGGCCATCGGCGCTCAGCCGCATCGGCCGAATTCCTGCGCCCCGACCCGACCCTTCCGACCACGGAGCAGTCACAAGGGCCGAGTTCCGAAGCTTTCGGGAGGAAATCATGGAGGCGCTTCACGGAGCGCCAAGGTCCGCAACACTCGACCGACCCCGCCAAGTGAGAGAAAGAAGGAGCTAGACTCACGCGCCGCCTCCTCCACCGGAGCGCGCAGACCAGGTACTCCGTCGCCTCACTGAGATGGAGAATCGCCTCGAGCGCATCGGCGACGGGTTTTCCAACCCCGTCCTCGGCCGAGCGCCTTTCCGACCGCCATTCTCCGTCAACATTTTAGAAGCGGAGATCCCCCAGAACTTCCGGCCTCCGCAATTCGAGACTTACAACGGCGAGGGTGATCCAGCTGATCACATGGAGGGCTTCAAGACCCTCATGATAATTCACAGCGCTTCGGATCCCCTGCTATGTCGAGCCTTCCCGGCTACCCTCCGGGGTCCGGCCAGGGAATGGTTCTCCAAACTCTCCCCAGGCTCAATCTTTTCGTTCGATCAGCTGGAAGCCAACTTCTTGGGCCACTTCGTCACTAGTCGAAAAGCCGAGAAGACGAGCGCCTCCCTGCTCGACCTCCGCCAGAGGGAGGGGGAGTCGCTCCGTGACTTCGTCAAAAGATTCACGACCGAGGCAAGATCCGTCTCTACCCTCGACGCCGGGGTCGCCTCGGCCGCCTTCCAGCATAACGTCCGCAATAACCAGCTGAAGGTATCCCTGGCAAAGAAACCGCCTCTGGACTTTCCCGACCTCCTCAATCGAGTCGAGAAATACATTCGAGCTGAAGAAATCTAAACCCAGAGGGCAGCAAAGAGATCGTAGGAAAAGGCAAGCGCAGGGTCGACGAGATCGAACCCGCAAGGAAGGCAGCAAAGGAAGGGGTCGGCGCGAAGAGGGTACCTCCGGTCCCTCGCTTCGAAAGGTGCACCCCGCTGACAGAGAACGTGTCTGCCATCCTCTTGGAGATCGAGGACAAAGGCCTCGTCCGACTCCCTCCCCGACCAACCAACAACAAGAAGCGAGATCAACGCTTCTACTGCCGTTTCCACAGAGACCATGGGCACGAAACCGACCAGTGTCGGGCCCTGAAGGACGAAATCGAGGCCCTCATTTCACGGGGGTACCTCCGGGAGTTCATGAGAGAGAACCAACAGGATCGACGAGATACCAGGAACCGGAGGCCTTCGCCTCCGATCCCTACTCCAAAGTTCATTCAGGGGCGGGATCTCGACCCCGAGGGAAGCGGAACCCCTGCAATCCTGCATTGCGTCCACGGGGGGCCGATGGGGGGAGAGTCGAATACCTCTCGAAAAGCCTTCATCCACGAAGTAAACACTGTCCAAGATCTCCCCTCACCTCGGCTGCAAATGGTACCCGTCTCCTTCTCCGGAGAGGACCTCGAGGGCGTCCGCCTCCCCCACTGCGACGCCCTCATCATTAGCCTCCACATGGCTAATTGTGAAGTACGCCGGATCCTCGTCGACAACGGCAGCTCAGTAAACATCCTCTTTCTCGAAGCCTTCGAGAATCTCAAACTGCCCAGAGGCAAGCTCAAACCGGTCGGATACACCTTGCACGGGTTCTCTGGCGTCCCTATCATCATAGAAGGGATCGTGACCCTCGACGTCACCGCAGGCTCGGCCCCTGTCCAGCGGACCGAGTCTATGGACTTCATGGTGGTGAACGTCAAGGCAGCGTACAATGCCATACTTGGCCGACCAGGGCTGTGCTCCCTTCAGGCGGTACCGTCGGCCTATCACTTAAAGCTAAAATTCCCCACTCCACAAGGGGTCGGTATCGTCCGAGGCAACCAAGAGGCGGCGCGGTCCTGCTACATGATCGCCGTCGGAGGTGGTGTCTTCCCCCTCGATGTCGTCGAGCTCGGGTCCGAGGGCAACGGCTCCACTCCAGAGCCAGCCGACGAGCTGGAAGAGGTCCCGTTCGGGGCCGTAGACGAATCAAAGTGGTTCCGAGTGAGCCGCTCGCTCTCCGAAGGTCTGAGGGCGGACATAGTCGACTGCATCCGCCGCAACGTCGATCTCTTCGCCTGGAAGCCCTCCGACATGCCAGGGATTTCTGAAGACCTGATCATGCACTGGCTGAGCGTCACCCCGGGATCCAAGCCGGTTGCTCAGAAGAGGCGCAAGTTCGCCCCAGAGAGGCAGCAAGCCGTGAAAGCAGAGGTGGACAAACTCTTGCCCGCTCGGTTCATTCAGGAGGTCAACTACCCCGAGTGGTTGGCCAACATCGTCATGGTTAAAATGGCGATCGGGGGATGGCGGATCTGTATAGATTTTACGGATCTAAACAAAGCATGCCCTAAAGATCCTTTCCCCCTCCCCAGCATCGACGCCCTGATCGATGCGACCTCGGGACACGAGCTTCTGTCCTTCATGGACGCATTCGCAGGGTATAATCAAATCCGGATGTTCCCGCCCGACATTGCGAAGACCTCGTTCGTCACCGACCAGGGTCTTTTTTGCTATCGCGTTATGCCCTTCGGGCTGAAAAACGCCGGAGCTACCTATCAACAGCTCATGAACCGAATCTTCAAAGACCTAATCGGCCGCAACATGGAGGTCTATGTCGACGACATACTGGTCAAAAGCCGGGCCGGGCCGGACCACATCGCTGACCTCGAGGAAGCCTTCGGAATCCTCCGGCACCACAACATGAGGCTCAACCCGGCCAAGTGCGCATTCGGGGTCTCCTCCGGAAAGTTTCTGGGGTTCGTCGTCAGCCAACGCGGCATCGAGGCGAACCCAGAGAAAATTCAGGCCATAATAGACATGGTCCCACCCCAAAACGTCAAGGAGGTGCAGAGACTCACAGGCCAGTTGGCGGCAATCGGTCGCTTCCTCTCCAAATCAGGGGAAAAATCTCTCCCCTTCCTCAAGGCTCTGTGCGGCAAAGGGGGCTTCGAATGGGGTGCCCCTCAACAAGAAGCCTTCGAACAGCTGAAGCATTACCTCGCCAACCCTCCTCTCCTCAGCAAACCCGAGCCGGGCGAACCCCTGTGGTTCTACCTCTCCGCCTCGGACAGCGCCCTCGGCACCGTCCTCGTCCGAGAAGAGGACGGGGTTCAGAAGCCGCTCTATTATATGAGTAAGGTCCTACTCCCCGTCGAGACGAGGTACGCAAGAATCGAAAAGATGGCCTATGCTCTGGTCATGGCGGCACGAAAGCTCCGCCCTTACTTCCAATCTCACTCCATCCAAGTTCTAACAAACCAGCCATTGAAAACCATCCTCCACAAGCCGGAGAACTCTGGCCGCTTGGTCAAGTGGTTAATAGAGCTCAGCCAATACGACATCGGCTATCAGCCGAGGACGGCGATCAAAGGCCAGGCCCTCGCCGAGTTCATTACTGAGTGCACAGCTTCCGAGCAGCCGAGCGTCGAAGAGTCGGACCCAATCTGGGAAGTCTATGTCGACGGATCCTCCTGCGAAACCGGGAGTAGTGCTGGAATCATCCTCCGAGGTCCCGACCAATTCCTCCTTCAATACTCCCTCCGCCTTAACTTCCCGGCCTCTAACAACGAGGCTGAATACGAGGCCATGATTGCCGGACTGACCCTAGCACACCGAGCCGGAGCCAAGCAGATCCGAGCCTTCAGCGATTCTCAGTTCGTGGTCAATCAGATCACCGGGGAATACGAGGCTCGCGACGATCGGATGGTGCAATACCTGGCCGTGGTCCGATGGCTCCTAGCATCCTTCTGCTGCTCCACAGTGGTCAGGGTCCCCAGAGAGCAGAACGCCCAAGCAGATGCCTTGTCGAAACTCGCCTCCTCCTCCTTCGAGGGCCTCGACCAAACAGTACTCATCGAAATCCTCTTAAAGCCAAGTATCAGTGACCAAGACCAGGAGGCAATGTGCATACAAGGCGGTGTCGATCCAGACGACTGGACCACCCCCGTTCGAAGATTCCTAGTCCGAGGCGAGCTCCCCGAGGACCGGGCCGAGGCAAGACGGGTCAGAATCTGAGCTGAGAGGTTCGTCATGATAGACGACATCCTCTTCAAACGCTCGTACACACTGGCCGATGGTAAGCCGTACCTCCGCTGTCTCACCAATGACGAAGCCAGCTACGTACTGAAGGAACTTCATGAAGGGATCGGCGGATGCCACATAGGAAGCAGGTCCCTCGCTCGAAAAGCTCTGAATCAGGGCTACTACTGGCCCACCATGCTCCAAGACTCGTAAGACCTGGTCAAGAGGTGCGGCCCCTGCCAGAGGTTCTCCCCTATCAAGAGGCTTCCTCAAGCCAATCTCCAGTCCTTGGCTAGTCCTACGCCATTTGCCATGTGGGGCGTGGACCTTGTGGGCCCCTTCCCCGTGGTAACAGGACAGAGGAAATTCTTGATAGTCGCCATTGACTACTTCACGAAGTGGCTCGAGGCCGAGCCGCTGTCCAGCATCACCGAGCGCCAAACACAGCAGTTCTTCTGGAAGAATATCGTTTGTCGGTTCGGGATCCCTCAGGTCCTCGTTACAGACGACGGGACCCAGTTCGCAGGCCAAAACTTCCGAAAGTTCTGCGAAGAAATCGGCACCCAACAGTGCTTCTCCACCATATGCCACCCTCAGTCTAACGGCCAAGCAGAGAACGCGAACAGGCAAATCCTCGACGGCCTCAAGAAGCGCCTCGACGACTCCTCCGAGGGGCTGTGGGTAGAAGAGCTGCCCAGCGTGCTATGGGCGCACCGAACCACCAAGATGATCCCCACGGGAGAGACACCGTTCAGTCTAACCTACGGGACTGAGGCAGTGATCCCTGTAGAGATCAGCTTGCCCTCCTCCCGGATCATGGCCTTCGGCGAAGCAGACAACTCATCCGGCCTAAGGGCCAACCTGGACCTCGTCGTCGAGGTCAGGGAAAAGTCATCTGTCCGAAGAAACATCTATCAACAGCGGATCGAGAGGTTTTACAACAAGAATATCCGCCCAACAGACATCAAGGCCGGGGACCTAGTGTTGCGCCAATTATCCGTCTCCGATCCCACCAAAAAGAGGAAGCTGGCCCCCAACTGGGAGGGCCCATACAGGGTGGCCGAGGCCATACGGCCCGGCACTTATCGGCTGGTGGACATGGAGGGTTGAGCGATCAAGCGACCCTGGAACGCCGAGCACCTCATGAAGTTCCTAGAAGAACGGTCATAGGTCCCGACTTGGCTAATGTAAATAATATTTTGTAAGCTCTCATGTGTAAAGGGCCATTTTGGCG
The DNA here is from genome assembly GCA_017893485.1 of Hemerocallis citrina. Lineage (NCBI taxonomy): Eukaryota > Viridiplantae > Streptophyta > Magnoliopsida > Asparagales > Asphodelaceae > Hemerocallis > Hemerocallis citrina. The sequence goes on from CM030359.1 coordinate 206,631,140, forward strand.
GCCGTCCCTATCATATATGAGAAGATCTTCTTTCTGTCAACTCCAAACGCCTCGGCAGTTCCGACCTAACACCGGACAATGGGATCGGCACCCGAGTCCACACTCCGGTATCGTCCCCAAATGTCTCGGTAGGTCCGAATCGGCTTCAGGCCAGGGAATCGCCGTGAAGCCTCCCGCTGCCCATGATGCCGATCCCCCTACGGGTCGGCAGGGCCGGACCTCAACTCCACCAATCAATAGGCTAGCCGAGGCAACAAATGAAAAGAAATCCCTTGTTCGTACTCCCTTATTTAGTTCTGAAAAACAAATAGAGACTGTTTACAGGACCACTCCCCTTATCTCACAAAGAAAGAACCCGTCTTAAGGCCCCTCAGGTCCTAGGGAAGGCACTCCCACTCCAATCGAACGACTAGGATCTCTCTCCTCGTCGCGATGGTCCTTAGAGTCAGCAATGGTCGACACACCAACGACGGAGCTCTAGGCATCAGCCTGCCTAGACGCGCTCCAGCTGCAGCAATGCCAAAGGAACTCCCTCCGCTCGCCGATCTCCCGAGGAGGATGCCATCCTCGTTCCGGACACACCTAGCATCGTCTTATACCGGTGTATCTCCATTTCCTTCTCCACTATGACGTCGCGAAGAAGCCTTTCGGACGAGGGCCTCTGCACCGACGCACTTGACATGGTGAACCCGAGGCCGGCACTTCCGAGGTCCCGATCTACCATTGCCCTCTTCAGTCGGTTCTCCTCGGCACTCAGAGCCTGAGACTTCTCTCGATAATAGTTGAAGGCGGCGTCCTGGTCGCGAGCCCCCTTGCGATAACGGACCAACGTGGCCTCCAGAACTTTGATTCTACTTCGGAGCCCCGCCACGTCTGAGCGATGAGGGTCCGGCTCGGGAAGGGGAGCCGTCACCTAGAAGAGAACCAACCACGGCTCAAAACACATCCACAAAAGGGGTCCGGAAAAATTCGAGTACAAAAGACTTGGCCAATCAAAAAATCCACTCTTATAAATTGAAATATTCGTACAAAATTGCGGTGGCCTGTCCGCGTTCGGCAAATACATTTTAAGAGAAAGAAAAAGACAAAACAAGAGGGTAACAGCCTATGTTATCACCTCAAAATCAGCCGGGGCCACGGGTGGATCGATGGCCGAACCCACGACGGGAGGGTCGGGAGGGTCGACGTCAGGGGTCTTCGGTGGCCCCTCGACCTCCATGTCGTAGTCGAAGCCCCTCAGGTCGATGTTCGGGTAAAAGTGTTTCACATGGCCGAGGGCCTTCGCGTAGATCGCGTCCTGGGCCGCGATCACCAGGTCCTGCCCCGTCGTCGTCAGCTCCTCCTTCTCCTTCGCGAACTTCTTCTTTAGGGCGGATACCCTCATAGACCACTCGGTATCCCGGGCATCGAGCTCAACCTTCAGCTGCTGCTCCCTCTTATGCGAGCCATCGAACTCTATCCTCATCTCCTTCATTTCTTGCACGGCCTTGTCTGCCCGGACTCGCTCCCGTTCCAAGGCCGCCTCATAAAGACCACTCATGTGGGCCCCCTGCACGGTCGCCTGCAGTAACCAAGAACTACTAAGGAAGCCTCCCTCACAATATTTTCACAAGACAAGTGGGGTCAGCGGACTTACCAGCACATTGGCCTGCGCGAGACGCGTGTACGCCTCCTCCAGGGACTCGGCCTTCATCTCTGCGCTGTCCCGGGGGGTCGCCAGCTTATCCACCACCTCGACGGCCTGGGTCCCACGGGTCAGACAATCCCCCACTCGGATCGACCATTCTGGCACCCACGGCCGTCGCAGCTCCTCCGTCACCTTGTCCACTCCCTCGCCTTCGACCAGGGGACCCTTTCCCTCTCTGTGCTCGGAAACCTTGGCCTGACCCGAGCTCCCCTAAGCAGCAACCTCCTTGCTTGTCTCCGAGCGAGTCCTCTTCCCCCTTAGCTGCAGCGTCGCCTCCGAGGCGACTTGAGTCGGCCCCCTCGCCGTCTTCGCGTCTCCCCCCTCCTCGGCCTTCTTTTGCTTCAAGGCGAGCCTCCGAGCCTTGATTGATTTGTGATCCATTCCTGCAAAAAGATCCATTAAGGACAATGAGCACAAAAGAACAATAAAACTGAGAGAAAGAAACAACTACATACAAAGCACGGTCGGGCTCAGTCCAACGCTCGCCAAGTGACCCTCCGTCACCTTCGGCCAGCTGATGCTGTGCGACAGACGGAGGCGCTCAACAAACTTCCACTCCTCGACCGTCAGGTCCTTCGGCCTCGGCGCTTTGAAGCCCGGCTTGTGGTAATTCCAACGAGTAGGGATGTCCCAAGGCTCGTCACTCCGGACCACAAAATACTTTTTCTCCAACTCCTTGATGGAGTCCGGATGACCATGTACCACCTTCCCCTTACTCCGAGGCGAAACATAATAAATCCCCTCCGACTCCCCAGACGAGCTGATCCCCAGCCTCGCCCGAAACACGCCCAACCTAAGGGGCACCTTCTGCTCCTCACACAACAGCACGAAGCAGATGATCTGCTTTCAGGAATTCGGCCCGTACTGCATTGGAGCCAGCGACGCCCAATTCAGCACCTCCCGAACGAACGGATGGACCGGCAGCCTCAGTCCAGAGCCGAAGGCGTCCACGGGGAAGATGCAGTACCAAGCAGGCAGGGGGTCGGTAGGGCGGAGACTAGGGCTCGGTAGCATGAGTTCGTAACCGACCCCGATGTGGTACGCCGACTGCGCAACCTCCAAGTCACCAGCTTCCAAGACAGTCGGAAGCGCGTCCATCTTCACCGTCTTCCGGCTCGGCGAAGACGGCTGAACCCCATACAGCACCTTATCAGAAAGGTCGTCGGGGTACCGTCGGAACGGTTTCGGTTGTACAAGCGACACAGTCACCACATTCCGGAGGACGGGCGCCTGGCTCGGCCCACCTGCCTTCGACCCCTTCTTCCTCGGCACCCTTTCTTCTTTGCCCTCTCCGGCGAGGGAGTGGATAAGCGCCCCAGACCGGTCGGCGTGGAGGACGAACCCACTCCCTGGATCGTGGATCTCCCCCCCGCACCTCCTATCCGAGCCCCAACGGCTTCACCCTCGCCTTGACCACCCTCCTCTTCGGACACCGACTCCAGAATCTGGACCTCGTCCGAACTGTCGCTCCCCTCGTCGGAATCACTACTCTGCACCACGAATGGCTTTCGGGAGCGCAGGGGCTTCACGTCATACACCGTCTCCTCTTCCCACGATTCTGAGTCGGAGAGCCCGGTGGCAGGAGGCCCTTCCCCTCTGGACGTTGATGTCGACGAACCAGACTGATCCCGGGACATGCCTAACTAAATAAACTTACCAACTAACCTTGAGTGCTTCGGATGGACGAGCATGGTGCCGCGAGCCGCAGTAACGAGCGCCGAAGTGTTTGAAATTTTTGGAGAAAAAAGCAAGAGAGAAGTGAGCAGTATGGAAGAAGGGTGGGGGTATTTATAGAGGAGGAAACGACTCCTCGTTTTTCGCGTAACAGCTCCTCGATTGGCGTGAAACTGCCACCTATGGAATCGCGCCACGTCACCCTAGAACGTGCGCCGCTGACGTCACCCACGTCACCTTGAAGCCAGACACAAGGGTCGGTCCGGATGAAGTGCGTCGGATCCGAACCCCAGCATCTGCCCCCGGAAGCAGGAAAAAATTTAGATTGAAAGTATTAAGGCACCCGCCCTCGGCGAGTGCCCCGGGCCCCAGCACTCGGTCGGTTCCCCTCTCACCCGCGAACAACTCGGGGCTTACGACCTCGAAAGCCGAAACCCCGAACTGTTCGAGGGTGGAAGAAAAACCACCATCGTCTGGGACCCCGTCAGAGAGCAGATCGGCCCGCCTCCCATCTCTAACTCCTTCGGGCTGACCACCATCAGAAGCCGTCAGCCCGGAAGGAAGACATAGATCGGAGGGGACCCATCCGATCGAGGCAACCTGCCCTGGGTCCGAACCTCATTGGGCCTCCCTCCCGCCATGGTCTCCCCTGACTCTGACTACCACATCAGGGCCGTCACAGCCAGGAGAAGACCATTGCGCGAGAACAGCCCACCCCCCGGGGCCGAACATCATTGGTCATCCCTCGCACCGTGATCTCCCCCGATTCTGACTACCACGTCAGGGCCGTCAGGATCGGGAGAAGAACAAGGCGCGAGAATAACCACTCGTCCGACCCTCTAAGAGTTAGAATTTTTCAAAGGAGCAGGCGTCCGCCCAAGGCAGACACCTCCAGTGGTCGATCAACCACCGTTGATGTGATCAAAGCTACAGGGGGGAGCGGGGTATTTATAGCCTCCCCCCAAGGACCAGCCACTACGCCTAGGGAGTCGAAGCGCCGCGTATTTATTATAGGAGCCATTTAATGACCCCGGGAAGTTGGAATGCCGCACAAATCCCGGAGCGCCATTAATGCTCCTCGAAGTCAGCTAGCATTGGCTTAGCCTTCTCACGAAGGCCCAACGGTTCGCCATCACCCTTGCCGATCCGTAAAACCCTCGCCAGCTCGAGGTAGGGTCTCGCACCAGGGTAGCCTTCTCACGAAGGCCCAACGGTTCGCCATCACCCTTGCCGACCCGTAAAACCCTTGCCAGCTCGAGGTAGGGTCTCGCACCAGGGTAGCCTTCTCACGAAGGCCCAACGGCTCGCCATCACCCTTGCCAACCCGTAAAACCCTCGCCAGCTCGAGGTAGGGTCCCACACCAGAGTAGCCTTCTCACGAAGGCCCAACGGTTCGCCATCGCCCTTGCTGACCCGTAAAACCCTCGCCAGCTCGAGGTAGGGTCTCCCACCAGGGTAGCCCTCCTGCGAAGGCCCCACACGATCCGAAACTACTCCTCCACGGCCAACTCTCGCATCCCCGCAGGAGTGGGGGGCTTATGAGGTAGGATAAAAATGGCCTGGGGCCCAGGATGGCTTTTCGCTCCAAGCCAACCCGGCTCGGCCCCGGACCACTGCTGGGTCGGTGCCGAACCGTAAGTTCACCACCACGAAACATGCCTCCCCCATTTTGACGACCCTCCGCGACCCTCGGTCTCCGATCCTCGGAGGTCTCACGGGTCGTCCACTCAGCCGGGTAAGAGAGGAGGATGACCTGGCGCAACCTAGGCCCTCTGATCCTCCAGAGACACCGGGCCCCTACGATCTACCATGTCAGCTCCAAAGCCACTTAGGGCTCTTGCCATGTCAGCCCTAAACCACTCTGGGCTCTGCCACGTGTGCCCTAAACCACCTGGGCCTCTTGCCACGTCAGGCCCATGGGCTTTCGGGTCTGGACCCGGCCCCCAAGCGGATCCAAACCTGGTTGGGTTATCTATAAATACCAGACCCCCATTCACCTTCAAAGGTAATCAATCTTTCACCCACAAAACCCTAGTTACTGCTACTCTCTCACAGAGACTAACTAGATCGTCGGAGGGTTTGCCACCGGGATAAACCTCGGTGTTTCTAGACCGTCTGCAGGTACCCGAGGCGAGGCAATCCGAGCCGCTCCTCCAGTGCCGAGGCGAGCCTACAGCTCACCGTCCGCTACCGAACCTTTCCCCTCTTACAAATTGAGTCCGAACTCACACCTGGTGCATCCACACTCCATCCAAAAACAAACCGCATCAATATCAAATTCAAGACGATACTCTGAGTCCTCTTGTTTTTTTTGTGTGCCTATCTACGATACTTGGCTAAAATCTGGTCTCTATCCTCAAAGTTAACAATCAAAGATGAGTAATACAACATTAAACAGTTGAAACAAGGCTATAGAACATACAATTGTGCTATCGCCAATGCATGAGTAGGTATATATAGGAATGGCATGATATTCGAGTGGAAGAGAGAGACAACACAATCTATTGACCAGACAATACAATCTATTGACCGTAATGAAAATTATTCAAAGTATATTCATGTTGTTTGTTTTTGAGGTTTGGGGGTAACAGGTATGAGTTTTTGAAATTTGTATAGGGAAGATGTGGTACTGGCATCGATCCGATCCTAGGTTGTAGGGCCGGCTCGGGGGTAGCAGGAGAGAGGTAGAGGCCGGGTGCTCGGCTCGGATGAAGTAGCTCGGCTCGGATCTTAAAGGCTCGGTTCGGACTCTTGTACCTGCTGTAACACCTCGAATTTCAAATACAACTGAATTCGAAGTTCCACAGGATTTTTACACTTCTTTCGTACAATTTTACAAGCAAATAAAATTTTTTTGTTACATCAAAGTTTACATTTACATTACATATTAATTTACAACAATTTACATGAATTGAAATGTACAACACTTGGATCATCTTTTAATCAGCATGCGTTCTTGTTAATCACTTTGCCCTGCATAAAACTGTGGGCCCATCTGTTTATTCAACTGACAAAATATTATACACGGCTATTTTCTGTATGCCGAAAACAGTATAACGATTCTCAACACTTAACAAACCACAAACTTGTTCACAGAGAAAGCTAAAGGGACTATCCTATGGATGTCGTGTTGTGCGGTGCACTTAGTCCTTAATACAGTTGTAATGTTACATGACACTAATGTGCACTTGTTCAGGTTCTCTGCATCCCATACTACATAGGTCTGATGGCAAGCCCTTAACCATTCTTCATCTTGTAGGGTTCAATCCCTCGTCATGACTTAACTACTACTGTAACTACGATAAGTATCCTAGATGTTCTATGAGTTACGAGCTCATGTCCAGACAGCCTGGAGGAGAATCCCACGTCATGTCACGATGCATCGTGAAGACAGCCTGTGGACAATTCAGCCTCCGTCATGGGACATGACACCACCCGCAGTCACCAAACATCCCACGAGCGTCGCCTACGGTATGGACTTCTGGAGACATATCCACGTCATGTCACGACGTATCGTGAAGACAGCTTGTGAATACTCTCACACCGTAGCTTCGAGGCCCTCATACCCATGTTTTCCCCTTATTTTCATCACATCTTCACTATGTATCTAATCCTTAGTTGTTTGAATCACGAACAAAATCAATTATCTAGAGTTAGTCTTTCCACTATACCGGTCTTAACCATTTATATAACATGACCCAATCTTGGTCTTTTCATTTCAAATTTCATTTCCACAATATTTCTTTTCAATGCCAGTATGAGGCTTAACTACAATATAGTTCTCAATTTCAATTCACAATCATAAGATAAACTCATAAAACCTTTTTCATGATTAATCATAATTTACATTTCATGTTCATATTATTCATGTATTCATACTCGCATTTCTTCGTAACTCATCATGTCAATTAATTCAATTTCGTACCCAATATCATGCATAAACAATTTAATTCAATCCTTGTAACATATCACAATTAATAATTACTATCTCCCACATAATACTCTTAATCTCTTTTTAATCCATGCTAATTTCACAAATCCCTACTTTCAATTAATTTCACAAATCACAATTTCAATTTTCCATTACTAAATCTCATTTTAAATTACTTTAAGCAAACTCATTTATTTTCTTGCTCAAAGAAAATTTGATTTAATAATTAGGCAAGTCCTTTCTTGAAAATAGTTTCAAATCTTCAATCACAACACACCAAAAGTTATAGAAAATTATTTTATAAAAACTACATAATTTCAGAAATTTTTCTGTATTTTGTTTTTTCCAATATAATTTCAAAAACTCTCAAACAATTTAATTTTCCCAAAAAAAAAACCAACTTTTTTAAACCAAAACCCACGGTCGGAATCGAACCTGCAACCACGTGCCACGTGGTGCTACAATACCGCATTGTGGTGCCCCAAAGGTTACTGTGCCAAAGTCCCAAGGCAAAATAAGATGGGTTTTTATCCATGTGTATTAAGTTTCGGTGTTCGAGATTTTTCAAAACGAAAGAAATAAAAGGCTCTTCTCAGGTTTCGAACCCAAGACCTCACAGTCAGCCCACGGCTACAGTAAAAAGCCACCGCACGCTTAACCACTTGGTCTAAGGGACTAGGTTGTCTCAAAGGGAGTTGAGTTAGATTCATTCTAGTTTCTGTTCAATTCAATTTTCCACGATTCTCAAACTATTTTGTTTCTTTTTCTCAGTTTTTGAACTCAAAATTAACGGAATGTAAATTATACGAAAATACAGTAAACCAGTATTTTTATAGTCATTATTTGCTTTATAAAAACATATATTGAGTCATATTTTGTGTTTTATGTCCATAATTTCGACATTGAGAACACTTTCTATTTCTACATAATTTATAAATCTAGCTTCCCAAAATTCAATTTATGTCTCTATTTAATACTTTATCAACCCATTACCATGATTAAAGCAATAGATCTTGTTCTCTACAATTGAATTATTCTAATTCAAACAATTAATTCTACAAGATGCATTTAGTCAATTTGTGTCTCATAAGTACAAATTTGTTTCACATAGCATAATTTATAGATATAAAGCATGATGATAAGATTGATTTTAGCATTTCCATTTCACATCTTTATTCATTAGCAATCATCTTAACAATCATTCTTTAAACTACTATTTTATCTCTAATCAACCAAACATGAGACTACAATTTATCAATTTCTTCTCAACTATTTTAGCAAACATCCCTAGTATGGCATCTACATTTAGAAGTATTGAGAAACACCTTCCTATAGTTGAAAAAACGAATGAAAACTCCTAGACTGTAAGAAAGTAGCCTTCTCCTCCTAGAATGGATTGCAAATTGTCTCCTCCTTGTGCTTGCTAGGAACCCGAGCTCTTCTCCTTGCTTCCTTGATGATGGACCGGCCTCTACTAGAATGGAACACACAAAAAAAATGCTCTCTAATAATTTGCTCACAAATCTCCTCAATCTTTTGCTTTCTTATCTTTTTCTCACTTAGTCTTTTCTCTTAACAAATTGTTTAGTGGCTTCATGAGAAGAATAACTAAGGGGTATTTATGCATTCTTAGGTTGAGAATGGAAGGCTAAGATTCAATCAAGGAGTTATGGATTAAGGACCAAGATGAATTGGGAAGTTGTAGTAACATAACCACTCCCCTCAACTACACCCACTCTCCCTCTCTTCTTGCTCAAAATCGGCCATTCTCTAGGGTGTGTATTGCACACTCTAGTGTGTGCACGTGCTCCCTAGTACCCCCTATTATAAAGTTGTACAAGTTTAATTAATCAATTGTCCACTAATTGTATCTACATGACAAGTTGTGACAATTAAAAGATTAATTATGTTTGTGAGCCTCAAAAATAGTGGGCTTTAGGCTCATGGGCTATTTAATAAAATACTTTAATTTATTAGGGTGGGCTTAATTTAAGAAACAAGTTTAGGCTTTATAAAATAGGCTTTTTAGAAAAAAAAAATAATGAGAAAGGAAGAAATAATTGTTTATGCTAATTTTATAAGAAAATATACATACAAAAATTTGTGTGTACACAGCACGAAAAAAATCAACAATTCTCATGTAATAAAATTCAAGGTATTACACCTGCACACTGCTTAGAAGCATCGGGACAAGTCCCGACGACAGGCCCTCTGATGATCTAGTCAGTCACTGAGAAAGAAACAGTAATTAGGGTTCAGGTGGGGAAAAATTTATTATCTTTTGAAGTGAGGAGGGGGTCTGGTATTTATAGGCAGGGAAAAACGGATCTGACAACCAAATGGACCAGGTCGAACCGGTTTGCCTGTGAGCCTGAATGGGCTGAAGCCCGTTTGACTCGTTTGACCTGATGATCACATGGGAGCAAAATATGAGGAGATCTGATGGTCTAGATGGTGCTACGTCATCTACCCCATATCAGGAGACCCCCATTCCTGGAGGGTTGCGTAAGCTAGCCTTGGAGGAGTAGCCTGTCACTGTAGGAAGAGTGGAGAGGTGTGCCTTGTAGCTTCTTGGAGTGGTAAGTGGAGTAAGACGAAGGAGATCCTCAGAACGAAAAAGGCATTGAGGGCTGAGGACCGATGGTCAGGAGCCGATCGTCGAGCACCGAACCGAGCACGTGAGAGCTAGGAATTAGACTCGGAACTCGTGTTTTGGCACTTTGAGGGATGAGCATTAGTGGGCGAACCTTCATGCTCGGATACCGAGGTAAATGGCCGAGTATCGAGCCCTGCGTGCTTGGATGCCGAGGCTCACTGCTGAGCGTCGAGCCCCCCGAGCTTACTATGAAAGCTAGGGAGTGGCTCGAGGTCACTGCCGAGCGTCGAGCCCCCAAGCTTTCTGTGAAAGCTAGGGAGTGGCTCGAGGTCATTGCCGTGCGTCGAGCTCCCAAGCTTGCTGTTAAAGGTAGGGGATGGCTCGAGGTCACTGCCGAGCATCGAGCCCCCAAGCTTGCTATGAAAGTAGGGGGTGGCGCGAGGTCACTGCCGAGCGTCAAGTCCCCAAACTTGCTGTTAATGCTAGTGGGTGGCTAAAGGTCTATTTCGAGTGTCGAGCCCCCAAGCTTGCTTTATAAGCTAGGGGATGGCTCGAGGTTACTGCCAAGCATCGAGCCCCCAAGCTTGCTGTATAAGCTCGGGAATGGCTCGTGGTCACTGCCGAGCACTGAGCCCCCAAGCTTGCTGTTAAAGCTAGGGGATGACTCGAGGTTACTGCTGAGCGACGAGCCCTCAAGCTTGGTGTGAAAGCTAAGGAGTGGCACGAGGTCACTGCCGAGCGTCGAGCCCCCAAGCTTGCTGTGAAAGCTAGGGGTGGCTCGAGATCACTGCCGAGCATCGAGCCCCCAAGCTTGCTTTATAAGCTAGGTGATGGCTCGAGCTCACTGCTGAGCATCGAACCCCCAAGCTTGCTATTAAAGCTAGGGGATGGCACGAGGTCACTAGCGAGCGTCGAGTCCCTCAAACTTGCTGTGAAAGCTAGGGGGTGGCTCGAGGTCACTGCCGAGCGTCGAGCCCCCAAGCTTGCTATGAAAGCTAGGGAGTGGCTCGAGGTCACTGCCGAACGTCAAGCCCCCAAGCTTGTTGTGAAAGCTAGGGGTGGCTCGAGGTCACTGCTGAGCATTGAGCCCCCAAGCTTGCTTTATAAGCTAGGGGATGGCTCGAGATCACTGCCGAGCATCGAGCCCCCAACCTTGCTATTAAAGATAGGGGATGGCTTGAGGTCACTGCCGAGCGTCGAACCCCCAAGCTTGCTATGAAAGCTAGGGAGTGGCTCGAGTTCACTGCCGAGTGTCGAGTCCTCAAGCTTGCTGTGAAAGCTAGGGGGTGGCGCGAGGTCACTACCGAGCGTCGAGTCCGCAAGCTTGAAGTGAAAGCTAGTGGGTGGCTCAAGGTCACTACCGAGCGTCGAGCCCCCAAGCTTGCTTTATAAGCTAGGGAATGGCCGGGGTCACTGCCAAATGTCGAGTCCCCAAGCTTGTTGTATAAGCTAGGGGATGGCTCGAGGTCACTGCCGAGCGCTAAGTCCCCAAGCTTGCTGTTAAAGCTAGGGGATGACTCGAGGTCATTGGCGGGCGTCGAGCTCCCAAGCTTGCTATGAAAGTTACAAGGTAGCTCGAGGTCACTGCCGAGCGACGAGCCAGCAAGTTTGCTGTGAAAGCTAGGGGTGGCTTAAGGTCACTACCGAGCGTCGAGCCCCCAATCTTGCTTTATAAGCTAGGGGATGGCTCGAGGTCACTGCCGAGTATCGAGTCCTCAAGCTTTCTGTTAAAGCTAGGGGATGACTCGAGGTCACTGCTGAGCGTCGAGCCCTCAAGCTTGCTCTGAAAGCTAGGGAGTGGCACGAGGTCGCTGCCGAGCGTCGAGCCCCCAAACTTGCTGTGAAAGCTAGGGGTGGCTCGAGGTCACTGCCGAGCATCCAGCTCCCAAGCTAGCTTTATAAGCTAGGGGATGGCTCGAGGTCACTGCCGAGCGTCGAGCCCCCAAGCTTGCTGTTAAAGCTAGGGGATGGCTCGAGGTCACTGCCGAGCATCGAGCTACCCAAACTTGCGGTGAAAGCTAGGGGGTGGCTCGAGGTCACTACCGAGCGTTGAGCCCCCAAGCTTGCTATGAAAGCTAGGGAGTGGCTCGAGGTCACTACCGAGCGCCGAGCCCCCAAGCTTGCTGTGAAAGCTAGGGGGTGACGCGAGGTCACTGTCGAGTGTCGAGTGTCGAGTCCCCAACCTTGCTGTGAAAGCTAGTGGGTAGCTCAAGGTCACTACCGAGCGCCGAGCACCCAAGTTTGCTTTATAAGCTTGGGAATGGCCGAGGTCACTGCCAAATGTTGAGTCCCCAAGCTTGTTGTATAAGCTAGGGGATGGCTCGAGGTCACTGCCGAGCACCAAGCGCCCAAGCTTGCTGTTAAAGCTAGGGGATGACTCGAGGTTACTGGCGGGCGTCGAGCCCCCATGCTTGCTGTGAAAGCTAGAGGGTGGCTCGAAGTCACTGCCGAGCGTCGAGCCACCAAGGTTGCTGTGAAAGCTAGGGGTGGCTTAAGGTCACTGCCGAGCGTCGAGCCCCCAATCTTGCTTTATAAGCTAGGGGATGGCTCGAGGTCACTGCCGAGCGTCGAGCCCCCAAGCTTTCTGTTAAAGCTAGGAGGTGGCTCGAGGTCACTGCCGAGCGTCGGGCCCCCAAGCTTGCTGTGAAAGTTAGGGCGTGGCTCGAGCTTACTGCCGAGCGTCGAGCCCTCAAGCTTGCTGTGAGAGCTAGGGGGTGGCTCGAGGTCACTGCCGAGCGTCGAGCCCCTAAGCTTACTTTATAAGCTAGGGGATGGCTCGAGGTCACTACCGAGCGTCAAGCCCTGAGCTTGCTGTATATGTTAGGGGATGGTTCGTGGTCACTACCGAGCGTCGAGCCCCTCAAGCTTGCTATATAAACTACGGGGTTGCTTAAGGTCACTGCTGAGCATCGTGCCCCCCAAGCTTTCTGTGAAAGCCAGTAGATGGCTCGAGATTACTGTCAAGTGTCGAGCCCCCAAGCTTGTTATGAAAGCTATGGGTGACTAGAGGTCACTGCCGAGTGTCGAGCCTCTAAGCTTGCTTTATAAGGTAGGGGATGGCTCTAGGTGACTACCAAGCGTCGAGCTCCCAAGCTTGCTGTATAAGCTAGGGGATGGCTCGAGGTCACTGCCGAGCGTCGAGCCCCCTAAGCTTGCTGTATAAGCTAGGGGATGGCTCTAGGTCACTATTGAGTGTCGAGCCCCCAAGCTTGCTGTATAAGCTAGGGGATGGCTCGATGTCTCTGCCTAGCATTGAGCCCCCAAGCTTGCTGTATAAACTAGAGAATGGCTCGAGGTCACTGCCGAGTGTCGAGCTCCCAAGCTTACTGTGTAAGTTAGGGAATGGCTCGAGGTCACTACCGACCATCGAGCCCCCAAGCTTGCTGTAAAATCAAGGGGATGGCTCGAGGTCACTGCCGAGCGTCGAGTTCCCCAGCTTGCTTTATAAGCTAGGGGATGGTACATGTTGCTGATGTCATGGGGGTGGAATTTGAGGCATCGAAACCCTATCAGCCATTGGATCTTGATGATCAAGATTGAATCGATTAGGATTTTAACACAGAATTCGAGGCGTTGAAACCTCACTAGCCGTTAGATCTTGATGATCGAGATTGGATGGTGAGGATTTCGACACAGAATTGAAGGCTTTGTTTTACTCTATAAATCCCCCACTCCCTTCTCCATTTCCACACTTTGCCTTCTATCTCTAGAAATAGGAGCTTCTCTCTCTAACCCACCAGTGGCGACTTTTCCGTTGATATCTCTGTTCACGGTACTCAGGTTAGTATTTTCTTTTGTAATGTCGTGCTCTCAGTCCAGCTCCGAAGCCAGCTCTTCTGGTCGGGATGAGGGGGATCGTGGATCGGACTCCATGTCCTGGGACCTAGACGACCGAGTTTTGGAGATGGATCGTAAGTCGGATTCCACGTTCTGGGATACAGATGATCAAGTTTTGGACGTGGTCCCTCTCAAAGTCGTAAGCTGGGGGTGGTAGAGGAGGTTGATGAAGGGGAGGTGGAGCAGGGAGGTCGTGAGGGAGGAGCCGAGGGAGAGGAGGATGAGGAAGGTAGCGAGGAAGAAGTTCTCCCCTCTCTCCTGCCCTTGGAGACACTGTCTCCGCTGAGGGCTCCGCGCATCCAGAACAAGAAGAGGAAGTGGTGCCTGCCGGATAGTCAGAGGACACCCGATGAGTTTGACCTAGCACATGGGCTCGACGTCCCCTCTTACAAGAACCCACGGTAGACCAGGATGTACCGTGACAATGTCGAAAACTTGGTCTAATTTGTCGTGAAGGTGTCTTTGCTGGGCCGACCCAGATTCAGATGGACAACGTCCAGTGTGTGCTGAAAGCCGACTATCTGCTCGTAATAAGGGCCAGCTACTTTATTCCTCGAGAGTACGAGCTGATGATTTCGAGCCCTGGTCTTTGTCCCACCACCGAGCTAGCCCCCAGCTTCTGTATGTTTCCCGAGGATGCCTTTACCTCGGGACTGAGATTGCCACTGCATCCGTTCATCAAGAGGGTGTTGAAGTGGGGGGATCTATGCCCAATGCAGTACGGCCCCAATTCATGGAAGCAACTGGTTTGCTTCATTCTGAAGTGCAAGGAGAAGAAGGTTCCGCTAAAGTTGAAATATTTTCGGGCTGTCTTAAGAGTGAGCTCGCTCGGAGATATGGATGGTATATTCTACATATTGCATCACCCCCACAAGAAAGTGGTGCACGACCATCCGGATTCCATAAAGGGGTGGAAGGAAAAGTACTTCGTGGTCGGGATCGAGGAGCCTTGGGAAATTCCGACGACCTGGAATTTCTACAAGATGAACCATAAACCCACGAGCCAGAGGGACTTGACTGAGGTAGAGTGGGCTGATGTTGACAGGATTGTCAAGGGGAACAGAATTGGCTGGCCGAACGTGATGGAGTTACATTTATCCCAAGCCGGACTCAGCCCTGTAACACCCCGAATTCCAAAATACAACTGTATTCGAGATTCCACAGGATCTTTACACTTCTTTCGTACAATTTTACAAGGAATTTAAAACTTTTCACTTTACATTTTATAGCGGAAGCAAATTTACAACATTTATATAAAGTACAACAACATTTGAATAATCTCTAAGCATCAGTTCTCCTTTAATCTTTATCATGTCATTTACCCTGCATACAAAACTGTGGGTACGTCAGTTTATTCAACTAACGAATATTATACACGACCTTCCTCTCTATGACGGAAACAGTATAATTGATTTTCCATATTTAACAAACACAAACTTGTTTACATATCAAACTAAGGGGAATACCCTAGTGATGTCGTGTTGTGATTGTGCACTTAGTCCTTAATACAGTTATTTACATTACATGACACTAACGCACACTTGTTCGGATTCTATGCATCCCATACTACATAGGTCCGAGGGCAAGCCTCTTAATCGTTCTTCATTTTGTAGGGTTCAATCCCTCGTCATGACTTAATCTACTACTGTAACTACGGTAAGTATCCTAGATGTCCTATGAGTACGAGCTCATGTACAGAAACACTGGAGGGGAATCCCACGTCATATCACGACGCATCGTGAAGACTATCTATGGACAATTTCAGCCTCCGTCATGGCACACGATCCTCTCGCAGTCACCAAACACCCCACAAGCATCGCCAAGATCCCGATAATTCTGGCGTAGTGCCCACGTCATGTCACGACGTATCGTGAAGACAAACTGTGAATCACACCCACATCTTAGACTCGAGGCCCTCATACTTGTGTTTTTCTCTCACTTTCATCACCTCTTCACTATGTACTAATCCTTAATTTTAATGAAATCTTGAACAAAATCAATCTCTTAGAGTTAGCCCTCTCACCACTACCGGTCTTATTTCTTTCATTTCACATTGACCCAAACTTGGTCCTTTCAATTTCAATTAACATATCTCATCACTTTTCACTTGCCGGTGTGAGTTTTGGCTACACCCTCATTCTCAATTTTAATTCACAAATTCACAATATGAGTTGTCAAACTCAAGAACATTTCTCTTTTTCAATCACATGATCTCTAATCTTTTCATGAGTCAATAATCATACATGGAGTTCAATTATCCATCATGTATTTCATAACCGACATTTATTTTCACATTTAAAATCATATCACAAATATCTAGTCAAAGTGAATATTCACAACCTCACTATTGTCACACTATTCTTTAATAAGAATCACTCATATAAAAACTTCACAATTATATTTTCCTTCCATCAATTTTGCTTTTTAACATTTACATTAATCACCTCATAAAAACCCACATTTTTACGAAATTATAATTATAAGAAAACAATAGTTTCGAGTACAATTTCACCTCAAATACATTTTATTTTAGTCCCATAACTCCAAATAAATTTTCATAGGTTGTACTCATCTATACTAGGCCACACGTCATAGGAATTTTCTCACAAAAGAAGGCAGATTTACTTGAAGCTTCGGGAAAGTCGACTGTCGAATATGGTCAGTCGGCTATTCCGAAAAAATGCAAAATTCCGAAATTAAGGAGGTTAGGGAAGTCGACTGTTAAATGTAGTAAGTCGGCTGTCCTGCAATATTTTTCAACTCGGAATCAATGATCAGGGCAGTCGACCGTTGCATATGGCCAGTCGACTGTACTGCAGGGTTTTTCAATTCTCCAAATATATTTTAAGTTTGTGTACTACTCTTTTCATAATTCATTTGACATTTCTCGAACACAACTTGGTATAAAAATTTCCTACATCAATTACCTATTTTTCCCTCTTTCATAAACCCAAAACATATTATAATTTATTCATTCTAAACAATATCACGAAAGTCCAACTAAACTCACAAAACAAACAATTTCATATACTAGCATTTTGTACTTAGTTTTGATATTAACAACAATTCTAATTCATATATTCCATCACTACAAAACAATTCGCTTACAACTTAAGATTCATGACAAGATAACATGCAATCTATCAAGCAATCAATTTAGTCAACTAGCAAGTCCTTTTTCCAATTAAGCGTATTCTTATTAGTTTCTTTCATGCATTATCATTTCAATCACCCCTAACATGGTATCTAGTTAGAAATATAGAAAAACAACCCACCTTATTTGGAGAGAAAAATTCACAATGCCTCCTAAACGAAAGAGTCCTTCTCGAGCTTGCCAAATGAGCGCTTCTCCTCCTCCTTGATGTGCAAACCGATGCTCCAATAGTGCAACCCGAGTCTACCTAGTAGCCGGCCTCCTTGAATGCAAGCACAAACACTCAACTCTCAATCTTTTATTCTCACTTCCTACTAATAACTCACCACTGATAATTGTATTTTCTTACTATAGGTTTGGAGAATAAAGAGTGCAGGAATAACTAGGCTGGGGGGGGGGGGTATTTATACTAAAATTTTGGACAAATAAAGGGCTAGGATTAATCTAGTAGTTAAGGATCAAAGGCTAGGATTTAAGGGGAAGTTGTAGTAACCAACCATGATCCCAAAACTACCCCCCACAAACTCCACTTTTCTTTTCCTTTCCCTCCCATTCAAAACCGGCCAAACAAGTGCACAACGAATGTGTACGTGCAATGCACGTGTATTCAATAGTCCCCCATATTTAAAAGTTGTACCTTTTATTTTTTTTATAAAAATAATCTACATTACAAGTTGTATTTAAAAAAGAGAGAATAAATTCATGGGCCTTTATTTAATGGGCCAAATTAGTTTACAAAAAAAAAATAATAAATTGGGCTATAAAAGAAACTTATGTTCATTAAAGAAAAATGGGCTTTAATAAAAACAAATGGAGGAGACCTATATATATATATATATATACTCATTTGTTTATGAAATGAAAATAATTATAAAATTTTTATACTGCAAAATTGCACGTGCACAATACGTACAAAATACTAATACACAATAATGATTTTCATAAATGAAGATTCAGGGTATTACAACACTCCCTCCTTAGAATAGTTCCGTCCCCAGAACTACAGTCAAGAGTGAGAAACAAAACACTCACAACAAGCAAAAGAAAGAGACAAAATACAAATCAAGCAAAAAGCTCAGGATAATCCCTCAACATCCTCTCCTCAGACTCCCAAGTAGCATCTTCAACCAGATGGTTTCTCCAGACTACCTTGACCATCGGTATCGTCTTATTCCTCAAGACTTTCTCTCGACGATCAATAATCTCGACAGGAGACTCGATGTAATTGAGATCCAATTGCAAACCTTCCGGCACTTCAGGCAAATGATGACTTGGATCTGGAATATAACCTCTTAGCATAGACACATGAAAGACATTGTGCACCTGAGATAACTCTTACGGTAATTCAAGCCGGTAAGCAGTTTTCCTGATCCTTTTCAATATCTTATACGGGCCTATAAACCTCGGGACTAACTTCCCACTTTTGCCAAATCGAATCACACCTTTACTGGGCGATACTTTCAGAAAGACGAAGTCACCTTCCTCAAACTCAAGGTCCCTTCTCCGGTTGTCTGCATAGTTCTTCTATCTGCTCTGAGGCTCTACCAACCTCTTTCTGATCAGATCAATCTTTTCAGAGGTTTGCTGCACAAGCTCAGGCCCAAACAACTGACGCTCCCCAACTTCAAACCAACAAATAGGTGTTCTGCACTTCCTGCCATACAAAGCTTCGTACGGCGCCATCCGGATGCTAGTCTGAAAACTATTGTTGTAGGCAAACTCTACCAAAGGTAAATGCCTTTCCCAACTGCCTCCAAATTCTAGTACACAACACCGAAGCATATCCTCAAGTATACGGTTGACTCTCTCGATCTGCCCATCGGTTTGCGGATGAAAAGCAGTACTGAAATCCGTCTTGGTACCTAAGGCTGTCTGAAGACTCCTCCAGAAATGCGAAGTAAACCGCGCATCTCGATCAGACATAATAGTTGACGGAACACCATGGAGCCTGACGATCTCGCCAACATACAACTCAGCTAACTTGTCCATCGAAGCAGTGAGTTTCATCGCCGAAAAGTGAGCGGACTTGGTTAGTCGATTGACTATAACCCAAATTGCATCATTGCCTTTAGGACTCTTGGGCAATCCCGTGATGAAATCCATACTGATGTTATCCCACTTCCATTCCGGAATAGGTAATGACTGTAATAGACCTCCGGGTCTCTGATTTTCGGCTTTGACTTGCTGACAAATCTCACACTTTGCCACAAAATCAGCCACATCCCGCTTCAAACCCGACCACCAGAAATGCGATTTGATGTCTCTGTACATCTTCGTACTCCCAGGATGTACCGACAAAAGAGTAGCATGTGCCTCCTGAAGAATACTCTCTTTCAGGTCCGCGTGATTTGGAACACACAGTCTATCTCCGAACCACAGAACTCCATCCTTGATTTGAAATCCGGGCAACCTGCCAGCACCAACCTGATCCTTCATCTCCAAGATATCAGCATCAACCTCTTGGCTTGTAATAATCCTTCCATTCAATGTAGGCTGAAGCCTCAACTGAGCTAAAGATGCTCCCAATCCTTGCAAGACAACTTCAATACCGGCTCGATCCAATTCTTCCATCAGATGCTTCTTAGTTGTAATCAAACTGGATAAAATGTTCTTATGACTAAGTGCATCAGCAACAACATTAGCTTTCCCAGGATGATACTTGATCTCAGGTCGCATATCCTCAAGCACTTCCAACCATCTCTGCTGCCTCAGATTCAGATCCTTCTGCTGGTATATGTACTTCAAACTCTTGTGGTCCGTATACATGTTCAATTTCACACCGTACACGTAGTGTCTCCATTGCTTCAAAGTAAAGATAATCACAGCTAACTCCAGATCATGAGTCGGATAATTCTTCTCATGTGGTCGTAGTTGCCTAGACCCATAAGTGATCACCCTTCCTTCTTGCATTAAGACACAACCAAGCCCACGATGTGAAGCATCGCTGTAGACATCATACTCAACACCTGCTCTAGGCAAAGCCAAAATAGGTGCAGTAGTAAGCTTCTCTTTCAACTCCTGAAAGCTTGCCTCACATTGCTCAGTCCACTTGAAGTTTACATTCTTCTTGGTCAAACCAGTAAGCGGCACGGCTAACTGAGCATAACCTTGAATGAATCTCCTGTAGTATCCAGTCAATCCAAGAAAACTCCTGACTTCCTTCACTGTAGTAGGCCTTGCCCAATCTCTCACTGCCTCTATCTTCTGAGGATCAGTTGCCACTCCCAACTTAGAAAGAATGTGACCTAGGAATGTCACTTCAAATTTTCAGAAATCGCACTTGGATAGTTTGGCATACAACTCCTGCTCTTCCAGCTTCCTCAAAACTGCTGCCAGATGCTCGGTGTGCTCCTCTTCTAACTTGGAGTACACGAGAATATCGTCGATAAACACCACGACGAAAGAATCAATGAACGGCCTCAGAACTCTGTTCATCATGTCCATGAAGATTGCGGGTGCATTCGTCACTCCAAATGACATAACTAAGAATTCGTAATGCCCATGTCGAGTTCTAAATGCAGTTTTGTGCACATCTTCAGCTTTCACTCGAACTTGGTGATATCCTGATCGAAGATCTATTTTGGAGAAAACAGCAGCTCCTTGTAGACGATCGAACAAATCATCAATTCGGGAAATAGGATACTTGTTCTGAACAGTGACCTTATTCGGTTCTCGGTAATCGATACACATTCTCATCGATCCATCCTTTTTCTTTACCAAAAGCACTGGTGCTCCCCAAGGCGACGCACTAGGTTGAATAAAGCCTTTCTCCAACAGTTCCTCAATCTGCCATTTCACCTAATCCTGCTCCACAGGAGCCATCCTATACAGTGCCTTAGAAATGGGTGCACTTCCCGGTTGAATAGTGATGCTGAACTCTACATCACATTGCAGGGGTAACCCAGGCAAATCATCCAAGAATACAGTCGGACAGTCCCGAACCACAGGAATCCTTTGCACTTCCACAGGAATCTCTTTCTTGCGGATAGCTGCCACCAACTTGGAACACTTCTTTTTCCCTTGGAAAGTGACTTCAGGTCCACCTTGAGCCTTCACTGTTACCGTCTTGGTCTTGCACTCGATGCTTGCACTGTACACCGACATCCAATCAATGCCAATGATAACATCGACTCCCAATATAGTCAGCTCGATCAGATCAATCCTGAAGATTCTGTCCCCAATCACAATCTCGCAATCAGCATAGTACCGATTAGTGGTTAAAGTCTCCCCTGATGGAGTAGCTACTGCTAAGATCTTGCCTGGAAAAATCTTCGGTTCAACTCCCAACACTTTAGCAAATTTAGGAGACCCAAAAGTATGAGAGGATACAGTATCGAACAAAGCAATAGCTTTCATTCCATTCAAATAAAGTTCTCTTGTTACATAATACACACTCATTACGTAACAGTTCACTAAATAAACGGGAAAAGAAACAACATAAACCTCTAAACATCCGCCCTCGTACCAGTGATGACATGATCCACCTCATCCGCATCAGCTTCAGTCAAGGCAAATACTCGCCCTTGCTGGTACGGCCTCTTCTCAGTCTGCTGTATTGGTGCATTGTGATTAACATTCCGCAGTTTGGGGCATTGAGATTTGTAATGTCCCGTCTCACCGCAGTTGTAGCAATTTATCGCAGGAGGTCTCACAACATTGTTCCCGGGTCCTCCAACCACACTGATTGTAACGCCCCGATTTCCAACACCGGAAAACCGTGACACGAGCCAAGACCTTTTCATCAATTAGTCACAATACACAGAAAAACAGGAGAATTTAAAACTTTTTATTCAATACACAATGTGTTACAAGTCTGAATATTGTACAACTGTAATACCTTACAATAGAGTTACAATATTACCTTTACATTTCTAAGTAGTACAACCTTCAACATCTTACATCAGAGTACTTCTCAACTAATACATAATCAATACATATACTGCAGCGGAACTAAACATAACACTGACTCCTTGCTTTCCTTGCCTTGAGTCCTCCTGAATTTCGTCTTTATACTTCGGCGATCCAGTACCTATGGAAGTGGGGACGTCAGTATTCACTAACGCTTAAAGGCTGATCATATAGCAGCGAATCTCCCAAACAATATAAAAAATATAGCAATGGTGTTGGTGTAGTTTAAGTGTTCGTGAGTGCAAAGATCTTTTTATTATTTCTACAACTAGTGATTAACAAGAAAAGATCTTTTTATTATTTCTACAACTAGTGATTAACAAGGAAAAGATCTTTTTATTAAGAAAGAAAATTACAATGAAACATATGCTTATTATTATTGTCCAAGTTCAATCAAGTCCTACAACCAAAATGGTTGTATAAGAATGTTCATATGCTTATGTATACTAAGTCCTAAAAGTCCTACAACCCTCAATCGGTTGTATGTTCAAGCTCATATGCATTATGTCATTTTTAGTCCAACAACATACATAAACAACAACTACAATCTTAAAGATGTAATCTTTATATGTTTTAGTAGGTACTACTACTATTTTTCTTTCTTTTTATTCATCATAACATTCACAACACACCCATCACAAAAATCATCCAAAAACAAAACAAAACAAAACAAGAAGGTAGGAGAAGAAGTCAAACAACAAAACAAACAAACAAACAAGCAAACAAACAAGCAAACAAAAATATGGAGAACCCCACCTCAGCCTCTATTGGAAGGACTTGCTTGCAAACCTTCTCCTTCCCCTATCTCTTAGAATCTCCTAGGAAACCCTACAATAAAACTCTCTTGTTAGTATGAGACTATCTCTCTTTCTTTTCCTTTCCTTTCTTTCTTTTGTTTTCTAAAATGAGAGAAGGAGGAGAAGGAGGGGGTATTTATTGAAGGGAATAGGAGGTGGTAAGTGCAAAATTGCACTCACATTTGCACAAAAACCCCAAGGGGAGGGGAGGCCGGCCATACCCTAGGAGGGGGAGGGGCATGGTGTAGGCTTGGTGAGGTGGAGGCATGGTGAAGGGATAAGGCTTCTAGAAGGGTTTTAGTTCTTCTCATGCATACAAACCCTCTTTTAAACCTCCTAATCAACCCTAATTATCTTATTAAGTTGCCATGACAAGAATAAGTATATTGTCTAAAAGTACATACTACATACTTTGTATAATGTACTAAGTACCATACAATTGTATGTATGTGTATATGTATGTGTATACTAAAATTTCTTATAAAATTCCCATAAAAATAGTTTAATTTAGAAAATAATAATAAAATAAATTTTATTACTAATTCGGAGGATCGCGCTATCAATTTGAGGCGCTTCGGATGCACACTGACCGATAGATGCGCGTAGACATTGTTTGTGGGCAAACCGGCGAAAAATCACCAAAATAATTTGATTTTGGAATTAAAATGAAATAATAATAAAATAATAATAAAATACTAATTTCTACGAGTTAATATCCGTCCGGGATATTACACTGATAGCGTTCGCCCCTATCGGTTTGAACCTTTGTGCCGATGGTTGTCCCTTGAAATTCCCTAAATTTGCGGGCCTCTTACCAGACTGCCAGTTGTTCCTCCGATTCTGAACAACATGAAACTGCTCAATGTTTGCTTCTGTGGCTGCCACTCGTTTGACCAACTTGTCAAACCTCCGGATACCAAGGGATATCATCCTGGATCTCATGCTCGGTCTCAATCCATGCTCGAACTTACGAGCCTTCTTCGCCTCATCCATCACCAATTCAGGAGCACACCTTGAGAGTTGAGTAAATTTGGTCTCATACTCCCTAACTGACATGCCACCTTGTTGCAGCGACAGAAACTCCACGGTCTTCTTCTCCTGGACGTCTGAAGGAAAGTAATGACTGCGGAATTCCTCCAAAATTTCCTCCCTGCCAAGAACCAAGCCTCCCATTGTCCGCTTCATCGACTGCCACCACACAGCCGCATCCTTCCCGAATTGTAGAGTCGCCAACTTCACCTTGCTGCCTTCAGGGGTATCCAAAACTTCGAAAATAGTCTCTACCTGCCGAATCCAGTTGTCAGCCGTGTCAGGGTCTGACTTCCCTTCAAATACTGGTGGTTTCATCCGTTTAAATGATTCCACGAGTTTGATTGCTTTGGGCACCGGATTTGCAGGCACCCTTCCCCGATTCTGATTCATGGCAACGACATTAAGTGTCTGATCGATCCTCGCTAGTGCCGTTTCCAAGTCCAGACCCTCACCATTTCTTGCTCGTCGTCCAGCCATGTTCTGATGCAAAAAGATCTAATAAATTCGAAGTGTGAAAATATGAACTTTTGAGTCAATATTTTCATTTCATTGAATTTCAAACTTTATACATTCGAATTTAAAATATTTTTGACATCAAAATGAAAGCAGTAGACGATACAATGATCTAACTCCTACGGTTCCTCTTGGCTTCACGAAGCTCTCCCCATAGTTCTTCAACTTCTTCCTTCAGTACATCGGTCATGTTTTTCCTCTTCTCGAGTTCCCATACACGATGAATGAGAACTGCAAAATCATCCTTACGCTTTGCCAACTGAGTCTCCAATAGTCCGACTCTCTCCCACAGTGTTTCTACCTACCTCTAAAGAGATATCACAAGACTACTTGGAACTGGTTCCATTTCGTTAGAAGAGTCATCAGATGAGTCCGGAAGCGGAGTGATTTCTCGGGACTCAGGCCATTCCTCCCCGTCGGAGTCTGCTTGCCCTGGGTAGTACTCTTCCTCGGAATCTGCTTGTCCAGGATAATAATCTTCCTCTATGATATGCCATTTGTCGTCTCCACCAGGGTCGAAGTGATCAGCCATCTTAGAAAAAGGGAGGAAGAAGCATAAGTCATAGAGCAACACAAATGTAAGTAACTTACATTTAAATCTCTAGACTCAACACACACTCTAATATCCACTTCTAGGGTGTCGTTCCTTATAAACTTGTACTAGTGTGAAGCGTGGCTTTGATACCACTCTGTAACACCCCGAATTCCAAAATACAACTGAATTCGAGATTCCACAGGATCTTTACACTTCTTTCATACAATTTTACAAGGAATTTAAAACTTTTCACTTTACATTTTACAGCGGAAGGAAATTTACAACATTTATATAAAGTACAAAAACATTTTTATAATCTCTAAGCATCAGTTCTCCTTTAATCTTTATCATGTCATTTACCCTGCATACAAAACTGTGGGTACGTCAGTTTAGTCAACCGACGAATATTATACACGGCCATCCTCTCTATGCCGGAAACAGTATAATTGATTTTCCATATTTAACAAACACAAACTTGTTCACATATCAAACTAAGGGGAATACCCTATTGATGTCGTGTTGTGATTGTGCACTTAGTCCTTAATGCAGTTATTTACATTACATGTCACTAATGCACACTTGTTCGGATTCAATGCATCCCATACTACATAGGTCCGAGGGCAAGCCTCTTAATCGTTTTTCATCTTGTAGGGTTCAATCACTCGCCATGACTTAATCTACTACTGTAACTACGGTAAGTATCTTAGATGTCCTACGAGTACGAGCTCATCTACAGAAACACTGGAGGGGAATCCCACGTCATGTCACGACGCATCGTGAAAACTATCTATGGACAATTTCAGCTTCCTTCATGGCACACGATCCTTTTGCAGTCACCAAACACCCCACAAGCGTCGCCAAGATTCCGATAATTCTGGAGTAGTGCCCACGTCATGTCACAACGCATCGTGAAGACAAACTGTGAATCACACCCACATCGTAGACTCGAGGCCCTCATACTTTTGTTTTTCTCTCACTTTCATCACCTCTTCACTATGTACTAATCTTTAATTTTAAAGAAATCATGAACAAAATCAATCTCTTAGAGTTAGCCGTCTCACTACTACCGGTCTTATTTCTTTCATTTCACATTGACCCAAACTTGATCTTTTCAATTTCAATTATCATATCTCATCACTTTTCACTTGCTGGTGTGAATTTTGGCTACATCCTAATTCTCAATTTTAATTCACAAATTCACAATATGAGTTGTCAAACTCAAGAACATTTCTCTTTTTCAATCACATGATCTCTAATCTTTTCATGAGTCAATAATCATACATGGAGTTCAATTATCCATCATGCATTTCATAACCAACATTTATTTTCACATTTAAAATCATATCACAAATATCTAGTCAAAGTGAATATTCACAACCTCACTATTGTCACAGTATTCTTTAATAAGAATCACTCATATAAAAACTTCACAAATATATTTTCCTTCCATCAATTTTGCTTTTTAACATTTGCATTAATCACCTCATGAAAACCCACATTTTTACGAAATTATAATTATAAGAAAACAATAGTTTCGAGTACAATTTCACCTCAAATACATTTTATTTTAGTCCCATAACTCCAAATAAATTTTCATAGGTTTTACTCATCTATACTAGGCCACACGTCATAGAAATTTTCTCACAAAAGAAGGCAGATTTACTTGAAGCTTCGGGAAAGTCGACTGTCGAATATGGTCAGTCGGCTGTTCCGCAAAAATGCAAAATTCCGAAATTAAGGAGGTCAGGGAAGTGGACTGTTAAATGTAGTAAGTCGGCTGTCCGGCGATATTTTTCAACTCGGAATCAATGATCAGGGCAGTCGACCGTTGCATATGGCCAGTCGACTGTACTGCGGGATTTTTCAATTCTCCAAATATAATTTAAGTTTCTGTACTACTCTTTTCATAATTCATTTGACATTTCTCGAACACAACTTGGTATAAAAATTTCCTACATCAATTCCCTGTTTTTTCCTCTTTCATAAACTCAAAACATATTATAATTTATTCATTCTAAACAATATCACGAAAGTACAACTAAACTCACAAAACAAACAATTTCATATACTAGCATTTTGTACTTAGTTTTGATATTAACAACAATTCTAATTCATATATTCTATCACTACAAAACAATTCGCATACAAGTTAAGATTCATGACAAGATAACATGCAATCTATCAGGCAATCAATTTAGTCAACTAGCAAGTCCTTTTTCCAATTAAGCGTATTCTTATTAGTTTCTTTCATGCATTATCATTTCAATCACCCCTAACATGGTATCTAGTTAGAAATATAGAAAAACAACCCACCTTATTTGGAGAGAAAAATTCACAACACCTCCTAAACGAAAGAGTCCTTCTCGAGCTTGCCAAATGAGCGCTTCTCCTCCTCCTTGATGTGCAAACCGATGCTCCAATAGTGCAACCCGAGCCTACCTAGTAGCCGGCCTCCTTGAATGCAAGCACGAACACTCAACTCTCAATCTTTTATTCTCACTTCCTACTAATAACTCACCACTAATAATTGTATTTTCTTACTATAGGTTTGGAGAATAAAGATTGCAAGAATAACTAGGCTAGGGGGGGTATTTATACTAAAATTTGGGACAAATAAAGGGCTAGGATTAATCTAGTAGTTAAGGATCAAAGGCTAGGATTTAAGGGGAAGTTGTAGTAACCAACCATGATCCCAAAACTACCACCCACAAACTCCACTTTTCTTTTCCTTTCCCTCCCATTCAAAACCGGCCAAAGAAGTGCACAGTGCACGTGTACGTGCAATGCACGTGCATTCAATAGTCCCCCATATTTAAAAGTTGTACCTTTTATTTTTTTATAAAAATAATCTACATTACAAGTTGTATTTAAAAAAGAGAGAATAAATTCATGGGCCTTTATTTAATGGGCCAAATTAGTTTACAAAAAAAAAATTAAATTGGGCTATAAAAGAAACTTATGTTCATTAAAGAAAAATGGGCTTTAATAAAAACAAATGGAGGAGACCTATATATATATACTCATTTGTTTATGAAATAAAAATAATTATGAAATTTTATACTACAAAATTGCACGTGCACAATACGTACAAAATACTAATACACAATAATGATTTTCATAAATGAAAATTCAGGGTATTACAAGCCCAGCCGACCCCTGTATGTTTTTGTTTCATTCTCCTTTAATTTTCTGCTTTCGTGTGAACATTTCCCCTTTTTCTCTGCAACTATAGACCCATCAAAGCTCGAAGCAAGGAAGACTTTGCTGGCCCTGGCTCAGAAGAAGAGGGCCGAGAAGGCAGTGACAAAGGTGGGGTCCGCCCAGGGGGCTCCGTGGCCCTTCAGAGCTGCCCTCGAAGAAGTTGAAGAGATCCCACTCTTCTAGGTAGGCGAAAGAGTCAGGACCGAGCTCCAGTAGCCGCAATGTTGCTGACGTCCTGAAGGCGGGGACCCCCGTCATCCGGCCCGACGCCCAACAGATGGTAGGCAAAAGTGTTCTAAGGCCGTTCGCCCCAGACTAGGCGGTCAAGGAGGGAGACTCGCTGGCCGAGGGCCCGATCTCGATCGAGGTGGTAAGCAAACTCGCCACGGCCTGCGACCGGACCATCCTGGCAACCGAGACGGTGGAGACGACCTACATGAAGTGGGCTCAAGCTCAAGTGGTGGTAAGTGTTGGTTTGTTGCTTGTCATCTTTTTGTACTCAGCATTATTTTCTGACTTATGTCTCACTTCAACCACGCACTGATGACCGGGGCACAGCTGAAGAGTTGCTTCGAGAAGGAGGTCCATGCCGAGAAGCGGAATGTCGATCGGAACCTTCGGGAGGCAGAGGACCTGAAGGTCGAGCTGACGGCAGCTCAGGGGGTGGCGCAGGCCTTCCAAGCCGATCACACCTTCCAACAGACCAGCACCTCCATGAACTGTCGGAGGTTCGGGGAAAGGTAGCAGCAGATTATGATGAGCTGGCGATGGCGGCCTCGGAGGAGTTGATGACTGCCCAAGAAGAGGCGTATGATCGGGCAAAGGAGCACTTCCTACTCCTTTACCCCGACGCAAAAATCGACAACCTCCATTACGGGTGGGAGCCCCCAGCGCATCCGCTGACCCCCGGTGGCGAGGGAGACGAGGTGCCAAGGGACCCGCACTTGGAGAAAGAGGCGGGGGGAGCGGCGGTCGACAAAGAGGTGTAGATCCCCCCCTCAGAAGTAGTTTTTAAATTCTTTTTTCTTGTATTTTGCCGAACGCGTACTGACCACCACTTTTTTGTAACTAATTTTTGGAATTAATACAATCGCATTTTTGGCCAATACTCTGTGACTTGCATATTTTTTGGAAGCTTAAAGTGAATTGTCGTTTTCACCTCTTTTTTTCAGATGAACGAAACCCTAGGTGCCGACCTCATTTCTGCCGAGGTCTGGCAACTTCGTAATAGGCTAGAGTCCAAGGAGAGTGTCTTGATCCGCTATTGCAAGCTGGACAACGATCGAAAAGCCGCGGTAAGCTATTTCATGAATAAGTCCAAGGAGCTCAGTTTAGAGGCGGTGCGCCTTAAGAAGGCCATAGCCGATCGAGACTGGGGGGGTGCCAAGATGAACTGGTCAATGTCTGATGCCTCCACCAAACGACTGACCTCTGAGTCTATTCTTCACGAGGTAATGGTAGAGAAGGAGCTGGAGATTTAGAGGTTGAAAGTCATGCTAGGCCTAAGCTGGTTTCGGTTCGGCCCTCTTGGGGGGGGGGGAGGCCCCTCTGTCTTGGGTTCCTCGCCGACCCTCTATCTAGAGATGGCGAGACCCACTGATGTGCAGAGCTCTGTTGCCAGGACGTCTACCCTAGCTGTGCCGGTGGTACCGGACGAGCACACTGGAGGACGGACCCACTCGGTGCGGCTCGAGATGGTCCATGTTGGCCGAAAAAGCCCCACTGAAAATACTTAGGTTAGGGTCAGCAGAACCATTGTAATAATTTTTATTGTACTATGTCCATTCAAGGCGTTGATGATGAATAAAAGTTTATCTTTCTGTCCCTCCCTATTTTGCAAGACAACTTAGGACGCTGTGCGCAGCGCAAGCTGAGTATTGAGCCCCTTATCTTGTGAGAAAGTTGGGGTGTGGCCTGAGGTCATTGCCGAGCGCCTAGCCCATAAGCTTTAGAAAGATAGGGCATGGCTCGAGGTCAATGCTGAGTGCCGAGCCCTTTATATTTTCCTGAAAAGTTAGAGTGTGGCTCGAGGTCATTATCGAGTGCCTAGCCCAAAAAGATTGAGAAAGCTAGGGTATGGCTCGTGGTCAAAGACGACTGTCGAGCCCCTTATGCTTTGTTGAAAAGATAGGGTGTGGCTCGAGGTCATTGCCGAGCGCCTAGCCCATTATGCTTTGCTAAAAAGATAGGGTGTGGCTTGAGGTCATGACCGAGCGCCTAGCCCGTAGCTTGAGAAAGCTAGGGTATGGCTCGAGGTCAATATCTAATGTCTAGCTGGAAGCACCGGAATTTGCCTTAAAAAAAGAAGGGGGAAGCAAAGATTACACTTTTTATTTACACAAAAAGGAGAGGCACATGGTGCCCATTACACGAGTTTCGGTTACAAAAGGAATTAGTCTATCCATTCGAGGAACTTGATGAGGTGTTCCGCGTTCCAGGGCCTCTTGACGATCCTGCCCCCCAGGTTTGTGAGTCGGTATGTGCTAGGACTTACCACTTCGGAGACCTTATATGGGCCCTCCAAATTAGGGGCTAGCTTTTTTTTCTGTCGGGGTCAGATACCGCTGGCTTCATGAGCACGAGGTCACCTAGCTTGATGTCGGTAGGGCAGACCTTCTTGTTGTAAAAATTCTCTATCCGTTGTTGGTATATGCTTCTTCTGATGGCGAATTTTTCCCTGACCTCGTCGATTAGATCCAAGTTGGCTCTAAGGCCCGTTGAGTTGTTCTCTTCATCGAAGGCCATGATCCTGGGCGAAGGGAGCCAGATCTCTCACCTCTGTGCCGTAGGTTAGGTTGAACGGTGAATTGCCTGTGGGGATTCTCTTCGTTGTCCGGTGCGCCCTGAGTACGCATGGTAACTCGTCGACCCACAGCCCCATTGATAAATTATCCAACTGCTTCTTGAGGCCGTCGAGGATTTGACGGTTCACGTTCTCAGCTTGGCCGTTTGACTGGTGGTGACATATTGATGAGAAGCGCTGCTGGACGCCGATGTCTTCGCAGAACTTTCAAAAGTTCGGGCCTGCGAATTGGGTTCCGTTGTCTGTGATAAGTACCTATGGGATCCCGAACCGGCAGATGATGTTCTTCCATAAAAATTGCTGAGTTTGGTGCTCTGTGATCGTGGCCAGGGGCTCTGCCTCAATCCATTTGGTGAAGTAGTCGATGGCCACCATGATAAACTTCCTCTGGCCCGTTGCTTTTGGAAAAGGGCCGACCAAGTCCATCCCCTACATCGTAAATAGGGTCGGACTTTCCAGGGAGCGGAGGTTGGCTTGTGGAAGCCTTTTCACCAAGGAAAATCTTTGGCAAGGTCCGCACATTTTGACGAGGTCCTGGGCGTCTTGTAATATGGCCGGCCAGTAGTACCCGTGGTTTAGGGCTTTTATGGCTAACGACCTGTAATGCCCCGAATTCCAAAAGGTCGAATTCGAAGTTCCACAGGATCTTTACAATTCACTTCGTACAATTTTACAAGGAAATTTGAATTTTTTATAATACAAAAGAGTCCTTACATTTATTTACACAGTGGAAGGCAAAATAAAGTACAATAATGAAAAATTATACAATTGGAACATCTTTAACATGTAAATAATCAACAGCATCATATGAACTTTATATCTTCATGAAAATCCAACTCATGTAAATAAAACTGTGGGCACGTCAGTTGCTTACAACTGATGAAAATGTTATACACGGCCATCCTCTCTATGCCGCAAATATAACGATCTTAATACTAACAAACCAAAAACATGCATGCAAACAAAGTGTTAAATGTGACCAGTCTAAACATGTAAGTGTATGTAATGCCTTAATGCCTAATGCAGATATTTTATACTAAGATGACACTAATGCATACTTGTTCGGATTCTATGCATCCCATACTACATAGGTCCGGGGGCAAGCACTTACGTACTCCACATTAAAGGGTTCGATCCCTCTCCATGAAAACTACCCAGTAATAAAAGCAAGGTTTAGACATTCCACGAATACTGATCCCCGTCCTGGAGTACACCGCCTGACTGTTATAACAGAGTCTTCATCGTGCAAACATCCCGCAAGTGCCCCTCTAGCCCCGGTATACGTATATACACTGGAGTACGACAAACTATCCGCCCGACTACGCATAGTTTCGGATTTAAAACAAAAACCCATCTCCATCGATGCAACCTCAATTCTGGAGTACACCACCCGACTGGGTCGATAGTTCCGGAGTACACTGCCCGACTATATACAGTGCCCCACTTACGTTTTCCTAGGTTTACTATATCTTCTCTAAGTGCCTAGTTCTTAAGTTCAAGACATGAATAAATTATCATACCTATAGTTAGTTTTACCCCCTACCGGACTTAATCACAAATACCGAGATAGCTCCATGGCTATAACTCAAAAATATAACTCAAATCTTTTAATTCGACAATGCTGGTACCCGAGGTCTCACTAAACTCTAGATCACAACCTTTCATGTACAAGAATCCACGGGTACTCATACCCTTCAATAATTATATTAAACTCAGTGTATTCTTATCTTCAACTTATTCACAATTTAATCAATATTTTATTTTAGCATTAATCATGATTCATTTATTCATTCACAATTCTTTCAAAAAGCTCTACATGAACCCATAATAGATTTCAATCTCATTAATCATCTTAATCACATCAAGTATTTCTTACTCAACATAAGTATATGATCTCATCAAGAGAACCCATAACATGGCAAATATTTTTCTCTTCTTCTCAAAATAAAAGTCATATTCTCAATTAAATAATTTTGAAGTCAATAACTCGATTTCTATCTCAATTCCACTTTTAATTTCTCGAAATATACATGAAAATTTTGAAACTGTTTTTAATAAATTCTATATCATTTTATAGGAATATTAGAATTTTCCCCTAAATTTTATCTGCATGGGAACTCATTTAAAATCCACAAAAAATGAAAAAAAAAAATTTGGCATCGTCGGGTTTCGAACCCAGGCACCCCCGACCAAGCACAGCGAGCACCTGAAGTCAACACCGCAAGCCAATAAGTCCATGTGACTTGGCTTTCATAATGCCATATCAAAATCCCCAGATACTAACTCTCGGGTTTAGGTTTTATTAAAACAAAATCAAAAATAAAAAGGGTCTACAACAAGTTTCGAACCCAAGACCTCTGACAAGCACAGCGGCAGCCCTATGGCGCACCCGCTAGCCAGGAAGTCCATTGCGACTACTAGTTAGAAATCACATTAATGTAGTTTTGTTCATACTGTTCTGAGATTAGTTATTTTTCACAAAACTCGTTTATTCAATCGATCCAATCTTTTAGTATACTGAAATAAATTTTTCCCTGACTGAGATTAATTTAAAAACAGTAGCCAACGAATTTCAAATCCATTTTACAAACATATCTCTATTTTTCAAATAGTTTTTCTCTCAATTTCACACATCAATTATCAATTTTCTTAAAACTTGAAGTTAAGAATTGTATTCATTATAACTATTTCATGCACTCATTTATACTAATTAGAATTCAGTAACAAGATCAACCATGCCTATTAATTGACCATGAGGATCTCATAAAAATTTCTTTTATGCAATTATACTTTTGACATATCATTCCAATATGCATAAACTAACCCATTTCATGGCAACAATTCAATTTGTATTACTTTCTTTCATCTTTCTAATCATCATGGTATCTAGGCATATATTGAATACAACATTACATCTACAATTTTCATGGCACAATTAATCAACATGAGGGTGTACTTCATAATCACAACAATTAGATCTACATTACTAATGTCAGATTCTAGCATGCTCAACCTATGAATTAGAAAGCATAAATACCACCCACCTCTTATGAAGAATTTGCAAACAAAGATGATGAGACATACCTTCTAGGGACTCCTAGCTCCAATAAGCAACACCTAGTCCTTCTCCTCCTAGTAAGAGCACTCCAAAAAGTCTCCAATGCAACAAGAACACTCTCTAACTCTGTTTCTTTTTCCTCTCTTGATTTGTTTTGTTTTTGGTGTGAAATGAGAAGAAAAAAATGGGTATTTATAAGACAAAATGAAGGGCTAAAATGTAATCTCATCCACCTAAGAACTACCCACTCAACTTTCCACTCTCCCACTTTCTCCAACTCTCAATCTCCTGGCCTCTGTCTTTCCCATAACCGGCCTCTTTCTCTCCCCTAATACACGTGCACGTGTTGTGCACTAGTGCACACACACACACAAATAAATAAAAATCATATAATTCTAATATGTGTATTAAAAGTTGTTACATGTCATGTGTGAGTCCATGCACAACCAAAAATTAAAGGGCTTGTCTTGTGGGCTTGCTATTAATTAATTTAATTAATTAGTCTGGTGGGCTAGAATCTATTCTTAGGTCCATGGGTTTAATGAAAGTTTTTAAAAAAAAACTCATGCATGCTAAAATAATAAATGAGTGTAAGAAAAATAAAAATGAAAAAATTAGCACGTGCATCGTACGTGCAAAAATTGAAAAATGTATTTTTAATTAAAATAAAAATACGGGATGTTACAGCACTCCCTTCTTAGAATAGTTCCGTCCTCGGAACTACACTTAAGACTGGGAAAAGACAAAGAAAGAAAAGAAAAGAAAAGAAAAGAGTTTACAATTTTTTTTTTTTTTATAGTTGAAAAGCTCAGGGTGATCTCTCATCATTCTTTTCTTTGATTCCCAAGTGGCCTCCTCAACAAATTGGTTCCTCCAAATGACCTTGACCATAGGTATTGTCTTATTTCTCAAGACCTTCTCTGACGATCCACAATCTCTACTGGACGCTCTGCATAGCTCAAATCCTATTGCGAACCTTGTGGCACTTCTGGCAAATGATGACTCGGATCCGGGATATAACCTCGTAACATAGACACATGAAAGACATTGTGCACTTGGGCCAACTCTTCCGGTAATTTTAATAGATAGGCTGTCTTCACAATCCTTTTCAATATCTTATAAGCTCCTATGTATCTCGAGGCTAATTTTCCTCCTCTTCCAAACCGAATCACCCCCTTGGACGGAGACACCTTCACAAAGACAAAGTCACCTTCTGCAAACTCTAGGTATCTCCTCCGGTTGTTGGCATAACTCTTCTGCCTGCTCTGTGCGTCGACTGACCTCTTCCTGATCAACTCAAACTTTTCTGAGGTCTGCTGCACAATCTCTGGCCCAAACAGCTGTCGTTCCCCCACTTCATACCAACATACCGGTGTCCTGCACTTTCTTCCATACAGAGCCTCATACGGTGCCATTTCAATGCCTGCCTGGAAACTGTTGTTGTAGGAGAATTCCAAAAGAGCCAAATGCTTCTCCCAACTGCCACCAAAGTCCAACACACAACTTCTTAGCCTATCTTCCAGTACCCTGTTGACTCTCTCAGTTTGCCCATCAGTTTAAGGATGGAAGGCCGTACTGAAATCAGTCTTCGTCCCTAAAGCTGCTTGAAGACTTCTCTAGAAATGCAAAGTGAAACGCGCATCTCGGTCGGATAATATCAATAGCGGAACTCCATGAAGCTTCACAATCTCACCCACATACAACTCGGCCAGCTTCTCCATCGACCAAGTAAGCTTCATTGCCAAAAAGTGAGCCAATTTGATGAGTCGGTCCACTATCACCCAAATTGCATCTTTGCCCTTGGAACTCTTGGGCAAACCTATGATAAAGTCCATGCTGATACAATCCCACTTCCACTCCGGGATAGGTAATGGCTACAACAAACCTCTGGGTTTCTGATTTTCGGCTTGACTTGTTGACAAACTGCACACCTGGCAACAAACTGAACCACATCTCGCTTCATCCTTGGCCACCAGAAATATTGATTTATGTCCTTGTATATCTTGGTACTCCCTGGATGCATGGATAATAAAGTAGCTCGTGCTTCCTGAAGAATACTCTCCTTCAGTTCCGCTTGATTTAGCACACATAGCCGCTCTCCAAACCACAACACTTCATCCTTCACTTGAAATCATGCCAACCTGCTCTATCATCTCCTGGATCTCTGGATCGGTCTTCTGGCTGTCGATGATCTTGTCTCTCAAAGTAGGTTGAATCCTTAACTGAACTAAGTAAGCTCCCAAACCTTGCAAAACCACCTCCATCCCTGCTCGATCAAGCTATTCTGCCAACTTCTCCTGAGTTGTGATCAATCGGGACAAACTGCACTTCCTGCTGAGCACATCAGCCACAACATTGGCCTTGCCCGGACGGTACTTGATCTCGGGTGCAATGTCTTCCAACACTTCCAACCATGTCCTCTGCCTCAGATTCAAGTCCCTCTGCTCATAGATATACTTCAGATTCTTATGATCCGTGTACATGTTGACTTTCTCCCCGTACACATAGTGCCTCCACTGCTTCAATGCAAAAATGATCGCTGCTAACTCCATATCATGGGTTGGGTAATTCTTTTTATGCGTATCCCTTTGATGGGAAGGTACAACCCAATACACCACCTATGATCTGCCTCAAGGGACGAGTTAGTGTAAGGGGGGCCCCTACCACCAACTCCTCTCTCCCGACAAAAGGGTTTAAAAAATGATCCTTGTAAGTCACTATCCCAATGATGTCCCTGACTCGAACAATCCTAGGGATGACAATATTATAAACTCAACATGCTAGACCTTTAAAGTAGACTCTGCAGGACAACTCTACTAGGCTGCTCAACCTAGATTTACCAGAATCCCTCAGGATCCGGTTTGTGGCTCATCGATCCAAGACTTTGGCTGTGCGAATATACATGCATGCCGCTACCCTAGACTTGGATTTCGTCTATACTCCGGTCCTCGATCAACCTACCCTGGTTAAGATTCGACGGTACACAAGGAGTGACTCCTCCACAGTTCCTTAGGGTAGAAAACATATGTCTTGATGGTCGATAGCCCTTAGGGTGGTAACATCACCCTAGACGAGCACAACGAACTGTGTACTAGCTAACAAGATATACACGAGTAACAACCACATACGAGCCAATAAGCTACGTATGAAACAATAATTACCTATGAGCCAGGCAGGCCTCGTAGGAGATAACCACCTATATACCAGCCAAATAAGCCGTGTATGAGACCAACAGCTTTGCACGGGCCGGTCGGGCCGCGTACGAGACAACAACCTACATACGAGCCAACTAAGCTACGTATGAGACCCACAGTTACATACGGACTAGTCGAGCCACGTACGAGCACAACCATATGCAAACAACCATACAGGTAACCAACCCTAGATACAACCAAACGTGCTTACTAACAGACTTAATCTTCTATTGTTAGAAGCAACAGAAAAATCTACTAGTAGTCTATGATCGGTATTCTACTAAGGAAGAACCGAAGGCGACAAAACGGCCTTTATCAACTAACTATTACTAGTGGTCTTCCCAATCCTTATTACTTCAACCTATAGTGCCTTAAGCATGGCATACAACCACAAGCATCTTCCTACGACAATCTAATCATATAACACAACCACCATGATACTCCTATGTATGAATGTGATTAATGCTTATGCTTACATCGAGCTCAAGCATGAAAATCACTTACGACCTAGACATGAAGTCCACTATAGTCAAGCGTAGGTTACAAATTGATCATGAAAGCTTACTACTTATCATGACTAATCACCACAACCCAACTAGTATGAACAAGCAACATTCCAAGGCATAGTAGGTAATTCTAATACTACTCCTACAACATTCTAAGCAAGTATTTGAACTTTAGCATGGTATAGAACACAACATAACATCACTACAACTAACCGTGGGTAGTTTCTTTAATCTAAGCATGAATATCATAGTATGGATGTCATTAACTTAACATGATCAATAATTAGCACGATACCTACTTACTTAGCATGAATCATGCTTATCTACTAACATAGCATGAATGAACACTTATCTAAGCATGGGTACCATGTAAACATGAGTATTCATATAACCTAGCATGGTATACAACTTACTCACAATCTAAACTAGCATGACATACAACTTACTTACAATTAAGTTAGCATGGCATACAACTTACTTGTAGTTAAACTAGCATGGCATATATATAATCCAACTAACATGGTATATCACATACCTACAATTAAACTAGCATGGTATATCACTTACCTACGATTAAGCTAACATGGTATATCACATACCTACAATCAAACTAGCATGGTATGCAACTTACTTGTAATTAAGCTAGCATGGCATAGATAAAACTAGCATGGTATATCACTTACCTACAATTTAAGCTAACATGGTATATCACATACCTACAATCAAACTAGCATGGTATGC
This sequence comes from Hemerocallis citrina, assembly GCA_017893485.1. Classification (NCBI taxonomy): domain Eukaryota; kingdom Viridiplantae; phylum Streptophyta; class Magnoliopsida; order Asparagales; family Asphodelaceae; genus Hemerocallis; species Hemerocallis citrina. The sequence goes on from CM030359.1 coordinate 206,669,307, forward strand.
AACTTAATTGTAATTAAGCTAGCATGGCATAGATAAAACTAGCATGGTATATCACTTACCTACAATTTAACTTAGCATGGTATATCACTTACCTACAATTAAACTAACACGGTAAGTAATTTTATTATGGATCCTACAACATCCTAAGCATAATGAAATTAATCCAAGCGTGGTAGGAAACTCTTAGATTGATTCCTACAACATTCTAAGCATGAATGAGTGGATCTAAACATGGTAGGAAACTCTTAGATTGCATCCTACAACATTCTAAGCATAAATAGGCTAATCTAAACATGGTAGGAACTTTAGAATTTGTCCTACAACATTCTAACATGAAATAACATTTCTAAAACATGATGGTTAATTTTAGGAAGCATACTACAACATTTTAAGCTTAAAAATGTGATAGGTAATCTTAGAAAGAAACCTACAACATATATGTCATTTCTACATATGATAGGCAATTTTAGAATTACTCCTCCAACATTCTAACCATCATTAAGTATGCTATATATTTTTTTTGAGTGAATAAGGCATGATAGTATATTTTTAGAATAATCCTACAACTAGCTAAGCATGAAAATATGGTAGGATATTTTTAGAAGACATCCTACAACTAATTAAGCATGAAAACATGGTAGGATATTTTTAGAAAAAGTCCTACAACATTCTAACATGAAATAGCATGATAGGATATTCTTTAGAAAACATCCTACAACTAATTAAGCATGAAAACATGGTAGGATATTTTTAGAAAAAGTCCTACAACATTCTAACATGAAATAGCATGATAGGATATTCTTTAGAAAACATCCTACAACTAATTAAGCATGAGAACATGGTAGGATATTTTTAGAAAAAGTCCTACAACATTCTAACATGAAATAGCATGATAGGATATTCTTTAGAAAACATCCTACAACTAATTAAGCATAAAAACATTGTAGGATATTTTTATTAGGCATCCTACAATATTTGAAGCAAGGGTATTGCTTCTAAACATTTTTAGAAGTGATCCTACAACATTTGAAGTATGAATATTGCTTCTAAATATTTTTAGAAGTGATCCTACAATATTTTACTACTACTACTACTCCTATTTTAATCAAAACATAACACACAATTATCTACTACTACTACTACTTCATTCTTATCAAGAACATAACATACAACTTACTACTACTACTACTTTATGGACATAAAACATCTATAATTACTTACTACCACTTCTTCCAACCATACTACTACTACCTTATTAATCAACATACAACCTACTACTACTACTACTTTATGGACATAAAACATCTATAGTATGAGACCTCTCTTTCTTTTCCTTTCTTTCTTTCTATTTTTTTGATCTTTTGTTTTCTAAAATGAGAGAAGGAGGAGAATGAGGTGTTGTTTATAGGAGGGGATGGGAGGTGGTAAGTGCACCACATTTGCACAAGAACCCCAAGGAGGGGGTGGCCGGCCATACCCTAGGGGGGGAGGGGTATGGTGTAGGGTGGTGAGGTGGAGGGATAAGGTTTCTAGAAGGGTTTTAGTTCTACTCATGCATACAAACCTTCTTTTAAACCTCCTAATCAACCCTAATTATCTTATTAAGTTGCCATGACAAGAATGAGTATATTGTCAAAGGTACATACTACATACTTGTATGATGTACCAAGTACCATACAATTGTATGTATGTGTACATGTATGTGTATACAAAAATTTCCTTATAAAATCCTCATAAAATCCCCATAAAATAGTTTAATTTAGAAATAATAGTAAAATAAATTTTATTATTAGTTCGGAGGATCGCGCCATCAATTTGATGCGCTTCGGATGCATACCGACCGATAGATGCGCGTAGACACTGTTTGTGGGCAAACCGGCGAAAAATCACCAAAATAATCTGATTTTGGAATTAAAATAAAATAATAATGAAATAATAATAAAATAGTAATTTATATGAGTTAATATCCATCCGGAATATTACACTCCCCGTAGTTCATCAATTTCATCCTTCAGCACATCGGTCGGATTCTTCCTCTTTTCGAGTTCCCATACCCGATGACTGAGAACTGAAAAGTCATCCTTGCGCTTGGCCAACTACGCTTCCAATAATCCAACTCTCTCCCGCAGTGATTCAACCTGCCTCTGAAGAGATTCCACAAGACTATTCGAAACTGGTCCCTCTTCTTCATCAGAAGAAGAATCATCAGATGAGTCTGAAGGTGGGGTAATCTCTCGAGATTCAGGCTCTTCCTCTTCATCAGAATCTGCTTTCTCAGGATGGTACTCTTCCTCGGGATCTACTTGTCCAGGATAGTACTCTTCCTCAATAATATGCCAATTTTCGTCGCCAGCAGGGTCGAAGTGATTAGCCATCTTAGAAATAGAGAGGAAGAAGCATAAGTCATAGAGCAACACAAATATAAGTCACTTACATTTAAATCTCTAGACTCAAACACACACTCTAATGTCCACTTCTAGTGTGTCGTTCTTTATAAATTTGTACAAGTGTGAAAGCGTGGCTCTGATACCACTCTGTAACGCCCAGAATCCCAAATACAACTGAATTCGAGAGTTCTACAGGATCTTTCCACTTCCTTTAGTACAATTTTACAAGGAAATTTGAGCTTTTATTTCAACAATAATTACATCAGAGTCTTTTACATCAATACGCAGCGGAATCAATAAAATACAACAATAATAAATGTACAATTGTTACAACTTTAACATTTAAGTAATCAACAGCATCAATCATCTTTATATCTTCATGTAACTCCAAATCCTGTATATAAGACTGTGGGCACGTCAGTCGCTTACAACTGACGAAATATTATACACGGCCATTCTCTCTATGCCGGAAACTGTATAACGATTCTCATTTCTTAACAAATCACAAACTTGTTCACAAATAAGCCATAAAGGGACTATCCTGTTGATGTCGTGTTGTGATTGTGCACTTAGTCCTTAATGCAGTTATTGTATTATATGACACTAATGCATACTTGTTCGGATTCTATGCATCCCATACTACATAGGTCCGAGGGCAAACCCTTATTCGCACTTCATTTTATAGGGTTCAATCCCTCGCCATGACTTAATCTACTACTGTAATTACGGTAGGTATCCTAGATGATCTATGAGTACAAGCACGTATACAGAAAACCTAGAGGGGAATCCCACGTCATGTCACGATGCATCGTGAAGACAGCCTGTGGCAATTCAGCCTCCTTCATGGCACACGATCCTCATGCAGTTACCGAACATCCCACAAGCGTCACCACCGGGATGGTACTCTGGAGCAGTATCCAAGTCATGTCACGATGCATCGTGAAGACAGCCTGTGAAATACTCTCATGCTGCCAATCCGATGGCCCTCAACTCATGTTTTTCTCTTACTTTCATCACGTCTCCACTATGTACTAATCCTTAGTTTTTATCAGAATCATGAACAAAATCAAAGCTCTAGAGTTAGCCTCTCCACTAAGCCGGACTTATTTATTTGTTCAAACATGACCAACCTTGGTCTTTCATTTCAAATTTTATTTCATTTCTTTTCTTTCCAATTGCCGGTGGGAGACTTAGCTACTCTTTTGTTTTAATTTCAATTCATAATTACCAAAAATTGAGCATTTCCAGCTCATGGGTTCATTTTCTTCATAATCACCATGGATTTTCTTTTTCATGTTCATAGTTCCACAATTATAACTTTCATAAATTCAAATAAATGATTCACTCCATATTAATTCATGCAAAGATAAATAGAGTTTACTGTCACAACCAATATTCAACATAAGATTCACAATCTTTATCATAAAACAATTCATAGAATTTCTGAGATGTCAAAAAGTGCTCTGAATAGTCGACTTAGAACTCATCCAGTCGACTTGTTCAGCCAAATGAAGTTCTTCAATAATTGCTCGGAAGAATCGACTGCTGCACATGGCCAGTCGACTGTTCCGCAGCATTCGAAATTAAAATATAAATTGTGGAGAAGTCGACTGTCGTTCATATCAATCGGCTGTTCTGGGTAATTCAATTATACAACTTTTCATGTTCAGTGCAGTCGACTGCTACATATATTTGGCCGACTGAATAGAGTTAAATCTCAAATTAAGGACTTATCTCTTTCTTCTATTCTTCAAATAGCACATAGCATTTTTACTACACTATAGTATGTTCAATGTCAGCACAAACATGCGATTCTTATTCATTTACTAAATATCACAATATAGTTTACGATTAAATGTAAATTTCACATAGCTAGTATTTTCTTTCATCCAAATACAATTTCTAGTCGTACATTCATCTTTTACTCATTATTTGTCTACAGAGATGGATATCAACTCCGAATTTAACATACTAGGAAAGTCAAGATACGACACACATTAAAACATCATTTCATGAAATTTCGAACTGTACACCTTTTATTTCATTGTATCAATCGACTGTTCACATGATCGGTCGACTGTACAGGCAATTTCCACTTCTCTAAATATCTTTAGTTCTTTTTCATTCATTCACATTTTCCACATTATGTATAGCACAAAGCAATTCAACATAACGATCATCCTATCAATCCACTTTTCACAAGTACGATAACCAATCAATATTAATCCTAGCATGATCTCTATACTAGAAGTCATGAGAAACACCCACCTTTTTGAAGAAATAAACAAAATCCCGTAAAGCCTCCTGGTGCGATAATATGACTCCTCCTTGCTCCTTGCCACACACCGAAAGCTCCCTCTGAAGTGATGGCCGGCCTCCAAAAGCACTCGCTCTCAACTCTCTTAAAAAAATATATTTTCTTCTCACAATGAAATTTAGTGTAGAATACAAGTAAGTGAGGGGGTATTTATACACAATTTTGGGTGGATTGGAGGGCTAGGATTTAGTAGATAGTTATAGGATGGAGGGCTAGGATGAATTAGGGAGTTGTGGTAACTACCCACACACTCAAATAACTACCCACATCTCCATGCACAAACCGGTCCATTGAAAGAATGTGCATTGCACACCATAGTGCAAGCACATGCCACCTAGTCCCCATATAAAAAGTACAATTTTAATAAATCAATTTGGTCACATTTTGTCTCTACATGACAAGTGTGAGTCCTTTAATTGATTAATTAAATTGTGGGCTTCATAAATAGTGGGCTTAGGTCATGGGCCAAAACAACAAATTTAATAGTTAATTAAAATGGGCTAGAGAAAAAATAGTGTTTTAGAAAGAAAAAAAAAATGAAAACAATTGCTCATGCCGAAAATGAGATTCTTATAAATATTATGTTTATTAACTTCGCACGTGCTCAACAAGTGAGAAAAGAAAATAATAAAAACAGATACATAATTTTCATAAATGAAAATCGGGGCATTACACATAGTCTACCCCTCGATTTAATTTGGAATCGACGAAGAATATAGGTGGATTTTGAGATGGGGAAGCATCGATCGATGGGTTCGGGTTTCTTCGATCGGGATGGAAACGGAATGAAGGAAAAGGAGGAAGAGGGAAATGGGGGTCGGGGTTTCTTTCTCTTTGGCTGGCGTGCGAACGGGAAAAGGAGGGGAGGAGAAGGAGGTCGGGCTTTGGGGTTCTTCTGGGGTCGGGATCGGGAAAGGAACCGGAGAAGAAGAAGTAAAGGAAGGAGAAGGGAGATGGTGGGGGTTCCCTTGGCTGGGGGTGAACGAAGAAAAAGGAAAGGGAGAGGAGGCCGGGGCCGAGGTGCTCTGGGGTCGGCATCGAACAAGAAGGGAAGAAGGGAAGGAGAAGGAGAAAGGAAGAGGGTTGGGTTTCCTTGGTTGGGAGCAAATGGAAGGAGGAAGAAGTAGGGGGAAGGAGAAGGAGTGGGAACCGGGGGGGGTGCTTTCTGGGTTGGGGTGGAACCGGACGGGAAGAAGAAAAGAGAAGGAAGAAGAAGGAGAAGGAAGGGGGTTTTTGTAAATAGTAATAATTAAATAAATAATGTAAAGGAGTATTGCATATAAGCCCCAAATCTCAATACATTTCAAATAAAACCCAACTCTCTGCTTTAATAATCCCAACAATACAAAATACATTAAAACTACTTTGTAATAATCTGTATAAAATAATTTAATAAAGTAGACAATAACTGATATTCCTCAATTAAAATTAACTATTATCAAAAAATATATAATTGCGTGCAGTTCTCAATTGCACATAGATTTCGATGCAAAATAGCCATATGCTATTTTTCGGGTCGTTACAACAGTAAGTGTCCTAGATGATCTATGAGTACAAGCTCGTGTACAGAAAACCTGGAGGGGAAATCCCACGCCATGTCTTGACTCATCAAGCATGCATTCTGTGGCAATTCAGCCTCCTTCATGGCACACGATCCTCTTGCAGTCACAAAACATCCCACAAGCGTGGCTAAAGTCCGATCATTACTGAGTAGTGCCCACGCCATGTCTTGACTCATCAAGCATGCATTCTGTGACTCACACCTGCACCGTAAACTCTAGCTCTCATACTTGTGTTTTTCTCTCACTTTCATCACATCTCTTCTATGTAATAATCCTTAGTTTTTATTAGAATCATGAACAAAATCAAAGCTCCAGAGTTAGCCTCTCCACTAAACCGGACTTATTCATTCATTCAACGTGACCAACCCTGGTCTTTCATTTCAATTCATTTCATTTCTTTCCAATTGCCAGGGGAGACTTAGCTACTCCTTTGTTTCAATTCAAATTCACAACTTCCAACATTGAGCGTTACTAGCTCATAAGTTCATTTTTCATAATCATAACAGATTTTCTTTTTCATGTTCATAGCCTTCACATTCATACAACTTTCACAAATTCTAATAAATGATTCACTTCATGTAAATTCATGCAAGGACAAATAGAGTTTACTGTCATAACCAATGATTCAACATAAAATTCATAACCTTCATCATAAAACAAATCATAGAATTTCTGATATACAAAAAGTACTCTGAACAGTCGACTTAGAGCTCATCCAGTCGACTTGTTCAGTCAAATAAACTTCTTCAATAATTGCTCGGAAGAGTCGACTGCTGCACATGGTCAGTCGGCTGTTCCGCAGCGTCCAAAATCTCAATTATCATTTACAGGGGAGTCTACTTTCATTCATACCAGTCGACTGTCCTGGGTAGTTCAACTATACAACTTTTCATGTTCAGTACAGTCGACAGTTACATGCATTCGGTCGACTGAACAGGGTTAATTTCGAATTAAGGGATCATCTCTTTATTCTGTTCTTCAATAAGCACACATCATTTTTGTCACACTACAATATGTACATTGTCCACACGACCATGTGATTCTTATCTATTTATCAACATCACAACATAGTTTTTAATTAAAAGTAAATTTCACATAACTAGTATTTTCTTTTATTCAAATACAATTCTGATCACACACTTGTCTTTTCCTTATTACTTGTCTACAGAGTTAAGTATCAATCAACATGCATCATTTCATGGAATTTCAATCTGTACATAATTTATATTTCTCGTGTCAGTCGACTGCTCATATTATCGGTCGACTGTACGGGTCGTTTCCAGTTTTCTAGATATCATTATTTCTTTATCAATCATTCACATTTTCTATATTATATATAGCATAAAAAGATTTCAATTAAGCGGTCATTTTATCACTTCAGTCTACACACGCATACACAATTCAAACTCAATTCTAACATGAATTCTATTCTAGAAGTCATGAGAAACACCCACCTTATTGACGAAAAATGAAATCCAGTAAAAGCCTTCTAGTGTGATAATGTGTCTTCTCCTCCTTGCTCCTTGCCAATCCGAGAATCCTTCTGCAGTGATGAGCGGCCTCCAAGGTACACACACTCACAACTCTCTAAAAAAATATCTTTCTCTTTCAATGGATCTTTAATGAAGAAGACAATGGAGGGGGGTATTTATACTACATCCTTGGTGAAATGGAGAGTTAGGATTTAGTAGATGGTTATGAGATGGAAGGCTAGGATGAGAGTAGGAGTTGTAATAACTACCCTCAACTAAGTAACCACCCCTACACTATCTCCACCTCTTCCAAAAAACCGGCCAAGGAGAAATAGTGTGCAATGCACACCATGTTGCATGCACGTGCTACTCTAGTCTCCATATAAAACTTGTACATATGCATTTTATAAAAAAATAATCTTTTGAAAGATGTTTACCTTACAAGTTGTTATTAAAAGAATTAATTTATGGGCTTAAATTGCTGGGCCAAACTAATAGTTTTTACCAAAATAAATAAATTAGATTTTGGGCTTAAGTTTATTTGAACAAAGGCCTTTATAAAAATAATTTAACAAACATATATACATATGCATATACTCATCATTCATTATAAAATTTCATATTGCGAAAAATGGCACGTGCAGACTACGTGCAAAATAAATAATTTTTCATAAATGAAAAATCGGGGCATTACACTAGTTATGGAATTTTGTTACATATTGTCCAAGCAGTGTTGTAACATGAGACTTTTTTGAAACAGGGCTCCAGGTCTGTGGATGAGTATGCCGCTGAATTTACGAGACTTAGTTGCTTTGTAGCCGTTTTTGTAGCAAACGAAGAGGAAAGGGCTCGTAGATTTACTTTGGGCTTGAGCGCGAGATCCGGGTGCAGCTTGTCTCACTTCGCTTGCGCACTTATGCAGAAGCTCTTGAGGCAGCTCATGCTCAGGAGCAGGCTCATGGTGGATTAGCTCCTTCTCACCGGATTGTCCTGCACTCAATTGCTAGGTCTTCTGGTGGGCCTGTTTGAAGGCCTGTCCCAGCCCATCCGGCCAGGGCAGCTCCTTACTCTTCTGCAGTTTCTCAGCAGGCCAATTTTTGCAACTTTTGCCGTCTTGCTGGGCATGAGCGCAAGGATTGCAGGCGTGCTAATCGCCACTGCTTTGGTTGTGGTGCTTCTGATCATATGGCACGGGATTGCCCGTGATAGCCAGCAAATGGCTCTTCCAGCCAGGGGTCCCTTTCAGTAGGTTGCCCTAGCTCGTGGTCCAGTTAGACCACCTCTTTTCCCGCAACACCAGATTGTCGGTCAGAGGACCGCTGCTCTCAGGAGAGGTCAGGCTGTCGACCTGACTGCTGCTGATGCTAAATCAGCTGAGGGTGTAGTTGCAGGTATCTTTTGTTTCATTGTTTTATTGTTTTGTTGTTTCTCTTTGTTTCTTCATTTCCTTTGTTTTATTTCTTTCTGTTTTTCTTTTCTGCATTTTGTTTTCATCACCCCTATTCAACCTGTCTTTTCCTTTGTCTCTTTTGCTTTCTGTTTTAGGTGTTGTTCTTGTGTGCTCTTCCCTGCTCATGTTCTTTTTGATTCCGGGACAACCTATTCTTTTGTCTCCTCTCAATTTGTCGCTCGCAATTAGTTGGAGTGTAGCAACATGTCACAGGCTTGGAACAATGTGAAAGGTGGTGGAGTTGTCATTTGTTCTCGGGAGTGTAATACCCTGAATTTTTATTTAATGAGAATTGTTGATTTTTACGGGTAGTGCACGTAGAAATTTTGTATGTATATTTTCTTACAAAATTATCTCTTATAACATGAACAAATAAACATTTTTCTTTCTCTTTATTTTCTAAAAGCCTCTTTTAAAAGCCTAAGAGTGTTTTTCTAATTTAAGCCCACCCTAATAAATTAAAGCCCACTATTTTGAGGCCCACAAACTTAATTAATCTTTTAATTGTCACAACTTGTTATGTGGACACAATTAGTGGACAATTGATTAATTAAATTTGTACAACTTAATAATGGGGGATACTAGAAAGGGCACTTTCACACACTAGAGTGTGCATTGCACACCCTTCTAGGGGTGGCCGGATTGTGGACAGAGAGAGAGAGAGAGAGTGGGATGAAGTTGAGGGGTGGTTATGTGATCATGGAAGTTACTACAACTTCCCAATTCATCTTAGTCCTTAATCTGTAACTCCTTGATTAAATCCTAACCATCTATTCTCATCCTAAAAGTGTATAAATACCCCCTATATTTCTTCTCATTAGTACATTACACAATTCATTAAGAGAGAGCAAAAGATTGAGAGACAATAGTGAGCAAAGATTAGAGTGTGCAAAATTGTTTGTGTTCCAACCTAGAGGTGGCCGACCAATCATCAAGGAAGCAAGGAGAGCTCGGGTTCCTAGCAAGCACAAGGAGGAGGAGACAATTTGCAATCCATTATAGGAGGAGAAGGCTACTTTCTTGTATTCTAGGAGTTTTCATTCGTTTCTTCAACTATAGGTGGGTGTTTCTCAATACTTCTAAATGTAGATGCCATGCTAGGGATGTTTGCTAAAATAGTTGAGAAGAAATTGATAAATTGTAGTCTCATGCTTGGTTGGTTAGAGATAAAATAGTAGCTTAAAGATTAACTGTTAAAATGATTGCTAATGAATAAAGATGTGAAATTGAAATGCTAGAATCAATCTTATCATCATGCTTTATGTCCATGAACTATGCTATGAGTGACGAATTGGTACTTATGAGACACAAATTGACTAAATGCATGTGTTATTGGTAAATAATGAATTTAAAAATACTAGTTTACTGTATTTGTATATACATTAGAAACTGGAGAGTTTTGACTCTAAAAGAGAAGAAAAAGAACCCAAAAAATTTTGGGAATTTGAAAAACCTAGCAGCATCAGTTGACCGATTAGATTGAAACAGTCGACTGCTCTGAGTATTTATTTTCGAATTTTTAATCTTTGCGGAACAGTCGACCGATCATAGTGTAACAGTCGACTGCTCTAAGTATTTATTTTCGAGTTTTTAATCTTTGCGGAACAGTCGACCGATCATAGTATAACAGTCGACTGCCCTGAAGTTTCAACTAATGTCTAGATTTTCGTGAGATAATTTTCTATAACCTGTGGCCTAGGATAAATAAGAATTTGAGACTATTTTTGGCAAGAATGAACTTATTATTTTATTGGTTTAAATTGTCTCTGAATACATGCCTTGTTTAAAAGAGTTTTTGAAATGAGTTTGGGCAATGAAAGTGGGAATTTTTGATAAAATGACAGTACGGTAATTTCATGGTTGTTGAATAAGCTATGAATTTGACAAGTTAGAAAAACGAATTCTTTTGTTTATGCATGAGTTGTACATGAAAGTGAAATTGAATATTATGATGAATTATGAAAGATTTTATGAGCATGAGTATGCAAATGCTATGAACAAGAAAGGAAAATTAATGTTAATCATGAAAAAGACTTATTCAATTTTTTATTGTGAAATGAAATTGAGAACTAGAGTGTAGTTAAGCCTTATCCCGGCATTGAAAAGAGATGTTGAAATGAAAATTTGAGATGAAAAGACCAAAATTGGGTCATGTTGAATAGATGATTAAGACCGGTATAGTAGAAAGGCTAACTCTAGAGAATTGATTTTGTTCATGATTCAAATAACTAAGGATTAGATACATAGTGAAGAGGTGATGAAAATAAGAGAAAAACACGAGTATGAGGTCCTCGGAGCTACAAAGTGAGAATATTCATAGGCTGTCTTCACGATCCGTCGTGACATGATGTGGATATATCTCCAGAAGTCCGTACCATAGGCGACGCTCGTGGGGTGTTTGGTGATTGCGGGTGGTGTCATGTCCCAAGCTGAATTGTCCACAGGCTGTCTTCACGATACGTCGTGACATGACATGGGATTCCCCTCCAGGCTGTCTGGACATGAGCTCGTACTCATAGAACATCTAGGATACTTATCGTAGTTACAGTAGTAGTTTAAGTCATGACGAGGGATTGAACCCTGCAAGATGAAGAACGGTTAAGGGCTTGCCCTTAGACCTATATAGTATGGGATGCATAGAATCTGAACAAGTGCACATTAGTGTCATGTAATATAATAACTGCATTAAGGACTAAGCGCACCGCACAACACGACATCTATAGGATAGTCCCTTTAGTATTGTTTGTGAACAAGTTTGTGATTTTTTATGTGTTGAGAATCGTTATACTGTTTCTGGCATAGAGAGGATGGCCGTGTATAATATTTCGTCAATGAATGAACTGACGCACCCACAGTTTTACAAGTAGGGTAAAGATGCTTGACAAATTGAAGTATACATGCTGCTCAAAGATTGATTTAAATGTTATTTCATGTAATTACTGTAAAATTGCTTCTGCTGTAATAATGTAAAGGTATAATGTAACTCTGATGTAAAAAATATTTCAATTTTCTTGTAAAATTGTATGAAAGAAGTGTAAAGATCCTGTGGAACTTCGAATTCAGTTGTATTTGGAATTCGGGGTGTTACAGGGAGTGTAGGCAGTAACCCGTAATTATTGGTAGCCCAGATTTCAAGGCCAATCTAATTGTAATTGGAAATTCAGGGTTCGACGTTATTCTGGGTATGGATTGGTTGTGTGAAACCCATGTCATTATTGATTGTCGTGCCAAGAAAGTTGTGTTCCAGATTTCAGATCGCGCAGAGTTTGAGTTCCATGCTAGGGAGTCTTTCCTTGGCCGAGCTGCAGTTGATCAGAAGGTTTGTGCGAAGGAGTTGCATTTAGGCTGTGAGGCTGCACCTCTAGTAGTTCGGGATTTCCTGGATGTTTTTCTAGAGGAGTTGCCGGGCTTACCCCTTGATAGGGATGTGGAGTTCGGGATTGAAGTTCAGCTGGGTACGGCGACGATATCAAAGAGTCCCTAAAGGATGGCACCGGTTGAGTTAGCTAAGCTTAAGGTGCAGATTCAGGAGTTGCTTGATTTGGGTTTCATCAGACCCTGTGTTTCGCCTTGGGATGCTCCAGTCCTTTTTATCAACAAGAAGAACGGTAGTCATCGACTGTGTATGGATTATTGGGAATTGAACAGTGTTACTGTGACGAATCGGTATCCGTTGTCCAGGATCGATGATTTGTTTGATCAGTTGAGTGGGGCTACTATCTTCTCGAAGTTGGATCTTCGTTCGGGGTATCATCAAAAGTGAAGGCAACTGATGTGCAGAAGACTACTTTCAGGACCAGATATGGCCACTATGAGTATCTTGTGTTGCTGCTCGGATTTACGAATGTGCCGGCTGTATTTATGAGTCTTATGAACCAGGTCTTTTCTCAGTTCTTGGATCGTTTTGTGGTGGTTTTCATTGATGATATTGTGGTGTATTCTCAGAATCGAAAAGATCATGTTGAGCATCTTAGAGTGGTTCTGTAGACTTTGAGAGAGAATTAGCTCTATGGGAACTCAGCAAGTGCGAGTTTTGGCTCGACAGGGTTTCAATCTTAGGGCACATTAATTCATGCAACGGTATTTCTGTGGATCCTACCAAGGTTGAGGCTGTGAAGTATTGGCCTGTTCCCAAGTCAGTTTCTGAAGTCAGGAGTTTTCTTGGTTTGGCTGGCTATTATCGGAAATTCGACCAAGATTTTTCGAAGATAGCAGGAACGTTGACTAAATTGATTGGGAAGGATCAGAAGTTCTGTTGGTCTTATGAGTGCAATGAGGCTTTGTTGAGTTGAAGAATAGATTGACGTCAGCGCCTCTGTTGACTATTCCCGATGGGTCTGGCGGATTTGTAATTCACTGTGATGCTTTTGGTAAGGGTCTTGGAGCAGTTTTGATGCAGAAGGGCCGAGTCGTTGCGTATGCATCAAGGCAGTTGAGGCCGCATGAGAAGAACTATCAAACTCATGACTTGGAGTTAGCGGCAGTGATTTATGCTTTGAAGCTGTGGAGACATTATTTACTTGGGGAACGATTGGAGATCTTTACAGACCACAAAAGTCTCAAGTACGTCTTCACCCAGAAGGAGTTAAACATGAGGCAAAGGCGTTGGTTGGAACTTATGACCGATTATGACATCAATTTGCAATACCATCCTGGTAAAGTAAACTTGGTGCATTATGCTTTGAGCAGGAGACTGACAGTTATGTTCTTGACTCAGCAGAGGAATTTGATTGAGCAGATGAGGAGGTTGGAGTTGGATGTTGTGTTGCCGAGTTCTGGTCGGAGTTGTTTGGCGCTCCGGCTGCAGTCGTCTCTTGTTGATCAGATTAAAAAGGCGTAGGCTGGTGATGCGCAATTGCAGAGTTTTCGAGTTAAGGTTGAGTCTAGGTACAGGAAAAACATGGTTATTCATGCTGATGGTTCGCTTCGTTTTGGGTCCAGATTATGTGTCCCGAAGGATGAAGTTTGTCAGAGGTTGCTTGAGGAATTCCATCAGTCATCCTATTCTATCCATCCCGGCGGTACTAAGATGTATCGGGATTTGAAGCTTCATTTCTGGTGGCATGGTATGAAGAGGGTTGTGGCTCGGTTTGTTTCTCAATGCTTGATCTGCCAGCAGGTTAAGGCAAAGCAGCAGAAGACCGCTGGACTTCTTCAATCGCTTCCTATTCCAGAATGAAAGTGGGAACATATCACTATGGATTTTGTGACTGCTTTGCCGAGGAGTCCTTAGGGTCATAATGCCATTTTGGTGATTATCGACGTTTTGAAGAAGAGTGCTCACTTCATTCCTTTTCATGTCGGGCAGTCTACTGAGAGCCTAGCTGAGAGGTATATGCAAGAGATTATTAGACTTCATGGGGTTCCAGTCAGTATTGTATCCGACAGGGATACAAGATTCAGATCTCAGTTCTGGGAGAGTCTTCAGAACAGCTTGGGGAGTAAATTAAAATGCAGTAAAGCTTTTCATCCCCATATTGATGGACAGTCAGAGCGGACTATTCAGATTCTTGAAGACATAATGAGGTCATGTATGCTTCAGTTTGGTGGGTCTTGGGAGGACCATTTGCATCTCGTAGAGTTCTCGTACCATAACAGCTTTCAAGCCAGTATTATAGCTGCCCCGTTCGAGGCACTCTACGGGCAGAAGTACAGATCACCAGTATGCTGGGATGACATTGGTGAGAGGAAGTTGTTGGGTCCGAATTTGATCACCAAGACAATTGATATTGTGGTTCAGATCAGGAAGCACTTGAAGACAGCTCAGGATAGGCAGAAGCGATGGGCTGATGTCCATCGCAGGCTTTGGAGTTTGGTGTTGGTGACCATGTTTACCAAAAGGTATCGTCGTGGCACGGTGTCATTCGGTTCGGTGGTTGGGGCAAGCTTAGCCCTAGATTTATTGGACCGTTTGAGATTTTGGAGCGAGTAGGCAAGGTGGCCTATCGTCTTGTATTGCCGCCAGCTTTATCAGGAGTGCACGATGTTTTTCATGTCTCACAACTTAGGAGGTATATCCGAGATGAGAGCCACGTGATCGACTATTCTGAGTTGACCGTTCGGCCGGATTTGACTTGTGAGATTCTCCCAGTTGCTATTGTGGATCGGCGGGAGAAAGTACTTAAGAACAAGGTTATCAAGTTGGTTCGTATTGCTTGGAATCCTCACTCGCCCGGTGAGTCGACTTGGGGGCTGGAGGAGAAGATTCATCAAAAGTTTCCTCATTTGTTTGAGTAGTTTTTGTTTTATTCTTTTTGATTATTTTAGGGTTACCCTATGTATCTTGTTTTTGAATTTTGAGGACGAAATTCTTCTTTTTAGGTGGGTAGGATTGTAACCCTTGTTTTTCGTTTTGTGTATTCTTTTAGTGAATTTTTTGCTTTGGTTTATTTTTCTCTCTTGTTTCCCTCTTGTATTTCTTTTGACCGTATATTGGTATATTTTCAATAAATTCTTTTTGTTATTTTTTTTTGTCATCTTTATATTTTGAATTTTTGATCCTGTTGTCTCTTTTGTTCGTCTCCATTTGATCGAGCTATTATTTGTGATCCTCTTTATTTTAATTATTCGTGTCCTATTTTATTTCTCTATTTTTTTTGGTGTTCGTCTCATTTTTTTGATATATCTGTTTTTATCACCATAGTTCCTTTAATTTTTTAAAACCCAATTTTTTTTCCTTGATCCCTACAGCCATTACTTAATCCATGTTTATGTTTATACCAACACCTATTATTTAATCCAATGCTTAACTATCCTAAACCCACTTAACAGAATCCTACTACTTCAGCACATACTTATTAAAACCATGCCTTGTTAATTATTTCCCCCGATCACTTTAAACCATATACCCTTTAATTTATTTCCTAGTATAATCCCACCCAGATTCCACCTGATTACTTACCGAATCAAATACCCACCTTAATAAATTCTTGCCTGGTTTACACCCTACCGAAACCCATTAACTAATTTCCCCCACCGGGTTAACCATGCTGTGCCGCCCCGTTACCTACCCAAATTTCCCCCTCATATATATACCATCCATCCTCCCTTCCCATGTTGTGTATTTTCCTCCTAGCCGTCACATTTTTCCCTCGATTCTCTTGCACTCCCAACCTCTGTTTTGCACTCCCGACATCTCCTAAACCCCGTCGTCCGCCGTCCTCTCTCTCTCTCTTCCTCGTACGCTCGGGATTGAGTGTGTGTGCGTGGTTATTCGTTCGTGGGTTGTGTGTTGGATCTCGGGTGATTGTGGTGTGTTCTCATTGGTTCGGGTTGCGGGACGTTCTTGTTCGTGGGGGTTTTGTCCATTCGTTCTTGGAGTAGTTGGTTCGTAGTCGTGTTCGTGGGTTGTGCTCGCTTTGGTTCGTTGACTCGTTCGTTCGCGTTCATTGCCAGGAATCCGTTCTCGTTATTCTTATTCTTCTTCGCTTTCGTCTCCGGTTAAGGCAAGTAACTTGTACTCAAATTCCTTTGTATGATACAAGTCAAAAATACCGCTTGTAGTGTAGTTGCGTTCTAGAAGCAATTTGTGTGTGAAACCCCTTGTTGATATTGTCACTATAGTGATTTGACCATAGTTGCCTCACGACACAATATTGACATGAAACAACATAGGTTTTGCTCGTTCTTGATTTGATCATGTATGTGAGACTTCTTGTGAGAATTTTGGTATTTGATGAGAACCATGTGATAGGCTTGCCTTGGATATGTTAATTACCCTATTTCATGTCTTTTGGACACTTGGTAGACTCGATTTCATGGTTGGTTGTGTTTGGATTAAGTTTCGTTAAATCTATGTTGATTTTGGTTTTTAAGGGAATTCTGTGTTTTGTCGATATTCTGTCTTGATCAGTAATTTAGACCATATTAAGTTCAGAATCTTAATTTCAGTATAAAACAAGATTTGTAGAGAAATTCGTCTGCTTTCCAACCCCTCTGACCTTACTCGATTTCGTTTTCGTATGTGTGATATATGATTATTTTACTACAGAGGTGTAGATCATTTCCAGATTCTTTTCTTGGTATTCTTGATGTTTAAATTATTTTGATACTAGTTCTAAACATGTTATTTTGATCTGAAACTTTGGTCAGTTTTTCTATACTTATTTAGGGATTACCCAGAATTTAGGTAGATTTTATTGATGAATTTTATATGCCATTTCATGCTTGTTTATAAAGACTATGTTTGCTGTATTTTGCTCGCTGTTCTGTAAAGAATCGTATTTTCACCTTATTTCCTTCTACTGTATGAAAATGGTTTTTAAATATGAAAGATAATATATTTTGTCTATTTTCATCTACCTTTGGAGGATTTGGATTTCGTTTCACTGGTTGCGAGATATTATAGTTTTCGTACAGCAGTGTTGGGAATTCCAGATTTACCAAATTATCGTTTATTGATGTTTTCTGATTTTTGATGACTGACCAAATTTTACTGAAAAATTCTGGAACTTTATATTCTAATACTAGACATATAGGGAAATACCCCAGATTTTTCGTGGATTTATTTATTGATGCTGTTTTCCTGACTGAGAATTGGTTTTACTGATTTCTGGCTGAACGTGTTATCTGAATTAAAATCAGTTTTGAGTTACAATTTTTGGAATTACTATCTGACTTATTTGTACTCGCTAGATTCGGTTGGGAGTCTATTTTCTAGACGTCTCGACTGATTCAGATTTGCATGTTTTTAACACTAGAAATTTCAGTTTTACTACAGTATGGTCTTGCTGTCATGAACTTGCAATTTGGTTATTTTTATCCTTGTATGAGTTATCTTACACCCGTACTTATTTATCTTGCAACTTGAACTTGTTACTTGATCATGCCATGATATACTTGCTTGTTTCGTGACACATACATGCTTGTTTGATATTAATAATAAATTAACCAAGCCGGGGTATTAAACGGACAGATCTAATAGTAGATAATTCAAAAATGTGTACTCGGAAGAGAATCTATTGATTCTATGTGATACTTCAAACTTGTCTTGATTCTTGAGACTTGGCTTGATACTTGAGATTTGGCTTGACATTTCATTACTTGAGGCTTGATATTTCACTTGAGGCCTAATACTTCACTTTTGAGGCTTGTTTACTTGAGGCTTGAGGCTTGATACTTGATACTTGAGGCTTGATGCTTGTCCCTGAGTACACTGCCCTTTATGATCCACTATGAATTCTAAAACAAATTTGTATTGACTGTAGCAACCATGTAATAAAAGGATGGCATATGAAGTGCTACAAGATTTAATATACGACACTTGAACATGATACATTCTTACTTGATACTTGATTACCTGATAGATGAGACTTGATGCTTGAACATGATACTTGACACTTGTACTTGACTACTTGACACTTGTTACTTGTTACTTGATTTCGTGATACATAACACTTGATACTTGACACTTGTTTACATGATACTTGTTCACTTGACACTTGATACATGCCACTTATACTTGTTCATTTGCCATGCTAGTTGTTATATTTGGATATCATGCTTATACCATATTGCTAGTTTGTTTTTTCCCATGTACTTGTATCTTGCATTACAAGTAGCCCGTAACTTACAATTGATGGGTACTTGTCTTCTCTTTTCCTTTTCCCTACAATTGTTAAATTGCAGATTTTGGAGAACAGGTTCCCGATGGTATTGGTGACATGAAGTATTAGTGCTGGATTTTATTATTATTATTTCTTATAGCTTGCTTGAACAATATTGTATTTTGAGACTTTGATTTATTTTTTTATTTGGACAATGTGACCCAGGATTTTGTTGACTTATTCAGATCATGACTATTTGAGATTTATGTATTTGGTTTCAAGTATTCTTGTTGGTATTTTGGTTCATATGTGCATGTTGGTTGATACTTTTGCTTCCGACTCTGATTATTTTGTGAGATGTTGTAAAGATTCTTGAACAGCTTATGGATAATGAAAATCATTCGCTGGGCTTTTGTCGCGTATCCGTATTTCGTATTCTCTTTTGGAAAGTGGGGCGTGACAGGGTTTTTAGTGGTATCAGAGCCAGGTTTGGCTAATGTATTAGTTGCCTAATATATTAGTCAAGCTTGGCTCGAACTGGGATCTGCTCAACATTTAACCAACCATGTATGCATAAATGAATTATTATTATCAACATTGATCTGGATGCTAACTTTTTTTGATTTTGTGCAGACTATGTGTAGCGCCCCGATTTCCAACACTGGGAAACCGTGACACGAGCCAAGATCTTTTCTTCAATTAGTCACAATACACAGAAAAACAGGAGAATTTAAAACTTTTTATTCAATACCCAATGTATTACAAGTCTGAACATTATACAACTGCAATACCTTACAATAGAGTTACAATATCTCCTTTACATTTCCAAGTATTACAACCTTCAACATCTTACATCAGAGTACAAGGAATGAAGAACAACACTTGGTAACTCTCACTTGAGTACTTCTCAACTAATAGATATTCAATACAGATACTGCAGCGGAACTAAACATAACATTGACTCCTTACTTTCCTTGCCTTGAGTCCTCCTGAATCTCGCCTTTGTACTTCGGCGATCCAGTACCTATGGAAGTGGGGACGTCAGTATTCACTGACGTTTAAAGGCTGATCATATAGCAGCGAATCTCCCAAACAATATACAAAATATAGCAATGGTGTTGGTGTAGTTTATGTGTTCGTGAGTGCAAAAACATAGGGATTTGAACCCGCATTATGAATTCTAATTGTACACAACCTGTTCCTGACATCTACACGTGGCTAATGAGGTTGCAGATGTGGTCAAGTCCCTACTAATGCAGTTCGCCAGTGGTGTCTATGTTCGCCACTGCGACCCGGCTAACCGGACCTCTCTCAAAACAGACGAACCCAATGTATCGGGTGTTATTCCAAAATCAAACTATATGGTTTCGCAAGCGCAGGGTAGCGCGAAGTCTACCCTGTGGCACCCTCTGGGGTTTCGCAAGCGCAGGACTGCACAATGCATCCTGTGGCACCCCAGCCACGGCAGTTCAGGAATTAACAGTGCGAGATACGCAACCCGTGTCCTCAACTTGTGAGACGGCACCGTACGTATCCCTTTGACGGGAAGGTAGAATTAGGACGCTTCCTATTCTAATGTCAGCAAGTCTCCGAAGTCCACATGCATCCCACACTACATGCGATCCCATCTCAAGCCGTTTCTCCATATATATAGGGATTTGAACCCGCGTTACGCATTCTAATTGTACACAACCTGTTCCTGACAATACTCCATGACTCTGTGAGGTTGCAGGAGGGGTCAAGTCCCCCTATGCAGTCTGCTTATGGTGTCTCCGTTTTCCACTACTACCCGGCACGCCGGACCTCACTCGATCCCAATGTATTGGGCCTCGTTCCAAAATCAAACTATAGGATTTCGCAAGCGCAGGGCAATGCGAAGCCTACCCTGTGGCACCCTCTGGGGTCTAGCAAGTGCAGGACTGCACCATGCATCCTGTGGAACCCCAGCCACGGTATTTTAGGAATTAACAGAGCGAGATACGCAACCCGTGTCCTCAACTTGTGAGACGGCACCGTACGTATCCCTTTGACGGGAGACGGGAAGGTACAACCCACTATCACCACCTAAGGCCTGCCTCAAGGGACAAGTTTGTCGTAAGGTGCCCCCTACAACCAACTCCTCTCTCTTCGGCAAGGGTCTGAGCAAAATGACCTTCATAAGTCACTACCCTAATGATGTCCCTGACTCGACGATCCTAGGGACGATAATATTATAACATAACATGCTAGGCCTTAAGTTAGGCTTCGCAAGACAACTCTACTAGGCTGCTCAACCTAGACTTACCAGAACCCCTCAGGATCCGGTTCGTGACTCATCGATCTAAGACTTTGGCCGTGCGAATATACCTGCATGCCGCTACCCTATGTCTTGATGGTCGATAGCCCTTAGGGTGGTAATATCACCCTAGACGAGCACAATGAGCTGTGTACTAGCTAACAAGCTATACACGAGTAATAACCTCATACGAGCCCAATAAGCTACGTATGAACAATAACTACCTACGAGCCAGGCGGGCCCGTAGGAGATAACCGCGTACATACCAGCCAAATAAGCCGCGTATGAGACCAACTGCTACGCACGGGCCAGTCGAGCCGCGTACGAGACAACAACCTACATACGAGCCAACTAAGCTACGTATGAGACCCACAGCTACATACGGGCAAGTTGAGCCACGTATGAGCACAACCGTATGTAAACAACCATACAGGTAATCAATCCTAGAAGCAACCAAACGTGCTTACTAACAAACTTGATCATCTATTATTAGAAGCAACAGAGGGATCTACCAATAGTCTATGATCAGTATTCTACTAAGGAAGAACCGAAGGCGACATAACAGCCTTTATCGAACTGACTATCACTAGTGGTCTTCCCAATCCTTATTACTTCAACCTATAGTGCCTTAACTATGGCATACAATTGCAAGCATCTTCTTACGACGATCTAATCATATAACACAACCACTCACCATGATACTCCTAAGTACGAATATGATTAAGCTTGTGCCTGCATCGAGCTTAAGCATGAAAATTACTACGACCTAGACATGAAGTCCACTATAGTCAAGCGTAGGTTATAACTTGAGCGTGAAAGCTTACTACTTATCATGACTAATCACCACAACCCAAGCATGGATAGATAACTTAGTATGAACATGCAGCATTCCAAGGCATAGTAGGTATTCTAACATTAACCCTACAACACTCTAAGCATGTATCTAAACTTTAACATGGTATACCTCATTCCTAGACATGGCATGCTACTTTCACATTAACATATAGCATGGTATATAACTTTCCTACAATTAAACTAGCATGGTATATCACATACCTACAATTAAACTAGCATGGTATATCACATACCTACAATTAAACAAGCATGGTGTATCACATACCTACAATTAAACTAACATGGTAAGTAATTTTATCATGGATCCTACAACATTCTAAGCATAATTAAATTAATCTAAACGTGGTAGGAAACTCTTAGAATGAATCCTACAACATTCTAAGCATAAATCGACTAATCTAAACATTGTAGGAATTTTAGAATTAATCCTACAACATTCTAAGCATAAATAGACTAATCTAAACATGGTAGGAATTTTAGAATTAATCCTACAACATTCTAAGCATAAATAGATTAATCTAAGCATGGTAGGAATTTTAGAATTAATCCTACAACATCCTAAGCATAAATAGGCTAATCTAAATATGGTAGGAACTTTAGAATTTGTCCTACACCATTCTAATCATGAAATATCGTTCCTAAATCATGATGGGTAATTTTAGGAAGCATACTACAACATTTTAAGCTTAAAAGTATGATAGGTAATCTTAGTAAGAAACCTACGACACATATGTCATTCCTACATATGATAGGCAATTTTAGAATTACTCCCCCAACATTCTAAACATCATGAAGTATGCTAGATATTTTTAGAGTGAATAAAGCATGATAGGATATTTTTAGAAATAATCCTACAACATTCTAAACATAAAGCATGATAGGATATTTGTAGAAATAATCCTACAACATTCTAAACATAAAGCATGATAGGATATTTGTAGAAATAATCCTACAACATTCTAAACATAAAGCATGATAGAATATTTTTATAAAACATCCTACAACATTCTAAACATGATAGGATATTTATAGAAGAAGTCCTACAACTAACTAAGCATGGAAACATGGTAGGATATTTTTTAGAAGAAATCCTACAATTAACTAAGCATGAAAACATGGTAGGATATTTTTTAGAAGAAATCCTACAATTAACTAAGCATGAAAACATGGTAGGATATTTTTAGAAGTAATCCTACAACTAACTAAGCATGAAACATGGAAGGATATTTTTAGAAAACATCCTACAACTAATTAAGCATAAAAACATGGTATGATATTTTTATTAGGCATCCTACAACATTTGAAGCATGGGTATTGCTTCTAAACATTTTTAGAAGTGATCCTACAACATTTGAAGCATGAATATTACTTCTAAATATTTTTAGAAGTGATCCTACAACATTTTACTACTACTACTACTCCTATTTTAATCAAAACATAACACACAATTATCTACTACTACTACTACTTCATTCTTATCAAGAATACAACATACAACTTACCACTACTACTACTTTATGGACATAAAACATCTATACTACTTACTACCACTTATTCCTTTAATCAACATACTACTACTTTATTTAATCAACCATACTACTACTATCTTATTAATCAACATACTATTACTACTTTATTTAATCAACATGCTACTACTACCTCATTTAATCACATACTACTACTTTATATTTTAGCATACTACTACTTAGTTGCTTACTAGTCTTTATTATTACTAGTGATAAAAGAAAAGATCATTTTTATCTTACTTTATTCTACAACTAGTAAATATGAAAGAAAAAGATCTTTTTCATTTATTTCCACAACTAGTGATTAAAAGAAAAGATCTTTTTAATAGCTACAACTAGTGATTAATAAAAAGAGAAGATCTTTTTAATCTACAACTAGTGATTAATAAAAAGAGAAGATCTTTTTAATCTAAAACTAGTGATTAATAAAAAGAGAAGATCTTTTTAATCTAAGAAAGAAAATACAATAAAACATATGCTCATTATTATTAGTCCAAGTTTAATCAAAGTCCTACACCCACAATGGTTGTAAAATGTATTCATATGCTTATGTGTAGTTCTCATCCAAGTCCTACAACCTTAAGTGGTTGTATGTTCAAGATCATATGCAATATCTGAATTTTTAGTCCAATAACATACAAAACAACAACTACAATAATAAAGATGTGATCTTTATATGTTAGTAGTCACTATTATTACTTTCTTTCTTTTATTTACCACAACATACAACACACTCATTTATAAGAACAACCCAAAAAAAAAACAAAACAAAACAAGAAGGTAGAAGGAGAAGTCAAACAACAAAACAAACAAACAAACAAAACAAACAACCAAAGAAGCATGAAGAAACCCCCACCTTAGTTTCTTTTGAAGGAAGGACTTGCCTAGCACTCCTTCTCCTTCCCCTTAGCTTCTAAGAACTCCTAACAAAACCTACAAATAAAAACTCTCAAGTTAGCATGGTGATCTCTCTTTCTTTTCCTTTCTTTCTTTCTTTCTTTTTGATCTTTCTAAAATGAGAGAAGGAGGGGAAGGAAGGGTTATTTATAGGTGGAGAGAATGGGAGAAAGTGCAAATGTGCACATACAAATTTACACATAAGTCCCCCCTAATATGGGGGCCGGCCATGCCTAGGGAAAAAGGGTGAGGTGGGGGAGGTGTTATGTGGGGGAAAGGTGATGTGGAGGAGAATTGTTCTAGAAGAATGTCTTTGTAATCCTAGGTTTTAACCTCCTAATCAAACCCTAACCATTCCTACTAGGTTTTGTCATAGCAAAATAAGTGTTGTCCAAAATACACAACACACAATTCGTATAATGCACTAATCGACATACTACTCGTACGTGCGCATATATGTCTGTATACTGAAAATCTTCGCATAATCCGTATAAAATAATTTAATCTCGAAAATAATAATAAAATAAATTTTATTATCAGTTCGGAAGATCACGGTATCAATTTGATACAATACGGATGTGTGCTGACTGATATCTGGGTACAGATGATGTCTATGAATAAACCGGGTGAAAATCACCAAAATAATTCAATTTTTGAATTAAAACAAAATAATAATAAAATAATAATTTATATACGGTAATATCCGTCCGGGATATTACACTATGGCTCGTAGAGGTCCTTCTCGTGTTCCGGGTGATCAGCCTGAGCTTGAGGTTATCACCGCTGTGCTTGAGCGCTTGATTAATCAGCAGCAGAACCATAGTGATTTGGTGATTGCTGCTTTGGAAGCCGCTCGAGTTCCTCCGCCCGTTGCGCCTACGCAGGATGTTCTTCCTCCCCGTCCGGGAACGGTCACAGACTTTATAAGGCTGCATCCCGATAGGTTTTCAGGCACTGAGACGCCTTTGGAGCCTGAACAGTGGTTGATACGGACAGAGAAACAACTTTTGGCAGCTAGGATTATAGATGCACATCGTGTGGATGTGGTTACCATCCAGTTGGTGGACTTGGCTCACATCTGGTGGAGGTCCGAGTCCAAAAGGCTCGAATGACCGATCACTTGGGCCACTTTCACTAGGAGCTTCTTGGAGAAGTTCTTTCCTAGCAGCACCAGAGTTGCAACAATTTTTGGCCATGAAACAGGTTGGTCGTTATCTCCAGTAATGGAATTTTGTTACATATTTTTCCTGCAATGTTGTAACATGAGACTTTCTTGAAACAGGACTCCAGGTCTGTGGACGAGTTTGCCACTGAATTACCAGACTTAGTTACTTCGCAGCCGTTCTTGTGGCAAACAAAGAGGATAGGGCTCGTAGATTTACTTTGCGGCTTGAGCACGAAATCAGGGTGCAGCTTGTCTCTCTTCGCTTGGGCATTTATGCAGAAGCTCTTGAGGCATCTCGTGCTCAGGAGCACGCTCGTGGTGGATTGGCTCCTTCTCAGCGGACTGTCCCGCACTCAGTTGCTATGCCTTCTGGTGGGCCTGTTTAGAGGCCTATCCCAGCCTATCCGGTCAGGGCTGCTCCTTACTCTTCTACGGTTTCTCAGCAAGCCAGTTTTTGCAACTTTTGCCATCTTGCTGGGCATGAGCGCAAGGATTGCAGGCATTTCTCAGCGGCCACTGCTTTGGTTGTGGTGCTTCTGATCATATGGCATGGGATTGCACGCGACAACAGCAAATGGCTCTTCCAACCAGGGGTCCCTTTTAGCAGGTTGCCCCAGCTCGTGGTCTAGTTAGACCACCTCTTTCCCCGCAGCGCTAGATTGTCGGTCAGAGGACTGCTGCTCCCAGGAGAGATCAGGCTTTCAACCTGACTGCTGCAGATGCTTAATTAGCTGAGGGTGTGGTTGTAGGTATCTTTTGTTTTATTGTTTTATTGTTTTATTGTTTTATTGTTTTGTTGTTTCTCTTTGTTTCTTCATTTCCTTTGTTTTGTTTCTTTCTGTTTGTCTTTTCTGCATTTTGTTTTCCACACCCCTGTTTAACCATTCTTTTCCTTTTTCTCTTTTGCTTTCTATTTTAGGTGTTGTTCTTGTGTGCTCTTTCCCTGCTCATGTTCTTTTTGATTCCGAGGAACCCATTCTTTTGTCTCCTCTTGATTTTTCGCTCGCCAACAATTGGAGTGTAGCAACAAGTCAGACGCTTGGAACATTATGACAGGTGGTGGAGTTGTCATTGGTTCCCGAGAGTGTGGGCAATGTCCCATAATTTTTGGTAGCGCAGATTTCCAGGCTAATCTGATTGTAATTGGGAATTCGGGGTTCGACGTTATTCTGGGTATGGATTGGTTGGGTGAAACCCATGCCGTTATGGATTGCCGTGCCAAGAAAGTTGTGTTCTAGATTTCAGATCGTGGAGAGTTTCAGTTCCATGTCGGGGAGTCTTCCCTTGGCCGAGCTACAGTTGATCAGAAGGTTTGTGCGATGGAGTTGTATTCAGGCTGTGAGGCTGTGCCTCTAGTAATTTGGGATTTCCTGGATGTTTTTCCAGAGGAGTTGCCTAGCTTACCCCCTGATAGGGATGCATTCGGGATTGAAGTTCTGCCGGGTACGATGCCGATATCGAAGAGTCCCTACAGGATTGCACCGGTTGAGTTAGCTGAGCTTAAGGTGCAGATTTAGGAGTTGCTTGATTTGGGTTTCATCAGACCCAGTATTTTGCTTTGGGGTGCTCCAGTTCTTTTTGTCAACAAGAAGAACGGTAGTCATCAAAAGTGTGTGGATTATCTGGAACTGAATAGTGTTACTGTGAAGAATCGGTATCCGTTGCCCAGGATCAATGATTTGTTTGATCAGTTAAGTGGAGTTGCTATCTTCTCAAAGTTGGATCTTCTTTCGGGGTATCATCAAGTCAAAGTGAAGGCAACTGATGTGCAGAAGACTGCTTTCAGGACCAGATATGGCCACTATAAGTATCTTGTGATGCTACTCAGAGTTACGAATGCGCCGGCTGTATTTATGAGTCTTATGAACCATGTCTTTTCTCAGTTCTTGGATCATTTTGTGGTGGTCTTCATTGATGAAATTTTTGTGTATTCTCGGAATCGGGAAGATCATGTAGAGCATCTTAGAGTGGTTCTGCAGACTTTGAGAGAGAATTAGCTCTATGAGAAACTCAGCAAGTGCGAGTTTTGGCTCGACAGGGTTTCATTCTCGGGGCACATTATCTCAGGCAATGGTATTTCTGTGGATCCTGCCACGGTTGAGGCTATCAAGGATTGGCATGTTCCCAAGTTAGCTACTGAAGTCAGGAGTTTTCTTGGTTTGGCTGGCTATTATCGAAAATTCGTCCAAGATTTTTCGAAGATAGCAGGACCGTTGACTAAATTCACTTGGAAGGATCAGAAGTTCTGTTGGTCTGATGAGTGCAATGAGGCTTTTGTTGAGTTGAAGAACAGATTGAAGTCAGCGCCTGTGTTGACTATTCCCGATGGTTCCGGCGGATTTGTAATTCAATGTGATGCTTCTGGTAAGGGTCTTGGAGCAGTTTTGATGCAGAAGGGCCGAGTCGTTGCGTATGCATCGAGGAAGTTGAGGCCGCATGAGAAAAACTATCCAACTCACGACTTGGAGTTAGCGGCAGTGATTTATGCTTTAAAGCTGTAAATACATTATTGACTTGGGGAACGAGTGGAGATCTTTATAGACCACAAAAGTCTCAAGTACGTCTTCACCCAGAAGGAGTTAAATATGAGGCAAAGGCTCTGGTTGGAACTTATGGCCGATTATGACATCAGTTTGCAATACCATCATGGTAAAGTAAACTTGGTGCCTGATGCTTTGAGCAGGAGTCCGACAATTATGTTCTTGACACAGCAAAGGGATTTGATTGAGAAAATGAGGAGGTTGGAGTTGGATGTTGTGTTGCCGAATTCTGGTCGGTGTTGTTTGGCGTTCCAGCTGCAGTCGCCTCTTGTTGATCAGATTAAAGAGGTGCAGGCTGGTGATGCGCAGTTGCAGTGTTTTCGAGCTGAGGTTGAGTCTGGGTCCAGGACGGACATAGTTATTCATGCTGATGATTCGCTTCATTTTGGTTCCAGATTATGTGTCCTGAAGGGTGAAGTTTTTCAGAGGTTGCCTGAGGAAGCCCATCCGTCATCCTATTCTATCCATCCCGGCGGTACTAAGATGTATCGGGATTTGAAGCTTCATTTCTGGTGGCATGGTATGAAGAGGGTTGTGGCTCGGTTTGTTTCTCAGTGCTTAATCTGCCAGCAGGTTAAGGCAAAGCATCAGAGGACCGCTGGACTTTTTCACCCGCTTCCTATTTCGGAGTGGAAGTGGGAACATATCACCCTGGACTTTGTGACCGCTTTGCCGAGGAGTCCTAAGGGTCACAACACTGTTTGGGTGATTTTTGACCATGTGACGAAGAGTGCTCTCTTCATTCCCTTTTGAGTCGGTCAGTCTACTGAGCGCCTTGCTGAGCATTACATGCAAGAGATTGTCAAGCTTCATGGAGTTCTAGTCCGTATTGTATCCGATAGGGGTACGAGATTCAGATCTCAGTTCTGGGAGAGTCTTTAGGCTAGTTTGGGGAGTAAGTTGAAGTAAAGTACAGCTTTTCATCCCAAACTGATGGATAGTCAGAGCAGACTATTCAGATTCTTGAGGACATGTTGCGATCCTGTATGTTGCAGTTCGGTGGATCTTGGGAGGACCACTTGCATCTCGTAGAGTTCTCGTACAATAACATCTTTCAGGCCAGTCTTAAAGCTGCTCCATTCGAGGCACTTTGTAGGCGTAAGTGCAGATCACTAGTATGCTGGGATGCCATTGGTGAGAGGAAGTTGTTGGGTCCGGAGTTGATCACCAGGACAGTTGATGTTGTGACTCAGATCAGAAAGCATCTTCAGGCAACTCAGGATAGGCAGAGGCGGTGGGCTGATGTCCATCTAAAGGCTTTGGAGTTTGTTGTTGGTGACCATGTTTTCCTGAAGGTACCACCGTGGAGCGGTGTCATTCGGTTCGGTGGTGGGGGCAAGCTTAGCCCTAGGTTTATTAGACCGTTTGAGATTTTGGAGCAAGTAGGCAAGGTGGCCTATCGTCTCACTTTGCCGCCAGCATTATTAGGAGTGAACGATGTTTTCCATGTCTCACAACTCAGGAGATATATCCGCGATGAAAGTCACATGATCTATTACTCTGAGTTGACCATGCGATCGGATTTGACTTGTGAGATTCAGCTAGTTGCTATTGTGGATCGACGGGAAAAAGTTCTTAAGAACAAGGTCATCAAGCTAGTTCGTGATGCTTGGAGTCCTCAATCGCCCAGTGAGTCGACTTGGGAGCTGGAAGAGGAGATTCAGCAGAATTTTCCTCGTTTGTTTGAGTAGTGGTTGTTTTCTTTTCTTTTCTTTTCTTTTCTTTTCTTTTCTTTCGGGGTTACCCTATGTATCTTCTTTTTGAATTTCGAGGACGAAATTCTTTTTGTTAGGTGACTAGGATTGTAACCCCTGTTTTTTGTTTTTCATATTCTTGGTGTATTTTTCTTTTTTCTTGAGTATTTATACTTTTCTGGTATTTTTGAACCGTATATTGGAGTTGTTTTCAATATATATTCTTTTTGTTCCATTTTTTGATCTCTTTGAGACTGATTGTTTGTCTTTTGCTTCGTTCTTTATCAATTGCGATTTTCTTCTATTTGGATTCTTGCTTTGTTTCTTTTTGCTCGTGTGGTGGGTGCTCGTGGTTCTTTGTTTTGCCTAATCCTATTGATAATCCTATTACCTATTGATCCCTAATCAACTACCAAATCATAATGGCGTATAAACCCTATTGAGAAATCCTATTTTAAACCCCATACAACTCCTATTTTACTAATCCTATTCATACTCCTAATTAAACCCAATACCCAATACCCACAACCCTATATCTCTAACCTTAAAATCCAAAACCATATATAAAATAAACCCTCACCTCTGCCCTACAAAAAACCCTAACCTCCGATCTCTTCCTCTCACTCTGTTTGCGCCGTCAACCCCGATCAACACCCCAAACCCATCCCGACTGCACCTCCCCTCTTCTGACCTGCACCCCTTCCGCCCTACCTCATCCCGATCGCTAGCCCAACCCGCACACCCCCTAGCCAACCACCATCTCCCCAGCATCCCCATTGTCCATCTCTCCTGCTCCTCCCCATTCTCCGACGTCGTCAGTAGGAGTAGCAGCAGCGTCAGCACTTGGCAGCACCGCTGTCCCCCGACCTGACCGCTCTCTCTCTTGTTTTGCTTGTGCACGGTGTTGCACGTGGATTGCTTGGTTCGTGGGTTTTATTCTTTGCAGGGATCCGTTCCCGTTATTCTTGGAGTTCGTTTCATCTTCAGTTAAAGCAAGTAACTTGTACTCAATTTCTTTATATGATACAAGTCATAAATTTAGTTTGTAGTGTAGTTGGGTTCTAGAGACAACTCGTGTGTGATGTATTTTTGATGAGTACTGTCTCTATAGTGCTATTTGACCATAGTTGCCTCACAACACAAGTTTGACATAAAACAACTTAGGTTTTGACTATTCTTGATGTGATCATATTTATGAAATAATTATGAGGATTTGTGTGTTTGTTTGGATCCATGTGATATACTTGTTGTGGACATGCTATATACCCTATTTCATGTTATTTGGATACTTAGTAGACTCCATAACATGTTTGGTTGTGTTTGGAACGAGTTTCGTATGTTGGATGTTGATTTTTGTCAATAGAAAAATCTATACTTTGTCAGCAATCAGTTTTGATTGGTATTTTAGACCATATTAAGGTCAGTATTTGAAAATATTTTAGAACATATTGTTGAGAATTCTATCTATTTTCTGGATTCAAATCAGTTTTGAACGTATTTTCTGGATTCAAATCAGTTTTGAGTTATGTTTTTCTAAAACACTATATGACTTATATGTATTCGCTTGATTCGGTTGGAAGTCTATTTTCCAGATTCTTTGACGGATCTAGGTTTTGATATTTGTTGAAACGGGAATCGTTGTTTTAGTATTGTACTGTCCTGCTGTACTGAATTAGGAAGTACCCTATTTTGCTCTGTTATGTGACTATCTTACCATCTATGCATGCTTATTTGTTATTCTGAACTTGTGGGTCATTATATGATGCTAGAATTACTTTGTTTCATGCACAAACACATCTGTCTGATAATAATTATAAAATGATCAAGCTGGAGTTTATGGGAAAGATCTAGTAGTGGGAAAGCATAGAAATATGTACTTAGAAGGGGCCCGTGTTTCCTATATGATTATTTGTTATCTGTTATTCTGTACCATGTCTACATTACTTCCGATAGGAAGGTGTAGGGAAGAAGCAAACCACTAGGTTCTATCTGTCGGTCTGGATCTGTTATCTGATATCCGTATGTCTGAACCCTGAGTACACGGCCCTATATGATCCTCTACGAAATCTACAAACGCAACTGTTTTGAATGTAGAAACCATGTGATAAAAGGACAGCACATGAAGTGCTACCACGTTAGTTATTAATACAAGACTTATAAGAATCCAAATTTGACATATGTATCTATATCTGTATCTGTATCTGATATCTGAATCTGTTATCTGATTATCTGTTATTTGTCTGACACTATCACTTGACACCATTATTTGACACTATCTGTATATCGGTCTGCATGCTATTTGACTTTTGACACTTGACACATATTAGTATACCATACTAGTTGATTCTGCTATACCATGATATATCTGTTCTGCTACTATTTAAATTTGTTAGTTCTCCTTGTACTTGTATCCTACATTACAAGCGGCCCGTAACTCGCATTGATGGTGTAGCGCCCCGATTTCCATGTAACTGGAAAACCGTGACACATGCCAAGATCTTTTCTTCAATTAGTCATGATACACAAAAATGCTGAAAAATTAAATCTTTTTATTCAACACAGAGTTACCACGCAGTAATTACAAATATCAGTTTGTAATACCAACTGTAGCGCCTGCCCTTTTTTCCTTTTTGACTCCAAACTCAATTCTTCCAATTTCTATATCACTTTAACCACAAACTAAAATAGTTATGTTTCAAGGAAAAATTGGGCAGAGTCTCCTCTGTAATTTCTGCCCCAAAACAGAAAAAGCTTACGGAATTCTGCTCTAAATTCTGTAGCTCACATTACAGGCAATAATATCACGGGCTCCCCAGGCCAAAAAGAGCATCATCACACAGGCAATATATATATATATATATATATATATATATGCTCTGGGGCCAAACTCATAACGATATATCAGTTATCAAATAAAAACCATAATTTCTTTTGAAAACGTAGTAAGTTTTTAGAAAATAACTTGTAAAAACCCACTACGGCGCCCGGTACTCCACAACGAGATGGGTACGGGTCAAAACCATATCATACCGCCTCACACTATACTCTCCATCATCATCCACATACTTATACAACAAAATACAATTTAAAGCATAAATCTTTACTATTTACAATTAAAACCATAACCACGAATTATAAACTGGAGCTCCACTCCATTGTAACCTGTACCTACACCTCACCTCTGCACTGCTGAGGACCTGTAACAGTAGGGACCTAGGGTAGTGCAGGGACTCCCTAACCCCCAAACACTAAGGGGTTAGCCATTTCTGGTGTGAGTATAATTTATTAACTAAGTAAATAAATTAAACTTACAAGTAAAACATAATGAACTCACAATTACCAAGATAAACAAATCTTGCTTGACATCTGAACATGTAAACATCATAAATGGGATTTCACATCAAATACTCTCTGGGTCATCACCTGTATGTATATCCATACCCGCTCATGACATACTTATCTTTAGTAATCATTTGAATAACCCCTCTCATCGTACAGATATTAATCTTATTGCATTATATCGCGTATCACATCATAGACATGTGCATTCATTCTCCTACTACCACTTCCCTTCATGTCCAACCTACATCTCATTGCACATTACTATTTACTTGCATTTCATCACAATATACTCCATATCCCAACCCTAGTTTGGGCAATAACTTACCACACCCCAAAGCCGATAGCCTGGGTAATAATCACCGCACCCCCAAGCCGAACTTGGGTAATATCACATCGTGTCCCAAACCCATAGCTTGGTTATTGATTTACTTCAACTATCATACTCGCAATTCAGCTCGAATGGAAAGACACGTGTATCTATAATGGATGTGTCAGTGTATGTTGTGACTTAACTCTAATGCAAGATTACCAATACGAGGATGCTCTTATTCTAATGCCAGCAAGTCTCCAAAAGCAACATGCAGCCCGTACTACATGCGCCCCTTCTCAAACCGTTTCTCTATATATAGGGATTTGAACCAGCGTTATGAATTTCTAATTGTACACAACCTGTTCTTGACAGATACAACGTGACTGATGAGGCTGCCGACGTGGTCAGTGCTACCAAGGCAGTACGCTCATGGTGTGTATGTAGCCACTACCACCCGGCTAACCGGACCTCACTCAAAAACCTGACGAACCGTCGGGGTTACTGCTCACAGGGGAGCCCCCTGCCGCCCCCTGGTCGGACCGTAGTCCATGGCCTGTTCGTCCTCTTGGCATAGGACCCGACGGAGTTTCGAGGTCCATTCCCCTAGCTCCGCCTGCCTTATCATGGCACTGCAGGAATTAACAATCAGGATACGCAACCCATGTCCCCAACTCGTGAGAAGGCATCGTACGTATCCCTTTGACAGGAAGGTGCAACCCAATAACACCACCTAAAGTCGCCCCAAGGGATGAGTTAGTCGTAAGGTGCACCCTACTACCAACTCCTCTCTTTATGGCAAAAAGGTTAAGTAAATGATCTTATAGTCACTACCCTAATGATGTAACTACTCCTACGAAATCTTACATAATTTCTAACACGGTCCAACTCGTGGTCCCTCGATCCAAGACTCTAGTAACGAGATCTCCCTACCCCTAACATGGATTCTACTAACACTCTCGGCCCACGATCAACCTACACCGGTTTAAGATCCGTCGATGCCCGAGGTGAGATCTATTCATTTGCTCTAAGGTGGTAGGATACGGTCTTGATGGTCGATGACCCCTAGGGTAATTAGAAGACCCTAGACTAGCACAAAAAAACTGCGTACTAGCTAACAAGCTATATACGAGTAAACAAAACACATACGAGCCAACAAGCTACGTATGAAACCAACTACTACATACGAGCCAGGCAGGCTACGTATGATGCAACAATATACATACCAGCCAAATAAGCTGCGTATGAGACCAACAGCTACATACGGACCAGTCGAGCCACGTATGAGCAAACCACATACCGACAACCATACAGGTAATCAAACCTGAAGCAACCAACCGTGCTTACTAGCAAACTTGAGTATTGCAACTATAACACGATGGTCCTTCACTAACGCTACCACCACAATATGGTAGTTCTCTACTACACTACCACTATAACGCGATAGTTGTTTACTAACGCTACAACTGCAACATGGCATTTACTATCATTCAAGCATGAGTAACTACTACATCCTAAGCATGGATGTCTATTACAACCTTAAGCATGGTTTATAACCTTCCTATAATAATCCAAGCATGGCCTATTGTAGCGCCCCGATTTCCAATACTGGGAAAACCGAGACACGAGCCAAGACCTTTTCTTCAATTAGTCACAATACACAGAAAAAAAGGAAAATTTAAAACTTTTTATTCAACACTCAATACATTATAAGTCTGAACATTATACAACTGCAATTCATTACAATAGAGTTACAATATCCCCTTTACATTTCAAAGTATTACAACCTTCAACATCTTACATCAGAGTACTTCCCAAATAATAGATGATCAATACACATATTGCAGCGGAATTAAATAAGACATTGACTCCTTGCTTTCCTCGCCTTGAGTCCTCCTGAATCTCGTCCTTGTACTTCGGCGATCCAGTACCTATGGAAGTGGGGACGTCAGTATTCACTGACGCTTAAAGGTTGATATC
This sequence comes from Hemerocallis citrina, assembly GCA_017893485.1. Taxonomy (NCBI): domain Eukaryota; kingdom Viridiplantae; phylum Streptophyta; class Magnoliopsida; order Asparagales; family Asphodelaceae; genus Hemerocallis; species Hemerocallis citrina. The sequence goes on from CM030359.1 coordinate 206,704,621, forward strand.
AAAGCAGCGAATCTCCCAAACAACATACAAAACATGGCAATGGTGTTGGTGTAGTTTAAGTGTTCGTGAGTGCTATGACTAGACTCTAATGTGATATTTAAATAGAACTAGGAAGCTTCCTATTCTAATGTCAGCGAGTATCCGAAGCAACATGCAGCCCATACTACATGTGACCCCATCTCAAGCCGTTTCTCCATATATAGGGATTTGAACCCGCGTTATGAACTTCTAATTGTACACAACATGTTCCTGACACCTACACGTGACTGATGAGGTTACAGACGTGGTCATATCCCACTGATGCAGTACGCCAGTGGTGTCTATGTTCGCTACTGCTACCCGGCTAACCGGACCTCACTCAAAAACAGACGAACCCAATGTATCGGGCGTCTTTCCAAAATCCAAATTATAGGGTTTCGCAAACGCAGGGTAGCACGAAGCCTGCCCTGTGGCACCCTCTGGGGTCTCGCAAGCGCAGGGTAGCGCGAAGCCTACCCTGTGGCACCCTCAACCACGACACTTCAAGAATTAACAGCGCGAGATATGCAACCCGTGTCCTCAACTCGTGAGACGGCACCATACGTATCCCTTTGACGGGAAGGTACAACCCACTATCACCACCTATGGCCTGCCTCAAGGGACAAGTTGGTCGTAAGGCGCCCCCTACAACCAACTCCTCTCTTTTCGGCAAGGGTCGGAGCAAAATGATCTTTATAAGTCACTACCTTAATGATGTACCTGACTCGACAATCCTAAGGACGATAATATTATAAACATAACATGCTAGGCCTTAAATTAGGCTTCGCAAGACAACTCTACTAGGCTGCTCAACCTAGACTTACCAGAATCCTTCGGGATCCGGTTCCTGGCCCATCGATCCAAGACCTCGGCCGTGCGAATATACATGCATGCCGCTACCCTAAACATGGATTTCGTTTATACTCCGGTCCTCGATCAACATATTCTGGTTAAGATTCGACGGTACACAAGGAGTGACTCCTCCACAGTTCCTTAGGGTAAGAAAACATATGTTTTGATGGTCGATAGCCCTTAGGGTGGTAATATCACCCTAGACGAGCACAACAACTGTGTACTAGCTAACAAGCTATGTACGAGTAACTACCACATACGAGCTAATAAGCTACGTATGAAACCATATGTAATGTCCCGGACGGATATTACCGTATATAAATTATTATTTTATTATTATTTTATTATTATTTTGTTTAATTCCAAAATTAGAATATTTTGGTGATTTTCACCCGGTTTGTTCATAGACATTATCTGTATCCAGATATCGGTCAGTATACATCCGTATTGTATCAAATTGATACCGTGACCTTCCGAACTAATAATAAATATTATTTTATTATTATTTCCGAGATTAAATTATTTTTATACGGATTATGAAAAAGATTTTCGGTATACATACATATATGCGCACATACGTATAGTATGTCGATTAGTACATTGTACAAGGTATGTGGAATGTATTTTATGGATAAAATTGTTCTCCTTGTCATGACAATCCAAATTAGATAGTTAAGATTGTAGGAGAATTAAACATAGGATTAAGATGTATGCATAAGAGAATTAGGAGGTAATCTTCTAGAAACTCCCCTCCCTCACATAACACCTCCCCCACACCATACCCTACATCTCACCCCTACCCCCTACCATGGTATGGCCGGCCCATATTTTAGGGGAGGGTTTTTGTGCAAATGTGAGTGCAATTTTGCACTTACCCCCTCCTATCCCCTCCTATAAATACCCCCTCCTTCTCCTCCTTCTCTCATTTTAGAAAACAAAAAGAAAGAAAGAAAGGAAAGGAAAAGAAAGAGAGAAAGTCTCATACTAACAAGAGAGTTTTATTGTAGGGTTTTCCTAGAAGATTCTAAGAGCTAGGGGAAGGAGAAGGTTAGCAAGCAAGTCCTTCCAATAGAGACTAAGGTGGGGGTTCTCCACATTTTTGTTTGGTTGTTTGTTTGCTTGTTTGTTTGTTTGTTTTTTTGACTTCTTCTTCTTATCTTCTTGTTTTGTTTTCTTTTGTTTTTGGGGTGTTCTTGTGATGGTGTGTTGTTGTTGTTGTGAATGTGGTAATGAATAAAAGAAAGAAAGTAGTAGTAGTAACTACTAAATATATAAAGATCACATCTTTAAAATTGTAGTTGTTGTTTATGATTGTTGTTGGACTAAAATGGCATAATGCATATGAACTTGAACATACAACCGATTGGGGGTTGTGGGACTTGTAGGACTTGGTATACATAAGCATATGAATACTCTTATACAACCATTTTGGTTGTAGGACCTTTATTGAACTTGGACTAAATAATAATAAGCATATGTTTTATTGTAGTTTTCTTTCTTAAATAAAAAGATCTTTTCTTTATTAATCACTAGTTGTAGAATAAATAAAAAGATCTTTTCTTTACTAATCACTAGTTGTAGAATAAATAAAAAGATCCTTTCTTTATTAATCACTAGTTGTAGAATAAATAAAAAAATCTTTTCTTTGTTAATCACTAGTTGTAGAATAAATAAAAAGATCTTTTCTTTTATAAGCACTAGTTGTAGAATAAATAAAAAGGATTTTTCTTTTATCACTAGTGATAATAAAGACTAGTAGGTAACTAAGTAGTAGCATGTTAAAGTAATAGTAAGTAGTTATAGATGTTTTATATCCATAAAGTAGTAGTAGTAGTAGATAGTTGTATATTGTGTTCTTGATTAAAATGAAGTAGTAGTAGTAGTAGTAGATAGTTGGGTGTTATGTTCTTGACTAAAATAAAGTAGTAGTAGTAGTAGATAGTTGTGTGTTATGTTCTTGATTAAAATGGAGTAGTAGTAGTAGTAGATAGTTGTAGATGTTTATTTTATGTTCATAAAGTAAATACCATGCTAAGATTATATTAGATTAATTTAGATATGCTTAGAATATTGTAGGACTTCTTCTAAAAATACCTAGCATGTTTAAAAATGCTTAGAATGTTGTAGGATTAATTCTAAAATTCCTACCATGCTTAGATTAGTCTATTTATGCTTAGAATGTTGTAGGATTAACTCTAAAATTCCTACCATGTTTAGATTAGTCTATTTATGCTTAGAATGTTGTAGGATTAACTCTAAAATTCCTACCATGATTAGATTAATTTATTTATGCTTAGAATGTTGTAGGATTCATTACTAGAGTTTCCTACCATGTTTAGATTAATTTAATTATGCTTAGAATGTTGTAGGATCCATGATAAAATTACTTACCATGTTAGACGTATATATACATATATACTTAGGAATGTTGAATGTTCATACTAGTAGTTACCCATGCTAGATAAGTGGTAGAAAAGTTGTATACCATGCTAGTTTTAATTGTAAGTAAGTTGTATGCCATGCTAGTCAAATTGTAAGTAAGTTGTATGCCATGCTAGTTTAAATTATAAGTAAGTTGTATACCATGCTAGATAAGTGGTAGAAAAGTTGTATACCATGCTAGTTTAATTGTAGGTAAGCGATATACCATGCTAGTTTTAATTGTAAGTAAGTGTATGCCATGCTAGCTTAATTGCAAGTAAGTTGTATGCCATGCTAGTTTTAATTGTAAGTAAGTTGTATACCATGCTAGATTAAATGAACACTCATGTTTACATGATACCCATGCTTAGATAAGTATTTGTTCATGCTACGTTAATAGATGATCATGCTTAATCATTATTCATGCTAAGTAAGTAGGTGTCATGCTAATTATTGATCATGTTAAGTTAATGGTATCCATACTATGATATTCATGCTTAGATTAAAGAAACTACCCATGGTTAGTTGTAGTGATTTTTATGTTATGTTCTATACCATGCTAAGGTTCAAATACATGCTTAGAATGTTGTAGGGTTAATGTTAGAATACTTACTATGCCTTGGAATGTTGCATGTTCATACTAGTTATATATCCATGCTTGGGTTGTGGTGATTAGTCATGATAAGTAGTAAGCTTTCATGCTCAATTTGTAACCTATGCTTGACTATAGTGGACTTCATGTCTAGGTCGTAGTGATTTTTATGCTTAAGCTCGATGTAAGCACAAGCTTAATCATATTCATACTTAGGAGTATCATGATGAGTGGTTGTGTTATATGATTAGATTGTCGCAGGAAGATGCTTGTAATTGTATGCCATACTTAAGGCTCTATAGGTTGAAGTAATAAGGATTGGGAAGACCACTAGTGATAGTTAGTCCGATAAAGGCCGTTATGTCGCCTTTGGATTCTTCCGTAGTAGAATACCGACCATAGAATATTAGTAGACTCTTCTGTTGCTTCTAATAATAGGAGATCAAGTTTACTAGTAGCACGTTTGGTTGCTTTTAAGATTGATTATCTGTATGGTTGTTTGCATATAGTTGTGCTCGTACGTGGCTCGACTGGCCCGTACGCAGCTGTGGGTCTCATACATAGTTTACTTGGCTCGTATGTAGGTTGTTGTCTCGTACGCGGCTCGACCGGCCCGTGCGTAGCTGTTGATCTCATACGCGGCTTATTTGGCTGGTATGTATGTGGTTATCTCCTACAAGGCCTGCCTGGCTCGTAGGTAGTTATTGTTTCATACGTAGCTTATTAGCTCGTATGTGGTGATTACTCGTGTATAGCTTGTTAGCTAGTACACAGTTCGTTGTGCTCGTCTAGGGTGATACTACCACCCTAAGGGCTATCGACCATCAAGACATATGTTTTCTACCCTAAGGAACTGTGGAGGAGTCACTCCTTGTGTACCGTCGAATCTTAACCAAGGTAGGTTGATCGAGGACCGGAGTATAGACGAAATCCAAGTCTAGGGTAGCGGCATGCATGTATATTCGCACGGCCCAAGTCTTGGATCGATGAGCCACGAACCGGATCCTGAGGGTTTCTGGTAAGTCTAGGTTGAGCAGCCTAGTAGAGTTGTCCTGCGAGGTCTACTTTAAAGGCCTAGCATGTTGAGTTTATAATATTGTCATCCCTAGGATTGTTCGAGTCAGGGACATCTTTAGGATAGTGACTTACAAGGATCATTTTACTTAAACCCTTTTGCTGGGGGAGAGGAGTCGGTGGTAGGGGGCCCCCTTACACTAACTCGTCCCTTGAGGCAGATCATAGGTGGTGTATTGGGTTGTACCTTTCCGTCAAAGGGATACGCACGGTGCCGTCTCACAAGTTGAGGACACGGGTTGCGTATCTCGCTCTGTTAATTCCTGAAATACCGTGGCTGGGGTGCCACAGGATGCATGGTGCAGTCCTGCGCTTGCTAGACCCCAGAGGGTGCCACAGGGTAGGCTTCGAGCTATCCTGCGCTTGCGAAACCCTATAGTTTGATTTTGGAATGAGGCCCGATATACTGGGATCGAGTGAGGTCCGGCATGCCGGGTAGTAGTGGAAAACGGAGACACCATAAGCAGACTGCATGGGGGGACTTGACCCCTTCTGCAACCTCACAGAGTCATGGAGTATTGTCAGGAACAGGTTGTGTACAATTAGAGTTCATAACGCGGGTTCAATCCCTATATATGGAGAAACGGCTTGAGATGGGGTCGCATGTAGTATGGGCTGCATGTTGCTTCGGAGACTTGCTGACATTAGAATAGGAAGTGTCCTAGTTCTATTTAAATATCGCATTAGAGTCTACTCCTAGCACTCACGAACACTTAAATTACTCCAACACCATTGCTATATTTTGTATATTGCTTAGGAGATTCGCTGCTATATGATCAGCCTTTAAGCGTCAGTGAATACTGACATCCCCACTTCCATAGGTACTGGATCGCCGTAGTACAAAGTCGAGATTCAGGAGGACTCAAGGCAAGGAAAGCAAGGAGTCAGTGTTATGTTTAGTTCCGCTGCAGTATATGTATTGATTATGTATTAGTTGAGAAGTACTCTGATGTAAGATGTTGAAGGTTGTAATACTTGGAAATGTAAAGGAATATTGTAACTCTATTGTAAGGTATTACAGTTGTACAATATTCAGACTTGTAACACATTGTGTATTGAATAAAAAGTTTTAAATTCTCCTTTTTTTGTGTATTGTGACTAATTGAAGAAAAGGTCTTGGCTCGTGTCACGGTTTCCCAGTGTTGGAAATCGGGGGCTACACCATAACTACCTACGAGCCAGGCGGGCCTCGTAGGAGATAACCACGTACATACCAGCCAAATAAGCCGCGTATGAGACCAACAGCTACGCACGGGCCGGTTGAGCCGCGTACGAGACAACAACCTACATACAAGCCAATTAAACTACGTATGAGACCCACAGCTACATACGGGCCAGTCGAGCCACGTACGAGCACAACCATATGCAAACAACCATACAGGTAATCAATCCTAGAAGCAACCAAAAGTGCTTACTAACAAACTCGATATTCTATTATTAGAAGCAACAGAAGAATCTACTAATAGTCTATGATCGGTATTCTACCAATGAAGAACCGAAGGCGACATAACAGCCTTTATCAAACTAACTATTACTAGTGGTCTTCCCAATCCTTATTACTTCAACCTATAGCGCCTTAAGCATGGCATACAATTGCAAGCATCTTCCTACGACAATCTAATTATATAACATAACCACTCACCACAATACTCCTAAGTACGAATATGATTAAGCATGTACTTATATCAAGCTTAAGCATGATAATCACTATGATCTAGACATGAAGTCCACTATGGTCAAGCATAGGTTATAACTTGAGCGTGAGTGCTTACTACTTATCATGATTAATCACCACAATCCAAGCATGGATATATAACTAGTATGAACATACAACATTCCAAGGCATGGTAGGTATTCTAACATTAATCCTACAACATTCTAACCATGTATTTAAACTTTAGCATGGTATGCCTCATTCCTAGACATTAACATATGGCATGGTGTACATTTTAGTAACATTCTAGTCATGTATACTAGTTAAGTATCAACCTACAACATAGCATGAGTTTCTACAACAATTCTAGCATGGATAGAACAAAACATAAAAATCACCACAACTAACCATGGATAGTTACCTTAATTTAAGCATGAGTATCAACTATATTTTAAGCATGAATATCATTAGCATAGATACCATTAACTTAACATAAACCATCATTAGCATGGTTATCTACTAACTTATCATAACAATAATTTGCATGACATCTCCTAACTTGGCATGAATAATGATTAAGCATGATCACCTACTAACATAACATGAACATATATTTATCTAAGCATAGATATCATGTAAGCATGAATATTTATTTTATCTAGCATGGTGTATAACTTTCCTATAAGCATGTAAGCATGGATAAATCAATCTAACATGATACCCACTTTCCTACCATTATCTAAACATAGATCAATTAATCTAGCATGGTATACAACTTTCCTATAAGCATGTAAGCATGGATAAACCAATCTAACATGATACCCACTTTCCTACAATTATCTAATCATAGATCAATTAATCTAGCATGGTATACAACCTTCCTACTAGCATGAATCTTATTAGGCATGAATAACTACTAGCATGAATATCTTACTAAGCATGGATAACTACTAGTATGAACATGCAACATTCCTAAGTATATAGATGTATACTTCTAAACATGATAAGTGATTTTAGCATTTATCCTACAACATGTATATCATTCCTAAACATGATAGATAATTTTAGAATGAATCCTACAACATCCTAAGCATGAATATCATTCCTAAACATGATAGGTAATTTTAGAATAAATCCTACAACATCCTAAGCATGAATATCATCCCTAAACATGATAAGGATTTTTAATATAAATCCTACAACATCCTAAGCATGAATATCATTCCTAAACATGATAAGGATTTTTAATATAAATCCTACAACATCCTTAAGCATGAATATCATCCCTAAACATGATAAGGATTTTTAATATAAATCCTACAACATCCTAAGCATGAATATCATTCCTAAACATGATAAGGATTTTTAATATAAATCCTACAACATTCTGAGCATGTTTATACACTTAGCATGAATAATATTTAAGCATGATACTTACTAACTTAGCATGAAGCATGAACATCTACTATCTTTATTGAAACATAACATCTACTACAAATTTACTTGAACATAAATCTCTACCAAAACTTTATTTAACATGAACATCTAATACAAATTTATAAACATCTACTAATGCTACTTATTTAACATGAATATTTACTACACTACTTTACTTAAAACATGAACATCAACTATTACTACTTTATTTTAATCATGAATAGCTACTAACATTTTACATATCATAACCATCTACAACTACTTTATTTTAATCCTTACTACTACTACTTTATTTAAGCATAATACTACTATTTTATTTCACATAGTACTACTACTTTATTTAAACATACTACTACTATTTTATTTAAACATAATACTACTACTTTATTTTAATATGCTACTACTTAAATATCTACTAAATCTTTATTAGCATTTATTTCTTATTAACACTAGTTGAACATAAAAAGAGATCTTTTTGACCATTCTACAACTAGTGATTTAGGTTAGTTTCTTTTTTCATAATTAAACCTAACATCTAATTTAGGTTCTTTTTACTTAAGATTATAAAAGAAAACAACAATAATAAAAATAAGGTAAGAACCTTCATTTGGTTCAACCAACATATGCTTATCTTTTTAGTCCAAGTTCAATACAAGTCCTACAACCAAAAATGGTTGTATAAAAGGTTCATATGCTTTGTTCACGAGTTCACATCAAGTCCTACAACCCCAAAGGGTTGTATGTACAAGTCCATATGCCTTATGTCATTTTAGTCTAATTAACAAACACAAACAACAACTACAACTATAAAGATTTAATCTTTATGTTTATTTAGCACTACTACTTGTTATCATTCATTTCTTGTGGTTATTGTCTTTAACATTTACAACATACAAAATAAGAATCCCATATAACAATACCTATCACAACAAACCTGTAATACCCTGATTTTCAAATATATGAAAGATTATTTATTTTCACATATGGTATGGATGTGTAACATGTTGACTATTATTTCTCAACATGATGATTAAAGAGTATTGTTTTCTATAAAGCATTTTTTTTTCTTAAAGCCCAATGATTAGTTTGCTTATTTTCTTTTGAAATAATTATTTTGGCCCAAACTAATTTAAGCCCATGGTTTAATTTTTTTACAACTTGTTTTATGTAACATTTTTTTTATAAGACTTGTCATGAGTGAACAAGTTTTAGTAGTTTGTGTATGCACGTGCATTTCGCATACACGTGCATTGAGCACTCTTTCTTGGCCGGTTTTGGGTGGAGTAATGGATTGGAATCATGGGTAGTTGTGTAGAGGTGTGGGTAGTTATTTCAACCCCCTAGTGCATCCTAACCCTTGATCCTATAACCATCTAATAAATCCTAGCCCTCCATTCCACTTATTTTCTAGTATAAATACCCCCTCTCATTCCCTATCTCTTTTACACTAAGATTATTATTGTAAAAGAGATGTTTTGTGAGTTGTGTGTGGGTGATTTCCTGTGGAGGCCGAGTAGTATTCTGAAGAGTTCGGTGTGGAGCAAAGGAGCAAGGAGCGAGGAGTTGTTCACTACATTGAGGAACTTTTGCTGGATTTCGATTATTTCTTCAAATAAGGTGGGTGTTTCTCAGTACTTCTAATGTAGAAATTATACCATGATTATTATAATTGCTACCATGTTATGAAAAGTAAATTCAATGTATTAGAAATTGCCTGAGCATGCTGATGATAATAAGAACAAAAGGATCGGTACAGTCGACTGTCGCATGAACCGGTCGACTGGTACGAGACAATTATTTTCATGATGTGGTAATAAACATGTATGCAAAACAGAAGTAATAGTATGATTACTAAGTTCATAATTTCCCCATGTTACATATGATGGAGGGAAGGTGAATGGATGAAAAGAATTAGCAATGGTTAACAAAACTAAGAACGGTCGGTGCAGTCGACTGACGATGTGTTCAGCCGACTGGTGCATCGATTTAATTATGATTATTCGGCAATTCCATGAAATGAGATATTCCATTATGTTGACCTAGTATAATGACTTGAGATTTATATCTTCATCTGCGTAAGAAAGTTATGAATAAGTGTAAAGGCATGTTTAAAGTATTTTCCTTAAAAAAAAGACAATATTAGTAACTTGAAATTCCATGCTGCGATGTTACTGAACAAGTAAGAAATGTGGTGTTTATGAAATATAAATGTATGTATGCTGTGATGAAAGTGCATGTGTGAACGGTTGGAAAGATAATTTCTGATTTTGAATTCTGAAACTGTCCAGTCGACTTAGTGCGTGTAGCAAGTCGACTGAGCTGAACATAGAAATGTGCTATTAAAAATCCCGGGACAGACGACTGATGGATGAACAGTCGACTGTCACGTGGATAACACTGTGAACATGAAAAGTTGCGGGACAACCGACTGGCCGTGTGCAGTAGTCGACTCTCCCGAGCATTTATGATGAACTTGTATTGACTGTATGAGTCGACGGGTGTCCTTCCAAGTCGACTGTACAGAGTGGATTTTGATATGTAAGAGATTTCATTTTTAATTACGGTTGGATGTTGTGAACTTTATGATTGAAGTCGATGAACTCTTTCTATGGCTGTATGGATCTATGCAAAATGAATCATAGATGTGAATTGAGAATTAAATGAACATGAAAGGCTAAGATCATGATAAGAAAGTCTGTGAGACTCTAAAATGAATTATGAGCTGAGAGTGCTCAATTGGAAATTGTGAATTGGAAATTGAACAAAAGAGTAGCTAAGTCTCCCCCGGCAGTGAAATGAATGAAATGAAATGATATTGAAAAAAAGACCAAGGTTGGTCATGTATAAATGAAATGATAAGTCCGGTTTGGTGGAGAGGCTAACTCTAGAGCTTTGATTTTTATTCATGATCCTAATAATTTTAGTACATAGTGAAGAGGTGATGAAAGTGAGAGAAAACATAAGTATGAGAACTAGAGTTTACGGTGCGGGTGTGCGAGCCACAAAATGCATGCTTGATGAGTCAAGACATGGTGTGGGCGCAGCTCAGAATGATCGGACTCTAGTCACGCTTGTGGGATGTTTGGTGACTGCAAGAGGATCGTGTTCAGGGAGGAGGCTTGAATTGCCCCAGAATGCATGCTTGATGAGTCAAGACATGGCGTGGGGTTCCCCTCCAGGGTCCAGTGCATGAGCTTGTACTCATAGACCATCTAGGATACTCACCGTAATTACAGAAGTAGAGTAAATCATGGCAAGGGATTGAACCCTACAAAAATGAAGAACGATTAAGAGGCTTGCCCTCGGACCTATGTAGTATGGGATGCATAATATCCGAACAAGTGCGCATTAGTGTCATGTAAATTAAATAATTGCATTAAGGATTAAGTGCACAATCACGACACGACATCATTAAGAGTTCCCCTTTGATTTATATTCTTATTATGAACAAGTTTGTGATCTGTTAAGAAATGAGAATCATTATACTGTTTCTGGCATAGAGAGGATGGCCATGTATAATTATCGTCGGTTGAATAAACTGACGTACCCACAGTTTTGTATGCAGGATAAATGACATGTTAAAGGTTAAAGAGGAATGGATGCATAAAGATTTTACCATGTTGTTGTACATTTGTTTAATGTTGTAAATTTTACTTCCGCTGTGCAAATGTAAATGTAATATGATGTAAAATCTGATGTAAAAAGAAAAGTTTGAATTTCCTTGTAAAATTGTACTAAAGAAAGTGAAAAGATCCTGTAGAACATCTCGAATTCAGTGTATTTGGGATTCGGGGCGTTACAAAACCATTCCAAAAAGAACCAAAGAAAACAAAACAAGGAAGGTAAGGAGAAGAAGAAACATCAAAACAACCATACAAATAAACAAACAAACAAAAGAGAAACCCCCACCTTGTTCTACTTGTAGGAAGGACTAGCTAGCTAAAACTTCTCCTTCCCCTAGCTCCTAGAACTTCTTATGGAACCTACAAGAAAACTCTCTTGTTAGTCTCTTCTCTTTCTTTTCCTTTCCTTTCTTTCTTTGTGTTTTCTAAAATGAGACAAGGTGGAGAAGGAGGGGGTATTTATAGGAGGAGAGAGGAGGGGGAGAGTGTAAATGTGCACTCACATTTTGCACAAAAACCCCAAGAAGAAGCAATCCGGCCATGCTCTAGGTGGAGGAGGGGTAAGGTGTAGGGTATGGCCTAGGTATGAGTTGGAAGCATGGTAGAAAGGGATAAGGTTTCTAGAAGGGATTTTAATCTTCTCATGCATACAAAACCCTAGTTTAGGCCTCCTAATCAAACCCTAACCATCTAATTAAGTTGTCATGACAAGATGAGTACATTGTCCAAGAGTACATGCTACATATTTTGTATAATGTACTAAGTATAATACAATGTATGTATGTGGACATGTATGTGTATACTAAAAAAATCCTTATATAATCCCCATAAATAGTTTAATTTGAAAATAATAATAAAAATAAGTTTTATTATCAATTCAGAGGATCGCGCTACCAATTTGATGTACTTCGGATGTACACCGACCGATATATGCGCGTAGACGATGTTTGTGAGCGGACCGGCGAAAAATCACCAAAATAATCTGATTTTGGAATTAAAACCAAATAATAATAAATAATAATAAAATAGTAATTTATATGAGGTAATATCCGTCCGGGATATTACATTACTCTCTCCTTAGAGTAGTTCTGTCCTCAAAACTACATTAAGTTAGGAAAATGAATCGACAAATACGAAATGGCATAGTCATAGAACAAGAGATGAACAGAAATTTTCCTTTGAACAACCATTGAATGGGTTACATCTATACATACATAAACCCACTGGGTTACAAAATGTCATCTCTTCCTAAGCAGTAACCTTCCTACCTATACATTACAGGAGTAGGAGTCAAGATCACAAAATAACAAAACGGTTTCTGAGTACCCAACCGCCTAGTCGGTACTGTTGGCGCCCTCAGGTGGGTCCTGTCCAGTCATCAGTGCTAGCAACTGTGCGATCTGAACCTGGAGGTCTGCGCATCGGTGCTCAATGCGCTCGAACTGTGCCCTGTAGGTACGATTCTGGATCACCATTCGGCGCTGGGCCCTTGCATTGGCGCTCCTCAACCTCTGTACCTCCTTCGCATGGTGGAAGTTTACGAACTCGCACAAGTCCATCTTGTTCTCCAGACAGACGTGAGACCAGATCAGCGTTGACATGTCCTGGAAGACCTGCTGGAAGGCCTCCTCCACGGGGGTAAGCTGGGGAGGTGGCGGTACTGGAGCTTGACCCCCAAAAGAAAATGCCCCCGCTGTGGCAGCTGTGGGGACCTCGTTGGCCAATCCGGTCTCCACTGGTGGCTGAGCCTCCTCCAAGATAGGCTCTGTGTCCGAGTCTATCTCTATCACATCCCCCTGACCCCACCCACTCCCTGTGGGAATCACTCTGTCCGTCATCCTGCAAGGAGTGGATACAGAAATTAGCATCGATATAGAAATATTATAAAACATAAGTTGAAAGAACAACAATATGAATTATAACTGTCTACAACTAGCTAAAACCCAACCTCCTAAAGGCATCCAAGTTTAAATTTTCCTACTGTGTTGGACTGTAAATTGAAGTTAGCTCTGATACCACTCTGTAGCGCCCCGATTTCCAATACTGGGAAAACCGAGACACGAGCCAAGACCTTTTCTTCAATTAGTCACAATACACAGAAAAAAAGGAGAATTTAAAACTTTTTATTCAACACTCAATACATTATAAGTCTGAACATTATACAACTGCAATTCATTACAATAGAGTTACAATATCCCCTTTACATTTCAAAGTATTACAACTTTCAACATCTTACATCAGAGTACTTCCCAACTAATAGATGATCAATACACATATTGCAGCGGAATTAAATAAGACATTGACTCCTTGCTTTCCTCGCCTTGAGTCCTCCTGAATCTCGTCCTTGTACTTCGGCGATCCAGTACCTATGGAAGTGGGGACGTCAGTATTCACCGACGCTTAAAGGCTGATATCAAAGCAGCAAATCTCCCAAACAACATACAAAACATGGCAATGGTATTGGTGTAGTTTAAGTGTTCGTGAGTGCTATGACTAGACTCTAATGCGATATTTAAATAGAACTAGGATGCTTCCTATTCTAATGTCAGCGAGTCTCCGAAGCAACATGCAGCCCATACTACATGTGACCCCATCTCAAGTCGTTTCTCCATATATAGGGATTTGAACCCGCGTTATGAACTTCTAATTGTACACAACCTGTTCCTGATACCTACACGTGACTGATGAGGTTGCAGATGTGGTCATATCCCACTGATGCAGTACGCCAGTGGTGTCTATGTTCGCCACTGCTACCCGGCTAACCGGACCTCACTCAAAAAATAGACGAACCCAATGTATCGGGCGTCTTTCCAAAATCCAAATCATGGGGTTTCGCAAACGCAGGGTAGCGCGAAGCCTGCCCTGTGGCACCCTCTGGGGTCTCGCAAGCACAGGGTAGCACGAAGCCTACCCTGTGGCACCCTCAGCCACGACACTTCAAGAATTAACAGCACGAGATACGCAACCCGTGTCCTCAACTCGTAAGACGACACCGTACGTATCCCTTTGACGGAAAGGTACAACCCACTATCACCACCTAAGGCCTGCCTCAAGGGACAAGTTGGTCGTAAGGCACCCCCTACAACCAACTCCTCTCTTTTCGGCAAGGGTCGGAGCAAAATGATCTTTATAAGCCACTACCTTAATGATATCCCTGACTCGACAATCCTAGGGACGATATTATTATGAACATAACATGCTAGGCCTTAAATTAGGCTTCGCAAGACAACTCTACTAGGCTGCTCAACCTAGACTCACCAGAATCCTTCGGGATCCGGTTCCTGGCCCATCGATCCAAGACCTCGGCCGTGCGAATATACATGCATGCCGCTACCTTAAACTTGGATTTCGTCTATACTACGGTCCTCGATCAACCTACCCTGGTTAAGATTCGACGGTACACAAGGAGTGACTCCTCCATAGTTCCTTAGGGTAAGAAAACATATGTCTTGATGGTCGATAGCCCTTAGGGTGGTAATATCACCCAAGACGAGCACAACAACTGTGTACTAGCTAACAAGCTCTGTACGAGTAACTACCACATACGAGCTAATAAGCTACGTATGAAACCATAGCTACCTACGAGCCAGGCGGGCCTCGTAGGAGATAACCACGTACATACCAGCCAAATAAACCGCGTATGAGACCAACAGCTACGCACGGGCCGGTCGAGCCGCGTACGAGACAACAACCTACATACGAGCCAATTAAACTACGTATGAGATCCACAGCTACGTACGGGCCAGTCGAGCCACGTACGAGCACAACCATATGCAAACAACCATACAGGTAATCAATCCTAGAAGCAACCAAAAGTGCTTACTAACAAACTCGATCTTCTATTATTAGAAGCAACAGAAGAATCTACTAATAGTCTATGATCGGTATTCTACCAATGAAGAACCGAAGGCGACATAACAGCCTTTATCAAACTAACTATTACTAGTGGTCTTCCCAATCCTTATTACTTCAACCTATAGCGCCTTAAGCATGGCATACAATTGCAAGCATCTTCCTACGACAATCTAATTATATAACATAACCACTCACCACAATACTCCTAAGTACGAATATGATTAAGCATGTACTTATATCAAGCTTAAGCATGATAATCACTATGATCTAGACATGAAGTCCACTATGGTCAAGCATAGGTTATAACTTGAGCGTGAGTGCTTACTACTTATCATGATTAATCACCACAATCCAAGCATGGATATGTAACTAGTATGAACATACAACATTCCAAGGCATGGTAGGTATTCTAACATTAATCCTACAACATTCTAACCATGTATTTAAACTTTAGCATGGTATGCCTCATTCCTAGACATGGTATGCTACTTTAACATTAACATATGGCATGGTGTACATTTTAGTAACATTCTAGTCATGTATACTAGTTAAGTATCAACCTACAATATAGCATGAGTTTCTACAACAATTCTAGCATGGATAGAACATAACATAAAAATCACCACAACTAACCATGGATAGTTACCTTAATTTAAGCATGAGTATCAACTATATTTTAAGCATGAATATCATTAGCATAGATACCATTAACTTAACATGAACCATCATTAGCATGGTCATCTACTAACTTATCATAACAATAATTAGCATGACATCTCCTAACTTGGCATGAATAATGATTAAGCATGATCACCTACTAACATAACATGAACATATACTTATCTAAGCATAGATATCATGTAAGCATGAATATTTATTTTATCTAGCATGGTGTATAACTTTCCTATAAGCATGTAAGCATGGATAAATCAATCTAACATGATACCCACTTTCCTACCATTATCTAAACATAGATCAATTAATCTAGCATGGTATACAACTTTCCTATAAGCATGTAAGTATGGATAAACCAATCTAACATGATACCCACTTTCCTACAATTATCTAATCATAGATCAATTAATCTAGCATGGTATACAACCTTCCTACTAGCATGAATCTTATTAGGCATGAATAACTACTAGCATGAATATCTTACTAAGCATGGATAACTACTAGTATGAACATGCAACATTCCTAAGTATATAGATGTATACTTCTAAACATGATAAGTGATTTTAGCATTTATCCTACAACATGTATATCATTCCTAAACATGATAGATAATTTTAGAATGAATCCTACAACATCCTAAGCATGAATATCATTCCTAAACATGATAGGTAATTTTAGAATAAATCCTACAACATCCTAAGCATGAATATCATCCCTAAACATGATAAGGATTTTTAATATAAATCCTACAACATCCTAAGCATGAATATCATCCCTAAACATGATAAGGATTTTTAATATAAATCCTACAACATCTTAAGCATGAATATCATCCCTAAACCTGATAAGGATTTTTAATATAAATCCTACAACATCCTAAGCATGAATATCATCCCTAAACATGATAAGGATTTTTAATATAAATCCTACAACATTCTGAGCATGTTTATACACTTAGCATGAATAATAGTTAAGCATGATACTTACTAACTTAGCATGAAGCATGAACATCTACTATCTTTATTGAAACATAACATCTACTACAAATTTACTTGAACATAAACCTCTACCAAAACTTTATTTAACATGAACATCTAATACAAATTTATAAACATCTACTAATGCTACTTATTTAACATGAATATTTACTACACTACTTTACTTAAAACATGAACATCAACTATTACTACTTTATTTTAATCATGAATAGCTACTAACATTTTACATATCATAACCATCTACAACTACTTTATTTTAATCCTTACTACTACTACTTTATTTAAGCATAATACTACTATTTTATTTCACATACTACTACTACTTTATTTAAACATACTACTACTATTTTATTTAAACATAATACTACTACTTTATTTTAATATGCTACTACTTAAATATCTACTAAATCTTTATTAGCATTTATTTCTTATTAACACTAGTTGAACATAAAAAGAGATCTTTTTGACCATTCTACAACTAGTGATTTAGGTTAGTTTCTTTTTTCATAATTAAAACTAACATCTAATTTAGGTTCTTTTTACTTAAGATTATAAAAGAAAACAACAATAATAAAAATAAGGTAAGAACCTTCATTTGGTTCAACCAACATATGCTTATCTTTTTAGTCCAAGTTCAATACAAGTCCTACAACCAAAAATGGTTGTATAAAAGATTCATATGCTTTGTTCATGAGTTCGCATCAAGTCCTACAACCCTAAACGGTTGTATGTACAAGTCCATATGCCTTATGTCATTTTAGTCCAATTAACAAACACAAACAACAACTACAACTATAAAGATTTAATCTTTATGTTTATTTAGCACTACTACTTGTTTTCATTCATTTCTTGTGGTTATTGTCTTTAACATTTACAACATACAAAATAAGAATCCCATACAACAATACCTATCACAACAAACCATTCCAAAAAGAACCAAAGAAAACAAAACAAGGAAGGTAAGGAGAAGAAGAAACATCAAAACAACCATACAAATAAACAAACAAACAAAAGAGAAACCCCCACTTTGTTCTACTTGTAGGAAGGACTAGCTAGCTAAAACTTCTCCTTCCCCTAGCTCCTAGAACTTCTTATGGAACCTACAAGAAAACTCTCTTGTTAGTCTCTTCTCTTTCTTTTCCTTTCCTTTCTTTCTTTGTAATTTCTAAAATGAGACAAGGTGGAGAAGGATGGGGTATTTATAGGAGGGGAGAGGAGGGGGAGAGTGTAAATGTGCACTCACATTTTGCACAAAAACCCCAAGAAGAAGCAATCCGGCCATGCTCTAGGTGGAGGAGGGGTAAGGTGTAGGGTATGGCCTAGGTATGAGTTGGAAGCATGGTCGATATGGATAAGGTTTCTAGAAGGGATTTTAATCTTCTCATGCATACAAAACCCTAGTTTAGGCCTCCTAATCAAACCCTAACCATCTAATTAAGTTGTCATGACAAGATGAGTACATTGTCCAATAGTACATGCTACATATTTTGTATAATGTACTAAGTATAATACAATGTATGTATGTGGACATGTATGTGTATACAAAAAAAATCCTTATATAATCCCCATAAATAGTTTAATTTGAAAATAATAATAAAAATAAGTTTTATTATCAATTCGGAGGAACGTGCGACCAATTTGATGTACTTCGGATTTACACCGACCGATATATGCGCGTAGACGATGTTTGAGAGCGGACCGGCGAAAAATCACCAAAATAATCTGATTTTGGAATTAAAACCAAATAATAATAAAATAATAATAAAATAGTAATTTATACGAGGTAATATCCGTCCGGGATATTACACTTATAACTTCTATAACTCAAGTAGGATTTGCTACACTTAAGCACAAATTCTTACTACTACCCAAGCATGGTATATATACTCAAGGACACTTAATTTCCCCATACGCCTCATCCATAAATCATATCACCACTTCAGTTTATCCAACTTCTTTAAAATATCAAATACGTATATAGAACCATACACACCATATTTGATATCATCATATGAATATAACTCATCCCCATAAACACATATATGTTATTCAACATCCTTACGTAAATAGATCATACTCACCATATTCCTTAACGCACATAAATACGTAATAGATTTATACTCACATATTCTTCAAGCCACAAAATATATAAATAACTAGTACTCGCAAATTTCTCAACCGCAAAATATATAAATAAATTAACTCACTATATTTCTTAAAACACCAAAAATACGTAGATAAAATGATACTCACTATATTTCTTAAAACACAATTATATATAAATAAATTAGACTCACCATATGTTTTACAATCACAAAATACGTAATAAATCGATACTCACCATATTTCTTAAAACACCATAAATACGTAGATAAGTTGATACTCACATAATTCTTCAAACCACAAAAAAATATATAAATAAACTAACTCACATATATCTTGCGAAGATCCAAAGCGCCATGCCACCTCGCATCCAAGGTTGCAATATATCCTATCATCAATTTCAAGCAATTAAAACTCAATCATCCAAACCAATTATAAAAGCTAATAACACTATTCCAAATATCACACAAGCGTTTATTGAACGCTTGGGATATACACGTGCGATGCACGTGATAATCTAATGCCGACGAGATTCCTATTTCCAAACAATTACTAAAAACACTCCTAATTGTTCTAATAGCCCAACTATAATTTCTATTACTATACGAGAATTTATTTATACCCGTATAATTCTCTTTTACAAATCCAAAACCCTATTTTACTAACAACTTAAAATCTCTCTAAAAATCCACTAATTTCTCGCATCTACAATTTCTAATATCTCTAAATCTCTCTACCCTAACATTCCTACTCAATAAAAATTAACCCAACTAAATTTTATACAATAAAATAGTTAGGGTTTTACCTTCCCGAATCCATTCGAAAATCCGACGCTACTACGATGTAGAGGATCCCTCCATTAGTCTACCCCTCACTTTAATTTCGATTTGACGAAGGATCAGAGGGGATTCGAGGTGGGGAAGTACCGATCGATGGGTTCTCGGTTTTGAGCTTCGGGATGGAGATCGGAAGGGAAAGAAGGAGAAGAAGAAGGGAACGGAGGTGGGTTTCTTTCGATTTGGGGCTGGCAGCGAACGGGAGGAGGAGATGGGAGGAGGAGGTCGGGGTTTTCTTGGTTCTGCATCGAACAAGAAGGAAGAAGAAGAAGGAAGGGAGGAGGGGTTGGGTTCTTTCTTTGGTTAGGAGTGAACAGGAGGAGAAAGTAGTGGAAGGGAAAGGAGAAGGGAACCGAGGGAGGTGGGTTCTGGGCTGGGGTGGAACCGGATGGGAAGAAAAGAGAAGGAAGAAGGAGGAGGAGAAGGAAGGGGGGGTCTTTTTGTAAAAATGTAATTAAATAATACTAGATAGATAAATATCTAAGGGAATGTTTCGTATAAGCTCCCTAGCCTTAATACATTTCAAATAAAGCCCAACTCTCTACATTAATAATCCAAACAACACAAAATACATTAAAACTAATTCGTAATAATCCGTATAAAATAATTTAATTTCGAAAATAATCTATATAATAAATTACAAAGAAAGCTATCAAGTGGCTCTCATTCAATCTCCTCTAAAATCAATGGCGTAGATTGATTCTCACAAAACATATTTTTCCGCCTAAAATTTCAAATCCCAAAATTAAAATTTTCCCTCCAAACTAAAAAACTTACTTTATTACTCTCTCTCTTTTATTTTCACTTTTTCATATTTCCCTCTTTCTCTCTCTCCCTCTCTTTCTCCCATTCTTTCTTAACTTACTTAGAAATTTAAATTTTAAGATTTCAGGTTTGTAAAATTTTCAGAATTTTTATGTTTTTTTTTATTTTACATGTTATATTGAAAATAGCAAATATCTCTTCAACAATTAAATTTCATCATTTTTCAACCTTAAAGTTCTAAGTAGTTGGATTTTACATGCTCATTTATTATTATTTTTCAACATATACTAATAGAAACATGGATTTTTATTTACAACTAATTATTTTCATACTATTCAAACTTGAACTACATAATTGTTGTTTTATTGTTTACAAGACTTTTCGTGTATTGTATCGTTCCGAAGACGTGCCGTAGGCACGTGTCCACGGGCAAATCTAGTAATAAAATAAGTAGACAATATATCTTATATTTCTCAATTTAAAATAATTATTATCAGAAAATACATAATTGCAGCGAAATTCTCAATCGCACACACATTTCGATGCAAAATAGCCATATGCTAATTTTTGGGTCGTTACATCACTCTCTCCTTAGAATCGTTCTGTCCTCAGAACGCTGCTTGTGGAGAGGAAGACAACCTCACACATCAATGATTTACGAGACATTTTTCCTGAACCATCTCCAGTTCCTCGAGTGATATTCTCGAAAACTGGTCTTCTACCAAGTTGAACTGTTGTCCTTCAGCCTTCTGGACAGACCCACTATGAATTTGATGCTGACTTTCTTCTGCTCTTGCTCTGGAGTAGACAATGGCTGCATTACCTTGCTCCATCCTCATCTACAAGTGATGTTGATTTACTCCTTGATTACGACTTCTATTGGTTGGTGACCACTCCCTCCTTAGAAAGGACGAAGTCATACATTGCCGCTTCAGCCCCTGACCAGCTCCTCTTGGTGAACTTACTGAATTGTTAACACGATTGCCCTCTGTCTAAGCAAGATTTTCCCCTTGGCGTGCTCTTAGTGGCTGCTTAATCATAAGCTGATCTTGGAAACCCTGCTACTTCAGTGCTTCAATCCCTGCTTTTCCTGCCTAAGCCTTCTGACTTGCTCACTCGTACTCGATTGTAGCTCCCATCGTGCCAAAACTGAGCTCTAAACTTGAGTAATCACTCTAATACTGGCTTGCTGGATCTCATCATCTAGCTTCTTGCTTCCTTCACGATCTTTGGCTGAGGTCAAGCCTTCACTTACCTCGATCCTTTGCAGTTCAGTAGCCACTCTCTCCTTACAATAGGGCATGGCCTTACGATCATTATTTCAAACTTCCAGGATTCTCTCCTGTAATTTGTCCGAAGCTGATGCTCCAGATGGTGTATTCAAACAACCCAAATCTAGAGTTGCCTCTTGCACACAACTCAACTTTTGAAAAATAGTTCAAACAAAAGTATATGATGAACCACAATTGAACAAAATAGTTGTATGGATTCCATATATACATAAATCCAACTGGTTACGAAAGTGTTTCATCATACTTTACTTCTTAGTCCAAAATAAATTTCAAAAATACAACTTTAAACTTAGTTGCAGTTCTATATGCACATATTGGTACTAGCACTCCTGCCTTCTACGGCTTGCTGGTAGTAAGTGCGAACTCTACCCTTGGTGAACAGGCTCTTTTCCTCTGTTGTTCATCTTTGGGGTTGATCTGCTATTCTTTCTTATGAAGCTGGGGACAATCTGGTCGAATATGACCAATCCTCCCACGTTTGTGACATGCACTGGTCTCCACCTGAGAGTCCTTCCTCGGACATTAGTTCTTGAAATGACCTTGCACACCAAATAAAAACAACTTCCTAGCTTGGTGCCTCCATGTTTGCCCTCCGTTTTCCGTGTCTTCTGCTTCTGACCTTGGTTCTTGAACCCTTATGCTGGTGCAGATCTTGTCCCTTGTAGTCGTGGACAGGCTGATTTTTTGTGCCCGACTCTCCCACAAGGATTGCATACTACAACCTTGGTGGTTTCTGGGATTTGCTCTCATTCATGTTATAGTCGTGCTAATCTGGAATCAAGGTGTCTCTGCTCCTTTACTAGGCCTTCTAATATAGCTCCGAAGGCATCACCCAGTTGCTTAGCTTGATGACCTTTCTTAATCACGTACTTCCTAAGCTTTCCCATTTCCCGATGATATGCTGGCTGCCGCCGCTGTGTGTTGATCCACACTTAGTCCTTGCGGTGGTGAAGTCTCCGTGTCTCCTCGCTCAAGATTATCGAATCATCCATCGATATCGGTTCACTCTCTTCCATCAACACATCCTCGAACATCATTCATGTGTTTAAAGGATGGTAACACATTTACTGGAATTAGTCCAAATACAGAAAAATTATAAAACATAAGTTGAAAGAGACAACAATATGAATTATAACTATCTACAACTAGTTAAATCCCGACTCCTAAAGGGCATTATAGTTTAATTTTCCTACTGTGTTGGACTGTAAATTGAAGTCAGCTCTGATACCACTCTGTAGCGCCCCGATTTCCATGTAACTGGAAAACCGTGACACATGCCAAGATCTTTTCTTCAATTAGTCACGATACACAAAAATGCTGAAAAATTAAATCTTTTTATTCAACACAGAGTTACCACGCAGTAATTACAAATATCAGTTTGTAATAAATACTGTAGCGCCTGCCCTTTTTTCCTTTTTGACTCCAAACTCAATTCTTCCAATTTCTATATCACTTTAACCATAAACTAAAACAGTTATGTTACAAGAAAAAATTGGCCAGAGTTTCCCCTGTAATTTCTGCCCCAAAACAGAAAAAGCTTACGGAATTCTGCTCTAAATTTTGTAGCTCACATTACAGGCAATAATATCACGGGCTCCCCAGCCCAAAATGAGCATCATCACACAGGCAATATATATATATATACTCTGGGGTAAAAAACCCACCACGGCGCCCGGTACTCCACAACGAGATGGGTACGGGTCAAAACCATATCATACCGCCTCACACTACACTCTCCATCATCATCCACATACTTATACAACAAAATACAATTTAAAGCATAAATCTTTACTATTTACAATTAAAACCATAACCACAAATTATAAACTGGAGCTCCACTCCACTGTAACCTGTACCTACACCTCACCTCTGCACTGCTGAAGACCTGTAACAGTAGGGACCTAGGGTAGTCCAGGGACTCCCTAACCCCCAAACACTAAGGGGTTAGCCATTTCTGGTGTGAGTATAATTTATTAACTAATTAAATACATTAAACTTACAAGTAAAACATAATGAACTCACAATTACCAAGATAAACAAATCTTGCTTGACATCTGAACTTGTAAACATCATAAATGGGATTTTCACATCAAATACTCTCTGGGTCATCACCTGTATGTATATCCATACCCGCTCATGACATACTTATCTTTAGTAATCATTTGAATAACCCCTCTCATCGTACAGATATTAATCTTATTGCATTATATCGCGTATCACATCATAGACATGTGCATTCATTCTCCTACTACCACTTCCCTTCATGTCCAACCTACATCTCATTGCACATTACCATTTACTTGCATTTCATCACAATATACTCCATATCCCAACCCTAGTTTGGGCAATAACTTACCACACCCCAAAGCCGATAGCCTAGGTAATAATCACCGCACCCCCAAGCCGAACTTGGGTAATATCACATCGTGTCCCAAACCCATAGCTTGGTTATTGATTTACTTCAACTATCATACTCGCAATTCAGCTCGAATGGAATGACACGTGTATCTATAATGGATGTGTCAGTGTATGTTGTGACTTAACTCTAATGCAAGATTACCAATACGAGGATGCTCTTATTCTAATGTCAGCAAGTGTCCGAAAGCAACATGCAGCCCATACTACATGCGCCCCTTCTCAAGCCGTTTCTCCATATATAGGAATTTGAACCCGCGTTATGAATTTCTAATTGTACACAACCTGTTCCTGACAGATACAACGTGACTGATGAGGCTGCCGACGTGGTCAGTGCTACCAAGGCAGTACGCTCATGGTGTGTATGTAGCCACTACCACCCGGCTAACCAGACCACACTCAAAAACCTAACGAACCGTCGGGGTTACTGCTAACAGGGGAGCCCCCTGCCGCCCCCTGGTCGGACCGTAGTCCATGGCCTGTTCGTCCTCTTGGCATAGGACCCGACGGAGTTCCGAGGTCCATTCCCCTAGCTCCGCCTGCCTTATCATGGCACTGCAGGAATTAACAATCAAGATACGCAACCCATGTCCCCAACTCGAGAGAAGGCGTCGTACGTATCCCTTTGACAGGAAGATGCAACCCAATAACACCACCTAAGGTCTGCCCCAAGGGACAGATCTCCCCAAACAACATACAGAACACGGCAATTTGTGTCGGTGTAGTTTAAGTGTTCGTGAATGCTATGACTAGAATCTAACACAATATTAACTGGGACTAGAATGCGCCTATTCTAATGTCAGCAAGTGTCCGAAAGCAACATGCAGCCCATACTACATGCGCCCCTTCTCAAGCCGTTTCTCCATATATAGAGATTTGAACCTGCGTTATGAATTTCTAATTGTACACAACCTGTTCCTGACAGATACAACGTGACTGATGAGGCTGCCGACGTGGTCAGTGCTACCAAGGAAGTACGCTCATGGTGTGTATGTAGCCACTACCACCCGGCTAGCCGGACCTCACTCAAAAACCTGACGAACCGTCGGGGTTACTGCTAACAGCGGAGCCCCCTGCCGCCCCCTGGTCGGACCGTAGTCCATGGCCTGTTCGTCCTCTTGGCATAGGACCCGACGGAGTTCCGAGGTCCATTCCCCTAGCTCCGCCTGCCTTATCATGGCACTGCAGGAATTAACAATCAAGATACGCAACCCATGTCCCCAACTCGTGAGAAGGCAACGTACGTATCCCTTTGACAGGAAGGTGCAACCCAATAACACCACCTAATGTCGCCCCAAGGGATGAGTTAGTCGTAAGGTGCACCCTACTACCAACTCCTCTCTTTCTGGCAAAAAGGTTAAGTAAATGATCTTATAGTCACTACCCTAATGATGTAACTACTCCTACGCAATCTTACATAATTTCCAACACGGTCCAACTCGTGGTCCCTCGATCCAAGACTCTAGTAACGAGATCTCCCTACCACTAACTTGGATTCTACCAACACTCTCGGCCCACGATCAACCTACACCGGTTTAAGATCCGTCGATGCCCGAGGTGAGATCTATTCATTTGCTCTAAGGTGGTAGGATATGGTCTTGATGGTCGATGACCCCTAGGGTAATTAGAAGACCCTAGTCTAGCACAACAAAACTGCGTACTAGCTAACAAGCTATATACGAGTAAACAGAACACATACGAGCCAACAAGCTACGTATGAAACCAACTACTACATACGAGCCAAGGCAGGTTTCGTATGATGCAACAATATACATACCAGCCAAATAAGCTGCGTATGAGACCAACAACTACATACGGACCAGTTGAGCCACGTATGAGCAAACCATATACCGACAACCATACAGGTAATCAAACCTGAAGCAACCAACCGTGCTTACTAGCAAACTTGAGTATTGCAACTATAACACGATGGTCCTTCACTAACGCTACTACCACAATATGGTAGTTCTCTACTACACTATCACTATAACGCGATAGTTGTTTACTAACGCTACAACTACAACCTGGCATTTACTATCATTCAAGCATGAGTAACTACTACATCCTAAGCATTGATGTCTATTACAACCTTAAGCGTGGTTTATAACCTTCCTATAATAATCCAAGCATGCCCTATAACTTCTATAACTCAAGTAGGATTTGCTACACTTAAGCACGAATTCTTACTACTACCCAAGCATGGTATATATACTCAAGGACAGTTAATTTCCCCATACGCCTCATCCATAAATCATATCACCACTTCAGTTTATCCAACTTCTTTAAAATATCAAATACGTATATAGAACCATACACACCATATTTGATATCATCATATGAATATAACACATCCCCATAAACACATATATGTTATTCAACATCCTTACGTTAATAGATCATACTCACCATATTCCTTAATGCACAAAAATACGTAATAGATTTATACTCACATATTCTTCAAACCACAAAATATATAAATAACTAGTACTCGCATATTTCTCAACCGCAAAATATATAAATAAATTAACTCACTATATTTCTTAAAACACCAATAATACGTAGATAAATTGATACTCACTATATTTCTTAAAACACAATTATATATAAATAAATTAGACTCACCATATGTTTTACAATCACAAAATACGTAATAAATCGATACTCACCATATTTCTTAAAACACCATAAATACGTAGATAAGTTGATACTCACATAATTCTTCAAACCACAAAAAAATATATAAATAAACTAACTCACATATATCTTGCGAAGATCCAAAGCACCATGCCACCTCGCATCCAAGGTCGCAATATATCCTATCATCAATTTCAAGCAATTAAAACTCAATCATCCAAAACAATTATAAAAGCTAATAACACTATTCCAAATATCACACAAGCGTTTATTGAACGCTTGGGATATACACGTGCGATGCACGTGATAATCTAATGCTGACGAGATTCCTATTTCCAAACAATTACTAAAAACACTCCTAATTGTTCTAATAGCCCAACTATAATTTCAATTACTATACGAGAATTTAATCATACCCGTATAATTCTCTTTTACAAACCCAAAACCCTATTTTACTAACAACTTGAAATCTCTCTAAAAATCCACTAATTTCTCGCATCTACAATTTCTAATATCTCTAAATCTCTCTACCCTAACATTCCTACTCAATAAAAATTAACCCAACTAAATTTTATACAATAAAATAGTTAGGGTTTTACCTTCCCGAATCCATTCGAAAATCCGACGCTACTACGATGTAGAGGATCCCTCCATTAGTCTACCCCTCACTTTAAGTTGGATTTGACGAAGGATAGGAGGGGATTCGAGGTGGGGAAGTATCGATCGATGGGTTCTCGGTTTTGAGCGTTAGGATGGAGATCGGAAGGGAAAGAAGGGGAAGAAGAAGGGAACGGAGGTGGGTTTCTTTCGATTTTGGGCTGGCACGAACAGGAGGAGGAGATGGGAGGAGGAGGTCGGGGTTCTCTTGGTTCGGCATCGAACAAGAAGGAAGAAGAAGAAGGAAGGGAGGAGGGGTTGGGTTCTTTCTTTGGTTAGGAGTGAACAGGAGGAGAAAGTAGGGGAAGGGAAAGGAGAAGGGAACCGGGGGAGGTGGGTTCTGGGCTGGGGTGGAACCGGAAGGGAAGAAAATAGAAAGAAGAAGGAGGAGGAGAAGGAAGGGGGGGGGCTTTTTGTAAAACTGTAATTAAATAATACTAGATAGATAAATATCTAAGGGAATGTTTCGTATAAGCCCTCTAGCCTTAATACATTTCAAATAAAGCCCAACTCTCTACATTAATAATCTAAACAACACAAAATACATTAAAACTACTTCGTAATAATCCGTATAAAATAATTTAATTTCGAAAATAATAATAAAATAAAGTAGACAATATATCTTATATTTCTCAATTTAAAATAATTATTATCAGAAAATACATAATCGCGCGAAATTCTCAATCACGCACACATTTCGATGCAGAATAGCCATATGCTATTTTTCGGGTCGTTACATCACTCTCTCCTTAGAATCGTTCTGTCCTCAGAACGCTGCTAGTGGAGAGGAAGAAAACCTCACACATCAATGATTTACGAGACATTTTTCCTGAACCATCTCCAGTTCCTCGAGTGATATTCTCAAAAACTGGTCTTCTACCAAGTTGAACTGTTGTCCTCCAGCCTTCTGGTCAGACCCACTATGAATTTGATGCTGACCTTCTTCTGCTCTTGCTCTGGAGTAGACAATGGCTGCATTACCTTGCTCCATCCTCGTCTACAAGTGATGTTGATTTACTCCTTGATTACGACTTCTAATGGTTGGTGACCACTCCCTCCTTAGAAAGGACGAAGTCATACATTGCCGCTTCAGCCCCTGAGCAGCTCCTCTTGGTGAACTTACTGAATTGTTAACACGATTGTCCTCTGTCTAAGCAAGATTTCCCCCTTGGCGTGCTCTTAGTGGCTGCTTAATCATAAGCTGATCTTGGAAACCCTGCTGCTTCAGTGCTTCAATCCCTGCATTTCCTGCCTAAGCCTTCTGACTTGCTCACTCGAACTCGGTTGTAGCTCCCATCATGCCAAAACTGAGCTCTAAACTTGAGTAATCACTCTAATACTGGCTTGCTGGATCTCATCATCTAGCTTCTTGCTTCCTTCACGATCTTTGGCTGAGGTCAAGCCTTCACTTACCTCGATCCTTTGCAGTTCAGTAGCCACTCCCTCCTTACAATAGGGCATGGCCTACGATCATTACTTCAAACTTCCAAGATTCTCTCCTGTAATTTGTCCGAAGCTGATGCTCCAGATGGTGTATTCAAACAACCCAAATCTAGAGTTGCCTCCCGCACACAACTCAACTTTTGAAAAATAGTTCGAACAAAAGAATATGATGAACCACAATTGAACAAAACAGTTGTATGGATTCCATATATATATAAATCCAACTAGTTACGAAAGTGTTTCATCATACTTTACTTCTTAGTCCAAAATAAATTTCAAAAATACAACTGTAAACTTAGTTGCAGTTCTATATGCACATATTTGTACTAGCACTCCTGCCTTCTACGGCTTGCTGGTAGTAAGTGCGAACTCTACGCTTGGTGAACAGGCTCTTTTCCTTTGTTGTTCATCTTTGGGGTTGATCTGCTGTTCTTTCTTATGAAACTGGGGACAATCTGGTTGAATATGACCAATCTCCCACATTTGTGACATGCACTGGTCTCCACCTGAGAGTCCTTCCTCAGACATTAGTTCTTGAAATGACCTTGCTCACCACATAAAAACAACTTCCTGGCTTGGTGCCTCCAAGTTTGCCCTCCGTTTTCTGAGTCTTCTACTTCTGACCTTGGTTCTTGAACCCTTATGCTGGTGCAGATCTTGTCCCTTGTAGTCGTGGACATGCTGATTTTTTGTGCCCGACTCTCCCACAAGGATTGCATACTACAACCTTGGTGGTTTCTGGGATTTTCTCTCATTCATGTTGTAGTCGTGCTAATCTGGAATCAAGGTGTCTCTGCTCTTTTACTAGGCCTTCTAATATAGCTCCGAAGGCATCACCCAGTTTCTTAGCTTGATGACCTTTCCCAATCACGTACTTCCTAAGCTTTCCAATTTCCCGATGATATGCTGGCTGCCGCCGCTGTGTGTTGATCCACACTTAGTCCTTGCGGTGGTGAAGTCTCCGTGGCTCCTCGCTCAAGATTATCGGATCATCCATCGAAATCGGTTCACTCTCATTCATCAACACATCCTTGGTTAGGACATCCTCGAACATCATTCATGTGTTTAAAGGATGTTAACAAATATACTGGAATTAGTCCAGATATAGAAAAATTATAAAATATAAGTTGAAAGAGACAACAATATGAATTATAACTATCTACAACTAGTTAAATCCCGACTCCTAAAGGGCATTCAAGTTTTATTTTCCTACTGTGTTGGACTGTAAATTGAAGTCAGCTCTGATACCACTCTGTAGCGCCCCGATTTCCATGTAACTGGAAAACCGTGACACATGCCAAGATCTTTTCTTCAATTAGTCACGATACACAAAAATGCTGAAAAATTAAATCTTTTTATTCAACACAGAGTTACCACACAGTAATTACAAATATCAGTTTGTAATACATACTGTAGCGCCTGCTCTTTTTTCCTTTTTGACTCCAAACTCAATTCTTCCAATTTCTATATTACTTTAACCATAAACAAAAATAGTTATGTTTCAAGGAAAAATTGGGCAGAGTCTCCCCTGTAATTTCTGCCCCAAAACAGAAAAAGCTTACGGAATTCTGCTCTAAATTCCGTAGCTCACATTACAGGCAATAATATCACGGGCTCCCCAGGCCAAAATGAGCATCATCACACAGGCAATATATATATATGCTCTGGGGGCCAAACTCATAACGATATATCAGTTATCAAATAAAAACCATAATTTTTTTTGAAAACGTAGTAAGTTTTTAGAAAATAACTTGTAAAAACCCACCACGGCGCCCGGTACTCCACAACGAGATGGGTACGGGTCAAAACCGTATCATACCGCCTCACACTATACTCTCCATCATCATCCACATACTTATACAACAAAATACAATTTAAAGCATAAATCTTTACTATTTACAATTAAAACCATAACCACGAATTATAAACTGGAGCTCCACACCACTGTAACCTGTACCTACACCTCACCTCTGCACTGCTGAGGACCTGTAACAGTAGGGACCTAGGGTAGTCCAGGGACTCCCTAACCCCCAAACACTAAGGGGTTAGCCATTTTTGATGTGAGTATAATTTATTAACAAAGTAAATAAATTAAACATACAAGTAAAACATAATGAACTCACAATTACCAAGATAAACAAATATTGCTTGACATCTGAACTTGTAAACATCATAAATGGGATTTCACATCAAATACTCTCTGGGTCATCACCTGTATGTATATCCATACCCGCTCATGACATACTTATCTTTAGTAATCATTTGAATAACCCCTCTCATCGTACAGATATTAATCTTATTGCATTATATCGCGTATCACATCATAGACATGTGCATTCATTCTCCTACTACCACTTCCCTTCATGTCCAACCTACATCTCATTGCACATTACCATTTACTTGCATTTCATCACAATATACTCCATATCCCAACCCTAGTTTGGGCAATAACTTACCACACCCCAAAGCCGATAGCCTGGGTAATAATCACCGCACCCCGAAGCCGAACTTGGGTAATATCACATCGTGTCCCAAACCCATAGCTTGGTTATTGATTTACTTCAACTATCATACTCGCAATTCAGCTCGAATGGAAAGACACGTGTATCTATAATGGATGTGTCAGTGTATGTTGTGACTTAACTCTAATGCAAGATTACCAATACGAGGATGCTCATATTTTAATGCCAGCAAGTCTCCGAAAGCAACATGCAGCCCATACTACATGCGCTCCTTCTCAAGCCGTTTCTCCATATATAGGGATTTGAATCCGCGTTATGAATTTCTAATTGTACACAACCTGTTCCTGACAGATACAACGTGACTGATGAGGCTGCCGACGTGGTCAGTGCTACCAAGGCAGTACGCTCATGGTGTGTATGTAGCCACTACCACCCGGCTAACCAGACCACACTCAAAAACCTAACGAACCGTCGGGGTTACTGCTAACAGGGGAGCCCCCTGCCGCCCCCTGGTCGGACCGTAGTCCATGGCCTGTTCGTCCTCTTGGCATAGGACCCGACGGAGTTCCGAGGTCCATTCCCCTAGCTCCGCCTGCCTTATCATGGCACTGCAGGAATTAACAATCAAGATACGCAAACCATGTTCCCAACTCATGAGAAGGCATCGTACGTATCCCTTTGACAGGAAGGTGCAACCCAATAACACCACCTAAAGTCGCCCCAAGGGTTGAGTTAGTCGTAAGGTGCACCCTACTACCAACTCCTCTCTTTCTGGCAAAATGGTTAAGTAAATGATCTTATAGTCACTACCCTTATGATGTAACTATTCCTACGCAATCTTACATAATTTCCAACATGGTCCAACTCGTGGTCCCTCGATCCAAGACTCTCGTAACGAGATCTCCCTACCCCTAACTTGGATTCTACCAACACTCTCGGCCCACGATCAACCTACACCGGTTTAAGATCCGTCGATGCCCGAGGTGAGATCTATTCATTTGCTCTAAGGTGGTAGGATACGGTCTTGATGGTCGATGACCCCTAGGGTAATTAGAAGACCCTAGACTAGCACAACAAAACTGCATACTAGCTAACAGGCTATATACGAGTAAACAGAACACATACGAGCCAACAAGCTACGTATGAAACCAACTACAACATACGAGCCAGGCAGGTTTCGTATGATGCAACAATATACATACCAGCCAAATAAGCTGCGTATGAGACCAATAGCTACATACGGACCAGTCGAGCCACGTAAGAGCAAACCACATACCGACAACCATACAGGTAATCAAACCTGAAGCAACCAACCGTGCTTACTAGCAAACTTGAGTATTGCAACTATAACACGATGGTCCTTCAGTAACGCTACCACCACAATATGGTAGTTCTCTACTACACTACCACTATAACGCGATAGTTATTTACTAACGCTAAAACTACAACATGGCATTTACTATCATTCAAGCATGAGTAACTACTACATCCTAAGCATGGATGTCTATTACAACCTAAAGCATGGTTTATAACCTTCCTATAATAATCCAAGCATGGCCTATAACTTCTATAACTCAAGTAGGATTTGCTACTTAAGCACGAATTCTTACTACTACCCAAGCATGGTATATATACTCAAGGACAGTTAATTTCCCCATACGCCTCATCCATAAATCATATCACCACTTCAGTTTATCCAACTTCTTTAAAATATCAAATACGTATATAGAACCATACACACCATATTTGATATCATCATATGAATATAACTCATCGCCATAAACACATATATATTATTCAACATCCTTACGTAAATAGATCATACTCACCATATTCCTTAACGCACAAAAATACATAATAGATTTATACTCACATATTCTTCAAACCACAAAATATATAAATAACTGGTACTCGCATATTTCTCAACCGCAAAATATATAAATAAATTAACTCACTATATTTCTTAAAAAACCAAAAAAACGTAGATAAATTGATACTCACTATATTTCTTAAAACACAATTATATATAAATAAATTAGACTCACCATATGTTTTACAATCACAAAATACGTAATAAATCGATACTCACCATATTTCTTAAAACACCATAAATACGTAGATAAGTTGATACTCACATAATTCTTCAAACCACAAAAAAATATATAAATAAACTAACTCACATATATCTTGCGAAGATCCAAAGCGCCATGCCACCTCGCATCCAAGGTCGCAATATATCCTATCATCAATTTCAAGCAATTAAAACTCAATCATCCAAACCAATTATAAAAGCTAATAACACTATTCCAAATATCACACAAGCGTTTATTGAACGCTTGGGATATACACGTGCGATGCACGTGATAATCTAATGCCGACGAGATTCCTATTTCCAAACAATTACTAAAAATACTCCTAATTGTTCTAATAGCCCAACTATAATTTCTATTACTATACGAGAATTTATTCATACCTGTATAATTCTCTTTTACAAACCCAAAATCCTATTTTACTAACAACTTGAAATCTCTCTAAAAATCCACTAATTTCTCGCATCTACAATTTCTAATATCTCTAAATCTCTCTACCCTAACATTCCTACTCAATAAAAATTAACCCAACTAAATTTTATATAATAAAATAGTTAGGGTTTTACCTTCCCGAATCCATTCGAAAATCCGACGCTACTACGATGTAGAGGATCCCTCCATTAGTCTACCCCTCACTTTAATTTGGATTTGACGAAGGATCGGAGGGGATTCGAGGTGGGGAAGTACCGATTGATGGGTTCTCAGTTTTGAGCGTCGGGATGGAGATCGGAAGGGAAAGAAGGAGAAGAAGAAGGGAACGGAGGTGGGTTTCTTTCGATTTGGGGCTGGCGCGAACGGGAGGAGGAGATGGGAGGAGGAGGTCGGGGTTCTCTTGGTTCGGCATCGAACAAGAAGGAAGAAGAAGAAGGAAGGGAGGAGGGGTTGGGTTCTTTCTTTGGTTAGGAGTGAACGGGAGGAGAAAGTAGGGGAAGGGAAAGGAGAAGGGAACCGGGGGAGGTGGGTTCTGGGCTGGGGTGGAACCGGACGGGAAGAAAAGAGAAGGAAGAAGGAGGAGGAGAAGGAAGGGGGGGTGTCTTTTTGTAAAAATGTAATTAAATAATACTAGATAGATAAATATCTAAGGAAATGTTTCGTATAAGCCCCCTAGCCTTAATACATTTCAAATAAAGCCCAACCCTCTACATTAATAATCCAAACAACACAAAATACATTAAAACTACTTCGTAATAATCCGTATAAAATAATTTAATTTTGAAAATAATAATAAAATAAAGTAGACAATATATCTTATATTTCTCAATTTAAAATAATTATTATCAGAAAATACATAATCGCGTGAAATTCTCAATCGCGCACACATTTCGATGCAAAATAGCCATATGCTATTTTTCGGGTCGTTACAGATGGGTACTTGTTTTCTTTTGCCTTCTCCTGCTATTTATTGATTGCAGATCAGGATTATAGCACCCCGAATTTCCAATATGATATCTTAGAAATACGTGGCACAATTCCCAGCATCAACTTCAAATGTAATATTAAACACAGTCCAAAACACAGATAATTTTTAGTTCAACTTTTATTACAATAATCATTTTCAAAACACAGCGGAAATACAAAACACCTTGAATTACAAACTTTCTTTGTACAACACTTCTTTTACAAAATTTGCACAAAAGCTCTATTACATCAATTTATCTCAAGCATCCAAACCCCAAGATCTAAGCAACAAAAACCTGTAAAACATGAGGCTAGAGATAACCCTAACCCCCAAAACTAAAGGGGTCAGCCATAATGGTGTTTAAGACATAAAAAAAAACAACATAAATAAAACATTAAGCATGGAGTCATCAACATCATGTATTAATTGCGAGAATAAACGAAATGAGAAATAACAATAAGTAACGCATGGAAACATCAAGGAATATATGATAGAAAATAGTAATACATAAAAACATCAAGTGAATCTAGACTAAGTGTGAGGTGTAGGAAAACAGGAAAACACAAGCATAAAACCAAGTCAAGAAAACACATTTCTATATGCGGACTCTCTAATGCGTACTTGTCGGATTCTATGCATTCCATAGTACATAGGTTAGGTGCAAGCACTTAACGATCTCCACTTTATAAGGATAACCCCTCGTTATGCAACTAATCCTACTACAGTGATGGAAAACAAGATTCAGAATACTCTGCGAATAGGCACCACAGCCCTCGACGTGCAAGCATCATATACGATAGCTAAAAAACAATTGGAGGATCACCTCTCAACCCGTGTACCCCATGAATAGGCTTGCAAGGCCCTCGACGTGCAGATACACCAGGTACATTCCGTGAATAGGCCTGCCGATCCTCGACACACGAATGCACCCTGCATGCTCCGTGAATAGGCCTGCAGACCCTCGACACGCGAACACACAAATGTCCTCTCGAGACATAATAACAAACAGTCCTGCAATGCATCCGTTGGACTAACAAAACCATGAGCCTATACTTACGTTTCCCAAGTTCCATCACATCCCCACTAGTGCCTGTCCTTAAGTTGGTTATTATTAAAACACAAAATCTCCATCTCTAGAGTTAGTGTATCCTGCCGCACTTAAATACTCAACAACAACCAAACCAAGACCCTCCCAGGTCTAACTCAACGAATCTCAACTGCCGGTTCACAGGACTCCCACTTAACTCCTAGAGATATCAACAAAACCAAAATCCATCGTCAAAACGAACATATGGAGAAACTTCTCCAATCAACAAAACCCAAATCTTTATGAAATTCTAGAATCCAAACCCAACAACAAAATATCTTGAACATATGTTCTGTAGAAAGAATAATATTTAGAATAGTAAGTTTTAGATCCAAAAATATTTAAAGAATCAATCGTTTAATGAACATCAGAATATCTTGAGAAAATATCAGTAACGGTCGACTGCAAACCAGCGTCGGTTGACTGTCCTGAGCGAAAAGAACCAACACTTCAAAAAAATAAATTCTAAGTAGTAGCAGTCGACTGCTAAAAGTCACTAGTCGACTATCCAGAGCAAAAACCCAACATTTTTAAGAAAAATAATTCTAAGTATTCAAGGTCGACTGTAAAAGTCACTTGTCAACTGTCCAGAGTAAAAATCCAAATCTTCGGAAAAACATTAAAACAGAGCAGAGACAATCGACATGTGAAATGGGTCAGTCGACTGTTCCGCACGAGATTTAAATAAAATGAGAAAAACACAGCAGCCAGGTAGCGACGGTCGACTGTCGAAACATTCCAGTCGACTGTCACACCTACAGACTGCTATTTGGGTTGTGCATATTTCAACCGATACGAAGGTTTACTATACAAAAACGAAATCTATAAAAAGTATAATTCTGATATGATTAAATACAACTTATAGGATATACAAAGAGTCTGGAGAAAAACAAAATATCCTGGGTTACATCGCCCAAATACAAATAATATCCAATAATCCAAATACACTTTATTCCAGTTGAAGCAACAATGAAAATAATAATAATAAAACAGAATCTCCAGCAACTAAAACATCATCTCGCCAATACCTTCAGGCAGCTGACCATCCTGATCTACAATTAAGTAAATTTGCAAGAAAAGGGGGAAAAGAAGCAAACAAGTACCGGTCAAATGCAAGTCGCGGGTCACAAATAATGTAGGATACAAGCACATGGGGAAACTAACTAATAGTATGGCAGTCAACTAATATAGTATCCAAACAGTACAGTTTTTTTAAGTTAAAGGCAGTGTCATAAGGTAACTAACAGTCTCTAGTAACAGTATCTCAGTATATCAGTGAATCAGGATAATAGTATATCAGTATCAGTCTAACAGTCTCAGTATATCAGTCTCAGTCTAACAGTAACAGTCTAACAGTAGCAGTCTAATAGTGTCGGTTTAATGTTCTTACAGTCTTGTGTGATTACTATCTAGGTAGCTGTAGCGCCCCGATTTCCTTATACTGGAAAACCGTGATACGAGCCAGAATCTTTTCTTCAATTATTCACAATACACAGAAAAATAGGAGAATTTAAAACTTTTTATTCAACACCCAATGTATTACAGGTCTGAATGTTATGCAACTGCAATACATAATAGTGTTACTATACTGCCTTTACAATCCCAAGTATTACACTTTCAACAAATTACATCAGAGTACAATGAATGAAGAACAACACTTGGTAATTCTCACTTGAGTACTTCTCAACTAATAGATAATCAACGTAAATATTACAGCGGAACTTAAAAAGATATCGACTCCTCGCTTTCTTTGCCTTGAGTCCTCCTGAATCTCGCACCTGTACTTCTACGATCTAGTACCTATTGAAGTGGGGACGTCAGTATTCATTGACGCTTTAAGGCTGATAACATAGCAGCGAATCTCCCAAAACAACATACAGAAACATGACAATTGTGTCGGTGTAGTTGAAGTGTTCGTGAGTGCTATGACTAGAATCTTATGTAATATTAACTAAGCTAAGATGCTCTTATTCTAATGCAAGCAAGTCTCCGGAACAGTATGCATCCCATACTACATACGCCCCATCTCAAGCCGTTTTCTCCATATAGGGATTTGAACCCACGCCATGAATTCTACTTTTGTACCCATCCTGTTCCTGACATGATACTACATGACTGGTGACTATTGCCCGGCGTACCGGACTTCACACCAAAAGCCAATACGAACTACAAGATACTTGTCAACCTTCTTCCGTGCTCTCAACTCGTCATGAAAAGGCATAGAACCTGCCGGGATCGTAGGGTCTATTTCCCTAGGAACCCTCTCGTTCTTATCATGGTACACTCAGGAATTAACAATCAAGATACGAAACCCGTGCTCCCAACTTGTCATGAAAAAGCACCGCCCGTATCCCTTTGACAGGGGAATACATCCCGATAACACCACCTAGTGTCAGCCTATAGGAGAGGTTGGATTATAGGGTATCACCCCTGACACCAACTCTCACCCTTTGGCAATTTATAGATAAAAATAGTTAAGTAACTGTTACTACCCTAACGATGTCACTAATCCTTAACCAACAAGCGGGACATACCCCTGTGCTTTCAACTCGACATGAAAAGCACAGTATGTGTCCCTCTTCTAACCAACAAGTGAGACACGGCACTATGCTTCCAACTCGGTATGAAAAGCACTGTACGTGTTCCTCTACTAACCAAACAAGCGAGACACGGCACTGTGCTTCCAACTCGGCATGAAAAGCACCATACGCGTCCCTCTTCTAAAGAGTGTCACAATTAACCTGTCTTAACCTAGACTTCTCAAGATCTCATCGGATCTACTCACAGCCTACAATACCTACATACGAGCCAATTAAGCTACGTATGAGACCAACCGTTACATACGGCCCAGGTGAGCCACGTATGAGATGACTACATACAAAAACAACCATACAGGTAATCAAACCTAGAAGCAACCAAACGTGCTTACTAGAAAACTTGATCTTCTATTATTAGAAGCAACAGAAGAATCTACTAACAGCCTAAAACAGGCATTCTACCAATGCGAAGCCCAAAATGACCTAACAACTTTTATATATGAAGCTACAATATACCATTCAAGCATGCATGGCTCTTGAATCTAGAATGACTAAGCAATCTCAACATGAGTTCCTTCTAGGGCATTTGCTAGAACTACCTCGCAACTTAATATTGCAACTACAACATGATTTCTTCTCCACTAACGTTACAATCCACATCATGCTAGTTCTCTACTAGCATAATTTATGATAACATGATAGTTCCTTACTAACGCTATAACTACAACGCGATAGTTAATACTACAACCACAACATGATAGTTACTACTATAACTTACAACACGATTAATCTCTTTGCTAAACACTTTAACCACAAGCATGGATACAATTTACATAGAAATCCACTATAAGGTAAAGCATGGATAGCTACTAGATTTAAGTATGGATTATACTTTCCTACAACAATCTAAGCATGGTAGGTAATTAAATAATAATCCTACAACAATCTAAGCATGGATTATACTTTCCTACAACATTCTAAGCATGGTAGGTAATTAAACAATAATCCTACAACAATCTAAGCATGGATTATACTTTCCTACAAGGAATGAAACATGGTATGATACTTTCCTACCATAAAACATGGTATTTATTTTTCCTACAAGGAATGAGACATGGTATGATACTTTCCTACCATAAAACATGGTATTTATTTTTCCTACAAGGAATGAGACATGGTATGATACTTTCCTACCATAAAACATGGTATTTTTTTTTCCTACAAGGAATGAGACATGGTATGATACTTTCCTACCATAAAACATGGTATTTTTTTTTCCGACAAGGAATCAAGCATGGCATTTTCTATTTAAGCATGAATATCATCTAAGCATGAATATCTACTAAGAATGGGTAACCACTTACTAGCTATTACAAGAACCATTTATCTATCCTTCCTTCTTTCTTTCTTTATGAACTACAATTTCATTTGAACATAAACCTCTACTAAAACTTTATTCAAACATGAACATCTATTACCACTTCATAAAAACATCTACTAATGCTACTTTATTTAACGTAACATCTACTATAACTACTTTATTTTAAACATAAGCATCTACTACATCTTTACAACAACATAACCATCTACTACTACTACTTTATTTGAAACATACACATCTACTACTAAAATATTTACTAAATCTTTATTAGCATCTATTTCTTATTATTACTAGTGAACATAAAAAGAGATATTTTAATCATTCTACAACTAGTGATTTAGATTAGTTCTTTTTCATTCTTAGAATTAACATCTACAATGGTTCTTTCTTACTTAAGATTAAATAACAATGAAACAAGCAAAATAAATAAGTAAAGAACTCTCAATTTGGTTCAACCAATTATATGCATACTTTCTAGTCCCAAGTTCAAGTGTATGTTCTACAACCACAAAGTGGTGTATGCACTATTTCATATGATTATGTATGAGTCCTCATTCAAGTCCTACAACCAAAAATGGTTGTATGTACCAAGTCCATGTGCATGTGTTCATTTTAGTCCAATTCATAACACTAAAACAACAACTACAACTACAAGATTCAATCTTTATGTTCTTTACTACTACTTGTTTCTTTCTCTTTTCAAGTTATAACATATACAACAACAGCATCACAAATAAATACCCAAAAGAACAAAAGGAAACAAAACAAGAAGGTAAGAAGAAGAAGAAAGCAAAACATCAATTCAAACAAACAAAAAGAAGGTGGAGAACCCCCACATTTCTTTTTTTATTGGAAGGACTAGCTAGCACTCCTTCTCCGTCCCCTAAGCTTCAAAGAACTCCTAAGAAACCTACAATAAAACTCTCAAGTTAGTAGTCCTCTCTTTCTTTTCCTTTCCTTCTTTTCCTTTCTTTCTTTTGGTCTTTTTCAAAATGAGACAAGTGTGAAATTGGGGGGGTATTTATAGGATGAAGGAGAGGGTGGAGAGTGCAAAATTGCTCACATATATGCAAAAAACTCCCTCCCCTAATCCATGGCCGGTTTTTACTAAGGGAGGTGAGGGTGAGGTGGAGGTATGGTGCTATGGATGAGGTGGAGGTATGGTGTGAGCTTCTAGAAGAATTCTCCTAATTCTCTCGTGCACATTTAGTCTAGGTTAAACACTTATAAAACCCTAACAATCTAATAGGTTTTGTCATAACAAAGACAAGTATTTTGTCCAAAAATACACAACACACAATTTGTATAATGTACTTAATCGACATACTACATACATGTGTGTATATATATGCGTATACCGAAATTCTTCGCATAATCCATATAAAAATAATTTAATCTCGGAAATAATAATAAAATAAATTTTATTATTAGTTCGGAAGATCACGGTACCAATTTGATACAATACGGATGTATACTGACCGGTATATGGGTACAGATAATGTCTATGAATAAACCAGGTAAAAATCAACAAAATAATTCGATTTTGGAATTAAAACAAAATAATAATAAGATAATAATAAAATAATAATTTATATAATGTAATATCCGTCCGGGATATTACAGTAGCACTTCATGCGTCCCAACTTTTATCACATGGTTGCTACAACAAACAGTTTCGCTTGTAGATTTCATAGGGGATCATATAGGGCAGTGTACTTAGGTATCAGTAACAGTAACAGTAGTAGTAACAGTCCGAACCTAGTGGTCTGCCTCCGAGTACACCTTCCTATAGGGAAGTGTGCATTCTGGTAATCAGTAACAGTAACAGTCAGAACCTATTGGTCCTCCTCCAAGTAGAACTTCCTATAGGGAAGCATGTAGTCAGGTAATCAGTAATAGTAACAGTCAGAACCCATTGGTCGTCCTCCAAGTACGCATTTCTATACTTTCCCACTACTAGTCTTTCCCTTAAGCCCCGGCTTGGTTACCTTTATTATGGTTATCAAACAGATATGAATGTGTACTAAATAGTGTCAAACTAACATGATATAATCTGTATTAGGTTCAGAAAAAAAAATAATCAGCCATAGATGATATACATTCACCTAAACGAGCAAAACAGTGTTTGTTCATAATTAGGACAGCATGACCAATTAGTACAAAAACAGTGATTCTGGTCTCTACAGAAATGCAAACCTAGATCCGTCAAAGGATATGGAAACTAGACATCCACAAAAATCAAACGAGTATAATAAAGTCACATTCTAGTTCACAACAACTCAGCTCAAAACTGATTTGAACACAGAATTTAGGTCCAGCCAGAAATCAGGAAAACAACTCCAATGACAAGAAAACAGCAAGAAAATACTTTGAACAAATCCACGAAAAATCTGGGGTAATTCCCTATATGTCTAGAATCAAAATAACAAGTTTTATAATATTCCAGTAAGGATAGATCAGTCATCAAAAATACCAAAGCACCAAGAAAACGTAGTTTAACGAACTTGGAAATCTCAACACTGCTGTATGAAAACCAAGATATCTCGCAACCAGTGAATCGAAATCCAATTCCGCCAAAGAGACATAAAGATAGATAGATTTTACTAACTTTCATATTTCACAAATAATTTCCATACAGTATAAGGAGTTATAGTGAAAATAGGATTCTTTACTGAATGCCACGCAAAATACAGCATGAGAAGATTTTAGAAAAGAGTATGAAACAACACACAAAACTTATCTTTAAAATTCATTAAAAATCTGGGTAGTTCCTAATATCATAAAGAAGCACTAGGAAAAATATTGGATCAAGAAAATATGTGTGGAATAGATATTGAAAATAGTTTGTTAACAAAATCAACCCAAAACAGAATCTGGAATAGTTCGACACATGTATACTAAAATAGTCATAACTCAGTCATACAAAATCCAAATCAAGCAAAACTAGTGGGGTTTGAAAATACACAAAATTATCTAAAATTCATCTTTTATTTTGGAATCAAGATTCAGACTGTAGCATGGACGAAAACAGCAATCAAAATAGAACACCCTAGTAAATACAGATTTCACACTTCAAATCTAGAACATCATAACTTCAAGAATAATGATCGAAACACAACCAAACTTGAAATACAACCTATCAAGCATCTAAACATCATGATTTGGGGTTACTAATAAGTCTAAACCTATTATTTCACATGGGTATTCATCCAAACAAAATTTCGCACAAATAATCACATACATAATTAAAAATCAAGATTTGGGCAAATCCTAGGTTATCACCTATCAAGATTGGTGTCATAAGTCATCTATGGCCAAATTATCATAATAGAGACAAAACCCATCAAGAAAAACACAATCTTTGGTCGTCTCTAGACCCAACTACACTATATGTTAACTTTTTGACTTGTATCAAACTAATGAATTGTAGTACAAGTTACTTACCTGGAAGATGACGAATCCCAACCAAAAGGACGAGAATAACGGGAACGAATTCCCGGGCACGAACTCAACAGCAATGAATCACGAACAAGATCAGATGACTGAGATCAAGGGATCAAGATATCAAGGCGATCAGACCAAATTGGACGACTCTGATCGAAGATCAAGATCGAGATGTGATCAGTATCTTGATGATGAAGATGATGATCGACGATAATGGTGTTTAAGACATCAAAACAAAATAACATAAATAAAACATTAAGCATGGAGTCATCAACATCATGTATTAATTGCGAGAATAAACGAAATGAGAAATAACAATAAGTAACGCATGGAAACATCAAGGAATATAAGATAGAAAATAGTAATGCATGAAACATCAAGTGAATCTAGACTAAGTATCAGGTGTAGGAAAACAGGAAAATACAAGCATAAAACCAAATCAAGAAAACACATTTCTATATGCTGACTCTCTAATACGTACTTGTCGGATTCAATGCATTCCATAGTACATTGGTCTTGTGCAAGCACTTAACGATCTCCACTTTATAGGGATAACCCCACATTATGCAACTAATCTTACTACGGTGATGGAAAACAAGATCCAGAATACTCCGCGATAGACACCACAGCCCTCGACGCGCAAGCATCATGTAAGATAGCTAAAAAACAACTGGAGGATCACCTCCCAACCCGTGTACCCCACGAATAGGCTTGCAAGGCCCTCGACGTGTAGATTCACTAGGTACATTCTGTGAATAGGTCTGCCGACCCTCGACACGCGAATGCACCCTGCATGCTCCGTGAATAGGCCTGCAGACCCTCGACACGCGAACACACAAATGTCCTCTCGAGACATAACAAAAAACTGTCCTGGAACGCATCCATTGGACTAACAAAACTATGAGCCTATACTTACGTTTTCCAAGTTCCATCACATCCCTGCTAGTGCCTGTCCTTAAGTTGGTTATTATTAAAACACAAAATCTCCATCTCTAGAGTTAGTGTATCCTACCGGACTTAAATACTCAACAACAACCAAACCAAGACCACCCAGGTCTAATTGA
This sequence comes from Hemerocallis citrina, assembly GCA_017893485.1. Lineage (NCBI taxonomy): Eukaryota > Viridiplantae > Streptophyta > Magnoliopsida > Asparagales > Asphodelaceae > Hemerocallis > Hemerocallis citrina. Next base: position 206,749,429 of record CM030359.1, read on the forward strand.
ACAAATCTCAACTGCCGGTTCACAGGACTCCCACTCAACTCCTAGAGATATCAACAAAACCAAAATCCATCATCAAAACGATCATATGGAGAAACTTCTCCAATCAACAAAACCCAAATCTTTATGAAATTCTAGAATCCAAACCCAACAACAAAATACCTTGAAAATATATGTTCTGTATAAAGAATAATATTTAGAATAATATTTAGAATAATATTTAGAATAATATAAAGAAAATATATGTTCTGTATAAAGAATAATATTTAGAATAGTAAGTTATAGATCCAAAATATTTAAAGAATCATTCGTTTAAAGAACATCAGAATATCTCGAGAAAATATCAGTAACAGTCGACTGCAAACCAGCGTCGGTTGACTGTCCAGAGCGAAAAGAACCAACGCTTCAAAAAAATAAATTGTAAGTAGTAGCAGTCGACTGTCCAGAGCGAAAACCCAACATTTTTAAGAAAAATAATTCTAAGTATTGAAGATCGACTGTAAAAGTCACCAGTCGACTGTCCAGAGTAAAAATCCAAATTTTCGGAAAAACATTAAAACAGAGCAGTGACAGTGTAATATCCCGGACGGATATTACCTCGTATAAATTACTATTTTATTATTATTTTATTACTATTTTATTTTTTCAAAATCAGATTATTTTGGTGATTTTTCGCCAGTTTGTCCACAAACACCGTCCACGCACATATATCGGTCGGTGTACATCCGAAGTACATCAAATTGGTAGCGCGACCCTCTGAATGATAATAAAACTTATTTTATTATTATTTTCAAATTAAACTATTTATGGGAATTATATGAGGATTTTTGTATACACGTACATGTACACATACATACATTTGTATGGTACCTAGTACATTATACAAAAAATGTAGTATGTACCCTTGGACAATGTACTCATTCTTGTCATGACAACTTAACTAGATGGTTAGGGTTTGATTAGGAGACTTAATCTAGGGTTTGTATGCATGAGAAGATTAAAACCCCTTCTAGAAACCCTCACATAACACCTCCACTACATAACACCACACCTCACCTTACCTCCACCTCACCCCTACCCCCTACATGGTATGGCCGGCCCCCATTTTAGGGGAGGGCCCTTGTGCAAATGTGTATGTGCAATTTTGCACTATTCACCCTTCTCCCCTCCTATAAATACCCCCTCCTTCTCCACCTTGTCTCATTTTAGAAAGATCAAAAAGAAAGAAAGAAAGGAAAGGAAAAGAAAGAGAGAACCTCATACTAACAAGAGATTTTCTTGTAGGTTTTCCTAGGAGTTCTAAGAACTAGGGGAAAGAGAAGGTTAAGCTAGCAAGTCCTTCCAAACAAAGAGACTAAGGTGGGGGTTTCTCTTTGTATGTTTGTTTGCTTGTTTGTATTGTTGTTTTTGATGTTTCTTCTTCTTCTTGCCTTCCTTGTTTTGTTTTCTTTGGTTTTTGGAAGGGGATGTGGTGATAAATGTTTTGTATGTGATTCTTACTTTGTATGTTGTAAATGTTAAAAGTAGTGATCACATAAAATGAAATGGAAACAAATTGACATAAAGATTAAATCTTTATAGTGGTAGTTGTTGTTTGTGTTTGTTATTGGACTAAAATGACATATACATATGGACTTGTACATACAACCATTGTGGGGTTGTAGGACTTGAATATGGACTATACATAAAGCATATGAACATTTTATACAACCATTTTTGGTTGTAGGACTTGTATTGGACTTTGACTAAAAAGATAAGCATATGTTGGTGGAACCAAATGAAGGTTCTCACCTTATTTTTATTATTGTTGTTATCTTAAAAAGAATCTAAATTAGATGTTAGTTCTAATTATGAAAAAGAAATCACTAGTTGTAGAATGAACAAAAAGATCTTTTTCTAATCACTAGTTGTAAAAGTATTAAAAAGATCTCTTTTATGTCCACTAGTAATAATAAGAAACATGTGCTAATAAAGACTAGTAGACATAAAGTAGTAGTAGTATGTTATTAAAATAAAATAGTAGTGGTATGTTGTTAAAATAAAGAAGTAGTAGTAAGTGTTAAAAGAAATAGTTGTAGATGTTTTATGTCCATATTAAAATGAAGTAGTAGTAGTAGTAGATAGTTGTATGTTATGTTCTTGGTTAAAATGAAGTAGTAGTAGTAGTAGATAGTTGTATGTTATGTTCTTGGTTAAAACGGAGTAGTAGTAGTAGTAGATAGTTGTAAATGTTTATTTTCATAAAGTAAATACCATGCTAAGATTGGATTAGATTAATTTATTTATGCTTAGAATGTTGTAGGATTCATTCTAAAATTATCTACCATGTTTAGGAGTGTAATTTATGTAATATCCCGGACGGATATTAACTCGTAGAAATTACTATTTTATTATTATTTTATTATTATTTTATTTTAATTCCAAAATCAAATTATTTTGGTGATTTTTCGCCGGTTTGCCCACAAACAGTGTCTACGCGCATCTATCGGTCGGTGTGCATCCGAAGCGCATCAAATTGATAGCGCGATCCTCCGAATTAGTAATAAAATTTATTTTACTATTATTTTCTAAATTAAACTATTTTTATGGGAATTTTATGAGAAATTTTAGTATACACATACATATACACATACATACAATTGTATGGTACTTAGTACATTATACAAAGTATGTAGTATGTACTTTTAGACAATATACTTATTCTTGTCATGGCAACTTAATAAGATAATTAGGATTGATTAGGAGGTTTAAAAGAGGGTTTGTATGCATGAGAAGAACTAAAACCCTTCTAGAAGCCTTATCCCTTCACCATGCTTCCACCTCACCAAGCCTACACCATGCCCCTCCCCCTCCTAGGGTATGGCCGGCCTGCCCTCCCCTTGGGGTTTTTGTGCAAATGTGAGTGCAATTTTGCACTTACCACCTCCTATTCCCTTCTATAAATACCCCCTCCTTCTCCTCCTTCTCTCATTTTAGAAAACAAAAGAAAGAAAGAAAGGAAAGGAAAAGAAAGAGAGATAGTCTCATACTAACAAGAGAGTTTTATTGTAGGGTTTCCTAGGAGATTCTAAGAGCTAGGGGAAGGAGAAGGTTTGCAAGCAAGTCCTTCCAATAGAGGCTAAGGTGTGGGTTCTCCATATTTTTATTTGGTTGTTTGTTTGCTTGTTTGTTTGTTTGTTTTGTTGTTTGACTTCTTCTCCTACCTTCTTGTTTTGTTTTCTTTTGTTTTTGGGGTGTTCTTGTGATGGTCTGTTGTTGTTATTGTGAATGTGGTAATGAATAAAAGAAAGAAAGTAGTAGTAGTATCTACTAATAAACATATAAAGATCACATCTTTAAGATTGTAGTTGTTGTTTATGTATGTTGTTGGACTAAAAATGACATAATGCATATGAGCTTGAACATACAACCGATTGAGGGTTGTAGGACTTGTAGGACTTAGTATACATAAGCATATGAACATTCTTGTACAACCATTTTGGTTGTAGGACTTGATTGAACTTGGACAATAATAATAAGCATATGTTTTATTGTAATTTTCTTTCATAATAAAAAGATCTTTGCTTTATTAATCACTAGTTGTAGAAATAATAAAAAAAGCTTTTCTTTGTTAATCACTGGTTGTAGAAATAATAAAAAGATCTTTTCTTTGTTAATCACTAGCTGTAGAAATAATAAAAAGATCTTTTCTTTGTTAATCACTAGTTGTAGAAATAGTAAAAAGATCTTTGCTTTATTAATCACTAGTTGTAGAAATAATAAAAAGATCTTTTCTTTGTTAATCACTAGTTGTAGAACTAATAAAAAGATCTTTTCTTTGTTAATCACTAGTTGTAGAAATAATAAAAAGATCATTTCTTTGTTAATCACTAGTTGTAGAAATAATAAAAAGATCTTTGCTTTGTTAATCACTAGTTGTAGAAATAATAAAAAGATCTTTTCTTTATTAATCACTAGTTGTAGAATAAATAAAAAGGATCTTTTCTTTTCTCACTAGTGATAATAAAGACTAATAGGCAACTAAGTAGTAGCATGCTAAAATAAAAAGTAGTAATATGTTGATTAAATGAAGTAGTAGTAGTATGTGGATTAAATAAAGTAATAGTGGTATGTTGTTAGAATGAAGAAGTATTAGTAAGTAGTTGTAGATGTTTTATGTCCATAAAGTAGTAGTAGTAGTAGATAGTTGTATGTTGTGTTTTTGATTAAAATGGAGTAGTAGTAGTAGTAGGTAGTTGTATGTTGTGTTCTTGATAAAAATAGAGTAGTAGTAGTAGTAGATGGTTGTAGGATGTCTTCTAAAAATATCCTATCATGTTTTTATGCTTGGAAAGTTGTAGGATGTTTTCTAAAAATATCCTATCATGTTGTTATGCTTAGATAGTTGTAGGATTTCTTCTAAAAATATCCTATCATGTTTTTATGCTTGGATAGTTGTAGGATGTTTTCTAAAAATATCCTATCATGTTGTTATGCTTAGATAGTTGTAGGATTTCTTCTAAAAATATCCTATCATGTTTAGAATGTTGTAGGATTCTTTCTAAAAATTTACCTATCATGTTTTCATGCTAGAATGTGGTAGGATGCTCTCTAAAATTTCCTATCATGTTTTAGGAATACTATTTCATGTTTAGAATGTTGTAGGATTAATTCTAAAATTGCCTACCATATGTAGGAATGACATATATGTTGTAGGTTTCTTTCTAAGATTACCTATCATATTTTTATGCTTAGAATGTTGTAGTATGCTTTCTAAAATTACCTACCATGTTTAGGAAAGCTATTTCATGTTAGAATATTGTAGGATTTGTATGAAAAATACCTACCATGTTAAGAATGATATAAGCTATGTTAGGTGTGTGAATGTGCTTAGAGTGTTGTAGGATGCTTTCTAAAATTACCTATCATGCTTTAGGAATGCTATTTCATGCTTAGAATGTTGTAGGATTCGATCTAAGAGTTTCCTACAATGTTTAGATCAACTCATTTATGCTTAGAATGTTGTAGGACTCAATCTAAGAGTTTCCTACCATGTTTAGATTAATTCAATTATACCTAGAATGTTGTAGGATCTATGATAAAATTACTTACCATGATTAGGAGTATATATATATATACATATATACTTAGGAATGTTGTATGTTCATACTAGTAGCTACCCATGCTTAGTAAGACATTCATGTTTAGTAGTTATTCATGCTTAATAAAGATTCATGCTTGGAGGATAGTAGAAAAGTTATATACCATGCTAGTTTAATTGTAGTATGTGATATACCATGCTAGTTTAATTGTAAGTAAGATCCATGCCATGCTAGCTTAATAGTAATTAAGTTGTATGCCATGCTAGATAAGTGGTAGAGAAGTTATGTACCATGCTAGTTTAATTGTAGGTAAGTGATATACCATGCTAGTTTTAATTGCTAGTAAATTGTATGCCATGTTAGTTAAGTTGTAAGTAGTTATATACCATGCTAGATAGGTGGTAGAGAAGTGATATACCATGCTAGTTTAATTGCAAGTAAGTTGTATGCCATACTAGTTTAATTGCAGGTGAGTTGTATGCCATGCTAGTTTAAATTGTAAGTAAGTTGTATACCATGCTAGATTAAATGAATACTCATGCTTAGATAAGTATTTGTTCATGCCATGTTAGTAGATGATCGTGCTTAATCATTATACATGCTAAGTAAGTAGGTATCATGCTAATTATTGGTCATGTTAAGTTAGAGATATCCATGCTATGATATTCATGCTTAGATTAAAGAAACTACCCATGGTTAGTTGTAGTGATTTCATGTTGTGTTCTATACCATGCTAAAGTTCAAATACATGCTTAGAATGTTGTGGGGTTAGTGTTAGAATACTTACTATGCCTCGGAATGTTGCTTGTTCATACTAGTTTGAGTTGTGGTGATTAGTGATGATAAGTAGTAAGCTTTCATGCTCAAATTATAATCTATGCTTGACTATTGTGGACTTCATGTCTAGGTCGTAGTGATTTTCATGCTTAAGCTCGATGTAAGCACAAGCATTAATCATATTCATACTTAGGAGTATCATGGTGAGTGGTTGTGTTATATGATTAGATTGTCGTAGGAAGATGCTTGCAATTGTATGCCATACTTAAGGCACTATAGGTTGAAGTAATAAGGATTGGGAAGACCACTAGTAATAGTTAGTTGATAAAGGCTGTTTTGTCGCCTTCGATTCTTCCTTAGTAGAATACCGATCATAGACTACTAGTAGATTCTTCTGTTGCTTCTAATAATAGAAGATTAAGTTTGCTAGTAAGCACGTTCGGTTGCTTTTAAGATTGATTACCTGTATGGTTGTTTACATATGGTTGTGCTCGTACGTGGCTCGACTGGCCCGTACGTAGCTGTGGGTCTCATACGTATCTTACTTGGCTCGTATGTAGGTTGTTGTCTCGTACGCGGCTCGACCGGCCCGTGCGTAGCTGTTGGTCTCATACGCGGCTTATTTGGCTGGTATGCGCATGGTTATCTCCTACGAGGCCCGCCTGGCTCGTAGGTAGTTATTATTTCATACGCAGCTTATTGGCTCGTATGTGGTTGTTACTCGTGTATAGCTTGTTAGCTAGTACACAGTTCGTTGTGCTCGTCTAGGGTGATATTACCACCCTAAGGGCTATCGACCATCAAGACATATGTTTTCTTACCCTAAGGAACTGTGGAGGAGTCACTCCTTGTGTACCGTCGAATCTTAACCAGGGTAGGTTAATCGAGGACCGGAGTATAGACGAAATCCAAGTCTAGGGTAGCCGCATGCATGTATATTCGCACGGCCCAAGTCTTGGATCGATGAACCACGAACCAGATCCTGAGGGATTCTGGTAAGTCTAGGTTGAGCAGCCTAGTCGAGTTGTCCTGCGAAGTCTACTTTAAAGGCCTAGCATGTTGAGCTTATAATATTGTCATCCCTAGGATTGTTCGAGTCAGGGACATCGTTAGGATAGTGACTTACAAGGATCATTTTACTTAAACCCTTTTGCCGGGAGAGAGGAGTCGGTGGTAGGGGGCCCCCTTACACTAACTCGTCCCTTGAGGCAGATCATAGGTGGTGTATTGGGTTGTACCTTCCCGTCAAAGGGATACGCACGGTGCCGTCTCACGAGTTGAGGACACGGGTTGCGTATCTCGCTCTGTTAATTCCTGAAATACCGTGGCTGGGGTGCCACAGGATGCATGGTGCAGTCCTGCGCTTGCTAGACCCCAGAGGGTGCCGCAGGGTAGGCTTCGAGCTATCCTGCGCTTGCGAAACCCTATAGTTTGATTTTGGAACGATGCCCGATATACTGGGATCGAGTGAGGTCCGGCATGCCGGGTAGTAGTGGAAAACGGAGACACCATAAGCAGACTGCATGGGGGGGACTTGACCCCTTCTGCAACCTCACAGAGTCATGGAGTATTGTCAGGAACAGGTTGTGTACAATTAGAAGTTCATAACACGGGTTCAATCCCTATATATGGAGAAACGGCTTGAGATGGAGTCGCATGTAGTATGGGCTGCATGTTGCTTTCGGAAACTTGCTAACATTAGAATAGGAAGTGTCCTAGTTCTATTTTAAATACCGCATTAGAGTCTAGTCTTAGCACTCACGAACACTTAAACTACACCAACACCATTGCTATATTTTGTATATTGTTTGGGAGATTCGCTGCTATATGATCAGCCTTTAAGCGTCAGTGAATACTGACGTCCCCACTTCCATTGGTACTGGATCGCCGAAGTACAAAGACGAAATTCAGAAGGACTCAAGGCAAGGAAAGCAATGAGTCAGTGTTATGTTTAGTTCTGCTGCAGTATATGTATTGATTATGCATTAGTTGAGAAGTACTCTGATGTAAGATGTTGAAGGTTGTACTACTTAGAAATGTAAATGTAATATTGTAACTCTATTGTAAGGTATTACAGTTGTACAATATTCAGACTTGTAACACATTGTGTATTGAATAAAAAGTTATTAATTCTCCTGTTTTTCTGTGTATTGTGACTAATTGAAGAAAAGGTCTTGGCTCGTGTCACGGTTTCCCGGTATTGGAAATCGGGGCGCTACAGAGTGGTATCAGAGCTAACTTCAATTTACAGTCCAACACAGTTGGAAAATTTAAACTTAGATGCCTTTAGGAGATTGGGTTTTAGCTAGTTGTAGACAATTATAACTCATATTGTTGTTCTTTCAACTTATGTTTTATAATATTTCTATATCGATGCTAATTTCTGTATCCATTCCTTGCAGGATGACGGACCGAGCAGTTCCCACGGGGAGTGGGTGGGGTCAGGGAGATGTGATAGAGATAGACTCGGACACCGAGCCTATCCTGGAGGAGACTCAGCCACCAGTGGAGGCCGGGTTGGCCAGTGGGGCCCCTACAGCTGCCACAGCTGGGGCTTTTCCTTTCGGGGGTCAGGCCCCAGTACCGCCACCTCCCCAGCTTACCCCCGTGGAGGAGGCCTTCCAGCAGGTCTTCGAAGACATCTCTACACTTACCTGGTCTCACGTCCATCTGGAGAACAAGATGGACTTTTGTGAGTTCGTCAACTACCACCATGCAAGGGAGGTAGAAAGGTTGAGGAGCGCCAACGCAAGGGCTCAACGCCGAATGGTGATCCTAAACCGTGCCTATCGGACGCAGTTTGAGCGCATGGAGCGCCGGTGCGCAGACCTCCAGGTTCAGGTTGCACAGTTGCTGGCACTGATGACTGGACAGGACCCACCTGAGGGCGCCAGCAGTACCGACTAGGCGGTCGGGTACTCAAAGGCTATTTTGTTATTTTGAGATTTTGGCCCCTACGACTGTGATGTATAGGTAGGGAGGATGTCACTTAGAAAAAAAAAATGTGACACTTTGTAACCAAGTAGGTTAGGTAGACTGTGTTGTTATTTTATGATCTTGACTCCTACTCCTGTAAAGTATAAGTAGGAAAGTTATTACTTAGGAAGAGATGACATTTTGTAAACCAGGGGTTTATGTATATATAAGTGTAACCCATTGGATGGATGTTCAAAGAAAAATTTCGGTTCATCTCTTGTTCTCCGACTATGCTATTTCGTATCTGTCGATTCATTCTCCCTAACTTAAAGTAGTTCTGACGACAGAACTATTCTAAGGAGGGAGTAATGTAATATCCCGAACGGATATTAACTCGTAGAAATTACTATTTTATTATTATTTTATTATTATTTCATTTTAATTCCAAAATCAAATTATTTTGGTGATTTTTCGCCGGTTTGCCCACAAACAGTGTCTACGCGCATCTATCGGTCGGTGTGCATCCGAAGCGCATCAAATTGATAGCGCGATCCTCCGAATTAGTAATAAAATTTATTTTACTATTATTTTCTAAATTAAACTATTTTTATGGGAATTTTATGAGAAATTTTAGTATACACATACATATACACATACATACAATTGTATGGTACTTAGTACATTATACAAAGTATGTAGTATGTACTTTTAGACAATATACTTATTCTTGTCATGTCAACTTAATAAGATAATTAGGGTTGATTAGGAGGTTTAAAAGAGGGTTTGTATGCATGAGAAGAACTAAAACCCTTCTAGAAGCCTTATCCCTTCACCATGCCTCCACCTCACCAAGCCTACACCATGCCCCTCCCCCTCCTAGGGTATGGCCAGCCTCCCCTCCCCTTGGGGTTTTTGTGCAAATGTGAGTGCAATTTTGCACTTATCACCTCCTATTCCCTTCTATAAATACCCCCTCCTTCTCCTCCTTCTCTCATTTTAGAAAACAAAAGAAAGAAAGAAAGGAAAGGAAAAGAAAGAGAGATAGTCTCATACTAACAAGAGAGTTTTATTGTAGGGTTTCCTAGAAGATTCTAAGAGGTAGGGGAAGGAGAAGGTTTGCAAGCAAGTCCTTCCAATAGAGGCTAAGGTGGGGGTTCTCCATATTTTTATTTGGTTGTTTGTTTGTTTGTTTTGTTGTTTGACTTCTTCTCCTACCTTCATGTTTTGTTTTCTTTTATTTTTGGGGTGTTCTTGTGATGGTGTGTTGTTGTTATTGTGAATGTGGTAATGAATAAAAGAAAGAAAGTAGTAGTAGTATCTACTAATAAACATATAAAGATCACATCTTTAAGATTGTAGTTGTTGTTTATGTATGTTGTTGGACTAAAAATGACATAATGCATATGAGCTTGAACATACAACCGATTGAGGGTTGTAGGACTTGTAGGACTTAGTATACATAAGCATTTGAACATTCTTGTACAACCATTTTGGTTGTAGGACTTGATTAAACTTGGACAATAATAATAAGCATATGTTTTATTGTAATTTTCTTTCATAATAAAAAGATCTTTGCTTTATTAATCACCAGTTGTAGAAATAATAAAAAAAGATTTTCTTTGTTAATCACTAGTTGTAGAAATAATAAAAAGATCTTTTCTTTGTTAATCACTAGTTGTAGAAATAATAAAAAGATCTTTTCTTTGTTAATCACTAGTTGTAGAAATAATAAAAAGATCTTTGCTTTATTAATCACTAGTTGTAGAAATAAAAAAAAAGATCTTTTCTTCGTTAATCACTAGTTGTAGAACTAATAAAAAGATCTTTTCTTTGTTAATCACTAGTTGTAGAAATAATAAAAGATCTTTTCTTTGTTAATCACTAGTTGTAGAAATAATAAAAAGATCTTTGCTTTGTTAATCACTAGTTGTAGAAATAATAAAAAGATCTTTTCTTTATTAATCACTAGTTGTAGAATAAATAAAAAGGATCTTTTCTTTTCTCACTAGTGATAATAAAGACTAATAGGCAACTAAGTAGTAGCATGCTAAAATAAAAAGTAGTAGTATGTTGATTAAATGAAGTAGTAGTAGTATGTGGATTAAATAAAGTAATAGTGGTATGTTGTTAGAATGAAGAAGTATTAGTAAGTAGTTGTAGATGTTTTATGTCCATAAAGTAGTAGTAGTAGTAGTAGATAGTTGTATGTTGTGTTTTTGATTAAAATGGAGTAGTAGTAGTAGTAGGTAGTTGTATGTTGTGTTCTTGATAAAAATAGTGTAGTAGTAGTAGTAGATGGTTGTAGGATGTCTTCTAAAAATATCCTATCATGTTTTTATGCTTGGATAGTTTTATGATGTTTTCTAAAAATATCCTATCATGTTGTTATGCTTTGATAGTTGTAGGATTTCTTCTAAAAATATCCTATCATGTTTTTATGCTTGGATAGTTGTAGGATGTTTTCTAAAAATATCCTATCATGTTGTTATGCTTAGATAGTTGTAGGATTTCTTCTAAAAATATCCTATCATGTTTTTATGCTTGGATAATTGTAGGTTGTTTTCTAAAAATATCCTATCATGTTGTTATGCTTAGATAGTTGTAGGATTTCTTCTAAAAATATCCTATCATGTTTAGAATGTTGTAGGATTCTTTCTAAAAATTTACCTATCATGTTTTCATGCTAGAATGTGGTAGGATGCTCTCTAAAATTTCCTATCATGTTTTAGGAATACTATTTCATGTTTAGAATGTTGTAGGATTAATTCTAAAATTGCCTACCATATGTAGGAATGACATATATGTTGTAGGTTTCTTTCTAAGATTATCTATCATATTTTTATGCTTAGAATGTTGTAGTATGTTTTCTAAAATTACCTACCATGTTTAGGAAAGCTATTTCATGTTAGAATGTTGTAGGATTTGTATGAAAAATACCTACCATGTTAGGAATGATATAAGCTATGTTAGGTGTGTGAATGTGCTTAGAGTGTTGTAGGATGCTTTCTAAAATTACATATCATGCTTTAGGAATGCTATTTCATGCTTAGAATGTTGTAGGATTCGATCTAAGAGTTTCGTACCATGTTTAGATCAACTCATTTTTGCTTAGAATGTTGTAGGACTCAATCTAAGAGTTTCCTACCATGTTTAGATTAATTCAATTATACCTAGAATGTTGTAGGATCCATGATAAAATTACTTACCATGATTAGGAGTATATATATATATATATATATATATACATATATATTTAGGAATGTTGTATGTTCATACTAGTAGCTACCCATGCTTAGTAAGACATTCATGTTTAGTAGTTATTCATGCTTAATAAAGATTCATGCTTGGAGGATAGTAGAAAAGTTATATACCATGCTAGTTTAATTGTAGGTATGTGATATACCATGCTAGTTTAATTGTAAGTAAGATCCATGCCATGCTAGCTTAATAGTAATTAAGTTGTATGCCATGCTAGATAAGTGGTAGAGAAGTTATGTACCATGCTAGTTTAATTGTAGGTAAGTGATATACCATGCTAGTTTTAATTGCTAGTAAATTGTATGCCATGTTAGTTAAGTTGTAAGTAAGTTATATACCATGCTAGATAGGTGGTAGAGAAGTGATATACCATGCTAGTTTAATTGCAAGTAAGTTGTATGCCATACTAGTTTAATTGCAGGTGAGTTGTATGCCATGCTAGTTTAAATTGTAAGTAAGTTGTATACCATGCTAGATTAAATGAATACTCATGCTTAGATAAGTATTTGTTCATGCCATGTTAGTAGATGATCGTGCTTAATCATTATACATGCTAAGTAAGTAGGTATCATGCTAATTATTGGTCATGTTAAGTTAGAGATATCCATGCTATTATATTCATGCTTAGATTAAAGAAACTACCCATGGTTAGTTGTAGTGATTTCATGTTGTGTTCTATACCATGCTAAAGTTCAAATACATGCTTAGAATGTTGTGGGGTTAGTGTTAGAATACTTACTATGCCTCGGAATGTTGCTTGTTCATACTAGTTTGAGTTGTGGTGATTAGTGATGATAAGTAGTAAGCTTTCATGCTCTAATTATAACCTATGCTTGACTATAGTGGACTTCATGTCTAGGTCGTAGTGATTTTCATGCTTAAGCTCGATGTAAGCACAAGCATTAATCATATTCATACTTAGGAGTATCATGGTGAGTGGTTGTGTTATATGATTAGATTGTCGTAGGAAGATGCTTGCAATTGTATGCCATACTTAAGGCACTATAGGTTGAAGTAATAAGGATTGGGAAGACCACTAGTAATAGTTAGTTGATAAAGGCTGTTTTGTCGCCTTCGGTTCTTCCTTAGTAGAATACCGATCATAGACTACTAGTAGATTCTTCTGTTGCTTCTAATAATAGAAGATTAAGTTTGCTAGTAAGCACGTTCGGTTGCTTTTAAGATTGATTACCTGTATGGTTGTTTGCATATGGTTATGCTCGTACGTGGCTCGACTGGCCCGTACGTAGCTGTGGGTCTCATACGTAGCTTACTTGGCTCGTATGTAGGTTGTTGTCTAGTACGCGGCTCGACCGGCCCGTGCGTAGCTGTTGGTCTCATACGCGGCTTATTTGGCTGGTATGTACGTTTTTATCTCCTACAAGGCCCGCCTGGCTCGTAGGTAGTTATGGTTTCATACGTAGCTTATTGGCTCGTATGTGGTTGTTACTCGTATGTAGCATCTTAGCTAATATGCAGTTGTTGTGCTCATCTGGGGTGATATCATTGCCCTAGGGCTATCGACCATCAAGACGTGTGTTAGCTTACTCCTAGGGGACTGTGGACGAGTCACTTCGCGGGTGCCTGTCAGATCTTAACCGTTGGTTGATTGCGGACCGGAGTGTGACAAAATCCAAGTTCAGGTAGTAGCATGCGAATGCGTTCGTATTGCCGAGGTCTTGGATCGATAGGCCATGAACCGGATCCTGAGAGATTCTGGTAAGTCTAGGTTGAGCAGCCTAGTAGAGTTGTCTTGTGAGGTCTAATTTAAGGCCTAGCATGTTGTGTTTATAATATTATCGTCCCTAGGATTGTCAAGTCAGGGACATCATTAAGGTAATGACTTAAAAAGGTCATTTTTCTCAGACCCTAGCCGATGAGAGAGGAGTTGGTTGTAGGGGGCGCCTTACGACCAACTTGTCCCTTGAGGCAGGCCTTAGGTGGTGACATCGGGTTGTACCTTCCCGTCAAAGGGATACGTACAGGTGGCGTCTCACAAGTTGGGAGCACGGGTTGCGTATCTCGCTCTGTTAATTCCTAAAATACCGTGGCTGGGGTGCCACAGGATGCATGGTGCAGTCGTGCGCTTGCGAGACCCCAGAGGGTGCCACAGGGTAGGCTTCGCGCTACCCTGCACTTGCGAGACCCTATAGTTTGATTTTGGAACTAGGCCCGATATACTGGGATCGAGTGAGGTCCGGCGTGCCGGGTAGTAATGGAAAACGGAGACACCATAAGCAGATTGCGTAGGGGGACTTGACCCCTTCTGCAACCTCACAGAGTCATGGAGTATTGTCAGGAACAGGCTGTGTACAATTAGAATTCGTAACGCGGGTTCAAATCCCTATATATGGAGAAACGGCTTGAGATGGGGTCGCATGTAGTATGGGCTGCATGTTGCTTCGGAGACTTGCTAACGTTAGAATAGGAAGCATCCTAGTTCTATGTAAATATCGCATTAGAGTCTAGTCCTAGCACTCACAAATACTTAAACTACACCAACACCATTGATATATTTTGTATGTTGTTTGGGAGATTCGCTGCTATATGATCAGCCTTTAAGCATCAGTGAATACTGACGTCCCCACTTCCATAGGTACTGGATCGCCGAAGTACAACGGCGAGATTCAGAAGGACTCAAGGCGAGGAAAGCAAGGAGTCAGTGTTATGTTTAGTTCCGCTGTAGTATATGTATTGATTGTCTATTAGTTGAGAAGTACTCAAGTGAGAGTTACCATGTGTTGTTCTTCATTCCTTTCACTCTGATGTAATTTGTTGAAGGTTGTAATACTTGGGATTGTAAAGGTATTATTGTAACACTATTGTAATGTATTGCAGTTGTATGATATTCAGACTTGTAATACATTGGGTGTTGAAAATAAAAGTTTTAAATTCTCCTGTTTTTTCTGTGTATTCTGACTAATTGAAGAAAAGGTCTTGGCTCGTGTCACGGTTTCCCAGTGTATGGAAATCGGGGCGGTACAGACAGTCGACTGGTGAAATGGGTCAGTCGACTGTTCCGCACGAGATTTCAAGAAAACGAGAAAAACACAGCAGCCAGGTAGCGACGGTCGATTGTCGAAACATTCCAGTCGACTGTGACACCTACAGACTGCAGTTTGGGTTGTGCATATTTCAACCGATACGAAGGTTTACTATACAAAGACGAAATCTATAAAAAGTATATTTCTGATATGATTAAATACAACTTATAGGATATACAAAGATCCATAAAAACCAATCAAAACCATTTGAATTGATAAAAATAGCTTTTTGATGCACTTCTTCAAAATAAAAATATGAATGGGTGCATATATCAAAATTAGAGTTTTTAAGAATCAATCATACATCAAAATAACTTTGTTTTTATATTCCAAACCTTATCAGACCAAAATAAGTTGAGATTTAGTCAAATCCTTCGAAAACGCATAAAACTCAATTTCTTCTTAAACAACAAAAATTCGATATTTATGAAAAACGTTTGTGCATACTTGTGCACCAAAAGAACTTCACAATCCATAAACTAAAATAACAAAATATTCAGATTTAAAGACTTAGTATTTGAGTAAATCCAAATTCAAATAAAATCTTTCACAAAATCACAAATCCCCAAATTTAATCAAAAATGTATAAATCCCAAAATTTAGTCATGTTAACTCAAATCCTCAAGACATGGTCTTTCAATCCATTACTTATTCTCAAAATTCCTCAATCTCAACTATTCTCAATAGTTGACTCATAAACAAATTTATCATTTACATCGCCAAGTTGTTTTCATCCAACTCACCAATAGTCCCAAAAATCTCATCTTTAATCAATTAATGCATAACTTTCACCATACTTAATCAAATCAGTAATAATCCAAAGAAATAGCCTACTCTCAATTTATATTAGGTTCTCCAACAATCTAAAATCATCCACATGTATCTCTACTCACAAATAACTAGGGTTCTTCTCAAAAGATCCAATTTTTAACTCATCCATTCATTCAATCCACTACATGTATTCATATCAAAAACCCTAGCATGCTTTGTACTAGATGAAATAACACATACAATATTCAAGGAACAAAATGAGGCAACTTACAACATGCACAAAATAAAATAAAACAAAACAAATCACTCACCTTGTCGAAGAGATCAAACGAATATAACAAAGCAAGACGAAAAATCCCTCATTTGCAAAGAATCCAAGATCTCCTCTTTGAATCTCCAAGAAAATAAAAAATAATAAATCCCTGTATTGTACAGCGAAAGACGGCTGCACTCCCACCATTTAAATAGGCCGGAATTAGAAGAATTAGGGTTTTGAACACATTTGCAAAATAATCCTTTTAAAATATATCTTCACATAAATAGATCCCTATAATTGGAAACTTGATAAAACCAATTTAATTGGGATTTAAAAACAAAATAAACACTTTAGTTCCAGCCGGCACTGTTTGAAAAGTCCAGAAAAACAGTTTTACACTTTCATCCTTCAAAATGGCAATTTTGCAAAAAGATCATTTTTTCGTAATATTTGCAAATAGGTCCAATAAATATCAGAAAAATCACAAATAATTTCAAATAATAAATAATGATTTTCCACAAAATAATTTTGGCTTTTGATCTTTTCAAGAAAATATTTGCACGTGTTTTGCACGTGTAAAAAGATAAATCTTCAGAAAAATTTATTAATTCACCAAAAATCATTTTAATTCATTTATAAATCTTTAAAATAAGATTTAAAAATACGGGGTACTATAAGGATGGTCGTTTGCCCGATGGTATTGGAGAAATAAAATATTAGTGCTGGACTTCTTTTGCTATTATTAATATCTATTGCTTTAGAACAATGTATTTGAGTATATGGATTTTATTTGTATTTGGACAATGTGAAACAGGATATTAACTTGTTCGGATCTGTTTATTTGAGATTATTATATTATTGGATTTCAATTAAATTTTGTTGGCACTTTGTTTTGTTTTGAGATATATATGTCTGTGTGAGGATAATTCTTTTGGCTTCCGACTCTGATTATTCTGAGATTTGTTGTAAAGATTCTGAACAACTTATAGATGATGCAAATCATTCGCTGGGTTGAGTCGCATATCCGTATTCCGTAATCTTTTTGGAAAGCAGGGCGTGACAAGGCTTTTAGTGGTATCAGAGCACCAGGTTTGGCAAATGTATTAGTTGCCTAATATATTAGAAAAACTTGGCTCGTACTGGGATCTGCACAATATTTCATCAACCACACGCAAATATATATATATGCAAAATGAAATTTTTACCAACTCGGATCCAAATGCTGACTATTTTGATTTTTGTGCAGACTATGGCTCGTAGGGGTTCGTCTCAGTCTCAGCCTGATCCGATTAAGGCTGTCACTACTGTGCTCGAGCGGCTGATTAATCAGCAGTAGAACCATAGTGATCTAGTGATGCCTGCTCTGGAAGCTTCTCGGGGTCAGGTTTTCGCTGTGCCTATGCAGGCAGCTCTTCCGCCTCGTCCAGGTACAGTCACGGATTTCAAGAGGCCCCATCCCGATCATTTTTCCGGCACTGAGATGCCTTTGAGGCTGAACAATGGTTGATCCAGACTGAGCGCTTGCTGTCAGCAGCTCGTATTGCCGAGGCTGGTAGGGTGGATGTGGTTTCCATCCATTTGGTGGATTTGGCTCATATTTGGTGGATGGCCGACTCCGAGAGACTTGAGAGGCCTATTGCTTGGGCTACATTCACTCAGGGATTCTTGGAGAAATTCTTCCCCAGTAGTACTCGAGTTGAGATGAAGCAGCAGTTCCTGGCCCTTAAACAGGTTAAGTCATTATTCTATTTTGGAATTTGTTACATAATTGTTCAAACAATGTTGTAACATGAGACTTTCTTGCAACATGGTTCCAGGTCTGTAGATGAGTACACTTCTGAGTTTACCAGACTTAGCTGCTTCGCTGCCGTTCTTGTGGCAACCGAAGAGGATAGGGCTCGTAGATTCATGAATGGGCTTGAGCATGATATCAAGAGGCATCTTGTCTCTCTCCGTTTACGTGCTTATGCTGAAGCTTTGGAGGCAGCTCGAGCTCAAGAGTAGGCTCGTGGTGGTTCGACTTCTTCTCAGCAGACTGTTCCCGGTGCTGCTGCTAGGCCTTTTGTTGGTCCTGTTCGGAGGCCTATGCTTGCCCATCCTGTCAGGGCAGCTCCGTATCCTTCTGCTGGTTTTCCGAGGGGTGGTTTTTTCGACTTTTGCCAGATCTCTTGGCATGAGCGTAAGAATGGTTTCTGTGCCTCTCGCTGATGCTTTAGGTGTGGTGCTACTAATCATTCTGTGCGGGATTGCCCGCAGCAGCTTATGGCTCTTCCAGCCAGGGGTCCTGGCCAGCAGGCAGCTCCAGCTCGTGGGCCATTTAGGCCACAGCTTTCTCCTCAAAGACAGCTTTCCGGTCAGATGGTTGTTGTTCCGAGGAGAGGTCAGGCTTTCATCTTGACTGCTGTGGATGCAGAGACAGCTGATGAAGATGTGGCAGGTATATTTTGCTTTTGTTGTTTTGTTGCTTTGCTTTCCCTTTTGTTCCTTTTCTTTTGTTCTTTTGGTCTTGCTTTATTTCCTTCTGTTATCTTCTGTATTGTTGTTTTCCCTCACCTTTAATTGTCTGCTTTTCTTTCTCCTTGCCTTTTGTTTCCTTAGTTGTCGTCCTTGTTTGCTCTTTTCCCACTCATGTTCTTTTTGACTCTAGGCCAACCCATTCTTTTGTCTTCTCTTGATTTGTGGCTCACCGTCAGTTGGATTGCATCAACATGTCAGTGGCTTGGAACATTTTGACAGGTGGTGGTGTTGTCATTTGTTCCTGTGAGTTCAGTCATGGTTCCGTTGTTATTGGGGATGCATATTTCAACGACAACCTGATTATAATTGGGTATTCAGGATTCGACGTCATTCTGGGAATAGATTGGTTGGGTGAAGCCCATACGATCATTGATTGTCGTGCCAAGAAAGTTGTTTTCAAAATTCTAGGTCGAGCAGAATTTGAGTTCATGTTGGGGAGTCTTCCCTTGGCCGAGCATAAACTGCAGTGGTACATGTGGATTGTGGATGGAATTGCACTCAGGCAGTGAGATTGTGCCTCTAGTAGTTCGGGATTTCTTGGACGTTTTTCCAGATGAGTTGCCTGGCTTACCTCCTGATAGGGATGTGGAGTTCAGTATTGATGTTCAGCCTGGTACAGTGCCGATTTCGAAGAGTCCCTATAGGATGGCACCGGTTGAGCTAGCAGAGCTTAAGATGCAGATTCAGGAGTTGCTTGATTTGGGTTTCATCAGACCAAGTGTTTTGCCTTGGGGTGCTCCGGTCCTTTTTATCAACAAGAAGGATGGTAGTCGTCGTCTGTGCATTGATTATCAGGAACTAAATAGTGTTACTATGAAGAACCAGTATCCTTTGTCCAAGATCGATGATTTGTTTGACCAGTTGTGTGGGGCTGCTGTTTTCTCGAAGTTGGATCTTCGTTCTGGATATCACCAAGTCAAGGTGAAGACTGCGGATATATAGAAGACTGCATTTAGGACTAGATACGGGCACTATAAGTATCTTGTGATGCCGTTCGGGGTCACGAACGCGCATGCTGTATTCATGAGTCATATGAACTGGGTTTTCTCTCAATTTTTTGATAGATTTGTGGTGGTATTCATTGATGATATTTTGGTGTATTCTTGGAATCGTTAAGATCATGCCGAGCATCTTAGAGTGGTTCTGCAGACTTTGAGAGAGAATCAGCTCTATGGAAAACTCAGCAAGTGCGAGTTTTGGCTCAACAGGATTTCTTTCTTGGGGCACAACATTTCTGGCGATGATGTTTCTGTAGATCCTTGTAAAATTGTTGCTATGAAGCATTGGCCTATTTTTAAGTCGGTTTCAAAGTGCGGAGTTTTCTTGGTCTCGCTGGCTATTATCGAAAGTTCCTCTAAGATTTTTTGAAGATTGTATGGCCGTTAACTAAATTGACAGGAAAGGATCAGAATTTTTGTTGGTCTGATGAGTGCAATGAGGATTTTGTTGAGTTGAAGAACAGATTGACGTCAGCACCTGTGTTGACTATTCCAGATGGTTCAGGCAGATTTATAATTCACTGTGATACTTCAGGTAAGGGTCTTGGAGCAGTTTTTATGCAGTAGGGCCGAGTCGTTGCATTTGCATCGAGGCTGTTGAGGCCACATGACAAGAATTATCCTAATCATGACTTGGAGTTAGCGGCAGTGATCTATGCTTTGAAGCTGTGGAGACATTATTTACTTAGGGGCTGAGTGGAGTTCTTTACAGACCACAAAAGTCTCAAGTAAGTTTTTACCCAGAAGGAATTAAATGTGAAGCAAAGGCGATGGTTGGAGCTTATGGCCGATTATGACATCAGTTTGCAATACCATCCTTGCAAAGTAAACTTGGTGCCTGATGCTTTGAGGAGGAGACCGGCAGTTATGTTTCTTACTCAGTAGAGTGATCTCATTGAGCAGATGCGGAGGTTGGATTTGGAGGTTTTATTGCCGAGTTCTGGTCGATGTTGTCTTGCGCTCCAGCTTCAGTCTTCTCTTGTTGATCAGAGTAAAGAGGCTTAGGCTGGTGATGCACAGTTGCAGGGTTTCGAGCTGAGGTTAAGACTGGATCCAGAACGGACATGGTTATTCATGCCGATGGTTCGCTTCGTTTTGGTCCCCGGTTGTGTGTCTCTAAGGGTGAAGTTCGTCAAAGGTTTCTTGAGGAAGCTCATCAGTCTTCATATTCTATCCATCCTGGCGGTACTAAGATGTATCGAGATTTGAAACTTCATCTCTGGTGGCATGGTATGAAAAGGGCTGTAGCTCGGTTTGTTGCTTAGTGTTTGATTTGTCAGCAGGTTAAGGCATAGCTTCAGAGAACTATCAGACTTCTTCAACCGCTTCTTATTCCGGAGTGGAAGTGGGAACATAACACTATGGACTTTGTGACCGCTTTGCCGAGGAGTCCTAAGGGTCACAACGTTGTTTGGGTGATTATCGACCGTGTGATGAAGAGTGCTCCCTTCATTCCCTTTCATGTCGGTCAGTCTACTGAGAGCCTTGCTGAGTGATACATGCAAGAGATTGTCAGGCTTCATGGGGTTCCAGTCAGTATTGTATCCGATAGGGATATGAGATTCAGATCTCAGTTCTGGGAGAGTCTTTAGGCCAGTTTGGGGAGTAAGTTGAAGTACAATACATCTTTTCATCCCAAACTAATGGACAGTCAGAGCGGACTATTCAGATTCTTGGGGACATGTTGCGATCCTGTATGTTGTAGTTCAGTGGATCATGGGAGGATCACTTGCATCTCGTAGAGTTTCTCGTACAATAACAATTTTCAGGCCAGTCTTAAAGCTGCTCTGTTTGACGCACTTTATGGGCATAATTGCAGATCATCAGTGTGCTGGGATGACATTGGTGAGAGGAAGTTGTTGGGTCCGGAGTTGATCACTAGGACAGTTGATGTTGTGACTCAGATCAAAAAGCATCTTCAGGCAACTCAGGATAGGCAGAGGCGGTGGGCTGATGTCCATCGAAAGGCTTTGGAGTTTGTTGTTGGTGACCATGTTTTCCTGAAGGTATCGTCGTGGTGTGGTTTCATTCAGTTCGGTGGTGGAGGCAAGTTTAGTCCTAGGTTTATTGGACTGTTTGAGATTTTGGAGCGAGTAGGCAAGGTGGCCTATCGTCTCACTTTGCTGCCAGCATTATCAGGAGTGCACAATATTTTCCATGTCTCACAACTCAGGAGATATATCCGCAATAAGATTCATGTGATCGACTACTCTGAGTTGACCGTGCGACCGGATTTGACTTGTGAGATTCTGAAAGTTGCTATTGTGGATCTGCGGGAGAAAAGTGCTTAATAACAAGGTCATCAAGCTGGTTTGTATATCTTGGAATCCTCACTCGCCTAGTGAGTCGACTTGGGAGCTGAAGGAGGAGATTTAGTAGAATTTTCCTCATTTGTTTGAGTAGTGGTGTTTTGTTTTGTTTTGTTTTAATTTTTTTTCTTTCGGGGTTACCCTATGTATCTTCTTTTTGAATTTCGAGGACGAAATTCTTTTTGTTAGGTGGGTAGGATTGTAACCCCTATTTTTCATTTTTCGTATTCTTGGTGAATTTTTCTTCTTCCTTAAGTATTTTTACTCTTTCTTGTATTTTTGGACCCTATATTGGAGTTGTTTTCAATATATATTCATTTTTTGATCTCTTTGATCCTGATTGTTTGTCTTTTGCTTCGTTCTTTATCAATTGCGATTTTCTTCTATTTGGATTCTTGCTTTGTTTCTTTTTGCTCGTGTGGTGGGTGCTCGTGGTTCTTTGTTTTGCCCAGTCCTATTGATAATCCTATTGCCTATTGATCCCTAATCAACTACCAAACCATAATGGCTTATAATCCCTATTTCAAACCCCATACAACTCCTATTTTACTAATCCTATTCATAATCCTAATTAAACCCAATACCCAATACCCACAACCCTATATCTCTAACCCTAAAATCCAAAACCCTATATAAAATAAACCCTCACCTTTCCCCTACAAAAAACCCTAACCCCCAGTCTCTCCCTCTCTCTCTGTTTGCGCCATCCCCTGATCAACACCCCAAACCCATCCCGACTGCACCTTCGCTCTTCCGACCTGCACCCCTTCTGCCCTACCTCATCCCGATCTCCAGTCCAACCAGCACACCCCATAGCCAACCACCAACTCCCGAGAATCCCCATCGTCCATCTCTCATTCTCCTCCCCGTTCTCCAACATCGTCAACAGGAGTAGCAGCAGCGTCAGCACTTGGCAGCGCCGCTGTCCCCCCTCCCAACCGCTCTCTCCCTCTCTTGTTTTGCTTATGCATTGAGTTGCACGTGGATCGCTTGGTTCGCGGTTTTTTTTCGTGGGTTTTGTTCGTTTTCTGGATCCGTTCCCGTTATTCTTGGTGTTCGTTTCGTCTTCGGTTAAGGCAAGTAACTTGTACTCAATTCCTTTGTATGATACAAGTCATAAATTCCGCTTGTAGTGTAGTTGGGTTCTAGAGACAACTCATTTGTGATGTATTTTTTATGAGTACTGTCTCTATAGTGCTATTTAACCATAGTTGCCTCACGACACAAGTTTGACATGAAACATCTTAGGTTTTGACCATTCCTTATGTGATCATATTTATGAGATAATTATGAAGATTTGTTATTTTGTTTGGATCATTGTGATATACTTATTGTGGACATGCCATATAACCTATTTCATATTATTTGGACACTTATTAGACTCTATAACATGTTTAGTTGTGTTTGGAACGAGTTTCGTATGTTGGATGTTGATTTGTTGTTAAGAGGAAAATCTTTACTTTGTTAGCAATCAGTTTGATTGGTATTTTAGACCATATTAAGGTCAGTATTTGAAAATATTTTGTGAACATGATTTGTAGTGAATTCTGTCTATTTTCTGGATTCAAATTAACGTATTTTCTAGATTCAAATCAGTTTTGAGTTATGTTTTTCTAAAACACGATATGACTTATATGTATTCGCTGGATTCGGTTGGAAGTCTATTTTCCAGATTCTCTGACGGATCTAGGTTTTGATATTTGTTGAAACGGGAATCGCTATTTTAGTACTATTTTGTCCTGCTGTCCTGAATTAGGAAGTACCCTATTTTGCTCTGTTATGTGACTATCTTACCATCTGTGCATGCTTATCTGTTATTCTGAACTTGTGCATCGTTATATCATGCTAGAATTACATTGTGTAATATCCCGGACGGATATTAACTCATATAAATTATTATTTTATTATTATTTTATTTTAATTCCAAAGTCGGACTATTTTGGCGATTTTTCGCCGGTTTGCCCACAAACAGTATCTACGCGCGTCTGTCGGTCGATGCGCATCCAAAGCGCATCAAATTGGTAGCACGACTCTCCGAAGTAATAAGAAAATTTATTTTACTATTATTTTCCAAGTTAAACTATTTTTGGAAATTTTATAAGGATTTTATAAGAAAATTTTTGTATACACATACATGTACACATACATGGAAAGTGTATGGTACTTAGTACATCATACAAGTGTGTAGTGTATACTTTTGGTCAATATACTTATTCTTGTCATGGCTACTTAATTAGGAGGTTAGGGTTTTGACTAAGTGGTTTAATATAGGACTGTATACATGAGAAGAGAGTTAAACCCTTCTAGAATCCTTATCCTTCCACCTCACTAGCCTACACCATACTCCTCCCCCCTACAAGCATGGCCGGCCTCCCCCTTTTGGGGTTATTTTGTGCCATATGGTGCACTTACCACCTCCCATCCTCTTCTATAAATCCCCCCTCATTCTCCTCCTTCTCTCATTTTAGAAAAACAAAAGAAAGAAAGAAAGAAGGAAAGGAAAAGAAAGAGAGAATAAATTAACTTGAGAGTTTTGTTTTGTAGGGTCTTAGAAGAATTCAAAAAGCTTAGGGGAAGGAGAAGGATTAGCAAGCTAGTTCTTCCTAATAGAAAGGCTAAGGTGGGGGTTTCTTCACTTCTTGATTCCTTGTTTGTTTGTTTGTTTGTTTGTTTGTTGTTTGTTGTTTGACTTCTTCTTCTTACCTTCTTGTTTTGTTTTGTTTTTGAGTTGTTGTATGTGGTGATGAGTAAAGAGTAAATAAGTAGTAGTAATATCTACTAAAGCACATAAAGATTACATCTTTGTTATGGTAGTTTTTGTTTGTATGTCATGGGACTAAAAACTTACATATTGCATAATGTTGGACATACAACCCTTATTGGTTGTAGGACTTAAAACATAAGCATATGAGCATTCATTTTACAACCATTGTGGGTTGTAGGACTCTTTTATGGAACTTGGACTAAAAATAAAAGCTTATGTTCTAATAAAAAAAAAAGATACTTTCTTTGTTAAACACTAGTTGTAGCTAATTAAAAAGATCTTTCTTTTTATTTTGATCACTAGTTGTAGCTAATTAAAAAGATCTTTCTTTTTATTTTAAACACTAGTTGTAGCTAATTAAAAAGATCTTTCTTTTTATTTTAATCACCAGTTGTAGCTAATTAAAAAGATCTTTCTTTTTATTTTGATAACTAGTTGTAGCTAATTAAAAAGATCTTTCTTTTTATTTTAATCACTAGTTGTAACTAATTAAAAAGATCTTTCTTTTTATTTTAATCACTAGTTGTAGCTAATTAAAAAGATCTTCTCTTTTATTTTTATCACTAGTTGTAGTTATACAAAAAAAAAGAGATCTTTTCTTTTTGTAAAGGAAAGTAAAATAAAAATAATCTTTTCTTTATCACTAGTAATAAATAAGATTAGTAAGCAACTAAGTAGTAGTAAGCTAAAATAATAAGTAGTAGTATGTAATAAAATGAAGTAGTAGTAGCATGTATGTTGATTAATAAGGTAGTAGTAATAGTAGTAAGTTGTATGTTGTGATTTTGATGAGAATGAAGTAGTGATGATATAGTAGTAAGTAACTATAGATGTTGTTTGTTGTGTTCTTAATGAGGTAGTAGTAGTAAGTTATATGTTGTGTTCTTGATAAGAATGTAGTAGTAGTAGTAGTAGATAATTGTGTGTTATGTTTTAATTAAAATAGGAGTAGTAGTAGTAGTAAAATGTTGTAGGATTGCTTCTAAAAATATTTAGAAGCAATATTCATACTACCAATGTTGTAGGACCACTTCTAAAAATATTTAGAAGCCATCTTCATACTACCAATATTGTAGGACCACTTCTAAAAATGTTTAGAAGCCATCTTCATACTACCAATGTTGTAGGACCACTTCTAAAAATAGTTAGAAGCCACTTTCATGCTACTAAGGTTGTAGGATTTCTTCTAAAAATGTTAGGAGCCATATTCATGCTTAGTTAGTTGTAGGACTTTTGCTAAAAATATCCTACCATGATTCTATGCTTAATTAGTTGTAGGATGCTTTATAAAATTATCCCATCATGCTTTATGTTTAGGATGTTGTAGCACTTTTTCTAAAAATATCCTACTATGTTTTCATGCTTAGTTAATTGTAGGATTGCTTCTTTAATTACCTATCATGCTTAGAATGTTGTAGGATTCCTTTCCTATCATGCTTGGTAATGTTGTAGGATTCTATTCCTATCATGTTTTAGACTTAAAATGTTGTAGGATGTGTTCTAAAAATATCCTATCATGCTTTTAGACTCAAAATGTTGTAGGATGTTTTCTAAAGAAGTTCTATCATGCTTATGTTTAGAAAATTGTGGGATTATTTCTAAAACATATCCCATCATGCTTTATGTCTAACAAGGTTGTAGGATTTCTTCTCAAATATCCTACCATGTTTCATGCCTAGTTAGTTGTAGGATGTTTTCTAAAGAAGTTCTATCATGCTTATGTTTAGAAAATCGTAGGATTATTTCTAAAACATATCCCATCATGCTCTATGTTTAACAAGGTTGTAGGATTTCTTCTCAAAATATCCTACCATGTTTCATGCTTAGTTAGTTGTAGGATTGATTCTAAAGATATACCATGCTTAATGATGTGGGAATGATGTAGGACAAATTCTAGAGTTTCCTACCATGCTTAGATTCACTCATTTATTCTTAACAATGTTGTAGGATGCAATCTAGAGTTTCCTATCATGGTTAGTAATTTAGTTGTGCTTAGAATTTGTAGGACTCATTCCTAAAGTTTCCTATCATGTTTAATAATTTATTTATGATTAGAATGTTGTAGGATTCATCCTAGGAATTTCCTACCATGTTTAGTAGTTATTTATGCTTAATGAAGATTCATGCTAGATAAGTGGTAGAAGAGTTGTATACCATGCTAGTTAATTGTAGGTAAGAGATATACCATGCTAGTTTTTAATTATAGGCAAGATCTATGCCATACTAGCTTAATTATAGGTAAGTTGTAGGTCATACTAGTTAGATTGTGAGTAAGTTGTATACCATGCTAAGTTATATGAATACTCATGTTCCATGGCACCCATGCTTAGATAAGTGTTTGTTCATGTTATGTTAGTAGATGATCATGATTCATGCTAAGTAAGTAGGTATCATGCTAACTATTGATCATGTTAAGTTAATAACACCCATATTGTGATATTCATGCTTAGAGTAGAGAAACTACCCATGGTTAGTTGTAGTGATTTTATGTTGTGTTCTATACCATGCTAGAGTAATACTTGCTTAGAATGTTGTAGGAGTAGTGTTAGAACTACCTACTATGCCTTGGAATGTAGCTTGTTTATACTAGTTGGGTTGTGGGGATTAGTCGGGATAAGTAGTAAGTTTTCATGATCAATTTGTAACCTACGATCGACTATAGCAGACTTCATGTCTAGGTCGTAAGTGATTTTCATGCTTGAGCTCGATGTAAGCATAAGCATTAATCACATTCATACATAGGAGTATCATGGTGGTTGAGTTATACGATTAGATTGTCGTAGGAAAATGCTTGTAATTGTATGCCATACTTAAGGCGCTACAGGTTGAAGTAAGAAGGATTGGGAAGACCACTAGGGATAGTTAGTCCGATAAAGGCCATTTTATCGCCTTCGGTTCTTCCTAGTACAATACCGATCATAGACTACTAGTAGATTCCTTTGTTGCTATCTAATAGTAGAAGATTAAGTTTGTTAGTAAGCACGTTTGGTTGCTTCTAGGATTGATTACCTGTATGGTTGTTTGCACACGGTTGTGCTCGTACGTGGCTCGACTGGCCCGTATGTAGCTGTGGGTCCTCATACGTAGCTTAGTCGGCTCGTATGTAGGTGGTTGTCTCGTACGCGGCCCGACCGGCCCGTGCGTAGCTGTCAGTCTCATACGCGGCTTATTTGGCCGGTATGTACGCGATTATCTCCTACGGGGTCCGCCTGGCTCGTAGGTAGTTATTGTTTCATACGTAGCTTAATTGGCTCGTATGTGGTTGTTACTCGTGTATAGCTTGTTGGCTAGTACACGGTTCGTTGTGCTCGCCTAGGGGGATGTTATCACCCTAAGGGCTATCGACCGTCAAGACATATGATTTCTACCCTAAGGAACTGTGGAGGAGTCACTCATTGTGTACCATCGAATCTTAACCAGGGTAGGTTAATCGAGGACCGGAATATAGACAGAATCCAAGTCTAGGGTAGCGGCATGCGTGTATACTCGCACGGCCAAAGTCTTGGATCGATGAGCCACGAATCGGATCCTGAGGGATTCTGGTAAATCTAGGTTGAGCGGCCTAGTAGAGGTGTCTTGCGAAGCCTAATTTAAGGCCTAGCATGTTGTGTTTATAATATTGTTACCCTAGGATTGTTCGAGTCAGGGACATCATTAGGGTAGAGACTTACAAGGATCATTTTAACCCTTTGCCGGGAGAGAAGGGTCAGTTGTAGGGGGCCCCTTACACTAACTCGTCCCTTGAGGCAGATCATAGGTAGTGTACTGGGTTGTACCTTCCCGTCAAAGGGATACGTACAGTGCCGTCTCACAAGTTGAGGACACGGGTTGCGTATCTCGCGCTGTTAATTACTGAAATACTGTGGCTGGGGTGCCACAAGATGCATGGTGCAGTCCTGCGCTTGCTAGACCCCAGAGAGTGCCACAGGGTAGGCTTCGCGCTGCCCTGCGCTTGCGAAACTCTATGGTTTGATTTTGGAACGATGCCCAATATACTGGGATCGAGTGAGGTCCGGCTTGCCGGGTAGTAGTGGAAAACGGAGACACTATAAGCAGACTGCATAAGGGGACTTGACCTCTTCTGCAACGTCACAGAGTCATGGAGTATTGTCAGGAACAGGTTGTGTACAATTAGAATGTGTCGAACGGGTTAAATCCCTATATATGGAGAAACGGCTTGAGATGGAGTCGCGTGTAGTATGGGCTGCATGTTGCTTTCGGAGACTTGCTGACATTAGAATAGGAAGTGTCCTAGTTCTATTTAAATATTGTATTAGAGTCTAGTCATAACACTCACGTACACTTAAACTACACCAACACCATTGCTATATTGTGTATATTGTTGGAAGATTCGCTGCTAAATGATCAGCCTTTAAGCGTCAGTCAATACTGACGTCCCCACTTCCATAGGTACTGGATCGCCGAAGTACGAAGGCGATATTCAGGAGGACTCAAGGCGAGGGAAGCAAGGAGTCAGTGTTATGTTTAGTTCCGCTGCAGTATATACATTGATTGTGCATTAGTTGAGAAGTACTCTGATGTAAGATGTTGAAGGTTGTAATACTTAGAAATGTAAAGGTAATATTGTAACTCTATTGTAAGGTATTTCAGTTGTACAATATTCAGACTTGTAACACTTTGTGTATTGAATGAAAAAGTTTTAAATTCTCCTGTTTTTCTATGTATTGTGACTAATTGAAGAAAAGGTCTTGGCTCGTGTCACGGTTTTCCAGTGTCGGAAATCGGGGCGCTACACATTGTTTCATTCACATACACATCTGTCTGATAATAATTATAAAATGATCGAGCCGGAGTTTGTGGGAAAGATAGTGGGAAAGCATAGAAATGTGTACTTAGAAGGGGGACCTGTGTTTCCCATATGATTATTTGTTATCTGTTATTCTGTACCCTATCTACATTACTTCCTATAGGAAGGTGTAGGGAAGAAGACAACTACTAGGTTCTATCTATCAGTCTGGATCTGTTATCTGATATCTGTCTGTCAGAACCTTGAGTACACGGCCCTATATGATCCCCTACAAAATCTACAAATGCAACTGTTTTCAGTTAGCAACCATGTGATAAATGGATGGCACATGAAGTGCTACCTAGTTAGTAATTAATACAACACTTATAAGAATCTGAATCTGACATTTGCATCTGTATCTGTATCTGTATCTGATATCTGAATCTGTTATCTGATTATCTGATTATCTGTCTGACACTATCACTTGACACCATTATTTGACACTATCTGTACATCTGTCTGCATGCTATTTGACTTTTGACACTTGACACATGTTAGTATACCATGTTAGTTGATTCTACTATACCATGCCATATCTGTTCTGCTATTATTTAGATTGGTTAGTTTTTCTTGTACTTGTATCCTGCATTACAAGTGGCTCGTAACATGCTTTGACGGGTACTTGTTTTCTTTTTCCTTCTCCTGCAATTTATTGATTGTAGATCAGGATGGTCGTTTGTCCGATTGTATTGGAGAAATGAAATATTAATGTTGGACTTCTTTTGCATTTATTATTATCTGTTGCTTATGAACAATGTATATGAGTATATGGATTTTATTTGTATTTAGGTAATGTGACCCAGGATATTAACTTGTTCAGATCTGTTTATTTGAGATTATTATATTATTGGATTTCAATTAAATTTTGTTGGCACTTTGTTTTGTTTTGAGATATATATATATATATCTGTGTGAGGATGATTCTTTTGGCTTCCGACTCTGATTATTCTGAGATTTGTTGTAAAGATTCTGAACAACTTATAGATGATGCAAATCATTCGCTGGGTTAAGTCGCGTATCCATATTCCGTACTCTATTTGGGAAGCAGGGCGTGACAAGGCTTTTAGTTGTATCAGAGCACCAGGTTTGGCTAATGTATTAGATGCCTAATATATTAGAAAAGCTTGGCTCGTACTGGGATTTGCACAACATTTCATCAACCACAGACAGATATATATATGAAAAATGAAATTTTTACCAACTAGGATCCGAATGCTGACTGTTTTAATTTTTGTGCAGACTATGGCTCGTAGGGATTCATCTCAGTCTCAGCCTGATCAGATTGAGGCTGTCACTACTATGCTGGAGCGGCTGATTAATCAGCAGCAGAACCACAGGATCTAGTGATGGCTGCTCTGGAAGCTTCTCGGGGTCAAGTTCCCGTTGTGCCTGTGCAGGGAGCTCCTCTGCCTCGTCCAAGTACAGTCACGAATTTCATGAGGCTCCATCCCTATCATTTTTTCAGCACTGAGATGCCTTTGGAGGCCGAACAGTGGTTGATCTTGACTGAGCACTTGCTGTCAGCGGCTCGTGTTGCCGAGGCTGATAGGGTGGATGTGGTTTCCATCCAGTTGGTGAATTTGGCTCATATCTGGTGGATGGCTGAGTCCGAGCGACTTGAGAGGCCTGTTGCTTGGGCTACCTTCACTCGGGGATTCTTGGAGAAATTATTCCCAGTAGTACGCGAGTTGAGATAGAGCAGCAGTTACTGGCCCTTAAACAAATTAAGCCATTATTCTATTTTGGAATTTGTTACATAATTGTTCAAACAATGTTGTAACATGAGACTTTCTTGCAACAGGGTTCTAGGTCTGTAGATGAGTACGCTAATGAGTTTACCAGACTTAGCCGCTTCGCTGCCGTTCTTGTGGCAACCGAAGAGGATAAGGCTCGTATATTCACGAATGGGCTTGAGCAGGATATCAAGAGGCATCTTGTCTCTCTCCGTTTGCGTACTTATGCTGAAGCTCTTGAGGCAGCTCGAGCTCAGGAGCAGGCTCATGGTAGTTCAACTTCTTCTCAGTGGACTGTTCCCGCTGCTGCTACTAGGCCTTCTGTTGGTCCTGTTCGAGGCCTATGCTTGCCCATCCTGTCAGGGCAGCTTCATATCCTTCTGGTGGTTTTCCGAGGGGTGGTTTTTGCGACTTTTTCCAGATCT
Source organism: Hemerocallis citrina (assembly GCA_017893485.1). Taxonomy (NCBI): domain Eukaryota; kingdom Viridiplantae; phylum Streptophyta; class Magnoliopsida; order Asparagales; family Asphodelaceae; genus Hemerocallis; species Hemerocallis citrina. Next base: position 206,781,082 of record CM030359.1, read on the forward strand.
CTGAGCATGATCGTAAGAACTGTTTCTATGCCTCTCGCCGATGCTTTAGGTGTGGTGCTACAGATCATTCTATGCGGGATTGCCCGTAGTAGCTTGTGGCTCTTCCAGCCAGGGGTCCTGTCCAGTTGGCAGCTCCAGCTTGTGAACCAGTTAGGCCACCGCTTCCTCCTCAATGACAGATTGTCGATCAGAAGGTCGTTGTTCTGAGGAGAGATCGGGCTTTCAACTTGACTGCTGTGGATGCGGATACAGCTGATGGAGTTGTGGCAGGTATATTTTGCTTTTGTTGTTTTGTTGCTTTGCTTTCCCTTTTGTTCCTTTCCTTGTTTTCTTTTGGTCTTGCTTTATTTCCTTCTGTTATCTTCTGTATTGTTGTTTTCCCTCACCCTTGATTGTCTGCTTTTCTTTCTCCTTGTCTTCTGTTACCTTAGGTGTCGTCCTTATTTGCTCTTTTCCCACCCATGTTCTCTTTGATTCTGAGGCAACCCATTCTTTTGTCTCCTCTCAATTTGTGGCTCGCCATCAGTCGGATTGCAGCAACATGTTAGAGGCTTGGAACATTTTGACAGGTGGTGGTGTTGTCATTTGTTCCCGTGAGTGCAGGCAATGTTCCGTTGTTATTGGGGATGCAGATTTCAAAGCCAAACTGACTATAATTGGGAATTCAGGATTCGAAGTCATTCTGGGTATAGATTGGTTCGGTGAAGCCCATGCCATCATTGATTTTCGTACCAAGAAAGTTGTTTTTAGAATTCCAGGTCGAGCATAATTTGAGTTTCATGCCGGGGAGTCTTCCCTTGGCCGAGCAAAGCTTGCAGTGGTACAGGTGGATTGTGCGATGGAATTGCACTCAGGCTGTGAGACTGTGCCTCTAGTAGTTCGGGATTTCTTGGATGTTTTTCAAGATGAGTTACCTGGCTTACCCCCTGATAGGGATGTGGAGTTCAGTATTGATGTTCAGCCTGATACTGTGCCGATATCGAAGAGTCCCTACAGGATGGCACCGGTTGAGCTAGCAGAACTTAAGGTGCAGATTCAGGAGTTGCTTGATTAGGGTTTCATCAGACCAAGTGTTTTGCCTTGGGGTGCTCCGTCCTTTTTATCAACAAGAAGGATGGCAGTCTTCATCTGTGCATTGATTATCGGGAACTAAACAGTGTTATTGTGAAGAACCGGTATCCTTTGCCCAGGATCGATGATTTGTTTGACCAGTTGTGTGAGGGTGCTGTTTTCTCGAAGTTGAATCTTCGTTCAGGATATCACCAAGTCAAGGTGATGGCTGCGGATATATAGAAGACTGCATTCAGGCCTAGATACGGGCACTATGAGTATCTTGTGATGCCGTTCAGGGTCACAAACGCGCCTGCTGTATTCATGAGTCTTATGAATCGGGTTTTCTCTTAGTTTTTGGATAGATTTGTGGTGGTATTCATTGATGATATTTTGGTTTATTCTCAGAATCGTGAAGATCATTCCGAGCATCTTAGAGTGGTTTGCAGACTTTGAGAGAGAATGAGCTCGATGGGAAACTCAGTAAGTGCAAGTTTTGGCTCGACAGGATTTCTTTCTTGGGGCACATCTTTTATAGAGATGGTGTTTCTGTAGATCCTTCTAAGATTGTTGCTGTGAAGGATTGGCCTATTCCTAAGTCGGTTTCCGAAGTGCTGAGTTTTCTTGGTCTCGCTGGCTATTATCGAAAATTCATCCAAGATTTTTCGAAGAATGCAGGGCCATTAACTAAACTGACAGGAAAGGATCAAAATTTTTGTTGGTATGATGAGTGCAATGAGGCTTTTGTTAAGTTGAAGAACAGATTGACATCAGCGCCTGTGTTGACTATTCCAAATGGTTCAAGCAGATTAGTAATTCACTGTAATGGTTCAGGTAAGGGTCTTGAAGCAGTTCTTATGTAGAAAGGGCAGAGTCGTTACGTATGCATCAAGGCAGTTGAGGCCGCATGAAAAGAATTATCCTACTCATGACTTGGAGTTAGCGGCAGTAGTTTATGCTTTGAAGCTGTGGAAACATTACTTACTTGGGAACCGAGTGGAGATCTTTACAGACCAAAAAGTCTGAAGTACGTTTTCACCTAGAAGGAATTTAACATGAGGCAAAGGCAATGGTTGGAGCTTATGGCCGATTATGACATCAGTTTGCAATACCATCCTGGTAAAGTAAACATGATGCCAGATGCTTTGAGGAGGAGACCGGCAGTTATGTTTCTTACTCAGTAGAGTGATCTCATTGAGCAGATGCGGAGGTTGGATTTGGAGATTTTGTTCCCGAGTTCTAGTCGGTGTTGTCTTGCGCTCCAGCTTCAGTCTTCTCTTATTGGTCAGATCAAAGAGGCTCAGGCTGGTGATGCGCAATTGCAGGGTTTTTGAGTTGAGGTTGAGTATGGGTCCAGAACGGACATGGTTATTCATGCCAATGGTTCGCTTCATTTTGGTTCCCGATTGTGTGTCCCTAAGGGTGAAGTTCGTCAGAGGTTGCTTGAGGAAGCTCATCAGTCTTCATATTCTATCCATCCTAGCGGTACTAAGATGTATCGAGATTTGAAGCTTCATTTTTGGTGATATGGTATGAAAAGGGCTAAAGCTCGGTTTGTTGCTCAGTGTTTAATCTGTCAGCAGGTTAAGGCAGAGCATCAGAGAACTGCTGGACTTCTTCAACCGCTTCCTATTCCGGATTGGAAGTAGGAACATATCACCATGGACTTTGTGACTGCTTTGCCAAGGAGTCCTAAGGGTCATAAAGCTGTTCGGGTGATTGTCGACAGTGTGACGAAGAGTGCTCACTACATTCCCTTTCGTTTCGGTCAGTCTACTGAGAGCCTTGCTGAGCAGTACATGCAAGAGATTGTCAGGCTTCATGGGGTTCCAGTCAGTATTGTAACCGACAGGGATACCAGATTCAGAACTCAGTTCTGGGATAGTCTTCAGGCTAGTTTGGGAGTAAGTTGAAGTACAGTACAACTTTTCATCCCAAACTGATGGATAGTCAGAGCGAGCTACTCAGATTCTTGAGGACATATTGCGATCCTATATGTTGCAGTTCGGTTGATGGGAGGACCGCTTGCATCTCGTAGAGTTCTCGTTCAATAACAGCTTTCAGGCCAATCTTAAAACTGCTCTGTTCGAGGCACTTTATGGGCGTAAGTACAGATCACCAGTGTGCTGGGATGACATTGGTGAGAGGAAGTTGTTGGGTCCGCAGTTGATCACCAGGATTGTAATATCCCAGACGGATATTACCGTATATAAATTATTATTTTATTATTATTTTGTTTTAATTCCAAAATTAGAATATTTTGGTGATTTTCACCCGGTTTGTCCATAGACATTATCGGTATCCAGATATCGGTCAGTATACATCCGTATTGTATCAAATTGATACCGTGATCTTTCGAACTAATAATAGAATTTATTTTATTATTATTTTCGAGATTAAATTATTTTTACACGGATTATGCGAAGATTTTCGGTATACATACATATATGCGTACATACGCGTAGTATGTCGATTAGTACATTGTACAAAGTATATGGTATGTATTTTATGGATAAAATTGTTCTCCTTGTCATGACAATCCTAATTAGATAGTTAGGATTGTAGGAGAATTAAACATAGGATTAAGAATGTACATGAGAGAATTAGGAGAAATTTTCTAGAAGCAATCTACCTCACATAACACCTCCCCCACATTCACCTCCACCTCACCCCTACCCTACCCTCCTACATGGCATGGCCGGCCCCCAAAAGAAGGAATGGTTTTTGTGCAATTGTGTGGGTGCACATTGCAAATATCCACCATTCTCTCCTCCTATAAATACCCCCTCCTTCTCCTCCTTCTCTCATTTTAGAAAACAAAAAGAAAGAAAGAAAAGAAAGGAAAAGAAAGAGAGAACCTAATGTTAACTTGAGAGTTTTGTTTTGTAGGTTGTTTAGAAGCTTTCTAAAAGCTAGGGGAAGGAGAAGTTTCTAGCTAGCAAGTTCTTCCAACAAAGAGAACTAGGTGGGGGTTTCTTCACACTTCTTTGTTTGATTGTTGTTTGTTTGTTTGTTTGTTTTGTTGTTTGACTTCTCCTTCTACCTTCATGTTTTGTTTTATTTTTGGGTTTGTTCTTGTGAATGGGTGTGTGTGAATGTTGTGATAAATAAAAGAAAGAAAGAAGGTAGTAGTAGTAACTACAAAAGAACATATAAAGATCACATCTTTATTATTGTAATTGTTGTTCTATGTATGATTGTGGACTAAAAAGACATATTGCATATAATCTTGAACATACAACCGATTGAGGGTTGTAGGACTTGTAGGAATTGGCATATGAACATTTTTACAACCATTGTGGGTTGTAGGACTTTGATTAAACTTGGACTAATAATAAATAAGCATATGTTGTTGTAATTTTCTTTATTGAATAAAAAGATCTTTTCTTTTTATTGATCACTAGTGTAGATTAAAAAGATCTTCTCTTCTTTATTAATCACTAGTTGTGGAATTAAAAAGATCTCTCTTTTTACTAAACACTAGTTGTAGATTAAAAAGATCTTATCTTTTTATTAATCACTAGTTGTAGAATTAAAAAGATCTTTCTTTTTTACTAAACACTAGTTGTAGATTAAAAAGATCTTTTCTTTTTATTAATCACTAGTTGAAGAAATATTAAAAAGATCCTTTCTTTTAATCACTAGTTGTAGAAATAATAAAAAGATATCTTTTCTTTCATATTTACTAGTTGTAGAGTAAAATGAAATAAAAAATGATCTTTCTTTATCACTAGTAATAATAAAGACTAGTAAGCAACTAAGTAGTAGCATGTTAAAATAAAGTAGTAATAGTATGTGATTAAATGAGGTAGTAGTAGCATGTATGTTGATCAATAAAGTAGTAGTATGTTGATTAAAGGAAGAAGTGGTAGTAAGTAGTATACATGTTTTATGTCCATAAAGTAGTAGTAGTAGTAAGTTGTATGTTGTGTTCTTGATAAGAATGAAGTAGTAGTAGTAGTAGATAATTGTGTGTTATGTTTTGATTAAAATAGTAGTAGTAGTAGTAGTAAAATGTTGTAGGATCACTTCTAAAAATATTTAGAAGCCATATTCATACTTCAAATGTTGTAGGATCACTTCTAAAAATGTTTAGAAGCAATACCCATGCTTAAAATGTTGTAGGATGCTTAATAAAAATATCCTATCATGCTATTTCATGTTAGAATGTTGTAGGACTTTTTCTAAAAATATCCTACCATGTTTTCATGCTTAATTAGTTGTAGGATGTCTTCTAAAAATATCCTACCATGTTTTCATGCTTAATTAGTTGTAGGATGTCTTCTAAAAATATCCTACCATGTTTTCATGCTTAATTAGTTGTAGGATGTCTTCTAAAAATATCCTACCATGTTTTCATGCTTAGTTAGTTGTAGGATTTCTTCTATAAATATCCTATCATGTTTAGAATATTGTAGGATTTCTTCTATAATTATCCTATCATGTTTAGAATGTTGTAGGATTATTTCTAAAAATATCCTATCATGCTTTTATACTTGAAATGTTGTAGGATGATTTCTAAAAATATCCTACCATGCTTTATGTTTAGAATGTTGTAGGATTATTTCTAAAAAATATCCTATCATGCTTTTATACTTGAAATATTGTAGGATTCAATCTAAGAGTTTCCTACCATGTTTAGATCTACTCATTTATGCTTAGAATGTTGTAGGACACAATCTAAGAGTTTCCTACCATGCTTAGATTATTCTATTTATGCTTAGAATGTTGTAGGATACAATCTAAGAGTTTCCTACCATGCTTAGATTATTCTATTTATGCTTAGAATGTTGTAGGATACAATATAAGAGTTTCCTACCATGCTTAGATTATTCTATTTATGCTTGGAATGTTGTAGGATGCAATCTAAGAGTTCCTACCATGTTTAGATTAATTGTGCCTAGAATGTTGTAGGATCTATGATAAGATTACTTACCATACTAGAAGTATATATGCATATATACTTAGGAATGTTGAATGTTCATACTAGTAGTTACCCATGTTTAGTAAAACATTCATGTTTAGTAGTTATTTATGCTTAATGAAGATTCATGCTTGGATGATAGTAGAAAAGTTGCATACCATGCTAAGTTTAATTGTAGGTATGTGATATACCATTTTAGCTTAATTGTAGGTAAGTAATATACCATGCTAGTTTAATTGTAGGTATGTGATATACCATGTTAGTTTAATTATAGATATGCCATGCTAGCTTAATTGTAAGTAAGTTGTATGTCATGCTAGTTTAGATTGTGAGTAAGTTGTATACCATGCTAGGTTATATGAATACTCATGTTTACATGGTACCCATGCTTAGATAAGTGGTTGCTCATGCTATGTTAGTAGATGATCATGATTCATGCTAAGTAAGTAGGTATCATGCTAATTATTGATCATGTTAAGTTAATGACATCCATACTATGATATTCATGTTTAGATTAAAGACACTACCCATAGTTAGTTGTAGTGATTTTATGTTATGTTCTATACCATGCTAAAGTTCAAATACTTGCTTAAAATATTGTAGGAGTAGTGTTAGAACTACCTACTATGCCTTAGAATGTTGCTTGTTCATACTAGTTGGGCTGTGGTGATTAGTCATGATAAGTAGTAAACTTTCATGATCAATTTGTAACCTACGCTTGACTATAGTAGACTTCATGTCTAGGTCGTAGTGATTTTCATGCTTAAGCTCGATGTAAGCATAAGCATTAATCACATTCATACATAGGAGTATCATGGTGGTTGTGTTCTATGATTAGATTGTCGTAGGAATATGCTTGCGATTGTATGCCATGCTTAAGGTGCTATAGGTTGAAGTAATAAGGAGTGGGAAGACCACTAGTAATAGTTTGTTGATAAAGGCCGTTTTGTCGCCTTCGGTTCTTCCTTAGTAGAACACCGATCATAGACTACTAGTAGATTCTTCTGTTGCTTCTAATAATAGAAGATTAAGTTTGCTAGTAAGCACGTTTGGTTGCTTTTAAGATTGATTACCTGTATGGTTGTTTGCACATGGTTGTGCTCGTACGTGGCTCGACTAGCCCGTATGTAGCTGTGGGTCTCATACGTAGCTTAGTTGGCTCGTATGTAGGTTGTTGTCTCGTACGTGGCCCGACCGGCCCGTGCGTAGCTATTGGTCTCATACGTGGCTTATTTGGCTGGTATGTACGTGGTTACCTCCTACGAGGCCCGCCTGGCTCGTAGGTAGTTATTGTTTCATACGTAGCTTATTGGCTCGTATGTGGTTGTTACTCGTGTATAGTTTGTTAGCTAGTACATCGTTCGTTGTGCTCGTCTAGGGTAATGTTACCACCCTAAGGGCTATCGACCATCAAGACATATGTTTTCTCACCCTAAGGAACTGTGGAGGAGTCACTCCTTGTGTACCGTCGAAACTTAACCAGGGTAGGTTGATCGAGGACCGGAGTATAGATAAAATCCAAGTCTAAGGTAGCGGCATGCGTGTATATTCGCACGGCCAAAGTCTTGGATCGATGAGCCACGAACCGGATCCTGAGGGATTCTGGTAAGTCTAGGTTGAGCAGCCTAGTAGAGTTGTCTTGCGAAGCCTAATTTAAGGCCCAGCATGTTGTGTTTATAATATCGTCATCCCTAGTATTGTTCGAGTCAGGGATATCACTAGGATAGTGACTTACAAGGATCAGTTTACTTAAACCCTTTTGCCGGGAGAGAGGAGTCAGTTGTAGGGGGACCCTTACACTAACTCGTCCCTTGAGGCAGATCATAGGTGGTGTATTGGGCCGTCAAAGGGATACGCACGGTGCCGTCTCACAAGTTGAGGACACGGGTTGCGTATCTCGCGCTGTTAATTTCTAAGGTGCCGTGGCTGGGGGTGCCACAGGATGCATTGTGCAGTCCTGCGCTTGCGATACCCCAGAGGGTGCCACAGGGTAGGCTTCGTGCTACCCTGCGCTTGCGAAACCCTATAGTTTGATTTGGAATGACGCCCGATACGTTGGGTTCGTCTATTTGGAGAGAGGTCCAGTTGGCTGGGTCGCAGTGGCGAACATAGACACCACTGGCGAAATGCAATAGTGGGACTTGACCACGTCTGCAACCTCATTAGCCACGTGTAGGTATCGGGAACAGGTTGAGTACAATTAGAAGTTCATAACGCGGGTTCTAATCCCTATATATGGAGAAACGGCTTGAGATGGAGTCGCATGTAGTATGGGCTGCATGTTGCTTTCGGAGACTTGCTGACATTAGAATAGGAGGCGTCCTAGTTCTATTTGAATATCGCACTAGAGTCTAGTCATAGCACTCACAAACACTTAAACTACACAAACACCATTGCTATATTGTGTATATTGTTTGGAAGATTCGCTGCTATATGATCAGCCTTTAAGCATCAGTGAATACTGACGTCCCCACTTCCATAGGTACTGGATCGCCGAAGTACAAAGGCGAAATTCAGGAAGACTCAAGGCAAGGAAAGCAAGGAGTTAGTGTTATGTTTAGTTCCGCTGCAGTATATGTATTGATTATGTATTAGTTGAGAAGTACTCTGTTGTAAGATGTTGAAGGTTGTAATACTTAGAAATGTAAAGGTAATATTGTAACTCTATTGTAAGGTATTACAGTTGTACAATATTCAGTCTTGTAACACTTTGTGTATTGGATAAAAAGTTTTAAATTCTCCTTTTTTTTTGTGTATTGTGACTAATTGAAGAAAATGTCTTGGCTCGTGTCACGGTTTTCAGTGTCGAAAATCGGGGCGCTACAAGGATAGTAGATGCTGTGACTCAGATCAGAAAGCATCTTCATGCAGGTCAGGATAGGCAGAGGCGGTGGGCTAATGTCCATCGGAGGGCTTTGGAGTTTGTTGTTGGTGACCGTGTTCTCCTGAAGATATCGCCATGGCGCAGTGTCATTCAGTAGCCCTAGGTTTATTGGACCGTTTGAGATTTTGGAGCGAGTAGGCAAGGTGGCCTATCGTGTCGCTTTGCCGCAAGCGTTATCAGGAGTTCATGATGTTTTCCATGTCTCACAACTTAGGAGATATATCCGCAATGAGAGTCACGTGATCGGCTACTCTGAGTTGACCATGCGACCGGATTTAACTTGTGAGATTCCACCAGTTGCTATTGTGGATCGGCGGAAGAAAGTGCTTAAGAACAAGGTCATCAAGCTGGTTCGTGTTGCTTGAAATCCTCACTCGCCTAGTGAGTCAACTTGGGAGCTGGAGGAGGAGATTCAGCCGAAGTTTCCTCATTTGTTTGATTAGTGGTTGTTTTGTTTTGTTTTAGTCTGTTTTGTTTTTCTTTCGGGGTTACCATATGTATCTTCTTTTTGAATTTTGAGGACGAAATTATTTTTGTTAGGTGGGTAGTATTGTAACCCCTATTTTTCGTTTTTCGTTTTCTTGGCGTATTTTTCTTCTTTGTTGAGTATTTATACTCTTCTTGTATTTTTCAACCGTATATTAGAGTTGTTTTCAATATATATTCTTTTTATTTCATTTTTTGATCACTTTGAGCCTGATTGTTTGTATTTTGCTTCGTTCTTTATCAATTGCGATTTTCTTCTATTTGGATTCTTGCTTTATTTCTTTTTGCTCATGTGGTGGGTGCTCGTGGTTCTTTGTTTTGCCGAATCCTATTGATAATCCTATTGCCTATTGATCCCTAATCAACAACCAAATCATAATGGCTTATAAACCCTATTGCAAAATCCTATTCCAAACTCCATACAACTCCTATTTTACTAATCCTATTCATACTCCTAATTAAAACCAATACCCAATACCCACAACCCTATATTTCTAACCCTAAAATCCAAAACCATATATAAAATAAACCCTCACCTCTGCCCTACAAAAAACCCTAACCCCCCATCTCTCCCTCTCACTCTGTTTGCGCCGTCAACCAGGATCAACACCCCAAACCCATCTCGACTGCACCTACCCTCTTCTGACCTGCACCCCTTCTGCCCTACCTCATCCCGATTGCCAGCCCAACCCGCACACCCCCTAGCCGACCACCATCTCCCGAGCATCCCCATCGTCCATCTCTCCCATTCCTCCCCATCCTCCGACGTCGTCAGCAGGAGCAGTAGCAGCGTCAGCACTTGGCAGCACCGCTGTCCCCCCTCTCGACCGCTCTCTCTCTCTTGTTTTGCTTGTGCATGGAGTTGCACTTGGATCGCTTGGTTCGTGGTTTTTGTTCGTGGGTTTTGTTCGTTGCCAGGATCCATTACCATTATTCTTGGCATTCGTTTCGTCTTCTGTTAAGGCAAGTAACTTGTACTCAATTTCTTTGTATGATACAAGTCATAAATTCCGCTTATAGTGTAGTTGGGTTCTAGAGACAACTCGTGTGTGATGTATTTTTGATGAGTACTGTCTCTATAGTGCTATTTGACCATAGTAGCCTCACGACACAAGTTTGACATGAAACAATTTAGGTTTTGACTGATGTGATCATATTTATGAGATAATTATGAGGATTTGTGTGTTTGTTTGGATCCATGTGATATACGTGTTGTGGACATGCTATATACCCTATTTCATGTTATTTGTACACTTAGTAGACTCTATAACATGTTTGGTTGTGTTTAGAACGATTTTCGTATGTTGGATGTTGATTTGTTGTTAAGAGAAAAATATGTACTTTGTCAACAATCAGTTTTGATTGGTATTTTAGACCATATTAAGGTCAGTATTTGAAAATATTTTGTGAACATGATTTGTAGAGAAATCTGTCTATTTTTTGGATTCAAATCAGTTTTGAACGTATTTTCTAGGTTCAAATCAGTTTTGAGTTATGTTTTTCTGAAACACTATATGACTGATATGTATTCGTTTGATTCAGTTGGAAGTCTATTTTCCAGATTCTCTGACGGATCTAGGTTTTCATATTTGTTGAAACGGAACTCGCTGTTTTAGTACTGTACTGTCCTGCTATCCTGAATTAGGAAGTACCCTATTTTGCTCTGTTATGTGACTATCTTACCATTTGTGCATGCTTATCTTTTATTCTGAACTTGTGGCTCATTATATCATGCTAGAATTACTTTGTTTCATGCACATACACATCTGTCTGATAATAATTATAAAATGATCAAGCCAGGGTTTATGGGAAAGATCTAGTAGTGGGAAAGCATAGAAATGTGTACTTAGAAGGGAGCCCGAGTTTTCCGTATGATTATATGTTATTGGTTATTCTGTACCCTGTCTACATTACTTCCTATAGGAATGTGTAGGGAAGAACAGAACCACTAGGTTCTATCTGTCTGTCTGGATCTGTTATCTGATATCTATCTGTCTGAACATTGAGTACATGACCCTGTATGATCCCCTACGTAATCTACCAAAGCAACTATTTTGAAAATAGCAACCATGTGATAAAAGGATGGCACATGATGTTCTACCTAGTTAGTAATTAATACAAGACTTATAAGAATCTGAATCTGAATCTGAATCTGAATCTAACGTCTGTATCTGTATCTGTATCTGTATCTAATAACTGAATCTATTATCTGATTATCTGATTATCTGTTATCTGTCAACACTATCACTTGACACCATTATTTGACACTATCTGTATATCTGTCTACAATGTATTTGACTTTTGACACTTGACACATATTAGTATACCATGCTAGTTGATTCTACTATACCATGCTATATCTGTTCTGCTATTATTTAGATTTGTTAGTTTTCCTTGTACTTGTATCCTGCATTACAAGCGGCCCGTAACTTGCATTGACGGGTACTTGTTTTCTTTTTCCTTCTCCTGCAATTTACTGATTGCAGATTAGGATGGTCGTTTGCCCAATGGTATTGGAGAAATGAAATATTAGTGTTGGATTTCTTTTGCTATTATTATTATATGTTGCTTTTGAACAATGTATTTTAGTATATAGATTTTATTTGTATTTAGGCAATGTGACCCAGGATATTAACTTGTTCAGATCTATTTATTTGAGATTTTTATATTATTGGATTTCAATTAAATTCTGTTGGCACTTTGTTTTGTTTTGAGATATATATGTTTGTGTGAGGATGATTCTTTTGGCTTCAGACTCTGATTATTCGGAGATTTGTTGTAAAGATTCTGAACAGCTTATGGATGATGCAAATCATTCACTGGGTTGAGTCGCGTATCCGTATTCCGCACTCTTTTTGGGAAGCGAGGCATGACATATTAGTTCTAACCCCGAAATAATGGAGATCAATCCCACTCTGTGGATCATTCTGTGGTCCATTTCATCCATCGTCCCAGAATACTGGGGATTGTCTCATTCCGTGAGTCATCCTGGAACCCTGATCGCACAAATGTCCCATGAGCGTGCTCTCGTCCCGGAAGACTAGAGATCAATCCCACTTCATGGATCATGGATCACTCTGCGGATAATCCTGGAGTCCATGACTCATGTTTTCTCTTGTTTCATCATATCCCCAACTAATGCCTATCCTTAAGTTTAAATTATATCTATTAAGACCTAGAGCTAGCTTACCCACCGGACTTAAACCAAAACATTAAGAATGTAGCCCACACTGGCTACTTCTCAAAGAGAAAGTTAACCCACACTGGCTACTTCTCATATTTTCATATATCATGACCCGCCAGCACTCTGGGTGTCGCTCGGTCTCTAGAATCTAGCCATCTCAACATAGAGATCACTAGGTTACACCTAACCTCTTCATAAAAATTTCCTTATTCATTAAACACTTTGAATCAATCACCAGATATGTGTTTAATCCTTTATCTAAGGGGGGCAATTAACCCAAAAATATTTGTACAAATTACCATCAAATATTTCCTTTTGGAAATCAATTTATATTTCCAATATACTGAAAAACAGTAAATACTACCGAATTCGAGCTCACCAAGACTCAAACCTACAATCTCAAAGATTCTAAGCCACAGACACTAACCAATACTCCAAGCCTATTTCTCTATCAACTTCTTTTCAAGGCAACAACATATATATATAATCCACTATTTGAATACTCAACTTGAGACAGCAACCCAATGGTATTGTAAAAATCATATAAATTCCAATACTACTCAAACAATAGATTTCTTAGTGTCATACAAAACTTGACTGTGTCTACTACAACATTGTAACTAAGATCATCTAAATTCATCTTCAATTACTTTGTCTAAATTCTTTTGAAAATCTGAAAACTGCAGCTCATGCTACTTGTAAAAATTACAGAAAATTCTATACTTCATGAAACTTTGTGTTCTTTAGATCAAATTAAAGGTATACAAGTATACTATAACTTTTTAGTTAAAAGTTTTCCCAAAATATTGTGTCTATAACCCCGAATTCTTCGAAATCTATATTAGGGTCAAAATGTTATACAGACTACCACTGTTCAAACTTGTAAAATTCATTATAAATTTAGTTCTTCATGGAAAATTGTTTTTTTTTCAGACTCTAAAGAAAGTTTAACGAGTCTTCTTCAACTTCTTAGTTTTGACTTTTCTCAAAATACTTCATTTAAGATGCTGGAATGATCAAAATCTGAAATGTGTATAAATTTCCAGCAACTAGCCAAATGCCAACCGGTCCTAAGTTTGGATTTTATTAAAATAGTAAACGATATCCAAATATTATGAAATTTTAAGCGGATGTTCTTGACATATACGAGATTCTCCTATAAAAAGTTTAGCTCTAGATTCTATCTAGTTTAATAATTATGATATTTTGAAGTAGAACTAAGACATAAAATAGAAACTTATGAAAATGCCCCCAAATCAACCATATCATAATTTCACACATTAAATCAACCATAAATAATGTAAACGTGAATGTCCAATCTATATAAGTTATCATGCATCTAACAATTCAAACATATCAATCATTCTACCAATAAAATTGTATCAAAAACTTGAAGAAATACCCACCTCAAATGTAGAATTCCTAGTAGTAGAACTCCTAGAAAATAATGCTCCAAAGCTCCAAGCTCCTTAAAAAATGGCCGGCCTCTTCCTAGCACAACCCGCAAGCTCTTCTCCCTCTTTCTCTCTTTTGGTTTTGTTTTGAGTTGTGTGTTGTTCATGACAAAGGTATAGACTATTTATAGGACAATTGTGTGGTCAAAATAGCTTCCCACTACCTTACACCACTCTCCCTCATTCTCAATCATGGTAAGAAATACGTGCACGTGTAATCAATGTGTGTGCACACGTTTCATAAAAATTTTATTATTAATTTTTATTAGGTTAGATGTGTGTGTTACACATGGCAAGTATACCAAACTAACTATATTATAAATGTACACTTTAGTGCACACAAAATTAATCATGAGCTTTAAATTAATTTTATTAGGCTACAAAATAGATTTAGGCCTAACGGATTTTAATTAAAAATAAATCACACAATTGTGACTAGAAAATTTGGAAAAAAAATGTCCATGACTCAAGAAAATTTAAAGAATCAATATGTGCACAAAATTTTACGTGAAATGCACGTGCAAAATAAAATAGTATTAAAATAAGAAAACATGTGCATAAGAAAGACACGTGCATCGCACGTGTCAATAAGTGTTCAAATACAAAAATATGTTTGAGAGACCGAAATATAACATACAAAAAATATTTATTTTGATTATGTTAGGGATATTTCACGTAATGGAAAAATATGCGTTATCGACACGTGTGTTGAAAACACGTGCAATACACGTAAAAACACAAAAGATTAGGTTTTATATTTGTGTTGACTCAAAATAGGGTAAAAACGAATTTTTAGAAAACGGAAAATGTATAAATAATTCAAATGTAGAAATACGTAGGACTTTTTATTGTAAAATACGATACGGATATTACTCATAACAATACAAAATACATGTGCGTAACACCCGTAGCCAAAATTGTCATAACTCAATTTTGCGGGGTGTTACACTAATGTTCCTCAAAAACCCAAATTTTGGGTATATAGCCAACGACTGCAGCACTCAATTTTCTATTTTTTTGGAAAATTTGGCAAATAAGCCAACAACTACATATGCTCTTAGAGTTCATTTGCCTACTCCTCCACTCTTAGTATCATGTTTTACCCTCAAATCAAGATCAAGAACTTAGGAGAGAAAAAACAGAAAATTAAAAATTAAAAAATTATAACATGCACCTCTTAGATTGATTGTCTAGAAGAAGGATGAAGCATGACCCCACAAATGATCCAATTAGATGAAAAAAAATATTTTCCTACAAGTTCATATTTTCAATCTGCTGTCCAAAATATTTCTTTGCAGATTGGTTGTTGATGTTGTTTGTTTTTGGAGTGTGGGGGCAGTAGGTGTGAGTTCTTATAATTTGTGAAATAGAAATTGTAGTACTGGCATCGGTCTGACCCTAGGGAGTAGGATTGTCTCGGGGGTAGCAGCCGAGAGATAGAGGCCGGGTGCTCGGCTCAGATCCAGTAGCTCGACTTGGATGTAGTTGCTCGGCTCGGATCTTTGATGCTCGACTCGGTCTTGTGTACCTGCACACTGCCTAGAAACACCAGGAGAAGTCCCGACGACAGGCCCTCCGACGATCTAGTCAGTCTCTTTGGGGAAAGATTGATTACCTTCTAAAGTGAGGAGGGGGCCTGGTATTTATAGGCATAGGCAAACAGGGTCTAGAACCCTAACGGGCTAGGTCGGACTCGTTAGCCTGTGGGCCTGAGCTGGTTACGGCCCGTTGGACTCCAGTTGACTTGATGATCACAAGGGGGAGGATATAGAGGAGATCAGAGGGCTCTGATTTGTGCTACTCTTTTATCCCACATCACAAGCCCCCTACTCCTACAGGGCTGTGCAAGGTCAGTTATGGAGGGGTAGTCTGGTTCCATGGAGAAGTGTGGAAAAAGAGTTTCTTTGGCGTAGCTTGGTTAGGGTCGGCACCGAGCTGAAGCGAGTTCGGGTGGCCGAGCACGATGGTCTACTGTCGAGTGTCGTTGACCAGGTCCTGATGATTCCCACCGTTACCAAGGCAGAATGGGGGCAGTTTAGAGTGTCATAGGTGGGAGAGGTCACCGAGCTTGGGCCGCTGTGGTTGCGACGAGGTTACCCCTGTGCTTGAGATGGCTGTCGAATGTTTGAGCTTAGGGGTTCGGCTGGTGCAGGCGAGCACAAAAAACTTGGCTTATGAAAGCTACCCGTGTGCTCGAGATCTAGGTCGAGCGTCGAGGCCTAGGGGGTCGGTAGGCAAAGGTAAGCCCAAGAGACTTGGCTTCTGAAAGCTTTCCCTGTGCTCGAGATCTAGGTCGAGCGTTGAGGCTTAGGGGGTCGGCAGGCAAAGGTGAGCCCAAGAGACTTGGCTTGTGAAAGCTACCCTTGTGCTCGAGCTCTAGGTCGAGCGACGAGGCTTAGGGGGTCGGCGAGCAGAGGTGAGCCCAACAAACTTGGTTTGTGAAAGCTACCCCTTTACTCGAGATAGCTATCGAGCATCAAGGCTTAGGGGGTCGACGAGCGAAGGCGAGCCTAAGAGACTTGGCTTCTGAAAGCTCCACCTATGCTCGAGATAGCTGTCGAGCGTCGAGGCTTAGGGGGTCGGCGAGCGAAGGCGAGCCTAAAAGACTTGGCTTGTGAAAGCTACTCCTGTGCTCGAGATATAGGTCGAGCATCGAGGCTTAGGGTGTCGGCGAGCGGAGGCGAGCCCAAGAGACCTGTCTTGTGAAAGCTACTCCTGTGCTCGAGATCTAGGTTGAGCATCGAGGCTTAGGGGGTCGATGAGCAGAGGCGAGCCGAAAAGACTTGGCTTGTGACAGCTACTCCTGTGCTCGAGATCTAGGTCGACCGTCTAGGCTTAGGGGGTCGACAGGCGATGGCAAGCCTAAGAGACTTGGCTTGTCTAAGCTATCCCTATGCTCGAGATCTAGGTCAAGCATTTAGGCTTAGGGGGTCAGTAGGTGAAGGCAAGCCCAAGAGACCTGGCTTGTGAAAGCTACCCCTGTGGTCGAGATCTAGGTCGAGCGTCGAGGCTTAGGGGGTTAGTAGGCAAAGGCGAACCCAAGAGACTTGACTGGTGAAAGCTATCCCTGTGCTCGAGCTCTAGGTCGAGCATCGAGGCTTAGGGGGTTGGCGAGCGGAGGTGAGCCCAAGAGACTTAGCTTTTGAAAGCTACCCTTATGCTTGAGATAGTTGTCGAGCGTCAAGGCTTAGGGGGTCGGCGAGCGGAGGTGAGCCCAAGAGACTTGGCTTGTGAAAGTTACCCATGTGCTCGAGATAGCTGTCGAGCATTGAGGCTTAGGGGTTCAGGCAAGGGGAGGCGAGCCCAAGAGACATGGCTTGTGAAAGCTACCCCTATGCTCGAGATAGCTTTTGAGCATCGAGGCATAGGGGGTCGGCGAGCAGAGGTGAGCCCAAGAGACTTGGCTTGTGAAAGCTACCCCTGTGCTCAAGATAGCTGTCGAGCATCGAGGCTTCGGGGGTTGGCAAGTGGAGGCGAGCCCAAGAGACTTGGATTGTGAAAGCTACCCCTGTGCACGAGTTAGCTGTCGAGCGTCAAGGCTTAGGGGGTCGGCGAGCTGAGGCTAGCCCAAGAGACTTGGCTTGTGAATGCAACCCCTGTGCTCGAGGTATCTGTCGAGCATCGAGGCTCAGGAGGTCGGCAAATAGCCAACGACTGCAGCACTCAATTTTCTATTTTTTGGAAAATTTTGCAAATAAGCCATCGACTACAGATGCTCTTTGAGTTAATTTGCCTACTCCTCTGCTCTTTGTATCATGTTTTACCCTCAAATCAAGATCAAGAACTTAGGAGAGAAAAAAAACAGAAAATTAAAAAATTAAAAAATTATAACATGCACCTCTTAGATTGATTGTCTAAAAGAAGGATGGAGCTTGATCCTACAAATGATCCAATTAGATGAAAACAACATATTTTCCTACAAGTTCATAATTTCAATCCGTTGTCCAAAAGATTTCTTTGCACTCTGGTTGCTGATGTTGTTTGTTTTTGGAGTGTGGGGGCAGCAGGTGTGAGTAGTTGTAATTTGTGAAATTGAAACTTTAGTACTGGCATCGGTCCGGCCCTAGGGAGTAAGAATGGTTCGGGGGTAGCAGCCAAGAGGTAGAGGCCGGGTGCTCAACTCGGATCCAGTAGCTTGGCTCAGATGTAGTTTCTCGACTCGGATCTTTGATGCTCACCTCGGACTTGTGTACCTGCACACTGCCTAGAAACACCATGAGAAGTCCCGGCGATAGGCCCTCTGACGATCTAGTTAGTCACTGAGAAAGAGACTGGGCAGCTGGGGTTCAGGTGGGGAAAGATTGATTACCTTCTAAAGTGAGGAGGGGGCCTGGTATTTATAGGCATAGGCAAATAGGTTTGGAACCTTAACAGGGCTGGGTCGAACCCGTTAGCCTATGGGCCTGAGTTGGTTATGGCCCGTTCTACTCCAATTGACTTGATGATCACATGGGGGACGATCCAGAGGAGATTAGAGGGCTCTAATTTGTGCTACTCTTTTATCCCACATCATAAGCCCCCCACTCTTACAGGGCTGTGCAAGGTCAGTTGTGGAGGAGTAGTCTGGTTCCATCGAGAAGAGTGGAAAAAGTTTTTCTTTGGCATAGCTTGGTTAGGGTCGCTGTCGAGCTGGAGCGAGTTCGAGGTGGCCGAGCACGAGGGTCTACTGTCGAGTGTCGTCAACCAGGTCCTGATGATTCCCACCGTTACCAAGGCGGAATGGGGGCGGTTCGGAGTGTCAAAGGTAGGAGAGGTTGCCGAGTGTAGGATGTCATGGTTGTGAGGAGGTTACCCGTGTGCTTGAGATGGCTGTCGAACATTTGATGTTAGGGGGTCGGCAGGCGAAGGCAAGCCCAAGAGACTTGGCTTGTGAAAGCTACCCGTGTGCTCGAGATCTAGGTCGAGCATCGAGGCTTAGGGGGTCGGTAGGCGAAGGTGAGCCCAAGAGACATAGCCTGTGAAAGCTACCAATGTGCTCGAGATCTAGGTCAAGCACCGAGGCTTAGGGGGTTGGCTGGTTAAAGCTACCCCGAGGCTCAAGCTCTAGGTCGAGCAATGAGGCTTAGGGGGTTGGCGAGTGGAGGTGAGCCCAAGAGACTTGGTTTGTGAAAGCTACTCCTGTGCTCGAGATATTTGTTGAGCATCGAGGCTTAAGGGGTCGGCAAGCGGAGGCGATCCCAAGAGACTTGGCTTGTAAAAGCTATCCCTATGCTCGAGATAGCTATCGAGCATCGAGGGTTAAGGGGTCGGCGAGCAGAGGCGAGCCCAAGAGACCAGGCTTGTGAAAGCTACCCCTGTGCTCAAGATAGTTATCGAGCTTCGAGGCTTAGGGGGTCGGTGAGCGGAGGCTAGCCCAAGAGATTTGGCTTGTGGAGGCTACCTCTATGCTCGAGGTATCTGTGAAGCATCGAGGCTTAGGGGGTCGGCGAGCGGAGGCGAGCCCAAGAGACTTGGCTTGTGAAAGCTACCCCTGTGCTCAAGATAGCTGTCGAGCATCGAGGCTTAGGGGGTCGGCGACCAGAGGCTAGCGCAAGGGACTTGGCTTGTGAAAGCTACCCCTATGCTCGAGATAGCTGTCGAGCGTTGAGGCTTAGGGGGTTGGCAAGCAGAGGCAAGCCCAAGAGACTTAGCTTGTGAAAGCTACTCCGATGCTCGAGATAGCTGTCGAGCGTCGAGGCTTAAGGGGTAGGCCAGCGGAGGCGAGCCCAAGAGACTTAGCTTGAGAAAGCTACCCCTGTGCTCAAGGTATCTTTCAAGCATCGAGGCTTAGAGGGTCGGCGAGCATCGGCGAGCCTAAGAGACTTGGCTTTTGAAAGCTACCCCTAGGCTCGAGATAGTTGTCGAGCATCGAGGCTTAGGGGGTCGGCAAGCGGAGGTGAGCCCAAGAGACTTGGCTTGTGAAATCTACCCCTGTGCTCGAGTAGCTGTTGAGCGTCGAGGCTTAGCGGGTCGGCGAGCGAAGGCGAGCCCAAGAGACTTGGTTTGTGAAAGCAACCCCTGGGCTCGAGGTAACTGTTAAGCGTCGATGCTTAGGGGGTCTGCGAGCGGAGGCGAGCCCAAGAGACTTGGCTTGTGAAAGCTACTCCTGTGCTCAAGATAGCTATCGAGCGTCGAGGCTTAGGGGGTCAGCGAGCGGAGGCGAGCCCAAGAGACTTGGCTTGTGAAAGCTACCCCTGTGCTCGAGGTAGCTGTCGAGTGTCGAGGCTTAGGCAGTTGGCAAGCGGAGACGAGCCCAATAGACTTGGGTTTTGAAATCTACCCCTGTTCTCGTGATAGGTATCGAGCGTCGAGGCTTCGGGAGTCGGCGAGCGGAGGCGAGTGAATTGGCTTGTAAAAGCTACCGCTGTGCTCGAGATCTAGGTCATGCATCGAGGCTTAGGCGGTCGGTAGGTGAAGGCATGCCCAAGACACTTGGCTGCTAAAAGCTATCCATGTGCTCGAGCTCTAAGTCGAGCGTCGAGGCTTATGCGGTCGGTGAGCGGAGGTGAGCCCAAGAGACTTGGCTTGAGAAAGCTACCCCTATGCTTGAGATAGCTGTCGAGCGTCAAGGCTTAGGGGGTCGGCGAGCGGAAGCGAGCCCAAGAGACTTGAATAGTGAAAGCTACCCCTGTGCTCAAGATAGCTATCGAGCGTCGAGGCTTAGGGGGTCGGCGAGCAGAGGCGAGCCCAAGAGACTTGGCTTGTGAAAGCTACCCCTCTGCTTGAGATAGCTGTCGAGCGTCAAGGCTTAGGGGGTCAGCGAGCTTAGGTGAGCCCAAAAGACTTGGCTTGTGAAAGCTACCACTGTGCTCGAGATAGCTGTCGAGCGTCGAGGCTTAGGGGGTGCCCAAGATACTTGGCTGGTGAAAGCTACCCCTATGCTCGAGATAGATGTCGAGCATCATAGCTTAGTGGGTTGGCAAGCAGAGGTAAGCCCAAGAGACTTGGCTTGTTAAAGCTACCCCTGTGCTCGAGATAGCGGTCGAGCGTCGAGGCTTAGGGGGTCAGCGAGCAGAGGCGAGCCCAAGAGATTTGGCTTGTGAAAGCTATCCCTGTGCTCGATGTATCTGTCGAGCGTGGAGGCTTCGAGGGTCGGCCGGCGAAGGCGAGCTCAAGAGACTTGGCTAGTGAAAGCTACCACTGTGCGCGAGCTCTAGGTCGAGCGTCGAGGCTTAAAGGGTCGGCAAGCGAGAGCGAGCCCAAGAGACTTGGCTTGTGATAGCTACCTTTGTGCTCGAGATAGCTATCGATCGTCGAGGCTTAGGAAGTCGCCGAGCGGAGGCGAGTCCAAGAGACTTGGTTTATGAAAGTGAGCCCTGTGCTCGAGATAGCTGTCATGCATCGAGGCTTAGGCAGTCGGCGATGGGAGGCGAGCCCAAAAAAATGGGCTTGTGAAAGCTACCCCTGTGCTCGAGATAGCTGTCGAGAATTGAGGCTTAGGGTTTCGGCATGCGGAGGCGAGCCCAAGAGACTTTGCTTCTGAAAGCTATCCCTGTGCTCGAGATATCAATCGAGGGTCGAGGCTTAGAGGGTCGGCAAGCAGAGGCGAGCCTAACAGACTTGGCTCATGAAAGCTAACCATGTGCTCGAGATCTAGGTCGAGCATCGATGCTTAGCGGATCGGCAGGCAAAAGCGATCCCAAGAGACTTGGCTTGTGAAAGCTACTCCCTGTGCTCGAGATCTAGGTCAGGCATCGAGGCTTATGGGGTTCGCAGGTGAAGGCGAGCCCAAGAGACTTGGCTTGTGAAAGCTACTCCTGTGCTCGAGATCTATGTCGAGCGTCGAGGCTTAGCGGGTCGGCCGGAGAAGGCGAGCCCAAGAGACTTGGCTGGTGAAAGCTACCCCTGTGTTTGAGCTCTAGTTTGAGCATCCAGGGTTAGGGGGTCGGCGAGCGGAGGCGAGCCCAAGAGACTTGGCTTGTGAAAACTATCCTTATGCTCAAGGTAGCAATCGAGCGTTGAGGCTTAGGGCGTCGGCGAGCGGAGGCTAGCATAAGAGATCTGGCTTGTGAAATCTACCCCTATGCTCGAGATAGCTGTCGAGCGTCGATGCTTATAGGATCGGCAAGCGGAGGCAAGCCCAAGAGACTCGACTTGTGGAAGCTACCCCGGTGCTCGAGATAGCTGTCGAGCATCGAGGCTTAAGGGGTAGGCGAGCCCAAGAGAGATGGCTTGTGAAAGCTACCCCTGTGCTCAAGATAGCTATCGAGCGTCGAGGCTTAGGGGGTCGGCGAGTGGTGGCTAACCAGAGAGATTTGGCTTGTGAAAGCTACCCCTATGCTCGAGGTAGCTGTCTAGCATCGAGGCCTAGGAGGTCGGCAAGCAGAGGCGAGCACAAGAGACTTGGCTTGTGAAAGCTACCCCAGTGCTCAAGATAGCTGTCAAGCGTCGAGGCTTAGGGTGTCGGCGAGCGGTGGCTAGCCCAAGAGACTTGGCTTGTGAAAGCAACCCATATGCTCGAGATAGCTTTCCAGCATCGTGGCTTAGGGGGTCAGAAAGCAGAGGTGAGCCCAAGAGACTTGGCTTGTGAAATCTACCCCTGTGCTCGAGATAGCTGTCAAGCATCGAGGCTTACCGGGTGAGCAAGCGGAGGCGAGCCTAAGAGACTTAGCTTGTGAAAGCAACCCCTGTGCTCGAGGAATCTGTCAAGCATTGAAGCTTAAGGTAGATGTCGAGCATCGAGTCTTACGGGGTCGGCGAGCGGAGGCTAGCACAAGAGACTTGGCTGGTGAAATCTATCCATGTGCTTGAGATAGCTGTCGAGCATCGATGCTTAGGGGGTCGGCAAGCAGAGGCAATCCCAAAAGACTCGGCTTGTGAATGCTACCCCGGTGCTCGAGATCGCTGTTGAGCATCGAGGCTTAAGGGGTAGGCGAGCAGAGGTAAGTCCAAGAGACTTGGCTTGTGAAAGCTACCCCTATGCTCAAGATAGCTATCGAGCATCGAGGCTTAGGGGGTCGGCGAGCGGTGGCTAACCCTAGAGATTTGGCTTGTGAAAGCTACCCATATGCTCGATATAGCTGTCGAGCATCGAGGCCTAGGGGGTCGGTAAGCAGAGGCGAGCACAAGA
Source organism: Hemerocallis citrina (assembly GCA_017893485.1). NCBI lineage: Eukaryota > Viridiplantae > Streptophyta > Magnoliopsida > Asparagales > Asphodelaceae > Hemerocallis > Hemerocallis citrina. The sequence goes on from CM030359.1 coordinate 206,804,113, forward strand.
GACTTGTCTTGTGAAAACTACCCCAGTGCTCAAGATAGCTGTCTAGCATCGAGGCTTAGGGGGTCGGCGAGCGGTGACTAGCCCAAGTGACTTGGCTTGTGAAAGCAACCCCTATGCTCGAGATAGCTGTCGAGCATCGTGGCTTAGGGGGTCAGCAAGCGGAGGTATGCCCAAGAGACTTGGCTTGTGAAATCCACCCCTGTGCTCGAGATAGCTGTCGAGCATCGAGGTTTAGCGGGTCGGCGAGCGGAGGCGAGCCTAAGAGAATTGGCTTGTGAAAGCAACCCCTGTGCTCGAGGTATCTGTCAAGCATCGACGCTTAAGGGGGTCGGCCAGCGGAGGCGAGCCCAAGAGACTTGGTTTGTGAAAGTTACCCCTGTGCTCAGGAGACCTATCGAGCGTCGAGGCTTAGGGGGTCGGCGAGCGGAGGCGAGCCCAAGAGACTTGGCTTGTGAAAGCTACCCCTATGCACGAGATAGCTGTCGAGCATCGAGGCTTAGGCAGTCGGCAAGCGGAGATGAGCCCAATAGACTTGGCTTGTGAAAGCTACCCCTGTGCTCGAGATAGCTATCGAGCGTCGAGGCTTAGGGGGTCGAGAGGCAAAGACAAACCCAGGAGACTTGGCTTGTGAAAGCTACCCCTATGCTCGAGATCTAGGTCAAGCGTCGAGGCTTCGGGGTCGGCAGGCAAAGGCGATCCCTAGAGACATGGCTTGTAAAAGCTACCCCTGTGCCCGAGATCTAGGTCGAGCGTCGAGGCTTAGGGGGTCGGCAAGTGAATGCGTGCCCAAGAGACTTGGCTGGTGAATGCTACCCCTGTGCTCGAGCTCTAGGTCAAGCATCGAGGCTCAGGCGGACGGCGAGCAGAGGTGAGCCCAAGAAACTTGGCTTGTGAAAGCTACACTTGTGCTTGAGATAGCCATCGAGCATCGAGGCTTAGGGGTCAGCGAGCGGAGGCGAGCCCAAAAGACATGGCTTGTGAAAGCTACCGCTGTGCTGGAGATAGCTGTCGAGCGTCGAGACTTAGGGGGTCGGCGAGACGAGGTGATCCTAAGACACATGGCTTGTGAAAGCTATCCCTGTGCTCGAAATAGATGTCGAGCATCATCGCTTAGTGGGTCGGCAAGCAGAGGGGAGCCCAAGAGACTTGGCTTGTGAAAGCTACCCCTGTGCTCGGATAGCAGTCGAGCGTCGAGGCTTAGGGGGTCAGCAAGCGGAGGCAAGCCCAAGAGACTTGGCTTGTGAAAGCTACCTTTGCGCGCGAGGTATCTGTCGAGCATCGAGGCTTAGGGGGTTGGCAGGCGAAGGCGAGCCTAAGAGACTTGGCTAGTGAAAGCTATCGCTGTGCTCGAGCTCTAGGTCGAGCATCGAGGATTAGAGGGTCGGCAAGCGAGGGCGAGCCCAAGAGACTTGGCTTGAGATGGCAACTCCAGTGCTCGAGATAGCTGTTGATCGTCGAGGCTTAGGCGGTCGGCGAGAGGAGGCGAGCGAAAAGACTTAGCATGTGAAAGCTACCCCTGTGCTCGAGATCTAAGTCAAGCATCGAGGCATATGGTTTTGGCAGGCGAAGGCGAGCCCAAGAGACTTGGCTTGTGAAATCTACCCCAGTGCTCGAGATCTAGGTCAAGCGTCGAGACTTAGGAAGGCGACAAGCGAAGAAAAGCCCAAGAGACTTGGCTTGTGAATGCTACCCATGTGCTCGAGTTTTAGGTCATGCATCGAGGCTTAGGCAGTCGGTAGGTGAAGGCGTGCCTAAGAGACTTGGCTGCTAAAAGCTATCCATGTGCTCGAGCTCAGGTCGTGCGTCGAGGCTTATACGGTCGGTGGATGGAGGTGAGCCTAAGAGACTTGGCTTGTGATAGCTACCCCTATGCTTGAGATAGCGGTCGAGTATCAAGACTTAAGGTGTCGACGAGCGGAAGCTAGCCCAAGAGACTTGGCTTATGAAAGCTACCCCTCTGCTGGAGATAGCTGTCGATCGTCAAGGCTTAGGGGGTCAGCGAGCAGAGGCGAGCCCAAAAGACTTGGCTTGTGAAAGCTACCTGCTGTGCTCGAGATAGCCGTCGAGCGTCGAGGCTTAAGGATCGGCGAGCGCAGGTGAGCCCAAGAGACTTGACTTGTGAACGCTACACCTGTGCTCGAGATAGATGTCGAGCATCATGGCTTAGTAGGTCGGCAAGCGGAGGCAAGCCCAAGAGACTTAGCTTGTAAGAGCTATCCCCTGTACTCCAGATAGCGGTCGAGCGTCGAGGCTTAGGGGGTCGGCAGGCGAAGGCGAGCCCAAGAGACTTGGCTAGTGAAAGATACCGTTGTGCACGAGCTATAGGTCAAGCATTGAGGCTTAAAGGGTCGGCAAGCGAGGGCGAACCCAAGAGACTTGGCTTGTGATAGCTACCCCTGTGCTCGAGATAGCTTTCGATCATCCAGAATTAGAGGGTCAGCGAGCAAAGGCGAGCCGAAAAGACTCGGCTTATGAAAGCTACACCTATGCCCGAGATAGTTGTCGATCATCGAGGCTTAGGCAGTCGGCAATAGGAGGCGAGCCCAAAAAAATTGGCTTGTGAAAGCTACCTCTGTGCTCGAGATAGCTGTCGAGAATTGAGGCTTAGGGTTTCGGCATGCGGAGGCGAGCCTAAGAGACTTGGCTTCTGAAAGCTACCCCTGTGCTCGAGATAACTGTCGGGGGTCGAGGCTTAGGGGGTCAGCGAGCAGAGGCGAGCCCAAGAGACTTGGCTTATGAAAGCTACCCCTGTGCTCGAGATCTAGGTCGAGCATCGAGGCTTAGGGGGTCAGCAGGCGAAAGCGATCCCAAGAGACTTAGCTTATGAAAGCTACCCCTGTGCTCGAGATCTAGGTCGACCGTCGAGGCTTCGTGGGTCGGCCGGAGAAGGCGAGCCGAACAGACTTGGCTGGTGAAAGCAACCCATGTGCTTGAGCTCTAGTTTGAGCATTGAGGCTTAGGGGGTCATCGAGCGAAGGCGAGCCTAAGAGACTTGGCTTGCGAAAGCTACCCTTGTGCTCAAGGTAGCTGTCGAGCATTGAGGCTTAGGAGGTCAGCGAGCGGATGCTAGCACAAGAGACTTGGCTTGTGAAAGCTATCCCTATGCTCGAGATAGCTATCGAGCGTCGATGCTTAAGGGGTCGGTAAGCGGAGGCAACCCCAAGAGACTCGGCTTGTCAAAGCTACCCCGGTGCTCGAGATAGTTATCTAGCATCGAGGCTTAAGGGGTAGGCGAGCAGAGGCGAGCCCAAGAGACTTGTCTTGTGAAAGCTACCCTTGTGCTCAAGATAGCTATCTAGCGTCGAGACTTTGAGGGTCGGCGAGCGGAGTCTAACCCTGGAGATTTGGCTTGTGAAAGCTACCCCTATGCTTGAGATAGCTGTCGAGCGTTGAGGCCTAGGGGGTCGGCAAGGGAGGCTAGCCCAAGAGACTTGGCTAGTGAAAGCTACCCCTGTGCTCGAGATAGCTGTCAAGCATCGAGGCTTAGTGGGTCGGTGACCTGGAGGCGAGCCCAAGAGACTTGACTTGTGAAAGCTACCCCTGTGCTCGTGGTATCTGTCAAGCGTCGAGGCTTAGGGGGTTGGCAAGCGAAGGCGAGCCCAAGAGACTTGGCTTGTGAAATCTACCCCTGTGCTCAAGATCTAGGTCGAGCGTCGAGGCATAGTGGTCGGCAGGCGAAGGCGACCCCAAGAGACTTGGCTTGTGAAAGCTACCCCTGTGCTCGAGATCTAAGTCAAGAATCGAGACTTCGGGGGTCGATAAGCATATGAAAGCCCAAGAGACTTGGCTTGTGAATGCTACGCCTGTGCTCGAGATCTAGGTCATGCATCGAGGTTTAGGCAATCGGTAGGTGAAGGCGTGCCGAAGAGACATGGTTGCTGAAAGCTACCCATGTACTTGAGCTTTAGGTCGAGCGTCGAGGCTTATGTGGTCGGTAAGCAGAGGTGAGCCTAAGAGACTTGGCTTGTGAAAGCTACCCCTATGCTTGAGATCTCTATCGAGCATCACGGCTTAGGGGGTCAGCGAGCGGAGGTGAGCCCAAGAGACTTAGCTTATGAAAGCTACCCCTGTGCTCGAGATCTAGGTCGACCGTCGAGGCTTCGTGGGTCGGCCGGAGAAGGCGAGCCGAACAGACTTGGCTGGTGAAAGCAACCCATGTGCTTGAGCTCTAGTTTGAGCATTGAGGCTTAGGGGGTCAGCGAGCGAAGGCGAGCCTAAGAGACTTGGCTTGCGAAAGCTACCCTTGTGCTCAAGGTAGCTGTCGAGCATTGAGGCTTAGGAGGTCAGCGAGCGGAGGCTAGCACAAGAGACTTGGCTTGTGAAAGCTATCCCTATGCTCGAGATAGCTATCGAGCGTCGATGCTTAAGGGGTCAGTAAGCGGAGGCAACCCCAAGAGACTCGGCATGTCAAAGCTACCCCGGTGCTCGAGATAGTTATCGAGCATCGAGGCTTAAGGGGTAGGCGAGCAGAGGCGAGCCCAAGAGACTTGTCTTGTGAAAGCTACCCCTGTGCTCAAGATAGCTATTGAGCGTCGAGACTTTGGGGGTCGGCGAGCGGATTCTAACCCTGGAGATTTGGCTTGTGAAAGCTACCCATATGCTCGAGATAGCTGTCGAGCGTTGAGGCCTAGGGGGTCGGCAAGGGAGGCTAGCCCAAGAGACTTGGCTAGTGAAAGCTACCCCTGTGCTCGAGATAGCTGTCAAGCATCGAGGCTTAGTGGGTCGGTGACCGAAGACGAGCCCAAGAGACTTGACTTGTGAAAGCTACCCCTGTGCTCGTGGTATCTGTCAAGCGTCGAGGCTTAGGGGGTTGGCAAGCGAAGGCGAGCCCAAGAGACTTGGCTTGTGAAATCTACCCCTGTGCTCAAGATCTAGGTCGAGCGTCGAGGCATAGTGGTCGGCAGGCGAAGGCGACCCCAAGAGACTTGGCTTGTGAAAGCTACCCCTGTGCTCGAGATCCAAGTCAAGAATCGAGACTTCGGAGGTCGATAAGCATATGAAAGCCCAAGAGACTTGGCTTGTGAATGCTACGCCTGTGCTCGAGATCTAGGTCATGCATCGAGGTTTAGGCAGTCGGTAGGTGAAGGCGTGCCGAAGGGACATGGTTGCTGAAAGCTACCCATGTACTTGAGCTTTAGGTCGAGCGTCGAGGCTTATGCGGTCGGTAAGCGGAGGTGAGCCCAAGAGACTTGGCTTTTGAAAGCTACCCCTATGCTTGAGATCTCTATCGAGCATCACGGCTTAGGGGGTCAGCAAGCGGAGGTGAGCCCAAGAGACTTAGCTTGTGAAAGCTACCCCTGTGCTCAAGATAACTATCGAGCGTCGAGGCTTAGGGGATCGGCGAGCGGATGTGAGCCCAAGAGACTTGTCTTATGAAAGCTACCCCTGTGCTCGAGATAGCTCTCGAGCGTGGAGGCTTAGGCGGTCGGCAAGCGGAGGCAATCCCAATAGACTTGGCTTGTGAAAGCTACCCCTGTGCTCGAGATAGCTGTCGCGGGTCGAGGTTTAGGGGGTCGGCGAGCGGAGGCGAGAGACTTGGCTTGGGAAAGCTACCCCTGTGCTCGAGATCTAGGTTGAGCGCAGAGGCTTAGGGGGTCGGCAGGCAAAGGCGAGCCCAAGAGACTTGGCTTGTGAAAGCTGCCCGTATGCTCGAGATCTAGGTCAAGTGTCGAGGCTTAGGGGGTCTACCGGTGAAGGCGATCCCTAGAGACATGGCTTGTGAAAGCTACCCCTATACTCGAGATCTAGGTCGAGCGTCGAGGCTTAGGGAGTTGGCAGGCAAAGGCGAGCCCAAGAGACTTGGCTGGGGAATGCTACCCCTGTTCTCAAGATCCACGTCAAGCATCGAGGCTCAGGCAGTCGGCGAAACGGAAGTGAGCCCAAGAGACTTGGCTTATGGAAGCTACCCCTGTGCTCGAGATAGATGTCGAGCGTCGAGGCTTAGGGGGTCATCGACCGAAGGGGAGCCCAAGAGACTTGGCTTGTGAAAGCTACCTCTATGCTCGAGATAGCTGTCTACTGTTGAGGCTTAGGGGGTCGGTGAGCAGAGGTGAGCCCAAGAGACTTGGCTTGTCCAAGCTACCCCTGTGTTCGAGATAGATGTCGAGCATCATGGCTTAGTGGGTCCGGCAAGTGGAGGCGAGCACAAGAGACTTGGCTTGTGAAAGCTACCCCTGTGCTCGAGATAGCGGTCAAGCATCGAGGCTTAGGGGGTCGGCGAGCGGAGGCAAGCCCAAGAGACTTGGCTTGTGAAAGCTACCCCTCTGCTGGAGATAGTTGTCGAGCATCAAGGCTTAGGGGGTCAGCGAGCAGAGGCGAGCCCAAAAGACTTGGCTTGTGAAAGCCACCGCTGTGCTCGAGATAGCCGTTCGAGCGTCGAGGCTTGAGGGTCGACGAGCGTAGGTGAGCCCAAGAGACTTGACTTGTGAAAGCTACCCCTGTGCTCTAGATAGATGTCGAGCATCATGGCTTAGTGGGTCAGAAAGCGGAGGCAAGCCCAAGAGACTTGGCCTGTAAGAGCTACCCCTGTGCTCGAGATAGCCGTCGAGCATCGAGGCTTAGGGGGTCGGCAGGCGAAGGCAAGCCCAAGAGACTTGGCTAGTGAAAGATACCGTTGTGCATGAGCTATAGGTCAAGCATCGAGGCTTAAAGGGTCAGCAAGGGAGGGCGAACCCAAGAGACTTGGCTTGTGATATCTACCCCCTGTGCTCGAGATAGCTGTCGATCATCCAGGCTTAGGGGGTCGGCGAGCAGAGGCGAGCCGACTCGGCTTATGAAAGTTAACCCTATGCCCGTGATAGCTGTCGATCGTCGAGGCTTAGGCAGTCGGCGATAGGAGGCGAGCCCAAAAAAATTGGCTTGTGAAAGCTACCTCTGTGCTCGAGATAGCTGTCGAGAATTGAGGCTTAGGGTTTCGGCATGCGGAGGCGAGCCTAAGAGACTTGGCTTGTGAAAGCTACCCCTGTGCTCGAGATAATTGTCGAGGGTCGAGGCTTAGGGGGTCAGTGAGCAGAGGCGAGCCCAAGAGACTTGGCTTATGAAAGCTACCTCTGTGCTCGAGATCTAGGTCGAGCATCGAGGCTTAGGAGGTCGGCAGGCGAAAGCAATCCCAAGAGACTTAGCTTATGAAAGCTACCCCTGTGCTCAAGATCTAGGTCGACCGTCGAGGCTTCGTTGGTCGGCCGTAGAAGGCGAGCCCAACAGACTTGGCTGTTGAAAGCAACCCATGTGCTTGAGCTCTAGTTTGAGCATTGAGGCTTAAGGGGTCGGCGAGCGAAGGCGAGCCTAAGAGACTTGGCTTGCGAAAGCTACCCTTGTGCTCAAGGTAGCTGTCGAGCATTGAGGCTTAGGGGGTCGGCGAGCGGAGGCTAGCACAAGAGACTTGGACTGTGAAAGCGATCCCTATGCTCGAGATAGCTGCAGAGCGTCGATGCTTAAGGGGTCGGCAAGCAGAGGCAACCCCAAGAGATTCGGCTTGTTAAAGCTACCCCGGTGCTCGAGATAGTTGTTGAGCATCGAGGCTTAAGGGGTAGGCGAGCAGAGGCGAGCCCAAGAGACTTGTCTTGTGAAAGCTATCCTTGTGCTCAAGATAGCTATCGAGCGTCGAGACTTAGGGGGTCGGCGAGCGGAGTTTAACCCTGGAGATTTGGCTTTTGAAAGCTACCCCTATGCTCGAGATAGCTGTCGAGCGTTGAGGTCTAGGGGGTCGGCAAGGGAGGCGAGCCCAAGAGACTTGGCTTGTGAAAGCTACCCCTGTGCTCGAGATAGCTATCAAGCGTCGAGGCTTAGTAGGTTGGTGACCGGAGGCGAGCCCAAGAGACTTGGCTTGTGAAAGCTACCCCTGTGCTCGAGATCTAAGTCAAGAATCGAGACTTCGGGGGTCGATAAGCGAATGAAAGCCCAAGAGACTTGGCTTGTGAATGCTACCCCTATGCTCGAGATCTAGGTCATGCATCGAGGTTTAGGCGGTCGGTAGGTGAAGGCGTGCCGAAGAGACATGGTTGCTGAAAGCTACCCATGTACTTGAGCTCTAGGTCGAGCGTCGAGGCTTATGCGGTCGGTTAGCGGAGGTGAGCCCAAGAGACTTGGCTTGTGAAAGCTACCCCTATGCTTGAGATCGCTATCGAGCATCACGACTTAGGGGGTCAGTGAGCGGAGGTGAGCCCAAGAGACTTAGCTTGTGAAAGCTACCCTTGTGCTCAAGATAACTATCGAGCGTCGAGGCTTAGGGGATCGGCGAGCGGATGTGAGCCCAAGAGACTTGTCTTATGAAAGCTACCCCTGTGCTCGAGATAGCTCTCGAGCGTGGAGGCTTAGGCGGTCGGCAAGCGGAGGCAATCCCAATAGACTTGGCTTGTGAAAGCTACCCCTGTGCTCGAGATAGCTGTCGAGGGTCGAGGTTTAGGGGGTCGGCGAGCGGAGGCGAGAGACTTGGCTTGGGAAAGCTACCCCTGTGCTCGAGATCTAGGTCGAGCGCAGAGGCTTAGGGGGTCGGTAGGCAAAGGCGAGCCCAAGAGACTTGGCTTGTGAAAGCTACCCGTATGCTCGAGATCTAGGTCAAGTGTCGAGGCTTAGGGGGTCTACCGGTGAAGGTGATCCCTAGAGGCATGGCTTGTGAAAGCTACCCCTGTGCTCGAGATCTAGGTCGAGCGTCGAGGCTTAGGGAGTCAGCAGGCAAAGGCGAGCCCAATAGACTTGGCTGGGGAATGCTACCCCTGTGCTTGAGCTCCAGGTCAAGCATCGAGGCTCAGGCGGTCGGTGAACAGAAGTGAGCCCAAGAGACTTGGCTTATGGAAGCTACCCCTGTGCTCGGGATAGATGTCGAGCGTCGATGCTTAGGGGGTCATCGAGCAAAGGCGAGCCCAAGAGACTTGGCTTGTGAAAGCTACCCCTATGCTCGAGATAGCTGTCTACTATCCAGGCTTAGGGGGTCGGTGAGCCGAGGTGAGCCCTAGAGACTTGGCTTGTCAAAGCTACCCCTGTGCTCGAGATAGATGTCGAGCATCATGGCTTAGTGGGTCGGCAAGTGGAGGCGAGCACAAGAGAACTGGCTTGTGAAAGCTACCCCTGTGCTCGAGATAGCGGTCGAGCATCGAGGCTTAGGGGGTCGGCGAGTGGAGGCAAGCCCAAGAGACTTGGCTTGTGAAAGCTACCCCTCTGCTGGAGATAGTAGTCGAGCATCAAGACTTAGGGGGTCAGCGAGCAGAGGCTAGCCCAAAAGACTTGGCTTGTGAAAGCTACTGCTGTGCTCGAGATAGCCGTCGAGCGTCGAGGCTTAAGGGTCGCCGAGCGTAGGTGAGCCCAAGAGACTTGACTTGTGAAAGCTACCCCTGTGCTCTAGATAGATGTCAAGCATCATGGCTTAGTGGGTCGGAAAGCGGAGGCAAGCCCAAGAGACTTGGCCTGTAAGAGCTACCCCTGTGCTCGAGATAGCCGTCGAGCATCGAGGCTTAGGGGGTCGACAGGCGAAGGCCAGCCCAAGAGACTTGGCTAGTGAAAGATACCGTTGTGCGCGAGCTATAGGTCAAGCATCGAGGCTTAAAGGGTCGGCAAGCGAGGGCAAACCCAAGAGACTTGGCTTGTGATAGCTACCCCTGTGCTCGAGATAGCTGTCGATCATCCAGGCTTAGGGGGTCGGCGGGCAGAGGCGAGCCGAAAAGACTCGGCTTATGAAAGCCAACCCTGTGCCCGAGATAGCTGTCGATCGTCGTGGCTTAGGCAGTCGGCGATAGGAGGCGAGCCCAAAAAATTTGGCTTGTGAAAGCTACCTCTATGCTCGAGATAGCTGTCGAGAATTGGGGCTTAGGGTTTCGGCATGCGGAGGCGAGCCTAAGAGACTTGGCTTGTGAAAGCTACCTCTGTGCTAGAGATATCTGTCGGGGGTCGAGGCTTAGGGGGTCAGCGAGCGGAGGCATGCCCAAGAGACTTGGCCTATGAAAGCTACCCCTGTGCTCGAGATCTAGGTCGAGCATCGAGGCTTAGGGGGTCGGCAGGCAAAAGCGATCCCAAGAGACTTGGCTTGTGAAAGCTACCCTGTGCTCGAGATCTAGGTCGGGCGTCGAGGCTTAGGGGGTTCGCAGGTGAAGGCTAGCCCAAGAGACTTGGCTTATGAAAGCTACCCCTGTGCTCAAGATCTAGGTCGACCGTCAAGGCTTAGTGGGTCGGCCGGAGAAGGCGAAACCAACAGACTTGGCTGGTGAAAGCAACCCATGTGCTTGAGCTCTAGTTTGAGCATTGAGGCTTAGGGGGTCGGCGAGCGAAGGCGAGCCTAAGAGACTTGGCTTGCGAAAGCTACCCTTGTGCTCAAGGTAGCTGTCGAGTATCGAGGCTTAAGGGGGTCGGCGAGCGGAGGCTAGCACAAGAGACTTGGCTTGTGAAAGCAACGCCTATGCTCGAGATAGCTGTCTAGCGTCGATGCTTAAGGGGTCGGCAAGCGGAGGCAACCCCAAGAGACACGGCTTGTCAAAGCTACCCCGGTGTTCGAGATAGCTGTCGAGCATCGAGGCTTAAGGGGTAGGCGAGCAGAGGCGAGCCCAAGAGACTTGTCTTGTGAAAGCTACCTCTGTGCTCAAGATTGCTATCGAGCATCGAGACTTAGGGGGTCGGCGAGCGGTGTCTAACCCTAGAGATTTGGCTTGTGAAAGCTACCCCTATGCTCGAGATAGCTGTCGAGTGTTGAGGCCTAGGGGGTCGGCAAGTGGAGGCGAGCCCAAGAGACTTGGCTTGTGAAAGCTACCCTTGTGCTCGAGATAGCTGTCAAGCATCGAGGCTTAGCGAGTCGGCGAGCAGAGGCGAGCCCAAGAGACTTGACTTGTGAAAGCTACCCCTAGCTCGAGGTATCTGTCAAGCGTCGAGGCTTAGGGGGTCGATAACCGAACGAAAGCCCAAGAGACATGACTTGTGAATGCTACCCCTGTGCTCGAGATCTAGGTCATGCATCGAGGTTTAGGAGGTCGGTAGGTGAAGGCGTGCCAAAGAGACTTGGTTGTTGAAAGCTACCCATGTACTTGAGCTCTAGGTCGAGCGTCGAGGATTATGCGGTCGGTAAGCGGAGGTGAGCCCAAGAGACTTGGCTTGTGAAAGCTACCCCTATGCTTGAGATCGCTATCGAGCATCACGACTTAGGGGGTCGGCGATCGGAGGTGAGCCCAAGAGACATGGCTTGTGAAACCTACCCCTGTGCTCAAGATAACTATCGAGCGTCGAGGCTTAGGGGATTGGCGAGTGGATGTTAGCCCAAGAGACTTGGCTTGTGAAAGCTACCCCTGTGCTCGAGATAGCTCTCGAGCGTGGAGGCTTAGGTGGTCGGCAAGCGGAGGCAATCCCAATAGACTTGGCTTGTGAAAGCTACCCCTGTGCTCGAGATAGCTGTCGAGGGTCGAGGTTTAGGGGGTGGCGAGCGGAGGCAAGAGACATGGCTTGGGAAAGCTACCCCTGTGCTCGAGATCTAGGTCGAGCGCAGAGGCTTCAGGGGTCGACAGGCAAAGGCGAGCCCAAGAGACTTGGCTTGTGAAAGCTACCCTGTATGCTCGAGATCTAGGTCATGTGTCGAGGCTTAGGTGGTCTACCGGTGAAGGCGAGCCCTAGAGACATGGCTTGTGAAAGCTATCCCTGTGCTCGAGATCTAGGTCGAGCGTCGAGTCTTAGGGGGTCGGCAGGCGAAGGCGAGCCCAAGAGACTTGGCTAGGGAATGCTACCCCTGTGCTCGAGCTCCAGGTCAAGCATCGAGGCTCAGGCAGGTCGGCGAGCGGAAGTGAGCCCAAGAGACTTGGCTTGTGAAAGCTACCCCTGTGCTCGAGATAGATGTCGAGCGTCGAGGCTTAGGGGGTCAGCGAGCGAAGGCGAGCCCAACAGACTTGGCTTGTGAAAGCTACCCCTATGCTCGAGATAGATGTCTACTGTCGAGGCTTAGGGGGTTGGTGAGCGGAGGTGAGCCCAAGAGACTTGGTTTGTCAAAGCTACCCCTGTGCTCGAGATAGATGTCGAGCATCATGGCTTAGTGGGTCGGCAAGTGGAGGCGAGCCCAAGAGACTTGACTTGTGAAAGCTACCCCTATGCTCGAGATAGCGGTCGAGCATCGAGGCTTAGGGGGTCGGCGAGCGGAGGCAAGCCCAAGAGACTTGGCTTATGAAAGTTACCCCTATCCTCGAGGAATCTGTCGAGCATCCATGCTTAGGGGGTCGGTAGGCGAAGGCTAGCCGTAGAAACATGGCTAGTGAAAGCTACCGCTGTGCTCGAGCTCTAGGTCGAGCGTCGAGGCTTACAGGGTTCGGCAAGCAAGAGCAAGCCCAAGGAACTTGGCTTGTGATGGCTACCTCTGTGCTCGAGATAGCTGTCGATCATCGAGGGTTAGGGGTTTGGCGAGCGGAGGCGAGCCTAAGAGACTTGGCTTGTGAAAGCTACCCCTGTGCTCGAGATAGCTGTCGAGCGTCGCGGCTTAGGCAGTCGGCGAGAAGAGGCGAGCCCAAAATGCTTGGCTTTTGAAAGCTACCCCTGTGCTCGAGATAGCTGTCGAGCATCGAGGCTTAGGGTTTCGGCAAGCGGAGGCGAGCCCAAGAGACTTGGCGTGTAAAAGCTCCCCTTGTGCTCGAGATATCTGTCGAGGGTCGAGGCTTAGGGGATCGGCGAGCGGAGGCGAGCCCAAGAGACTTGGGTTGTGAAAGCTACTCCTGTGCTCGAGATCTAGGTCGAGTGTCGATGTGTAGGTGGTCGGCTTGGAGATTCCCGTAGCCGTTACAGGAACCATTTTTTGCGAGAATCGAGGAATTACAGTAACTCTTTTTCGCGAGAATCGAAGAGTTACAATAACTAATTTTTGTGAGAATCTAGGAGTTTTAATCCTCTATATATACGTGTCCCCCTCCCCCCTTTTCATTTCTCACTTTTACTCTCTCTCTCTCTCTAGAACTCTGAGCTTGTTTCTATTGTACTTTTCTGTCACCGCAATGAGCTTTCCGGCGATCTTTCATTAAGCTTCACCCAGGTTAGTAATTTTAACATGTCCAGGGCTCAGTCCGGCTCTTTCGCCTTGAACCCCGGCACTGGTACACACACCGATTTGTCAGACTCCTCGACTTCTTGGGATACGGAAGAGGAAGTGCTCTCCGTGCAGCCGTTGTGCACCCGCAAGCCGTTTGCGGTTGAAGTCATTGATGACGAGGACGAGGAGGAGGAATCTCCCGGGAGGGTCCCCTACCGAGGAGACGCGAGCTGCCGAGGGTGCCCGGGCCGAAGGAATGGGCTCCTCCTCGAGGGCCTTGGTCCTCAAGCCGCTATCGACTCTATCGCCTGAGAAGGCTCCTAAGTCACGGAATAAGAATATGAAGTGGACAATGCCCAGCATTCCGGATAAGGCGATAGCTCCCCGAAAGCTAGAAGTCCCATTCTTGCCTCAGCCACGGTCGATTAGGAAGTACCCGAACGATGTCGAGGACTTAATTCGTTACAGGATACATCCCTGATCGCTGATCCGGGTGAAGATCAAGATGGATGGTACCCCCACAATTTTGAAAGGGGAAGACCTTTCGGTGATCCAAGCGAGCTAATTCATTGGGAGGGAGTAGGAGTTTATGTTCTCCAGCGCCAGTCTCAGGCCTACCGATCCTCTGGCACCCTGGTACTCTGTCTTCCCTGTGAATGCATTCTCCTCGGGGCTGAGGTTGCCCATCCATCCCTTCATCCGCAACATTTTGAATTAGGCCTCGTTATGCCCGATGCAGTTTGGTCCGAACTCGTGGAAGCAGATGGTGAGCATCATCCTGTTGTGCGAAGAGAGGAGAGTGCCATTGAGGTTGAATATCTTCCGAGCTATGCTGGGAGTTAGCTCGTCAGGGGAGTTCGAGGGGATTTATTACTTTTCGCCTCGGAGAGGGGGTAAGGTCGTGCACGGCTACCTAGACTCGATAAAGGAATTGAAGAAGAAGTGCTTTGTCGTCCGGAGCGACAAGCCATGGGATATCTTGATGATGTGGAATTTCTACAAGCCCAATTTCAAGGGACCCAATAAGGGTGATCTTTCGGCCAAAGAGTGGGCCTTTGTGGAGCGTCTTCGTAAGAGCCACAACATAAGTTAGCCGAAGGTGACAGAGAGTCACATGGCCCGCGTCGGACTGAGCCCCGCCTCGTCCCGTATGTTTTTCGTTCATTTTTTTATTTTAGTAATTCCCTTTTGTTCTCATCACTTTTTAATGGGTCTTCCTACAGAGATGGACCCTAAAGCAATCAAGGAGAGGAGGCTCACACTGAAGAAGCAAAAGGCAGAGCAATCTGAGAAGGGGAAGCAGGCAGGGCAACATCCGAGGCTCAGCTCGAGCCGAAGGCAAAGAGGACGAAGACCAGCCAGTCGAGGGAGACCGCCATCGTGCCGAGCTCCAAAGCCTCGAAGGTGACGAAGGTCGCACAAGGGGGTGTCCCTCCTCTCCGTTCTGACGCCCAAACCTTGGTCAGGGAAGAAGGGTTCCAGCCTTGGGCCCCAAACTGGTCCATTCGAAAGGGGATACCCTGACAGTGGGCCCCATCACCATGGAGTTCATGGACAATATGGCTATGCCTTGGGACCGGCAAAGCATGGTCACCAACACCTTCAAATCGGCTTACATGCGGTGGTCTCAGGCGAGCGTGCAGGTAAATTTTGAGGCTTTGTATTTCTGTCTTCACGTATTTATTCTCCGCGAACTTGTTTTTATTCATGTGTTTTTACCTCGGCTGTAGGCTTGTCTGTCCGGCAATCAGGTAATGTGGATCCACAACTTGGAGTTGAAGTACGAGAAGAGCTAGACCAACCGCTATAAATGCAAGATGATGGACCTGAAGCTCGTCCTTGATGCCTCGATGAAGCGAGAGTAGGACCTGAAGACGGACATAGCCTCGATGGCCGACGATGGTTTAAGGAAGGAGGCAGCGCTGAGGAAGGCATTTGAGGTGGAAAAGGGGCTACTGACCTTGAAGGCCCAAGACATGATCATCCAGGCCCAGAACGAGGTGTACGAGAAGGCATTGAGCCATGTCAAGCACTTCTATCCGACCATGGATCTGACAGGCTTCAACTTTGACATGGTGATCGATAAGCGGCCGAGTACCCCCGGGGGCAATGCGCAATCTGAAGGGGAAGGCAAAGCCGGAGGGGCCAGTGCCGAGCTGGTTTTCAACCTCGTGTCTGCTGTCGGACCCGAGGGAGAGGTTGGCCCTACGCCGTAGTTACTGTTTTCTTTTCTTTTTGTTTTTGACATTGTATTTGCCGAAGGCGGACTGGCCACCGCAGTATTTTGTAAAAGCATTCTAATTTATGATAAAGAATTTTTGGTTGGCCAAGTGTTTTGACTTCGACTTTTGCCTGTCCGACCCTTTTTGACTTGTGTAATTTTTCGAGATTGTAAGTTGTGAATTCCTGGACTTGGAATGATCTTTTGTTTCGCTTCTATCAGATGTTGGCTTCCTTCCTCGAGTCTGGTCCTCGACAATCCGAGGTGACCTCGCTTCGAAGCAAGATCAGGGGTTTGGAGTCCTCTCTTAACCGATATCGGAAGGAATCTCGCGATCACGATGCCGCTTTCCACTACTTCCATAACAAGTCGAAGGAGCTAAGTGCGGAAGCGGCTCAGTTGAAGAAGGCGATATTTGACCGCAACCTCGGAGGTGTGGGCCTCGAATTTTCCATGTCGAGTGCCTCGGTTCAAAGGCCTACCTCGGAGTCGCTCCTTCGTGAGGTTATTGTGGAGAAAGAGATCGAGATTCGGTGTTACAAGATGATGTTGGGAATGCCAGCCTCTTCGGGGGGTGTGCGCTCCTCGGGCCACGAGCCTTCTCCGATTCGACAGTTGGAGTATGTGAGGCCGGGTGATGCCCAAAGCTCCGTTGCTGGTGTGTCTACCTTGGCTGCTCCTACATATTCTGCTAGGCTAGCCGTGGAGCCAAGCCGGTCAGCAGGGTTTGAGTTAGCTCGTGCTAGTTTGGAGGGGCTCTGAGGATACTTTAGGCCGAGGCGATAGCCGTTGTAATAAACATTGTTGTATTGTGGCCTCCCAAGGTGTTTATAATAAAAAAATAATCTTCTTGATTTTCCTGGAATTATTTTTGAGGACGAGCGTTGAGGGCTTGAGGGAGGATCCCCGCATGGTTCAAGAGCCGAACCGAGGGTCGAAGACTTGTGTGATTTAAAAAATCTTGCCGTGTGGCTAGAACGTGGGGCCGAAGAAGGCCCATTTAGTTCTGGAACCGAGCTCCATCAGCTCGTAAGAAAGCTAGGGCTTCTGCTGTCCGATGGCGGGTCCTCGATGGCCGGGCTGAAGGATGCGTTCAAGAGGGAAGATGATGACGAGGGCGAGGGATCCTGAAAGCCTGGCAATGGAAGACGTTACGTCTTCTAATGTCCATAATGGGGGATGTTTTTGCCTTCCAACATCATTAATGGCGGACGTTCGGCCTTCCGCCATTTTGACTTCCCACGTCATAAATGCAGTTATCCCTAGGGCTATAAAACCCTCACCCCTTCACCAGAAATTGTCTCACTTCATCGTAAGTTCTCGTCGTCGGTGGCTCTCCTGACACCCTCTGACAATTGGGGGTAACGGCCGTGATTGCTGTTTATCCCTAGTTGCCAGCAGGTGAAAGGAGGGTCGATCCCAGAGACGGTGCTCGGGGTGCTTGCCGAAGGCGAGTACCTTAACTGAAATTTTTGCTCGGGAGTCCTGGATCGGTGGCTCTCCTGCCACCCTCTGACAATTGGGGGTAACGGCTATGAGTGCTGTTTGTCCCCATTTGCCAGCGGGTGAAAGGAGGGTCGATCTTCGATCCAAGGCTTAGGGTGCTTGCCGAAGGCGAGCGTCCTAAGTCTTAACAAAAATTTTGGGTGGGGGGGGTTTAGTTGGGGTCCCAGCAGAAGGTTTAGGACTTTTGGGGTCCCGATGATACCCCCTTAGGAACCCGGGGTCCGAGCCAAGCTGCAAGGATGCGAGGGTTGAAGGCCTCCCTATGCCCATTATCGCCGCACGGTGTCGAGGCTCAGGGTTCGGCATAGAAAGAGTGCACACAAAGCAGCAGTGAAGATTGAACGACTTAGGACTGTGCATATCTTCTTACCCTCTTTAAAGATTTAACTTGATGGACGATATTCTCATCGGGAGCAAACCCTCTACTGCCTCTTACATTCCTAAAACCATTTCGAAGGTGGCAAAAACCCTTCACTCTTTCTCTGCTTTGTTGATTTCGAGATCACCGTCAGGTGTCGAGGCTTGGGGGTCGGCACAGAGCAACAAGCTCTGCTACCTTAGCTTGAGAAAGCTACCCATGTCCTCGAGATCACCGACAGGTGTCGAGGCTTGGGGGTCGGCATAGAGCGACGAGCTCAGCTGCCTTAGCATGAGAAAGCTACCCATGTGCTCGAGATCACCGTCAAGTGTCGAGGCTTGGCGGTCGGCACAGAGCGACGAGCTCAGCTGCCTTAGCTTGAGAAAGCTACCCATGTGCTTGAGATCACTGTCAAGTATCGAGGCTTGGGGGTCGGTACAAAGCGATGAGCTCAGCTGTCGTAGCTTGAGAAAGCTACCCATGTGCTCAAGATCACCGTCAGGTGTCGAGGCTTGGGGGTCGGCACAGAGCGACGAGCTCGGCTACCTTAGCTTGAGAAAGTTACCCATGTGCTCGAGATCACTGTCAGGTGTCGAGACTTGGGGAACGGTACAGAGCGACGAGCTCAGCTGCCTTAGCTTGAGAAAGCTACCAATGTGTTCGAGATCACTATCAGGTGTTGAGGGTTGGGGGTCGGCACAGAGCGACGAGTTCCGCTGCCTTAGATTAAGAAACCTACCTGTGTGCTTAAGATCACCGTCAGGTGTCGAGGCTTAGGGGTCTGCACAGACCGATGAGCTCCACCACCTTAGCTTGAGAAAGCTACCTATGTGCTCGAGATCACCGTCAGGTGTCGAGCTTGGGGGTCGGCACAGAGTGATGAACTCCGCTGCCTTAGCTTGAGAAAGCTAAGGCACAGAGCGACGAGCTCCGCTACCTTAGCTTGAGAAATCTACCCATGTGCTTGAGATCACCGTCAGGTGTCGAGGGTTAGGGGTCGGCATAGAGCGACGAGCTCCGCTGCCTTAGCTTGAGAAAGATACCCATGTGCTCGAGATCACCGTCAGGTGTCGAGGCTTGGGGGTCGGCACAGAGCGACGAGCTCCGCTGCCTTAGCTTTGAGAAAGATACCCATGTGCTCGAGATCACTGTCAGGTGTTGAAGCTTAAGGGTCGGCACTAAGCTTGTAACAACTGTTTTTCATTTTTGTGTATTTTGGTGTATTTTTCTTTTCTTGGTTATTGTAATATCTCTTTTCTTTTTCTGAACCATATATTGGATTTTTTTTCAATATATATTCATTTATTTCATTTTGAGCTCCTTGTGTTGATTTTTGTTCGTCTTTTGTTTCATTCTTCGTCAATTGTTGTTTTTCTTTCTTTTGGTTCTTGTCCAATTTATTTTTGTTTTGGGTGCTTCTGGTGGTGATTGGTTGCTCATCCTATTTCCCAATCCTATTGTTGATCCCTAATAGATTTACCAAAGCTAAGTTAAATCCAATCCTATTTTAAATCCTATGCCATTAATCCATATCAATACCATTAAACAATCCTATTACTACTCCTAATTACCCACAACCCAATTACCCAATAACCCTAATCCTCTCTATATATATTTATTTCTCTCCCCTCAAACCCTAACCCCAACATCTAAACCCTAGCCTCTATCACATACCCCTGGCCTCCCCTCCTTGGCTGCGCCATACCCACACCCGTCGCCCAGCACAGCCCTAGGCCGAGCTCCTCCCGGCCTGCACTCCAACCCGCACACCCCACCTCTCCCGACCTTCCACATGCTGCACCCAACCACCATCCCTCTCCTCATCCATCCATCGACTCTCTCCCCGTTCCCTCACTCCGGCACCGTCGACTTGCAGCCAGGCCAGGCCGCACCTAGCCGTCCTCATCTCTCTCTCTCTTGACTCTCTCTCGCTTAGTGGAGTTTTGCTCGTGTGGTGATTTTTGCACGAGTTTGCTTGGATTCGTTGATTCATGGATTTTTGTTCGTGGGTTTTGTTCGTTGTCGTGATCCACTCCCGTCATTCTTGGTGTTCTTCGTTTTCATCTTCGGTTAAGGCAAGTAACTTGTACTCCAATTCCTTTGTTTGATACAAGTCAAAAATACCATCTATAGTGTAGTTGGGTTCTAGAGACAACTCTTGTGTGTGTTATTCTTGATGGGTGTCTCTATAGTGCTATTTGACCATCGTTGCCTCACGACACAATATTGACATGAATTAACTTAGGTTCTGCCCATTCTTGATTTGATCATGTATGTGAGACTTCTTGTGAGAATTTTGGTATTTGTTGAGAACCATGAGATAGGCTTGTTTTAGATATGTAAATAAACCAAATTCATGATGTTTGGACACTTGGTAGACTCGATTTCATGTTTGGTTGTGCTTTGAACAAGTTTTGTATGATATATGTTGAGTTGTTGTTAAAGGGAAAAATCTGTATTTTGTCGTTGATCTGTTTTGTTTGCTGTTTTGGACTATCTTGAAGTCAGTAACTTAATTTCGGTATAAAACATGAATTTTAAAGAATTTTGTCGATTTTCCAACCCCTCTCACCTTGCTTTATTTCGTTTTCTGTGATATATGACTATTTTACTGCAGAGGTGGCGTTCTTTTCCATACTTCGTTTCTTGGTGTTCTTGATGACTAAACCATTTTAATAACTATGCTACATATATTATTTTGATCAAAAACTTTGGTCAATTTTTCTATACTTATCTAGGGATTACCTAGAATTTTTGGGGGATTTTATTGATGAGTTTTATATGCCGTTTCATTCTCGTTTATGTAAACTATACCTGCTGTATTTTGCTCGTTGTTCTGTAAAGAAACATATTTTCACCCTGATTCTTTTTACTGTATGAAAAATATTTGTGAAGTATGAAAGTTAATATAGTTTGTCTATTTTCATCTCTCTTTGGCAGATTTGGATTTTGTTTTACGGCTTGTGAGATATTTCAGTTTTCGTAGAGCAGTGTTGGGAATTCCAGATTTGCCAAACTACCGTTTCTTGATGTTTTCTGATTTTTGTTGACTAAACAAATCTTTCTGGAAAATTATGAAACTTTATATTTTGATTCTAGAAATAAAGGGGAATACCCCAGATTTTTCCTGGAATTTATTATGATGATTTCTTGTTGTTTCCCTGTACTTGAATATAATTTACTGATTTCTGGCTGAACGCATTTCCTGGTTTAGATTCAGTTTTGAGTTATGATGTTGTGAATTACTATATGACTTATATATGATCGCTGGATTCGTGTTGAAGTCTATTTTCCATATTCTTTAACGGATCAAGATTTGGATGTTTATAGTAGTGGAAATCACTATTTTAGTACAACACTGTCTTGCTGTCCCGAATTAGAAAACTAGTTGTTTTGCCCTGTTATATGTTATCTTGTACCTATACTTGTTTATCTTGCACTCTGAACCTGATACATGTTTATACCTTGTTATCCTTGCTTTTTTTTGCGACACATACATGCATGCCTGATTATAATAATAACTGACCAAGCCGGGGTTAAGGGAAAGATCTAATAGTGGAAAATATAGAAATATGTACTGAGAAGAGAACCTGTGTCCTGCTCGCCTGTTACGTGTTCATGTGTAATACCCTGATTTTCAAATATATGAAAGATTATTTATTTTCACATATGGTATGCATGTGTAGCATGTTGACTATTATTTCTCAACATGATGATTAAAGAGTATTGTTTTCTATAAAGCATTTTCTTAAAGCCCAATGATTAGTTTGCTTATTTTCTTTTGAAATAATTATTTTGGCCCAAATTAATTTAAGCCCATGGTTTAATCCTTTTATTTTTAAAACTTGTTTTGTGTAACATTTTTTTTATAAGACTTGTCATGAGTGTACAAGTTTTATTAGTGTGGTTTGTGCATGCACGTGCATTTCGCATACACGTGCATTGAGCACTCTTTCTTGGCCGGTTTTGGGTGGAGTAATGGATTGGAATCATGGGTAGTTGTGTAGAGGTGTGGGTAGTTATTTCAACCCCCTAGTGCATCCTAACCCTTGATCCTATAACCATCTACTAAATCCTAGCCCTCCATTCCACTTATTTTCTAGTATAAATACCCCTTCTCATTCCCTATCTCTTTTACACTAAGATTATTATTGAGAGGTATTTTGTGAGTTGTGTGTGGGTGCTTTTCTGTGGAGGCCGAGTAGTATTCTGATGAGTTCAGTGGGGAGCAAAGGAGCAAGGAGCGAGGAGTCGTTCACTACATTAAGGAACTTTTGCTGGATTTCGATTATTTCTTCAAATAAGGTGGGTGTTTCTCAGGACTTCTAATGTAGGAGTTATACCATGATTATTATAATTGCTACCATGTTATGAAAAGTAAATTCAATGTATTAGAAATTACCTGAGCATGCTGATGATAATAAGAACAAAAGGGTCGGTACAGTCGACTGTCGCATGAACCAGTCGACTGGTACGAGACAATTATTTTCATGATGTGGTAATAAACATGTATGCAAAACAGACGTAATAGTGCGATTACTAAGTTCATATTTCCCTATGACACATATGATGGAGGGAAGGTGAATGGATGAAAAGAACTAGCGATGATTAACAAAACTAAGAACGGTCGGTGCAGTCGACTGATGATGTGTTCAGCCGACTGGTGCATCGATATAATTAGGATTATTCGGCAACTCCATGAAATGAGATATTCCATTATGTTGACCTAGTATAATGACTTGAGATTTATATCTTCATCTTCGTAAGAAAGTTATGAATAAGTGTGAATGCATGTTTAAAGTATTTTCCTTAAAGAAAAGACAATATTAGTAACTTGAAATTCCATACTGCGATGTTACTGAACAAGTAAGAAGTGTGGTGTTTATGAAATATGAATGTATGTATACTGTGATGAAAGTGCATGTGTGAACGGTTGGAAAGATAATTCCTGATTTTGAATTCTGAAACTGTCCAGTCGACTTAGTGCGTGTAGCAAGTCGACTGAGCTGAACATAGAAATGTGCTATTAAAAATCCCAGGACAGACGACTGATGGATGAACAGTCGACTGTCACGTGGATAACACTGTGAACATGAAAAGTTGCGGGACAGCCGACTGGCCGTGTGCAGCAGTCGACTCTCCTGAGTATTTATGATGAACTTGTATTGACTGTATGAGTCGACTGGTGTCCTTCCAAGTCGACTGTACAGAGTGGATTTTGATATGTAAGAGATTTCATTTTTTTGATTACGGTTGGAAGTTGTGAACTTTATGATTGAAGTCGATGAACTCTTTTTATGGCTGTATGGATTTATGTAAAATGACTCATAGATGTGAATTGAGAATTAAATGAACATGAAAGGCTAAGATCATGATAAGAAAGTCTGTGAGACTCTAAAATGAATTATGTGCTGAGAGTGCTCAATTGGAAATTGTGAATTGAAAATTGAACAAAAGAGTAGCTAAGTCTCCCCCGGCAGTGAAATGAATGAAATGATATTGAAAAGAAGACCAAGGTTGGTCATGTATAAATGAAACGATAAGTCCGATTTGGTGGAGAGTCTAACTCTAGAGCTTTGATTTTTATTCATGATTCTAATAATTTTAGTACATAGTGAAGAGGTGATGAAAGTGAGAGAAAACATAAGTATGAGAACTAGAGTTTACGGTGTGGGTGTGCGAGCCACAGAATGCATGCTTGATGAGTCAAGACATGGCGTGGGCGCAACTCAGAATGATCGGACTCTAGTCACGCTTGTGGGATGTTTGGTGACTGTAAGAGGATCGTGTTCAGGGAGGAGGCTTGAATTGCCACAGAATGCATGCTTGATGAGTCAAGACATGGCGTGGGGTTCCCCTCCAGGGTCCAGTGCACGAGCTTGTACTCATAGACCATCTAGGATACTCACCGTAATTACAGAAGTAGAGTAAATCATGGTGAGGGATTGAACCCTACAAAAAGGAAGAACGATTAAGAGACTTGCCCTCGGACCTATGTAGTATGGGATGCATAGAATCCAAATAAGTGCGCATTAGTGTCATGTAAATTAAATAACTGCATTAAGAATTAAGTGCACAATCATGACACGACATCATTAAGAGTTCCCCTTTGATTTATATTCTTATTATGAAAAAGTTTGTGATCTGTTAAGAAATGAGAATCATTATACTGTTTCTGGCGTAGAGAGGATGGCCATGTATAATTATCGTCGGTTGAATAAACTGATGTACCCACAGTTTTGTATGCAGGATAAATTGCATGTTTAAGAGGAATGGATGCATAATGATCTTACCATGTTGTTGTACATTTGTTTAATGTTGTAATTTTACTTCCGCTGTACAAATGTAAATGTAATATGATGTAAACTCTGATGTAAAAAGGAAAGTTTGAATTTCCTTGTAAAATTGTACTAAAGAAAGCGAAAAGATCCTGTAGAACATCTCGAATTCAGTGTTTTGGGATTCGGGGCGTTACATCATGACTACATGATTTAGGATCCTGTTACCTGTACCTGACTGCATGCTTCCCTATAGGAAGATGTACTCGGAAGATAACCACTAGGTTATGCCTGTTTCCTGTACCTGACTGCATACTTCCCTATAGGAAGGTGTACTCAAACGAGAACCACTGGGTTCTAACTGTTCCTATTATCCTATTATCCTGAACCCTAAGTACACTGCCCTATGGACTCCACTATGAAATCTAAAGCAAAACTGTTTGTTGTAGCAACCATGTAGTAAAAGCTGGGATGCATGAAGTGCTACCTAGATAGTAATATAACAAGACTTGACATGACATAATCTGATTCCATGTACTTGATACCTGATTATCCTGTTACATGTTACCTGTTTACCTGTATATCTGTTGCTTGATACCTGTTATATGTTTACCTGTTTACTTGTTTACTTGACACTTGATACATGTTACCTGTACCTGTTAGTATACCATGCTATTTGTTTCTATTTTTCCTGATTCATGTTAGATATTATATTTCTGTTGACACACTTATACCATGCTATGCTTGTTACTTATATTTATCTATCCCTGTACTTGTGTCCTACATTATAAGTGGCTCGTAACTTGCAATTGACGGGTACTTATTTTCTTTTTTCTTCTCCTGCAAATTTACTAATTGCAGATCAGGATGGTCGACTGCCAGATGGTATTGGCAAGATGATGTATTAGTGCTAGATTTTCTGTTTTATTATTATTATTATTATTTGTTGCTTGAACTTGAATAAAATGTACTTGATTACTTGGATAATTATTTTGTATTTAGGCGATGTCACCTAGGATATTATTAATTTTTCCAGATTCTGATTTATTTGAGATTTATATATTTTTGGTTTCAAGTAAATTCCTGTTGGTATCTTGTTTCAATTATGCATGTCGGGTTGTTTCTTTGCTTCCTACTCTGATTAGTTTTGTGGTATGTTGTAAAGATTCCTGAACAGCTTATGGATAATGAAAATCATTCACTGGGCTTTTGTTACATGCTCGTATTCCGTATTTTTGGGAAGCGGGGCGTAATAGGGTTTTTAGTGGTATCAGAGCACCAGGTTTGGCTAATGTATTAGTTGCCTAATATGTTAGACAAGCTTGGCTCGAACTGGGATTGGCTCAACATTTTCCCAACCCCAACCATGCATACATAAATGAATTTATACTAACTCTGATTCTGGATACTAATTGTTTTTGGTTTGGTGCAGACTATGATTCGCAGAGGTTCTACTTCTCAGTCGCAGGTTGATTCGATTGAGGCTGTCACTACTGTACTTGAGCCGCTGATTAATCAGCAACAAAACCACAGTGATCTTGTGATGGCTGCTCTTGAAGTTGCCCGGGTTCTGCCTCCTGTTATGCCTGTGCAGGTAAATCTTCCGGCTCGTCCAGGAACAGTTACAGATTTTATGAGGCTGCATCCCAACCATTTTTCTGGCACTGAGATGCCTTTGGAGGCTAAACAGTGGTTGATCCGAACTGAGCGCTTGTTGTTAGCGGCTCGTGTTGCCGAGGCTGATCGGGTGGACGTGGTTTCCATCCAGTTGGTGGATCTTGCCCATATCCGGTGGATGGCCGAGTCTGAGTGACTTGAGAGGCCTATTGCTTGGGCTACTTTCACTCGAGGATTCTGGGAGAAGTTCTTCCCCAGTAGTACTCGGGTTGAAATGGAACAGAAATTCCTAGCCCAAAAACAGGGTTCCAGGTCAGTGGACAAGTACGCAGCTGAGTTTACTAGACTTAGCCACTTCGCTGTCGTTCTTGTGGCAACCGAAGAGGATAGGGCTCATATATTCACAAATGGGCTTGAGCAGGATATCAAAAGGCATCTTGTCTCTCTTCGCTTGCGTACCTACACTAAGGCTCTTGAGGCAGCCCGA
Source organism: Hemerocallis citrina (assembly GCA_017893485.1). Classification (NCBI taxonomy): domain Eukaryota; kingdom Viridiplantae; phylum Streptophyta; class Magnoliopsida; order Asparagales; family Asphodelaceae; genus Hemerocallis; species Hemerocallis citrina. The sequence goes on from CM030359.1 coordinate 206,829,559, forward strand.
GCTCAAGAGCAGGCTCGTGGTGGTTCGTCTTCTTCTCAACGGACTATTCCCGCTGCTGTTGCTAGGCCTTCTGGTAGGCCTATTCAGAGGCCTGTTCCCGTCCATCCAGTCAGGCCAGCTCCTTACTCTTCTGCTAGTTCCCAGAGGGGTAGTTTCTGTGATTTCTATCGGTTGCCTGGGCATGATCACAGGGAATGTAGGCATGCCAATCGCCGATGCTTTAGGTGTGGCTGTACTGATCATACAGTGCGAGATTGTCCACAGCTGTTGCAGCAGTTGGCTCTTCCAGGCAGGGGTCCTGTTCAGCAGGCAGTTCCATCTCGTGGTCCAGTTAGGCCACCGCTTCCTCCTCAGCACCAGATTATCGGTCAGAGGACCGCTGTTCCGAAGAGAGGTCGGGCTTTCAACTTGACTGCTGTAGATGCTGAGACCGCTGAAGAAGTTGTGGCAGGTATATTTTGTTTTGTTGTTTTGATGTTTTATTTCTCTTTTGTTTTCTTTCTTTTGGTCTTGCTTTGCTTCTCTATGTTTTCTTTCTACATTGTTATTTTTCACTCACCCTTAACTGTCTATGCTTTCTCCTTGTCTTTGATTCCTTTTAGGTATCATCCTTGTTTGCTCTTTTCCTGTCCATGTTCTTTTTTATTCTGTGGCAACCCATTCTTTTGTCTCCTTTCGATTTGTCGCTCGCCATCAGTTGGAGTGCAGCAATATGTCAGAGGCTTGGAACATTGTGATAGGTGGTGGAGTTGTCATTTGTTCCCAGGAGTGCAGGCAATCTCCCGTTGTTATTGGGGATGCAGATTTCAAAGCCAACCTGATTATAATTGGAAATTCAGGATTCGACGTCATTCTCGGTATGGATTGGTTGGGTGAAGCCCATGCCATTATTGATTGCCGTGCCAAGAAAGTTGTCTTGAGAATTCCAGATCGAGCAGAATTTGAGTTCCATGTTGGGGAGTCTTTCCTTGGCCGAGCAAAGACTGCAGTTGAACAGATAGATTGTGAGATGGAATTGCACTCAGGCTGTGAGGCTGCGCCTCTAGTAGTTCTAGATTTCTTAGATATTTTTCCAGATGAGTTGCCTGGCTTACCCCCTAATAGGGAAGTGGAATTCGGTATTGATGTTCAGCCTGGAACAAGGCTGATATCGAAGAGTCCCTACAGGATGGCACCGGTTGAGCTAGTAGAGCTTAAGGTGCAGATTCAGCAGTTGCTTGATTTGGATTTCATTAGACCTAGTGTCTTGCCTTGGGGTGCTCCGGTCCTTTTTGTCGACAAGAAGGATGGTGGTCGTCGATTGTGCATGGATTATCGGGAACTGAACAGAGTTACTGTGAAGAATCGGTATTCGTTGCCCAGGATCGATGATTTGTTCGATCAGTTGAGTGGGGCTGCTATTTTCTCGAAGTTGGATCTTTGTTCTGGGTATCCCCAAGTTAAGCAGGACTAGATACGAGCACTATGAGTATCTTGTAATGCTGTTCGGAGTTACGAACGCACTTACTGTATTCATGAGTCTTATGAACCAAGTTTTCTCTCAGTTCTTGGATAGATTTGTGGTGGTCTTCATTGATGATATTTTGGTGTATTCTCGGAATCGGGAAGATCATGCTGAGCATCTTAGAGTGGTTCTGCAGACTTTGAGAGAGAATCAGCTGTATGGAAAACTCAGCAAGTGTGAGTTTTGGTTCGACAGGGTTTCTTTCTTGGGGCACATTATCTCAGGTGAGGGTGTTTTTGTGGATCTGGCCAAGATTGAGGCTGTGAAGGATTGGCCTATTCCCAAGTCAGTTTTGGAGGTCAGGAGTTTTCTTGGTTTGGCTGGCTATTATCAGAAGTTCGTCAAAGACTTTTCAAAGATAGTAGGACCATTGACTAAATTGACTGGGAAGGATCAAAAGTTTTGTTCGTCTGATGAGTGCAATGAGGCTTTTGTAGAGTTGAAGAACAGATTGATGTCTCTAGGACCATTGACTACCTCTGTTGCTTGAAACCTGTTACATGTCTACCTCTTTACATGTTTACTTGACACTCGATACATGTTACCTGTACCTGTTAGTATACAATGCAATTTGTTTCTATTTTTCTTGATTCATGTTAGATATTATATTTCTGTTGACACACTTATACCATGCTATGCTTGTTTCTTAGATTTATCTATCCCCTGTACTTGTATCCTACATTATAAGTGGCACGTAACTTGCAATTGATGGGTACTTGTTTTCTTTTTCCTTCTCCTGCAAATTTACTAATTGCAGATCAGGATGGTCAACTGTCAGATGGTATTGGTGAGTTGATGTATTAGTACTGGATTTTCTGCTTTATTATTATTATTATTTGTTGCTTGAACTTGAATAAAATGTACTTGATTACTTGGATAATTATTCTATATTTGGGCGATGTGACCCAGGATATTATTAACTTGTCCAGATTCTGACTTATTTGAGATTTATATATTTTTGGTTTCAAGTAAATTCCTATTGGTATCTTGTTTCAATAATGCATGTCTGGTTGTTTCTTTGCTTCCAACTCTGATTATTCCTGTGGTATGTTGTAAAGATTACTGAACAGCTTATGGATGATGAAAATCATTCGCTGGGCTTTTGTTACGTGCTCGTATTCTGTATTTTTGAGAAGCGGGGCGTGACAGAGCTACGAGCTCCGCTGCCTTAGCTTGAGAAAGCTACCAACGTGCTCGAGATCGCTGTCAGGTGTTGAGGCTTGGGGGTCGGTACAGAGTGATGAGCTCCACTGCCTTACCTTGAGAAAACTACCCATGTGCTCGAGATCACCGTAAGGCGTCAAGGCTTGGGGGTGGAAAATGCGAGAACTTACATAGAGAATCTGAGCTTAAAAACTTGGAAAGAGATAAGCCCTTTTTCTTTAATCTTTTCATACAAAAAGTGGTGGCATGCAATGCCGATTGCAAGGGATTAGTTACATAAGAAGTTTAGTCCTCCCCTTCGAGGTACTTGATGAGGTGCTCCGCATTCCAGGGTCTTTTGACTATGTTGCCTCTTAGGTCGGTGAGTAGGTAGGTGCCAGGGTGCACTACTTCGGAGATCTTATACAGGCCCTCCCAATTAGGGGCCAACTTCCTCTTTTTGCTGGGGTCGGATACCGCCAATTTTCTGAGGAGGAGGTCACCCTGTTTGATGTTGGTGGGATGGACCCTCTTATTGTAAAATTTCTCTACCCGTTGCTAGTATATGCTTCTTCTGATGGCAGATTTTTTCCTGATTTCGTCGATTTGATCCAAGTTGGCTCTGAGGTCTGTCGAGTTGCTCTCCTCTCGAAGGCCATGATCCTGGGCGAAAGGAGGCCGATCTCTAGGGTATGCCTGCCTCGGTACCGCAGGTTAGGTTGAATGGCGACTCGCCTGTGGGGATCCTATTCAACGTTCGGTGCACCCAGAGAATACTCAGAAGTTCGTCAACCCATAGCCTCTTGGGTGAATTGTCCAATCGCTTCTTAAGGCCATCAAGAATTTGGCAGTTCGTGTTTTCGGCTTGGCCATTTGATTGAAGGTGGCACATTAATAAGAAGCATTGCTGAACACCGATGTCTTCGCAGAACTTTAGAAAATTCTTTCCCGCGAACTGGGTCTCGTTGTCAGTGATGAGCACCTGAGTGATCTCGAACCGGCAGATAATGTGCCTCCAGAAGAATTGTTGAGTTTGATGCTCGGTGATCGTGGCCAGGGGTTCTACCTCGATCCACTTGGTGAAGTAGTCGATGGCCACCACTAGGAATTTCCTTTGGCCCGTTGCTTGAGGGGAGGGGCCGACCAGGTCCATCCCTCACATAGCAAAGGGGGTCGGACTAGCCAGAGATCGGAGGTTGGCTTGCAGGAGTCTCTTTACTGATGAGAATCTTTGGCAAGGGCCGCACCTTTTGATGAGGTCTTGTGCGTCTTGTAACATGGTCGGCCAGTAGTACCCGTGATTTAGGGCCTTTCGAGCGAGTGACCTGCTCCCTATGTGGCATCCGCCGATCCCTACGTGTAGTTCCTTCAGAGTGTACTTGGCCTCGTCAGGGGCTAGGCAACAGAGGTAGGGTCTACCGTCAGCTATCGTGTATAACTGCTTGAAGTGCGTTCCGTTGATCAGGGTGAATCTCTCGGAGCGGACTCCGATCCTTCTTGCCTCAGATCGGTCTTGAGGGAGTTCGCCCTCCGAAAGGAACTTTCGAATGGGTGTCGTCCATTTGTCGGGTTGGAGATCGGGTGTAAGGCAGGAGGCTTCAGGGAGGTCGATGCTGGGCTTGAGGAGGACCTCGATCAGGACGGTGCGGTCGAGCCCCTCAAAAGATGAGGAGGCAAGCTTCGACAATGAATCTGCCTAGGCGTTCTGTTCCCTGTGGATTCGTTCTACCGAGTGGTATTCGAATGATGCCAAGAGATGATGGACTACCGCTAAGTATTGTACCATTCGAGCGTCGCGAGCTTCGAACTCCCCGGTGAACTGGTTGACCATGAGCTGGGAGTCACTAAAGACCTTGATGTGTCTAGACCCGGCCTTGTGTGCTAGGGTGAGCCCAGCAATCATAGCTTCGTACTCTGCTTCATTGTTCAAGGCCGGGAAGTTCAGACGGAGAGAGTATTGAAGAACGAAATTATCGGGACCCTTCAGAGCCATGTGACAGCTGTTCTGGGCTGGTAGCTGATGTCATACTGACTCAGTTTCGGACTTGTGAAGTACGGCTTTGAGAGGCTGGTATATAAGGACGTCAATAGAGTGGGCTTGGAAGTAGGAGCGAAGCTTCCGTGCGGCCATTACCAGTGGGTAGGTCACATTCTCCATCTTAGCGTATCTGGTCTCCATCGAAAGCAAGACCTTGCTCACATAGTAGAGGGGCTTTTGGACACCCTCCTCTTCCCGAACGAGAACGGCGGTGAGGGCATTCTCCGAGGCTGAGAGATATAGCTGGAGTGATTCGCCAAGCTTGTAATATCCCGGTCGGATATTATATTTGTATAATTATCATTTTTAAAATTAAAATATTTTTATAGAAATTACTTGGTTTTTCTAATAAAAAATTTTCTTGATATATATACTAGTAAGTATATTTATGTACTGTATCAGTTTTGTGCACTTGTTCAAAATCTTGCAAAATGCGTTTTTGAGAAAATGTCTGGAAAATCCTGGGCAGATATTAAAAATTATTATTTTATTTTTATTTTTATAATTGAAATATTTTTTGTGGATATTACCCGGTTTTACTAATAAACATTATCTATACATATATACTAGTCTGTATATATTTGATTTGTATCAAATTGATACTAGAATCTTCCGAGCCGGTATTAAAATTATTTTATTTTCATTTCTCGGAATTAAATTATTTTTGTACAGATTGATCCGTTTTAATTAATAAAAATTATCTATATAATTAGATATATGTACGTATTTGAAACATATCAATTTCGTATGTTTGTACGAAATCATGTAGTATGTGATTTTCGGAAATTATCTATTCTTGATCAATCATGATAAAATGAAGGGTTAGAATTGAATTAGGGTTTGATTGCAAATTTATTGGGTTTGATTGAAATATTTATTTGAAAATAGATCACAAATTTGATGAGCCACAAATAAGTATTTTGTCCACAAATAAGATGAGCCACAAGTTTGATTGAAATATTTATGTGTTCAAGGGGCTGTAATTTGGAGTTCCTTACGGGATTTGGAAAAGTAATCAACTAGGAAGTTGTAGCAGATGTTCTCAACTTTCCAAAATTGCCTATTTGGTTAGATTCTAATAAGTGTTGCAAAAGTTATGAGCTTTACAAATCTCAGCAACCAGCTTTTTGGCAAAAGCTCGCTGTTTGGATTGTTCGAAGTTTTTGCACCTCTTATTGATTGAATCTGAAAAAGTGTTCAACTAGAGAGTTGTAGTAGAGTCTCTCACCTTTCCAAAACGTCCTATTTGGTTAGAATCTGATAAGCAGACCAGAAGTTATAACCTTTACAAAATCTCAGCAGCAGGCCTTTTGGCTAAAGGTCGTTGTTTGCATTGTTCAAAATTTTTGCACCTCTTATTGATCGAATCTGAAAAAGTGTTCAACTAGAGAGTTCTAATAGAGTCTCTCAACTTTCCAAAATGCCTTATTTGGTTAGATTCCAATAAGCGGAGTAGGATTTACAAGCTTTCAAAGTTTCAGCTTTTTGTTAAGAAATCTGCTGTTGGTTAATTTTTGCGTGTTCAAAGGACGGTGAATTGAATTCCATAAGGAATCTGAAAAAGTCATCAACTATAGAGTTGTAGTATATGTTCCCACCTTTCTAAATTGTATATTTTGGTTAGATTCCGACAAGTAAAGCAAAAGTTACAAGCTTTCAAAGTTTCAGCTTTTTTTAAAGAAATCTGTTGTTGGTTAATTTTTACGTGTGTTCAAGGGGCGAGAAATTGAATTCCATAAGGAATCTGAAAAAGTGTTCAACTGGAGAGTTGTAGTAGATGTTCTCACCTTTTCAAAATATCCTATTTCAATAAATTCTGACAAGTATAGCAAAATTTATAAGCTTGGAAAGTTTCAGCTTTTGGTTGTACTGCTATTGTTTGAAATGGTGTTTAATGGACCGGATTTTGAGTTCCTTACCGAATCTGAAAACGTGTTCAACTAGAGAGTTGTAGTAGATATTCTCACCTTTCTAAAAAAGTCTAATTTTGTCAAATTTCGATGAGCGTAGCACTGTTTGCTTCTACGATATTAGAAGGCTTTTTATGTCGCTTTCAGGTTTTCATTGATAGTATGTTTATATTATACTGTTAGAAGATTCTTCTGTTGCTTCTAATTATAAAAGATCAAGTTTTACTAGTAAGCACGTTGGGTTGCTTCTAGGTTGTTAGAATACCTGTATGGTTGTTTCTATATGTTGTTTTGCACATACGTAGATTATCTGGCTCGTATGTATGTTGTTGTATCATACGCAGCTCGTCTGGCCCGTATGTAGTTGTTGGTCTCATATGTAGCTTATTTGGCTCGTATGTATGTTGTTGTCTCATACGCAACTCGTTTGGCTTGTATAGTTCGTATGTGTTTTGTTAACTCGTATGTAGCTTATTAGCTAGTACGCAGTTTGTTGTGCTCGTCTAGGGTGATATCATTGCCCTAGGGGCCATCGACCATCAAGACGTGTGTTTTCCTTACTCCTAAGAGACTGTGGACGAGTCACTCCTCATGTACTGTAATATTCCGGACGGATATTACCTTATATAAATTATTATTTTATTATTATTTTATTATTATTTTGTTTTAATTCCAAAATTGAATTATTTTGGTGATTTTCACCCGGTTTATTCATAAACGTTATCTGTACCCAGATATCGGTCAGTATACATCCGTATTGTATCAAATTGATACCGTGATCTTCCGAACTAATAATAGAATTTATTTTATTATTATTTCCGAGATTAAATTATTTTTATATGGATTATGCGAAGATTTTCGGTATACAGACATATATGTGCACGTATATGTAGTATGTCGATTAGTACTATACAAATTGTGTGGACAAAATACTTGTCTTGTTATGACAAAACCTATTAGATTGTTAGGGTTTATAAGTATTTAACCTAGGTTAAGTATGCATGAAGAGATTAAGGGAACCCTTCTAGAAACCCTCACATAACACCATACTCACATAACACCTCATCCACATCCTACCTCCACCACATCCCACCTCCCCAAGGGTATGGCCGGCCCCCATTTTATAGGAGGATTTTGTGCATATTGTGCATGCACATTTGCACTCTCCCCCTCCTCTCCCCTCCTATAAATACCCTCTCCTTCTCCACCCTTGTCTCATTTTAGAAAGATCATAAAGAAAGAAAGAAAGAAAGGAAAAGAAAGAGAGAACACCATACTAACTTGAGAGTTTTCCCATTGTAGGTTTCATAAGGATTTCTAAGAGCTTAGGAGAAAGAGTAGGAGTGATAGCAAGTCCTTCCTACAAGAAAAGAAGGTGGGGGTTTCTCTTTTGTTTGTTTGTTTGTTTGTTTGTATTGTTGTTTTGATGTTCTTCTTCTTCTTACCTTCCTAGTTTTGTCTCTTTTTGTTTTGGGGGTGTTTTTCTTGTGATGTGATTATGTGTTGTTTGTTGTATATGTTATAGCTTAAAAAGAGAAAGAGATACGTAGTAGTAAAAGAACATAAAGGTTGAATCTTGAAGTGGAAATTGTTGTTTTAATGCTATGGATTGGACTAAAATGAAGACATACACATGGACTTGGCATATACAACCATTTTTGGTTGTAGGACTTGAATGAGGACTTATACATAATCATATGACATAGTGCATACACTACTTTGTGGTTATAGAACATAAACTTGAACTTGGACTAGAAAGAATGCATATGGTTGGTTGAACCAAATGAAGGTTCTTACTTTATTTTTATTATTGTTATTTTCTTTTATAATCTTAAGTAAGAGAGAACTCATTGTAGATATGAAAAAGGAAACTAATCTAAATCACTAGTTGTAGAATGGTCAAAAAGATCTCTTTTTATGTTCAACTAGTGTTAATAAGAAATAAATACTAATGAAGATTTGGTAGAAATGTTAGTAGATGTTCATATTAAAATAAAGTAGTAGTAGTAGTAGTAGATAATTAAAAGAAGTAGTTGTAGATGTTTTATGTTCATATTAGAATAAAGTGGTAGTAGTAGTAGATGATTAAAAGAAATAGTTGTAGATGCTTTATGTTATGTTCATGGTAAAGTAGTAGTAGTAGTAGATAGTTGTAGATGTTTTATGTTATGTTCATGGTTAAAATAAAGTAGTAGTAGTAGTAGATGATTAAAAGAAATAGTTGTAGATGCTTTATGTTATGTTCATGGTTAAAATAAAGTAGTAGTAGTAGTAGATAGTAGTAGATGTTTTATGTTATGTTCATGGTTAAAATAAAGTAGTAGTAGTAGTAGATAGTTGTAGATGTTTTATGTTATGTTCATGGTTAAAATAAAGTAGTAGTAGTAGTAGATAGTTGTAGATGTTTTATGTTATAAAATAAAGTAGTAGTAGTAGTAAAATGTTGTAGGATTCATGCTAAAATTATCTATCATGTTTAGGAATGATATACATGCTTAGAATGTTGTAGGATTCATGCCAAAATTATCTATCATGTTTAGGAATGACATACATGCTTACAATGTTGTAGGATAAATGCTAAAATTACTTACCATGTTTAGAAGTATATATATATATACTTAGGAAGGTTGTATGTTCATACTAGTAGTTATCCATGCTTAGTAAGATATTCATGCTTAGTAGTTATTCATGCTTAATAAGATTCATGCTTAGATGATAGTAGGAAAGTGGTATATCATGCTAGATTAATTTATCCATGCTTACATGCTTATAGGAAAGTTGTATACCATGCAAGATTAATTTATCTATATTTAGATAGTTGTAGGAAAGTGGATATCATGCTAGATTAATTTATCCATGCTTACATGCTAGTAGGAAAGTTGTATACCATGTTAGTTTAATTATAGGAAAGTTGTATACCATGCTAGATTAATTGTATACCATGTTAGTCAAATTGTAGGTAAGTTGTATACCATGCTAGGTTAATGGTAGGAAAGTTGTATACCATGTTAGTTTAATTATAGGAAAGTAATATACCATGCTAGATCAAATAAATATTCATGCTTACATGATATTCATGCATAGATAAGTATATGTTCATGCTATGTTAGTAGATGATCATGCTTAATCATTATTCATGCAATGTTAGTAGATGATCATGCTTAATCATTACTCATGCTAAGTTAGTAGATATCATGCTAATTATTGTTTATGTTAAGTTAATAGATGACCATGCTAATGATTGTTCATGCTAAGTAGTAAATGATTATGCTTAGTCATTATTCATGCCAAGTTAGGAGATGTCATGCTAATTATTGTTCATGCTAAGTTAGTAGATGATCATGCTTAATCATTACTCATGCTAAGTTAGTAGATGTCATGCTAATTATTATTTATGTTAAGTTAATAGATGACCATGCTAATGATTGTTCATGCTAAGTAGTAAATGATTATGCTTAATCATTATTCATGCCAAGTTAGGAGATGTCAAGCTAATTATTGTTCATGCTAAGTTAGTAGACGATCATGCTTAGATAAGTATATGTTCATGCTATGTTAGTAGATGATCATGCCAAATCATATTCATGCTAAGTTAGTAGATGTCATGCTAATTATTGTTTATATTAAGTAGTAGATGACCATGCTAATGATTGTTTATGCTAAGATTAGTAGATGTCATACTTAATGGTTGTTCATGCTAAGTATTGTTTATGCTAAGTTAGTAGATGATCATGCTTAGTCATTAATCATGCTAAAGATGGTAGACATTCATGTTTAAATAATTGTAGGAACCATGCTTATGGCGTATGCCATGTCGTGGGTTTAATGTAGAAAGAAACCATGTTTAGGTTGTACATACATGGTAGGAATTATCATACTATGGTTAGAATGTTGTAGGTCTCTACTTGGAATACATATCATGCTTAGTCGTAGCAATTCTATGTTTATGTTCTACCCATACTAGATTGTAATAGTAGATGTTCCACTAAGTTGTCTTCGTGATTAGATCATAGTAATTAATCATGCTTAAAGTAATGAAGATCCATGTGTAAGGTGGTAGTAGAGATACATACTCTAAAGTAGTAGGCATTCACGCTCAAGTTGTAACTTATGCTTGACTATAGTAAACTTCATGTTTAGACCATAGTGATAATTCATGCTTAAGCTTGATATAAGCACATGCTTAAATCATATTCGTACTTAGGAGTATTGTAGTGAGGGGTTACGTTATGTACCATAATTAGATTGTCGTGGATAGATGCTGGCAATTGTATGCCATGCTTAAAGTACTATAGGTTGAAGTAATAAGGATTTGGGAGACCACTAGTAATAGTTAGTTTGATAAAGATTGTTATGTCACCTTCGGTTTTTTATTGGTAGAATACCGATCATAGACTATTAGTAGATTCTTCTGTTGCTTCTAATAATAGAAGATCAAGTTGCTAGTAAGCACGTTTGGTTGCTCCTAGGATTGATTACCTGTATGGTTGTTTGCATATGGTTGTGCTCGTACGTGGCTCGACTGGCCCGTATGTAGCTGTGGGTCTCATACATAGTTTATTTGGCTCGTATGTAGGTTGTTGTCTCGTACGTGGCTCGACCGGCCCGTGCGTAGCTGTTGGTCTCATACGCGGCTTATTTGGTTGGTATGTACGTTGTTATCTCCTACGAGGCCCGCCTGGCTCGAAGGTAGCTATTGTTTCATACGTAGCTTATTAGCTCGTATGTGGTTGTTACTCGTGTATAGCTTGTTAGCTAGTACACTGTTCGTTGTGCTCGTCTAGGGTGATATTACCACCCTAGGGGCTATCGACCATCAAGACATATGTTTTCTACTCTAAGGAACTGTGGAGGAGTCACTCCTTGTGTACCGTCGAATCTTAACCAGTGTAGGTTGATCGAGGACCAGAGTATAGACGGAATCCAAGTTTAGGGTAGCGGCATGCATGTATGTTCGCACGGCCGAGGTCTTGGATCGATGGACCAGGAACCGAATCCCGAAGGGTTCTGGTAAGTCTAGGTTGAGCAGCCTAGTAGAGTTGTCTTGCAAAGTCTAAATTAAGGCCTAGCATGTTGTGGTTATAATATTGTCCTCCCTAGGAGTGTTCAGGGCTAGGGACATTATTAGGGTAGTGACTTATAAAGATCATTACTTAAACCCTTTGCCGGAAGAGTGGAGTCGGTTGTAGGGGGCACCTTATGACTCACTCGTCTCTTGAGGCAGACTAGGTGGTGTTATTGGGTTGCGCCTTCCTGTCAAAGGGATACGTACGGTGCCGTCTCACAAGTTGGGAGCACGGGTTGCGTATCTCGCGCTGTTAATTCCTGAAGTAACGTGGCTTGGGGTGCCACAGGATGCATTGGGCAGTCCTGCGCTTGCGAGACCCCAGGGGTGCCACAGGTTAGGGCTTCGCGCTACCCGTGCACTTGTGAGACCCTATGATTTTGGTTTTTGAAATGACGCCCGACACACTAGGTTCGTCTAGTTTTGAGTGAGGTCCGGTTAGCCGGGTAGCAGTGGCGAACATAAACACCACTGGCAGACTGCATTAGTGGGACTTGACCACGTCTGCAACCTCATCAGTCACGTGTAGGTGTCAGGAACAGGTTGTGTACAATTAGAATTCATAACGCGGGTTCAAATCCCTATATATGGAGAAATGGCTTGAGATGGGGTCGCATGTAGTATGGGCTGCATGTTGCTTCAGAGACTCGCTGACATTAGAATAGGAAGCATCCTAGTTCTATTTAAATATCGCATTAGAGTCTAGTCATAGCACTCACGAACACTTAGACTACACCAACACCATTGCCATGTTTTGTATGTTGTTTGAGAGATTTGCTGCTTTGATATCAGGCCTTTAAGCGTCAGTGAATACTGACGTCCCCACTTCCATAGGTACTGGATCGCCGAAGTACAAGGGCAAGATTCAGGAGGACTCAAGGCAAGGAAAGCAAGGAGTCAATGTCGTATTTAGTTCCGCTGTAAAATGTGTGTTGATCACCTATTAGTTGGAAAGTACTCTGATGTAAGATGTTGAAGGTTGTAATACTTGGAAATGTAAAGGTAACATTGTAACTCTATTGTAATGTATTGCAGTTGTATAATGTTCAGACTTGTAATACATTGAGTAATGAATAAAAAGTTTTAAATTCTCCTGTTTTTCTGTGTATTGTGACTAATTGAAGAAAAGGTCTTGGCTCGTGTCTCGGTTTTCCCAGTATTGGAAATTGGGGCGCTACATGTACCGTCGGATCTTAACCATTGTAGGTTGATCGCGGGACCAGTGCGTAGACGAAATCCAAATTCAGGATAGTAGCATACGAATACGTTCGTATTGCCGGGGTCTTAGATCGATAGGCTGTGAACAGGATCCTTAGGGATTCTGGTAAGTCTAGGTTGAGCACCAAGTAGAGTTATCTTTTGAAGTCTAACTTAAGACTTAGCATGTTATGTTAATACCGTTGTTATCCCTCGGATTGTTTAGGGTTAGTGACAACGTTAGGGTAGTAAATTATAGCTATTACTACTTAACCTGTATTTATTATCATTGTCGCGGAAGGGAAAGAGTTGATGTTAAGGGTGATACCTTATGATCCGACTTATCCTATAGGCCGGCACTAGGTGGTGTTATTGGGTTGTGCTCTTCTTGTCAAAGGGATACGGTCTGTGCCTTCTCACAAGTTGGGAGCACAGGATCCGTACCTTGTCTGTTAATTTCTGAAGTGCCATGATAAGGGCGGGAGCGATTCCTATCGGAGCTAGGAGATGGACCCCCGGAACTTCGTCATGTCTTATGTCGGGGAAGAGAACAGCCATAGACTACGGTCTATCGGATAGGGGGCCACAGGGAATGCTTCGAGCTAACCTGTGTTGCAGCAACTCCAAGGGTTCGTCTGGTTTTTGAGTTAGGTCTGGTACGCCAAGTAGTAGTGAAAAATGGAGACACCATTAGTGTACTGCATTGGCTGGATTAGACCGTTTCAGGGCAACTTCGTCAATCATGCTGTGTCTTTAGAAACAAGTTGAGTACAAGAGTATAATTCATGGCGTGGGTTCAAATCCCTATATATGAAGAAATGGCTTGTTATGGGCGTATGCGGTATGGGACACATACTGTTCCGGAGACTTGCTTGCATTAGAATAAAAGCATCCTTGCATTAGTTAATCTTGCATTAGAGCCTAAGTTATAGCATACACTGAGACATCAATTATATATATACACATTTCTCTTTTCATCAATCTGTTTGTTTAAAGTTGAAAATCGCTGCTTGTCGTCAGTCTTAAAGCATCAGTATATGTACTGACGTCCCCATTTCAATAGGTACTGGATTGCAAAATACAGGTATTGGATTGCAGAGCTACAGGTACAGAATTCAGGAGGACTCAAGGCAAAAGAAGTAAAGTGTTGATTTAATTCAATTGTAATATTTGTTGTAATTTATTAATTGTTGAGAAGCATCCCAGTGAAAGCACCAAGTGTTATGTATTATTCATTGTACTCTGATGTCATTCTTATTGAAAGTTTGTAAAACTTGGGCTTGTATGGCATTATTGTAACACTGATGTAATGTATTGTAGTTTTATAACATTTGGACTTGTAATACATTTGTGTTGAATAAAAAAGTTTTAAATTTTCCTGTATTTCTGTGTATTGTGGCTAATTGAAGGAAAAGATTCTGGCTTATGTCATGGTTTCCCAGTGTATGGAAATCGGGGCGTAACAAGGCTCGGGTTTGCTCAGAAGTGGAGGGTTGGCGAGGTATGATTTCAGCTGTTCGAATGCCTGTTGTTCGGGGTCCCCCCACTCGAAGCCTTTTGCCCCTCGGAGGGCCTTGAAGAAGGGGAGTGATTTCTCCCCTGATTTCGAGAGAAAATGGCCGATGGCTGCCAGCCTCCCCATTAGCCGTTGGACTTCTTTAATATTTCTCGGAAGGGCCATGTCGATAATGGCCTGAATCTTTTCGGGGTTCGCCTCTATGCCGCACTGGCTGACGACGAACCCGAGGAATTTTCCGGAGGAGACGCCGAAGGTGCACTTGGCGGGATTGAGCCTCATGTCATGGGATCGAAGAACACCAAATACTTCCTCAAGGTCGGTCACATGGTCCTGACCTCGCCGGCTTTTGACGAGCATGTCGTCGACGTACACCTCCATATTGCGACCGATCTGGTTTTTAAAGACCCGGTTGACGAGCCTCTGATAGGTGGCTCTGGCGTTCTTGAGTCCGAAGGGCATGACTCAGTAACAGTATAGGCCTTGGTCGGTAACAAAAGACGTTTTGGCGATGTCGGGGGGAAACATGTGGATTTGGTTGTAGCCTGAAAAAGGCGTCCATGAAGGTCAGCAGCTTGTGACCCGACGTCGCTTCGATCAGGGCATCTATGCTTGGGAGAGGGAAAGGATCTTTTGGGCATGCCTTGTTGAGGTCTGTGAATTCTATGCAGATCTTCCAGCTTCCACTGGCCCTCTTCACCATTATGACGTTAGCCAGCCCCTCCGGGTAACTGACCTCCTGAATGAACCGGGCGAACAACAGTTTTTCCACCTCCACCTTTACGGGTTGTTGCCTCTCTGGGACAAACTTGCGCTACTTCTGATGAATAGACTTGGAGATCGGGGCAACGCTCAGTCGGTGCATGATCATCTTCGGAAATCCCGGGCATGTCGGACGGAGTCCAGGCAAAGAGGTCGATGTTGCGGTGGACGCAATCAATCAGTCCTGGCTTCAAGTAGGGATAAAGGGTGCGGCTCACACGAAAGCACTTGGATTTGTCCTCCGCTTCGAATGAGACTTCCTCTAGATCATCCACCGGCTCTGACTTCAAATGGTCCCTCTCGGGGGGGCTTAACTACATCGAGGGTTAATACCCCGCCCCCGATAGCGGTCATGTAGCACGAACGTGTCGACTCCTTGTTACCTCGGACGATGCAAACCCCATGGTTGGTTGGGAATTTTAGCTTCATATGCTAGGCCGAGGGGACGGCCTGGAACGAGCAGAGCCCGGGTCAGCCGAGGATGGCGTTGTATGCTTCCTTGACATTGACCACCATGAAATCCATTGACTCGGTTCGGAGGATGGGGGTCATACCTGCTGTAATACCCTGATTTTCCAAATATATGAAAGATTATTTATTTTTATATATGGTATGCATGTGTAGTATGTTGACTATTATTTTTAGCATGATGTGTAAGGATATTATTTTTTCTAAGCCCAAATGTTAGTTTACTTATTTTTCTTTTAAAATATTTATTTTGGCCCAATTGATTTTAGCCCATGAAATTAAACCCTTTTATTATTTTCTACAACTTGTAATGTGTAGCACTCCTTTTAAAGACTTATTATTTTATGTACAAGTTCTTGTAGGGGTGATTTGTGCATGCACGTGCATTTCACATACACGTGCATTGAGCACTATTCTTGGCCGAATTTGAGTGGAGAAGTGGGTGTGAGTTATGGGTAGTTATGTGGAGTGTGGGTGGTTATCACAACTCCCTAGTCCATCCTAGCCCTTGATCCCATAACTATTTACTAAATCCTGGCCCTCCATCTACTCAAATTTGTATATAAATACCCCCTCTCATTCATTATTTCTTTTACACTAAATCCTATTGTAAGAGAGGTATTGTTGTGAGAGAGTTGTGTGTGCTTTCTGTGGAGGCTGGGCATCATCTTCCGAAGGCTGCGGTGTGGAACAAGGAGCAAGGAGCAAGAAGTGCTGCGTCGCATTAAGGAGCTTTTTGTTGGATTCGATTACTTCGTCAAATAAGGTGGGTGTTTCTCAGGACTTCTAAAGTAGAAAATATGCCATATTTGTGATGATTGTTATTATGCTTATGAGAAGTAAAATCAAATGTACTAGAATTGCTTGAGTATGTTTATGATGGTAATTGTGAAAGACTAATAGTGAAATAATAGCACTGCAATCAATGACGAATTGGGTCGGTACAGTCGACTGCCGTTTGGATAAGTCGACTGGTACGAGACATCTGTTACATGTTTTGGGTAGATGTTTCATGTCATAAATGTGTATTATTAAAATGAAATAGTAAGGCTAAACTCATATTCTTCATGGTATACGTGACTGAGGAGCCATGAGCCTGTAGAAAAAGAACTAGTGATGATTAACAAAACTAAGAATGATCTGTGCAGTCGACTGGTGTTATGAACAGTCGACCGATGCTTTGTTTAAACTATGAATAATCCAGTAGTTTCATGAAATGAAGTATTTTTCCCCTTGTGTTATTCTATTGTAATGGATTGAGATTAATATTTTCATCTCTGCAAGAAAGTTATGAACAAGTATAAATGTATGCCTAAACTTTTCCTTGAAGAAAAGACAAAGTTAGTTACTTGAAATTCCATACTGCGATATTACTGAACAATTAAGAGATTTCGTGTTTATGAGACATGAACGTATGTATACTGTAAATTGACATCATGATGCAAGTGTATGTAAGAACTGTATGAAAGAAAATCCCTTAATTTGAAATATGAATCTGTCCAGTCGACTTAATGCGAGTAGCAAGTCGACTGAGCTGAACATGGATGTGTACTGTTGAGACCAGGACAGACGACTGATCTGTTGACAGTCGACTGTCACGTGGATAACATTTTAGGCATGAAAAGTTGCGGGACAGCCGACTGGCCATGTGCAGCAGTCGACTCTCCCGAGTGTTTATGAAGAACCTGTATTTGACTGTATAAGTTGACTGGTCTTTTTCCAAGACGACTGTACAGAGTAGATTTTGATATGACAGAGATTTCATTTTGATTACTGCTAAGAGTTGCGAACTTTATGATTGATGTTGAATTCTTTCTATTGCTGTATGAATTTACATGAAATGAATCATAGTTGGAATTGAGAAATCCACATGAATTGAGTCATACTTTGAATGAAGAATTACATGAATATGAAAATTAAGAACATGATATGCTGAGGCAATGAAAATGAATTATGAGTTGGAATTGCTCAAAGTGAAAGTTGTGAATTGGAAATTGAACAAAGGAGTAGCTAAGTCTCCCCCGGCAGTGGAAATGAAATGAAAAATGAGAATTTGAAGACCAAGGTTGGTCATGCATTGAAATGAATGAATAAGTCCGGTTGAGTGGAGAGGCTAACTGCAGAACTTTGATTTTTATTCATGATTCTATTAAAATAAGGACTAGTACATAGTGGAGATGTGATGAAAGTAAGAGAAAAACATTGAGTATGAGGGCTATTGGGTAGCGGCGAGAGCGTATCCCAGGAATTTCCATGATGAGTCTGGGTGAGGATACTACTCCAGAGTACCGTCCCATTGGCGACGCTCGTGGGATGTTTGAAGACTACGGGTGGTGTCATGTCTATGGTGAGAGCTGAATTACCACAGGATGTCTGCATGATGAGTCATGTCAGCGATGGGATTCCCTCCAGAGTGCCTAGACATGAGTTCGTAGGTCGGAAAATATCTAGGATACTTACCGTAATTACAGTAGTAGATTAAATCATGGCGAGGGATTGAACCCTATAAAAATGAAGAACGATTAAGAGGCTTGCCCTCGGACCTATGTAGTTTGGGATGCATAGAATCCGAACAAGTGTGCATTAGTGTCATGTAAATTAAATAATTGCATTAAGGATTAAGTGCACAATCACAACACGACATCATTAAGATTTCCCTCTTTTCTTTTATTTTGAATGTGAACAAATTTGTGATTTGCTAAGAAATGAGAATCGTTATACTGTTTCTGGCATAGAGAGGATGGCCATGTATAATTATCGTCGGTTGAATAAACTGACGTACCCACAGTTTTGTATGCAGGATAAATTACATGTTAAAGAGGAATGGATGCATAAAGATTTTACCATGTTGTTGTACATTTATGTAAATGTTGTAAATTTTTACTTCCGCTGTGTAAATGAAAAGTGTAAAATGTGATGTAAACTCTAATGTAAAGTGAAAAGTTTGAATTCCTTGTAAAGTTGTACTGAAGAAAGTGAAAAGATCCTTTAGAACATCTCGAATTCAGTGTATTTGGGATTCGGGGCGTTACACCTGCCATTACATCCAGTGTCACAATCCCCTCAATTTGTACGGGAACGCCCGAGAACCCATTAAAGGTGTAACCGACCGGCTTCAGCTTTTCCCGGGGGAGTTTGTGTAACGCCCCGAATTTCAAATTAGTCCGAATTCAAGATTTCACAGGATCTTTACTTCACTTCATACAATTTTACAAGGAAATTAAAACTTTTCAACAACATCAGAGTTCTTTAAATTTTGTTTGCACAGCGGAAGAATAAAAGAAATACAACATTGAAAGCAAAAAATACAACTTATACAACTTTATCAAAGTAAGTCATCAATTGCATCATAACATCTTTACTTCTTCATGAAAAGTCCATTACCTGCATATTAAGCTGTGGGCACGTCAGTCACTTACAACTGACGAAAATATTATACTCGGCCATCCTCTCCATGCCGTACATATAACAATCTCAATACTTTATCAAATCACAAATTTTGAATGAACAATAAAGTGTCAAAAGTGATTATTCTAAACATGTAAGTGTATGTGATGCCTTAATGCCTAATGCACACATTTTATTCTAAGATGACACTAATGCATACTTGTTCGGATTCTATGCATCCCATACTACATAGGTCCGAGGGCAAGCACCTACGTACTCCACAATAAAGGGCTCAATCTCTCGCCATGACACTACCCAGTAGTAAGAACAAGGTTTAGGCTTTCCACGAGTACGAACCCAGTCCCAGAGTACACTGCCTGACTGTTATACAGACTCCTCATCGTGTGAATCCCCCGTAAGTGCCCCTCTAGTCCCGGTATACGTATGTACACTGGAGTACGAAAACTATCCGCCCGACTATGCATAGTGCCGGATTTAAAATAAAACTCGTCTCCATCGGAGCAACCACAGTTCCAGAGTACACTGCCCGACTGGGTCTATAGTCCCGAAGTACATCACCCGACTATATAGAGTGCCCCACTTATATTTGCCAAGGTTTACTACACTTCTCTTAAGTGCCTAATTCTTAAGTTCAAGACATGAATGAGTTATCATTCCTAGAATTAGTTTTACCCCCTACCGGACTTACTCACAAAATACGAGATAACTCCATGGCAATATCTCAAAATTATATCTCAAATCTTTTCTTTCATTAGTACCGGTAACCGAGGCCTTACTAACTCTTAAATCATAATTTTTCATGTACAAGAATCATGGGTATTCACACCCTTCAATAATTATGTCTTAACTCAAAGTATTCTTTAACTTCAACCTATGGTATATTCATTCAATTCATTTACTATCTTTCTAAGGCAACAATTCTTTTCATGAGTTTATAGCATAGATCCAAATCTCTTTTAGAAAATTAATCACATAAAATTCTTAATCACAAACAAGCATACTCATATAATCTCATCCAGGTAAACAAGTAATATAGTAATTCTTTCCAAAACTCTATATGAATTCTCACAAACTTTTGATCTCATCTAGTATTTTTTTTACTCAACAAAAGGGGTTGTTTATAACACGAGAATCTTATTACATATTTTTCTTTGTTTCAAAAAGAATTATGTATTCAAATAATAATTTTGGAAACAAAGCGCATTTACTATTTCAACTTCTTTGTCACTTTCTCAAAATCATACAAGATTAAATTTAAAACTATTTCTAATAAATCTTTTAGGTGATTTCATAAAAAAAGAGTTTATTTTCCAACCTTCTTCAATCAGTAAAGTCCCAAAAAAAATGAAGATGAAACTCAAACTTCAAAAAAAATATAAAAGGTGGCTTAAAGGTTTCGAACCAGGGTCAGCCGACACACAAACGCAGCGCCCAAGGCCCAAGGGGCTAGCCACCAAGTCCATTTGGACTTTGTGTTATAAACTGAATAGAAAACCTCTTTATACAAATCGTACAGTCCGGATTTTATTGAATGAATCAAAAATAAAAGGTAGCTATCAAGTTTCGAACCCAATACCTCTTATAAATAGGGCTCTGTGGTACACTGGCTAACCAGTAAGTCCAAGTGTATTTTCTGTTTAAAAGTTATACTAATATACTTTTGTTTATATTATTCTGAATTTGGTTCCTTTTAACAAAACTCGTTTATCCAATAATCCAATCCTTTAGGATATTAGAATAAATTTCACTTTTGGACTGAGATGAAATCTTAAAATAATAGTCAATAAGTTCAAACTTTTTTTTAGAATATATCTTCATTTTCAAATAGATTTTTCTTTTCCTTTTACATACAAAATTTGCATTTCTTCTCAAAACTCGAAATTAAGAATCATGTTTATTAAAACTAGTTTATGTCCATCACTATACTAATTAAAATTTTGTGCTAAACACCAAATACGTCTCTTAATCGACCATGGATATCTCAAAGAAATTCTTTCATGTAAAAATTTGTATTTTTAACATATGTCGACATGTTTCATGATAATAACAAAAATTATTTTTCTCTTTTCTTTTTCTTTCTTAATCATCATGTCTCTAAAGCATATGTCGAAATATAACATTCTTTAACAATTCCTCATACCAATCACACTTTCAACATACATGGATTTGCAAGCAATCTAGCATGATTCATGTTATTAATTTTTTAGTTGAACTTTTCTTTTTAATTAGCATAGTAACAATTATTTACTGAATCTCAACAAGATTATTGCATGTTATACTAGCATGGATTTTATCTACACATTTCTCATCACATTCAATTTATACTATTCATTTAAAATAGTTAGCATGCAATTTCTACTTTAGAAAGAAGGAGATCACCCACCTCTAATGAAGATTGAACAACAAGATGAGATACACTCCTAGCTCCAAAGCAACTCCTTCTCCTCCTAGGAAGATCACTCCAAAGCACAAGAACATTTTTTCTCTCTTTCTTTTTTTTTCTTTCACTTATTTAATTTACTTTTTGGTGTGTGAAAAAGGAAAGAACACTAGGGTATTTATAGGACAAGTTTAGGGATCAAAGTGCAAAATTACACACCTTTTAAATTACTCAATTAACTTTTCATCTCTTCATTTTCTTTACTCTCAAAAACCCCAACCTTTCATTTGTCCACCTCTTCAAAACTCAACTCCTGTAGCGCCCCGATTTCCATATACTAGGAAAACCGAGACACGAGCCAAGACCTTTTCTTCAATTAGTCACAATACACAGAAAAAACAGGAGAATTTAAAACTTTTTATTCAACACCCAATGTATTACAAATCTGAATATTATACAACTGCAATACCTTACAATAGAGTTACAATATTACCTTTACATTCCCGAGTATTACAACCTTCAACATCTTACATCAGAGTACAAGGAATGAAGAACAACACTTGGTAACTCTCACTTGAGTACTTCTCAACTAATAGATAATCCACATACATGTTACAGCGGAACTAACATGACATTGACTCCTTGCTTTCCTTGCCTTGAGTCCTCCTGAATCTCGCCCTTGTACTTCGGCGATCTAGTACCTATGGAAGTGGGGATGTCAGTATTCACTGACGCTTAAAGGCTGATAACAAAGCAGCGAATCTCCCAAACAACATACAAAACATGGCAATGGTGTTGGTGTAGTTTAAGTGTTCGTGAGTGCTATGACTAGACTCTAATGTGATATTTAACTAGAACTAGGATGCTCCTATTCTAATGTCAGCGAGTCTCCGAAGCAACATGCAGCCCATACTACATCCGACCCTTCTCAAGCCGTTTCTCCATATATAGGGATTTGAACCCGCATTATGAATTCTAATGGTACACAACCTGTTCCTGACAGATACAACGTGACTGATGAGGTTGCAGACGTGGTCAAGTCCCACTAACGCAGTCCGCCGGTAGTGTCCATGTTTGCCACTGCTACCCGGCTAACTGGACCTCACTCAAAAACCAGACGAACCCAATGTATCGGGCTTCGTTCCAAAATCCAAAATTATAGGGTCTCGCAAGCGCAGGGTAGCGCGAAGCCTACCCTGTGGCACCCCTGGGGTCTCGCAAGCGCAGGACTGCACAATGCATCCTGTGGCACCCCAAGCCACGGTACTTCAGGAATGAACAGTGCGAGATACGCAACCTGTGTTCCCAACTCGTGAGATGCCACCGTACGTATCCCTTTGACAGGAAGGTACAACCCAATATCACCACCTAAGGCCTGCCTCAAGGGACAAAGTGGTCGTAAGGCGCCCCCTACAACCAACTCCTCTCTTTTCGGCAAGGGTCTAAGTAAATGATCTTTATAAGTCACTACCTTAATGATGTCCCTGACTCGAACAATCCTAGGGATGACAATATTATAAACACAACATGCTAGGCCTTAAATTAGACTTCGCAAGACAACTCTACTAGGCTGATCAACCTAGACTTACCAAAAAACTTCAGGATCCGGTTCCTGGCCTATCGATCCAAGACCCCGGCAATGCGAACATACATGCATGCCACTACCCTGAACTTGGATTCCGTCTATACTCCGGTCCTCGATCAACCTACACCGGTTAAGATTCGATGGTACACAAGGAGTGACTCCTCCACAGTTCCTTAGGGATAATAAAATATATGTCTTGATGGTCGATAGCCCCTAGGGTAATAATATCACCCTAGACGAGCACAACGAACTGTGTACTAGCTAACAAGCTATATATGAGTAACAAACCACATACGAGCCAATAAGCTACGTATGAAACAATAACTACCTACGAGCCAGGCGGGCCTCGTAGGAGATAACAACGTACATACCGGCCAAATATGCCGCGTATGAGACCAATAGCTACGCACAGGGCCGGTCGAGCCGCGTAAGAGACAACAACCTACATACGAGCCAAATAAACTACGTATGAGACCCACAGCTACATACGGGCCAGTCGAGCCACGTACGAGCACAATCATATGCAAACAACCATACAGGTAATCAAACCTAGAAGCAACCAAACATGCTTACTAGCAACTTGATCTTCTATTACTAGAAGCAACAGAAGAATCTACTAATAGTCTATGGTAGGCATTCTACCAACAAAAAGCCCGAAGGCGACATAACAACTTTTATCGAACAACTATTACTAGTGACCCTCCCAACCCTTATTACCCATAAGGATGAGGGATGCCCCCATGATAGGGTCTAATTCCCATTTGAACCTCACACACTAGAACTCACGGTTTCCTTTCAAAATGAACTAGAACAACATAGAACCTACGTTCGTTCAATATTCAACTAGGATGCTATACTATATCCTTCAAGCATGTATGGCTCCTTACTAACATTGACTACAACAAGGTAGTTTTCATTACAATCACGACAGGATTCCTTCCTTATTACTTAACCTATAGGAGTTTAAACATGGTATACAAATTGTAAGCATCAACCTACCACGGTTAGTCATGGTATATAACATAACCATCAACCCCCAACAATCCTAAGTATGAGTATGATTTAAGCATGCACCTAACCATCTTAAGCATGAATAATTACTATGATCTAACATGAGCTTTACCATAATTATAACATAAGTTATAACTCAAGCATGGATATGTACTTCCTTACCGTAACTACGACAATAGCATAGATTTGTTACCTAACTACTTAAGCATGAATATCTACCAACTACTTGAGCATGAATATCACTACCCATTAACTAAGCATGAATATTTACTACTTAGATCATGTATCTCTACTACCACCTTAAGCATGGATCTCCACTACTTTAAGCATGATTAATTACTATGATCTAATCATGAAGATAACTTAGTAGGACATCTACTATTACGATCTAGTATGTGTAGAACATAAACATAGAATTGCTACGACTAAGCATGATATGTATCCCAAGTAGAGATCTACAACATTCTAAGCATGGTAATACTACTTAGTATTAATATAAGCATGATATATATTCCAAGTAGAGACCTAAAATATTCTAAGCATAGTAATACTACTTAGTATTAATCTAAGCATGATATGTATTCCAAGTAGAGACCTACAACATTCTTAAGCATGGTAATACTACTTAGTATTAATCTAAGCATGATATGTATCCCTAGTAGAGACCTACAACATTCTAAGCATGGTAATACTACTTAGTATTAATTTAAGCATGATATGTATTCCAAGTAGAGACCTACAACATTCTAAGCATGGTAATACTACTTAGTATTAATCTAAGCATGATATATATATTCCAAGTAGAGACCTACAACATTCTAACCATAGTATGATAATTCCTACCATGTATGTACAACCTAAACATGGTTCTTTCCTACATTAACCTACAACAAGGCATACACCATTAGCATGGTTCCTACAATTATTTAAGCATGAATGTCTACCATCTTTAGCATGAATAATGACTAAGCATGATCATCTACTAACTTAGCATGAACAGTAATTAGCATGGTCATCTACTAACTTAGCATGAACAATAATTAGCATGGTCATCTACTAACTTAGCATAAACAATACTTAAGCATGACCATCTACTAACTTAGCATGAACAATAATTAGCATGGTCATCTACTAACTTAGCATGAACAATAATTAGTATGACATCTACTAACTTAGTATGACCGATAATTAAGCATGGTCATTCACTAACAATACTTAAGCATGGACAATAATTCCTACAACAATCTAAGCATTCCTACATCAATCTATGCATGTATAAGGGTTCCTACTAAATTCTAAGCATGGTATCATACTTCCTACCACAATATAAGCATGTATATATTTTTCCTACAACATGATACCTATCATAAATATGGTTCCATTAACCTACAACATGGTAGACATCAACATGGACTTTCTACAAAAATATAAACACCATATAAACATCAACCTATAACTAGTTAACCATGGATATCTACTACAATGGGGCATACTTCTAAAGCAATGACATTTACCACTTCAACATAACAAAACTACCCATTACAACTTTACTTCAACATAAACATCTACTACTACTACTTCATTTTAAACATCTACTTTATTTAAAACATAAACATCTACTATTACTACTTATTTTAAACATAAGCACCTACTATAATTTTACATAAACATAACACTCACTACTACTTCATAAGCATTTACTTCTTTATTATTACTAGTGAACATAAAAAGAGATCTTTTTAATCATTCTACAACTAGTGACTTGGATTAGTTTCTTTTCTTTTTCATACTAAAATTAACATCTAAAAATGGGTTATTTCTTACTTAAGATTATAAAAGAAAATAAACAATAATAAAATAAAGTAAGAACCCTCCATTTTGGTTCAACCAACATATGCTTTCTTTTTAGTCCAAAGTTCAATGTATGTCCTACAACCAAATGGTTGTATACAAAGTCCATATTCTTTATGCATGAGTTCACATCAAGTCCTACAACCCCAAATGGTTGTATGTACAAGTCCATATGCATATGTCATTTTAGTCCAATTAATAAACACAAAACAACTACTACTACTACAAAGATTGAATCTTTATGTCTATTTAGCACTACCATTTGTTTCCATTTCATTTTATGTGGTTATTACCTTTAACATCCACAACTTACAAAATAAGAACCACATACATCATCACAACAACCACCCCAAAAGAACCAAGAAAACAAAACAAGAAAGACAAGAAGAAGAAGAAGCCAAAAATCAACAACTCAACAAACAAAAGAACAAGTGGAGAACCCCCACCAAATTTTCCTTGTTGGAAGGACTTGCTTGCTTATACTTCTCCTTCCCCTAAGCTCTTAGACTTCTATGGAACCTACAAGAGAAAAACTCTCAAGTTAGAAAGGGTTCTCTCTTTCTTTTCCTTTCCTTTCTTTTGCCTTTGTTTTTGTAAAAGTGAGACAAGTGGAGAAGGAGGGGGTATTTATAGGAGGAGGGAAAGGGTAGAGAGTTCAAAATTGCACTCAACAATATGCACAAACCCCCCTAGCCATTGAGGCCAGCCATGCTTGTAGGAGGGGTAGAGGTGAGGTGGAGGTATGGGCTAGGTGTGAGTTGGAAGCATGGTGAAAAGATAAGGTTTCTAGAAGAGTTTCCTAATCTCTTATGTACACAAAAACCCTAGTTTAGCCACTAAATAAAACCCTAATCATCTAAATAGGTTTGTCATGACAAGATTTGTGCCTTGTCCTAGAGTACATACTACACATTTTGTACTAATTTGGTACAATACAATGTGTGTATAAGTATATGTATGTGTATACCAAAAATCCTTATATAATCCTCATAAAATAATTTAATTTGAAATTAATAATAAAATAAGTTTTATTATCAATTTGGAGGATCGCGCTACCAATTTGATGTACTATGGATGTGCACCGACCGATGTATGCGTGCAGACAATGTTTGTGGACAGACTGGGCGAAAATCACCAAAATAATTTGATTTTGGAATTAAAACAAAATAATAATAAGATAATAACAAAATAGTAATTTATACAAGGTAATATCCGTCCGGGATATTACAACTCCCATCTCGTTCTCTTCTAAACTCCCCAAACTGGTTTCTCACTCTCTCCACTGCCTGTGCCACATCACCCATTTAGTGACATCATCGAAGAAGCACACAGCACAACACAAGGTGATGCTGTCTATTCAAACTCCGGTGGGCCCCATTCCCATTGCCAAGTCATCTTCCAAGATGTCAACACACTAGGAGAGCAACAGCATGTATTGCTGTTAATAACCTCGTGGGCCCCCCACTACACAAATCAACTTTCAAGATATTTACCAAAGTACCATTGCCAACTTTAATATTTCAAAGTATATTTTTATATATATATGTACTCTTTGAAAACTATGGGGTGTTACACACACTCCGAAATTTAATTTTGAAAACAAAAATGCTTAAATACGTTTACCAAAAATACGTGTGTCGCACGTAAAATATAAAAATGTGAAATCGATTTTATCAACGGAAAATTATTAAAATATAATCGAAAACAACATAAGAAAAATTATATTTACTAATTTTATATTTCATAATGTAATCACTATGTACAAGGAAACCACGTGTATTACACGTACATAAATCATTTTAAATCAAAATGGAGAAAAAATGAACTTTCGCTTATAAAAATAGATTTTAATACCTAAAATAAATAATTTAAACACATAGAAAATATTGCACGTATCGATGGAAAACACATAATCGATACGTGCATCAAAAACATGTAAAAATACGTAAAAATACAAAGATTGAAATATTGCATTTGAGTTGACACAAATAAGATAAAATCAATACGAGAAATGCTTAAAGAGTTGGAAATCAAGATACGTAGTGAAAACACGTTACAAAATACACGTGTGTAACACATGAGGGCAAAATTGTCATTTCTAATTTTGCGAGGTGTTACAGTTTGAGGTTCTCAAATGCTTCCAAGAAAAGGATGTTAACCGAGCTGCCATTGTCCACCAGGATACGGTGGACCTCGAAGTTGGCCATGACAAGGCTGATGACGAGGGCATCGCAGTGCGGAAGCTGGACACCTTCGAGGTCTTCTTCCGAGAAGAAGACCGTCTGCTGCTGAACCCGAGTGGAAGGATGGTCCCAAACAGAGTTGACCTCTCAGATGAAGGCCTTGCAAGAAGTATTGGATTCCCCTCCCATGGGTCCACCACGGACGCAGTGTAGGATAGCCGGCCCCCCTGTTTCCTTGAGTTTGGGGTCCCGCTCAGGCCGTTGGTTGGTCGTCCGTGGAGGAGGCGAAGGCCTCGGGCTCCTCGGTTCTCTTCGATCTTTGGGATTGGTCCGGGCGAACTCCCTCACATACCCTTGTTGGATGAGGGCTTCGATCTCGTCTTTGAGGGGTCGGCAATGATCTGTCTTGTGCCTGGTGTCTCGGTGGAAGCGGTAGTAGAACCTTTGATCTTGCTTCTTGCCGTTGTTGCTCGGTCGGAGAGGGAATCAAACGATCCCTTTATCCTCGATCTCCATCAAGATTGCTGAGACGTTCTGAGTCAGGGGTGTATATCTCTCGAACCGGGGGACCGGGGGAACCCTCTTGAGACCAGCCATTTCTTTTGCGGGTCTCTTGAAGGGCTTCGCATCATCGGCTTTATGCTTCCCTTTAGCAGTGGCTTCTTTGGCACCCTCGGGATTGAGGGACTTCTCTGCCCGAATATACTTCTCAACCCTGTTGAGTAGGTCGGAAAAGTCCACGGGTGGCTTCTTGGCTAAGGAGGCCTTGAGCTGGCCATGGTGGACGTTGTGTCGGAAGGCTGCGGAGGCGACCCCTGCGTTAAGGGAGGGGACTAACCTTGCCTCAGCGGTGAATCTCCGAACGAACTCTCGGAGGGATTCCTCCTCCTTCTGTTTGAGGTCCAGAAGAGAGGTGCTCGTTTTCTCGACCTTCTCGCTGGTCACGAAGTGGGCTAGGAAGCCCACCTCTAGTTGTTCGAACGAGAAGACCGAGCCAGGGGTAAGTTTGGAGAACCATTCCCGAGCCGAACCACGAAGGATAGTAGGGAAGGCACGGTAGAGGAGGGGATCCGCTGCGCTATGAATCATCATGAGGGTCTTAAACTCTCCATGTGATCAGCGAGATCACCCTTGCCGTTGTAGGTCTCGAAATGAGGAGGCCTGAAATTCGGGGGGATCTCAGCTTCAAGGATTTTGGGGGGAGAATGGGGGTCCAGTCGACCGACGATCGCGACCCGGTATGGATCCGCCCTCGTCAAGATGGGCGAGACGGTTCTCCATCTCCTGTAAACGCCAAAGAACGGCGCCTGCCTATTCCTGGGGGCGAACCGATCCCTGGGTTTCACCGCCTTCTATTCCTGACCGTGGGTCAGAACTGTTGTGGACCTCGGTGCTCTGGCCGCCTCGGATGGCTTGGAGGATCTCATCCCGGAAATTTTGGAACTCGACCATTGTGATGGGGGCTTGCCCCACCGGGTCCTGTGGGGGCGGAGGTCCACGGGGCAAGAGGCTATGTTCTGGATCGCACACCTGGGACGGCCGTCGGCGATGGTTCGAGACCGAGTTGGAAGCGGCCTCTCCCTAGTTCGGCTGGCCTACCAATCTGAGATGACACGGCGTAAATCAGTCGCATTCGAAGGTCTGGACGCACCGTTGACCCGAGGTTGGTTGGAACCTTGGGCATCTGCGCGACTATGATGTGGAGGGTCTGGATGTCGTGCTGAGGTGATGACCCTTTTGGCTTTGGGATCCATGGGAGAGCTTGGACTCGAGGTGACGTCCCTGACCGAGCTCGGTCTGGCGATAGTACTAAGAGATGTTTTCTACAGACGGTGCCAACCTGATGCTGTTTGTTTTTGGAGTGTGGGGGAAGCAGGTGTGAGTTCTTGTAATTTGTGAAATAGAAACTGTAGTACTGGCGTCGGTCCGGCCCTAGGGAGTAGGATCGGCTCGGAGGTAGCAGCCGAGAGGTAGAGGCCAGGTGCCCGGCTCGGATCCAGTAGCTCGACTCGGATGTAGTTGCTCGACTTGGATCTTTGATGCTCAGCTCGGTCTTGTGTACCTGCACACTTCCTAGAAACACCGAGAGAAGTCCCGGCAACAGGCCTTCCGACGATCTAGTCAGTCACTGAGAAAGAGACTGAGCAGTTAGGGTTCAGGTGGGGAAAGATTGATTACTTCTAAAGTGATGAGGGGGGCTGGTATTTATAGGCATAGGCAAACGGGTCTGGAACCCTAACGGGCCGGGTCGAACCCGTTAGCCTGTGGGCCTGAGATGTTTAAGGCCCGTTGGACTCCAGTTGACTTGATGATCACAGGGGGGAGGATCCAGAGGAGATGAGAGGGCTTTGATTTGTGCTACTCTTTTATCCCACTTCAGTTGCATACCATGAGTCTGATCTAGATCTCTTTTGCAATCGTCATAATATTTTTTTCTTCTTCTAAAATATATGAAAGAAAGCAAGTCAATGGGTATTTTTTCTAGCACACTGAGCATATGGCTAAAAAAAATGTTACAAATTTTCTTCAATATCTTAGTTCTGAATAAAAATTATATATGCTACCTAAGATGACTTGAAATCTAGTACTGCTATGTCTTCAGCCTCATTGCTATGAAGCAAATTTAGTTGAGATTGAAGAAGCTACACAATTAAAGGTTTCCCTTAGCTCGATCTTCTCTTGATTCACTTGCGATTATTTCCACTCTTTCTTCAAACAAACAAGCTTTACCGGGTAGACAATAAATTGTAAGAGTATCTGGATACCTCTTCCGGTTGCTCACTGTTAATATCTCGACACCTCATCAAAATTGCAATAAAAGTTGGAGTTACAATTTCACCATAGCAGATTTCCCCCCCCCCTCTCTCTTTCCTTTTGGTCGCGTCACAAGTGCAACAAAATTTGTTTATACATAGGAAGCATTATCATCTTATCTGGATTCTGGATAATACGACTTAGGACTTCAGAATTAAAGAGGGCAATGGCTATCATTTAATAAAATTCTCATAGCATGGAGTAGAAAACTCAGTTTCTATGCATTCAAGTGGCATAGAATGGAGTCGAAAACTCCCTATTGTAATTGTAGTTACCCTTGTTTGCTCCAAGTGATAGACATCCACTTCACGAATGCCACAACCTACATAGGTGTATTGGATTGGAATTTGAAAAGAATTTAAAAGAATGTGAAAATCCCAGTGTATTCAATTAGGATTTTAGAGGAGTTTATAAAAGTCACAGTGTATTCAATTGAGATTTTAAGTGATTCTATTCAATTCTCGGTGTATTCAATTGAGATTTTAAATGATCACATTCAATTCTCGGTGTATTCAAAAAGTTATTGATTTTGGTAGAATTGAGAATTTGGAGGATTTAGATGGAATCTAGGGTTTGAGGTATAAATACCAAAAGCCTTTGCAATTCTCACCTTCTTTGTAGAAACTTTCAAGCCAATTGTGATTCTCTCTAGACGTTCTTCCTTCTCCACAGTTGCATCCACCCATTTCGTGAAGGTATTTGATTGTCAGTATTTGTACATTTTCATTAGCTTGATTTTGTATACTGATAAGTATGGTTTCTACTGTTCATCTTCTTCTCCTTCAACATTCCTACCATCCTCTTCTCAAAATCATCCTCTTCGAAATCCCAAACCATCTTCTTCTCCTTCAACATCCCGTCGCCGAAATCCCCCAAACCCCGAAAATTCCCCAAACCTATCTCGCCAAACCATCCTCGCCGAAATCAGAGATAGTAGAAGAATTTGGAAAATCCCGACCAGTTAAACAATAAGAAGGAAACCTTATTCTGAACTGAGTTCAAATGAAACCAAATGACCACTTCAGATGTTTCGTTTTATGATGGAGATCAGTGTTGCAATAAATGTTCCCGAGTTACGGATGACATGGGATCCGATTTGTCATTCACTGATACTAATAAGGACGTGATCAGAACAAATTAGTAAAATTTAATAAGGAGGGTCTCATCATGAGAGCTCTCACCAATCAAAGAAAAGTTTCTGCCATGGTCCCAAAACAGTCTCATAGTAAGTAAATGGACCAACTTCCCAACCCTTTCTTTAATCAATAGTACTATTTAAGATTATCAAATTATATAAACCTTAGTGATTACCACCGGTTCTATCTGTGTATGTTTTGTGTTTGTTTCTGCCCATTGAAACTTGGAAAACCATCGAGCTCATCAAGGAGATAAGACAGTAACTTGTTATAGACTTCTATGTTTTTTAGAAAACTACTGGATTTTTTTTTGGAAATTTTAGAGACATATAGATAGGAGTCTTAGCTTGTGCAGGTTTGCACAATTTTCTTTGTAAGGAGTGTCGTTCTGATGAGTTTCCTGTTGAAGAAGAAGATGAGCCTTCACTGTCAGAAAATGAAGAAAATGATTATGACCACATGTTTCACACCCAAGAGCAACAACGAGAGGAAAGCAAATCAGTGGAGAGCTAGTATAGCATCAAATATGTGGACAAATGCAATGGCTGATGGGAGTCAAAGATGAGCAAAGAGATTACCGAGCATCAATTCAAATCTTATTAAGTGACTATATATGCTTTTACATTACTAGATTTGATTTTTCTTTTGATACATTTATGATTTCAGATAATGAACATATTTGGTTTTTAACAGTTAATAGGTTATCCATGTGATGATTTACGTCAATGACTTGCGAGGTGCTTTGATGTTTATTCGTACTACTCTTATGAGAATGACAATCTTGTGTAAGAAATGAACTAATTATAAAGTCTACAAAAGTTCAATTCTCATCGAATTCCATCAAATTCATAATAAGAATTCCATCAAACTATTTTAAAATCCTTATAAATCTCAGTCAAAGTTTTAGGTGAATTCCCCATAAATTCCTTAAATACTGGGATTCTCAATTCTTTTAAAATCTTTTCAAATCTCAATCCAATACACCCTTACTAGTGAACTTTCAAGCATCTCATCAAGTGTTTCACTGTGTGGAAATTATCTGTATTCATTAAAATATATAATGAAATTTGAACAAAGTGTACAGAAAAATACCAGTGCATGCATGAATAGACACAAAAAGAAGATGAAAAAAGAGAAAGCAGAAAAAGTTCAAAGAAGAAGGCAAGCTTTTTTTTCCCCCTTTTTAGTTGAAGAGAGGTCATTTACATTTTATTTGATTACTCATGACACAGAATCAACTAATTTAAGACCACCAATATCTAAGCGCTTTGTTAGTAAAATTGAGGAACTTGTTGAGTTGTTCGATGCAATCAACATAAACAGCCAAGCACATAGAAATTACACCAAATACACCAAAGCATACAATTTAGTCTCCGTTGGGGCTTTCGCCTTAATCCAGGGGAGAAGAATCTCGAGATGTTATTCAACTAGAGAAGATACCAGAATATTACAATTCTCACCACGACCCTCTCTCCAGCCTTACTAGCAAGTACTAGTTGTTTATTTGGGTCGGATTGAGCAGACCCGACCCAAATAATCCACCATAGCAGTGTTCGATCGACCGTCCAACAAGACCGGTCAACTGTCCTCCTCTCTGGAAGACTCTGTACAGAGGACGGTCGACCGCACCCCAATGTCAGTCGACCGCAACCTGAAACTGCTGCTGCTGACAACTATTACATTCTCGCTTCCACCCCGTCTCCAATCGTCTCGATCCCTGCATCGTCCCTTCATCTTCGTATCCAACATAGTATGCAAGACATAAACCAACAATCTTCACATTGGATTGCATACTCATGAATCCACACTGTGTTATTTAAAACCTTTTAGAATCTTTTCCTTCTCTTCTTACAAACAACTCGTTTCAATCGCTTCCACTACTAGTTTAATCTATCTCCACCGATTTTTCTCCACCTGTATGCCCCCTTCAAGAGCACAACCCAGTAGATTTGATCATGGAGGTGCAACCCTCCACACAAACTCCACCTATATCAAAGCTCTCTACACCTTCCGACGATATTCGAACGTTGTAGTCTCGCTCTGATGATTCTAGTGACGACAAACTAAATAATGCTTTAGGAACATTGGGCTTCAAACCACTTGACCAAGGTTTCATGTTCCCACAAAGTTGGTAGAGGTTGTCCTGACTCTGCTCAATCCCCTTCTCACCCTTCATCACCTTACGATAACTTTCCCAAACTGAACAAACTCCACCTGGATCTGTGTACCTGCAGCCCATCACTTCACAAGTCTTGTCAATCTTCATTCTTACACAACGACATGAGGTAAACTTGCAAGTAGAAACCATTTCTTCACAAATCTTATCAACCTTTGTTCTCACACAACAATATAATGCAAACATGTATGTAGAAATCATCTCCCTCTCAGAGCAATCTTGAGAAGAACTAACCGAATCAAAAGAACAACCAAAACCACATCTAAAGAACTTAAAACAAAAGCATTGTTTAAGCCATCACCTAATTCAGTGGATTTAGCGTCCCTCTGACTCAACCGCTTGCAACAGTCTCTCATGTAATGCTCATTCCCTTTATACTTGTGGCTACGGACCTTACCCCTACATATACTTTCCCTTCCATTCGAAGTACAATTCATCTCCAAGCAACTCACAGAAGTTGACGCCGATTTCTGACTTTCCATCCTAAGTGCATCCTCCTCCAACCCCTCGATCATACCTACTATGAAAAACTTCTCCTTGGTAGATTTTTTCGTCTAGCACGGTTATCATGTTGGATGGATTTGGTGGTGAATATATCGAGTTTGAAACTTATAGATCATCTGCGTTGAACGCCCTCAGTTCAGAGAACACCATATTGAACTCCACTACATGATCCAGAAGGTACTTTCTTTCATTAAGAAATCCTGCAACTTTCCTTTCTGGTGTATCCAATCCTGTATTGACGATCTCGAGTAGTCAGTTCTGGATCTTGCCCAAAGACTCGCCACACTTATCTTACACCTGACATCGCTCGTCGAAGGCATACAGATTATACCCAAAGCATCTGAATAAATCTCCTATCAATTCTCTTGTTTTGTGCCGATTGGTCTACCTTTATCTCCTTCTAGGACTATATCCAAGTCTTGTTGAACTGATGCTTCCTGCATGTCCTCATTCAAGAGATCGAAGTTGATCTTGTCTTCAAACCGCTTGATCTTCGTGATCTGATTTGCAATCTTCTCTAAGGAACTCAAATAAACCCTTGAACCCAAAGCTCTGATACCAAATGTTATTAAAATGTTGATCATGTTGAGTTATTCAATGCAATCAACACAAACTAGCAAGCACATAGAGATCACACCAAACACATCAAAGCACACAAATAAGTCCCGGTTGGGACTTTCGCCTTAATTCGGGTGGAGAAGAAACCCGAGATGTTATTCAAGTAATGAACATACAAGATTATTATAATTCTCACCACGACCCTCTCTCAAGCCTCACCAGTAAGTACTAGTTGTTTAAAATTAGAAAATCACGCAATCTCTCTTTAAATGAAGTACTCTTTCTCTTTTGGCTCTCAATGGAGGCCAATAACAATAATATATAGAGATATAAAAAAATCAAAGTTTGATATCTTGATACAATAGTCTTTGGATATTACAGAAGAGATAACTCTACGATAAGAGCCATGCGATCTGACTTGAGGAGCAAGTTGGGCTTCTCACGAATCACCAAGACCCGACCCAAATAATCCATTAACGACGCATTCGATCAACCGTGAAACAAGACCGGTCGACTGTCCTTCTCTTTGGAAGACTCTGTACAGGGGACAGTCAACTGCACTCCAATGTTGGTCGACCGCAACCTGATACTGCTGCTACTGCTGACTGTTACCTTCTCGCTTCCACACCGTCTCCAATTGTTTCGATCCTTCCATCATCTCATCATCTTCATATCCAACATAGTATGCAAGACATAAACCCAACATATTTGAGTTAATAATTAATGGAAACTACTAAAAATCTGACATTTGACCTTGGCCATTGAAAGCAGTTAGAGCTCCTGACATTGAATCTGGATCGTTGATTGACCACCATGATCTAAATCTATCGGTTGCTGATACGGCCGATGGACCTGCAAAAAGCCAAAAATACCGGGGGGTGGCCCCGGCAACAGACCCTCCGACGCTCAAGTCAGAACCAGAAAGAGAAAGCGAGTATGAGAGAGAAACTGGAAAAAAATTTATTACCTTCTGACTGTAGAGGGGGAGGAGTATTTATAGGCCTGAGAGACATATCAAGAGATTGATTTGTGTCCGTTTGATTGATTTGAATTCCTTATCTCGTTTATGTCTCTCCCTATCAAGTGATAAGATCTTCTTGTTAGGGGATAAGAGAGTTGACTCCTAGTCTTCATGGGCTGGGTATCTCACCTAGTGGGCCTAGTCTATCAATTTTATGGGCTTGAAAGAAGCCCATGTCTTAGAGAAGGTCCATACCTGTTAAAGAGAGCTGTTATAATTAATCTGCCTGTAAAAGCTTTGAGATCTGTGCAGGAATTGTACGACCCTAATTTGCTACAATTTTTACCATCATCATATGCTTCCCACTTTCGGAAGGCAATTTTCTTGGCTTTCGGGGAGTAGTACGCCTTACTTTTGGACTCTGGAGTACAATTTTTGTAGTCAGGGTGTTCGGAGATACCTGGAGCTGATTAGTGACTTCCAAAGGCAGTGAATATTTTCCTGGATTTTTCCATATTTGTTCGGATTTTTCCGAATTTTTCTGGAATTTTCTTGAATTCTTCCCAATTTTAAAATCACTTTTTCGAATTTTATAATTAATAAATCCAATTTTAATTATTTTCAGAAATTTTTAATTAATTTTCCAAATTTAAATAATAATTTTCGGATTTTTTAATTAACTTTTCGAATTTTAAATGAATTTATAAAATTTTTATGAATAATCAGAGCTCAACACGCCTTTTGACATGATCAGTGTCGTCGATCAAGAGATGGATCGCGAGCTGATGCGAATGGGCAGCTGTGATTCATCCTCTATGATGGAGGGCGACATGGACAAATTAGGAATGTTCATCAAGGAGGAGCTTGCCCGCTGTATGAGATCAAGCGGTGGAGAAGCGAGCATCTTCTGGGCTGGTGATGTGGCGGCATCAGGGATGCTCATCATACCCCAACTCGTTCGTTGAGTGGAATCAAACAGCTGAAGAGAGCGCGGAATTTTGGGGAAGACGACTGGCGACGTGGCTCGATCTCGCGCATCCATCACACTTGAGCTCAAATTTTGGAGGGAGCCAAGGGTCAGGAATTACTGCGGGGACCCCTTAGCTCGGCCGACCATTTGGCTGAGCTATGACAAATTTTTTCGAATTTCAAGGGCCTCGCCGAGCTAATGGGAGCTTGTGCATTAGCAGAGTTATGGGTTCTCGTCCTCATCAAGCCATGACAACGTCGAACTGTCTCCTCATCGACTTGTCCCTTTCGCCGAGCTATAGGGCTCTATTTTTTGCCGAGCTATGTGAATGTGATTTGGCCAAGCTATGGAGGCTGAGCTTCGCCGAGCTATGGCCTTCGAACTCGTCGAGCTGTGTTCTTGAGTTGTCAGAGCTTCGAAGATACTCTGTTTGGGGATGAGTTATGTTTCTTCGTTGAGATACAGAGCTTTGGGGCGAGCTATGAGGGCAGAGCTACGGGTCTCGATGAGCTATTGTTCTTTGTCGAGCTATGAAGACACAATCTTCGCCAAGCTATGAGCTAATTCCTTGTCGAGCTATCGAGCTACTCCTCACCGAGCTATAGCATTTTTGGAGCATCCGCTGAGCTATGGCATACTTTTGCCGAGCTATGGCGTATCTTCACCGAGCTGTGGAGCTATTCCTCGCCATTTCGAGTGATACTCGAGCCACAAAGACAGCTAGTTAGTCAAGCTAATTTGGTCTTCTAGCTATGGGATTTCGAGCTTCGCTGAGTTCATTTGGGTTTTGAATGGGTCGTCGAAACTCATGCTAGGGTGTTCTTGATGTTTGGTCGAGCTACGGAGGTGGAAAAGGGAGTCTTTGGAATCGAGAAGCTCGATGGTGAGAGGAGCTTGGTGTTTTTTTTTTGGCTCTGCTTTTGTTTTTGGAGAAAAAGAAGAAGAATAGATGGAGGAGTGGTTGCGGGTTTGGTAGAGGAACCGGGTTTGGATCCATACCCGCAACCCGCTTGGCTTTATACTCTTACTTAAGGGTTTTGTTTGTGAACCCGAACCCGACCCGAAGCTTCATTTCTTTCTTTTTCTCTTCTCTTGAACCCGTGAGCATTTGTTGGGGATTTTTTTGACTTGGATTTGCATATAATTGTATACATATGTGTATATATGTAATCATGTACCAAGTTTTTACTTCATATCCCTCTATTTATGGGTGAAATAGAGTATTTTCTCGGGCTTTGAAGTAGTAGTTTTTGTCGATGTCGATGTTGTTCTTCTCGATCAAACATCTCATTGCTCGTTTAGATGATTCACACTTTTGTCGACCAAGCATTGTGTTGGTAGCTTATTTTGTTGATCAAGCGTTTCATCGTTGAACGAGCGTTCTGTCAATCTAGGAGCAGAGTGCTTTGGTTGTTGGACCTTAGATATATAGCTGACCTAGAAGAGCTGTTGCAAACTTTCTGTTTGATCCCAGCAAATTTTTTTAGGCGATTCTGGGAAGGAGATCAATGTTTGAACCCGCCATTTGCGCCCGACGAGTTTTGTGAAGGCAACTCCGTGATGGAATTGTGCATAGAGCTTGCCCCTTGCGCCTGACAAGTTCGGAGAGACAACGCTTTGACTGAGTTGACGTAGAGCTTGCCCGTTGTGCCTGACAATTTTGGTGAGACAACTCTTTGACTGAGTTGATTGAGTTTGTTGTTTGATCCAAGCAAGTTAGGGGAGAACTCTATGACGGAGTTGGATGTTTGAGCTTGCCGTTTGCGCCCAACAAGTTTTGGCGAGGCAATTTATAGACGAAGATGATTTAGAATCGGCCATTTGATCCTGGCGAGTTGGGAGAGGCACCCCGTAGTGCAGCTGAGTTCGAACTTGCTATTTGTGTAACACCTTAAACTTTATATATGAAGAATTTGTGATTTTACATGTTTTGTATGTATAATTTCAGTTGTATAATTTCTTTTACAGAAATATTTCTAATATAGTATTTGATCTCATTATTTTCCAAAAGACTATTTTTTTTTAAAAAAGCCTAATCAAATTCAAGGCCTATTTGACTCTTTTAGGCCATTCTTATTTAATTAATTAAATTAATTGGTAGAGCCCATGGTTAATTGGCCCATTAGAGAGCCCATTTAATTTAATCCTTTTTTCAATGGCCTAACTTATAGTGTAGACTCATTTCATGAACAATTATAATTTTTCACATGAACAAATTTGTAAATGGGGGACACTAGAATGGCACGTGCATGCACTAGCATGTGCAATGTGCACACTCTATTGTAGGCCGGATTGTGCATGGGAAGGAGGGAGAGTGGATGAGATAGCGGAGTGGTTACTTTCGTCATGGGAAGTTATTACAACTCCTTACTTCATCTTGGCCCTTGATCCTTAACCATATGATCTCATCCTAGCCTTCCATTTACCCTAAAAATTTGTATAAATACCACCCCCCCCCCCCCCACACACACACACTAGTTATCTTTGCACCTAAAATTGAAAAAGAAAGAGAGAAAAGAAATAGAAGTTGGTGAGACAAAAGATTGAGAAGTTTGTGAGTTGAAAAGATTGATTGCTAGTGTGTTCTTCAACCAAGGAGAGGAGGCCGACAATTTCAAGGATCAAGAAGGGGAGGCTTGGGTTCTACCTGGCACTAGGAGGAGAAGCAACTTGGTGGCTAAAACTAGGAGGAGAAGGCTTTCCTTGTTCATTATAGGAGATCCCTAGGAAATTTTGTGTGTTTTCTCTCCATTAAAGGTGGTTATTTCTCTTAAACTTCTAAGTAGACATCATGCTAGGGTATGTTTGATAAGATTAAAAGAAACTATAACTAATCTAGCTATGTGATGTGAAAATGAGACAAATTGATACGTGTAGGATTGTATGTTAAAGTATGTTAATTGATTACAAAATTTTTGATTGTTAATTTAGAATTTACCATGCTATCATGCTTTATTTGTTTGTTATATGCTAAATTATGAAGATATGCTTGTATGTTAAATAATTGAAATAAGAACCATAGGAAAATGTGATTTTGACTACTTGATTGTTAAATGGCATGAAAAAGGAAATTTATTACTGAAATAAACGTATAACATTAATGAAATTTTTTTAAAGGGAATTGGGGAAATTTAAGTGCATTTTATAAAGAGAATATGCTAATTTCCCAAAATTTCGAAAATTGAAGAACAATATTCAAGTAGAGAGCAAAATTATGTTTTCGTATCAAAAATCAAATTTTATTATACTGAAATACTGTAATAAGATTAAAAAAAATAAAATCTGGAGTTTTTGAATAAATTTGGAGAAGAAAAGGACTCAAAAACATTCATTTTTTGTAAAAATTCGAAATAACTGAGTCTCAGACTTAAACCCCTAAAAACCCCACTCTATATCAGTTTGGTCTCTTAGACCATTTGGTTAATGGGTGCTTTAGGCGGTTACTGTAGCTTGCGGGTGTCTGTGGTCTTGGGTTCGAAACTGGGCTCTGCCCTTTTGTTTTCGTTTTTGAATAAAACCCCAAACCGAAACCAAAAAATGCCTTATCCATTAAACCTCATGCCATATCGTGCTTGCGCCTTAGCCTAGTTGGCTTTCGGTGGTGGTTGGCTAGTCTCAGGTCTTGGGTTCGATTGCTGGTTTCGGCAGATTTAGAACTTTTTGATATTTTGGGTTTTAAATTAATTATTTGGCTTTTAAAAATTCGGAAAAAATACTATAATTATTCTAAAAATTTGTAAATCTTATGAAAAATATTTGTGCATGATTTGACTAAAATAAAGGTGAATTGGAAGTTAAAATTAAGTAGAATTGCATGAAGTTGACATTTGTATAAATATGAAAAGTGATTATTTTTCATAAAAAGATTATACTAAGTTATAAAAGAGGATTTTGAATAAAAGAAAATTTAAGCGTGTTATTAATGGACTTTTATTGCCTAATTTGGGTATTGTATATGAATGAAAAGTACGACCTTGCAGTTTGAATCAAGTAAAGAAAAGAAATAACAAGTGAAAAACATATGTGTTTATTAGAATAAATTTTGACAATGAAATGCATGAATTGAAAGTGAACTCCATATATGAGATTTGATTCATAGAAAAGAATGGAAATCATGTTAATTGTGAAAAAGAACTTATGAGAATGAAGACTCAAATTTTGTGAAGATGAAGTGAAATTGAGAAACTAGAGTGTAGTTAAGCCTCATACCGGCATTGAAAAGAAATATGTTGAAATGAAATTTGAAATAAAAAGACCAAGATTTGGGTCATGTTGTATAAATGGTTAAGACCGGTATAGTGGAAGGGCTAACTCTAGAGAATTGATTTTGTTTATGATTCAAATAACTAAGGACTAGATACATAGTGAAGACGTGACCAAAATAAGAGAAAAACACGAGTATGAGGGCCTCAAAGCTACGGTGTGAGAATATTCACAGGCTGTCTACACGATGCGTCGTCTCATGACATAAATATGTCTCCAGGAGTCCGTACCGCAGGCGACGCTAGTGGGGTGTTTGGTGACTGCGGGTTGTGTCATGTCCCATGACGGAGGCTGAATTGTTCATAGGTTCTTCACGATGCATCGTGACATGACGTGGAATTCTCGTCTAGGCTGTCTAGACATGAGCTCGTAACTCATATAACATTTAGGATACTTATCGTAGTTACAGTAGTATTTTAAGTCATGACGAGGGATTGAACCCTACATGATGAAGAATGGTTAAAGGCTTGCCCTCAGACCTATGTAGTATGGGATGCATAGAATCTGAATAAGTGCGCTTTAGTATCATGTAACATACATAACTATATTGAGGACTAAGTGCACCGCACAACACGACATCAATAGGATAGTCCCTTGTAGTTCTGTTTGTGATCAAGTTTGTGGTTTGTTTAAGTATTTGAGAATTGTTATATTGTTCGGCATAGAGAGGATAGCCGTGTATAATATTTTGTCTGTTGTAAGCAACTGACGCGCCCATAGTTTCTATGCAGGGTAAAGTGATTAACAAGACTAAAGAATGCATGCTGATTAAAGAATGATTCAAGTGTTGTACATTTCAATTCATGTAAATTATTGTAAATTGCTTCCGCTGTAAATATATAATGTAAATGTAAACTCTAATGTAACAAAAGATTTTATTTCCTTGTAAAATTGTACGAAGAGAAGTGTAAACATCCTGTGGAAATTCGAATTCAGTCTGTTTTGGAATTGGGGATGTTACAGAGTGGTATCAGATCCACGCTTCCAAGTAGTACA
This sequence comes from Hemerocallis citrina, assembly GCA_017893485.1. Classification (NCBI taxonomy): domain Eukaryota; kingdom Viridiplantae; phylum Streptophyta; class Magnoliopsida; order Asparagales; family Asphodelaceae; genus Hemerocallis; species Hemerocallis citrina. Next base: position 206,871,958 of record CM030359.1, read on the forward strand.
AATTTATAAGGAACGACACCCTAGAAGTGGACATTAGGGCGTGTGTTGAGTCTAGAGATTTAAATGTAAGTCACTTACATTTGTGTTATTCTATGATTTATTCTTCTTCTTCTCCTTTCTTTAAGATGGTGGACCACTTCGACCCAGCTGAAGATGACGACTTGCACATAGTTGAGGAGGATTACTACCCCGGGCAAGCTGCTTCAGATGAAGAAGATCCTCAAGAATTTGAAGAGGAATGGCCTGAGTCCAAAGAGATCACTTCACCTCCGAATTCATCTGATGATTCCTCCGACGAGGAAGAACTAGTTCCGAGTAGTCTCATTATGTCTCTTCAGAGGCAAGTGGAGACTCAGAGAGAGAGAGTGGAGCTGCTGCAGGCACAGTGTGCGAAGTGCAAGGAGAGCATTGCAACTCTCAGTCATCGTGTTTAGGAACTCGAGAAGAGGAAAAACATGTACGATGTACTGAAGGAAGAAGTGGCGGAACTACGAGAAGAGCTTCGAGAAGCCAAGAGGAACTGTAGGAACTAGACTGTTGTACTTCTTACTGCTTTTATTTGATGTCAGAAATATTTTAAATTCGAATGTATAAAGTTTGGAATTCAATGAAATGAAAAGTTGATTTAAATTCATATTTTATACTTCGAATTTAATGGATCTTTTGTATCAGAATATGGCTGGAAGAAGAGTTAGAAGCGGAGAAGGTCTGGACTTGGAAACGGAGCTAGCGAGGGTCTACCAGACACTCAGTGTCGTTGCCATGAATCAGAACCAAGGGAGGGTGCCTGTGAATCCAGCACCCGAAGCAATCAAACTCGTGGAATCATTCAAGCAGATGAAACTACCCGTATTTAAGGGGAAGTCAGACCTTGACGCGGCTGACAACTGGATCCGACAGGTAGATACTATCCTCAAAGTCTTGGAGACTCCGGAGGGCAGCAAGGTGAAGCTGGCTACGCTGTAGTTCGAGAAGGATGCAGCTGTGTGGTGGCAGTCGATGAAGTGGACAATGGGAGATATTGTTCTTGGCTAGGAGGAATTCTTGGAGGAGTTTTGCAGTCATTATTTTCTATCAGACGTCCAGGAGAAGAAGGCCATAGAATTTTTGGCACTGCAGCAGGGCGGTATGTCGGTTAAGGAGTATGAGACAAGGTTCACTCAGCTCTCTAGGTATGTGCCTCAACTAGTGATGGACGAGGCGAAGAAGGCTCGAAAGTTCGAGCATGGTTTGAGGCAAAGTCTGAGATCCAGGATGATACCCCTCGGTATCAGAAGGTTTGACAAGTTGGTCAAACGAGCTGCAGCCACTGAGGCAGATATGGAGTAGTTCCATGCTGTTCAGAATCGGAGGACCAACTGGAACGTTGCGAAGAGGCCCTCAGTTTCTGGCAATTTCAGGGGACAGCCGCTGGCTCAGAGGTTCAAACCGAAGGGAGCGAATGTTGTCACGTAGCTGGGAGACCCGCAAACAATTGGGTGAGACCTCCTATGGTGACTTGCTTCAACTGTGGTGAGACAGGACATTACAAGTCTCAATGCCCCAAGCCGCAGAATGTCACCTGTAGTGGACCAACGCAGCAAGTTGGAAAGAAGCCGTACCAGCAGGGGCGAGTATTTTCCTTGACTGAAGCTGATGCTGATGAGGTGGATCACGTCATCACTAGTACGAGGGAGGATGTTTAGGAGTGTTTTCTGTTGTTTCTCTTTTCCCGCTTTATACGGTGAACTGTTATGTAACGATTGTGTGTTATGTAATAGGAGAGCTTATTTTGAATGGAAAGAAAGCTGTTGTTTTGTTCGATACTGGGTCCTCTCACACTTTTGTATCACCTAAGTTTGCTAAAGTTTTGGGAGTCGAATTGAAATTCTTTCCAGGCAAGGTCTTAACAGTAGCTACTCCATCAGGGGAGACTTTAACCACTGATCGGTACTATACGGACTGCAAGATCGATATTGGGGATAGAATTTTTGGGATTGATCTGATCCAGCTGAATGTCTTGGGAGTTGATGTGATCATTGGCATTGATTGGATGTCGGTGTACAGTGCAAGCATCGAGTTCAAGACCAAGAGTAACAGTGAAGGCTCCAGGAGGACCTGAAGTCACTTTCCAAGGGAAGAAGAGATATTCTGGTCTGGTGGCAGCATCAGCAAGAGGGATGTTCCTATAGAGCTGCAGCAAATTCCTGTGGTTCGAGATTATCCGACTGTGTTCATAGAAGATTTGCCTGGGTTACCCTCGCATCGTGAAATGGAGTTCAGCATCACTATTCCGCCAGGGAGTGCACCCATTTCCAAGGCACCATATAGGATGGCGCCTGTGGAGCAGGATGAGATCAAATGGCAGATTGAGGAATTGTTGGAGAAAGGCTTTATTCAACCGAGTGTGTCGCCCTGGGGAGCACCGGTGTTGTTGGTAAAGAAGAAGGATGGTTCGATGAAGATGTGCACCGATCACCGGGAGCTGAATAAGGTCACTGTTCAGAATAAGTATCCTATTCTCCGAATTGACAACCTGTTTGATCGTCTACAAGGAGCAGCTGTTTTCTCCAAATAGATCTTCAATCGGGATATCATCAAGTTCGAGTGAAGACTGAAGATGTGCATAAGACTATATTCAGAACTCGATAGGAGCATTACGAATTCTTAGTTATGTCATTTGGATTGACGAATGCACCTACAATTATCATGGATATGATGAACAGAGTTCTGGGACCGTTTATTGATTCCTTCGTAGTGGTATTTATCGACGATATGCTTGTGTACTCCAAGTCGGAGGAGGAGCACACGAAGCATCTGGCAGCAATTTTGAAGAAGCTTCAGGAGCATGAGTTGTATGCCAAGTTATCCAAGTGTGATTTCTGGAAATCTCAAGTGGCATTCCTGGGTCACATTCTTTCTAGGAAGGAAGTGGTAACTGATCCGCAAAAGATAGAGGCGGTGAAGGATTGGGCAAGGCCTACTACAGTGAAGGAAATCAGGAGTTTCCTTGGGTTAACTAGATACTACAGGAGGTTCATTCAGGGCTATGCTTGGATAGTCGTGCCGCTCACTGGTCTGACCAAGAAGAATGTGAACTTCAAGTGGACTAAGCAGTGCGAGGCAAGCTTTCAGGAGTTGAAAGAGAGGCTGACTACTACTCCCATTCTGGCATTGCCTAGAGCAGGTGTTGAGTATGATGTCTACAACGATGCTTCACATCGTGGGCTTGGTTGTGTCTTAATGCAAGAAGGGAAAATGATCGCTTATGGGTCTAGGCAACTAAGCCCACATGAGAAAAATTATCCGACTCATGATCTGGAATTGGCTGCGATTATCTTCGCCTTGAAACAATGGAGACATTACGTGTATGGTGAGAAGCTGAGCATGTACACGGACCACAAAAGCTTGAAGTACATCTATCAACAGAAAGATCTAAATCTGAGGCAACGGAGATGGGTGAAAGTACTTGAGGACATTCGTCCTGAGATTAAGCACCATCCTGGAAAGGCTAATGTTGTTGCTGATGCACTTAGCCGCAAGAGCTGTCTATCTAGTTTGATTACAACTCAGAGGTAGCTTGCAGAGGAGTTGGATTGGGCTAGTATTGAAGTCGTTCTGTAAGGCTTGGGATCGTCTTTAGCTCAGTTGAGGCTTCAACTAATGCTGAACGAAAGGATTATCACAAATCAGAACGAAGATATAGAGATTCAGAAGAAGAAGGAGTAGGTCGGTGCTGGCAGATTGCCCGAGTTTCAGATCAGGGATGAAGTGCTGTGGTTTGGAGAGAGGCTGTATGTTCCAGATCAAGCAGAATTGCGGAAGAGTATTCTTCAGAAGGCACATGCTACTCTTTTGTTTGTACATTCTGAGATACTAAGATGTATAGGGACATTAAGCAGCATTTATGGTGGTCAGGTTTGAAGTGGGATGTGGCTGAGTTCGTGGTGAGGTATGAGATCTGTCAGCAGGTCAAAGCCGAGAATCAGAAACCCAGAGGTATATTGCAACCGTTATCCATTCCGGAATGGAAGTGGGATAACATCAGTATGGATTTCATCACGGGTTTGCCCAAGAGTTCAAAGGGCAATGATGCGATTTGGGTCATAGTCGATCGACTAACCAAGTCTGCTCACTTCTTGGCGATGAAACTCACTTCGTCGATGGACAAGTTGGCCGAGCTGTATGTTGGTGAGATCGTCAGGCTTCATGGTGTTCCGTTAACCATTGTGTCTGATCGAGATGCGCGGTTTACCTCGCATTTCTGGAGGAGTCTTCAGACAGCTTTGGGTACCAAGACGGATTTCAGCACTGCTTTTTATCTACAGACCGATAGGCAGACCGAGAGAGTCAACCGTATTCTTGAGGATATGCTTCGGTGTTGTGTACTAGACTTTGGAGGTAGTTGGAAAAGGCATTTAGCTCTGGTGGAGTTCCCCTACAACAACAGTTTTCAGACTAGATTGGGATGGTGCCGTACGAAGCTCTATATGGCAGGAAGTGCATAACACATGTCTGTTGGTTCAAAGTTGGGGAGCGGCAGATGTTTGGGCCTAAGATTGTGCAGCAAACCTCTGAAAAGATCGATCTGATCAGGAAGAGGTTGGTGGATGCTCAGAGTAGGCAGAAGAGCTATGCAGACAACCGGAGGAGGGACCTTGAGTTTAAGGTTGGTGACTTTGTCTTTCTGAAGGTTTCACCTATCAAGGGTGTGATTTGCTACGGCAGAGGTGGGAAGTTGGCCCCGAGGTTCATAGGCCCGTACATGATATTGAAGCGGATTGGGAAAACTACTTATCGGTTAGAATTGCCGGAAGAGTTGTCTCAGGTGCATAATGTCTTCCATGTGTCTATATTGAGAGGGTACATTCCAGATCCGAGTCACCATTTGCCCGAAGTGCCGGAGGGTTTGCAGTTGGATCTGAGTTACATTGAGCTTCCGGTTGAGATTGTCGATCGTCGGGAGAAAGTCTTGAGGAACAAGACGATACCGATGGTCAAAGTAGTCTGGAGGAACCAGTTAGTTGAAGAGGCTAATTGGGAATCTGAGGAGTGGATGATCAAAGATCATCCTGAGCTCTTTCTGTGATTTGTATCTTCTTTTCTTTCCTTTTCTTATCTTTTTGTTGTATTCCTATTTTCTCACCCTTTAAGTGTAGTTCCGGGGACGGAACTATTCTAAGGAGAGAGTGTTGTAACACCCTAAATTTTATTTATGAAGAATTTTTGATTTTACGTGTTTTGCACGTATAATTTCATTTGTATATTTTTTTTTATAAAAATATTTCTTATATAGTATTTGTTCTCTTTATTTTCCAAAAGACTTTTTTTTTAAAAAAAAAACCTAATTAAATTCTAGGCCTATTTGTCTCTTTTAGCCCATTCTTATTTAATTAATTAAATTAATTGGTAGAGCCCATGATTAATTGGCCCATTAGTGAGCCCATTTAATTTAATCCTCTTTTAAATGACCCAACTTGTAGTGTAGACTCATTTTATGAACAATTATAATTTTTCACATGAACAAATTTGTAAATGGGGGACACTAGAATGGCACGTGCATGCACTAGCATGTGCAATGTGCACACTCTATTGTAGGCAGATTGTGCATGGGAAGGAGGGAGAGTGGACGAGATAGTGGAGTGGTTACTTTCATCATGGGAAGTTATTACAACTCCGTACTTCATCTTGGCCCATGATCCTTAACCATATGATCTCATCCTAGCCTTCTATTTACCCTAAAAATTTGTATAAATACCCCCCCTACACTAGTTATCCTTGCACCTAAAATTGAAAAAGAAAGAGAGAAGAAATACAAGTTAGTGAGACAAAAGATTGAGGAGTTTGTGAGTTGAAAAGATTGAGTGCTAGTATGTTCTTCAACCAAGGAGCAGAGGCCGGCGATTTCAAGGACCAAGAAGGGGAGGCGCGGGTTCTACCTAGCACTGGGAGGAGAAGCAACTTGGTGGCTCAAACTAAGAAGAGAAGGCTTTCCTTGTGCATTCTAGTAGATCCCTAGAAAATTTTGTGTGTTTTCTCTCCATTAGAGGTGGGTGTTTCTCTTAAACTTCTAAGTATACATCATGCTAGGGTATGTTGGATAAGATTAAAAGAAACTACAACTAATCTAGCCATGTGATGTGAAAATGAGACAAATTGATACTTGTAGGATTGTATGTTAAAGTATGTTAATTTATTGCAAAACTTGTGATTGTTAATTTCGAATTTACCATGCTACCATGCTTTATTTGTTTGTTATATGCTAAATTAAGAAGATATGCTTGTATGTTAAATAATTAAAATAAGAACCATAGGAAAATGTGATTTTGATTACTTGATTGTTAAATGGCATGAAAAAGGAAATTTATTACTGAAATAAACGTATAACATTAATGAAAAATTTTATAAGGGAATTGGGGAAATTTTAAGTGCATTTTATAAAGAGAATATGCTCATTTCCCAAAGTTTCGAAAATTGAAGAACAATATGCAAGTAGAGAGCAAAATTATGTTTTTGTATCAAAAATCAAATTTCATTGTACTGAAATACTGTAATAAGATAAAAAATAAAATCTGGAGTTTTTGAATAAATTTGGAGAAGAAGATAACTCAAAAACATTCATTTTTGTAAAAATTCGAAATAACTGAGTATCAGACTTAAACCCCTAAAAACCCCACTCTATATCAGTTTGGTCTCTTAGACCATTTGGTTAATGGGTGCTTTGGGCGCTTACTATAGCTTGTAGGTGTCTGTGGTCTTAGGTTCGAAACTGGGCTCTGCCCTTTTGTTTTCGTTTTTGAATAAAACCCCGAACCGAAACGTAAATCTCTTATACATTAAACCCCATGTCATATCGTGGTTGCGCCATAGCCCAGTTGGCTTTCGGTGGTGGTTGGCTAGTCTCAAGTCTTGGGTTCAATTCCTGGTTTCGGCAGGTTTAAAACTTTTTGATTTTTTGGGTTTTAAATTGATTATTTCGCTTGAAAAAATTCGAAAAAACTACTATAATTATTCTAAAAATATGTAGATCTTATGAAAAATATTGGTGCATGGTTTGACTAAAATAAAGGTGATTTGGAAATAAAAATTAAGTGGAATTGCATGAATTTGACATTTGTATAAATATGAAAAGCGATTATTTTTCATGAGAAGATTATACTAAGTTATAAAAGAGGATTTTGAATGGAAGAAAATTTAAGCGTGTTATTTATGGACTTTTATTGCCTAATTTGGGTATTGTATATGAATAAAAAAAAACGACCTTGTAGTTTGAATCAAGTAAAGAAAAGAAATAACAAGTGAAAAACATATGTGTTTATTAGAATAAATTTTGACTATGAAATGCATGAATTGTAAGTGAACTTGATATATGAGATTTGATTCATAGAAAAGAATGGAAATCATATTAATTATGAAAAAGAACTTATGAGTATGAAGACTCAAATTTTGTGATTATAAAGTGAAAGTGAGAAACTAAAGTGTAGCTAAGCCTCATACTGGCTTTGAAAAGAAATATGTTGAAATGAAATTTGAAATGAAAAGACCAAGATTCTGGTCATGTTGTATAAATGGTTAAGATCAGTATAGTGGAAAGGCTAACTATAGAGAATTGATTTTGTTCATGATTCAAATAATTAAGGACTAGATACATAGTGAAGACGTGACGAAAATAAGAGAAAATTACGAGTATGAGGCCCTCGGAGTTACGGTGTGAGAATATTCACAGGCTGTCTACACAATGTATCATGTCATGACATGGATATGTCTGCAGGAGTCCGTACCACAGGCGACGCTCGTGGGGTGTTTGGTGACTGCGGGTGGTGTCATGTCCCATGACGAAGGCTGAATTGTCCAAAGGTTCTTCACAATGCGTTGTGACATGACGTGGGATTCCCCTCCAGGCTGTCTGGATATGAGCTCATAACTCATAGAATATCTAGTATACTTATCGTAGTTACAGTAGTAGTTTAAGTTATGACGAGAGATTGAACCCTACAAGATGAAGAACGGTTAAGGACTTGTCCTCAGAACTATGTAGTATGGGATGCATAGAATCTGAACAAGTGTGCATTAGTGTCATGTAACATACATAACTGTATTAAGGACTAAGTGCACCACACAACACGACATCAATAGGATAGTCCCTTGTAGTTCTGTTTGTGATCAAGTTTGTAGTTTGTTTAAGTATTTGAGAATCATTATACTGTTCGGCATAGAGAGGATAGTCGTATATAATATTTCGTCGGTTGTAAGCAACTGACGCGCCCACAGTTTCTATGTAGGGTAAAGTGATTAACATGACTAATGAATACATGCTGATTAAAGAATGATTCAAGTGTTGTACATTTAAATTCATGTAAATTGTTGTGAATTGATTCCACTGTACATATGTAATGTAAATGTAAACTCTGATATAACAAAAGTTTTTATTTTCTTGTAAAATTGTACAAAGAGAAGTGTAAAGATCTTGTGGAACTTCGAATTCAGTCTGTTTTGGAATTAGGGGTGTTACTGTTTAATCCCAACAAGTTTGGAGAGAACTTTGTGACAAAGTTGGACGTTTGAGCTTGCCATTTGCGCCCTAAAAGTTTTGTATAGGCAACTTTTTGACTGAGTTGACGTAGAGTGTGCTGTTTGATCCTAGCAAGTTTGGGGAGAGCTTTGTGATGGAGTTGGGTGTTTGAGCGTGCCGTTTGTTCCCGACAAGTTTTGTATAGGAAACTCTAAGACGGAGTTGAACGTTGAGCTTGCTATTTGTGTCCAGCAAGTTAATAGTGAGTTCTGTGACAATGTCGGACATTTGTGCTTGCCGTTTGCGCCCGGCAAGTTTGGAGAGGCAAATGTAGACGGAGTTGATTTAGAAACTGCCGTTTGATCCCAACGAGTTTGGAGAGGCAACTCGTAGTGTGGCTTTGTTCAAACTTAATGTTTGATCCCAGCAAGTTTAGAGGGAGCTCTGAGATAAAGTTGAGCTTAAACTTGCTGTTTGGTCCCAGCATGTTTATAGAGGTTACTGCTTGATCGAGTTGATTTAGAAACTTTCGTTTGACCCTGACGAGTTTGTATAGGCAACTCATAGTAGAGTTAGCGTAGAAACAGCCGTTTGATCCTGGCGAGTTTCGAGATAACTCTGAGATAGAGTTGCTGTAGAAACTGTCGTTTGATCCTGAAATGTTTAGAGATAACTCTGAGATAGAGTGGGATGTTGAACTTGATATTTGTGCCCAGCAAGTTTTGTAGAGACAATTTTAGGCCGACGATGGATGCCAAGCCTATTTTTCGATGCTGAGGGATCATTGGAAGGACTTGAGCAAGGAGCTAGGAAATGTACTTGTTGTTTGGAGTCTATGAATTGTTGATGGAGCTCGTGCAAAAAGCAGGGCATTGAATTCGTTGTTTGGAACTAACGAGTTGTTGAGGAAGCCTGAGCGGAGGGCAAGGCGTTGACCTTGTTGTTTGGAGTCAACGAGTTGTTGACGAAACCTAAGCGAAGATCAAGGCATTGAACTTGTTGTTTGGATTCAATGAGTCATTGATGGAGCTCAAGCTAGAGCGGAGCACGGAAGTTTGTTGGAGACAACAAGTAGTTGACGGAGCACAAGTGGCAATCAGAGCATAGAACTTGTTGTTTGGAGCCAACGAGATATTTAGTGGAGCTCGAGCGAAGACCAAGGTGTTGAACTCGTTGTTTGTAGCCAACAAGTTATTGATAGAGCTCGTGTGAAGAGTAGAACGTAAAACTCACAGTTTGGAGCCAACGAGATATTTGGTGGAGCTTGAGCGAAGACCAAGGTATTGTACTTGTTGCTTAGAGTCAACGAGTCGTTGATGGAGCTCAAGTAGAGAGCGAAATGTTGAACCCGTTGTTTGGAGCCAACAAGTTGTAGACGGAGCTCATGTGGAGAGCATGGTGGTGAACTTGTTGTTTTGAGCCAACGAGTTATTGATGGAGCTCGTGCGAGGACCAAGGCGTTAAAATCATTCTTTGGAGCCAACGAGTTGTTGACGGAGCTCGAGCAGAGAGAAGAGCGTTGAACCTGTTGTTTGGTGGAGCTTGAGTGAAGACCAAGGAGTTGAGCTCATTGTTTGGGACCAACAAGTTGTTGATGGAGCTCAAGCAGAGTGCGGAGCATTGAACTTGTTGTTCGGAGGAACGTGTTATTTGATGGAGCTCAAGTGGCAATCACAGCGTTGAACACGTTGTTTGGAACCAATGGGTTGAATGCAGAGCTCATGCAGAGAGCAGAGCGTTGAACTCGTTGTTCGGAGTGAATATTATTTGATGGAACTAGAGCGATAATCAAAGTGTTGAACACATTGTTTGGAACCAACGGGTTGTATGCTCATGCGGAGAGCAGAGCGTTGAACTCGTTGTTTGGATTTAACAAGTTATTGATGGAGCTCGTGCAGTGAGGGGAGTATTAAACTCGTTGTTTCGTGCCAACGAGTTGTTGATAGAGCCTGAGCGAAGAACGGAGCGCTGAACTTGTTGTTAGGTGCCAACGAGTTGTTGATGGAGCATGTGCGGAGAGCAGAGCGTTAAACTCATTGCTTGATATTGACGAGATGTTGGCCGGAGGAACTCAAGCTGCACGCGTAGCGCCGAACTCATTTTTAGAGCGAATGAGTTGTGGGTATTCTGAATCTTCTTAATATTGAAGTTAGGTCACTCGTGTTTGTTCAGCGTTGAAGTGATTCCATTCTTCTCTTTACTGACAAGTAACTGCGTACATCGAATGAGGTCCCTCGAGACATTGAGCTTGCTCTCTTTCGCAATACATGGTGCTTGACGGAGTTTGGATTCTTCCGTTTGCACAGTGCTTTAAGCGAGACGGAGTTGGAGCTTGCTTAGGTGAAGGTGGTGTGATAAACCTGGAGCTTGCTCGCCTAAGGGAGACTTGACTTGAATTTCATCATCAAGAGTTGAGGTGGCCCTATGGAGCTGTTAGCTGGTAGGAGGCCGGTGAAAAGGTTGTGTCTCTTAGGCAGAGCATCCCTCTAATGTGTAGCTGGAAGAACGACTGGCAGGACAGTTTGTTATACAATGTTTGCAAGACTTTTGGTAGCAATTCTTAGCCATGAAACGTAGACTCATTTTAATTCTATTGTTGTAATGAGACTTATAGTTTGTGGAATAAGAAGTCTTTAATATGCCGGTGTGTTGTCCTGTGATTCGTCATCTTGGGGTTGACTAGTCGTATGAACTGCTCTTAGGGAGAGTTAGACTCTGGACTTGTCATTTTTTATTTGTAGATATTTGTATTGGTACTGGATCTGAACATATGAGTTTGAGATAGTTCTATGACTTTTGATGAAATCTCTTCATATGCTTGATCCTTGCTGTCAAGATTGATGCACTATCGAATGGGTTCTTTGTAGCTAAATAACAGGGCCTCAAGTCCGTTGCGTATAGCTAACAAACCGTCAATGGTGTGTGACGATGTTTAGAACTTCTCCGCCTTGAACTCAGCTAGTTGTAGGAGCAACTCTGAGGGAGAGTCATTTTCCAAACTTGTTGTTTGGGTCCTCCGACAAATTGTGAGAGTCACATCGAGTGGAGAGTTGAACTCTAAGTGTTGCTTTTTACAAGTGATACTAGAGTAACTGCGATCCACGATTTTGGATCTCTTAATCTATCTTCAAGGAATTTTAACTACTTTCAGGAACAGATCGAATGGCGAGTTGAACTCTGAACGTATGCAATTGCAGGTTGCAAAAGTAACTCCGAGCCATGGGTATGGATTCCAAACTTGTTAGTTTGAGTATTAATAGGTTGTAGGAGCAGATCGAGTGGCGAAGCGCACTCTGAACTTGCTTCTTTACAAATTGCTGGAGTTTCTTTCGAGCCATGGGTATGGACTCTGAACCGGTCATGGAGGCACTAACGGATTGCAGGAGAATATCGAATGGCGAAGTGCACTCTGAACTTGCTTCTTTGCAAATTTCTAGAGTATCTTCGAGCCATGGGTATGGACTCCGAATCCGTCTTATGGAATGCTTGTAACGAGTGTTTAACGCCGCTCTAGGTGTAAGTTGGGCATTTAGCTCATTGTTTTCTTTAATGAATTAACAGGTTGCAGGAGCAGATCGAATGGTGAAGCGAAATTTGAACTTGTTTCATTGCAAATTGCTAGAGTAACTTCAAACCATGGATATGGACTCCAAACCCATCTTGTAGGAAGCTTTTAACGAGTTTTTGGTGCTGTTGTTGTGTATAAGTTTAGCACTCAACTCATTGTATGCATCCATAGAGTTATACAAAAATTTTGCAAAAAGTCATACTACATTTTATTGGAAAATAAAACTAAGCGGCATCTCTAATGGCTGGTCGTTATTACAAAATGAGAAAATTTGCTGGAAAATAAAACTAAGCGACTGCTCTAGTGGTTGGTTGTTATTACAAATTGACAAAATTTGCTACTACTATTAAGAGATCATATTTCAGATGCCCTCGTCCACCTTCACAAGGTGTTCTACCTTCCATGTTCTGCTGATATCTCATTGCCCCCCGGGTCTTAAAGTTGGTGAGCCGTTAGGCGAACAACTTGGTAGATCTTGCCTGGACTTGCCTATTTTGGAGGGAACCCCCACATTATTTTGCATAGAGAAGGAGAAATCTTTTGATGCACTAATATGTTTAGGCAAGATTATTTGTTTCCGTTGAATGAGCGGAGTGGCTTCGGGAATGGGATTCTGGTTTATTACTATGATATGATGAGAACTAGTTTGGACCTGGTGAGAGATGATGTGGCAGGTTTGGAAGTTCTTGGTAAAGTTGTTTATGGTAGTGGCTTCAAGCTCGTTTACAGTTCTTGAATTATCGTGATTGTTTTCTAGTGGTAGCTCTATGGCATCAACGGGGAGAACCGAGCCCCCCGTTGTAGCGATGTAGCATGCTCGTACTGCCTGTTGGCTCCCTACAACTTGGCCTACGCTAGCTACCGTAGGAACTTTATTTTCATGTGGAAGGCGGAGGCAACTGCATGGAAGGCCGCTAGGCCGGGACGGCCGAATATAGCGTTGTATGCGGCTTTGACATCGACTACCATAAAGTCCAGTGCTTCCGTTTGAATAGCAGGGGCTTTCCTTGCTGTCACATCCAGTGTGATGACTCCTTCTACTTGAACGGGGACACCAGAGAATCCGTGGAGTGTGTAATTAGTTGGCTTGAGTCGGTCTTAGGAGAGCTTGAGAGCCTCGAATATGGCCATGAAGATGATGTTTACTGAGCTGCCATTGCCCACCAGGATGCGGTGTACCTTATGATTCACCATGCAAAGGTTTTTGACCAATGCATCGCAATGAGGTATTAAGACACCTTCTAAGTCCTTGTCAGAGAAAGATATAGGGACCCTAGTGGATTTGGCAAGCGAAATGTTATCTATGGAGTTGACTTCCCAGATGAAAGCTTTGCGGTAGGATTTGGAATCTCCCCCCATCGGGCCTACATGAATGGAGTGGAGGATGGCCATGTGTTCAGAGTCTTATAATTCGTATGACCTCTCTTGACGAGTATTAGCCCCCGGGAGCTGAGGGTTTTCGGCGTGGTTGTCCTTTTGAACAAAGTTAGAGAGATAGCCCCTGCGAATTATGTTAGGTTTCAATGGCAAACACAGATTGAATACACAGCAAAAAAATTACAAAAATTATTGAAACCTAGCTATAGATCCATGCGAAAACCATAAATTGGGTTTAAGAATTATAACTTATGGATGGATCTACTGTTTCCAAGATATGTCAATCATAGCACTGCAATGTTGCGGTGCCTCTAAGGTATCCACACGAACGGATCAAAACCAAGCTTCTCTCATGCCGCGGTGCTAGCTGCAGGATGGGGCTGTTCCTCACGATCTCTCTCTCACAACTTCTGTGACAGCTAGGGTTTTCTCGTGTGTATCTTTTTCACAGATATGTATTATATATATAGCTGTAGAAAATTAACCCTAAGAGAGTAATGAGGTCATTTGGCTCACAATCCGACTTGGGTCAGATTCATGTGTGGGCCTCTGAACTTTAGTCAGCCCATTTAATCTAATTAAATGTCCAACCAATGTTAAGAGTCCGAGTCTTACTTGGATTCCCAATTAAATTCATCTTATGAATTTAAATCACAATTTCGATCCATTCTAAGTGTGTGACCCTGTAGGTTCTCATTACGTTGACAGTAATACTAAAATCATATTCTTGTATTACAAACAGTGAGCGATATCTAACAATACATCGCTGCTACTCAAGTAAAAGGAATTTCAGTGATTAGACATAACCTATCCCTGACCAATGTTACCATGTAGTCTAGTCACTTTGTCCAGATATCTTAATTGACCACAAGGTATAGAGTGTGTCACCCTTGTATAGTTCAATCTTTGGTTTCTTGATGTCCGAGTAGACCTACTAAAACAAATGAGCTCAATATCTCATATTGACTCATTTGAACACGGCCATGCATTTTGCAGCCTCACTCAATCAAGGGGCCCATAGATATCGCCCCTGGATGTAAGAGGGACAAATCCTATCTAAGTCACTCACATCCCTCTGCATGATTTGTAGTATTTCCAATAGTCGAATTTATAAATCACCTTAATACTGGCAACATTTGACGACATTAAAATATATAACTTCTCATGTAGGGAACTGTAGTGACTTCAAATCAAAGGACTACATAGACCAAGGTCACTGTAATTACTGCTTATGACACTCACGTAACGATCCATACAGCATTCTTATGGTGGGTCAGTCCAGTACATTATTACTCTAGTATGTATCAATGTGAAGACTTGATATCTCATATCCATGACCCGTGAGATATGATCATCAGTCTACGCACATACTAGTCTTTATGCATTATTGTTATCCTAATTCACAATAATACTTGACTAGGGACAATAAAAAATAGTGTTCTGATTACAACCAATAGGATCTCATAATCAAGTCATGCTCTTTATATCCCATGGTATTGAACCTACTATTCTAAAGACTTTATTATGCTTATTTAATCACAATAAACAACACAATAAATTAAATGCCTCATATATGAAATAAATATCATAATGCAATGTAAACTAGTAATTTCTATACACAACTGGCCTTTAGGGCATACACCAACTGTCACGCCCCGCTTCCCAGAATACGGGAACACAAGCACGTAACTGAGGCCCAGCGAATGATATAAGTACACCAACTCATATCATCCATAAGTTGTACCGGTCTTAACTCAACAATATAAAAAAAATGAATCACAACCACGCAGAAAACATAATCACATAAACGAGAATGAAATTCAATAACCAAATGTGGAATATAAGAACTTACTAAATAGCTCGAGAGACTCCTACTCCAATCGTAGAAGAATTGCTCACCAATGCCTTCTGGAAATTCTCCTTGTGCACCTGTACTTTATCATCTAAAAAGAAAGAATAATTTGTCCTTAGAACAAGTACGGATAGCATGTAGTGAAAAGCAGCGAGTAAAGGAGTAAGGTACATGAAGGAATATGAATCAAGATCAAATTGCAAGGACAATAATGGTACTAGTAAACAATGGTCATAATCAAGTATATACATGTCAACTAGGTCTATTAGCATGTTGTTTCTCCTATCTAGTGCACGTACTACTGCGTCCCATACCACAGATTCGGCGCACGCAGAATAGTGTTCGTTTTAGACTTCGTGGTGGGATCTACAAAGCGTGTACTCGGTGTCAATAACAATCATTTACAATTTACAATTTACAATCAATCATTCTGTAACACCCCGAATTCCAAAACACAACTGAATTCAAGATTCCACAGGATCTTTACACTTCTTTCGTACAATTTTACAAGGAAATTAAAACTTTTCACTTTACATCAGAGTTACAAGAAAACTTTACACTTTACATTTTACAGCGGAAGCAAAACAACGTTTAAATAAATGTACAACAACATTTGAATAATCTCTAAGCATCTGTGCTTCTTTAATCTTTATTATGTCATTTACCCTGCATACAAAACTGTGGGTACATCAGTTTATTCAACCGACGAACATTATACACGGCCATCCTCTCTATGCCGGAAATAGTATAATTGATTTTCTATATTTAACAAACACAAACTTGTCACATATCAAACTAAAGGGAATACCCTATTGATGTCGTGTTGTGATTATGCACATAGTCCTTAATGCAATTATTTATATTATATGACACTAATGCACACTTGATCGGATTCTATGCATCCCATACTACATAGGTCCGAGGGCAAGCCTCTTAATCGTTCTTCATCTTGTAGGGTTCAATCCCTCGTCATGATTTAATCTACTACTGTAACTACGGTAAGTATCCTAGATGATCTATGAGTGCAAGCTCATGTACAGAAAATCTGGAGGGGAATTCCATGCCATGTCTTGACGCATCAAGCATGCATTCTGTGGCAATTCAGCCTCCTTCATGGCACACGATCCTCTTACTGTCACAAAACATCCCACAAGCGTCGCCAAGATCCCGATAATTCTGGAGTAGTGCCCACGCCATGTCCTAACGCATCAAGCATGCATTCTGTAGATCACTCTTACATCGTAGACTCGAGGTCCTCATACTTGTGTTTTTCTCTCACTTTCATCACCTCTTCACTATGTACTAATTCTTAATTTAATGAAATCATGAACAAAATCAATCTCTTAGAGTTAGCCCTCTCACTACTACCGGTCTTATTTCTTTCATTTCACAATGACCCAAACTGGTCTTTTCAATGTCAATAATCATAATTCATCACTTTTCACTTGTCGGTGTGAGTTTTGGCTACACCATAATTTTCAATTTCCATTCACAAATTCACATGTTTGAGTTTTCATACTCAATAACATTTCTCTTTTCCAATCACATGATTTCAAAATTATTCATGAGTCATTAACCATACATGGAGTTCAATCATTCATCATGTATTTCATCCAATATTTATTCCCACATTAAAAATCATATCACTAAGTATATGGTCAAAATGAATATTCACAACTCATTATTGTCACACTATTCTTCAATAAGAATAATTCATGCAAACTTCACAATATATATTTTCTTTCTTTGTTATTTTCCCTTTTCTAGTATTTATTTCAATTCTATTGCAAAAAAACATCTTTCACAAAAATATACAAGTGTAGAACCATAGTTCTAACTACACTTTTATTCCCAAAATATACTTTATTTCATTCCAATAACTCCCAATTTATTTTTCATAAGTCACACATAATTTTAGAATAATAATAGTATTTTTTCATAATTTTTAGACATCAAAATCCACCCAAAAAATCATTTTTTCACAAAGTTTAATACTGGCCGAGACCAGGATTCAAACCAGCAACCCGTGAGATCCCTAACCGCACACACTAGCCACTTGGCCACTAGTGCTCATGTACAAAAAATCTGGAGGGGAATTCCACGCCATGTCTTGACGCATCAAGCATGCATTCTGTATCAATTCTCTGTTTATATTCCTTTCACAAACCCACAAATTATATTTTAAGTTACTCGTTGCAACATTATCACAAAAAGGTTCATTCAAGCACATAAAATAACATTTTCATCTACTAACATTTGCATTTAGTTTTTGATGCTAACAACGAATTTTACTTTAAGCAATCCATAGCTATAAATAATTCACACACAACTTAAATTTGATGATGGAATCACATACAATCTATTTAGCAACATTCCAATCAACTAATCAGCTATTTTTCCAATTAAATGTACTCTTATTAATCTTTTTCATGCATTATCATTTTATTTCAATTCTAGCATGCTATCTAATTAGAAACATGGAAAATAACCAACCTTATTTGGAGAGAATAAAATTGCAACACCTCCTAAACACAAGAGTCCATGCCAAAAGAGTGTTCCTCCTCCTCCTTGATGCGCACAACCGAGCCTCAAAGATGCCAATCCCGAGAGCTTCCTAGTGATGTCGGCCTTCTTTGAATGCACACACACAACTCTCAATCTTTTTATATCACTTACTATACTACTAACAATTTGTATTTTATACTATAGATTTTGGAGAAATGAAGAGTACAAAAATAACTGGACTAGGGGGGGTATTTATACTAAAATTGGGAGCAAATGAAGGGTTAGGATCAATCTAGGAGTTAAAAATAAAAGGCTAGGATTCAAGGGGGAGTTGTAGTAACCAACCATGATCAAGCAACTACCACCCATAACGCCACTCTTTTTTTTCTCTTTCCCTCCAATCCAAAACCGGCCACTTGTGTGCTTTTGCACGTGTACGTGCAATGCACGTGAATTCATTTGTTCTCCATTTAAAAAAAGTTGTACATTATATTTTTTATAAAAATAATCTTATAAAAATATCCTACATTACAATTTGTAATTAAAAGAGAAATAACTCATGGACTTTAATTAATGGGCCAAATAATAGTTTTACAAAAATAAATTAGATTTGGGCTAAAAAGAAAGGCTTATGTTTATTTGAAGAAAAATGGGCCTTTATAAAAAAACAATTAGAGAACACATATACATATTTATATATATATCCACATTATCCATAATGAATATAATTATGAGATTTTATACTTCAAAAATTGCACATGCACAATACGTGCAAAAATTAATAATTTTCATAAATGAAAATCGGGGTATTACACATTCACAATCAATACTTCTCCTTCCATATCAATACGATATCACGACAGGCCTTACCGAGTACATTTTCTGAGACTATCCACTACTAAGTCAACCCTTATTAACCCCGGCTTGTTTAGCATTTTATTAAGTCATTCATGTCGATGTGAGTGTGTATAAGAATGTCAAAGGAACGATACGAATGCAGCAACATGATGCATTGCACAACAATAAACATGAAGTAGTGAATCTGAAAATAGCCAACACAGTTACACTAAAACAGCGATAACTCATAGACTACAGTTCAGAATTCGAAGTTCCAGGATGCTATCAGCAACTAGACACTTAGGGCTACAATTCATCTTTAAATTATTTTAACTGATTCCTATTATAACTGGGTCGAAACCTCAGTACAAGACAGACAAGGCAGCAGGAATTCATAAAAAGCCATCACATATGTTCATTCAAGGTGGGTAATTAACATGCTATTGTATCATGAAATGCATTACAGTAATGTATAGCAATTAGAATGGATTTTACAGTGTACAATTCAATTTATCATGTCATTTGTTCAAGTCACAAGATCTCAATCAATCAATGTATTCAATCATCATTCATTTTCCTTATATGCAATTTCTAGTCATTTTGTTCATGTCAAGTGTGTATATATAGGCTTGGATTTGAGTTAATGGATAATAATACAATGTCAAGAGTACGTCGAGTTAGCTCATGTAAATCCTCGATACTCCCAACGGAAAGGACACAAGGCAATTTTGAGATAATTGAAAAGGAACTACTTACAGGAGGTCAATACGCTTGAACTAGAAAATTAAAAGAGTTCAAGTGGGCTTGCCTTTTTGTCGATGATTCAATATAAATAATATGGAATAACGGGATCAGAATCCTGGGCAGCAATCCCAATGCACGAGTGAATCACGTGCGAAGAAACCCGAGTAACAAAAAGAGCAAAATAGCAACCACACTAGATTAGGTAAAACAGCAAGCGGCAATACTTGGATCGGCTACACCAAAACACCAAACGCCGAAACCAACCACTCCCTTCTGCTGAACACCAACCAGCCACTACGGGATCCCACCACACAAACAGGGAACATCAGCTCCACCACTCTCGCTTCGTCTTCACCGAAGCGATAGAGATAGGGAGATGGGAGGAGAACGCAGCGACGGCGGGAGGAGGCGGTGCTACGGTGATGATGACTGATGCGAAGATGGCAATGGTGGTGGGCTCGAGTGCTTGATTGTCGAAGAGGGTCGACTACAGGCTACGAAGAAGGGGATGAGGGAGCTCAATGGGATGGAGTTTGAGTGGCAGTGGTGACGGGAAGATGCGAGGGCTGGGTATGCATCTAGGCACGGCGAGCGGCAGGGTCGCGCTCGGGGATGAGCTCTGAGGCAGAGCTCAAGCAGTAAGAGACAGAGGCAAGGTCCAGCGGAGGCGGCAGTCGAGTGGGGGAAGTGGGCGAGACGATGGGGAGCTGTTATTGGCAGGCGCAGTCGGAGTTGAAGAGGGTGGTGCGGAGATTGGCAAGGGTCAGTGGCGACGCGGAGAGGTCGACGACAGGCTGGCAGCTGACGACTGACGCGGAGATGGCAATGGTGGTGGGCTCGAGTGCTTGATTGTCGAAGAGGGTCGACTGCAAGCTACGAAGAAGGGGACGAGGGAGCTCGGTGGGATGGAGTTTGAGCGGCAATGGCGACGGGAAGATGCGAGGGCTGGGTATGCATCCAGGCACGGCGAGCAGCAGGGTCACGCTCGGGGATGAGCGTCGAGGCAGAGCTTATGCAGTATGAGACAGAGGCGAGGTCCACTGGAGGCGGCAGTCGAGTGGGGGAAGAGGGCAAGATGATGGGGAGATGTTGTTGGCGGGCGCAGTCAAAGTTGAAGAGGGTGGTGCGGAGATTGTCGAGGGTCGGTGGTGGCGCGAAGAGGTCGACGGCGGCTGGCGGCTGACGACTGACGCGGAGATGGCAATGGTGGTGGGCTCGAGTGCTTGATTGTCGAAGAGGGTCTACTGTAGGCAACGAAGAAGGGGATGAAGGAGCTCGGTGGGATGGAGTTTGAGCGGCAATGGCGACGGGAAGATGCGAGGGCTGGGTATGCGTCCAGGCGCGGCGAGCGGTAGGGTCGCGCTCGGGGATGAGCGCCGAGGCAGAGCTCAAGCGGTAGGAGACAGAGGCGAGGTCCAATAGAGGCGGCGAGGGTGGAGGCTCTGTTCTGTTGGGTAAAACAGAGGAACGAAAGAAACAGAGATGGTCGGGGAGAGAAAGAGACAGTAGGGGGAGAGTTTTGTACAGAAATGGAGTTTTGGGAGTTGTGGAGAAGATGAAGGGTTGTTTTGTGTTTTGTTTTGCTGTTATTGGAAGAGAGAGTGGGGAGTTGTGAAGATAGTGGGAGATAGTGAGGAGTAATTGAGGGGATACGGGGAGGTGTGTTATTGACTGGGTCAATAACAGATTAAGGGGGAAGAATTGGGTTAATGGGTATTGGGTTTAGGGTAGGCCAGGATCCAATAAGAGATGGATATGGGCTAGATTTGGGCTTCAATCCAAATAATTAAATAATATAACATATATAAAAAATCAATGGGCTTTAACCAAAAATAATAATAGTAAGACTAATAATAACACATCTCAATAATAAAAATAATAATAACAATAATAATAAAATAATAGTAACAAAAATAATATTAAATGTAATAATATTAATAGCAAAAATAAACTAATAACAATACGGATAATAATAATTAATATATGATGAAATACAATTTGAATTCAATACCTTCATGAAAATAATTCGATAATAATAATAACAATAATAATAATAATAATACTAATAGAAGTAACAATAATAATGATAATACAGTGTATAAAGTAGAATTTGAGATTAATAAATTTATTAGAATCCAAACAGTAATAATATAACATATAATTAGTCCATCAATTATGAATAGGAAAATACATTGTTGTTCAAGGTAAATATAATTGTCTATTAGAAAAAATACTTAGTAGAAGACCCGAAATCAGTTTAGCACAAAACAAGTTTATAAATAATCAAAATACGGAAAAATATTCAGAAATACGTATTTACGGGAACAGGGGTTACACCAACAAATTAAGGCTTCCAGTTATTCTTTAAGGGCTCGACAGTTGTCATAGTATGTCCATGATCTCTGTGAAATATGCACCACTTATTTTTTTCTCTTCTCTTGCTAGACGTTGACATCTTCGGGGGAGGGCGGGTTATTCCGTCCTTCTCAACTTCCATGAGGATGGCTAATAAGCTTTCGTTGAGAGGAGTGAACTTGTTGAAGCATGGTGCTAGAGGTGGACGGCATTGACCTGCACCGCTTTTCTAAAACTTCCTGGGTTCTTCCTCGCTTGTATTCTTCCGTTTGTTCCCGGAAGATGAATCATTCTTGCCTGGAGGATTGTGATCTTCCTTGACCCTGATATACTTGTCACTCATTTCTAAGAGCTCAGTGAAACTTTTGGGTGGTTTTTTTGTGACAGAGGCTTTCAGGTCTTTGTTAGTGACGTTGTGGCGAAAAGCTGCAGCTACCACTGAAGTATTCAAGGAGAAAATTGACCCTACTTCAGTTGTAAAACATTTGACAAAGTCTTTCAGCAGTTCTCCATCTCTTTGCTTCAGTTCTAACAGGGAGACACTTGTTTTTTTAGCCTTGCAGCTAGTAACAAATTGCAAAATGAAAAGTTCCTCGAGCTTATCGAAAGAGAATATTGATTCTTGAGTCAGGCGTGAATACCATTCCCTTGCTGATCCTTTCAGTATTGCAGGAATTTTTCGACACATGAGCGCATCAGTGGCATTATAGACCATCATAAGTGTTTTGAAGCTCTCGATATGGTCGGTCGGGTCTGATTCTTCATTGTAGAATTCGAGTTGAGGAGCTTTGAAGTCCCTTGGAATGGGTGCATCGAGGATGGCTTCGGTGAAAAGTGGTCGACTAGGGTGGTAGGCCCTGTTGGAGCGATTTCTCTCATTCTTCATCTGTTCTAGATGATCTTCTACTTCTTGGATATGGCGAAGGACTTGGTCATCCTTCCTCTGGGATCCATTTGAGTCGGCAGATCCTTCATTGGGAGGCTGGCCCAGATCTTGACTTCCATG
This sequence comes from Hemerocallis citrina, assembly GCA_017893485.1. NCBI lineage: Eukaryota > Viridiplantae > Streptophyta > Magnoliopsida > Asparagales > Asphodelaceae > Hemerocallis > Hemerocallis citrina. The sequence continues at coordinate 206,894,693 of CM030359.1, forward strand.
GATAGCTTGGTGGATGTCGAATTTGAACTTATCCAGTTCGGCCATAGTGACCGGGGCATTTTTCTCTTTGTTCCTCACAAGAAGCTTTCGACTGTCATGAGTCGGGCTCCTTATTGTGGTGTGCCCCCTGTGATAGGATGATTGCCTTGATCTCTATCTAGAAAAATAGGTTCTTTGGTTTGCTTGATGTCCACAGCGGATGTAGCGCCTCGATTTCCACGTAACTGGGAAACCATGACACATGCCAAGATCTTTCCTTCAATTAGTCACGATACACAAAATGCTGGAAATTTAAAACTTTTCTTCAACACAGAGTTATCACGTAGTAATTACAAATATCAGTTTGTAATACTAACTGTAGCGCCTGCCCTTTTTCCTTTTTGACTCCAAACTCAATTCTTCCAATTTCTATATCTCTTTAAACATAAACTAAAATAGTTATGTTTCAAAGAAAAATTGGGCAGAGTCTCCCCTGTAATTTCTGCCCCAAAACAGAAAAAGCTTACTGAATTCTGCTCTAAATTCCGTAGCTTACATCACAGGCAATAATATTACGGACTCCCCAGGCCAAAATGAGCATCATCACACAGGCAATATATATATATGCTCTGGGGGCCAAACTCATAACAGTATAACAATTATCAAATAAAAACCATAAATCCTTTTGGAAACATAGTAAGTTTTTAGAAAATAACCTGTAACAACCTACCACGATGCCCGGCACTCCACGACGAAATGGTTACGGGTCAAAACCATATCCTGCCGCCTCACACTATACTCTTTATCATCATCCACATACTTATACATCAAAAATACAATTAAAAGCATAAATCTTTACTATTTACAATTAAATCATAACAACGAGTTAAAACTAGAGCTCCACTCCACGGAGACCTGTACCTACACCTCACCTCTGCACTGCTGAGGACCTGTAACAGTAGGGACCTAGGGTAGTCCATGGACTCCCTAACCCCCAAACACTAAGGGGTTAGTCATTTCTGGTGTGAGTATAATTTATTAAATAAATAAATTAATTAAACTTTACAAGTAAAAACATAACGAACTCACAAATGTCAAGATCAACAAATCTTACTTGACATCTGAACATGTAACCTCATAAATGGGAATTCACATCCAATACTCTCTGAGCCATCACCTGTATGTATATCCATACCCACTCACAACATACTTATCTTTAGTAATCATTTGAATAACCCCTCTCATAATACAAATATCGATCTTATTGCATAATATCACGTATCACATCATAGACATATGCATTCATTCGCATTCTACCACATTCATCCATGTCCAACCAAGCATCTCATTGCACATTACCATATACATGCATTTCATCACAATATACTCCACATCCCAAACTTAGTTTGGCAATAACATATCACACCCCAAGCCGAACTTGGGTGATATCACATCACGTCCCAAGCCCATAGCTTGGTTATCAATTTACTTCAACTATCACACTCGCAATTCATCTTGAATGGAAGAGATGCGTGTACATATAATTGATGTGCCAATGTATGTTATGACTTAACTCTAATGCAAGATTACTTAATACAATGATGCTCTTATTCTAATGCAATGTCAATTAAACTAGGATGCTCCTATTCTAATGTCAGCAAGTCTCTGAAAGCAACATGCATCCCATACTACATGCGCCCCATCTCAAGCCGTTTTCTCCATATATAGGGATTGAACCCGCGTTATGAATTCTAATTGTACACAACCTGTTCCTGACAGATACAACGTGACTGATAAGGTTGCAAACGTAGTCAAGTCCCACTAATGCAGTTTGCCAGTGGTGTCCATGTTGCCACTGCTATCCGGCTATCGGACCTCACTCAAAAACCTGACGAACCGTCGGGGATACTGCTAACAGGGGAGCCCCCTGCCGCCCCCTGGTCGGACCGTAGTCCATGGCCTGTTCGTCCTCTTGGCATAGGACCTGATGGAGTTCCGGGGGTCCATCCCCCCTAGCTTCGCCCGCCTATCATGGCACTTCAGGAATTAACAATCAGGATACGCAACCCATGTCCCCAACTAGTGAGAAGGCATCGTACGTATCCCTTTTGATAGGAGGGTACAACCCAATAACACCACCTAAGATCGGCCCCAAAGAAAGGTTTGGTCGTACGGTGCACCCTACTACCAACTCCCCTTCTTTCTAGCAAAAAGGTTAAGTAATGATTTTATAAGTCACTACCCTAATGATGTCACTACTCCTATGCAATCTCACCTAATTTCCAACTTAGATTATCATGGTCCAACTCATGGTCCCTCGATCCAAGACTCAAGTAACGAGATCACTCTCACTCATCCCTACCCCTAACTTGGATTCTACCAACACTCTCGGCCCACGGTCAACCTACATCGGTTAAGATCTGTCGATGCCCGAGGTGAGATCTATCCATTTACTCTGAGGTGGTAGGATGTGGTCTTGATGGTCGATGACCCCTAGGGTGATGATATCACCCTAGATGAGCACAACAAACTGTGTATTAGCTAAGAAGCTACATACGAGTAACCAAAAACACATACGAGCTAAACAGCTACGTATAGGACCAACAGCTACATACGGGCCAGTCGAGCCGCGCATGAGACAACAACATACATACGAGCCAATTAAGCTGCGTATGAGACCCACAGCTACATATGGGCCAGTCGAGCCGCGTATGAGACAACAACATACCTACGAGCCAAATAAGCTGCGTATGAGACCCATAGCTACATATGGGCCAGTCGAGCCGCGTATGAGACAACAATATACATACGAGCCAAATAAGCTGCGTATGAGACCCACAGCTACATACGGGCCAGTCGAGCCGCGTATGAGACAACAACATACATACGAGCCAAATAAGCTGCGTATGAGACCCACAGCTACATACGGGCCAGTCGAGCCGCGTATGAGCAAAAACCACATACAAACAACCATTAAGGTAGTCAAACCTAGAAGCAACCAAACGTGCTTACTAGCAAACTTTATCTTCTATAATTAGAAGCAACAGAAGAATCTACTATAATCAACTTAGCATGGGTTTCTTCTAAAATCAACTCATCATGGCATATCTACTATAATCAACTCAACATGTGTTCTTTCTAAAATCGACTCAACATGATAGGTTACTGGAATGTCACATAGCAATGAATGGGTTCTTCACACAACTCCAGCATGGTGTTCTACTACAACTGAACCATGGGTTTCTTTCTATAACAATTCAAGCATGGATTCTTACTATATCACAAGTGTGGGTTCTTTTTCTACAACAATCCGAATCCATAAGATGGGTTCTTTTTACTCACAACTACTAACAACTAGGATGGGCTCTTTTTAGCATACACAAATAATATAGCCCTAGGAATGGGTTCCTTCCCAACCTACAACAAGTAATCAACATAAAGGTATGATCTTTTAACATCCTACAACTGACAACATCAAGGATTGCTTCTTTACCAAACTACAACTAACTTAATCATCAAGTTGGGTTCTTTTAGCATCCACAATTTACTCAACTCTTAAAATGGGTTCTTTCTCAACCTCTAACAATTCATACCCAAAAGATGGGTTCTTTTAACATCCACAATTTACTAAACCCTCAAATGGGTTCTTTTCTTCACCTACACAAGCAGTGCCCTAAGGATGGTTCTTTCTACACATCCATAAGTAGATAAGGAAAGCAAGCAACTAACTTAGAAGTAAAGAATCCTCACATACATAACGAATCCATTATATAGGTTTTATATACTCAAGGACAGTAAATTTCCCCATACGCCTCATCCATAAATCATGTCACCTCTTCAGTTCATCCAACTTCTTTGAAATATCAATTACGTATATAGAACCATATACACCATATCTTGATATCCTCATATGATTGTAACTCATCCCTATATACAGATATATGTTATTCAATCCTCCCTTAAACATCACTTCATAAATAAATCATACTCACCATATTCTTACAATCACAAGATATGTAATAAATCGATACTCACATAATTCTTAACATACAAAAACACATAATAAATTAACACTCACTATTTTTCTTAAAACACAACAATATATCTAAATAAATTAAACTCACTATATTTCTTAAAACACACAAATATATATAAATTAAACTCACCATATTCCTTAACACACAAAATATGTAGATAAATTAGTACTCACATATCCATTAAACCACAAAAATATATAATAAACCAACTCACATATTCATCAAACCACAAAATATATAAATATACTAACTCACTATATTTTTATAATCACGAAATACATATAATAATATAACTCACATATATCTTTAAACTATGAAAATATATAAATAATATAACTCACATAATTTTGCGAAGATCCAAAGCGCCGTGCCACCTCGCATCCAATGGTCGCAATATATCCTATCACCAAATTTCAAAGCAATTAAAACTCAATTTATCCAAACCAATCATAAAAGCTAATAACGCTATCCCAAATATCACACAAGCGTTTATTGAACGCTTGGGATATACACGTGCGATGCACGTGATAATCTAATGCCTATGGTATTTTCATCCCTAATTAATTACTAAAATTGCCCCCAAAATAATCTAAGGTTCCAACTACAATTTCTATTACTATATGAGAATTAATTCATATCCCTATAATTCTCTTTTACAAACCCAAAACCCTATTTTACAACCAACTTGCAATCTCTCTAAAAATCCGCTAATTTCTCACATCTACCATTTCCAACATCTCTAAATCTCTCTATCCTAATAGTTCTACTTAATAAAAATTAACCCAACTAAATTTATACAATAAAATAGTTAGGGTTTTACCTTCCCGAATCCATTCGAAAATCCGACGCTACCACCATGTAGAGAATCTCTCCATTAGTCTACTCCTCACTTTAATTTGGATTTGACGAAGGATCGGAGGGGATTCGAGCGAGGTAGGAATCGATCGATGGGTTCTTTTGGGTTTGTTTTGATCGGGATGAAGAAGAAGAACGAACGAGGAAGAGGGAAATGGGTCGGGGTTTCTTTCGATCGCTGGCGTGGACGGACGGGAGGAGGAAGGGAGGAGGGAGCGGAGGTCGGGCTTCTTTTGGGTTCGGCATCGAACAAGAAGGGAGAAGGAAGGAGAAGGGAACGGGAGTGGGGGTCGGGGTTTCTTCCGATCGCCGGCGTGGACGAACGGGAGGAGAAGGGAGGGAGGTCGGGTGGGTTTCCATCGGATTGGTTTGGGAACGAACGGGAAGAAGAAGGAGGGAAGAAGAAGGAGAAAGGAAGGAGAGAGAGAAAGAGGTTTTTTGTAAAAAGAGAAATAAACAATAATAGATAGATAAATATCTAAGGGAATGTTTCGTATAAGCCCCCTAGCCTTAATACATTTCCAATAAAGCCCAACTCTCTACTCTAATAATTCCAAACAATACAAAATACATTAAAACTACTTTGTAATAATCCGTATAAAAATAATTTAATCAAGTAGACAATATATCTTATATTTCTCAATTAAAATAATTATCAGAAAATCCATGATTGCGTGAAATTCTCAATCGCGCACACATTTTGATGCAAAATAGCCATATGCTATTTTTTTCGGGTCGTTACAGCGGAAGGCCTCAGATCGGGTACGCCTCTCATCTAATTGGATTCGTAGATCGGTTCCTTGTTGCCTGTTACTGATGATCTGGCAGAGATCTCTAGACCGCGGCCATTGAATCAGTTGAAGCATTATGGACTGAGATGCGGTCGTGCTGAGGATGTTGTTCATGTTGGTTTTATCGGGAGCCCCCCAGTGTATCTCCGTTGGAAGGAGCGTGACTATGCTGTCGGGGTGACTGTTGAGGAGGAATCAGATCTTCCAAAGGAGGAGCTGGTTGACGAAGAGAGTTGGTGCGATGGCTTGAGGCTGTACCTCTGCCTCTTAGTCTTGGTGGCATGGCGGCAAGTCTGACTTGTGTAGTTTCTTACAGACAGCGTTAATCTATTGCTGCTTATTTTTGTGTGAGAGCAAATAGATAGTGAGTTAATAATTGATGGAAACTACTAAAAATCTAACCTTTGACCTTAGCCGTTAAAAGAGGTTAGAGCTCCTGAGATTGAATTTGGATCGTTGATTGACCACCGTGATCTGAATTCGACGGTTGCTGATGCGGCCGATGGACCTGCAAAAAGCCTAAAACACCCGGGGTGGCCCCGGCGACAGACCCTCTGATGCTCAAGTCAGAACCAGAAAGAGAAAGAGAGTATGAGAGAGAAACTGGCGAATTGTTGATTACCTTCTGACTATAGAGGGGGAGGGATATTTATAGGGCTGAGAGACATATCAAGAGATTGATTTGTGTCCGTTGGATCGATTTGAATTCCTTTTCTCTTTTATGTCTCTTCCCCTCAAGAGATAAGAACTTCTTGTTAGGGGGTAAGAGAGTTGACTCCTAGCCTTCATGGATTAGGTATCTCTCGTAGTGGGCCTAGTCTGTCACTTTTTATGGACTTGAAAGAAGCTCATGTCTTGGAGAAAGCCCAGACCTGTTAAAGAAGTCTGTTATGATTAATCTGCCTGTAGAAGCTTTGAGATCTGTGCAGGAATCGTACGGCCCTGATTTGCTGCAATTTTTACCATCATCACAAGTTTCTATCACAAAATAAAGGCAGACTCCATCGAGATCTATATATATTTTAAATTATTTTGATGATTAGCAAAGATAAGTGTGATAAGGAAACCATGGATACCGAACCAAAATATAGATTTGTGAATTGTATATACATACTGAGATTAATGTTTTGTTATAATTTTAACCAACAATAGTCACTTATATACTATTTCACTTTATTCCCATTGATTATTTTAGGTTAAATTTCATAAAACTCCACACAGCTTGTACTACAATATGAAGACCATTTGAGATGATCAGGTGTCTTACTGGGAAAATCTGTCTCTGGCTAATGTTTAATGGTTAATTAGATCTTGTGATGACACTGAAAGTACTTCTATTCTACATTTCTGCACCTATGTTATTTAAGTAAATGCTCGTATATGCTTCAAACGTGTGCTCTAATTAAATAGATTGAATTAACCACTAAATACAAAAGAGAGACAGATCAGTCCTACATAATACTTGATCGTCTGCATGTGATCACTTTATAGTCTAAATTACCACAAAGAGGTTGTTGACTTATACTATCAAAAAAAAATGTAATTAGGGAAGCCTACATAGAAAGGGTTGAGGGGTTAATGTGATTTTTAGGAGGAAATTTAGTCTTATTTTTACACTAAATTTCAAGTTCCTTACTTTGAAATATTTTAATTGTAACAGACATGCTTATTAATATTTCAAACCAATATTGCTGATAGTCTGTTGGTAAGTATGTATATTTTAATACATAAAAGAAAAATAGTATGTGGGTATATAGAATAATCAAGTTTCAGACCTTCAATTTCAATTTGATCTGAGTAATGCTTACTTAATAATGTGTTAGTATTCTATAAGAGTAACGGAGTATGCTGTATTTTATTTTCTTACCAATGTCATACAATAGATGCTTAAGTTTCATTATTTAATATTTCCTTGTGAACCAATTCAAGTATTTTACAGAGGGAACATGACCAGTAACCATTATCTAGCAAATGTTGGACTTGGAGATTGTTCCGTCTTATGGGGAATGCAAGTATAACATATTTATCGTTTCTAAATGTGTGTTACGTATTTGACTCTATCCGTTAACATCAAAAAAAAAAATGTGTGTTATGTTTTTTATTAGATTATCCCATGATGTGAGTGAGCATTTGATGGTCACGTCAATGAAATACATAGTTTACTTTACAACAAATACACATCCTACAGATATCTAGTTCCAAATTTTATTGTTGTAGATATTTCTTTTAGAACCATTTCAAGCACCTACCGTGTGAGTAGAAAATGTGTATTATTGTTGAGGACCAAGAAGAATGTTTTTTAAATATGTATGTCCAAAAGGTACATGAAGATCATTTATTATAATGGTAGCTTGTTACAATTTTCTCTTCATGGTAATGGTGTTGGATCATACGTGGACTGATTTAGTGGTTTCTATAAAAACAGTAAGCAATTACTGAGTTAAACAAGCTGGAAGAGAGCATTAAGGAGCACTGGATAAGAAAAAAGCAAGAGAAATTTAACATTAGTAAGTATCTGTGGTTACTCTTTCTTTTTCATTGTTTCTCATGATGGTAAAAATCGTAGCAGATCAGAGCCGTACAATCCCTGTACGGATCTCAAAGCATCTGCAGACAGATTAGCAATCATAGGCCTATTTTACAGGCCTGGGCCCACTCTTAGACATGGGCTTCTCTCAAGCCCATAAAAGTGACAGGCTAGGCCCACTAAGAGAGACACCCAATCCATGTTGGCTAGGAGTCAAATCTCTTATCCCCTAACAGGGATATCTTATCTCTTCACGGGGGGGGGAGACATGACAGATCCAACGGTTACGATTCGATCTCTAAAATGTCTCTCAGGCCTATAAATACCCCCCCTCCCCCCCCCCCCTTCAGTCGCCAGGGAATCAACAATTTGCCAGTTTTCACTCTCATACTTTTCTCTCTTTCTGGTTCTGACTTAAGCGTTGGAGGGTCTGTCGCCGGGGGCCACCCTCCGGTGTTTCAGGCATTTTGCAGGTCCGTCGGCCGCATCATCCACTGTCGAATTCATATCACAGAAGATCAATCAACGATTCAGATTCAATATCGGGAGCTCTAACCTCTTTTAACGCCCAAGGCATAGGTTTGACTTTTAGTAGTTTTCATCCATTATTAACACACTATCTGTTTGCTCCCACATCGAAATAAGCAGCAACAGATTGCCGCCGTCTGTGGGAAACTACACAAATAAGATTTATCGCCATGCCACAAAGACTAAGAGGTAAAGAGGCGGCCTCTAGCCGTCGCACTACCACTCTTCATCCACCAGCTCCTCCTATGGAACATCAGATTCCTCCTCAACAGTCACCCCGACAGCCTAGTCACGCTCCTTCCAATGGAGAGGCACCGGGGGGCTCCTGACAAAACCGTCCTGAACAACATCCTCAGTACGACCGCATATTAGTCTACAATGCTTCAACTGAATCCCAAAAGAAGGACGACCAAGTCCTTCGCCGTATCCAAGAAGTAGAAGATTGCCTAGAACAGATGGAGAATGAGAAAAACTGTTCCAACAAGGCCTACCGCCCAAATCAATGTCCCTTCAGAAAAACCATCCTCGATGCACCTGTTCCAAGAAACTTCAAAGCTCCTCAATTCGAATCCTACAACGGGGAATCAGACCCGACGGACCGCATCAAGAGTTTTAAAACACTGATGATGTTCTATAACGCCACTGATGCATTCATATGTCGGACATTTTCAGCTACACTATAATGATCAACTAGAGAATGGTATTCACGTCTAAAACCCGAATCCACATTTTCTTTCGATCAACTCGAGGAACTCTTCATTGCACACTTCGTTACTAGCCAAAGAACTGAAAAAACCAGTGTCTTCCTGCTAGAATTGAAGCAAGAAGATGGAGAACTGCCAAAGGAGTTCGTCAAGCATTTAACAACTGAAGCAAGGTTAATTTCTACCTTGAACACTTCAGTCGCAACTGCAGCTCTTTCGCCACAACGTCACTAACAAAGACCTGAAAGCCTCCCTCGCCAAAAATCCACCCAAAAGTTTCACTGTGCTCCTGAAAAGGAGTGACAAGTATATCAGGGTCGAGGAAGGCCTTTATCCTCAAGGCAAGAACGATTCATCTTCCGAGAACAAACAGAAGAACACAAGCAAGGAAGAACTCAGGAAGTTTCAGAAAAACGATGCAAATTCACGCCGTCCAACTCTAGCGTCACGCTTCGACAAATTCACTCCTCTTAATACAAGTGTATCAGCCATCCTCATAGAAGTGGATAAGGACGGAATAATCCACCTTCCCCCCACGACGTCAACATCTAGCAGAAGAATAGACAAAAATAAGTGGTTCACATTTCACATAGATCATGGACACACTACTGACAACTGTCGAACCCTTAAAGAAGAACTGGAAGCCCTGATTCGCAGGGGCTATCTCTCCAACTTCGTTCAGAAAGACAACGACACCGAAAATCCTCCGTCCTGGAGGGCTAATAAGCATCAGCAGAGGTCATGTGAGTCGCAACACTCTGACCACATGACCATCCTCCACTCCATTCATGAAGACCCGATGGGGGAGATTTCAACTCCTCCCGCAAAGCTTTCGTCAGCAAAGTCAACTCCATAGATAACATTCCGCCTGCCAAACGCACCGGGATCCCGATATCTTTTTCCGACAAGGACTTAGAAGGCATCCAAACACCTGATTGCGATGCATTGGTCATAAACCTTTGCATGCTAAATTATAAAGTATGCCGCATCCTGGTGGACATTGGCATCTCAGTAAACATCCTCTTGATGGCCACATTTTAGGCTCTCAAGCTCTCTCAAGACCGACTCAAGCCAGCCGGTTATACACTTCATAACTCCTCTAGTGCACCTGTCCAAGTCGAGGGAATTTTTGCACTCGACGTAACAGTAGGGAAAGCCCCCGCTATTCAAACAGAAGTACTGGACTTTATAGTATTCGATGTCAAAGCTGCATACAATGCTATATTCGGCCATCCTGGCCTAGCGGCATTCCATGCAGTTGCCTCCGCATTTCACATAAAAATGAAGTTTCCAACAACAGCTGGTGTAGGCCAAGCTGTAGGAAGCCAACAAGCGGCACGAGCATGCTACACTGCTACAATGGGGGGCTCCATTCTCCCCCTCGATGCCATAGAGTCACTGCCAAAAAGTAGTCACAATAATTTAAAAATTGTAAATGAGCTTGAAGCCTCTGCCATAACCCACTCTACCAAGAACTTCCAAACCTGACACCTCATCATTCATCAGGTCCAAACTAGTTCTCATCATAATGCAATAATAAACATAAATCCTCGCCCGAAGCCCCTCCACTTATTTAACGGAGACAATAGTCATGCCTAAATAAATTGGTGCATCAGAAGATTCCTCTTTCACTATGCAAAACAATGGGGGGCTCCCTCCAAAACAAGCAAATCCAGGCAAGGTCTACCAAGTTGTTCGCTTGACGGCTTATCAACTTGAAGACCCGAGGGGCAAGGAGATATCAGCAGGGACTTGGAAAGTAAAACACCTTGTGAAGTACAACGAGTTGGGTGCCAAATATGTACACAAAAATGGCACAAAAATCGTTACAAGTTTCCTACGAGATGGGTTCGGAGCCCACATCCATAGCGCGAAGTTACTACAACAATTTACAATGAAACAAGTTCAGAGCGCTTCGCAAATCGACCTGCTCCTACAACCTGTTAATTCATCAAAGCAAACAATGAGTTAAACGCCCAACCTACGCTTAGAGCAGCGCTAAACACTCGTTACAAGCTTTCCTTAATGCAAGTTTGGAATCCAGAACTCGGGAGTTGCAGCGTGCAAACATGCATGTTTAGAACACAACTCACCGATCGATCTGTTCCTACAACTAGTTGAACTTCCTTGGAGGCTCTGAAACAACGAGTTGAGTGCCACACTTATACACTTAAGCAGCACCAAACATTTGTTGCAAGTCTCCCCGTAAGACGGATTCGGAGTCTATACCCATGGCTCGACAGGGACTCTAACAATTTGCAATAACTCAAGTTCACAGTGCACTTCACTATTCGATCTGCTCCTGCAATTCGTTAATGCCTCGACGACTGGTTCGGAGTCCATGTTCATGGTCCAAAAGAAACTTTGTCAATTTGCAAAGAAGCAAGTTCAGAGTGGGCTTCGCCATTCAAGCTGCTCCTGCAACCTGTTAATACTTAAACTAACAAGTTCAGAATCCATGTTCATGGTTCAAAGTTACTCTCGCAACCTGTAATGACATACGTTCAGAGTTCAACTCTCCATTCGATCTGTTCCTGCAACTAGTTAAATTTCCTCAACAACAGATTAAGAGGTCCAAAATCATGGATCGGAGTTACTCTAGCAACACTTGTAAAAAGCAACCCTTGGATTTCAACTCTCCATTCGATGTGACTCTCACAATCTGTCAGAGGCCCCATACAGCAAGTTTGGAAAACGAATCTTCAGAGTTGTCCCTACAACTAGCTAGGTTCAAGACGGAGCAATGCTAAACTCCGTCATACACCATCAACAGCTCTCTAAGCTATACACAACAGACCTGAGGCCCTGTTATTTAGCGACAGAGAACCCGTCGATGACACCTCAACCATGACAGCAAGGGTCGAGCATGTGAAATGAATCCCGCAAATTACAGAACTATCACCAACTCATATGTTCAGATCTAGTAGCACTACAGACATCTGCAAATACAAAATGGCTAGTCCAATGTCTAACTCTCCCAAGAGCAGCTCATACGACTAGCCACCCCCTATGACGATGTATCACAGGACAAGACACCGGCATGTAGAAGACTTTTCATTCCAAAAACTACAAGTCTCATTACAACAGCAAAGTTACAACGACTCCACGATTCACGTCTAAAAATCGCTACCGAAAGTCCTGCGAATACTGTACAACAAACTGTCATGAAAGCTGTTCTTCCAGCTATACACACTGGAGAGATGCTCTACCTAAGAGAAACCAAACTCCTCGCCAGCCTCCTACCAGCTAATAGCTCCATAGGGTCGCCTCAACTCTTGATGATAATATTCAAGACAAGTCTTCCTTAGACGAGCAAACTCCAGATGTATCCGACCACCTTCACTTGAGCAAGCTCCAACTCCGTCTCGCTTGAAGCACCGTGCAAACGAAAGAGTTCCAACTCCGTCAAGCACAACATACCACGAAGGAGAGCAAGCTCAGTGTCCCAGAGGACCTCGTTCGATGCACGCAACTACTTGTCAGTGAAGAGAAAAATGGAATCATCTCAATGCTGAATAAACACATGTGACTTCGCTTCCACACTAAGAAGATTCAGAATACCTACAACTCATCTGCTCTAATAATGATTTCGGCGCTCCGCGCGCCACTTGAGTTCCTCTTGCAAACTACTCATCAACATTGAGCAACAGATCCAAAGCTCCATTTATAGTTTGAGCTCCATCAACAACTTGTTGGTCCCAAATAGCGAGTTCAGCGCTCTGCTCGCAGCTTAAGCTGCATCAAGGACTCGTTGGTCCCAAACAACAAGTTTAGCACTCTGTTCGCCACTTGAGCTCCATCAATAATTCGTTGGTCCCAAACAACGAGTTCAACGCTCTGCTCGCCGCTTGAGCTCCATCAACAACTCGTTGGTCCAAACGAGTTCAGCGCTCTGCTCACTGCTTGAGCTCCATCAACGACTCGTTCATCCCCAACAATGAGTTCAATGCTCTACTCGCCGCTTGAGCTCCATCAACAACTTGTTGGCTTCCAACAACGAAATCAATGCCTTGGTCTTTGCTCAAGCTTTACCAAATAGCTTGTTGGCTCCATACAATGAGTTCAACACTTTTGTCTTCGCTCAAGCTCCACCAAATAACTCGTTGGCTCCAAACAACGGGTTCAATGTCCTACTCTTCCCTTGAGTTCCATTAACAACTTGTTGGCTCCCAACAACGAGTTCAATGCCATGGTCTTCGCTCAAGCTCCACCAAATAGCTCGTTGGCTCCAAACAGCGAGTTCAATGCCTTGGTCTTCGCTCAAGCTTCACCAAATAGCTTGTTGACTCTAAATGGCGAGTTCTATGCTCTGATTACCGCTTGAGCTCTATCAACAATTCGTTTGTCCCAAACAACGAGTTCAACGCTCTGCTCGCCGTTTTAGCTCCATCACCAACTCGTTGGTCCCAAACAACGAGTTCAGCGCTTTGCTCGCTGCTTTAGCTCCATCAACAACTCGTTATTCCCAAACAATGAGTTCAGCGCTCCGCTTGCCGCTTGAGCTCCATCAATAGCTCGTTGGCTCCAAACAACGAGTTAAGTACTCTGCTCGCCGCTTGAGCTCCATCAACAACTAGTTGGTCCCAAAAAATGAGTTCAGTGCTCTGCTCGCTGCTTGAGCTCCATCAACAACTCGTTTGTCCCAAACAACGAGTTCAGCGTTCTGCTCCCGCTTGAGCTCCATCAATAACTCGTTTGTTCCAAACAACAAGTTCAGTGCTCTGCTCGCTGCTTGAGCTCCATCAACAACTCGCTGGTCCCAAACAAACGGTTCAGTGCTCTATACTCTACCTGGGCTCTATCAACAACTTGTTGGCTCCACACAACGAGTCTAATGCCTTGGTCTTCACTCAAGCTCTACCAAATAGCTCGTTGGCTCCAAACAACGAGTTCGATGCCCTGCTCTATGCTTGAGCTCCGTCCATAACTCGTCGGCTCCAAACAATGAGTTCAATGTTCCACTCTACGCTCATTGGCTCCCCACAATGAGTCCAACGCTTTGGTCTTTGCCCAAGCACCACTAACAACTTGCCGGGGCCAAACAACAAGTTTAAGCTCAAGTGCATCTCATAGCTCTCCCTACAAACTCGCCGAGATCAAATGATAATTTCTTCATCAGCTCCATCTCAGAATTATCTCTAAACTCGCCGGAGTCAAATGGCAGTTTCTGGACCAACTCAATCAAGGAGTTGTCTCTACACTCTTACTGGGCGCAAATAGCAGGTGCAACATTCAACTCCATCATAGAGCCATGTCTAAGCTTGTTGGGAACAAACAACAAGTTCAACACACAGCTCCACCACGAGTTGCCTCTACAAACTTATCGGGATCAAACAACAGTTTCTACATCAGCTCTTTCTCAGAGCTGTCTCTAAACTCACCGGATTCAAATGGCAGTTTCTGAACCAACTCAATCAAGGAGTTGTCTCTATACGCTTGCTGGGCGTAAACAGCAGGAGCAACATCCAACTCCGTCATAGAGCCATCTCTAAGCTTGTTGGGAACAAACAACAAGTTCAACACACAGCTCCACCACGAGTTGCCTCTACAAACTCGTCGGGATCAAACGGCAGTTTTTACATCAGCTCTATCTTAGAGTTATCTCTAAACTTGTCGGAGTCAAACGGCAGTTTTCGGACCAACTCAATCAAAGAGTTATCTCTACACGCTTGCTGGGCACAAATAGTAAGTTCAGCACTCAATTCTGCCATCGAGTTCTCTCCAAACTTGCTGGGAACAAACAGCAGGCTCTGCATCAACTCAGTCAAAAAGTTGTCCTTCTAAACTTACCAGGCACAAACGGCAAGCTTGAACATTCAACTCTATCTCTGAGTCGTCTCTCAATGCTTGCTGGGAACAAATAGCAAGCTCTACGTCAACTCGGTCAAAGAGCTGTCCCTCTAAACCTGTCGGGCGCAAACGACAAGCTTGAACATTCAACTCTATCTCCGAGTTATCTCCAAACTCGTCGGGATCAAACAGCGAGCTCTACGCCAACTCAGCTACGAGTTGCCCCGACAAACTTGCTGGGGTCAAACGGCAGTTTCTGGACCAACTTAATCAAAGAGTTGTCTCTACACGCTTGCTGGGTGCAAACAGCAGGTGAAACATCCAACTCTGCCATAGAGTCCTCTCTAATCTTGTTGGGAACAAACAACAAGTTCAGCAAACAACTCAATCACGAAGTTTCCTCTATAAATTCGCTGGGGCCAACCGGCAAGCTCAGCACTCAATTCTACCACTGAGTTCCATCTAACTTTGCTAGGATCAAACATCGAGCCATACATTGACTCAGTCAAAGAATTGTCTCTCCACACTCGCTGGGATCGAACAATGAGCTCTACGTCAACCCAATCACAGAGTTGTCTCTACAAACTTGCCGGGATCAAACGGCAAACTCTAACGTTCAACTCTGTCTCGGATATGCCACAACAATTTGTTAGGATCAAACAGCCAGTCTGCAACAGCTCTCCCAATACAACTATGTATATACGTACAAGATGCACCAGTCAACGGTGATGGAGTAAAAAGCTAGGTTTACACATATAAGTAATTATATATATATATATATATATATATATATATATATATATATATATATATATATATAAAATAAATTACAAAGAAAGCTATCAAGTGGCTCTCCTTCAATCTCCCCCAAAATCAATGGCCCATATTTATTCTCACAAAACATATTTTTCCGCCCAAAATTTCAAAACCCACACACTCTCTCTCCCAAAATAGCCCCCCCCCCCCATATCTCTTTTTCTCACTGTCTCTCTCTCTCTCTCCCCGCTCTCTCTCACTCTTTCCCTCTCTATCTTCCCATCTACACGTTCTTCTACCCCGGCCACCTCCGGCGCCTCTTGAGGGTCGCCCTCCCGCCGACGACCCCTCCTATCACCACACAACGACCCCCCACCGCCAGTCGCGACCCCCCCTGCTACTCCCTTCCGCTCTCATCAACCACTAGTGCCAACCTCCCTCCTGATTGCAATCAGCGACCACCAGTGCCAACTCCGATGTCGCTCCACTGTGACCCCATCCTACCACCAAACCTCTCACCGTCACCGTCTCTACATCCTCAGTTGATCCCGACCACCGATTTCACTGTCTCTACAGCTCAGGTGCAGAATTTTTTTCGCATTTTTCGCATGAAAGTTACATGAGTTAAACAAAGATCAAGTGGGATAACAAGTGTGTCCCAAAACAAAAACTGCTAATAAGTAGCTAATCAATTTGAGTGAAAAAAAATTAGCTGATCAATTTGGGTAATCTTTCTTCTCTTTCATAACTTCAATTCTCATCGGTACTTGATCACTCAAAGCTTCACTAGAAAGACTAAATTTAATCAATTAAAAGGTTCGAGTTGAAATTTAATTGACAAACATTTCCCAAGTTCCCACCCAAAATGTTTGTCTGTGTTGGAGAAATGCATTTGGAGTACTTATAAACACAAAAGAGAAGCAATGTTATTTGATCTCATTGTTGTTCAATAACTTAAAAGTTTAATGCTCTGAGGAATAGGAGATTGAACTTTTATGTTTTCAGTTAACTAATACTCGGAAGTATGGTTCTTTTTCTATGGTGAAGTATGAAGTTATCTATATTTTTTTACTGATGCAATTCCTGTCTCTTTGTTTTTTAAACTTCAGGTGGTGGGTTCTGCTTCAACATTAATGCAGGATGAGCATTGGAGCAACTTAGTAAATAATGCTAAAGACCGTGGTTGTTACTTTCAGGTTGAAAAAAAAATCCCTCTTTGCTTCTATAACTAAATTTATCTGGCTTTTAGACTGTAGTTTTATTATGTTTTGTGCGGTTAAATTTTGACCATTGATGGGGTTAAATTTAATTTTAATAATTCAGATGTTTATTATCATTAATAGAAAATTTAGATCAATTTCCTTATTTCTATTCACACACACATTACACATAGTGTAGTCAAGTTTTTTTTGAAAGAAACATAGTGTAGTCAAGTTCTTCGCCGTCTTATGTGGGTGAGTAAGAATTCGACTCTTTATCTAAAGAGAATTTATTGATGTAATAATTATGGCTGAGTATGGTGAAGTAATCTATATTTTTTTACTGATGCAATTCCTGTCTCTTTGTTTTCTAAACTTCAGGTGGTGGGTTCTACTTCAACATTAATGCAGGATGAGCATTGGAGCAACTTAGTAAATAGTGCTAAAGACCATGGTTGTTACTTCCAGGATGAAAAAAAATTCCCTTCTTTGCTTCTATATCTAAATTTGTCTGGCTTTTAGACTGTAGTTTTATTATGTTTTGTGGGGTTAAATTTAATTTAATAATTCAGATGTTTATTATCATTAATAGAAAATTTAGCTCAATTTCCTTAATTCTATTCCACACACCCATTGCACATAGTGTAGTCAAGTTTTTTTTTGAAAGAAACATAGTGTAGTCAAGTTCTTCGCCATCTTATGTGGGTGAGTAAGAATTCGACTCTTAATCTAAAGAGAATTTATTGATGTAATAATTATGGCTACTAAATATAAAAAGATTCAAGTTTTTACATGACACACATTTAGGGATAGAGCTAGGACTTTGAAAGATGGGTAGTGTAATGCACAATAGCCTATAAGTATCACCGGCAAAAAATAAGACAAATATCCTGTAAAAAATTTGCTACTTAAAAACTGCGTCTCATCAGCTATAGAGATGGACAATAAGAGAATTAATAGAAACCGTTAGTAAATTGATTTAATTAGTTACATCAAGTTTAGAATAACAATGATAACATTGGTTGAAATGCAATACGTAACTAATAATTTTTTGATAGTTTATTACAACAAAAAAAAAGATTATTTGGGCAACTTTTAAGCAAATTCAGATGTTTCCATTTTACATGTGTTTGTAGCCACATAGGGCTAAAAAATATTGTATATTTTTTCTACAAAATGAGCCCACAATCCTATTGAAAAAAAAGTTTCTTTTTAAGCAAAAGAAAAAGATAAAAGTATGAATTTTTCTTCTTTCCACCATTTATAATGAAATAAAATGTTACTACAAACAGAAGCTTGAACCCATTAACAAAACATTCGACTGTTCTGAGTCTTCACAAAAATAAGATTTACTTCTTTCTGTCTATTTCCATTCCTTCTCTTATTCTCTCATTAGATTCTAATATAAATCCTCTGTCGCTCTCTCTCTCTCCCCAAGTTTAATGGGTTCTTCAGTTCTTCACCTTTCGGATATCTTCTATTTATGGGCCACTCTTCTTAATTTAATGCAAAGCTCAACCCTTTATCATTTCCAGCTTCAGCCACCCTCAGACTTGGCTTCGCCCTTATGATTGCACTTACATGAAAGGTCAGTTTAGTCCCACCGGGGCTAATTGGTGATGTTTAATTGTAAAATTGAAGTTAATTGGATGCTGGGCTTTTGTTGTTGTGTATGTGTTGACATTTGTTGGGTTTATTGACCCTCTGTTTTTTGTTTGTATTCGGTGGGATTTATCATGGGTTTTAGGTTTTCATTGTATTTGAGCTGAAGGCAAGTGATTGGGTATTGGAATTATGTTGGGTTTTTTAGGAGAGGAAAAAGGTCATTTTTTGGGTACAAGATAAACTACCTTTTTATTCATTTTTACTGGTACAGTTCACGCGGTACAGCAATTGTTCTTTAAAATATTTGTTGATACCGAGATGCTATGGCAAATTAGTATTTTATTCATTTTATGTAATTTTAGCTGAATTCTAATTTTGATGCTCATTCTCATGTAAAGATTGGATTTGTAGGCTTTTTTAGCTTATAGGCTTTGTTCTAAGTTCTTATAGGCTTTGAAAGAAATCATGCTCATTCAATTTTGTAGCTTATTTGGATCTGGTTTGATATTATTAAGAAATACACTTGGTCACTGATTTCTTATACTGTAATTATTTTCAAAGAGCATTTTATTCTGATGTGCTAACTTTGAATATAACAATATGGTAATAGGTCGATGAGAGTGCGTGGCTACAGCAAGCTCTTGCAATGTCCATGGATGATGCTAGGTCTGGTGGTGGTGCTATTGTCGACACTGACATGTCAGATGCTACCACCGATGACCAAGAATTGGCTTTCGGTTAGTTCTTATTTACATTCCAACTTTATGACAATTCCCAACACATTTGGCAAATTTATTTATCTTCTTTTTTGGCCCAAAACATCCCATTAGATGGTAGTTTTTAATATTTTTAAAAAAAAATTTTGCTGATGCCTTGCCAAATTGATCTTGATGAAAATGATTAATTTAAAAAATGGTGGTTAACTGGTTAGAAATCCTTCGTTTAGATCGTGGCTAATTCACTGTGAAAGAAGGGATAACTTAATGAGAAAAATGGCCTTTAGACCCTTTGTTTTAGATCTTTGCATTGATAATTCCTATGCCACATTGTTTTTGATCTTTGCTGCCAAATAGGGTTACACGACCGATTTATAAAAAATGATGTTATGAAACAGGAAATTTAATAAGATAGAACTCTACCCCAAATAAAAAGATAGATCCTATACGATAGAACTCTATTCCAAATGAGTCATCAATCTGTGCAAGTTAAGCAATCAGTGCAAAGTTGAGAAATCTGTGGTTTTGAGACATTAAATGATCAGTTTTTGTTGTGGTTGATCATGGGTTGATTCAAGTTCGTAAGAAGTAGCAACATTATGCTAGGATGATGAAAACAAAACTTTATGCTACTTAATATTTTACTTATCTTACATATTACCAACTGTAGTAAAGCACTTCAGTTAGATTTCCTTAGGATGGATCCTACGACTTATGATTAGAGTGATAAAAAGATTGATTTTGTGCCAAGTTAATTAAATTTAGTAAGGATTTAAACTGGAAATTTAAAGTTTTTACATATTGCTTATCATATGCGCTACTACATAGATAAGAATGATAAAATTGATGGAGCCTATTACTTTTTTCTTCGAATTCCATATTTGTCATCTTAGAGGTATATAGAATAGTGAAGTTGCGGTCAATTAGAGGCTAACATCAAGTGGCAGCAAACTATGTTTTTGTAATCATAGTAAAAACTTGAATCATAGTAAAAACATGAATCTTTTTATATTTAGCTGCCACTTGATGTTAGCCTCTAATTGACCGCAACTTCACTATTCTATATACTTCTAAGATGACAAATATGGAATTCGAAGAAAAAAGTAATAGGCTCCATCAATTTTA
The DNA here is from genome assembly GCA_017893485.1 of Hemerocallis citrina. Lineage (NCBI taxonomy): Eukaryota > Viridiplantae > Streptophyta > Magnoliopsida > Asparagales > Asphodelaceae > Hemerocallis > Hemerocallis citrina. The sequence goes on from CM030359.1 coordinate 206,915,305, forward strand.
TCATTCTTATCTATGTAGTAGCGCATATGATAAGTAATATGTAAAAACTTTAAATTTTCAGTTTAAATCCTTACTAAATTTAATTAACTTGGCACAAAATCAATCTTTTTATCACTCTAATCATAAGTTGTAGGCTCCGTCCTAAGGAAATCTAACTGAAGTGCTTCACTACAGTTGGTAATATGTAAGATAAGTAAAATATTAAGTAGCATAAAGTTTTGTTTTCATCATCCTAGCATAATGTTGCTACTTCTTACGAACTTGAATCAACCCATGATCAACCACAATAAAAACTGATCATTTAATGTCTCAAAACCACAGATTTCTCAACTTTGCACTGATTGCTTAACTTGCACAGATTGATGACTCATTTGGGGTAAAGTTCTATCGTATATGATCTATCTTTTTATTTGGGGTAGAGTTCTATCTTATTAAATTTCCTGTTTCATAACCTCATTTTTTTATAAATCGGTCGTGTATACCTATTTGGCAGCAAAGATAAAAAACAATGTGGCATAAAAATTATCAATGCAAAGATCTAAAACAAAGGGTCTAAAGGCCATTTTTCTCATTAAGTTATCCCTTCTTTCACAGCGAATTAGCCACGATCTAAACGAAGGATTTCTAACCAGTTAACCACCATTTTTTAAATTAATCATTTTCATCAAGATCAATTTGGCAAAGCATCAGAAAAACTTTTTTTAAAATATTAAAAACTACCATCTAATGGGATGTTTTTTTTGCCAAAAAAGAAGATAAATAAATTTTCCAAATGTGTTGGGAATTGTCATAAAGTTGGAATGTAAATAAAAACTAACCGAAAGCCAATTCTTGGTCATCTGCAGTAGCATCTGACATGTCACTATCTACAATTGCACCACCACCAGACCTAGCATCATCCATGGACATTGCAAGAGCTTGTTGTAGCAACGCACTCTCATCATCCTGTTACCATATTGTTATATTCAAAGTTAGCACATCAGAACAAAATGCTCTTTGAAAATAATTATAGAATAAGAAATTAGTGACCAAGTGCATTTCTTAATAATATCAAACCAGATCCAAATAAGCTACAAAATTAAATGAGCATGATTTCTTTCAAAGCCTATAAGAACTTAGAACAAAGCCTATAAGCTACAAAAACCTACAAATCAAATCTTTACATGAGAATGAGCATCAAAATTAGAATTCAACTAAAATTACATAAAATGAATAAAATACTAATTTTCCATAGCATCTCGGTATCAACAAATATTTTAAAGAACAATTATTGTACCACGTTAACTGTACCAGTAAAAATGAATAAAAAGGTAGCTTATCTTGTACCCAAAAAATGACCTTTTTCCTCTCCGAAAAAACCCAACAAAAATCCAATACCCAATCACCTGCCCTCAGCTCAAATACAATGAAAACCTAAAACCCATGATAAATCCCACCGAATACAAACAAAAAACAGAGGGTCAATAAACCCAACAGATGTCAACACATACACAACAACAAAAGCCCAGCATCCAGTTAACTTCAATTTTACAATTAAACATCACCAATTAGCCCCGGTGGGACTAAACTAACCTCTCATGTAAGTGCATTCATATGGGCGAAGCCAAGTCTGAGGGTGGCTGAAGCTGGAAATGATAAATGGTTGAGCTTTGCATTGAGCGCATAAATAGAAGATACCGAGAAGGTGAAGAACTGAAGAACCCATTAAAATTGGGGGGAGAGAGAGAGCGACAGAGGATTTATATGAGAATCTAATGAGAGAATAAGAAAAGGAATGGAAACAGATAGAAAGAAGTAAATCTTGTTTTTGTGAAGACTCAGAACAGTCGAATGTTTTGTTAATGGGTTCAAGCTTCTATTTGTAGTAACATTTTATTTCATTATAAAAGGTGGAAAAAAGAAACTAGTCATACTTTTATCTTTTTCTTTTGCATAAAAAGAAACTTTTTTTTTAATAGGATTGTGGGCTCATTTTGTAGAAAAAAATATACAATATTTTTTGGCCCTATGTGGCTACAAACACATGTAAAATGGAAACATCGGAATTTGCTTAAAAGTTGCCCAAATAATCTTCTTTTGTTTTTGTAATGAACTATCAAAAAATTGTTAGTTACATATTGCATTTCAAATACTGAATAATTTTCTAGCCAATGTTATCATTGTTATTCTAAACTTGATGTAACTAATTAAACCAATTTACTACTGGTTTCTACTAATTCTCTTATTGTCCATCTCTATAGCTAATGAGACGATGTTTTTAAGTAGCAATTTTTTTACAGGATATTTGTCTTATTTTTTTCCGGTGATACTTATAGGCTATTGTGCATTACACTACCCATCTTTCAAAGTCCTAGCTCTATCCCTAAATGAGTGTCATGTAAAAACTTGAATCTTTTTATATTTAGTAGCCATAATTATTACATCAATAAATTCTCTTTAGATAAAGAGTCGAATTCTTACTCACCCACATAAGACGGCGAAGAACTTGACTACACTATGTTTCTTTCAAAAAAACTTGACTACACTGTGTAATGGGTGTGTGGAATAGAATTAAGGAAATTGAGCTAAATTTTCTATTAATGATAATAAACATCTGAATTATTAAAATTAAATTTACCCCCATCAATGGTCGAGATTTAACCCGACAAAACATAATAAAACTATAGTCTAAAAGCCAGACAAATTTAGATATAGAAGCAAAGAAGGGAATTTTTTTTCAACCTGGAAGTAACAACCCCTGTCTTTAGCACTATTTACTAAGTTGCTCCAATGCTCATCCTGCATTAATGTTGAAGCAGAACCCACCACCTGAAGTTTAAAAAACAAAGAGACAGGAACTGCATCAGTAAAAAAATATAGATTACTTCACCATACTCAGCCACAATTATTACATCGATAAATTCTCTATAGATAAAGTGTCGAATTCTTACTCACCCACATAAGACGGCGAAGAACTTGACTACACTATGTTTCTTTCAAAAAAAAACTTGACTACACTATGTGTAATGGGTGTGTGGAATAGAATTAAGGAAATTGATCTAAATTTTCTATTAATGATAATAAACATCTGAATTATTAAAATTAAATTTAACCCCATCAATGGTCAAAATTTAACCCCACAAAACATAATAAAACTACAGTCTAAAAGCCAGAAAAATTTAGATATAGAAGCAAAGAAGGGATTTTTTTTTTCAACCTGAAAGTAACAACCACGGTCTTTAGCATTATTTACTAAGTTGCTCCAATGCTCATCCTGCATTAATGTTGAAGCAGAACCCACCACCTGAAGTTTAAAAAACAAAGAGACAGGAATTGCATCAGTAAAAAAATATAGATAACTTCACCATACTTCACCATAGAAAAAGAACCATACTTCCGAGTATTAGTTAACTGAAAACATAAAAATTCAATGTCCTATTCCTCAGAGCATTAAACTTTTAAGTTATTGAACAACAATGAGATCAAATAACATTGCTTCTCTTTTGTGTTTATAAGTACTCCAAATGCATTTCTCCAACACAGACAAACATTTTGGGTGGGAACTTGGGAAATGTTTGTCAATTAAATTTCAACTCGAACCTTTTAATTGATTAAATTTAGACGTTCTGGTGAAGCTTTGAGTGATCAAGTACCGATGAGAATTGAAGTTATGAAAGAGAAGAAAGATCACCTAAATTGATCAGCTAATTTTTTTTTCACTCAAATTGATTAGCTACTTGTTAGCAGTTTTTGTTTTGGGACACACTTGTTATCCCACTTGATCTTTGTTTAACTCATGTAACTTTCATGCAAAAAATGCAAAAAATTTCTGCACCTGAGCTGTAGAGACGGTGAAATCGGTGGTCGGGATGAACTAAGGATGAAGAGACGATGACGGTGAGGGGTTCGGTGGTGGGATGGGTTCGAAGCAGAGCGGCATCGGGGTTGGCACTGGTGGTCGCTGATTGCAATCAGGAAGGAGGTCGGCGCTGGTGATTGATGAGAGCGGAAGGAAGGAGCAAGGGGGCGACTGGAGGTGGGGGGTCGCTGTGTGGTGACAGGAGGGGTCGTCGGCGGGAGGGCGACCCTCAAGAGGTGCGGGAGGTGGCCGGGGTAGAAGAACGGGTAGATGGGAAGAGAGAAAGGGAAACAGTGAGGGGGAGCGGGGAGAGAGAGAGACAGTGAGAAACAGAGATAAGGGGGGTATTTTGGGAAAGAGATAGAGAGAGTGTAGGTTTTGAAATTTTTGGGTTTGAAATTTTGAGAGGGAAAATATGTTTTGTGAGAATCAATCTGGGCCATTGATTTTAGGGGAGATTGAAGGAGAGCCACTTGATAGCTTTCTTTGTAATTTATTATATAGATATATATAATTTTTTGTATGCAAAACCCACTCCCTAGAAAACTTCAAAAATCCCCGAAATACAACTCTCGGTGGGGCTTAAGAAGAAAAGGGTGCAAATGGGTCGGATTCGCAACCCAAACCCGCAATCAAATTCAAAGAAACAGAGGGAAATAACAAAAGAGAGCTAACGGGTCGGATCCAAACCTGTTTCCACCAAAAACCGCTTCGCTTCTTCTCTCCTTCTTCTTCTTCAAATTCCCGCCAAAAGACTCCTCCAAAATCCTTCGTCAAAAAACCCAAGAACTGAGCGACTACCTCTTCCTCCCCACTCCGACACCGAGCACCATGACCCCTCGCTTCAACAACAACTTTGAGCTCTCACCTCCTCATATGCATCGCCGACTTCAAGCTCTCACCTCGTCGAAGCCCGAAACAGAGCTCGATCGAAAATAGAGCCTGAACCCAAAAATTCTAACTCCCATAGCTCGGCGAAGCATCGAAGTCTCCATAGCTCGGCGAAGTGCTCAGAGGTCCATAGCTCGGCGAGAGCTCGAGCTCCATAGCTCGACGAAGCGGCTCGGTAGAATCTCGGCGAAAGCTCGAACCCCATAGCTCGGCAGCCCATAGCTAGGCGGAATTTCGATGTCTCCGTAGCTCGGCGAGGGCCTTAACAACTCCATAGCTTGGCGAAAACTACACTCATAGCTCGGCAATAAGCATCCTCCGTAGCTCGGCAAGACCCAAAAGTGCCATAGCTCGGCGGGAGCTCGGAGCCTATAGCTCGGCGAAACCCAAAAAGCTCCATAGCGCAGCTCGAGCTCGAGCTCCATAGCTCGGCGAAAGCTTTGAACGAGGTCCCCACAGCTCTGCAAAGCGCCATAGCTCGGCAATGGCAAGCTATCACCATAGCTCGGCCGAGTCATCCATGGCTCTGCGAGCTCATCTTCATTGCGATGAGTCGACTAAGAAGTGCCTCGACGTCGTGGTGGCTTAACGAGTGTGAAAACTCGTAGCTCCGCCAATGCACGAAGGCCCCGTAGCTCAGCCAAAGCCAACGGAGTCGACGACAAAGGCGATAGCTCGGTGAATCGGTTCGCTGAGCTGAGGGGTGGAAGAATACGAGCTACAGCCGTTCGATCTCCAAGAAATCAATGCTGGGCCATGATCAACGCTCAGGATCGCCCCAATCACTCAGTTGATCCTGATTCGAAGCTCTCCGCCATTGGATTTCCCTCAGCGCGCAAGTCACGCACGATCGACGTCTCAGATCGCTTCAAACTTGCACCGGGTTCGATAAATCAGAAAATTAATTAAAAATTAATTAAAAAGCATTTTTAATTCTAAAAATTAATTAAAAAATTCAAAAGTAATTAATTTAATTCGGAAAAATAATTTAAAAATCCGAAAAAATAATTAAATTGAATTTATTAATTATAAAATTTGGAGAAATCGGAAGAACTATGGAAAAAAATCCCCAGAAAACTCCAGAAAATTCCAAAAAATTCAAAAAAATATGGAAAAATTTAGGAATATATTCACTGCCTTAAGAAGCCACAGATCAATTCCAGGTATCTCCGAATACTCCGACTGCTAAGATTATTCGCTAGATTCTAAAAATAAGACGTACTACTTCCCAAAAGCCAAGAAAATTGCCTTCCGGGAGTGGGGGGCATATGATGATGGTAAAAATCATCGCAGATCAGAGCCGTACGATCCCTGCACTGATCTCAAAGCGTTTACAGGTAGATTAGCCATCACAGGCCTGGGTCCACTCTGAGACATGGATTTCTCTCAAGCCCACAAAAAGTGACAGGCTAGGCCCACTAAGAGAGACACCCAGCTCATGTTGGCTAGGAGTCAAATCTCTTATTTCCTAACGGGGATATCTTATCTCTTCAGGGGAGGAGACATGAAAGATCCAACGGTCACGATTCGATCTCTAGAATGTCTCTCAGGCCTATAAATACCCCTCCCCCTCTTCAGTCGCCAGGGAATCAACAATTTGCCAGTTTTCACTCTCATACTTTCTCTCTTTCTGGTTCTGACTTGAGCGTTGGAGGGTCTGTCGCAGGGGGCCACCCCCGGTGTTTCAGGAGTTTTGCAGGTCCATCGGCCGCATCATCCACCGTTGAATTCATATCACAGGAGGTCAATCAACGATCCAGATTCAATGTCGGGAGCTCTAACCTCTTTTAACGGCCAAGTCACAGGTTTGACTTTTAGTAGTTTCCATCCATTATTAACTCACTATCTGTTTGCTCCCACACCGAAATAAGCAACAACAGTTTCTACTATAGCTATTTTATCTCATCAAGCTAACATCGCCTTGTTAAATGCGCATCCTAGTTTTATGTGGAAATGGACGACGCTTAATTTAGCGGAAGAGTTGTTTAGATGACCGAAATCAGGCTGGGTATTCTTCATGGCTTATGTGTTAAATGTAATAAATGTAAATAATATGTATTTACATTTTAGTCAATAGGTTAGATATAATAAATTCTCCTTTTGTCAACCTCACATAGTGTCAAATTGCTTCCTGAAGACTATCTACAACAGAGTGGCTCACCCTAATCCTGAATGTTCAGTTGACATCTTCCATAGTTTGCTGGGTTGCAGTAAGAGTGTAGAAGGAGAATCATCAATGTTGCAGAAGCACTATCAGAGTCTGTCCTACTCCTACAAACCTCATATACTACATATATGGCAGCGCATGTGGTTTCCTTGTTTTGGGGGGGAAAAGAAATAAATACTGTACACAAATCAGGAAATGTAGAAAATATTCTAAAGAAGTGCAAAATATAAATATACGAGTGAAATAATAAAGTTTCATACAATACATGAGCTTCCAAGTAAAGAGAAGTATCAAATAACTATAAAGCTGAAGAATATCCAAATAATTAAGTAACAGCTAGGTAAATACTAACTACTACCACTACTAACCGCTAGGCCTTGAGCGGCATATCTTTCCCGGCGTTTCCACAACACGCCGCTATAGGTATGGAATAATTTTATATTATAAAAAACACTCTATCTGTAACGGCGTTGGACAACAACGCCGCTATAGACTCAAATAGTAGCGGCATTTTTAATATAAACGCTCGGACAGACCTCTCTGTCGCACAGTCACCGTTTTTTTTTTAAAACAATTTTTTGTTCTAAAACGGCGGATTTATTTTGAACGCCATTATATACATATCACCTACCGCGGCGGTTATGTACACGCGCCGTTATAGGCTAAGGTAAATAATGTTCTGGAATTTACCCCGATCTAAATCCCCACCCCCCTTTTTTATTTCCCTTTATTTTTTTAACCTAAACCCTCGTTCGCCGCTCTAATTCCCAAATAATCCCGCTCTAAACCCACGATCGCTGCTCTAATTCCCAACCACGACTATCTCTCCCCTCACCACGACTGTTTCTCCCCTAAATCCACTCTAAACCCAACCACGACTGTCTCTCCCCTCACCACTCACCGCCTCACCTCCCTCGCACCGCACCACCCTCACCGCTCCTCCTTCACCGTTCCTCCTTGCGTACCCCTCGCCCCACCTCCTTTGACTGCCCTTATCCATCGCCGCCGCCCTTGCCATTGCCAGCGCTCTTCAACTATTGTTGAGTGGTTTGTGGTATGAATTCTTCTAGCTGTCCTTAGTGTTGATTTGAACATGGATTGTTGATTTTATTCACGAACCCTGTAATTGAACATGAATTGAACATGAATGGTGGTAGGATATTGATAATTTTAGTGTGTTCGTTGAGAGTATAGTTATCTTGTATAGTGTATCGGTTTGAAAAGGGAGGAAAGATAAGAAAGGTTGTGTAGAGGGAAAGAACCAGATACCTTGCCACTTATCATAGAAAAAGATGAAGTGAAAAAAAACTAGTTGTTATCTGCAATTGATATTGGAAAGAGAGAAAGGAAACTTCTTCACTGGATTATATTTCTTAGCTTTACTTATTGGTGGTACCTTAGCGTTTAAACTTAGTTTGTTGTCATGAAATTGATATATTAATTGCAGTTCTTGAGGATTGTTCCCTGTTATTTTGTTGGCAATAGGAAGACAAGTCAGCCGTTAGCCGATATCAAAACTGAATTTGAAACCATGGCTCTAACCATTTAAATTCAGCAAGTGGTTCTAATCAATACATTTGTAAAGTTTAGGTTGTAGTTTACTATTTAAAGTGCATTCTCGGTATAACCTATTTCATTATTGATTGTATTTCTGAGTATACGATTTTGTACTAATTGTCAACTACAGACATATATGCAGACATATATGGATATGAGAAAATTATACTGGGAAACAATTTACCGTTGTCAATTGATATTGCATAAGATAATTTTCTTTTACTTCTTGGAGTTATTTAAGAATATATATAGTTTTGTAAATGTAGTTTGTTATTATGAAATTGCTAGTAAAGAAAAATAGATACCTCTACACTTTTTAAGGGTGGTTCACGGTTTTCTTGTTGTTAATAGTAAGAATATGTCAGTCGTAGGTAGTTCTAGAAAAAGGTAGAGGGAAACATCAACTAATGCTCTTATTTATAAATATGAAACATCAACTAATGATTGTCACTTGGTAATATTGCACTAAAAGATTTTATTAATGTTACTCTTCATTCATGCAAGACATTTCTTTTATACATAATCTTGCTTCTCAGATGATTTGTAGAAATTGCTGATTTTGTGATCCGTAGCTTTTAACTGAAGTACACTAAAATTTCTTAAGTCTTTCTTTCTTTCTCTTACTTTGATTATGACATTAACAGATTAATAAATATATGTATGGTCCAAGTAAAAGATTCTTTATGTGATATAGGAAATGATTGCATACTTGTGAAAAACCACAGGAACATGTGTTAGCACTTTCTTTCTTGGCGGTTCCAACCTGTTAAAGTATTGGATTGATGTTCTAACATACTAAATCTAACTTGGCACCAGAGGTTATCATAATATATAGAAGAGTAAATATGTATGAATTTGTAGTATAAATATTTTGTTAGAAGAAAGAGTTTAAAACCAATATGCATTTTAATTTATGAATTTTTATTTTCAGATTGAATCATATTTTCAAAAATGGATAAAAGGTGGATTAATAAGTCACAATTATTCAAGAAGTATCGGGATGGTGTGAAAGATTTTATTAACTTTGCAAAGAGGAATTCTCCTGACCCAAACTTAATTTTGTATCCATGTGTTCGGTGTTCAAATTGTGATTTGAGAACATGTGATGTAGTTGAGACACATGCGATTTGCAATGATTTTTTACCAGGGTATACAAATTGATTTTGTCAAAGTCTGCTCAATCAGTTTCTAATGGTACGGTTGTGCGTGAAGATGCATCTTTATTTACAAGTCAGCCAAGTGTTGTCGATGAGATGCACTCTTTAGTGCGAGACGGTATGAGATTTCATAACTTTCAAATCCACACAAACAATCCAATCAACCAAGTTTGCGATGAGTCAGCAGAAACATTTATTTCTAGTGGTGGGGTGGGAGAAGAAATGCATGGTGAAGAAATTAATAAAGAATTTGAAGCCTTTAATAAGTTTTTGAAAGATACAAATACTCCCTTATATCGTGATTGCACTCAGTTTTCAAAGTTTTCATTTATTGTTAGACTATTTCAGATTAAATATCTAAATGGATGGTCTGCCAAGTTCTTCAACATGCTTCTTGAATTGTTGAATGAAGCTTTTCCTGAAATCCAAATCCCAAATTCATCCCATGCCACAAAAAAGTTTCTCAGGTATTTTAATTTAAGGTACGTGAAGATACCAGCATGCCCATATGATTGTATGTTATTTAAAGGGGATAAGAAGACTCTCAAAGATTGTGAAGTATGAAGGTACTTCAAAATGCGTACAAACGCCAAGAGAAGATGAGCAAACAGATAAGACAGTTTCAACAGTTAGGAGAAAGAAGCATGCAAAAATACTGCGTTACTTTCCTTTGACTCCTCGACTGCAAAGATTGTTCATGTCCTCTAAAACATCTTCTGATATGAGATGGCATGCGTAAGGTCGTAAGAAGGATGGGATTCTTAGGCACCGGGTTGATTCTACATCTTGGGAAAATTTTAACGAAAGATATCCCGATTTTACTGAAGATCCTCAGAATGTGAGACTTGAATTGGCCAGTGATGGTTTTAACCCATTTAGGAAAATGAGTAGCACCTACAGCATATGACCCGTTGTATTAATTCCATATAATCTTTCCCCTTGGTTGTGCATGAAATAATCATCATTCATTTTGTCCATGATTATTCCTGGATCAAAAAGCCCAGAAAATGATATAGATGTGGATCTACAGTCGTTGATTGATGAATTATCCCAATTGTAGGAGGTTGTTACAACTTATGATGCAACATCTAAAGAAAGTTTCCGTTTCCGAGTTACGTTGACTTGGACAATAAACGATTTTCCTACATATGCAAGCTTATCTGGTTATAGCACGAAAAGACGCTATGCTTGTCCATATTGTGCTGAGAAAACAGATTCAAAGTGGTTGTATAAAGGCAAAAAATTTTGCTACATGGGTCATAGGAGATGGTTGTCTGACACACATACTTTTAGAGCAAAAACATCGACATTTGATGGTACCGATGAGTGGAGACATGCTCCAAGATCTTTGTCTGGGTCAGATGAGTTAAGGCGACTAGAAGGCCATCAATTCACTTTGTCAAAGAATTCGGCAGTAATCAAAGCATCTAAGAAGTGGGCTAGAGATGAACAACATGAGAACACCGATTTATGTGATGCAGATGAGTGTGACAATCATGTTGATTCAGGGTCATGGAAGAAGAAGAGTATTTTTTACCAGTTGTCGTATTGGGAGTACACCTTACTACGTCATAACATAGATGTGATGCATCTTGGTAAAAACATAGGTGAAAATATTATAGGAACAGTTATGGGAAATGATCGGAAGACGAAGGACAATCTTAAGTCTTGCTTTGATTTAGTAGAATTGGGCATAAGGCATGAGTTGCATCCTGAAGAATTACCCAAAGGCAGAGTAAGACTTCCTCCTGCAATCTACTCAATGTCAAAAATGGAGTTGGAGATATTTTGTAAAGTTTTACAGCAGCTTAAAGTCCCAGATGGATATTCATCTAATATAGCAAGATGTGTAAATTATAAGGAAAAGAAGCTGCAGGGTCCAAAGTCATACGACTACCATATATTGATGCAAGATATCCTTCCCGTGGCTCTGAGATCTTCAATATGTGAGCTAGTCACTTCTGTCCTGAAAGATATATGTAGCATATATAAAGGATTTTGCTCTAAAGTGCTACGTGTTGAAGATATTGACAAATTGTAACAACATGCTACCTTGACACTTTGTCAAATGGAGAGGATATTTCCCCCATCATTCTTTACTATAATGGTTCACTTAGTAATCCACCTTGCCGATGAAGCTAGACTTGGTGGACCAGTACATTACCATTGGATGTATCCCATTGAGAGGTAATTCTTCATGCATCATTAAACCAATAATTTTGTTAGTTCTTTTATGCTATTCCTCCATACATTTTGTAATCCAGATATACTTGTTTAGGTACCTTTACCAACTTAAGGGTTACGTTAAAAATAAAGCTTATCCAGAAGGCTCAATTGCAGAAGGGTATCTTTCAGAGGAGTGCTCCAATTTCTGTTCAAGGTATCTCCATGGTGTGGAGACATGTCTTAATAAGCCAAGGAGAAACTCAGACACTTCAAACCTCAAAGGGGCTAAATATCTCTTCCAGACTGCTGGCACTACTTTCGGAAAAATTGATGCATTTGAGTTAGATGACTTAACATGGGAACAAGCACATCGATATGTGTTGGATCATAGTGCATCATGTGAGCCATATCAAGTGTAAGTTAAATTTGGATAAATATGAATTTATTGCTGACAATTAGGAAGTAGTAAAATATTTTTTAATATCCATTCGTTTTATTTTTGTTCCAGCGAATTTATCAGGATAATGAAAAGAAGGCACAGACCAAAAACATTGAAGCCACGTGAGCAACATAGGTTAATGAATGAAAAATTCCACAAGTGGTTTGAAACTCATGTAAGTCACTGTCCCGTAGCTTACATGACTGTATTTTTTAAAGTTTATGTTTTATACTAATATAATTTACTTTGTAATTTTAGGTTACTTCGTTGGGTGATGATGAGGTGACACTTGAAATAAAGATTCTTGCCAAAGGTCCCCATAAAATGGTTAAAAGATATAATGGATACATATTCAACGGCTTCAGATTTCGTACTCAGGATCATGAAAGAAATTTGAAGTCTCAAAATAGTGGCATTGTAGTTACTTCAAAAACTAGAAGCTATGTCTCTAAAAATGACACGAATCCTGTAGACGGAGATGTTGACTATTATGGGGTGCTCACAGATATTATAGATTTGGATTATTATGGGCATTTTCGAGTAGTCTTATTTTGTGGAGATTGGGCTGGGTTAAATAACATGAAAGTGGATAAGCTGGATTTTACAATTGTAAATTTTGCACATCTAATTCACACTGGGACACACATTAGCCATGAACTATTTGTGTTTTCGTCTCAAGTGCTCCAAATTTTCTACATTCAGGACCCAATAGTGCCTAATCATACGTGGCACTAACTATGCAACTAAGAGATTTATTTCAATTGGGGGACGATTCAGATGATGATGACGCTGATGTTATGAATAGTTTTACTGCTACTGAGTTTCCAACATTTGATATAAACATTTTTTATTATAGTAGTGGCCCTATGTGGCTACGTACGGATGGAGAAGAGGGTGACATATTTGACGATATTTGTTGAGATAGTATCTTAAAATATTTCTGTTTTTTGTATCAGTTCAATTGAGTATCAATCATTTACAAATTAATGGTATATTGTGATAATTTGTGATTTTTATAAATTTATATTAAATGACTTGTCTCAATTTATTGATTCATGTATATTTCCTTAAATATTCATTGTTTCATGTATATTTCCTGATATTTATTTTTGTGTTTTTATAATGTTGTGTAAATAGGTGACAGAGGGCTAGAAGAAAAAGGAAGGTGGTCACGATTAGGCAGGAGGAGCTGGTAGATCCTCCCAGCATATGGGACCTTCGACTGAGCACCTTACAGGAGAAAGTGGAGGTGTGGCGCATACAGATGACACTACAGTCGACGTCGATGAGGATAGCACGACCACCACTGTGAGAAGGAGAGGACCGACTAAGAAAAGCTTCTCATTGATTATGTGTGTTCTGTTGCTCATGGTGTTAGCTACCTAAATATGTTGGGTTGCACTTTTGCGTGGCCAAGGTGAATTTTAGCAAGAGAATTGCGGAGTAGGCTGACATGTACTATTGGTTGTAGAACAAATAATTTAGTTTTTCCAATTTATTATTTTCAAGAATCATTATTTACTATTGTCAGTATAATGTCATTCATCCCCTCACTTATATTGGCGAACTGTACTATTCAGTGAATAATAAAACCAATGTAATTTCATTTTCTTTTCCTGAGCTAGTATATGCATTTTGATGATACAAGTAGATCACATTATAATGAAATTTTGAGTACCACTATTTTACATGCAAGTCTTCTTTGGTTGGATGATTTTGGAGCTCTAACAGCAAAAGAAGAAGCAAGGTGCTTGGTTATGATAATACGAGAATACAGATTTGAAAATGGAAGCCAAGAACCTCCTCATCTTTTCAATTGAAGTGTAAATTTTTTTTGAGAAATCCTTTCACTCTATTATAGTTAAAAGTTAATTAAGAAAACTTCGACAGCAATTTTTGTACTTTGAAGGCAAGAGGCCAATGAAAGCTGCTTACACCAAACTAGTTGCAGTGTTCGTAATAGAAAAGAACATGATCATGGATCGAATGAAATTATGTACACAATCCTTTATTATTTACTATTGCATTTTTAATGATAGATATTTCAATTCTATTTTCTAATAATGACTGAGTCACTATATGTTGTGCATGCAAGATTTGTTTATTCTCATGCGCACTCCGAGTTACAGTGTAGTTCAGAGGGGATTTTGTCATGGACTACACTGTAACTACACTGTAATATATATTTACAGTATTAATTGTTGTAGAAAATTGTCTCTAATCTTGTTGATCTGCGGGAACAAAATAAATAAAAACTGATTTACCGGCCTATGGGGAAGTCGCGCGATACGCACTGCCCTAAGAGTTGATCCGCGGTCTTATGTGCAGACGCTTCGCAGATGCTCCTAGTGGTAAAACCCCCGGTATCACCGGCGTCTCGCTGTCGCACACAACGTCGAGAGATGACCCGAACTTAGCCTTGCCCAGAACTACGGCGAGAAAGAAAGGAGCGGAAGCAGCGAACGGAACTGGTTGCTGCGTTTGCGGATTGTGAAAGCAGCGAAGAGTGCAACTGGTTGCTGCGGTTGCGGATCGCGAAAGCAGCCAGAAGAGAGAAGGTTTACTTTCTGTGTGGAACTGATGTGGGATGCAGTATTTTTCAGTAGTTGCAAAACGGTAGGTTTATGGAATATAAATACACACAAATGTGAACGTTGGGAGAAGAAGAAGGCCCAAAAATCGGATCTGAGAAACTGATCCAACGTTCAGAAAGAATTAGTCAAAGGAAAAAGAAATAACGGCAAAAATAAGTTTAGGATCTCAACCCGAACCCGAAGAGCAATTTCGGATCGGCATTCGTGTCCGCAGATGCGGGCGCGCACACCCGTGCCCACTACGCGCGCCGAACCGAACCGGGCCGGGCGGCGGCGGCGGCGTGCGCGTGTGGCCCATGGGTTCTCTCCACACCACACTAGACTACAAGGGGATAAAGAGTGGTTTGTAATATATACACTCACATGGTGAGGTTTCCCACCGATGTGGGACAAAAGGGAATAGAGGGAATCTTGGGTTTTGAGTATAACAGCCAACAATCCCCCCCCAAAACCAAGATTCAAAGGCAGTGATAACAAAAGAGTAATGATATAGAAGTTCTGGGCAAGAGTATACTATGCATAGATGAGATGGACTACAGCCTTGAATCTCACTTAGTGACTATTGTCTTTGTCTGAAGAAGTGCTTGATGGACTACGCCTTGAATCAGACTTCTTGACTCAGATTCAGAAAATAGCACACATAGTACGCTAGAGGTTCTTGGGTCTATCGGGTGGCGCTTTTGAATGGCCATGCGCACTTTTCCATATTCATGAGAGTTGTCTGGGACCGCCCTGTCCCATAGTCGCGGCCTTCACGACCTCTCATATAGGTAAGTCCTCAAAGGGTTGGTGATCGGAGTCAACCCTACATAATAATGTTTGGACCTATTAAGAGTTTAGAACTCATCCTAACCAGATCACACAGGAACACTGTCACCATAGGGATGGGATATCATTGTACAACCTCGTACAGCCACCTGGGCATTAATTTATGAGAATTTAATCTCTGAGTCAGTGTTCCATAATAGTCACCGAAGTCCAGCTTGTTTCTACCCATTGAACCGGCTTCTTGGGATCTCCAGTCAGACTCGGTTGGGTTGCCACTGCTGGTGACTTACTTATGGGCTTAACCCCATCCCCCTCGATGATTCTAGGATCAACGTCCTAGACAGACCCTTTGTTAAGTGGTCTGCAAGGTTCTTTTCTGACTTTATATAGTCAAGAACCACATATTTGCCTAATAGGCTCTTGATTGACTTGAAGCGCAGCTGCAGGTGCCTGTTCATCTTAGCATTCACAGAATCATGCTTTAGTAGTTCTATAACAGATTTATTATCACAGTTTATGGAAATAGGAGGAACAGGAACATTAGTAACAGGTATATGCATAATCAAATTTCTTAGCCATTCAGCTTCTGTACACGTAGTATCCAAAGCTATCATTTCAGAATCCATAGTACTTCTAGCTATGATGGTTTGTTTACATGAACCCCAGGAGATTGCAGCACCTCCTAAGGTGAAGACATATCCAGTTGTGGATTTCACATCATGTGAGTCAGTTACCCAGTTTGCATCTGAGTAACCTTCTATGATATCAGGGTGTCTAGAATAATGAAGTTTATAATCTATAGTACCCTTAAGATATCTAAATACTCTTTCTAATGCTGTCCAATGTGACCGGTTTGGGTTGCTAGTATATCTACTAAGTCTCCCAACAGCAAATGCAATATCAGGTCTAGTTCTATTTGATATATACATAAGAGAACCTATCATTTGAGAGTATCTATGTTGTTCTACAGGTGAACCTTCATTCTTCTTGAGAATGATACTACTGTCAAAAGGAGTACGAGCAGGTGTCTTATCAAAGTACTCAAATTTTCTTAGCATTTTCTCAATAGAATGTACTAAGGAGAGAGTATAACCCTCCTTGGATTTGGATACTTGCATTCCTAGAATCAGGTTAGCTACTCCTAGGTCTTTCATATCAAACATGCTAGATAAATAATTTTTAGTATTATTTATTAACTCAAGTGTTGATCCTAGAATAAGGATGTCATCTACATACAAGCATATAATGACACAACTTTCATCAGTATTTTTTGAGTATATACATTTATCATACTCATTTGGTAAGAAACCATATTCTAAAATCACTTTATCAAATTTGCTGTGCCATTGCTTGGGAGCTTGCTTTAGGCCATAAAGAGATTTTACTAACCTGCAAACTTTCTTTTCTTGACCCTTAGCAATAAAACCTTCAGGTTTCTCCATGTAGATTTCTTCCTCTAGGTCTCCATTCAAAAAGGCTGTCTTTACATCCATTTGATGAATTATCAAGTCATGAATGGATGCTAAAGCTAGAAGAGTTCTAATAGGGGCAATCCTAGCTACAGGAGAGTAGGTGTCAAAATAATCTAATCCTTTTTTCTGGGTGAAACCTTTGGCTACTAATCTAGCTTTGTATTTTTCTATTGAACCGTCAGCTCTAAGTTTCTTTTTAAAGATCCACTTGCAGCCTATGGGTTTACTACCTAAAGGCAGGTCTGCTAAATGCCAAGTACTGTTCTCCATAATGGAGTTGTACTCATTGTTGATGGCTTCTTTCCAGAAAGGTGCATCAGGAGAAGATATTGCTTCTTCGTAAGTGGAGGGATCACCCTCTATCAAATAAGTGAAGAAATCTTCTCCTAAATTTCTTTCAATCCTACCTCTTTTGCTCCTTCTAGGTTCTGAGTCTTGATCAGGTTGAGAGCTAGAAGGCTGAGAATGGGAACTGGTAGAAGGAGGCAGGGAATAACTGGAGGGGTTGGAAGAAATTCTATCTTTAAAAGGGAATATATTCTCAAAGTAAACTGCATCTCTAGCTTCAATGATGGTATTATTAGAGATTTCATTTACTTCAGAATGAGTCACTAAAAATTTATTGGCATTGCTATCTAGGGCATATCCTATGAATACAGCATCTACAGTCTTAGGTCCAATCTTTCTTTTTTTAGGTTCAGGGATTCCTACTTTTGCTAGACATCCCCAGACCTTAAGGTAATGGACTCTAGGAGTTCTACCTTTCCATAATTCATAGGGAGTCTTATCCTTTGACTTACTAGGGATCCTGTTTAGGATGTAACAGGCTGTCAATAAGGCTTCTCCCCACAAGTTATCAGGAGCTCCTGAGCTGAGAAGCATGGCATTCACCATGTCTAACAGAGTTCGATTCTTCCTTTCAGCAACTCCGTTAGACTGTGGTGAGTAAGGAGCAGTCACCTCATGAATTATTCCGTATTCTTCACAAAAGTTAGTCATTTCGTTTGAGGTATACTCTCCGCCACGATCAGATCTAAGGATCTTAATCTTTTTCTCTAATTGGTTCTCAGCTTCGGATTTGAAAACCTTAAATCTATCTAGAACTTCATCTTTGGTTTTGAGAAGGTAGGTATAGCAATACTTAGAAAAATCATCTATAAAAGTGACAAAGTATTTCCTACCGCCTCGGGTCAAAACCCTATTTGAGTCACAAACATCACTATGAACTAGTTCTAGAGGATCAGAATTCCTCTCTATAGATTTGAAAGGCAGTCTAGAATGTTTGGCTTGAACACAAATTTCACATTTGTGTTTATTATCTACAGGAGACTTGGGAATAAGATCTAAGTTCATCATTCTTTTAAGAGAACCCAGATTCACATGACCTAGTCTACCATGCCAAACATTGGAAGATTCTATATTTGAAACAACAGGAGAAGGATCAGATATTTTATTTATAGTGCTGAGAATGAAAAGACCATCCTTTACATATCCTTTCCCAATAAAAGATTCATTCTTAGAAAATACAATTTTATTTGCTTCCATTACAATTTTGAAACCTGACGCTACAAGAAGGGAACCACTAACTAAGTTTCTCCTAACTGACGGCACATGAAGTACATCATGAAGAGCTAGATTTTTCCCTGATGTCATCTTCAGGTCTATTCTTCCTCTTCCTACAATCTGTGTCGTTGATCCATCTCCTAGGGTTATGCCTCCTCCACATGATTCCTGATAGTTTGAAAAACAGGAGCGATCAAATGAAACATGAACATTAGCTCCAGAATCCAACCACCAGTCATCAGAATGGTAAGAAAGATTAACAGATGGTTGGAAAGACACTGACCTGAAGGAACTAGAAGATCCATTTAGAATCATGTTGGCTTCTGGTTTAGTAGAGCCTTTTCCCTTATAAGGAGTCTTCATTGGTTCCTTCTTCCTATGAAAGCAATTGAAGGATAGATGATTTGTTCTTCCACACACCAAACAAAACTTTTGTTAGTCCTGAGTCTGACCGAAGTTTCTAGTCCTGTGGTTTTGCTGGTGTTGGCGGTTTTGGTGGTTTTGGTGATTCTGGTGATGAGGCTGAAAGTTCTTTTTCTTGAAGGAGGTTTTCTTAGGTTTGTGAGGATTATTTGGTTTGGATTTGCCTTGGTTTGACACTACAAGGTTTACCTTTGCTTTAGACTCATTTTTAGGGTTTGACCTAAGCCTAAGTTGTTCTTCTGTTCTAATCTTCTTTAGGACTTGGGCAAAGGTAAGCTCACCTTGAGTATGAGTGAGGTCCTTCTTGACATCAGACCAAGAAGGAGGGAGTTTATCTATTAGGCAAGCTATCTTATATTCAGTAGAGAAGGTTGTGCCTTTGGCTTGAATATGTCTCACATATTCTTGGAATTCATGGATTTGGTCATTCATTGGCTTGTTATCTACCATGAAATACCTATTGAAAGCTGAAGAATTGAATCTTTCAATTCCAGCATCATCAAAACCATATTCATCTTCTAAAGCATCCCAAAGTTCTTTAGCATTTTTATATTCAAAGAATATGTCATAAAGGGAGTCAGATAAGGCACTTAGAATCCTATGAAAACAGTGGAAGTCTATTTCCTTAGGGGTTTTTGGTTTTTGGGAACTAGCAGATTCTTTAGGAGTTTGAGATGACAAAGTGGATTCAGAAACTTCTTTGGTAGACTCAAATTTGTCAGACTCAGTCGTGTTGGGTGTGGATCCATCAATTGCTGACAGGAGTCCTAAGGTGGTGAGCCAGAATTTCATCTGACTCTGCCACCTTTTAAAGTTGGTGCCATCAAACTTGGCTGGCTTGGCTGAAGCGGTCTCTTCTTTCCCAGTCATGATTTAGAAGTATAATAGTCTAGAGGCTGCAGAAATAATACTGTAGCTACTCAATAAAGGTATCGCGGGTTCTAGACAATAGTTTAATGATTTTGCTAATGAACCTAAACAAATCTTTTAGTCTATCAAGTTCTGATTAACTTGGGTTAGCTGTAGGAGTCGGTTCCCAGCTAGCGGTGGTCCGAAGACGCTTAAATACCGTGTCGCTTAGGGCTATTTACACCCGGTTGACAGAAGGACCCTTTAGGCTTGTTCCCAAATTTATCTTTCCTTTTAAGACCTTTAGATTTCTTTTAAGGAATTTGCAAAATCAATAACTATTCCTTATCTAAATGTTTAAAGGATACTAAGAAATATCTAGCATCACGGCTACTAATCGTCTTGATATTGTTATGCAGGTGGTAATGCTATTCACAATATAACAAGACACTTAATTATACTGGCAAATTGCAAGTTAATGAAACAAATGTTCAGCAAGAAGTATTCTAAGACTTTGAGAATATTAAGGTGAATCTAACAACACAAATTCGTGCCAACAAATTTTGTGATTTGACAATAAATTAATAATGTAAGGATTTTAAGGCTATAGATATTCTACAGTGTGAAAATCTATAGTGATGCAATAAAAATTTAATTATCTGTCTCGAAATTGTGATTAACGAAGATAGTATTAAAGATTCGGATTTCACTAATAACTTATTTATTTATTTAGCCCTTACAATATTTAATAATGAAGTGAATTAACAGATTACCAATAAGCAATTATGATTATAGGTGCTAATTAATCAGTTAATCAATATGTATATGCTTAATTGACAGATTAACAAAAGGCAATTTTGTTTAAATGTGGTAACTAACCAGATTGACAGTATGTATGTGCTAATTACCAATAAATACTAATTTTAATCTGATTAACAATCAGGCCGTTCTTAATTAACAAGATATGATAAACTAATAAGATTAACAATACGGCTGTTCTTAATTAATCAGATGAACAATACGACTATTCTTAATTAATCAGATTAACAATAAGACTATTCTGAATTAATCAGATTAACAATAAGACTATTCTGAATTAATCAGATTAACAATAACACTATTCTGAATTAATCAGATTAACAGTACGACTATTTTTAATTAACAAGAGATGGTAAACTAGTCAGATTAACAAGATGACTGTTCTTAGTTAACAATATATGATAAACTAATCAGATTAAGAATATGTTTCAACTCTTAGATTGTTGTAGAAAATTGTCTCTAATCTTGTTGATCTGCGGGAAAACAGTGGAAGTCTATTTCCTTAGGGGTTTTTGGTTTTTGGGAACTAGCAGATTCTTTAGGAGTTTGAGATGACAAAGTGGATTCAGAAACTTCTTTGGTAGACTCAAATTTGTCAGACTCAGTCGTGTTGGGTGTGGATCCATCAATTGCTGACAGGAGTCCTAAGGTGGTGAGCCAGAATTTCATCTGACTCTGCCACCTTTTAAAGTTGGTGCCATCAAACTTGGCTGGCTTGGCTGAAGCGGTCTCTTCTTTCCCAGTCATGATTTAGAAGTATAATAGTCTAGAGGCTGCAGAAATAATACTGTAGCTACTCAATAAAGGTATCGCGGGTTCTAGACAATAGTTTAATGATTTTGCTAATGAACCTAAACAAATCTTTTAGTCTATCAAGTTCTGATTAACTTGGGTTAGCTGTAGGAGTCGGTTCCCAGCTAGCGGTGGTCCGAAGACGCTTAAATACCGTGTCGCTTAGGGCTATTTACACCCGGTTGACAGAAGGACCCTTTAGGCTTGTTCCCAAATTTATCTTTCCTTTTAAGACCTTTAGATTTCTTTTAAGGAATTTGCAAAATCAATAACTATTCCTTATCTAAATGTTTAAAGGATACTAAGAAATATCTAGCATCACGGCTACTAATCGTCTTGATATTGTTATGCAGGTGGTAATGCTATTCACAATATAACAAGACACTTAATTATACTGGCAAATTGCAAGTTAATGAAACAAATGTTCAGCAAGAAGTATTCTAAGACTTTGAGAATATTAAGGTGAATCTAACAACACAAATTCGTGCCAACAAATTTTGTGATTTGACAATAAATTAATAATGTAAGGATTTTAAGGCTATAGATATTCTACAGTGTGAAAATCTATAGTGATGCAATAAAAATTTAATTATCTGTCTCGAAATTGTGATTAACGAAGATAGTATTAAAGATTCGGATTTCACTAATAACTTATTTATTTATTTAGCCCTTACAATATTTAATAATGAAGTGAATTAACAGATTACCAATAAGCAATTATGATTATAGGTGCTAATTAATCAGTTAATCAATATGTATATGCTTAATTGACAGATTAACAAAAGGCAATTTTGTTTAAATGTGGTAACTAACCAGATTGACAGTATGTATGTGCTAATTACCAATAAATACTAATTTTAATCTGATTAACAATCAGGCCGTTCTTAATTAACAAGATATGATAAACTAATAAGATTAACAATACGGCTGTTCTTAATTAATCAGATGAACAATACGACTATTCTTAATTAATCAGATTAACAATAAGACTATTCTGAATTAATCAGATTAACAATAAGACTATTCTGAATTAATCAGATTAACAATAACACTATTCTGAATTAATCAGATTAACAGTACGACTATTTTTAATTAACAAGAGATGGTAAACTAGTCAGATTAACAAGATGACTGTTCTTAGTTAACAATATATGATAAACTAATCAGATTAAGAATATGTTTCAACTCTTAGATTGTTGTAGAAAATTGTCTCTAATCTTGTTGATCTGCGGGAACAAAATAAATAAAAACTGATTTACCGGCCTATGGGGAAGTCGCGCGATACGCACTGCCCTAAGAGTTGATCCGCGGTCTTATGTGCAGACGCTTCGCAGATGCTCCTAGTGGTAAAACCCCCGGTATCACCGGCGTCTCGCTGTCGCACACAACGTCGAGAGATGACCCGAACTTAGCCTTGCCCAGAACTACGGCGAGAAAGAAAGGAGCGGAAGCAGCGAACGGAACTGGTTGCTGCGTTTGCGGATTGTGAAAGCAGCGAAGAGTGCAACTGGTTGCTGCGGTTGCGGATCGCGAAAGCAGCCAGAAGAGAGAAGGTTTACTTTCTGTGTGGAACTGATGTGGGATGCAGTATTTTTCAGTAGTTGCAAAACGGTAGGTTTATGGAATATAAATACACACAAATGTGAACGTTGGGAGAAGAAGAAGGCCCAAAAATCGGATCTGAGAAACTGATCCAACGTTCAGAAAGAATTAGTCAAAGGAAAAAGAAATAACGGCAAAAATAAGTTTAGGATCTCAACCCGAACCCGAACCGAACCGGGCCGGGCGGCGGCGGCGGCGTGCGCGTGTGGCCCATGGGTTCTCTCCACACCACACTAGACTACAAGGGGATAAAGAGTGGTTTGTAATATATACACTCACATGGTGAGGTTTCCCACCGATGTGGGACAAAAGGGAATAGAGGGAATCTTGGGTTTTGAGTATAACAGCCAACATTAATGTCATGGATTCTGAAATTGACTTTTACCGAGCATGTTTTTTTTTACTTTTCGACAGGCGTATTTGATTTTCCTCTAATGATTAAACTTGCAATTTACTTAAAAATTTCTGAACCTTCATTTGTTTACAAAAAATAATTGTAGTTAGTTACAAGTCTCACAAACAAACATGAAATGATATGATTAAGCTTGGTGCCATTGCTTTATAGTAGTATATTCTGTATGAAGAATTATGTTCTGATAAAGCTATAGTTAGTAGCTGTCAGCTAGAAGATAACATTCTGGAATACATGAGCTGCAGAACAGAACACTGATTCACACAATTCAACACTTAGAAGATATTGTCGAATCTCTTCCCAGTATAATAACATTCTGGAATACATGAGCTAAAAAATTTGCAAAAACAGTAGCTACAGATTTACAGTGTAGTTACAGTGTAGTCCATGACATTACACTCTGAGTTACAGTGTAGTTACAGTGTAGTTCAGAGGGGAGTTACAGAATCCATGACATTAATATCATACAAGATATTTCAGATGCTATTAAACTAAATGTCCGTTTCTGTAACCTAAATTAAGGATTTGATTATTTTTGGTTTGAATTATATGATAGGAACTTTTTAATTTGGTTTGGAATTTCAGAATTTAGGATTCATCAATAACTACATTTTTCTGTATATATATATATTTAATTAATGTTATTTTGTAGCAAAAATTTGCTTACGCTGACGTTGTTAACGGATGGGTGGATAAATCGGTTTCTAAGAAATGGAGTGTGTTGTGCGCGAATACAAATCAAACCAACAAGAATCAATGCGGAATACAAAGAGAGAACCAGCGAAAAAACACAAAACAAACCAACACAAAAGGACACACAGATTTAATGTGGTTCGGCAAAATACATGCCTACATCCACGGGGCGGTTGGGGTTTCTTCTTCTTCAAATATCACCAATGGGCGAAAACAAACCCTTACAAATAATGACGGCTACAAACCGAAATAGGGATCTCTAATTTTCGTCACAGATTACAAAACCCTAACAAGTGTATTTATAGGGAAACTATTGGGACTTTTCAAATTGGGCCTGATCTAGTTCAAAATCCCGTCGACAGTCGACTGGTCGACTTACCAGTCGACTGACACTCCATCTGGCAGTCGACCGATCAGTCGACTGATCCTCTGCTGCTGCTTGTATCTTTAGCCTTCGAAAACTCTCTGGACAGTCGCCTGATCCTTCTATCAGTCGACTTATGCTGTAACTTTCTTTTGCTGCAGATACTCCAAAACAATCTGAACCAGAATCGAGCCATTATCCTACAATCTCCACCTTGGCGAGATCTTCCACCAACCAACAATCTCCACCTTGGCAAGATCTTCCAAGTAGCCCAAGCAGTCTCCACAAATACTCCAAATGCTCATCATCAATTGTAACAACAAAACCAAACTCCACCTTAGTATGATATCACATACTAGGCGAACAAATAGCGAAGCACCATTCCAACCCCCCATTCCAAATCATCAAACATGCAAAATATTAGCCAGGTTCATGCAATGCTTGAACTTGGCTGCTCCAACAACTTTGGTCAACATATCAGCAGGATTATCAGCTGTCCCAATCTTCACCAAATGAATATCACCATCCTTTATCAAATCACGCACAAAATGATAACGGACATCAATATGTTTGGTCCTCGAATGATGAACTTGGTTCTTCGCTAAATGAATAGCACTCTGACTGTCACAGTGTACCTCCACCTTCTCCCGATGAATCCCCAAGCTCTTCAAAAGTCCATGTATCCAAATGGCTTCCTTCATGGCCTCAGCAACCGCCATGTATTCAGCCTCAGTAGTAGACAACGCTACAGTGGACTGCAAATTTGACCTCCAACTTATAGGTGCTCTAGCCATCGTAAACAAATAGCCTGTAGTAGACCGCCTCTTATCTAGATCACCTGCATAGTCTGAATCAACATATCCAACCAATAACCTGCTAATATTGTCATCCCTTTCAAATTTCAAACCCACATCTGTGGTGCCACTTATGTACCTTAGAATCCATTTAGCTGCTTGCCAATGCTCTTTGCCTGGATCATGCATATATCGACTAACCATACTCACCGCCTGAGAGATGTCTGGTCGAGTACAAACCATGGCATACATCAAACTGCCAACCACACTAGTGTAAGGTACATTTGCCATATACTGTCTCTCTTCATCTGTACTTGGAGACTGAGAAGCACTAATTCTGAAATGACTGGCTAAGGGTGTACTTACTGGTTTAGTCTTCTCATCTATACCGAACCGTTTCAGCACCTTCAAAAGATATTGCTTCTGAGTCAAACTCACTGTGCCCTTTGCCCTGTCTCTAGCTATCTCCATCCCAAGTATCTTCTTGGCTTCACCAAGATCCTTCATCTCAAACTCAGCACTCAACTGATTCTTCAAATTTTGAATCTCCTTAGCATTCTTAGAGGCAATCAACATGTCATCCACATATAGTAACAGATATATGAAAGAGCCATCCTGCAACTTCCTGAAGTAAACACAATGATCAAACTCACTTCTGGAATATCTTTGCACCTTCATAAACTTATCAAACCTCAAATACCACTGCCTTGGAGATTGCTTCAAACCATAGAGAGACTTCTTCAACCTGCAAACACAATTTTCCTTCCCAGCTGTTTTGAACCCATCTGGCTGCAACATATAAATTTCTTCATCTAGATCCCCATGTAAGAACGCAGTCTTCACATCCATCTGTGTCAATTCAAGATCAAACTGTGCTACCAATGCTAACAAAATCCGAATAGAAGGATGCTTCACAACCGGAGAGAACACTTCATTATAGTCAATACCTTCCTGTTGAGCATATCCCTTTGCAACTAGTCTTGCCTTGAACCGAACACTGCCTTTTGGACCTTCTTTCTTCGTATACACCCACTTGCAACCAATTGCTTTCTTCCCCTTTGGTAGTTGCACTAGATCCCAAGTCTTATTCTTATGAAGAGAGTTCATCTCTTCATCCATAGCAACTTTCCAATCTGCACTTTCTGAACTTCTAGTGGCTTCTTTGAAGTTGGAGGGAACTTCATCATCCACAATGGGAAGAGCAAATGCAACTGTATCTGTAAAACGAGATGGTCGTTTGATATCTCTTCTTTGCCTTCTTACTGCAATTGATTCTTCCTGCTGGATAGGAACTTCTTCATCATTCTCAGTATCAACCACATCATCTTCATCTTGGACAGGAACAGGATTTTCAACTGACAAATTTTCTAACTCCACCTGTTGAAAAACTCTCCTACCAGTCGACTGGTTATTGCCACCAGTCGACTGTCCCGAGCTCCCACAATTCTGCTGTTTTGGACCATCAGTCGACTGCTCCTGTTCATCAGTCGACTGTCCCGAACTTCTTCTACTCCCCTGTTGAAGAACTGTCCCACTCTTCTGCTGCTCACCAGTCGACTGGCCTATACCATCAGTCGACTATCCCGAGCTGATCATGCTGGTCTCATCAAAAGTGACATCTCTGCTGATTACTAACTTCTTCTGTTCTGGACACCACAACCTGTAACCTTTGACACCAGTACTAAAACCAACAAATATAGCCTTCTTGGCTCTTGCATCAAGTTTAGTTTCAGTTACATGAAAATAAGCAGGACAACGAAATATATGCAAAAAACTATAATCAGATGCAGGTTTACCACTCCATACCTCAATAGGCGTCTTGCCTTCAAGTGCTGCTGATGGTAAACGGTTGACGATGTGGCTTGCATATATAACAGCTTCTGCCCAAAATATTTTCTTCAATCCAGACTGTGCTAACATACATCTCACCTTCTCCAATAAGGTTTTGTTCATCCTTTCTGCAACCCCATTTTGCTGTGGAGTCTTCCTAACTGTGAAGTGCCTCTGGATCCCTTCATCTTCACACAACTTCAGAAACGGATCATTCTTGTATTCTCCTCTATTATCTGACCTCAGAACCTTAATCTTCCTACCAGTCTGATTTTCAACTTTCTTCTTCCAACTTGTGAACAATGTCAAAACTTCATCTTTGTGCTTCATGGTATATACCCAAACTCGCCTGGAGTAATCATCAACAAAAGTAACAAACCAGTGTCTACCACTCATAGAAGGTGTCTGAGTAGGGCCCCAAACATCTGTGTGCACATAATCGAGGATACCCTTTGTCTGATGTACAGCTGTACCAAATTTCACCCTAGTTTGCTTACCCAAAACACAATGTTCACAAAATTCCAACTTGCACCCTTTAGCATCCTTAAGCAACCCTTGCTTCACAAGCCCCTGCAAGGTCTTTTCTCCTGCATGCCCGAGTCGCATATGCCACAACCTAGTAGAGTCGGGAACAACCTGTTTAGGCCTTTCAGTTACACTGGCAGCCTCACCCAAATATGTTTTTCCCTGCAAGAAAAACAAGTTCCTTTTTCTTTGCCCTTTCATCACCACGAGTGATCCGCTAGTCACCTTCAGAATGCCACCTTCACTAGCAAATTTCAATCCACTGGCTTCCAAAGCACCTAGTGAAATCAGATTCTTTTTCAAATCTGGAACATACCATACATCTGAAAGCTCCCTAATAAGACCATCGTGCATTAGCAATTCAATCTTCCCGATTCCTACCTTCTTACAAGGTGCATCATTTCCCATCAAAACTACACCACCATCCATATACTCCAAAGAAGTAAACCACTCCTTTTTCCAAGACATATGATAGGAGGCTGCTGTATCAAGAAACCATACTTCTTGATAAAGTGAGGGACTAGAAGCAAGTGCAAAAGAAAAATCCTCGCCACTTTCTAAATTATCAACAGTCACATTTGCAGTCGAATTTCCCTTATTTCGTAGCTTTGGACAATCCTTTTTCCAATGCCCCCTTTCATGACAGAAAGCACATTCATCTTTGGCCGGTATTTTCCTGTCCTTTGAAACTCCTCTCGATTTGGAACGAGATTTGTTTCCCTTTTTTCCAGATTTGGACTCAGATCTAGTCTCAGTCCTGCCCCTTACAATCAACGCTTCAGAAGTTTCTCTATCAACCATCTTATCCCTTCTCCTAGTTTCATTATTCAACAAAGCATTTGCAACATCTTCATATTTCACAGTATCTTTTCCATATAATAAAGTAGTTGCTAAATGATCATAACTTTCAGGTAATGAATTCAACAGAATTAGGGCTTTATCTTCATCCTTAATTTGCTCATCCAAATTTAACAAATCAGCCAATAATTTATTAAATGATTCCACATGAGCATTCATAGACATACCTTCCGTATAGGTGAAGCGAAAAAGTCTCTTCTTCAAATACAGCCGATTCTCTAAACTTTTCCTCATGTATTTGTCTTCGAGTTTCTTCCACAACACCGCAGCAATGGTATCCCTCATCAAATCGTACTTCTGAGCCTTCTCAATAAAGAGCCGAATAGTCCCACACGCAACTCTATTCAACTTCTTCCAATCTGCTTCGGACATATCCTTAGGTTTTTCAACTTCCAAAGCAACATCTTGTTCTTGTTGAACAAGAACATCCAAAACCTCACATTGCCACATCCCGAAATTGTTTGTCCCATCAAATTTTTCAACTTCAAATTTTGCGTTGTGAATCGTTGTTCTTGATGAACTTGATCCCACAACTTCCTTGGTTGCATCTGCATCACCCGCCATCTCTCTCTAGGTCGAACCAACAGCTCTGATACCACTTGTTGTGTTCGAATACAAATCAAACCAACAAGAATCAATGCGGAATACAAAGAGAGAACCAGCGAGAAAACACAAAACAAACCAACACAAAAGGACACACAGATTTAATGTGGTTCGGCAAAATACATGCCTACATCCACGGGGCGGTTGGGGTTTCTTCTTCTTCAAATATCACCAATGGGCGAAAACAAACCCTTACAAATAATGACGGCTACAAACCGAAATAGGGATCTCTAATTTTCGTCACAGATTACAAAACCCTAACAAGTGTATTTATAGGGAAACTATTGGGCCTTTTCAAATTGGGCCTGATCTAGTTCAAAATCCCGTCGACAGTCGACTGGTCGACTTACCAGTCGACTGGCACTCCATCTGGCAGTCGACCGATCAGTCGACTGATCCTCTGCTGCTGCTTGTATCTTTAGCCTTCGAAAACTCTCTGGACAGTCGCCTGATCCTTCTATCAGTCGACTTATGCTGTAACTTTCTTTTGCTGCAGATACTCCAAAACAATCTGAACCAGAATCGAGCCATTATCCTACAGAGTGACCACAAGAGCTTCCTAAAAGGAAAGTACTATGTGCCATAGAGGACCGAAGCTGAGAATGCGAGGGCAGTTCCCGTCGGTTTGACACCACAAGATTGGCAATTTCTTGTCAATTTTTTGAGAAGTGATATGGAAAAGATATATACTAACGCAACTTCCATCCTTTTGTATTTTATTGATGATATATTTTCATTGATGTTGCGAATTATAATCATTAACAGAGAAAGGCTGAAATCGGCATAAAAAGCCGAAAGATGTTGAAACTGAAGCACACTACTGGGAGCGCCAGCTTTACGGTAGTTCGAGATGAGCTGGTAAAGTACGCTTCAATTCTTTTTTGAAGTCTTTTTATTATAGTTAAATACAAGTCATGAAAACTCTTAAGATTAATGCTAATATTGAGTGTAAGTTATTGGGGCACTTCTGTTTCATGAACTTTGGAATGATCCAATAATTAACGAGTTACTATATGTTCTAAATTTTTATTTGTCACTGTACCTTCCGTTCAAATAAAGATGGGATCTTGACGAAGTCTTATGTTTTGGAATTGGAGACATCCTTTTGTGACATAAATTTGCACATGTTTAAACACATGCTTCTTTAATTCATTATTCTTCAACTGATGAGTTAGGCATTTCACAACAGTAGCAATCTTTGATGAGCACTGCCAATGCGAGAACTTAAAAGATATTGAGTACTCTAGACATCTATCCCAATTACCAATAGTGATGATAAAATTCGATTTTATGACTAAGACATCCAATTCATTTTATTTGAAGTATTTTATATAGTTTTAAATACTAATCTTACTTGTATATAGGAAGCATCAAATGGGGGAGAGAAGGTCGGTGATGTAGATTTTTTTGAAATTACCCATACGGGTAAGGATGGAAAATTTAGGGATGATGTGGCAGCTGATATTGTGGTAAATAAAAAGCTTTCAAATTAATTTTAATTTGTTATTTAATTCTTTAAATAAAGTAATTTTGAAAATTAAACTTGTCTTTGGTATCTTTTGCAGAAGGATGCCAGAAAGAAGATTGAGGAAATGTCATCTTCTTCTTTCGTCGATCCATTGACGCTACAATGTCAAGTTCTCTCCGAATTCAGGGGATGCGAGCATCCCGGTCGTGTCCGTGAGATGGGGCTAGGACCAACACCCACCAGCATCTTCGGTTCTCGTACATGTTCTTCCAGTGGGGCCGGGCCCACACAGGATGATGTTGATCAGCTGAAGGCAATAGTGGCACGTCTGGAGGCTTAAATGGCTCAAATGGCAACGTTAATCAGGCAACAGTCACAAGAAATTCTAACTCAAGCACCGATTAGTATTCTACAACTAAATACCCACTTTTAACTAATTTAAATTGAATAAGAGTCAACGTTAGTATAGTACAGATTGAAACTATTTGTCAATTCATGTATGATATATTTTCATAGATGTATAATTATTAATAACACATTGACGAAGGCTACAATCTCCTGGTATTATACACTAGTATGTTATAATGATGACCAGAAGATTGAGTGTAGGATATTTCCAGCGAATGCCTGGCAAAGAAACAATTCATACAGAAGACTAATTTAGTGCATAAAGTCAGCAAATTGATATCCAATAAGATTATGTATGACTGCTCTATGCACTTTTAAGTATCCATATGTTAGGGATGCACTTACTGCCATCATTTCATTAGAAAGCTAGGGTTAGGATTCAGCATTGAACCAATTTCATTTATTAAATTTTTTTAATAATTAAATTCTTAATTTGTTTCGAAGTACATATTTACTGATGAAAAGTCTCCCTTGGGCCAGTTTCAGGATTGAAATCGTCATCTCCTAGAACTTGAGCTAGTCGATCTGAAAAATTCCTTTGCTTGGCATTCTATTTATGGAATATATTACAAACACTTTGATTTTGTGTTAGTTCCTTCTTCTTGTCAATCACACAATGAAGAACAACTATATATCAATTGACACGATACTGATGTCGTTGTATGTCACAGAATATAGTGAGAGATGTTGGGTTATGACTGTCTTTAAAAAATGTCTACGACATCTCCATTATGCTACCATTGTTCGTGAGATCCTGGATCAGTTTTGATATTTTAAATGAAGTATCTACGAGGAAGTATCACAAGATATGCCAATATCATATACAATGCATACCCAATGGGATTTTTTTTGTAGTACTAATTCAATACCATTATATACATAACAATGTAGTCAATTAAAATACACTTTTATTGTTGCTTTTGAATTACATATTGCCTTATTAGTACAATAGTATAAGTTTTTAGCAATACAAATCATTTTAGTATAAGAAATTATTCGTTATTTCTGATTCATTCATTTTTGTTTCTTGTCTTTGGGTGATTGGGGAGGTTGTCAACTCTGGTAGCAATCAAGATATACTGGAGTTTTTAATTTTAGTCTTAGCAACATGTTTTTGGAATTCACCAATATTAAATAACTTCACTAAATTTCCACTTGAGCCCCTTCTTTCCAACTTCTTATGATTATCAATAAAGATGAAGTGCAGCAACAAAAGTTGAAGAAGTTTCCATTAAATAACCATTAAATAAAGCACAAGATTGTATACCATGGAGACTAACTACTATAGAAAGTTTTCGCACTTAGTAGGCATATTTTAGCTGAAATAGAATTTGTTGTCAATGGACAATAATGAATCAATTCTTAAGCAAGTAACACTATAGTGCAACTGTTGTTGCATCAAATCGAGTTAAACGGAGTATCAGTCTTAGTATCAATTGTTGAAATCGAGATTTTGAGTGAATTTAATTCTTAAACGGAGTATCAGTCTCAGTAACAACTGTAGTGCAACTGTTGTTACATCAAATTGAGTAACCATGAAGTATCAGCCTCGGTAACCATGAAGTAGGAATTTGAGTGAATTTAATTCTCAAGTACATTGGGTATGGGCTTGATAATTCTATGGAAGCAGTGAATACAGATTGTCAACTTTTGTGATGTTTAAGAAGCACTGTGAAAATTGATTGAGTTGTTCTGGATTGTTAGTGTGAAAATTGATTGAGTTGTTCTGGATTGTTAGTTTTAAGGGCTCTTACTGGATTTGCATTATTCAGTTGTTTTATTAAAGAATCTGTGATATTATTGTATTGCATTTTAGAAAGGGAAAAATAATGCTGAAGTAGATCTAGGATCTAGCTTTTTCTGTTGCTATCTGTGATACTATTGTATTTGTGCTCTTTTTCTTCTTTTGTTTGACAAATTGATGATGAAATATTTATGTTTTTCTACAGGGCCAGTGTATTCCATCGGTTTCCTGTCACGCACATACACTAGAGTAAAATAACGATGGAATTGGAAGCAATAGCGGGCCACATGAGGAGACTCCCCCGCTGTAGTTTGTCGGACTTGGACTTTTTTTAAAATGTTTTGTAGGAATTATATCTATGTTTTGTAATAACTAATTAGTGTTGTACAATATATACATTTGACACTCGTTGTATGAGAATTTATATGTGTTACATATTTTGTTTTCTATTGAGTTGTTTTTTTTTATGTGTGACTTTTGCTTGTTGATTATGATGTTATTATTGATTTTAAGATTTAAGCATTTAAATTTAATATGATTACATGTATTTGTAATATGCGATTAATTACTGGTTTTTTCAATTCAAAATTTTAAAATAAAATGCAAAAAAAAACAATCCAATCGCGGCGTTTACCAAGAAACGCCGCAATAGATACTATTGCTATAGAAAGTAGTACCCTCTATTGCGGCGCTTTACACGCGCCGCTGTAGGGTACTAATTTGCACCGCTAGCTATTATTCAGTAAAGCAATCCCAGCACTTGGCAAAACGCAGCCATAGCTCGACTTTTTTTAAAACTTTGAAACTGAAATGCTCCTATAATGGCGGCTTGGCAATGCCGTTATAGGTGGACAACCTATAGTGGCACACTTGGTAAAAGCCGCGATAGCCCATATAGCTATAACGACGCACGCTGTAACGGCGTTTTCGACGGCGATTTTAGAAACGCCGTTATGGGCTATAACGGCACCAAAAAATACCGCTATAGCCTTGTCAAAGCGCTGCGAAAGCCTATGCGTTTTATAGTGTACCTTGAAGCTACATGTTTTGAGTTTCGAGTCTTAAATCTTACAAGCCGAACATAAATTATGTAGAAGCTAACTGACTCTTTATATAGCAACCTAGTAAAAAATAGAGGAAAGATAAAATAGTGAGGAAAAAAAGGTAGGAATTAGTAGAAATTCTTTAAAAAACATTTCAGATTTCAGGTCTGAACAATCCCCAATTCAAGGCTGCATATGGATGCGCTGCTTATGTGGGTCCATATAAAATATGTACTGTAGAATTGACATTGTGCTTGTTTTTCAGTGTTGCCAAAAGCACAGACAAAAACTTGCATTTGCCGTAAAAGTTTGAGAAAGCAGATACTTTTGCTATATGAAATTACATTGACTCTAGGCACACATAAATCCTGGAGTCAAATTGAAGGCACTCCTAGTCATTATTTTATTACACATGGAAACAAATTTTGTTTTATCTTATTTCGCCACGTTTATTCTTTCAATCTTTCTTATTGCTCCTCCTACATATATATGGAAGGATTCGAAGCGTTCTGTGATCAAAAAATTGAAACAACTTTTAGATTTTACGTTGTAGTCTTGTGCAATTTTCCTAGTAACTGCTTTCAAAGATTCTTTTATATATAATTTGGTGTAATATTTCATCTATATACTCAACATTTTCATTTCAATATAGAACGATCAATGAACGAGAAACTAATAAGAAGCTCTGTTTTGTCTAGTGTACGAGGTTTGGGTGTAATATTGAGATTGTTGAGGGTCTATATTATACGTTTTCATAGGCCTTGTCTACTATCAGTTTCTTATTTTCTAACTTGTCTCACTCCAAGAATGCATTTGATGGTAGTAGAAAAGTAATTAATGCAGCTATAGATAGAATATGTGAATTTACCGATAAGAATGTTCAAGCAAATTTTCCTTGTTGAACCATTAATATTGCAGTTTACCAGAATTAGCATGTATATTATGTGTCTGCACGAACAAAGATCATCTTTAGGGACTTGAGGGAACCATTTATACACAATCTATACAAGCATAGTGTTCAGAAGTCCAGATTGGAAACTTTTGTTGAAGCACTCGATGTGGTCAGATTTGTTTAAAGTTAATTACTAAATTTGCGTTAGAAAAGGTGGTGAAAGACGTAGATTCATTTAGAGTCTCTAATGGATGTAAAATTTGTTAAAAATACAGTTTGTTGTTTGTTCCTTAGTTTTTTTGTTTAATATTGTCGCTACAAACCGCTAGGCCTCTAGCTAGGGATGGACATCGATCGGTATCCGACCTAATATGGATCATCTACTACCGATCCAAAAAAGATCGGTTTTTTAATTTTCTCATCCACAACCAATCCAAGCCTTAATTGGATCGGTTTCCATCCAAGCCGATTAAGCTCGGTTTGGATTGAATTGAATAGTCAGTTTGGTGTGCTACTTTTTACCTCCAACATCATTCACAATTTCGTTGATTTTAAAAAATCAATTTCAATCAAACTTAAGAAACAACATGCTATTTATTGTTCAGAAATGAATTTAAAATGAAGATTCATAAAATCGCAAGTTGCTAATGGACACTAAATTTTTGAGATGATGACGTTTAAATGTGCGATATACACTGCTTTTTCACATGGATACTTCTGTAATCTTATTTTTTTTCTCATGAAAGGAACATCAATAACCACAGCTAATTGAATTTAAAATACAATAAAAAAAGATTTAGACAACAATTTTCGCTTGACTTGATTAAAGTAACTACTAAATGTTATCTATTAAGCTGGGCCACATTGTAAATCAAACATTTCTCAACAACATATATAACTCTCATGATTACGAAGAATCAAAACATAGGTAGAACAACTACTCGGTTTGTATTAAATAAAATTAAAGGAGACCGTTTGTATCTCCAAAAAAATGAGAAATGTTGTTTGTATAATCAAAGAAATTAAAGGAGAACTTATTTTTTATGGACTAATGCATAGAGGTACGGTCGGTTCGGTTTTATCGGTTATTTGAAAGTCTCATCCAACAACTGAACCGGTCCAGTTGGTTATTGAAGATTAAGAACCGGTCCAACCCAAACCCTCAATTGGTTCGGTTATAAATCGGTTTCAGGTTGGATTGGTCGTTTCGGATAATAGTTGTCCACCCCTACCTCTAGCGGCATATCTTTCTCGGCGTTTCCGCAACACGCCGCTACAGGTATAAAAGAATTTTAGTTTATAAAAAACACACCCTCTATACCGGCTTTTGAGATCAACGCCGCTATAGACTCAAACAATAGCGGCATTTTTAATATACACGTCGGGACAGCCCTTTATATCGCACGTTTAGGGGTGGGCATCGGTCGGTATCCGACCTAATATGGACCATCCACCATCGATCTAAAGAAGATCGGTTTTTTAATTTTCTCATCCGCAACCAATCCGAAGCTTAATTGGATCGGTTTCCATCCAAGCCGATTAAGCTCGATTTGGATTGGATTGGATGGTCGGTTTGGCGTGCTACTTTTCATCTTCAACATCATTCATAATTTTGTTGAAATTTAAAAGATCAACTTTAATCAAACTTAAGAAACAACCTGCTATTTGTTATTCAGAAAAGAATTTAAAATGAAGATTCATAAAACCACAAGTTGTTAATGAATTTTGCACTAATTGTTTGAGATGATGACGTTTAAATGAGTGAGTTAAACTGCTTTTTCACTTGCATACTTCTGTAATCTTAGTTTATTATCATAAAAGAAAAATCAATAACCATAGCTAATTGAATTTCAGGTACAATAAAAAAAGATTTAGAAAATAATTTCTGCTTGACTTGATTAAAGTAACTACTAAATGTTACATCAACTTTATGATTCTATTAAGTTGGGTCACATTGTAAATCAAGCATTTCTCAACAACATAACACATAGGATTATGGAGAACCAAAATATAGGTAGAACAACTGCTCGGTTTGTATTAAAGAAATTAAAAAAGACTGTTTGTATCTCAAGAAAAATGAGAAATGACTATTTGTATATTCAAGAAATTAAAGGTAGAACATATTTTTTATAGAGGTATGGTCGGTTCGGTTTCATCAGTTATTTGAAAGCCTTATCCAACAACCGAACCGGTCCAATTGGTTATTGAAGATAAAAAACCGATCCAATCCAAACTTCCAATTGGTTCGGTTAAAAACCGGTCGGTTCGGGTTGGATTGGTTCGGATTGGTCGGTTCGGATAATAGTTGCCCACCCCTAAGCACGTTCGCTGATTTTTTTTTTTCTATAACAAATTTCTCTTCCATAACGGCAGATTATATATAAAACGCCGTTATATATGCCACCAATCGCGGCGGTTATATATACGCCGTTATATGGGTTTGGTAAAATTTTGCTCTGAAATTAACCTCGCTCTAAACCCCCGCCCTCCCCTTTTTATTTCTCCCAATTATTTAACCTAACCCCGCTCTAAACCCTCGCTGCTTTCTCATCGCACCCAACTCACAACTCTCTCTCCCCTCACCACTCACCGCCTCACCTCCCTCGTGCCGCACCTTCCTCGCTGCCGCTCCTCCGCTCGGCGCTCCTCCTTGCGTACCCCTCGCCGCACAACCCTCACCGCTGCTCCTCCTCGCGTACCCCTCGCGGACCTCGCCGCACCTCCTTCGACTGCCCTTATCCATCGCTGCCGCCCCTTACTCGAATCCTGTCCCTTGCAGTCGCCAGCACTTTTCATCCCTCCGCCCCCGATCTCCACTGGTGCTATCTCCTTCAGTGGTCGCTCTCTTTCCTATGATACAGTTGATTCCAACTGTATCTAAAAATGGCTAAGGAAGAATAAGAGAAGGGAAGCTGTATCAGGTTTACTGTGCTGTATCAGTTTCTTTCTTTTCGTATCAGTCCATTTTGAATTGCTCTTTGTTACAGGTGTATGGTGTAAATGAGCTGCACAAGTGCAATAAGGCCCTGCTATATGGATCTCACGGATCAATCCACGCCTACGTGGAGGTCTATGAGTGGAGGTCGATAGTGTGGGGAAAAAGCTACAGAGAATTCGGTTAGAGCTTCTGGCGGGCGTTGCACGTGCTGAGGTGTCAACTCCCAATTGGAAGATCAAAATGGGGGAGAGCGCTGCTCTTTAAAATCCCCATATGTACTCTGTTTTTGCTTGTTCTTGATATTACAATTGTGGTTCTTTCTTCCTGCTATTGAGTTTTCTTGCTCCTGCTATTAAGTTGTAATGGAGATTTCAATGGAGTTTTAATCCAGTTTTGCTCATTTTCTTAGCTATTGCATTGTGTTGAGTTGTTTGCTGTGAATCAATGCCTGTGAATACTCGTAGCCATCGTGAAGATCCTCACAATCCCCTCGGAGTTGTATCAATGGTATCAGAGCTTCGCGATGAACTGGACTCCCACCAGATCGAGCGTCCCCCGATCTTTGAGACTGGATCCCACTCTGGACTTGGATCACGGGACCCGTTGGTGCGAGGATCCCCCCATGGGGAGGTCGATCCTCAACAGCTAACCGATCTTGGACAACGGATGGGTAACTTGGAAATCACAATGGGTTCCCTCACTGCAGATATTCAGAATCATGTTACCAATGTGCAATCACAAGTTGACAAGATACAAGCAATGGTGGAAAGATTGATGCCCTTGGTCGACAAGAGGAATGGACCCACTTATGAGCCGCCACACCCTCACCCTCCACCTCCTTACATTCCACCACCCTTCAATAACTCTTTCGACCACTCTCATCATAGACGGTGGGGACGTGATGAGGAGCGAAGATGGGATCAGAGGGGAGGAAGCGATTATGATCGACCCTATTCCATCTTTCCAAAACACACCAAACTTGAGATCCCAACTTTTGATGGCAGTAGCGACATTACAAATTGGTTATTTCACCTGGAGCACCATTTCGAAACTCAGCGAATTGAAGCTAAATATCAAGTTGATTTCAGCGTTTATTTCCTGAGGGAGGATGCGCTACTCTGGTGGAGGTGGTTCAAGGGTCAGAGTGGGCCAACAATTTCATGGGAGAGGCTCAAGAAGGAGCTATTGCTACAATTTGGACTCGCCGAACTCCAAAATCCTACAGCTACCCTATTGAAGCTAAGGCAAACAGGTACTGTGCTTGACTACCACAAGGAGTTTATTAAGTATAGCCACTTGAGTCGACCTCTAGAGATGGCAGTGCTTGTGGACTGTTTCATCTCGGGGTTGAAGGAAGACATACAGCAAGAGGTGATCCTCAAGAAGCCAACTACTGTGACTCATGCCTATAGGGAAGCACAAGCGAGGGAGACTATACTTATGTGCCAAAGAAAAGCAGCCCGATTCCACACCATGGGAGATAAACCTTCCTACACTCCAAACATATCTCAACCCAAACCTCCTACACCCAACGACAGCAAAACTCCCCTTCAATCAGCTCCCAAGCTCACTGAATTTGATAGAATTTTGAGTGAGAAGAAGGCCCAGGGCTTATGTTTTCGATGTGACGAGAAGTGGGGAAGGGCCATCGTTGCAGGGGAAGGTCCTTGTTGCAAATTGAGGGTGAAATAGAGTCCCCAAGAGGTAAGGAACCTCTCAGGGACACTCCTGATGTTCTTGGCGAGGATGCAGGAGATGATGAAGAGCTGCAATGCATACAGGCTCTCACCCAATCTATGGGCCAACCAGCGATATCTCTTGAGGCCATTGCAGGAGTGGAAGCTCCTCGTACCTTCCGATTGAAGGGTACGATAGCAAATAAGGAAATTTTTGCACTATTGGACACAGGCTCTACTCACAACTTCATTGATAGGCACGTTGCAAAGATGGTGAAATTACCAGTAACCAAGGGGATCTGCTTCGAAGTAGTAGTGGCGGGAGGTGAGAAGTTGAGGTGTGAAGGCTTGTGTGAAGGGGTGGAGTTTGTTTGCCAGGGGGTAGTTATAAAAGCTAATTTCTATATACTT
Source organism: Hemerocallis citrina (assembly GCA_017893485.1). Classification (NCBI taxonomy): domain Eukaryota; kingdom Viridiplantae; phylum Streptophyta; class Magnoliopsida; order Asparagales; family Asphodelaceae; genus Hemerocallis; species Hemerocallis citrina. The sequence continues at coordinate 206,955,061 of CM030359.1, forward strand.
CCTTTGAGAACTAGCCAGGTGGTGTTGGGAGTGGATTGGTTAAGGACGTTGGAGGGTGTTTGGATCAGCTTCAAGAATTGTGTCCTCCATTTCGAACTGCAGGGTAGGGTGCACACCTTGAGAGGAGTCAATGAGAAAACACTTGAACTAGCTACGACCAAATCCATGATTAAAACTTTGGGTCATATGAAGGAAGGATTGTTGCTGCAGATATCTCAGGTTGGTGCTCTTGTTGAGAGTGCCACTTCTCCACCAGAATTCTCCGACCTGCTTCAAGAGTTTGCGGGTGTATTCGAAGAGAAGTTCCAGCTACCTCCCAAGAGAGACTGTGATCACCGCATACTACTATCCCCAAATGCACAGCCCATCAGCTTGAGACCCTACAAACACCCGTGGCACCAGAAAAATGAGATTGAGAAATTGGTGAAAGAAATGTTGCACACAGGGGTCATTCGACCTAGCTCAAGTCCTTTTGCCTCACCCGTAGTAATGGTGAAGAAGGCCGATGGCACATGGAGGATGTGCGTGGACTTTCGAGCTCTCAATAAAGTGACTCTTAAGAACAAATTTCCCATACCCATAATCGACGAGCTCCTAGATGAGTTGCAGGGATCAGTAATTTTCAGCAAAGTAGATCTCAGAAGTGGTTATCACCAAGTGCGTATGGAGGAGAATGACATTCCAAAGACGGCGTTTAAGACTCATGAAGGGCACTACGAGTTTTTGGTCATGCCGTTTGGACTAACAAATGCCCCCTCGACATTTCAAGCTCTTATGAACTCAGTGTTCAAGCCATACCTCCAGAAGTTCGTCTTGGTCTTCTTCGACGATATCCTAATCTACAGCAAATCCGTAGAAGAGCACAAGGAGCACTTAAGGAAGGTCTTGCAAGTACTCAAGGATAACTCTCTACAGGCTAAGCGCAGTAAGTGCACTTTTGGGGTTAAGGAAGTGGCTTACTTAGGCCATATTGTGTCAGAACAAGGTGTGAGAGTGGATCCTAGCAAAGTGGCGGCAGTGAATTCATGGCCAGTTCCCAAAACCTTGAAAGCACTAAGGGGTTTCTTGGGGTTAGCGGGATATTATAGGAAATTCGTCAACAGGTACGCCACCATTTTAGCTCCTCTTGTAGCCCTAACAAAGAAAGGCGCCTTCAAGTGGTCGTCGACAGCTCAAAACGCCTTTGATGCGCTCAAAGAGGCGTTAACCAACCCCCCAGTCCTCCAACTCCCTGATTTCTCACATCCGTTTACTCTAGAATGTGATGCCTCCAGATCTGGCGTCGGCGCCATATTGATACAGCAACAGCACCCCGTTGCGTTCCTCAGCAAGGAGCTCAAGGGCAAAAGTAGGTGTCTCTCGGCCTACGAGAAGGAAATGCTGGCTATTTTACATGCCGTCAAGAGGTGGAGGCACTACTTGTTAGGCCAAGAATTCGTCATCAAAACGGACCACAAACCCCTCAAACACTTGCTTGAGCAACGGTTAGATACGGAAGCGCAACACACCTGGCTATGGAAGTTGCACGGGTATCAGTTTACCGTTGAATATAAGAAGGAAAGGGAAAATATAGGGGCAGATGGGCTCTCGAAGGTTTTCGAAGACCGACAAATCCAAGCTATCACCATTGTGCAGTCACCATGGGTGCTGGATCTTAAAAAAGAAGTTGAAATCGATCCTTTCTATAAGGGAATACAAGAGAAAATCGATCAGGTTGGGAGAGGAAACTCCAAGTATGAGTACCAGAATGGACTCTAATTTTACAAAGTCAGGGCTCTCATCAACTCCACCTCATCTCTCACCACCCAGCTGATGGAATTATGCCACAGCACTCTCCAAGGGGGACATTCCGGCTTTGAAAAAACTTGGGTTAGGTTGAAGTCCATAGCTCACTGGGAAGGAGCCAAGAGCATGTTGAAGAAATATATTCAGGAGTGCGAAGTTTGCCAACGTTGCAAATACTCTAACCAATCGCCCTCAGGCCTCCTGCAGCCTCTGCCAATTCCCACAAATGTTTGGGAGGACGTGAGTATGGACTTTGTGGAGGGTCTGCCGAAGAGTTGGGGAAAAACTACTGTGCTAGTGGTGGTCGATCGTCTATCTAAATATGGGCGTTTCATTCCTCTAGCTCACCCGTATACAGCCAAGCAAGTTGCTGAGCTTTTTTTGCAGCACATTATTAAGCTCTATGGAGTCCCGATCTCAATTGTGAGTGATCGAGACGCGATATTCACTAGTCAATTTTGGAAGGAGATCTTCAAATTGTAGGGAACTAAGCTATGTATGAGTACTTCATTCCATCCTCAAACGGACGGTCAGACTGAAGTCGTCAATCGAACATTGGAGACATACTTGCGATGCTTCTGTGCTTATAAGCCTACCACGTGGACCAATGTCCTTCCGTGGGCAGAATATTGGTACAACACTAGTACTCATAGCTCTACTGGGTATTCACCCTACCAGATCCTGTACGGGAGAGCTCCTCCAACTCTTCTTCCCTATGTCCCCAAAACAGCGAAGTCCCTGGATGTAGTACAGTGCCTGATCGAAAGGGATATCACACTCAGATTGTGTAAGGACAATCTGACGAAGGCTCAAGGATGCATGAAGAATATAGCTGACAAGCGTCGAGTGGAGAAGGAGTTCGATGTGGGCGATTGGGTGTATCTGAAGCTCCAGCCCTATCGGCAACTCACAGTAGGGGGAAAGCGTATCCATAAGCTGTCACACCTATATTATGGTCCTTATACAGTGGTTGAACGAATTGGGAAGGTTGCTTACCGACTGCAGCTGCCGGCCGAAGCAAAGATACATGATGTTTTCCACATTTCCCAGCTCAAGAAGCGTGTGGGGGATGCCACCAAGCTTCAAACCCAACACCCTGCTTACTTCCAGGAAGAAACAGCTGAACCATGGCTCATATTGGATAAGTGAATGGTAGGGAAGAGAGGAGTGGCAACGACGGAAGTGCTAATCCAATGGAAGGGGGGTGGAAGAGATGAAGCAACATGGGAAGAATTTTGGAGCATCCACGATCGCTTCCCTAAATTCAGAGAGAATTTGGAAGCTCCTTTTCATGGGGGGAGAGTTGATACAGTTGATTCCAACTGTATCTAAAAATGGCTAAGGAAGAATAAGAGAAGGGAAGCTGTATCAGGTTTACTGTGCTGTATCAGTTTCTTTCTTTTCGTATCAGTCCATTTTGAATTGCTCTTTGTTACAGGTGTATGGTGTAAATGAGCTGCACAAGTGCAATAAGGCCCTGCTATATGGATCTCACGGATCAATCCACGCCTACGTGGAGGTCTATGAGTGGAGGTCGATAGTGTGGGGAAAAAGCTACAGAGAATTCGGTTAGAGCTTCTGGCGGGCGTTGCACGTGCTGAGGTGTCAACTCCCAATTGGAAGATCAAAATGGGGGAGAGCGCTGCTCTTTAAAATCCCCATATGTACTCTGTTTTTGCTTGTTCTTGATATTATAATTGTGGTTCTTTCTTCCTGCTATTGAGTTTTCTTGCTCCTGCTAGTAAGTTGTAATGGAGATTTCAATGGAGTTTTAATCCAGTTTTGCTCATTTTCTTAGCTATTGCATTGTGTTGAGTTGTTTGCTGTGAATCAATGCCTGTGAATACTCGTAGCCATCGTGAAGATCCTCACAATCCCCTCGGAGTTGTATCATCCTAATTGTCTAATTTCGGTAAAGTTATTATTAACTCTTGTTTATTATATTACTAGTGTTTAGTAAAGTATAAGCCGCAATTTTAATGGTCTATTTTGAGTTCATCATCGCTATTTTAAAGTTGAAAGAACAATTTGATGTAGTCCAGATTTTTTTCCCCTCTTTTTTTTTGAGAAGCAAGTAGTCGTGAGTTATTAACCTGGAACTAGTTAACTACCTTTAAACTGGTCTAGTATGAATTCATCATGATGACTAATTTAAAGTCAAAAGAACAATTTGAAGTCGGCTAGAGTTGTTATTAACTGCTGGCTACCTACCTTAAGAGTAGAGAAATTCTATGCTCACTAGGCTCTACAGTTACATAAGTGAGCATAACATTTGGACTTCTTCCGTGGACATTAATCTATGGAATTTGTTAGTTCTAACATATATTTTGAATTTGATGAATCATTAATTAACCAATGGGTTTCTCCCGTATTTTAAATTTTAAAATGGAATTGAAATTTATATATTTTTTATAAGAGACAATATTAGGAGAGCTAGCAAATTTAACAAAGAAATCTACAATGGTAGACTCCTGTAGTCCTCTAATAAGTTTTGACCATTGTTATATATATATGTAAATGTGGATATTGGGTGAGTTAGTGTTTCCTTGTATTTCTACTATAGCAAAGAAGTAGGAGATTTTATGTCATGTTAAGAACACCTACAATTAATCTCATGCAAAATGAGAGAAGAACATTAATGTATTATTCAGCTCTCTCTTACTACTACTACTTTAGTTCATACTCTTAATGGTGAGATATACTGATCAGCCTAGTGTACATCTGTTATCCTCTTATACGCACCTGAAATTCCTATAGTTGTAACTTCGTTTTCTACAACTAGATAATTGATTTTCTAGTAAGGCTGCACTCAATTAAGGGAGATTTTTTATTCAAATAGTTGTTTGGGAATTGATACATTTCTGGTGTCAGTGCAGCAATAACATTGAGAAATACAATAAAATCTGTTGTGATCATTTATTAGTATTAGCATATTGAATAATTGTAGTGTAAATAAATAATTATTTATTAAGCTTCCTTAGTTTATGAATTTGTAGTATAAATATTTTGTTGGTAGAAAGAGTCTAAAAGCAATATGCATTTTAATTTATAAATTTTAATTTTCAGATTGAATCATATTTTTGAAAATTGATAAAAGTTGGATTAATAAGTCACGATTATCCAAGGAGTATCAGGATGGTGTTTCTTAAATAATTGGTTTATGAATTCGTAGTATAAACAAACATCTCATGTGTTTCTTGGATAATTGGTTGCAAATTAAACTGACAGAACCATTAATATTCAGGCTTCTCAAGGAGACCCTGTTTCTGGGATGTATGCATGGGCCAATTACCTGTTGCCTTTGATCTCAGGAAAACCTAACGCCAACCCACAGTCAACCCACGGTCAAGGGATTTGGCCTTACAATTGGTTGAGAGGTTTGTATCAAACAAAAGAGAAAAATCTTAAATCTTTTTTTCCCCACCTTTGCAACTAAACTTTTCATTAATCTTTATTGCAGAATTTTGTCAGGCCCAAAAGCTCGATCTATTTGGTTGAATGGTGCTGTCAGGAAAGGGGAACGCCAGGTTCCACCTCCCGCACTTGATTTGCTGATGAGAGCTACATTTCCTGCACAGTCTGCTCCAGTCAAGGTTGCTTAATTTTGGCATCACTTTTACACTTGCTAATTTCATTTAGGATGTCTTTATTGAATCTAGCTTTTTTCTTTTGCAAGCTACAGAAAGGTTTGAGGCAGTATATCCTACTCTCAAGGAATTGTCCCTTTCTGGTTCCCTAGGAACCAAAACTACCAAGCAAGCATCACAGCAGATGCTGCCCTTAACTGTCAAAGCAATGCAGGAAAGTAAGTCTAGAGTAACTATTTTCAAACTTTTCCAGGGTTTTTATAATGTCACCGCCCACAAAATTGTACCTATTTTGATATAACCCCCCCCAAAATTCTGATATAATCCACATGAAACTTTAATTTCTATTAAATACACCCCAGAAGTGACCAAATTACCCCAGTAGCGTATTTTTGTCATTTCTTTTTTTTGATGTGAATTTTTGTCATTTCTTGTTACGTCATATAAATCAAAATTTCTTGGGGGTTCGACCAAAATATCATGATTTTTTGGGGTTATATAAAAATAAGAAAGTTCTGGGGTAATTGAGAAACCCTTTCGTATTATCCGTAGGCAGGAAAAAGGTAAAGATATTATTTTATGCACGGACTTGTTGTTTGCGGCCTTAACCTTTAAGAGTACTTATTTTTCAGACTATGTGGATTTGACTAAGGAAGCAGCATATGTATTATCTGCTGTTTGGTTCAAAACCCCGATTGCTACAAGCAATGGATTAGTTATGTTACAACTTATGTAGACAAAATTAATTTTTAATGTAAAATTAAAAACAACAAATTAAATTTCTACTCAAATTTAATTGTACTTATACTGTTATGAAAACAGTATAATTCACTATCAGCAAAGAACAAAAGGAAGATACTGAATCTTCAATTCGAACCTTGATAAATGTGAATTAAAGGAACTGTTTCGCAAACAGTGTATATCACTGTACACAAAGCACAGAAAGAAGATATGTTATCTTCAATTCCGACCTTGAGTATGGTGAAGGAAGAATAAATACAGACTGAGGCTTGTCGAAGCAATGTCCTTAAGACGTTAATTTCTGCCTTTGCAACCGTGTACACAGGTTTTTATGGCAGTCGTCTCCCAAGATACACAGTCAGAACTCCATTAACTTACACTAGAATAATGAAGGCTCGGGCGAGATCAGATATGATGACAGCGTTTGTGATATGCTATGTTGATACAGGAGATAGGAAACTTATGAATGGGATATGGATTTGATCAGAATCCTATCCTATTTATATGCCTAATCCTGTGGCAGTTGCTGCAACTGTTCAGACAAAACTGTCACGACAGTTGCAACTGCCCGTATCAGATCAGAACTGACGGCAGTTGCTGCAACAGTTGTTGCAACAGTTGTTGCAACTGTTCAGACAAAAACTGTTGCAACTGCCCGTATCCAGCTCAAAACAAAGCTGAATTTCTGCAAAAAAATAAGTTTACTGAAAGCCAAAGCCAAAGCCAAAGCCAAGGCCAAGGCCCGAGCCCGTGCTCGTGCCCGTGTCCGGGTCCGGGTCCGGTCCGGCCCGGCCGGGCCGGGCGGGCGCGCACGTGTGTTCCACACCGACGCCCAAGTTGGGTGTGTTCTCCCTCCGGAAAAAATATTCGTACCCCTAAGGGCACAACCCTTTGGCTCAGTTTTTAACTTATAACTTCATTTGCTTTTTGCTCCTTACCGATATGGGACTAAGTTTAGATGTCACATATCAAGCAAAAGTTTAATTCTTCATTTCAATAAGCTAACTTTGGAGGCGAATATTTCATTCATTTTAAATCGGTTTTGGACATATGAGTACATCATTTTGTACATCTTGATGAGTACAATATGATGGAATCGATTTCCAACAATCCCCCACATGAATGAAAATTTTCATCTCTCACCTTACAACAGGTGCATATCACAGTGTGCAATTTGAAACAGTGTCGCATCGTGGATAGGTAGATATTTCACTTTGAACCTTCCCTAGTTAAAGTTTATCGGACATACTTGGCTAATCGGTGAAATATTTCATCTTGAACCGTCAGCCGTTAGTGTATACCCAAGCAATAAACTCTACACAACATTGTGTTCTTCACATCCATTCTCTCGGTTGTGTTCATTTTGGTCCTGAACAAATCTCAGTTCTGCGAGTGTTTTTAGAGAACTCCAGCCTTTCAAAATTCTCATAGAGCCGACCCAGCTCACACTTACATAGGTGACCGCATCCATAAAGAGTACCCTACAATACTCCACTTGTGATTTTCAAGATATGGACGTCATTAAAAGCATAGCTTATCCTTTTAATACTTCTGTAGGCATGCATTTATTTCGCACCCTAGGAATGAGATGGACCTGAGTCCAAATGCATTACTGTTTGAGTTACTCATAACTGGTTGTCCTATTGAACCTGGTCCGTGGGATCTTCAGTCGCCAGGTTAGGTTTCTATATAAAGTAACTCGTATTGTTTTAGGCTTTTAACCCCATTCCCCTCGATGCACAGTTAATTTTCTCTCTGGATAAACCCTTAGTAAATGGATCCGCTAAGTTATCCTGTGACCTCACAAAGTTAATGGAAATAATTCCATTGGAGAGTAACTGTCGAACAGTATTATGGCGTCTACGAATATGTCGTGATTTGCCATTATATACAAAATTGTGCACTCTACTTAGCGCTGCTTGATTATCGCAATGGATACAAATGGCCGTCATTGGTTTAGGCCAAAAAGGAATATCTTCTAAAAAGTGCCGAAGCCATTCTGCTTCTTCACCTGCTTTATCTAAAGCAATGAACTCGGATTCCATTGTGGATCGTGCAATACACGTTTGTTTGGAAGATTTCCATGACACAGCAGCTCCTGCTAGGGTAAAGATATAACCACTTGTGGATTTTGATTCTTCCGAATCAGATATCCAATTTGCATCACTGTATCCTTCAAGAACGGCAGGATATCTACCATAATGCAGTGAAAAGTTTGTAGTATTCTTTAAATACCCAAGTACTCTTAGTAATGATGTCCAGTGACCTTTTCCTGGGTTACTGGTGTATCTGCTTAGTTTACTCACTGCATAAGCAATGTCTGGTCTCGTGCAGTTCATGATATACATTAAACTGCCTATTACACGAGAATACTCCAGTTGCATTATACTTTCACCAGTATTTTTGTGCAAAACTATAGATGGTGAATAAGGATTTGATACTCCTTTAATCCCATGTTCCTTGAATCTGTCAAGCACTTTTTCCACATAATGTGATTGAGATAATTCAATGCCACTAGGTATTCTTATTATTTTGATACCCAAAATAACATCTGCCACACCTAAGTCTTTCATGTCAAAGTGGTTGATTAGCATTTTCTTTACAGTCTTGATGACTTCCAGGTTAGGACCAAAGATTAGCATATCATCCACATATAGGTAAACAATCACACAAGATTGTCCCATTTGTTTGTAATAAACACATTTATCACATTCATTAATTCGAAAACCATTTTTCATCATGACATTGTCGAACTTTTCATGCCATTGTTTCGGAGCTTGTTTAAGTCCATATAGGGATTTAACAAGTCTACATACTTTATGTTCAGCTCCCTTTGAGACAAACCCTTCTGGTTGCTCCATGTAGATTTCTTCTTCGAGATCCCCATTTAAAAATGCCTCCGGAGAAAATATTCGTATCCCTAAGGGCACAACCCTTTGGCTCAGTTTTTAACTTATAACTTCATTTGCTTTTTGCTCCTTACCGATATGGGACTAAGTTTAGATGTCATATATCAAGCAAAAGTTCAATTCTTCATTTCAACAAGCTAACTTTGGAGGCGAATATTTTATTCATTTTAAATCGGTTTTGGACATATGAGTACATCATTTTGTACGTCTTGATGAGTACAATATGATGGAATCGATTTCCAACAAGTTATTCTGATCACATTTTGAATTTGTGGATGGCTTTACTATTTTTTATTGGTTGATAGTGTTGATGCTGACTATTTTGTTTTGGGGCTTCTAATTGTCAGAAATCAAGAAAAACTTCACTTGGATAATGTGGAAGCAAGTGTTTCTGTTCTTCGTCGACTGTCTGATCAGTGGAAGGAGTACTCAAGCAAACTCTCTCCTGATGCTTTAAAGTTGGCACTGAAGAGCCTAAGGGCAAAGGTAATAATTATCACACTGATAATTGCTTTATAGTTGAGTGCAATTCCCTGTAAGAAGCCAATTCCCCTTTCCAAACTTTTCTGATTTTTAAGACAATTTGGAAGACAGCATCAACATGCCCCTCACAGTTTCTTTGGTTAGGAATCTTATTGTTCAGAGAGTTTTGCAAACTAGTTGTAAAAAATTTCACGTGACTCAGATGACACAACTCTCGTGGAGACTTACACTCCATGGTTGATCTCATTATGAAGGAAAAAAGGCTTACAATTTGATGAAGTTTTCTAATACATTTGATTCTGAGGATAAAAATAATATATACACTGAGGTTTTCCTAATTCTGTTTTACAATGTTCGTAGTAAAAATCATATTTTTTTGTGGAAACAGAATTTCCATATTTTTCCAATGGGTTATTAAATACCGGTCACAAAATGGAGAGGAGAACAAACAGACTAGAAATGTCGGTGTGACAGGAGTGGAAAATCATAATCATCATTTTTCTTTCAAAACAAACCTCTCACGAGTGGAAAATCATATTCATCATTTAATAAGTCATGATAAAAGTTGGATAATTTTCAGATTGAATCGTATATTTCTTCTTTTGTTTGACAAATTGAAGTTAAAACATTTATGTTTTTCTACAAGGCCAGTGGATTCCATTGGTTTCCAGTCACGCGCATAGACTAGGGCAAAATAACGATGGAATTGGATACAACATCAGGCCACATGAGGAGACTCTCCAGCCCTATTTTGTAGGAATTATATCTATGTTTTGTAAAAACTAAGTGTTGTACAACTTATACATTTGACACTCGCTGTATGACAATTTATATGTGTTAGATATTTAGTTTTCTATTCAGTTGTTATTTTTTGTGATATGTGACTTTTGGTTGTTGATTATGATGTTATTAGTGATTTAAGATTTAAGCATTTAAATTTAATATGACTATATGTATTTGTAATATGCGATTAATTACAGGTTTTTTAATTCGAAATTTTATAATTAAATTCCCCAAAAAAAAACCTATCCCGGTGTTTACCCTAAAATGCCGGCATAGATACCGGAATTTTCAAAAAAATCCTCTATTGCGGCGCTTAAAAAGCGCCGCTATAGGTTAATTTTTTTAGAATGCTAAAAAATTTCATCTACCGCGGCGTATTCGACACGCCGCTATAGCTAGCCCATTTTAAAAAAACCAAAAGAGAAATCGGTCTATGCCGACATTTTAGAAACGCCGTTATAACTTAGCACCTATAGCGGCGGCAACGAAAAATGCCGCGATAGCCTATATGGGTATAATGACGCATGCTCCAACGACGCTTTTAGCGGCGCTTTTAGAAACGTCGTTATGTGCTATAACGACACCAAAACCGCCGTGATAGCCTTGTAAAAGCGCCGCTAAAGCCCGTGCATTTTGTAGTGTGTGTGTTTGTCTACATATTGCTTTTCTCAATAGATGTACGCAATCCAAAATTTGGTAATGTTGCTGCTTATTTTGGTTTGGAAGCAAACAGATAGTGAGTTTATATTTTGAAGGAAACTACTAAAGATCTAACATTTGATCGTTGCCGTAAAAAGTTGTTAAAGCCCTGAGATTTGATACAATCCATTGAACACCATGATCTGAATCCGACGGTTGCTAACGTGGCCGATGGACTTGCAAAACAACTAAAACACTAGGGGTAGCCCCGCGACAGACCCTCCGACGCTTAAGTTAGAACCAGAGAGAGAAAGAGAGTTTGAGAGAGAAATTGTCAATTACCTTCTAACTGAGGTAGGGGGGAGGGTATTTATAAGCCTGAGAAAATATTTATGAGATTGATATGGATCCATTAGATTAATATGAATCGCTTATTTCCTTCTGACTGTCCCCCTAAGAGATAACACTCTCTTGTCTAGAGATGACTTACAGCCCTCATGGGCTGGGTGTCTCTGCTAATGGGACTAGTCGCTTTTAAAGGACTTGAGAACAGCCCATGTATTGTAGAAGAGCCTGAAGAATGTCCAGACCGGTTAAAGAGGCCCGTTACGGTTAATCTGCCTGTAAAGCCTTTAGGATCTATGCTGGAATCATGTGGCCCTAATTTGCTACGATTTTTACAATTATCATAAGCCCCCCACTCCAGGAAGACAATTCTCATTGGAGATACTTGGAACTAATCAGAAGTTTCTGGAGGGGGCGAATATTTTCTTAGGCTTTTCCAAATTTTTCTGGAGTTTTCCATAACTTTTCAGAATTTTATTAAAATTTCTTCAATTAATATTTTTTTCAAATTTTTTAATTAATTGTTTAAAGATTTAATTATTTTTAGGAATTTTTAATTAAAATTTTGAATTTAATAATTAATTTTGGAATGTTTAATTAAAATTTTGAATTATAATTGAATATTGGGAATTTTTATTGGTTTATTTGACGTGCGCAAATTTTGGAGTAATCGGAGGCATTGATCAGGCGGAGCTCGCCCGCTGAGTGAGATCGAACGGGTGGGTTGTGAAGCGGAATCAAGCGGCGATGTGGCTAGAGATACGTCAGTTGTAATCGACTGTGGGAACCCCCTAGCTCGCCCGACCATTTGGGCAGCTACTATTCGTCTTTCCTATTTCAGATTTCTGCTTTTGGCATCGTAAGCTCTGGACGACCTCCATGGTGATGTCCACAAGCTTTCCTTAGTCGGGCTTGGTGGTTCGGCGACCTCTCAATCATCAAGCGAGGCCTCCGGAGAGCATTGCTTATGTCTTGTCGAGCTCGTTTTGAACAAGCTATTCTTCGGTGCGACCTCCGGCGACATTGAAGCTTTGGGCAAGCTCCTTCGTCGAGCTAGTGAGATGGCAAGCTTGGAGCTTTGTTGACCTAGGAGCTTCGTTGAGCTATGGTGCAGGTGTGCCGAGCTGGGGAGTCTGGTCGGCGAGGTCTTAGTCGAGTTGATGAGTCGGCGAGCTCGGAGCTTCGTGGGGACCTTAGAGTTTGGGCGAGCTATGTCTTTGGTTGACCTCGAAGCTTAGCAAGCTCCCTTTTTCTGTCGACCTCCTCTTGGTCGAGCTTGGCTCTGTTAAGCAAGGAATTTGGCAAGCTTGGCTCTTCGGCGAGGCCAAGCCTCAGGCGACCTCGATTGGGCGAGCTCCGATTTCGGCAAGCTGAGACTTCTTCGGTGAGCTGGATTTCTGGCGACCAAGCTTCGACGTCCAGTTCCTTCGAGCCTTCTACGAAATCTGGTTTGCTGGAGCTTGGGAGCTTTTCTTCAAAACTCGAATGTCGAGTTCGGGTTGTTTGTCTTCGAGCTTTGCTAAGTTGTGAAGCTCAGATTTGGTTGATGTCTTCGTAGTGTTATGTCTGAAGCTCTTGCTGATCTCCTCCATAACTTTTTGTGGAGTTTGGGCTTTCATCGAGCTCGACTTGGAGTCGCTATTTTAAGTAAGGTTTGATGCTTGTCGCTAGGAGAATGAAGCTTGAAGATGAAATGGGCTGATGGTGTGCAACTTGAGGTTGGTTTGAGTTAGGAGCTACTACAGTTGATGGTAAAGATGCCTGCATTGAACTTTGCATGTACTTGTATTGAGTTCAAGCTTTATGTGACTTTCGAAATCTCATGTTCATCATCGGCCGCTTGTTGCAAAATTTACCTTTGTAGATGTTGATAATGCCAGAGATGAATGTTGGGGTTTGGCCAATCTATGAAGCTTTGTCAGGTTGGTTTTGGCCAAGTAAGGAATTTTATTCGAGTTTGAGTTTTCGCCCACGTCGAAGCTTTGTAGGGTTCGGGACTTAACCAAATTAGAGATTTTTGGAGACTTCGGTGCCTTGTTAGACTCGGGTTTGGGTATAAATCTTGTATCCAACCTAGGGTTTTGGTTGATTATGACAAGTTGGTGATCTTCTCAGGTGAGATTTGGATTTGGTTTGGAGATTCCTTGAGTTTTTGCCTACCAAGTGTTTGTTGATCGGTTTACCTCGTCGAATTGCTCTTTCGTTGACCAAGCATTGTGTTGTTCACTTATTTTTTCGATAAAGCATTTCATTGTTGGACGAGTGTTTTGTTGGATTTTGTGTATGTAGTTGACCTAGAAGAAGTTTCGCAGGACCAAAATGCATAAGGCAGTCATACTACTGACTTACTGTTTGACTGTAGCAAGTTTACTGAGGCAACTCTGGGATGGAGTTGAACGTTTGAACTTGCCATTTGCGCTCTACAAGTTTGGAGAGGTAACTCTAGAATGGAGTTGGATGTAGAGCTTGTTGTTTGTGCCCAACAAATTTGTGAAGATAACTCTGAGGTGGAGTTGTTCGTTTGAACTTGCTGTTTAAGCCCAACAAGTTTGTAGAGGCAACTCTTAGATGGGGTTGATATTGGACCTGCCATTTGCACCCAACAAGTGAGTAGAGGCAACTCTATGATGGAGTTAGACGTTTGAACTTGTTGTTTGCGCCCAACAAGTTTGGAGAGGTAACTCTAGATGGAGTTGAGTGTAAAGATTGTTGTTTGCGCCCAACAAGTTTGGAGAGGTAACTCTAGATGGAGTTGAGTGTAAAGCTTGTTGTTTGACCCAACAAGTTTATAGAGACAACTTTGAGATGGAATTCGACATTTGAACTCGCTTTTTGCGCTCAACAAGTTTGTAGAGACAACTCTTGGATGGGATCGATGTTGAACAAGTTGTTTGTACCCAACAAATTTATAGAGGCAACTCTCGAACGGAGTTGATGTTGAACTTGCCGTTTGTGCCCAGCAAGTTTTGTAATAGCAACTTTGAGACAGTGTTGGTCGTTGTTTGAAGTTAATGAGCTATTAACGGAGCTCGAGCTCGAGCAAGATGTTGAGCTCGTTGTTTGGAGTCAAGGAGTTGTTGATGGAGCTTGAGCAGAAAGCAGATCATTGAACTCGTTGTTTGGGGTCAACGGGTTGATGGAGCTCGAGCGGTGAACAAGGCGTCAAACTCGTTGTTTGGAGTCAACGGGTTGTTGATGGAGCTCTAGCGAAGGACAGGGCATTGAACTCGTTATTTGGAGGGAAGGAGTTGTTGATGGAGCTCAAGCAAAGAGTAGAGCGTTGAACCCATTTTATGGAGCTAACGAGTTGATGGAGCCTGAGCAGTGAGTAAGATGTCGATCTCATTATTTGGAATCAATGGGGTGCTAATGGAACTGAGTGAAGAGCATGGCGTTGAACTCGTTGTATGGAGCTAACGAGTTGCTGATGGAGCCTGAGCGAAGAGTAAGGCATTGAATTCGTTTTTTTGGAGTCAACGAGTTGCTGATGGAACTCGAGCGGTGTACAAGGTGTCGAACTCGTTGTTTGGAGTCAACGGGTTGCTGATGGAGCTCGAGCAAAGAGCAAGGTCTCGAACTTGTTGTTTGGAGTCAACGAGTTGTTGATGGAGCTCGAGCGATGTGCAGGGCGTTGAACTCGTTGTTAGGAGTCATCGAGTTGTTGATGGAGCTTGCACCGAGAGTAGAGTGTTAAACTCGTTGTTTAGAGTCAACGAGTTGTCGTTGGTGCTCGAGCGGAGAGTAGAGTGTTGAAGTCATTGTTTGATGTCAACGAGTTGCTGATGGAGCTCAAGCGGAAAGCAGAGTGTTGAACTCGTTGTTTGGATTAACAAGTCATTTTCCCGAGGAACTCTAGTGGCATGCGGAGCGCCAAACTCAATTTGTGGAGCGCATGAGTTGTGGGTGTTCTGAATCTTCTTAATATTGAAGTGAATTTTCTTGTGTTTATTCAGCATTGAGGTGATTCCATTCTTCTTTTTGCTAACAAGTAGTTATTTACATCGAATGAGGTCCTCGGGACATTTAGGTTGCTCTCCTTTGTGATACGCTGTGCTTCACGGAGTTGGGACTTGTCTGTTTGCACGGTGCTTCACGTGAGACGAAGTTGGAGCTTGCTCAGGTGAAGGTGATAGGAAAAACTTGGAGCTTGCCTGCCTAAGGAAGACTTGTCTTGAATTTCATCGTCAAGAGTTGAGGCGGGTCTGGGGAGCTGTTAGCTTGCAGGTAGCTGGTGAAGAGGTTTATGCCTCTTAGGTAGAACATCCCTCTATCGTGCATCCGGAATGATGACTTGTAGGATAGCTTGTAATATAGTGCTTACAGAATTTTTGTAGCGATGCTTAGGCATGAAACATAGACTCTTTGTAATTCTACAGTTGTGACGCGACTTATTGTTTGTGAAATAAGAAATCTTTTATATGCTGGTACATTGTCTTGTGATTTGTCGTCCTGGGGGTTGGCTAGTATTCGGAGCTGCTCTTGGGGAGAGTTAGACTCCGTACTTGTCATTTTGTACTTAGTTGTAGGAGCAACTTTATAAGGAAGTTGGATTCTGAACTTGTTGTTTGGGTCCTCCAACCAATTGTGAGAGTAACTTCGAGTGGAGAGTTGAACTCCAAAACTTGCTTTTTTGCAGGTTTGCTAGGGTAACTGCGATCCACGATTATGGACCTCTAATTTGTCTTTAAAGAAATTTTAACAAGTTTCAGGAACAGATCGAATGACGAGTTGAGCATTGAACGTGCTTGATTGCAGTTACTAAAGAAACTCTGAGCCATGGGTATGTATTCCTAACTTTTTAGTTTAGAATTTAACTGGTTGCAGGAGAAGATTGAATGGCTAGTTGAGCTCTGAACGTGCTTGATCGCAGGTTGCTAGAGTAACTCCGAGCCATGGGTATGGACTCCAAACTTGTCGTCGAGGTGTTAATGAGTTGCAGGAGCAAATCGAATGGCGATTTGAACTCTGAACTTTCTTTGTTGCAAATTGCTAGAGTAACTCCGAGTCATGGGTATGGATTCCAAACTCGTCTTATAAGGAGCTTTTAATGAGCTTTTGGTGTTAATTTTAGGAGTTATCTTGGCGTTTAACTCATTGTATGCATCCGTAGAGTTGTATAATAATTTTGAAAAGAATAATACTTAATTTTAGTGAAAAATGAATCTAAGTCGCTGCTAGTAGCTGGCCTTTATTACATTATGTGATACAAGCGGCTGCTCTAGTGGCTGGTATTTATTGGAAATAGTGAAAATATGTAGAAGAGGAGGGAGTTAAGCGTCCTTATTGAAGTTCATGAGGTGTTCCACATTCCAAGTCCATGTTGATATCCCCTTGCCCCGCTGGCTTTCAAGTTGATGGGCCACTAGGCAAACAACTTGGTAAACCTTACTTGGACTTGCCTAATTTGGAGTGAGCCTCCCCTTGTTTTGCAGAGAGAAAGGGAGATCTTCAAGTTCGCCGATGTGTTCAGGCAGGACTGTTTCTGTAACGTCCAAAATTCCAAACACATCTAATTCGTAGCACAAACATGATCTTTTACATTAAACTCGTAGAAAAAATACAAGGAATTTAAAATTTTTATTACAACAATGTTCTGTACAACAGCACAGCAGAAAATAAATGAAGACAATACAATCTACGATAATGAAAAATTTTCAATCTTCTGACATCTCTCACGGTGTCTTCAGATCCATGCCAGTCCCTTCCTGCAACTAGGCAACTGTGGGCACGTCAGTTGCATACAACTGACACAATGCTATAATACAGTGATTCTTCTACTTTAGCAATCAAAAAACTTGAATGCAGAAACAAAATGTGAAAAGTGACTATCTTAAACATGTTAGTGTATGATATGACCTAATGCCTAATGCAGATATCACACTACGATGACACTAATGCTTACTTATTCGAATTCTATGCATCCCATACTATATAGGTCCAAGGGCAAACCCTTATCGCACTCCTCATTATAGGGTTCAGTCCCTTGCCATGCAACCTACTACTATGACTACTACAAGATTTAGGTACTCTGCAAGTATTGGTTCTCGCCCCAGAATACTAGAGATCAATCCCATTCCGCAGATCATTCTGTGGCCTATTTCATCCATCGTCCCGAAATATTGAGGATTGTCTCACTCCGCGAGTCATCCTAGAACCCTTATTACACAAATAACCCGTGGGCGTCGCTCTTGCCCCGAAATACTGGAGATCAATCTCACTCTGCGGATCATTCTGTGACCTATTTCATCCATCGTCCCCGAATATGGGGGATCGTCTCACTCCGCGAGTCATCCTGGAGTCCATAACTCACATTTTCTCTTGTTTCATCATATCTCCAACTAGTGTCTGACCTTAAGTTTAAGTTACAGTTATTAAGACCTAGAATTAGGTTTGCCCATCGGACTTAAACCAAAACACTGAGAATACTAGCCCACACCGACTACTTCTCAAAGAGAAAGTTAACTCACACTGGTTACTTCTCAAATTCTATTTATCACAACTGTCGGTATTCTGGGTCCCGCTCACTCTAGAACAAGTAAATATCTCAAAAGAGATCACATAGGTTACATCTAACCTCATATAAAAATTTCAATTCATTAAACATCTTTTAATTTCTTTTATCCATTATCTTTATGCTTATTATCAATCATGAAGTAACCAACTTCTTATAGGAACATTCAATAACACTTGATGAGTTAAAACCCTTATAAACATCACATGTTTAACATTTCAACTTCATCAATTATATCTCTTAATTTCTCATAATGTACATCTTACTAACATCCCAATTTTAAATCCAATTTTATACGTTGTAAAAGTTTTAGGACAACTAGACAAAAGACATCAACTCAATGGCATTGTAAAAATTAATAAATTTCAATACTACTCCAAAAATAGATTTATTAGTTTCATAGGAATCATAAATGAGTCTACTACAACTTTGAAGTTAAGATCATCAAAATTCATCCTCAAATACATCGTCTAAATTCATTTGCAAAACAGTAGATTCAAAATCAGAAAACTGCATCTCATGCTACTTGTAAAAATTATAGAAAATTCTATACTTCATGAAAATTTGTGTTCTTTAGATCAAATTAAAGGTATACAAGTCTACTATAACTTTGTTGTTATAAGTTTTCCCAAAATATTGAGTCTATAACCCTGAATTCATCGAAATCTACAGTAGGGTCGAAATGTTATACAGACTGTCACTATTCGATCTTGTAAAATTCATTATAAATTCAATTCTTCATGCAAATTTGATTTCTTAGACTCTAAATAAGGTTAACAAGTCTACTTCAAGTTCTTAGTTGTGACTTTTCTCAAAATACTGCATCTAAGATGTCGGAATGATCAAAATTCCAAATGTATGCAAATTTCCAGCAACTAGCCAACTGCCAACCAGCCCCAAGTTTGGATCTTATTAAAATAGTAAATGACATCCAAGTATTACGAAATTTTAAGAATATGTTCTTGACATATACGAGATGCTCCTATAAAAGTTTTAGCTCTAGATTCCATCTAATTTAATAGTTATAATTTTTTTGAAGTGCAACCAGAACTCAAAATAGAACCTTATGAAAATGCCTCCAAATCAAAACATATCATAATTTCACACATTCAATCAACAACAAAAATTCTAAACATGAATGTCCAATCTATATATGTTATCATGCATCTAACAATTCACACATGTCAAGCATTCTACGAATAAAACTATATTATAAAGTTGAAGAAATACCAACCTCAAAAGTAGAATTCCCTAATGGTAGAAACTCCTAGCAAAAGCCCCAAAATTCCTCCACTCCAAAAATTTCTTACTCCCGAAATGCCACCAACAGCAAACCCAAGTTGTTTCTCATTGTTGTTTTGTTTTTGCCAATTAGAAGTAGGATGGGGTGTTTATAAAAGGTATTAATTAATGGGATTAATATTAACCACTCACTAATTCAATTAACTACCCACTTACTCCACTCACCCCTCCACTCACATCCCGGCCAACAATCAAGAAGGTGAGAAAGCACGTGCACGTGCGTGCTACGTGTGTTCACATAATTAAAAGTTTTTATTTAAATTAAATGTATATGTTATAATATGTAATATGTATTTATTAAAACTATTTTAATTTAATTATAATTAAAGCTTTGATGCACAAATAAAAACCAACACACACACACTTCTTAAATTTTGTTTTAAAAGAGAACACAACCAACACGTGCACTACGACCCGTGCGTTGCACGTAAAATAAATATTTAAATACGAAATAGATTTGATCAACCGGGAAATATTTATAAATAATCGAAATACAACATACGAAAATATATTTTATTAATTTTATACATACAATAATGTAATCAACACGGACATAGAAAACATGCATCGTACGTATAAAAATATATCTGAGTCAAAATAGGAGAAAATTGAACTTCGATTTATATAACAAATTCGAACAAGTTATAAAATAAATAATTAAAATACATAGAAATTTTATAATAATACTTGTAGGACTATACGTCATCGACACGTGTATTGAAAGCACGTGCAATGCACGTAAAAATACAAAGATTAAAATAAATATTTAAGTTGGCTCAGAATAGGATCAAAAGGAATTATGAGAAGACAGAAAATGTATAATTAATCGAAATACAAACATACGTAGGATACTTATATTAAAATACGCTACGGATATTACCCGTAACAGTACAAAATATGTGTGTAACATCTGTGGGCAAAATTGTCATAACTCAATTTTGCGGGGAGTTACAGTTTCTTTCCGATGAATGAGCGGAGTGGCTTTGGGCTAGGGATTCAAGTCAATTACCGTATTTTGATGAGGACGAATTTGGACCTGGTGGGATATAGTTTGACAGGTTTGAAAGTTCTTGACAGGATTTTCTATGGTAGTGGCTTCAAGGTCATTTACGGACTCTGATTTACTATGATGTCTTTCTGGTAGTTGCTCTATGGCGTCGAGGGGGGAGAACAGAACCCTCCATTGTGGCGGTGTAGCATGCTCGTGTTGCCTGTCTGCTCCCTACAACATGGCCTACGCATGTTGTTGTTGGGAACTTCATTTTCATGTGGAAGGCAGAGGTAACTGCATGAAAGACCACCAGGCCAGGACGGCCGAATATAGCATTGTACGTGGCATTGACGTCGGCTACCATCAAATCAAATGCCTCTGTTCGTGTTGCGGGGACTTTTCTTGATGTTACATCGAGTGTGACGATTCCTTCTTTTTGAATGGGGGACACTGGTGAATCCGTGGAGTGTATAGCCGACGGGTTTGAGTCGATCTCTGGAGATCTTGAGGCCGTTGAAAGTGTTCATGAAAAGGACATTTATTGAGCTGTCCTTATCCACCAGGATGCGGCATATCTCATGATTTATCATGCAAAGGTTTATGACCAATGCGTCGCAATGAGGTGTTCGGACACCTTCTATGTCTTTGTCGGTGAAAGATATCGATACTCGGGTGCCCTTGGCAGATGAGATGTTATGTACGGAGTTGACTTCGCTGAAAAATGCTTTTGCAGGAGGAGTTGGAATCTCCCCTATCGGACCTCCATGAATGGAGTGGATAATGGCCATGTGTTCCGAGTCTCGTGATTCGGAGGGCCTCTCTTTACGCATATTACCCCCCCCCCCCCACCTGTTGTGCCAGAAGGGATTCAGCATTGTTATTTTATTGAAAAAATTAAGAAAGATAGTCCTGGTGAATCAGACCTTCAACTGTTTCTTTGAGGTCTCGGTAGCTGTCGAATGTGTGTCCATGGTCTCTATGAAATGCGCACCACTTGTTCATGTCTCTTATCTTTCTAGTTGTGGTCATCTTTGGGGCGGGGGCAGATTATTCCTTCCTTCTCATCTTTCATGAGGATGGATGATACGTTTGTGTTGAGAGGAGTGAACTTGTCAAAGCATGGTGCTGAAGGAGGATGGCATTAAGCTACGCCGTCTTTCTGAAACTTCTTAGGTCCTTCATTGCTTACATTCTTTTTTTTGTTCCCGGAAGGTGAATCGGTCTTTCTTTAAGGATAAAGAGCTTCTTTGACTCTGATTTACTTATCAGTCATTTCCAGGAACTCGATGAAATTTTTTGGAGGCTTCTTCGTGAGGGAGACTTTTTGGTCTTTGTTAGTGATGTTGTGGAAGAAAGCGGCAGCCGCCACTGATGAGTCTAGGGAGGAGATAGACCTTACTTCGGCTGTGAAGTGTTGGATCCTATAGGCGTGACAACAAACACTAGAGGGGGGGTGAATAGTGTTAATTAAAATAAACTACGGAATAAAGACTTTTTCTTCGGTGCAGTCGACTTAGGTGTGAACCAGTCGACTGATATAACTAAATAAAAGAAAATTCAAACAACTCTGTGCAGTCGACTTAAAGTTGAGACAGGCGACTGAAGACACAATAAAAAATTAAAGGAACGAGACTGACCAGTCGACTGATAATGTGCTGAGTCGACTGTCCAGACAAGTTTCACAGAACTTAAAAAGAAACAAGTAAATGCAAGTACGAGAGAAACAATCGCAGAGTACACACGATATATCCTAGTTCGGTCCTTCCGACCTACATCCAGTTCCCAAGCAACCCACTTGAGATTTCCACTATTCTTGAAAAACAAGTTTACAAGAATACCCTACGGCGTTCAGACAACAACCTTGTCTAACCAGTAGTCCTTTCTCTCAACCAGAGAAAGCAGACCCACTCTACCACCAAGAGTGAAACGACCGACTCTACACCCTAGAGTCTAACTCTCCAACCGAGAGCAAAAAGAAACAATAAAAATTTACAGTCAACCTATAGCCTTGTTGGTGTTATGTGATGTAGAACGTGGCTAAAAAGAGGTCAAATTCTATACCCAGTCCAGAACGAATTCCGATGTTATGCTGGACTGAGTGTAGAGAACCAGAATTTTAGAACTTGAAAGCTTTTTCTCTTTAACACTTAGAAATGCTCAAAGATCGCTCGGGATTCTTAAAAATATTGTTAGATCTTTTTCAGAGAGTTCTGAACTCTATTTATAGAGTTAGAACTCCTGGACGTTGGGAGACAGTTATTCCAACTGTCAACCAACGGATCTAAGAGCTTTTAAATTTGAAAATCAATTTTGAAAACGGTCAAAAGCACTCGAACTGTCGACTGGGTTGCCATAATGAGTCAACTGGTCAGAGTTTGAATAAATTTAAACAGTTTTGTACTGCCAGTCGACTGATAGAAGCATCGGTCGACTGGTACTCAACAGTTAAATTATTTCAAACTGTTTTGACCTTATTTTTGATGTTTAAAAAACACACATTGTAAAATAGTGAGTGTATGTGTGTGTAACAAGGCTTTACATCATACTAAGACTCAACAAAAATAAGATTACATTGTTTACAAGACATGACTATAATTGACACTTTTAAGCTTGAGACTTTGGCTTGAGTCTTGAGTCTTGACTTGAGTCTTGAGTCTTGTCTTGAGTCTTGAGTCTTGAATGAAGCTTTAACCATTGTCTTTATCTGGAGCCTTTGTGCTTGTTCATTTGTTCAGCTGTATAGTAGTGAGTCATTTGTGTATAGCACCTGCAATTATAAAGTATAGCAAGGATACATGTGCAGTGTGTTGTGATCATCAAAATCAAGAATCAACATTCTCCTCCTTTTTGATGATGACAATACAATAGCTGATAATAACAAGAAAATAATACAGGCATAGTAATGATATGCTGCCCCTATTAAAAACACAACATGCATACATAAAGATGTATTATAAAATAGATTGTATCAGTCGACTTATAAGAAAAGCATTCGACTGATCAGAGAAAGAATAAACATACACACAAACACAAATACAGTAACATCAGTCGACTTATACTTTTAGCAGTCGACTTACCAGTAAAAAATAAATACACAGAACAAACAGAACAGAACACAGTAAACAACTAAGAGGTATTTCTCCCCCTTTGTCATCAACAAAAACCAAAAAAGAACCAGTCTTTTGCAGAAATAAACACAGAAATAACTGTCTTATACATAAACTAACAAGTTCATCAATACATAGGAAATAAGGAAAAATTACATAAAATAAAATTAAAAATGATCATCAATCGTCGTCTTCCGAGTCATTATCAGCAGCTTGAGATGGAGGGGGAAATTGAGAAGTAAAGAGGTTGGTTAGGTGGGTAATTTTGGTGTCAAGAGAATCAAGCTGAGAATCAACAGAGAGTGAATGTTCCATAAAATAATTGACGCATTGATAAAGAGTAGATGGATCTTCATAATTAGCATGAGGACGAGATGAACTAGAAGATGCTGATGGTCTAGCAGAAGATGCCAAAGGTACTTTTGAGGGAGGAGGAGACCTAGGTGAAGTTCTAGGAGGAGGGTCAAGAAGCTTCATACGGGCTAAACTAGCACGATCGAAGCATTCATAGTGCTTAACGACATTGGTCTCAGAGTCGAGATCAATATCATAAGCCTGAAAGACCCTGGTAAGGAGACCTCCAAAAGGGTAAGAAATGAGTATGATTTTGTTGAAGTTTGGAAAAGATGACACGACCCCAATTTATGACAATCTTGCCAAAAATGGCATAAACAGCTTGTTGCAGATCCATAGAATACTGATCATAACTTCCTCGTTTGGGAAGAATGTTATAAGCAAGTATTCTTGCAACTAATTTTGCAACAGGTGTTATATTTTTACTAGTCATTGGGGGTCCATGATTGGGCAAAAATATTCTAGATAAAACAGAGAAGTCATCAAGGATAATGTCACCTAGATCGAGTCCCTCGTCATCAATACCCATTATGAGATTTATTCTCTCGGGTGTGAGAGTCATCTTAGTATTTTTGACTGAGGAATGGATCACAACATCTCCATCTTTCTTTTGAACAACTCTCATGTTCGTATAGAAAAGATAGATAAGTTGGGGATAATAATCAGGGTTGATTGGCTAAAGATAGATAGTCATAAAGACTACAGTTTTGGAAAAGGGGAACTAGGTTAAACCGATCTAAGTCACTAAAATTGACAAAACGACCTGGAAAAATGACAATGCTACACATAAGATACCACCGTTCTAATAGATCAGGACTTAACAGATATTGGGAATAATCTTGTGAAGATGAACTAGCATCATGAGATCTTTTAGAACGTTTGGGTGCCATAAGAAAGGAGCAAAGGGAAGATTTTACCAAGAGGGAAGAGAAAGAACAACCAGGAGTCGAGCAGCAACAGCACGCCAGTCGACTTCTTCTTCTTCTCTGGACTTAGGGTTCCGAATTTGGGGGTAATGGTAAAAGGTGAAGAAGGAGGCTGGGAGAAGGGTTTTTAACTGCAGATAGATGGCTGTGATTGAAGGGGAAGAGATCAACGGCTGATGGAGAGAGTCACGGGTGAAAACAAATGAACTTTCATCTCAAAAACTGTGTGATGAATCGTCGCTGAAGACAATTGAACTCGCGACAGTCGACTGATAGGGTAGAGCAGTCGACTTAGTCGAGAAGAAAATAAGTTTTGATATCATTATATCAGTCGACTGGGGAAAAATTCAGTCGACTGGTAAAAGATTAAAAATAGGCATACAAAACATACAGTACAGTCGACTTAATAAAAACACAGTCGACTTAACAGATGAAATTTTCAACAAATATCAGTAAAATTACATATTCCTAGTTCTCTTCTTAAGTTAATAAAAGTATATTCTTTAAGGGGTTTGGTAAAGATATCTGCTACTTGTTTATCAGTAGAGATAAAGTCTAAATATATATCTTCTTTTAAAACATGATCACGTAGAAAATGATGTCGAATATCAATATGTTTCGTACGTGAATGTTGAACCGGATTTTTAGATAGATTAATTGCACTGGTATTATCACACATAATTGAAGGTTTTTCAAATGAAATACCATAATCGAATAAAGTTTGTTTCATCCACAAGATTTGTGCACATGCCAAACTTGCAGCGATATATTCAGCTTCTGTAGTTGATAGAGATACTGAATTTTGCTTTTTACTGCACCAAGAAACTAGTGAATGTCCCAAAAAGTGACATGTTCCACTAGTGCTGTTGCGATCAGTCTTACTACCAGCAAAATCAGCATCGCTATATGACAAAAGTTGAAAGTTATCGGTGCGTGGATAAAATAAACCATAATCAGATGTGCCTCTAATGTATCTTAAAATTCGTTTCACAGCTTTTAAATGAGACTCTTTAGGACTAGACTGATATCTAGCACATAAACATACGCTGAACATAATATCTGGTCTACTTGCAGTAATATATAAGAGTGAACCAATCATACCTCTATAGAGTTTTTGATCAACACTCTTACCTAATATATCTTTGTCAAGGGTAGTAGTAGTAGCCATAGGTGTGGATTTACTACTTGTACTATCCATGTTAAACCGTTTGAGTAATTCCTTTGCATATTTTCCTTGATTAATAAATATGCCATTTGACGACTGTTTAATTTGAAGTCCAAGGAAATAATTGAGTTCACCCATGTGACTCATCTCAAACTCGTTTTTCATGGTGTTAGCAAACTCTTGACATAGATTATTATTAGTAGAACTAAAGATTATATCATCAACATATATTTGTATGATTAAGATATCATTCTTAATTCTATTAATAAACAAGGTAGTGTCTACTTTACCTATCTCGAATCCTGTTTCTAAAAGAAAAGTTTTCAGACGATCATACCAAGCACGAGGTGCTTGTTTAAGACCGTATAAAGCTTTTTTCAATTTATAAACATGATCTGGAAATTGTTCATGTTCAAAACCTGGTGGTTGTTTAACATAAACATTTTCTTTAATAAACCCATTAAGGAAAGCACTTTTAACATCCATTTGATAAAGTATAAAATTCATGAAACAAGCAAAAGATAATAAAATTCTAATTGATTCTAGTCTAGCAACTGGAGCATATGTTTCATCAAAATCTATACCTTCTTCTTGATTATACCCTTGAGCAACTAATTATTTAGCTTTGTTCCTTACAACTTGTCCTGATTCATCTAACTTATTTTTGTATACCCATTTGGTACCAATAATAGTCTGATCAGGAGGTCGTGGAACTAAATCCCATACATCATTCCTTATAAATTGGTTTAATTCATCTTGCATGGCATTCATCCAAAATTCATTCTCACAAGCTTCTTGTATATTTTTAGTTTCAAAATCCGACAAGAATGCTGTATGAGAAATTATATTAATATGAGAACGTGTCTGAATACCATGGGAGATGTCACCAATTATTAAGTCATGAGGATGATCTTTAACTTCAACAAAAGATTTTGAAGATATCACAATAGGATCAGTCGACTTGACAGGTTCTTCAGTCGACTGCTTTTCTTCAGTCGACTGGGAGTCCTTATCAGTCGACTTATCAGCCAGACTAGTTTGTTCTAAAGATTTAATCACATTATTTAAAGGTGATGAATCAGTTTCATCATCTTTATTTAAATTTGATGAAGGCAGAGATTCATCGAATGTAACATGCATTGACTCTTCAATAGTCATTGTAGACTTATTGAAAATTCTATATGCTTTACTCCTATTTGATTATCCTAAAAAGATACCCTCATTAGATCTAGGGTCAAATTTATCTAGATTATCTTTAGTGTTCAGAATAAAATACTTACAACCAAATGTCTTAAAATAAGAGACTTTAGGAATTTTGTTAAAAAACAACTCATAACAAGTATTCTTTAGCTTAGGTCTTATAAGAATCCTATTTAAAACATAACAAGCTGTAGCAACGGCTTCAGCCCCAAAGTACTTTGGTAAATTGCTTTCAATAAGCATGGTACGTGCGCATTCTTGCAAAGTCCTATTTTTCCTTTCAACCACTCCATTTTGTGGTGAAGCTCTAGGAAATGCAAATGAATGTGTTATACCATTCTTGTTACAATATTCTGTAAATGTTTCATTCTTAAATTCTCCACCATGATCACTTCTAATAATGACTATGGTTAGAGATCTTTGGTTTTGAATACGTTTACAAAAATTTGCAAATTCATCAAAAGTATCATTCTTATGTTTTAAAAAGAATGTCCAAGTGAATCTCGAAAAATCATCTACCAAAACAAATACATATCAACTTTTATTTAAAGAAGCAACTCTAGTATGGCCAAATAAATCCATATGAATTAATTCGAGCGGCCTACTAGTAGAAATTACTTCTTTTGTTTTAAAATTGGATTTGATTTGTTTTCCTAGTTGACATGCATCACATAACTTATCATTTTTAAAAGATAGTTTTGGCAGTCCTTTAACTAGGTTATACTTAGATATTTTTGAGAGATTCTTCATATTCACATGTCCAAATCTTCTATGCCAAAGCCAAGAGTTATTGTTAGAAGCTATTAAACAAAAATCATTTGAAAATTCAATTGTATTCAAACACAATTCATAAATATTGTTTTTGCGAAAACCTTGAAAAATGATATTTTGCATCGTAGAGTCATAAATCAAACATGCATCTTTTTCAAATACTATTTTATATCCTTTATCACACAATTGACTAATATTTAACAAATTATGTTTTAATTCACTAACTAACAACACATTTTCTATAGTGGGGTTAGAATTTTTACCAACCATGCCGATACCTATGACTTTTCCTTTGTTGTTATCACCAAAGGTAACTGTTCCTCCATCGATGCTTTGAATGGTGGATAGAAGGTCGGCATGTCCGGTCATATGTTTTGAACAGCCGCTGTCAAGTATCCAGCGATCTTTCTTGGGTACCTATAAAATATTCAAGGTAAATATGGTATCCTTTTTATTGGGTCCAAAACATATTAGTTTGGAGGAAACCAAACCCATAATGAGTTTGATTTTTTCCTCCATAAGCAGGAATATAATTAATAGAATTACACACATTTAATAAATATGAATTGATATACGCAATTCTATCATTCTGATTTAAGTTAACTGGAACCCATACAAATTTGTTCTGTCCAGTCGACTTTACAGTATCCTTCAGTCGACTTCTAGTGTGAGTAAGTCGACTGGATGATGCGACAGGTCGACTTATATGAGGTTTTGATCTTGTTGAATAAGATTCAATTCCTCTGGACAGACGACTGATGGATGGACTCAGTCGACTTAACTGCAAGTGAGACTTGCTTTTATCACTAAAATTTATTACCTTAGGCTTTTCAAAGAATTCATATAATTTATGTGTAACACTAGAAATAGATTCTGATTTATTTCTACTAGTGTTTTTAGAAGAAGATTCTTTTATAGAAGACTTTCTGAAACCAAGACAATATTTTTAACTAGATTTCACTTGATGATGAAGGACATCATTTAAATTGTCTTTGCCTTTGTTAAACTTAGACACGTTCTTGGATATCTCTTCATAATTATTTTTTAGAGATTCAAGATCAGTATCTAAACTTGCAATGCGAGAATTTAAAGATTTCACTTCCTTATCAAGGTTAAGATTTTCTTGAGAAAGTGTTTGATGGACTTTCTCTAGATTCTTAACTCTAATCTTTTCCTTTTTCAACTCTTGAAAGATTTCATTAAAAGCCTCAAGTAAATCTTCTGAATTAAAATCATTACTTAGATGATCTTGTGAAGCCATAACGCACATGTTTGCAACTTCATTGTTTTCATCAGTTTCTTCTTCTGAAGAAGAATCACTGTCATCCCAAGTTGCTTGGTAAGCCTTCTTGTTCTTGGCAAACTTATTCTTTGTGTACTTGTCCTTCTTGAAGTTGGATGGTTTTTCTTTGTTCTTTGTATTTTCTAGGGGACAATCCTTCTTCATGTGACCTGTTTTATTGCACCTGAAACAAGTAGGAGGATCATTAGAATCTCTAATTTTGGAATTGAACTTACCTTTCTTTAGGAATTTTTTGAATCTTCTAGTGAACATTGCTATCTGCTCTTCATCTTCTTCCTTATCTTCTGAGTCTGTCAATGCTTTAAAAGCCAATGATTTCTTCTTTGCCTGTTGTGATTCTGCATCCTTCTTTCGCTCTTCAATTTGAACCTCGTACGCCATTAGATTTCCCACAAGATTCTCAAGAGAAAGTTGTGACAAATCATTTGCTTCTTCAATTGCAGTGGTTTTCTTTTCCCATTCAGGAGTGAGTGCACGAAGGTCTTTTCCAACCATCTCTGCCTGAGTGTATGTCTTTCCAAGTGCCACAAGTGAGTTTGTAATATCAGTAAATCTGGTGATCATCTCGGACATAGTTTCATTTTCCTTCATGCGGAACATCTCAAACCTGTGAACAAGAACAGAGATTTTAGATTCTTTCACTTTATTTGTTCCTTCATGAGTTACCTCGAGTGTATGCCAGATTTGATGTGCGGTTGTAGCATTTGATACACGGTTGAACTCCTCCTTTGTGAGAGCACAAAATAATGCATTCATTGCTTTTGCATTATTCATAGTTTGGTTCTTCTGATCATCATTCCATTGTGCATATGGAATAGTTAGGGCTGTGTATTCCATCTCCGTCATGTGCCATATTTCATAGTTGATTGATTGGAGGTAGATCCTCATTCTGCACTTCCAATAATTGTAGTTTGTTCCATCGAAGAGCGGTGGCCTTTGTGTAGATTGGCCTTCATGGTACTGATTAGCATTTGAAGTAGTTGCCATAGCCTTTAACCTAGCTCTGATACCAAGTGTTGGATCCTGTAGGCGAGGCAACAAACACTAGAGGGAGGGTGAATAGTGTTAATTAAAATAAACTGCGGAATAAAGACTTTTTCTTCTGTGCAGTCGACTTAGGTGTGAACCAGTCGACTGATATAACTAAATAAAATAAAATTCAAACAACTCTGTGCAGTCGACTTAAAGTTGAGACAGGCGACTGAAGACACAATAAAAATTTAAAGGAACGAGACTGACTAGTCGACTGATAATGTGCTGAGTTGACTGTCCAGACAAGTTTCACAGAACTTAAAAAGAAACAAGTAAATTCAAGTACGAGAGAAACAATCACAGAGTACATACGATATATCCTGGTTCGGTCCTTCCGACCTACATCCAGTCCCCAAGCAACCCACTTGAGATTTCCACTATTCTTGAAAAACAAGTTTACAAGAATACCCTTACGGCGTTCAGACAACAACCTTGTCTAACCAGTAGTCCTTTCTCTCAACCAGAGAAAGCAGACCCACTCTACCACCAAGAGTGAAACGACCGACTCTACACCCTAGAGTCTAACTCTCCAACCGAGAGCAAAAAAAAACAATAAAAATTTACAGTCAACCTATAGCCTTGTTGGTGTTATGTGATGTAGAACGTGGCTAAAAAGAGGTCGAATTCTATACCCAGTCCAGAACGAATTCCGATGTTATACTGGACTGAGTGTAGAGAACCAGAATTTTAGAACTTGAAAGCTTTTTCTCTTTAACACTTAGAAATGCTCAAAGATTGCTCGGGATTCTTAAAAATGTTGTTAGATCTTTTTCAGAGAGTTCTGAACTCTATTTATAGAGTTAGAACTCTTGGACATTGGGAGACAGTTATTCCAACTGTTAACCAACGGATCTAAGAGCTTTTAAATTTGAAAATCGATTTTGAAAATAGAAAACGGTCAAAAGCACTCGAACAGTCGACTGGGTTGCCATAATGAGTCGACTGGTCAGAGTTTGAATAAATTTAAACAGTTTTGTACTGCCAGTCGACTGATAGAAGCATCGGTCGACTGGTACTCAACAGTTAAATTATTTCAAACTGTTTTGACCTTATTTTTTATGTTTAAAAAACACACATTGTAAAATAGTGAGTGTATGTGTGTGTGACAAGGCTTTACATCATACTAAGACTCAACAAAAATAAGATTACATTGTTTACAAGACATGACTATAATTGACACTTTTAAGCTTGAGACTTTGGCTTGAGTCTTGAGTCTTGACTTGAGTCTTGAGTCTTGTCTTGAGTCTTGAGTCTTGAATGAAGCTTTAACCATTGTCTTTATCTGGAGCCTTTGTGCTTGTTCATTTGTTCAGCTGTATAGTAGTGAGTCATTTGTGTATAGCACCTGCAATTATAAAGTATAGCAAGGATACATGTGCAGTGTGTTGTGATCATCAAAATCAAGAATCAACATGAAGTACTTGACAAAGTCTTTTAGCAATTCTTCATCTCCTAACTTTAATTCCAATAGGGAGGCACTTGTCTTTTCAGCCTTGTAGCTAATAACAAAGTGCATTATGAAGAGCTCCTCGAGCTGGTCGAAAGAGAATATTGACTCTAGAGTGAGGAAAGAGTACCATTCCCTTGCTGATCCTTTCAAAGTGGTGGGGAACGTTGGACATATGAGTGCATCGGTAGCATTGTAGACCATCATGAGGGTTTTAAAACTCTCAATATGGTCAGCCGGGTCAGATTCACCATTGCATGATTTGAATTGAAGAGCTTTGAAGTTCTTTGGAATGGGTGCATTGATGATGGATTTTCTAAAAAGAGGCCGGCTTAGGCGGCAAGCCCTGCTGGAGTGGTTCCCTTCATTCTTTATTTGTTCTAGGATATCTTCTACTTCTTGGATGTAGCGAAGGACTTGATCGTCCTTCCTCTTCGATCTGGTTGAGTTGTTGGATTCTTCTTTTCATGGAGTAGAGTAGCGGCTCCTTGAGCGTTGAGCCTGATCTTGAGTACCTTGGATGTCTTGGAGGATGTCATGCTTGATGTTCTCCAATTCGACCTTAGTGACTGGGACTTCTTTCTCTTTATTTCTCTCAAGATGCTTTCAACTCTCATGAGTCGGGAATTTTTTCGACGGTGCGCCACTTATGAGAGGAGTATCTTGACCTCTGCCTGCGGGGAGACTTGCTTCTCCAGTTTTCTTGACGTTCTGAATAGGAGGCCTACCACCGTGCACGCCTCTCGTCCAAACGAAACCTTAGATCGGTCCCCTTCTGTATGGCATTGATGATTTGATGGAGATCTCTTGACCCTCGGGGACCTCGTAAGGGCATTAAGTCGCTGGAAGCATTATGGACTGGGATATGGTCGTGTAGGGGATGTTGTTCATGGCGCAGTTCATGATGGTTTTATCGGGACCCCCCAGGTGCCTCTCTATTGATAGGATCTTGAGTAGGCTGTTGGGGCAGATCCAGCTATTGAGGAGGAAGAACTTATTGACAAAGAGAGTTGGTAAGACGGCTTAAGGTTGCTACTCACCCTCTTAGTCTAGGTGGCATAACGGTAAGTCTGATCATTGATGTAGATCAGTGTAGTTTCCCACAGACGACGCCAATTTGTTGTTGCTTATTGTGGTGTGGGAATAAATAGATAGTTAGTTTATATTTTGAATGAAATAACTAAAGATCTAACCTTTGATTGTTGCCATAAAAAGTGGATAAAACTCCTGAGATTGGATCTGGATCGTTGTTTGAATACCTTGATCTGAATCCGATGGTTGTTGATGTGGTCGATGGACTTGCAAAAGCCTGAAACACCAAGGGTGGTCCCTACGACAAACCCTCTGATGCTCAAGTTAGAACCACATTCTAACTGAGGAGGGGAGGGTATTTATAGGCCTGAGAAACAGTTTAGGAGCTTGATATAAATTCATTAGATTAATATGAATTTCTTATCTCCTGCTCTTCCCCTTAAGAGAAAAGACTCTTGTCTGAGGATAAGAGATTTGACTTACAACCCTCATGAGCTGGGTGTCTCTCCTAGTGGACCTAGTCGCTTTTAATGGGTTTGAAAGCGGCCCATAAGAGATAAGACTCCCCCTTAAGAGATACGACTATTGTCTGGGGTTAAGAAATTTGACTTCCAGCTATCATGGGCTGTGTCTCTCTACTAGTGGACCTAGTTACTTTTAATGGGCTTAAGAGTGACCCATATATTGTAGATAAGCCTGAAGAATGTCCAGACCTATTAAAGAGGCTTGTTATGGTTAATGTAACCCCTGTTTTCCATTTTGTGTATTTCTGGATATAAATTTTTTTCTTTTTTTCTTTTTGGGTATTTGTATTCTCCTTGTATCTCTTTTTAACCTTGTATTGGATCGTCTTTTTCAATATAATCATATTTATTATTTTGTCTTCTTTAATTTGAGTTCTTGATTCTAATGTCTGTCGTTTGTTTCGTTCCATTTGATCGGGCCATTTATTTTGATCCCCATTATTTTTATTATTCATGTCCTATTTTGAATTCTCTTGTTGTTCTCATCTCTTATTAAATTTTTTTGATCTTAAACGCTATTGGACCCTATTTTAATACCCATTAGTTAATATCCCAAAACCCATTACCTAACTCTACCCTACTCTCAGCATGAAACCCAAAAAACCCATGTTCTGAAACCCATTACCCGCACCTACATACTAACCCTAATATACACCCACCCTCTAATTTTATATATACCCATAACCTACCTCCTGTTCATCCCCTACACAACCCTAGCAGCCAACTCTTCCTCATCCCGTTCAGCTCTCCACCGACATCCCTCCGTTCTTTCAATCATCCCCTGCACCGCTGCACCATCCCGACCCATCTATCCCCCTATCTCCCGGCCTGACCCTGCATCCACCCGTGCCAGGGAATCCGTTCCCATTATTCTTGCTTTTTCTTCGTCGTTCCCGTCGTCGTCTTTCAGGAAAGTAACTTGTATTCGTTTCTTTATGTAATACAAGTACTAAATACCGCCTGTAGTGTAGTTGGGTTCTAGAGACAGTTCGTGTGTGAAACCCCTTGTTTATATTGTCTTTATTGTGTTGATTCGACCATAGTTGCCTCAGACATACATGACATGAAATAACCTAAGGTTGACCACTGCTTATTGTATATATGCGTGTTGTTCATATGATATCATGTGCTCGTTCGTGTTATTCGTGGTAGACTTGTTGTGGACTTGTGAAATACCCTATACCATGTTGCTTGGACATCTAGTACACTATATTTCATGTTTGGTTATGATTTGGATGAGTTTTATGTGAACTAGTTGATTTTGTGTAAGAAGATATTTTCAGTTTTGCCGGTTTTTCCGTTTTGATCAGTATTTTAGACCCTATTAAGGTCAGTATTTGAAAATATTGTTTGAACATGGCTTGTAGAGAATTCTATCTATTTTCCAACCCTTTTGACGGATCTTAGTTTCAATTTTTGGTTTGCGAGTTATGTCCATTTTACTACAGTGGTGTCGAAAGATTTACAGACTTTGTTTTCTTTGAATTCTGAAGAGTAATCTATTTTTATCATGGTGTTAAAAATATTATTTTGATCCAATATTTTGCACAGTACAACTATTCTTGATTGGGATTAACCCTGAATGTTTATGGATTTATTTGATGAGTTTTACAAACTGTTATATGTTTTCAAACAATTACTATACATGCAGAATTTTCATACTGTTCAGTAAAGAACCTGATTTTCGACCTAACTCTACTTGCTGTTTGTAAAATATTTTTCAATATGAATGTTAGCCTCTTATCTATTTTATTACCCTTTTGGCGGATTTAGAATTCGATTTATGGTTTGCGAGATATTACTGTTTTTGTACTGTAGTATTTGTGATTTCAGATTTACAAAACTACGACATTTTGATGTTTTCTGATTTTACTTGACTACTCTATTTATATTGAAAATTATAAAACTTGATTTTCTGTTACTATACGTATAGGGGAATACCCCAGATTTTTTGTGGATTTAATTATGGAGTTTTCATGTTGTTTTCCTGACTTTGAATACGATCTTCTGATTTCTTGCTGAACAAATTTTCTGGTTTTGATTTAGTTTTGAGTTATGTTTTTGTGAAATACTATATGACTTATATATATTTGCTGGATTCGTCCGGAAGTCTATTTTCCAGATTCTTTGACGGATTCAGATTTGCATATTTGTAGCAACGGGAATCTCTATTTTAGTGCAGTACTGTCTTGTCGTCCTGAACTAGATTTCTTGTTGTACTAGTCTTTTATGAGTTATCTTTTCGCCTGTACATGTTCATTATTCATCCTTCACTTGTTACTTGATCATGCCATGTTATTCTTTCCATGTTTTGTACTCGCACGTGCCTGTTTGAGACTAATAATAAATGACCAAGCTGGGGTTTAAGGGAAAGATCTAATAGTGGATAATACAGAAATGTGTACTCGGAAGGGGATCCACAGATCCTACGTGATTACTTGATACATGATACTTGACACGTGGTTACTTAAAACTTGAACACAAGACACGTGATTACTTGCCACTTGCACAACTTGACACGTGATACACGATACATGATACATGATACTTGGAGCTTGGAGCTTGATTACTTGATACTTGTCCCTGAGTACACTGCCCTCTATGGTTCACTATGAAATCTAAAACGAAACTGTTTGAATGTAGCAACTATATAGTAAAAAGCGGGATGCATGAAGTGCTACCTAGATAGTAATAACTACAAGACTTGAACATGATACATGATTACATGATACTGGACACTTGCTAAATGATACATGATACTTGATACTTGACACTTGATACTTGTTTACATGATACTTGATACTTGTTACTTATTTACATGATACTTTTCACTTGACACTTGATACATGCTACTTACACTAGTTCACCTTGCTATGCTAGTTGTTATACTTTATTATCATGCCTATTCCATGTTATTAGTTATCTTTTCCCATATACTTGTATCCTGCCCTACAAGCGGTCCGTAACTTGCATTGACGGGAATTTATTTTCTTTTTTCTATTCCTGCAATTTATTTAATTGCAGAGCAGGATGATCAGCTGCCAGATGGAGTTGGTGATATGAGATATTAGTGCTGGAATTTTGCTATCATTATTTCTTGTTGCTTGTTTTGAACAATTGTACTTGATTACTTGGATTTATTTGTATTTGGGCAATGTGACCCAGGATATTTGACTTATTCAGATCTGGATTATTTGAGATTAATATAATTTGTTTCAAGTATTCTTGTTGGTATTTTGATTCATATGTACATGCTTGGTTGATTCTTTTGCTTTCGACTCTGATTATTCTTGTGAAATGTTGTAAAGATTCTGAACAGCTTATGGATGATGAAAATCATTCACTGGGCTTAGTCACGTATCTGTGTTCCGTATTCTCTTTGGGAAGCGGGACGTGACAGTTAATTTGCCTATAAAAGCTTTAGGATATGTGCTGGAATCATGTGGCCCTGATTTGCTGCGATTTTCTCCATTATTAGGTTATGTTGAGTTTCATATTTAATGAAGAAATGCCAGAGTATTAGATACATATTTCATGTTTCCGCTCTAATAATTCCATGTTTAGTTAGTTAAAGAACTGGAGAACAGATTAATAGTGTATGGAAGAATACTTTCACTAGTGGCATCGTTGGCCTCTCTTATAATTTACCCAATATGTGATTAAACAAATAAGATAAACATATATATACAATACTTTTTTGGGTGAAGGACCTATCGACATCTAAAGTTTATGATAATACCCTAAACACACCTGAAGTGACGGTAATACCCCAATAGTACCTAAACTTTTTTAAATTGGACCTATTGGCACCTGCCGTTCACTTCTATTAGGTTTTTAATAGTTAGGGGGTAAAATTACTGTTTTACCCCTGCCTTAATAATTCCTTTAAAATTACTTAAAATTCTTAAAACTTCTTAAAGTTCCTTTCAAAATTCCTAAAATTTTCCTTTAAAATTTTCCTTAAATTTTCCTCAAAATTTCCTTAAAATTTTCTTTTAAATTCCTTTAAAATACCTTAAAAATTCCTAATAATTTCCTTTAGAATTACTTAAAAATTCCTTTAAATTTCCTTTTAAATTTCTTTAAAATTCGTTAAAATTTCCTTTTTAATTCCTTAAAAATCCTTTAAAAAATCCTTTAAATTTTCTTTAAATTTTCTTTAAAATTAATTTTAAAATAGAACAGAAAGTCCTTCAAATTTAAGAGAGTCTATTTCTGCAAGTGAGAGTGCCAACTGAACCAAAAATCCTTTCAAATTTCTTAAAATTTTTGTTTTCTAAATCCTTAACAGAGGTCATAGTTTGTTTAGAACCAAAAATCTTTAATCATCATATATCAGTATATCATAATAACAAGAACAAATAAATTATTCAGAATCAACATAGAGCAAAGAGTTTATTGAGATGCATTTTCATCTCTAGATCATAAGTATCCAACAGATAGCAAAGAAAGAACTGGAGAATATAGATACAATTCTAAATGCATAACTATGGTTACATAACGTGAAACAATTACATAACATGAAACAATTACACAATCAATATTACATAACGAAGCAAGCTGCTACTGCTGCTTCTTCTGCTGCTGCCGCTAACCACAAATAAAAAAGTTAGAAATAATCATGTATTTGTATGTATATGAAACTAAACAATACATGAAATAATTACTATTAGGCTCAGAACACAACTTTCAGCAAGGATTTATCAAATTTGCCAAACATTCAAGCATCAGTTCAACAAAGAGTTAAAAAATGGTGTCCTAGGGCAGCATTGAAATTTCATGTCAGTAGTTCAAATGCAAAAATAACCCTCCCTCAAATTGAAATTCACAAATGAGTAATGGGAAGTATCAAGTCCACGTTCCATAAAAGATATTAAATTCACAATTGAGTAACAGGAATGACTGACTTTAATCTACTCATGAACTGCTCATGAACCATTTAAACGACATCATAATTTGATAAAGCATAGTTTTCTGTTAGCAAGTTTAATATAACAAAAACAGAAGATATGTTGAATAAGCTACGCAATATGTATTTTTG
The DNA here is from genome assembly GCA_017893485.1 of Hemerocallis citrina. Classification (NCBI taxonomy): domain Eukaryota; kingdom Viridiplantae; phylum Streptophyta; class Magnoliopsida; order Asparagales; family Asphodelaceae; genus Hemerocallis; species Hemerocallis citrina. The sequence goes on from CM030359.1 coordinate 206,993,039, forward strand.
CAATAGCCCCATTATTAATTTGGGATGTAATTACATCCTATATTTGTAGATATATTTTTAAATGCAACTCAGCATAAACTTCAGATTCCATAACGAATCAAATACAGCAATTAGTAACAGACAATGCATATAAGCATATAAGCATAACATAGCATATAAGTAACTGGCATATAAGTCAGCATAGCATAGCATACTAGTAGGCTCAGACTGTAAGTGTAACCCCTGTTTTTCACTTTTGGTATTTTTGAGGGTATTTTTCATCTTTGTGAATTATTATTTTTCTATTGTATTTTTCGGAACAATAAATTTAATTATTTTTATTCTATAATATTTTTCTGGCAGTTTTGACTTTCTTTTGTTGATTGTGCGCCGTTTGACCGTTTTTCGACATTTTGAGCTCTTTTTCTCAATTTCTTGATCTCGTTCATGTATAAATGTTATTTTAGGGTCATGGTGAATTTTTAGGAGAGTTTTGACCAATTTGAGATTTTTGGCCTTAAGGAGATTTTTAGGAGCCATATGATTCATTGTATTTTGTATCCCCATTTGAAATCTACCCAATATCCATTACCCAATTGTATACCCATTGTTTCCTATTGATATCCACTACCCATTAACCCACATTTGATCTCATATATATACCCCTAATACTAAATAATCCCTAACCCTAATCTATTTCTTCCCTCTCCTATTGTGTGCCGGCTACCTTTTTCCACAAACCATCCCGGCCTGCCTTCCAAAACCCTAGGCCGGCCTTCCCTTGCCTTCTTCTTGCATAGCCGACCACCCAAATCTCCCCTCTCCGCTATTTTATACAACTCCGCTTCAAAAACTCGTCTCTCCTCTCCTTCTTGTGCTCGGCCAACACCCAAGGCAGCACCCAACCATCCCAAAACAGCACCTCAACATTCCCCCTCGCTGTTTTGAGTTGTGGGCATCTTCCACTTCGGTTCGTGTGTCAAAGGGATCAACCGTTGGCACATTTTGTTCGTGGGTTTCGCTCGAAATCGCGCTAGAAGGCGTCTTGCTCGTGGATTCTCTTTGAAAGGCTTGGATTTGTCGTGTTCGTCGTCACATAAAGGCAAGTAACTTGTACTTAAATTTCTTAGGTTGATACAAGTAGAAAGTTCACACATAGGATAGTTTGAGACTAGAGACGGACAAAGATCATGTTTTTAATTATGGGTTTCGTCTCTAAGGTTCAAAACAGGCCATGGACGAATTAGGACATGAAGTTGATAGGTTTATGCCTTAGGATTCACCCAAACGCGATTGTTATCGCGTATGTGACATATTGTATACCCGATGCATGTTTGAACACCTATATGAGAAATATTGGATTTTGACATGTTAGAAACCCTTAGATGTGATATTTAGACAACGGGTAGACAGTGTTTTGAATTTGGAAGAGTTTGGATGATTTTTGAGGAAGTTATGATGTTTTGAAACTTAACTGAGAAATCTGGAAATTTGGATTGAACTGGATTGATTGCAGTTTTTACCTAGATTAAAGTCCGAATCTCAACATGACTATTTCTGAGAAATTTGTAGAGAATTGAATCTAATTTCTAATACCACTGATTTCACCCTGTTTGTAGTTCGTATGGAATAGTTATGATTATTTTAGTAACTGTATGTTAGTAGTTTCCAGTTTCAGTTCGGGGTAATTTTTGTGGACAATTTATTTTCAAGATCTAAGTTAGACATAATTTCATGCTACAAGATTTTGTCCAGTGTTCCAATATGATGTTAGGTAGTTCCCTGATTTTTGTGATATTTAAAAGATGAGTTTTGAGTGGTGTCCTATATCCTTTTCTATAGATCGCTTTTGCTGTAAACTGCATGTGATTGTATGTTGAATGCCGTGTTTACCTTATTTCTAATTACTGTATGAATATTTCATGAGAGATATGAAAGTTGGGTAATTGTATCTACTTTCATCCTGTTTTGGCGGAAGTGGATTTTGATGCGCTGTGTGCAAGATATGCATGATTTTGTACAGCGGTGTTGAAGAATTCCAGATCCATCAAAACTGTGTTATGTGTTATTTTCTATTTTTGAAAACATATCTATACTTTCTGGAAAAATATGAAAATCTATATTTTGAGACTATACATATAGGGGATTACCCCAGAATTTTCGTGGATTTAATTAATGACTTTGTATGCTGTTTTCATGTGGTTTAAGTTATTCCCCTGTTTTCTGACTGTACATGCAAACTGTGTTGAATTGTGTTTTGAGTCGAGATGTTGTGAAATAGCATATGGATTTATTATAACCGTTAGAAGCGTGTGCAAGTCTAGTTTCGAGATCCTTCGACAGATCATTATTTGCATGCCTGTAGATCTTTGGATCACTGTTTATGTACAGACTGGTCTTGCTGTCCTGTTTATAGACATACACCATTTTGCTCGTATTTGTGAATGTTTGGTATCCATACTTACTGATCTGATGACCTAAACCTAAACCTGATCATATGATGTTAGTTTGACACCCTTTAGATCACATTCATGTCTGTTTAATAACCATAACAAAAGTAATCAAGCCAAGGTATGGGAAAGATCTAGTAGTGGGAAAGCATAGAAATGTGTACTTAGAAGGGGGCCCGTGTTTCCCATATAATTATCTGTCTGTATTCTGACACTTTCTACATTGCTTCTTATGTAAGAAGGTGTAGAGTAGAAGAGAACCACTAGGTTCTATCTGTCTGTTCTGATATCTGTCTGACCCTGAGTACACGGCCCTATAATATCCCCTACGAAATCTAAAGCGAAACTGTTTTGTTGTAGCAACCATGTAGTATAAACTGGGATGCATGTCGTGCTACCTAGATAGTAATCACACAAGACTTACATTAATCTGAAATCTGAGATATGATTATATTTCTGAAGTCTGAATCTGAATCCGATATATGGAAATCTGAATCTGAATCTGAATACCTGTTATCTGATTTATCTGAATGTCTGTTATCTGATTTACCTGACATATCTGAATATCTGTTTACCTGACATATCTGTTATATGACACTTGACACTTAATATCTGAGACATCTGCTAGGATACTATGTTAGTTGAGTTTACCATACCATATTAGGTCTGTTTCTGATGATTAGTTAGATCTGTTTAGTTTTTCCCATGTGCTTGTATCCTATTCTATTTGTGACCCGGACTTGCCATTGACGGGTACTGTGTTTCCTTCTTTTCCTTTTTTCTGCATTCGATGATTGCAGATTATGGTGGACAGATTCAAGAAGGTTCTGGTGGTTCGCAGTATTAGATGCTGTTTATTATTATTTCTATTTTTCTGTTAGAACTTTATTCTGTATTCGTGAACTTGATTCATTTCTGTATTTGAGACACGTGTATTATTTATTTTTGGGCGATGTGACCCAGAATATTTGTTTCCAGACTCTGTTTTATTTGAGAACAAGATATTTGATTTCAATTAATTCCTGTTGGTGAAATTTTCTCGATGTTGCATGTTGGTCCCACTCTTTGCTTCCGACTGCGATATTTTGACTCTGATATATGTTGACTCTGATATACTGCCTGAGATATGTTGTAAGATTTCTGAAACAGCTTAAGGATGATAATAATCATTCGCTGGGCTTTTGTTACGTGCCGTATTCCGTATTTTTGGGAAGCGGGGCGTGACAGGGTTTTCTGTGGTATCAGAGCACCAGGTTTGGCTAATGTATTAGGCAGCTAATATATTAGACAAGCTTGGCTCGAACGGGAGTCTGTGCAATATATCACTAACCATACATGCCAAATTGAAATATGACACCAACACAGATTCTGGATGCTAACTGTTTTCGGTTTTTGCAGACTATGGCTCGTAAAGGTTCTACCTCTGAATCTCAAGCTGATCCGATTGAGGCTGTCACTGCTGTGCTTGAGCGGCTGATTAATCAGCAGCAAAACCACAGTGATCTGGTGATGGCTGCACTTGAAGCTGCTCGGGTTCCGCCTCCTGTTGTGCCTGTGCAGGCAACTCTTCCGCTTCGCCCAGGGACTGTTACGGACTTTATGAGCTGCATCCCGATCGTTTTTCCGGCACTGAGATGCCTTTGGAGGCTGAACAGTGGCTGATCCGGACGGAGCGTTTGTTGGCGGCAGCTCGTGTTGCTGAGGCTGATCGGGTGGACGTTGTTTCCGTCCAGCTGGAGGATTTAGCGCATATTTGGTGGATGGCTGAGTCTGAGCGCCTGGTGAAGCCTATTGCTTGGGCTACCTTTACTCGGGGATTCTTGGAGAAATTCTTCCCCAACAGTACCCGAGTTGAGATGGAACAGCAATTCCTGGCCCTAAAACAGGTTAAGTCGTTGTTCAATTCTGGATTTGTTACAATGTTGCATGGATAATTATGAATGTTGTAACATGGACTTCTTGCAACAGGGTTCCAGGACAGTGGATGAGTACGCTGCTGAGTTTACGAGGCTTAGCCGATTCGCTGCCATTCTTGTGGCAACCGAAGAGGATAGGGCTCGCAGGTTCACCAATGGTCTTGAGGAAGATATCAAGAGGCATCTGGTCTCTCTTCGTCTGCATACTTATGCTGAGGCCCTTGAAGCAGCTCGAGCTCAGGAGCAGGCTCGTGGTGATTCGTCCCTTTCTCAGCGGACTGTTCCGCATTCGGCTGCTAGGTCTTCTGGTGGTCCTATTCGAAGGCCTGTTTCTGCCCATCCAGTCAGGGCAACTCCTTACTCTGCTGCTGGTTCTCAGAGGAAGGCTTACTGTGACTTCTGTCGTTTGTCTGGGCATGAGCGCAAGAACTGTTTCCGTGCTTCCCGTCGATGCTTTAGATGTGGTTCTGCGGAGCATGGAGTGCGAGATTGTCCCCAAGCATTTCAACCGATGGTTCTTCCAGCCCGGGGTCCTAATCAGCAGGCAGGTCCAGCTCGTGGTCCAGTTAGGCCACCACTTCCTCCTCAACGCCAGATTGTCGGACAAGGTACCGCTGTTCTGAGGAGAGGTCAAGCTTTCAACTTGACTGCCGCAGATGCTGAGACTGCTGAAGGAGTTGTGGCAGGTATATTTATTTTTGTTTTATAGCTTGATGTTTGTTCTTTTATTTGTTCCCTTAGCTTTGTCTTGCTTCCTTTGCTTTGTTCCCTGCATTGTAGTTCTCCCCTCACCCTTGGTCTTCTATGCTTTTCCTTGATTTGATTTCTGCTAGGTATCATCCTTGTTTGCTCTTTTCCTGCATATGTTCTCTTTGATTCTGGGGCAACCCATTCATTTGTCTCCTCTCGATTTGTCGCTAGACATCAGTTAGAATGCAGCAACATGTCAGAGGCTTGGAACATCGTGACGGGTGGAGGAATTGTCAGTTGTTCCCGTGAGTGCAGGCAATGTACCGTTGCTATTGGAGATGCAGATTTCAAAGCCAACCTGATTATAATTGGAAATTCAGGATTCGATGTTATTCTTGGTATGAATTGGTTGGGAGAAGCCCATGCCTTTATTGATTGCCGTGCCAAGAAAGTCGTCTTCAGAATTCCAGATCGTGCAGAATTTGAGTTCCATGCCGGAGAATCTTCTCTTGGTCGAACAAAGACTGTAGTTGAGCAGGTGGGTTGTGCAATGGAATTGCAATCAGACTGTGAGGCTGCGCCTCTAGTTGTTCGGGATTTCTTGGATGTTTTTCCAGATGAATTGCCTGGCTTACCCCCTGATAGGGAAGTGGAGTTCGGTATTGATGTTCAGCCTGGAATAGAACCGATATCGAAGAGTCCCTACAGGATGGCACCGGTTGAGCTGGCAGAGCTTAAGGTGCAGGTTCAGCAGTTGCTTGATTTGGGTTTCATAAGACCCAGTGTTTCGCCTTGGGGTGCTCCTGTCCTTTTTGTTGATAAGAAGGATGGAAGTCGTCGGATGTGCATGGATTACCGAGAGCTGAACAGAGTTACGGTGAAGAATCGGTATCCTTTGCCCAGGATCGATGATTTGTTTGATCAGTTGAGTGGAGCTTCTGTTTTCTCGAAGTTGGATCTTCGTTCTGGATATCACCAAGTTAAGGTGAAGGCTGTAGACGTACCGAAGACTGCTTTCAGGACTAGATACGGGCACTATGAGTATCTTGTGATGCCGTTCAGAGTCACGAATGCACCGGCTGTATTCATGAGTCTTATGAATCGGGTGTTCTCGCAGTATTTTGATAAGTTCGTGGTGGTCTTCATTGATGATATTTTGGTGTATTCTAAGAATCGGGAAGATCATGCTGAGCATCTTAAAGTGGTTCTGCAGACTATGAGAGAGCATCAACTCTATGGTAAACTGAGCAAGTGCGAGTTTTGGCTCGACAGAATTTCTTTCTTGGGGCATATTGTTTCTGGCGATGGTATTTCGGTGGATCCTGCCAAGATTGAAGCTGTGAAGGATTGACCTATTCCCAAGTCAGTTTCAGAAGTCAGGAGTTTTCTGGGTTTGGCTGGCTATTATCGGAAGTTCGTCCAGGATTTTTCGAAGATAGCAAGACCTTTGACTAAATTGACTGGGAAGGATCAGAAGTTTTGTTGGTCTGATGAGTGCAATGTGGCTTTTGTTGAGTTGAAGAACAGACTGACGTCAGCGCCTGTGTTGACTATTCCAGATGGTTCAGGCAGATTTGTAGTTCACTGTGATGCTTCTGGTAAGAGTCTTGGAGCAGTTCTTATGCAGAAGGGCCGTGTTGTTGCGTATGCATCAAGGCAGTTGAGGCCGCATGAGAAGAACTATCCTACTCATGACTTGGAGTTAGCGGCAGTGATCTTTGCTTTGAAGCTGTTGAGGCATTATTTGCTTGGAGACCGAGTGGAGATCTTTACAGACCACAAAAGTCTCAAGTACGTCTTCACCCAGAAGGAGTTGAACATGAGGCAAAGGCGTTGGTTGGAACTTATGGCCGAATATGACATCAGTTTGCAATACCATCCTGGTAAAGTAAACTTGGTGCCTGATGCTTTGAGCAGGATAGACCAGCGGTTTCATTTCTTACTCAGCAGAGAGATCTCATTGAGCAGATGAGAAGGTTGGAGCTTGAGGTTGTGTTGCCGAGTTCTGGTCGGAGTTGTTTGGCGCTCCAGCTGCAGTCGTCTCTTGTTGAGCAGATTAAAGAGGCGCAGGCTAGCGATGCGCAGTTGTAGAAGTTTCGTACTGAGGTTGAGTCTGGGTCCAGGACGGACATGGTTATTCATGCAGATGGTTCTCTTCGTTTTGGTTCCCGGTTGTGTGTCCCTAAAGGAGAAGTTCGTCAGAGGTTGCTTGAAGAAGCTCATCAGTCTTCATATTCTATCCATCCCGGCTGTAACGCCCCGAACCCAAAATTACTAAGTTCGAGATGTTCTTCAGGATCTTTTCGCTTTTCTCGAGTACAATTTTACAAGGAAATTCAAACTTTTCTTTTTACATCAGAGTTACAACATCTCACATTTAAATTTACACAGCGGAAGCAAAATATACAACATTTACATAAATGAATAACAACATAATGAGATCTTTATGCATCCATTCCTCTTTACATGTAATTTATCCTGCATACAAAACTGTGGGTACGTCAGTTTATTCAACCGACGATAATTATACATGGCCATCCTCTCTATGCCAGAAACAGTATAATGAATCTCATTTCTTAACAAATCAACAATCTTGTTCATAATAAGCATATAAAATCAAAGGGGGAACTTTTAGAGATGTCGTGTCGTGATTGTGCACTTAATCCTTAATGCAATTTATTTAATTTTCACATGACACTAATGCACACTTGTTCGAATTCTATGCATCCCATACTACATAGGTTCGAGGGCAAGCCTCTTAATCGTTCTTCCTTTTTGTAGGGTTCAATCCCCCGCCATGACTTACTCTACTTCTGTAATTCCAGTGAGTACCCTAGATGATTCTATGAGTACAAGCATGTATCCTGGCCCCTGGAGTAGAATTTCGCGCCATGTCTTGACTCGTCAAGCATGCATTCTGCGACAATTCAGCCTCCTCCCTGAACACACTCCTCTTGCAGTCACCAAAACATCCCACAAGCGTGACTAGAGTCCGATCATTACTGAGTTGTGCCCGCGCCATGTCTTGACGCATCAAGCATGCATTCTGCGGTTCACACACCCGCACCGTACCCTAGCTCTCATACTCATGTTTTTCTCTCACCTTCATCACCTCCACACTATGTATTTAAGTTACATTAGAATCATGAATAAAATCAAGCTCTAGAGTTAGCCTTTCCATCAACCGGACTTATCATTTCATTTCACATGACCAACCTGGTCTATTTCTCAATATCATTCATTTCACTGCCAGGGAGACTTAGCTACTCTTTCGTTCAATTTCAAATTCACAATATCCAATTGAGCGCCATCAGCTCATGATTTCATTTTTGAGTCCCACAGACTTTCTCATCATGATTTAGCCTTTCATAATTATTCATTTAATTCTCAATTCTCATCTATGATTCCTTCCACATAATTCATACAGCCATAAACAGAATCCATTGATTTAAAAGCATAAAGTTCATCATTACCAACAGTAAATAACATGAATCAAATTATCAAAAGTCCACTCTGTACAGTCGACTTGGAAGAACGCCAGTCGACTTATACAGTCACATACAGGTTCCTCATAAAAGCTCGGGATAGTCGACTGTTGCACTCAACCAGTCGCCTGTCCCGCAACCTTCCATATTCACAATATTATCCACATAACAGTCGACTGTTCATTAATCAGTCGTCTGTCCTGGAGATTTCAAATAGCATATTTTCTAAGTCCAGATCAGTCGACTTGCTACACGCATTCGGTCGACTGGACAGATCCATTTCAATTAGGGAATTTATTTACAGTTCTTACGTGTACTTGCATCATGATATCAATTAACAGTATACATCAATTCATGTTTCATAAACAAAGTTCCTCTTGTTCAGTAGCATTCATGGCACAATATTCCCAGTTATTAACATGCTCTTTTAGAGAAAACTACTCTAAACATGCATTCACATTACTCATATTTACTTACGACAATGGAGATATAAATCTCAAGTCATCATCATGGGTCTACCTAAATAGAATATCTTTATTCAGGGAACTTTCAAACTATCACATTCAGAACGAAGCACCAGTCGACTTACCACCAAGTCAGTCGACTGCGCCGACAACTTCAGATATTTATCACCATTAGTTCCTTTCATTTGTTTACCTTCCCTCTATCATATGTGTCATAGGGAAATTATATATTCAATAATCACACCATCAGGCTATTCACACACATGTTTATCAGCATATTATAAAAATAACGTCTCGTACCAGTCGACTGGCTCACATGGCAGTCGACCGTACCGACAGTCTCGTCTCAACATTTCTAGCATGTTCAAGCAATTTCTACAGCATTCAAATTACTTTTTATCACATAATATCAACCACGATATTTATAGCATTATTCCTACATTAGAAGTCCTGAGAAACACCCACCTTAAATGAAGAAATAAACGAAATCCCGCAAGTCCTTCAATATAGCCCAGCACTTCTTGTTCCTTTGCTCCACACCGAAATCTCCAGCAATACTGCTTGCCTCCACAGAAAAGCTCCCACACAGCTCACAAATACTCTCTTGAAAACTTAGGAAATTTTAGTGTAAAAGAGATAGGGAATAGGAGGGGGTATTTATACTAGAATATAGGTGAAATGGAGGGTGGAGATGCATTCGGAAGTTGAGAGATCAAAGGCTGAGATCTATGCGGAAGTTTGAGAAACTACCCACATCCCAAAAACAACTACCCATGATCTGACCCACACACCCACAATCCGGTCAAGGGTTGTGCTCAATGCACGTGTATACAAATGCACGTGCATACTCCACTACACCCTACAAATTGTACATTAAAACCCGGCAAAATAATATGCTACACATTACAAAAATATAATAGAAGGGGTTTAAATCCATGGGCTAAATTTGTTGGGCCAAACCAATTATTTTGTACAAAAAAACATTTGGGCTTAAGAAACAATATTACACATGCATATCATATGTAGAATTAAATAATCTTTATATGTATATAAAAGAAATCGGGGTATTACACCGGCGGTACTAAGATGTATCGGGATTTGAGGCTTCATTTCTGGTGGCATGGTATGAAAAGGGCTGTCGCGCGGTTTGTTTCGCAGTGTTTGATTTGTCAGCAGGTTAAAGCGGAGCATCAGAGAACCGCAGGACTTCTTCAACCGCTTCCTATTCCAGAGTGGAAGTGGGAACATATCACCATGGATTTTGTGACTGCTTTGCCGAGGAGTCCGAAGGGTCATAATGCTATATGGGTGATTGTTGACCGTTTGACGAAGAGTGCTCACTTCATTCCTTTTCATGTCGGTCAGTCTACTGAGAGCCTTGCTGAGAGGTACATGCAAGAGATTGTCAGAATTCATGGGGTTCCAGTTAGTATTGTATCCGACAGGGATACGAGATTCAGGTCTCAGTTTTGGGAGAGTCTTCAGAGCAGTTTGGGGAGCAAATTAAAGTACAGTACAGCTTTTCATCCCCAGATTGATGGACAGTCAGAGCGGACTATTCAGATTCTTGAGGACATGTTGAGGTCCTGCATGCTTCAGTTTGGTGGGTCTTGGGAAGATCACTTGCATCTGGTAGAGTTCTCTTACAGTAACAGCTTTCAAGCAAGTATTAAAGCTGCTCCGTTCGAGGCACTCTATGGACGGAAGTGTAGATCGTCAGTTTGCTGGGATGATGTTGGCGAGAGAAAGTTGTTGGGTCCAGAGTTGATCACCAAGACAGTTGATGCAGTGGTTCAGATTAGGAAGCACTTGCAAGCAGCTCAGGACAGGCAGAGGCGGTGGGCTGATGTTCATCGCAGGGCGTTGGAGTTCGCAGTTGGTGACCATGTTTTTCTCAAGGTATCGCCGTGGCGCGGTGTCATTCGGTTCGGTGGCGGGGGCAAGCTTAGCCCGAGGTTTATTGGACCGTTCGAGATTTTGGAGCGAGTAGGCATGGTGGCCTATAGTCTCGCATTGCTGCCAGCTTTATCGGGAGTGCACGATGTTTTCCATGTCTCACAACTCAGGAGATATATCCGAGATGAGAGCCACGTGATCGACTATTCAGAGTTGACCGTTAGGCCGGATTTGACTTGTGAGATTCCGCCAGTTGCTATTGTGGATCGGCGGGAGAAAGTGCTTAAGAACAAGGTCATTAAGCTGGTTCGTGTTGCTTGGAATCCTCACTCGCCTGGTGAGTCGACGTGGGAGCTGGAGGAGGAAATTCAGCAGAAGTTTCCTCACTTGTTTGAGTAGTTGTTTGTTTTGTGTTTGGCTATTTGGTTTTGTTTGGGGTTATCCTATGTACCTTTCTTTTTAATTTCGAGGACAAAATTTTCTTGTAGGGGGTAGGATTGTAACCCCCTGTTTTTCACTTTTGGTATTTTTGAGGGTATTTTTCATCTTTGTGAATTATTATTTTTCTATTGTATTTTTCGGAACAATAAATTTAATTATTTTTATTCTATAATATTTTTCTGGCAGTTTTGACTTTCTTTTGTTGATTGTGCGCCGTTTGGCCGTTTTTCGACATTTTGAGCTCTTTTTCTCATTTTCTTGATCTCGTTCATGTATAAATATTATTTTAGGGTCATGGTGAATTTTTAGGAGAGTTTTGACTAATTTGAGATTTTTGGCCTTAAGGAGATTTTTAGGAGCCATAGGATTCATTGTATTTTGTAACCCCATTTGAAATCTACCCAATATCCATTACCCAATTGTATACCCATTGTTTCCTATTGATATCCACTACCCATTAACCCACATTTGATCTCATATATATACCCCTAATACTAAATAATCCCTAACCCTAATCTATTTCTTCCCTCTCCTATTGTGTGCCGGCTACCTCTTTCCCCAAACCATCCCGACCTGCCTTCCAAAACCCTAGGCCGGCCTTCCCTTGCCTTCTTCTTGCATAGCCGACCACCCATATCTCCCCTCTCCGCTATTTTATACAACTCTGCTTCAAAAACTCGTCTCTCCTCTCCTTCTTGTGTTCGGCCAACACCCAAGGCAGCACCCAACCATCCCAAAACAGCACCTCAACATTTCCCCTCGCTGTTTTGAGTTGTAGGCATCTTCCACTTCGGTTCGTGTGTCAAAGGGATCAACCGTTGGCGCATTTTGTTCGTGGGTTTCACTCGAAATCGCGCTAGAAGGCGTCTTGCTCGTGGATTCCCTTTGAAAGGCTTGGATTTGTCACATTCGTCGTCACATAAAGGCAAGTAACTTGTACTTAAATTTCTTAGGTTGATACAAGTAGAAAGTTCACACATAGGATAGTTTGAGACTAGAGACGGACAAAGATCATGTTTTTAATTATGGGTTTCGTCTCTAAGGTTCAAAACAGGCCATGGACGAATTAGGATATGAAGTTGATAGGTTTATGCCTTAGGATTCACCCAAACGCGATTGTTATCGCGTATGTGACATATTGTATACCCGATGCATGTTTGAACACATATATGAGAAATATTGGATTTTGACATGTTAGAAATCCTTAGATGTGATATTTAGACAACGGGTAGACAGTGTTTTGAATTTGGAAGAGTTTGGATGATTTTTGAGGAAGTTATGATGTTTTGAAACTTAACTGAGAAATCTGGAAATTTGGATTGAACTGGATTGATTGCAGTTTTTACCTAGATTAAAGTCCGAATCTCAACATGACTATTTCTGAGAAATTTGTAGAGAATTGAATCTAATTTCTAATACCACTGATTTCACCCTGTTTGTAGTTCGTATGGAATAGTTATGATTATTTTAGTAACTGTATGTTAGTAGTTTCCAGTTTCAGTTCGGGGTAATTTTTGTGGACAATTTATTTTCAAGATCTAAGTTAGACATAATTTCATGCTACAAGATTTTGTCCAGTGTTCCAATATGATGTTAGGTAGTTCTCTGATTTTTGTGATATTTAAAAGATGAGTTTTGAGTGGTGTCCTATATCCTTTTCTATAGATCGCTTTTGCTGTAAACTGCATGTGATTGTATGTTGAATGCCGTGTTTACCTTATTTCTAATTACTGTATGAATATTTCATGAGAGATATGAAAGTTGGGTAATTGTATCTACTTTCATCCTGTTTTGGCGGAAGTGGATTTTGATGCGCTGTGTGCAAGATATGCATGATTTTGTACAGCGGTGTTGAAGAATTCCAGATCCATCAAAACTGTGTTATGTGTTATTTTCTATTTTTGAAAACATATCTATACTTTCTGGAAAAATATGAAAATCTATATTTTGAGACTATACATATAGGGGATTACCCCAGAATTTTCGTGGATTTAATTAATGACTTTGTATGCTGTTTTCATGTGGTTTAAGTTATTCCCCTGTTTTCTGACTGTACATGCAAACTGTGTTGAATTGTGTTTTGAGTCGAGATGTTGTGAAATAGCATATGGATTTATTATAACCGTTAGAAGCGTGTGCAAGTCTAGTTTCGAGATCCTTCGACAGATCATTATTTGCATGCCTGTAGATCTTTGGATCACTGTTTATGTACAGACTGGTCTTGCTGTCCTGTTTATAGACATACACCATTTTGCTCGTATTTGTGAATGTTTGGTATCCATACTTACTGATCTGATGCCCTAAACCTAAACCTGATCATATGATGTTAGTTTGACACCCTTTAGATCACATTCATGTCTGTTTAATAACCATAACAAAAGTAATCAAGCCGGGGTATGGGAAAGATCTAGTAGTGGGAAAGCATAGAAATGTGTACTTAGAAGGGGGCCCGTGTTTCCCATATAATTATCTGTCTGTATTCTGACACTGTCTACATTGCTTCTTATGTAAGAAGGTGTAGAGTAGAAGAGAACCACTAGGTTCTATCTGTCTGTTCTGATATCTGTCTGACCCTGAGTACACGGCCCTATAATATCCCCTACGAAATCTAAAGCGAAACTGTTTTGTTGTAGCAACCATGTAGTATAAACTAGGATGCATGTCGTGCTACCTAGATAGTAATCACACAAGACTTACATTAATCTGAAATCTGAGATATGATTATATTTCTGAAGTCTGAATCTGAATCCGATATATGGAAATCTGAATCTGAATCTGAATACCTGTTATCTGATTTATCTGAATGTCTGTTATCTGATTTACCTGACATATCTGAATATCTGTTTACCTGACATATCTGTTATATGACACTTGACACTTAATATCTGAGACATCTGCTAGGATACTATGTTAGTTGAGTTTACCATACCATATTAGGTCTGTTTCTGATGATTAGTTAGATCTGTTTAGTTTTTCCCATGTGCTTGTATCCTATTCTATTTGTGACCCGGACTTGCCATTGACGGGTACTGTGTTTTCTTCTTTTCCTTTTTTCTGCATTCGATGATTGCAGATTATGGTGGACAGATTCAAGAAGGTTCTGGTGGTTCGCAGTATTAGATGCTGTTTATTCTTATTTCTGTTTTTCTGTTAGAACTTTATTCTGTATTCGTGAACTTGATTCATTTCTGTATTTGAGACACGTGTATTATTTATTTTTGGGCGATGTGACCCAGAATATTTGTTTCCAGACTCTGTTTTATTTGAGAACAAGATATTTGATTTCAATTAATTCCTGTTGGTGAAATTTTCTCGATGTTGCATGTTGGTCCCACTCTTTGCTTCCGACTGCGATATTTTGACTCTGATCTATGTTGACTCTGATATACTGCCTGAGATATGCTGTAAGATTTCTGAAACAGCTTAAGGATAATAATAATCATTCGCTGGGCTTTTGTTACGTGCCGTATTCCGTATTTTTGGGAAGCGGGGCGTGACAGTAAGCATATAAGTAACTGACAATGCATATAAGAATATAAACATAGAGATCAAGTAATGCTCCAAAATAATTCATTGTCAGGTAATTCGTTGTCATAAGATCAGTGTCAATTTATTCATTCATATTAAAGAGATCAGGTAATGCTCCAGAATAATGCTTTAGAGAACCAAAGAACAAGATAATGCTTCTATGAGAACCAAAGAACCAAAGAACAAGGTAAAGACCAGGTAATGATCAAGTAAGAACCAAAGAAGCCGATAATTGATAGTTAAATGATCAGGGATAAATGAGCAGGGATGTATCGATCAGGGATGTATCTAATATTCATAAAAGCAGATACTTTATATGCATTCGTTCATTCATTCATTCATTCATTCATTCATTCATTCATTCATAAAAGCAGATAATTGATGAAAGCAAATTAATCTGCTCCTACGGCTCGTGCCACTATTATCAGTGTATCATCATAGGATGAATCTCCCTTCAAAATATATTACACTTGTTTCTTCTCCAAAACCCACAAAATTACCTCTCAATGTATTTATAAGATGTTTTTATTTTTCTAAATTAAACATGTAACATAATATTCAAATTCCTTATCCTTTAATGGAGATGTTAGACCTACTTGTAAAGTTTGAAATTGCAAGAACCAACTTAATGAAATTACAGTTTGGAGATTGCAAGAACCAAATTAAATTGCAAGAAATAACTTATATCCAACTGTGAATCATCATTGCATACACACACAACCAAAAGAAATCGCAAGAAATTGAACCAAAAGCTTAAAAGCAAGTATGAGAATCAAACACTTTCCTCCAAAATAGGGAGGAACCAGGGGCATCGGGGGCATCAAGAACAACGACGAAGAGGGGCGTCTAGGGTATCAAGATCGACGGCGAAGAGGGGCGTGGGGAGAGCTCAGGTGGGGCTAGGGTTGAATTTGGGGGTTGAATTTGAAGGGACAAAGAAGAGGAAGAAGCTAGGGTTTTGGGATTTGGGGGGATGTCGAGAGCGCAAGATGGAGATGGAGATGGGTGGCGACAGTGGTGAATGGCGGCAGTGGTGAGAGCGGCGCTGAAGAAACAGCTTCGGGGGCTAGGGTTTCTAAGGGAGAGAGAGAGAGAGAGAGAGAGAGAGGTAACGGAGAGGTAACGAAGAGAGGAGTGAAGGGTTTTGATCTTTTTGGATAGGGATATTTTTGTAATTTCACATGCCCTTTAACGGGTTTAAACCCGTTAAGAGGCATATTTCTGAAATATTCCACTAACTTAACTGAGAAATAAACAGCCGGGGCCTTTCGGTCCAAATGATAAAAATTTTAGTGCAATTGAAATATTATTTTTACTTTAGGTATAATTCACACTAATTTTAGGTTCCAATACCCTCCTTTTCAAAAGAAATCCAGCCAGAAAAGTACAGAAAAACACAACGACATGTCCATTGTAGAGTTGAATAAAAAAGAAAGTCAACAGTAGAGATTTTTACAGACCAGAGCAGTAGTAGACAATCAACAACTGCTGAAACTCAGAGATACAAATAAGATACATTGCTGGTCTACAAAAACATTAGAATACGACTGAAATTACTTAGACACTACAAAACTGGAGTCCACTAAAAAAACAGAAAATTAAGAACAGCATCCCTGACCAAAGACCACCGAAGCTCTGGACATATCAGGCCCAGCTTGAGCGTGCGAAGATGCTTGTTGCACACTGCCCTTCTGGACTAGAAAAGAAATAGTGTTGGAATAAGGTTAATCTTAGCTTTCTTTGCAAGGGGGAGGATATTTGTTGAAAATGCAAATAAATCGCAAGCAATAAGAGCAGATAAGTTAGAATGTTTTTTAAAGAAAGTCCTGCTATTCCGCTCTTCGAATGTTTTTTAAAGAAAGTCCTGCTATTCCTCGCTTCGAATGTCTCAAATAATACCCATCATAGCTAAATCTCAAGCTAGGCCGACTCTTGATTTAGCTCTCCTTTTTCTCCAAGTGCTCCACGAAAAGTGGGTGGTACCAGGTTTCCTTTGATATTCCAAACAGATTTACAAATTAACCAAAAATTCTGAGTAAATGAACAATGCATAAACAAATGTTTAGCCGAGAACAGCGTATATATACAATACTTTAATAGGTAGCCTACAGAGTATACAGGTTTTTCCAATACCTACAAAGTTGCAAATGTTTTTAAGATTAAAATGTGGGGCGTACTTGGAATTTATATATATCTTAAGCTAATAGGCCTATCCCATCTCCCCCTTTCTCTATTTTGAAATAGAGAAAGGAGAGCAAAAAGTAGGAACTGACACGTGCAGCCCACACTAAATAGAATTAATTAAAAGAACACACAAAAAAACCTTTCCTCTTCCACATCTTCCCAAAACCTACAAACCCTAACTCTCTCTACCCCAAAACCCACCCACATCTCCTCACACGTCCGTCCCTACCGCCGCTCGCCGTCCACCCCGCCCCGATCCCGCCCCAATCCCGTCCGTCTCTACCCTCTATCGTCGCCGTCTGTCGTCGATCCCGCCCCGACCCCCCGTCCGTCTCTCACCCTCCATCGTAAGTTTCCCTTTTACTTAAGATTTTTCTATCTAATGTAAAAATAATTTTGTTTTCTTGAATTTTCTAATGTAAAAATATTATTATTGTTACCATGTATGTTAGTATTAATGTAAAAATTATTTGTAGATTGTATGAATTATTTTAGTATATTGTTTCCCTTTTATGGACTATTGTATGAATAATTTTTGAGGGTAACATTAATTAGTATGAATTAATCAGACTAAAACAATAGTCTGATTATTTTACATTAGCATCTTTTGCCCCGAACCATGTATTTTAGTATTAATGTAAAAGGGAAACAATAGTCCATAATTTCGTTTTCCTGATTATTTTTACATTAGTCTGAGAATAGCCACATGCTGTGTTACCATGTACAAATTGCACAGACTAAAATAATTTTGAGGAATTATTAATCAGACATTATTTTACTAATTAATGTTACCCCAAAAATATCTTATACAAATAGGAGTATCCCCTTTCTCCTTTCTCTATTTTGAATTAGAGAAAGAAAAATAAAAGTAGGAATTCATATTTAACTGACACGTGCACTACGCACGGTTTTATAAAAAATCAAAACAAACTAAAAATTGTCAACATAAATGATTTATTTCTGTTTTGATTTAGGTATATATTGCTTAATAATTTATTATTAGAATTGTTGTTTTAGTTTTTATATTTTTTTTTCCAGTTATATTTAATTTATTTGTGTCCGAGTATTTTTCTGTTTTTTTATGATAGTGTGGTCAAGCTTTGAGATTCAGGATCGGATGCAAACATAATATTATATGGTTTCAGATCAGAAGAAAGGGGATCGTCAGGTGTGAGATTGGAATGAACTGACTTGCATATAAGGGTTTTTCTTCTAATTGTTATCTATTTTCTTTTGGACTTTTGCATTCTAAGAAATATCATCATTAAATTTTCAATTACGAAGATTAATGGATTGTGGATGATGGTAAAAAGCATGAAAGTTCAATAGTTTAACCCATTTTATTATTATTGCATTTTATTATTTTATTTTCTTAGGTTAAAAGTGAGCAAATGAGTGAATATATAAGAAAGCTAATGACGTGCATCAAACAGTTGATGAAAAGATAAGATGAAAATTTGATGTAGTAAGCTCGAAATATATTGGAATAAGACGGGAAACAACATGCAGGCAATGATATCTTTTCTACATCTTTTGTTTTCGTGAATTGTAGGATTGTATGTATATTTTTTTGTTTAATCATTTTGTAGAGGTACAACTAAGGAGTAATATAGAACAGTTGGAAGCAAATATTGTTGTAATCTGGCCCAGTTCTTTGGGTTTGTATCATTATTTTCTTATTAAGGAATTTCGCAAACAATATGAGTATTTGTAAGTAAGCTTTAGAATGGAGGAATCTGACACGATTGTAAGTGATTTTTGAAAATACCTCTTTCTTGGCATCTGAAAATTTAGGGTTCTAGGGTTTACCTATGCCTTGGTGCTGAAATTGTTGGAGAGTTACACACATCGAGAATTATGGAGTTTTCTTTCAATTGAATAGAAAATATAGAATGATGTAGGTTTCGAATTGTGAATTGGTTAATATATACATTTGTCATATTTTGATATATATCTAATTATATATCAATTATTGTTCCCTCAATGAGTTTCTGATGTTGATTATATTTGATTTGAAAGAAAATGCTTGATTTGAGAGGAAAGACGGTTAAGAACCACGCGGTTGAGAAGAAGATAACGAAGTACACTAAGGAGTCTGAGAAGAGCCACAACCCAACTTCGGTAATTATTCAACTTTTTTCCCCTTGCCTTTCAATTGTATAGAAATATAGAATGATGTTAGTTAGTTTGAAAGTATGAATTAGTTAATTTGTAGATTTTTCATCTTTTAATTATATTGTGATTGAAATAGTTAAGGGGTATATGTAAATTTTTAAGTTCCATATAATTTTATGAATTCCTCAAAATTATTTTAGTCTGTGCAATTTGTACATGGTAACATAGCATGTGGCTCTTCTTAGACTAACGTAAAAATAATCAAGAAAACGAAATTATGGACTATTGTTTCCCTTTATCGACCCCACTGCTACTCCAAAAATTATTTTAGTATATTGTTCCTGTAGAACCTCGTATTTTCAAATATTATTTTAATTATTTGAAAAATGAATTTAAATGATTTTTGAGAATTTAATAAATATTTTCTAAGAAATTTATCTTTTGTACACGTGCAAAACACGTGCAAATGACTTTTGAGAAGTTTGAAAAATTAAGTTTTCTTTATGAAAAATCATTATTTATTATTTGAGAATTATTTAGTATTTTTCCAGATTTTTCGGAAATTAATTAGTACTATTTGCAATTTTTGAGAAAAGAAGGACTTATTTGCAAAATTGACAATTTTGAGGGTTGAAGTGCAAAATGTATTTGCTGGACTTTCCGATCAGTATTTGTTGAGGTTTGGAAATATATTTTTCTATTAGATCCTAATTTAAACGATATTTGATTGAATCTTCAAGACTAAACCTAGGGATATAAAGTTGTATTCTTAAAAGGATTATTTTGCAAAGAGGGAATAAAACCCTAATATACAATCCGGCATATTTAAGGGAAATTCTTTTCCCAGCCGTCATTGAGTATATTCAGATTATTGGGATTTGTTTGAGGAGCAAAAAAAAGTAGGATTCTTGGATCTAGCAAGGAGAAAGCTTTTGTGGATCTTTTCTTCAAATCAAAGGTGAGTGGTTTGTTTTGTTTGTTGCTTTGTTTGCTTTGGTTGATGAATGACGTAAGATCTCTTGTTACGCTTGTTTGTGATTGTTATGCTATTGTTTTGTTAGTCTCAATTGTATGTATGATATGGATCTTCTATTTTGATATGGATTATGAGAACTCTTGTTGATATTTGGATCATGTATGAAAAATATTAAGATTTGTTGAGGAAAAGTTTGATTGATGAGATCGTATTGTTGGGAGACATATTAGGAATTGATAATGTTGTGATCAGATGATAAACATCGGGATCTTGTGATTGTAAACCAGATTCTGATTAAGAGGTGAAAGACATTTGTTGAGAAGAAGCCCTAATGGGAGAATTTAGAGTTTGGATCATGAGAATATGAGATTTGAGAAATTGATTGATTGAGTAATGTATCCATGATGGAGATTATTGAGAGTTGTTTATTAGCCTGGATACAATTGATTTTATGTTCAGTGAATCTTTAGGAAACTCCAGTTTGATTTGTGTTCAGACGTATTGTTGGAAACCTGTAGCCGACAGTCGACTGGACTATAAAGCAGTCGACTGGAACGAGCCTATTGTGTATTTTTAGTCCTTGAGATTTGTTCGGAACAGTCGACCTATGACCCCTCTCAGTCGACTGATATACTTAGAATATTTTTGATGAGAATTATTTGTTTTTGTCTCGGGGCAGTCGACTGACTCCTTGGTGAGTCGACTGATCATGCCTTAGTTTATTTTTGAGAAATGTTGGATTATGTCCTCTGGACAGACAACTGATCTGATATGCAGTCGACTGGTCCTGAAGGATCTTTGTATTTGATTATGAGATATTTTGTTTAGTGTTTGATTTTAAGATGTTCAGTTAAGAGCATGATTTTGAGATATTTTGTTGAGCCACTTGTTTAGTGGGAATTTGTTCAGATATTTGTTTTTGAGTCTCTAGAGGTATGTGACCCTAGTATACCGGTGTTGAGATATTTGTTCAGTTATTTGTTGAGGCCCATTGAGGCACATTTTCAGTATTCAGATTTTTAGTCCGGTAGGGTACACTACTCTAGGAGATTTGTTCAGTAACCCAAATTGATAAGGACAGGCATTAGTAGTGTCATGACGAATGAGAACATGAGTTATGCACCTCAGGATGGCTTTTGATGTAGGATTTTAATCTCCTGAATTATCCAAGTAGTTAACTTGTGATGTGTGATTTATCTCCGGAATTATCCAGGTAGCTAACCTGAGATGTGAGGTATTTCTCCTGAATTATCCAAGTAATTATCTTGAGATGTGGGATTGACCTACGGAATGATCGGAGTCGTGGCGACGCTTTTGGGGTATTATTGTGATGATGAGTCTATGTTTAGATGTGGGGTGATCTCCTGAATTATCCAGGGAAGACACCTGTGATGTGGGATCAATCTCCGGAATGATCAAGCATGGGCAAATTATCATAGTTTATCTTCATCTCTTAGTAGTCATCGTTGTCAGCATGTAGTCATGTTGTTTTTCTTGAATCACTTTTATGCATTTGGATTTCCTGTTTTTACACACTTGGCTTTTGGCTTTGGTATCACCCATCATTCTTTGTTGTTACTTCAATACTTTAGTGTTTGATTATTATTGTTGGACATTATGTTTTAAGTTCAATTATGTTATTTGTTTGATTTGTCACCACTCACACCATTTATGGCTGACCCCGTAGTTTGGGGGTTAGGGTTCGACTCTAGCCTCACATGTTGCAGGTTATTGCTTAGATTGGAGGTTGGATGCTTGAGTGGGCAGTTTGAGATAATTGGATTATTTAGTGATTGGTGTATAACTGTAAAGGATATTTGAGATCATTTTGAATTGTAAATAAAAAGATTAATTTGTGTTGAGATGATTAGACTTCCGCTGGAATTTGTAATAATTGTTGTAATAAAAGAAAGAAAATTTTAGTGGTGCTTGTTGGTGTTTATTGTTGTATTGAAGTGGATTACTGGGATTTCGCCACGTATTTTCTAAGCTCTCATATTAGAAATTCGGGGCGCTACAGAAATTGATATCAGAGCTCCGCTTCAATGTAATAATAGACTTAGTATGACAACCAACCTAGGTGTGGACACTAGAGAGTGAGTACCTAGGTGTGGACATCAGAGTGTGAGTATCACATAGAGTTAAAATATGATGTTTGGTTTGAAGTTATGGTTTGAGGTACGGTTATGGTTTGACTTTGCCATAGGGCATTGATATGAGTTTGAATTGTGTGTTACTCTAACTTTACCCTCGTTTTGCAGTATTCAAAATGGTTGCACCCAGAGGTAGAAATGGTGGCAACAATGAAGATGGATCGGGTAGTTCCCGAGGTAATGGGATCGACCTTGAGGCTGAATTCGCCAAGGTGTATCAAACACTGAATACGTTGATGGCATTCAACGTGGCGCAACAGCAGCAAGCTCAGCAGCAGCAGAATCCGCCGCCCAATCATGGAGCTGGACATGGATTGGTGAATGCCGACCCCATTAAGCAGATCGAATCCTTTAAGAGGATGAGGCCGCCAGTCTTTGAGGGGCAAGCTGATCCAACAGCAGCAGATGATTGGATTAGGAAGATGGAGACGATTTTCGAGGTGTCAGAGACTCCGGCAGCTAGCAAAGTGAAGTTAGCTTCGATGCAACTCGAGAAAGATGCTGGTGTTTGGTGGGAATCATTGAAGAGGAATTTGGGAGATCAGCAGCTGACATGGGAAGCTTTTCTGGAGGAGTTCAGAGATCGCTTCTTTCCTCTGGATGTTCAAGAGAAGAAGGCGACCGAGTTCAAGAATCTTCAACAAGGCAGCATGACTGTCCGGGAGTATGAGACGAAATTTGCTCAACTTTCGAGGTATGCACCAGAGTTGGTCATGGGCGAAGCAAAGAAGGCCAAAAAGTTTGAGCTAGGATTGAGGCCAAACTTTAGGTCAAGGATGGTTCCATTGGGCATTAGAAGATTTGACAAGCTGGTCAGGAGGGCCGCAATGACTGAAGAGGATATGGACTTGTTTCAGAAGAAGCAGGATTCTTGGAACCGGAACAAGAGGCCCGCATCAGGCCAGAGTGGGAAGGGATTCCCTGCGAAGCAGGCAAAGTTCAGTGGACCGGCGCAGAAGGCATCTGGAGCTCAGGGAGTGACCTGTTACTACTGCAAGGAGGTAGGACATTACAGGTCATCGTGTCCGAAGTTGGCAGAGCATGTCTGTTCTCAGTGTGGGCAGACTGGACACTCAAAGCCCCATTGTCCACAACTGAAGAAAGATGGTTCGGGTGGAAGCAAAGTCCCGAAGAGGCAAGGGCGAGTATTTGCATTGACCAAGGAGGATGCGAGAAACTCGGAAGATGTAATACAGGGTATGCAGGAATTTTGATTTCTTTCATTTTTGAATCAGTGTAATGAATAAAGCTTTTATTTCAGAACAATTTAAGATTGAGTATCATTCTTATTGTAACAGGAGTTGTTTTAATAAATGGAATTAAAGCAAGGGTTTTGTTTGACACTGGTTCATCGCATACATTTGTATCACCAAGTTTTGCAAAGATCTTAAGTTTGGAACCTAAGTTATTTCCAGGCAGGGTTTTGTCGGTGGCAACGCCGTCGGGTGAAGAGCTGGTAGCGGATCGATATTACGAGGGCTGTGATATCGAGATTGGTGGAAGGATGTTCGGCATCGACTTGATCGAACTGCAAGTGTTGGGAGTGGATGTCATTGTAGACATCGATTGGATGGCTATATATGATGCCACAATTGATTGCAAGCAGAAGGAGGTGTTGGTGAAAGCACCAGGTGGACCTGCAGTAACTTTCCAAGGGAAGAAGAAGATTCCGAAGGTGGCTGCAATGGTATCTAAGATGGCAATTTCGGATGAAGTCAAGGGCATTCCGGTTGTTCGAAATTTTCCTCAGGTGTTCTTGGATGATTTTCCAGGATTACCGCCGCAGAGAGATGTAGAGTTTTGCATCAATGTTCAGCCGGAAAGTGCGCCGATTTTCAAGGCTCCATACAGGATGGCACCTGTAGAGCAAGATGAAGTGAAGAAGCAGATTGAGGAGCTTTTGAGCAAAGGGCTTATCAGACCGAGTTTTTCTCCGTGGGGAGCGCCAGTGTTGTTGGTCAAGAAGAAGGATGGGTCGATGAGGATGTGCATTGACTATCGGGAATTGAATAGGGTGACTATTCAGAACAAGTACTCACTACTGCGGATTGATGATTTGTTCGACAGGCTTCGAGGAGCAGCGGTGTTTTCGAAGATTGATCTGAGGTCAGGGTATCATCAGGTGCGAGTCAAGGAGGAAGATGTGAGTAAGACAGCGTTCAGGACCCGTCATGGGCTGTATGAGTTTTTGGTGATGCCATTCGGGTTGACGAATGCGCCAGCAGTTTTCATGGATATGATGAATCGGGTGTTGAGGCCATTCATTGATTCCTTCGTGGTGGTCTTCATCGATGATATCTTGGTGTATTCGAAGTCGGAGGAGGATCATTCTAAGCACTTGACAGCGGTATTACAGACATTGCAGGAGCACAGCTTGTATGCCAAATTATCGAAGTGTGAATTTTGGAAGTCTGAGGTAGCTTTCCTTGGTCATATTCTTTCTAAGGAGGGAGTAGCTACTGATCCTCAGAAGGTGGAAGCAGTGAAGGATTGGCCCAGGCCGACGTCAGTGAAGGAAGTGAGAAGCTTCTTGGGATTAGCTGGTTACTACCGGAGGTTTATTCAGGGGTATTCTCAGATTGCAGTTCCATTGACAGGTTTGACCCGGAAGAGTGTGACATTTGTGTGGGCAGATAAGTGCGAGGAGAGTTTCCTGAGTTAAAGGAAAGGTTGACTACTGCACCTATATTAGCATTGCCGCAAGCAGGGAAGGATTATGATATCTACAGTGATGCATCTCTCAGAGGTTTGGGATGTGTCTTGATGCAGGAAGGCAAGGTCATTGCTTATGGCTCGAGGCAGTTGCGTCCGCATGAGAAGAATTATCCGACGCATGACTTGGAGTTAGCAGCTATCATATATGCCTTGAAGCTATGGAGGCATTATGTTTATGGTGAGAAGGTTAATATGTACACCGACCACAAGAGCCTGAAGTACATTTATCAGCAAAGGGATTTGAATCTTCGGCAGAGAAGATGGTTGGAGGTATTGGAAGACATTCGTCCTGAGATCAAGTATCATCCGGGCAAGGCGAATGTAGTGGCTGATGGACTTAGCAGGAAGAGTAGTTTGGCAAGGTTGATCACTACTCGAAAAGAGTTGGCAGCAGAGATCGATCAGGCAGGCATCGAGGTGGTACTGCGAGGTTTAGGGGCATCTTTGGCTCAGTTGAGGCTGCAGCCATCCTTAAGAGAGAAGATTGTAGAAGGTCAGAGATCAGATTCAGAGATCCAGAAGATGATGCAGCAGGTTTCAGAAGGCAAGTTATCAGAATTTCGTGTACAAGATGGAGTTCTTTGGATGGGTGAAAGGTTGTGTGTTCCAGATAATACAGAGTTGAGGGAGAGTATCTTGCAGGAAGCACACAGTACATTATTGTCAGTTCATTCAGGAGGTACGAAGATGTACAGGGACATCAAACTGCATTTTTGGTGGTCTGGTATGAAGCGGGATGTGGTAGAATTTGTGGCAAGGTGTCTGACTTGTCAGCAGATCAAGGCAGAGAATCAGAGACCTGGAGGTTTGTTACAGCCATTACCCATTCCGGAGTGGAAGTGGGAGAATATCAGCATGGACTTTATCACGGGTTTGCCGAGGAGTTTGAAGGGAAATGATTCGATTTGGGTTGTTGTGGACCGATTGACCAAGTCGGCACATTTTCTAGCTATGAAGATTACTTGGTCGATGGAGAAATTGGCTGAGTTGTACATTGGGGAGATTGTGAGACTTCATGGAGTTCCAGTTTCGATTGTATCTGACAGAGATGCAAGGTTTACTTCGAGGTTTTGGAAGAGTTTACAAGCAGCTTTGGGCACCAGAACTGATTTCAGTACGGCTTTTCATCCGCAGACAGATGGTCAGACGGAAGGGTGAATCGAGTGCTGGAAGATATGTTGAGAGCTTGTGTTATGGACTTCGGTGGTAGTTGGGAGAGATACTTGGCATTGGTTGAGTTTGCTTATAACAACAGTTACCATGCAAGTATTGGGATGACACCGTATGAGGCTTTGTACGGGAGGAGGTGCAGGACACCTGTTTGTTGGTATGAGGTTGGCGAAAGGCAGATGTATGGTCCTGAGATCGTGCAGCAGACGTCAGAGCAGATTGAGCTGATTCGCAAGAGGTTAGTTGAAGCTCAGAGTCGGCAAAAGAGCTATGCTGACACTAGACGAAGAGATTTGGAATTTGAAGTTGGGGATGCAGTTTTCCTCAAGGTTTCTCCGACCAAAGGAGTGATCAGATTTGGTAAGGGAGGCAAGTTGGCGCCAAAGTATATTGGACCATACAGGATCGTGGAGCGGATTGGCAAGACCGCGTACAGATTGAAGCTTCCAGAGGAGTTGGCTCAGGTGCATGATGTGTTTCATGTATCATTACTGAGGAAGTATGTGGCCGATCAGAAGCATCAGTTGGTGCAAGTTCCTGAAGATCTACAGGTGAACCTGAGTTACAAGGAACAACCTGTTGAGATCGTTGATCGTAGGGAGAAAGTTCTTAGAAGCAAGGTAATACCTATGGTCAAGGTGTTGTGGAGAAACCAGCAGTTCGAGGAGGCTACATGGGAGCCAGAGGATCGCATGCTGAAGGATTTTCCTGAATTGTTTGTATAAGTGTATTCCTTTTGTATGATTGTAATTCTTTGAATGATTGTACTATTGATTGACATGTGATGTATTCCTTTATTTTGATTGTGATGTTATATGAAACTGTTTGGATTATGTTCTATATGAAATATTGTTTCCTCTTGATAATATGTGTTTGAGCTCATTAGTAGTAGTTCTGAGGACAGAACTCTTCTAAGGAGGGAGTGATGTAGAACCCCGTATTTTCAAATATTATTTTAATTATTTGAAAAATGAATTTAAATGATTTTTGAGAATTTAATAAATATTTTCTAAGAAATTTATCTTTTGTACACGTGCAAAACACGTGCAAATGACTTTTGAGAAGTTTGAAAAATTAAGTTTTCTTTATGAAAAATCATTATTTATTATTTGAGAATTATTTAGTATTTTTCCAGATTTTTCCGAAATTAATTAGTACTATTTACAATTTTTGAGAAAAGAAGGACTTATTTGCAAAATTGACAATTTTGAGGGTTGAAGTGCAAAATGTATTTGCTGGACTTTCCGATCAGTATTTGTTGAGGTTTGGAAATATATTTTTCTATTAGATCCTAATTTAAACGATATTTGATTGAATCTTCAAGACTAAACCTAGGGATATAAAGTTGTATTCTTAAAAGGATTATTTTGCAAAGAGGGAATAAAACCCTAATATACAATCCGGCATATTTAAGGGAAATTCTTTTCCCAGCCGTCATTGAGTATATTCAGATTATTGGGATTTCTTTGAGGAGCAAAAAAAAGGAGGATTCTTGGATCTAGCAAGGAGAAAGCTTTTGTGGATCTTTTCTTCAAATCAAAGGTGAGTGGTTTGTTTTGTTTGTTGCTTTGTTTGCTTTGGTTGATGAATGACGTAAGATCTCTTGTTACGCTTGTTTGTGATCGTTATGCTATTGTTTTGTTAGTCTCAATTGTATGTATGATATGGATCTTCTATTTTGATATGGATGATGAGAACTCTTGTTGATATTTGGATCATGTATGAAAAATATTAAGATTTGTTGAGGAAAAGTTTGATTGATGAGATCGTATTGTTGGGAGACATATTAGGAATTGATAATGTTGTGATCAGATGATAAACATCAGGATCTTGTGATTGTAAACCAGATTCTGATTAAGAGGTGAAAGACATTTGTTGAGAAGAAGCCCTAATGGGAGAATTTAGAGTTTGGATCATGAGAATATGAGATTTGAGAAATTGATTGATTGAGTAATGTATCCATGATGGAGATTATTGAGAGTTGTTTATTAGCCTGGATACAATTGATTTTATATTCAGTGAATCTTTAGGAAACTCCAGTTTGATTTGTGTTCAGACGTGTTGTTGGAAACTTGTAGCTGACAGTCGACTGGACTATAAAGCAGTCGACTGGAACGAGCCTATTGTGTATTTTTAGTCCTTGAGGTTTGTTCGGGACAGTCGACCTATGACCCCTCTCAGTCGACTGATATACTTAGAATATTTTTGATGAGAATTATTTGTTTTTGTCTCGGGGCAGTCGACTGACTCCTTGGTGAGTCGACCGATCATGCCTTAGTTTATTTTTGAGAAATGTTTGATTATGTCCTCTGGACAGATGACTGATCTGATATGCAGTCGACTGGTCCTGAAGGATCTTTGTATTTGATTATGAGATATTTTGTTTAGTGTTTGATTTTAAGATGTTCAGTTAAGAGCATGATTTTGAGATATTTTGTTGAGCCACTTGTTTAGTGGGAATTTGTTCAGATATTTGTTTTTGAGTCTCTAGAGGTATGTGACCCTAGTATACCGGTGTTGAGATATTTGTTCAGTTATTTGTTGAGGCCCATTGAGGCACATTTTCAGTATTCAGATTTTTAGTCCGGTAGGGTACACTACTCTAGGAGATTTGTTCAGTAACCCAAATTGATAAGGACAGGCATTAGTAGTGTCATGACGAATGAGAACATGAGTTATGCACCTCAGGATGGCTTTTGATGTAGGATTTTAATCTCCTGAATTATCCAAGTAGTTAACTTGTGATGTGTGATTTATCTCCGGAATTATCCAGGTAGCTAACCTGAGATGTGAGGTATTTCTCCTGAATTATCCAAGTAATTATCTTGAGATGTGGGATTGACCTACGGAATGATCGGAGTCGTGGCGACGCTTTTGGGGTATTATTGTGATGATGAGTCTATGTTTAGATGTGGGGTGATCTCCTGAATTATCCAGGGAAGACACCTGTGATGTGGGATCAATCTCCGGAATGATCAAGCATGGGCAAATTATCATAGTTTATCTTCATCTCTTAGTAGTCATCGTTGTCAGCATGTAGTCATGTTGTTTTTCTTGAATCACTTTTATGCATTTGGATTTCCTGTTTTTACACACTTGGCTTTTGGTTTTGGTATCACCCATCATTCGTTGTTGTTACTTCAATACTTTAGTGTTTGATTATTATTGTTGGACATTATGTTTTAAGTTCAATTATGTTATTTGTTTGATTTGTCACCACTCACACCATTTATGGCTGACCCCGTAGTTTGGGGGTTAGGGTTCGACTCTAGCCTCACATGTTGCAGGTTATTGCTTAGATTGGAGGTTGGATGCTTGAGTGGGCAGTTTGAGATAATTGGATTATTTAGTGATTGGTGTATAACTGTAAAGGATATTTGAGATCATTTCGAATTGTAAATAAAAAGATTAATTTGTGTTGAGATGATTAGACTTCCGCTGGGATTTGTAATAATTGTTGTAATAAAAGAAAGAAAATTTTAGTGGTGCTTGTTGGTGTTTATTGTTGTACTGAAGTGGATTACTGGGATTTCGCCACGTATTTTCTAAGCTCTCATATTAGAAATTCGGGGCGCTACAGTTCCGGACTACTGTAAAAATAATTTTGTTTTCTTGATTTTTCTTTATTCTCAATTGTTTAGTTGAAATGAATTTTATTTTTGTTGTGGTGGTTTGGTGGCATTGTATAGTATGGAGGAAGTTGCAGAGAAGAGGAAGGGTTTGATCGAGTATGCGAATGAGATCAAGATGCCGGAAAATGCCTATTCTTTTCAGGTATGGAGTGGTGTTGGTTGTAGTTTCTGATACTTGATTGGAGTGGAGTTGATTGGGAATATGATTGACATTTTTTTTCATATGATTAGTTTTAAATTCGGGCTGTTATTTGTTGTATCGGAAGGTTTTAGTATGATTGTTGGAAAGAGGTTTTGTTTGGTAGATTTTGGTGTTGTCAAAGTTTTTTTTTTTTTTTTTTTTTTTTTTTTTTTTTTTTTTTTTTTTTTTTTTTGTGTGTGAATATTTTGGATTTCCAGATATTTTAATTTCTGAAATCTTTCTTTTCCTTTCAATTGAATATAAATATAGATTGATGCTGGTTGGTTTGAAAATGTGAATTTGTTAATCTGTAGATTTGTTATCTTTTGATTATATTGTGATCAAAAGAGTTAAGAGACATCTCTAAATTTTTGAGTTTTATATAATTTTATGATTCTCACAAAATTATTTTAGTCTGTGCAATTTGTACAGAATAACACTGATCACCAACTAATTTTCTTATAATTCAAATCGGTTCATGCTGAATTTTGTATTGAAAATTTTTGATATTTTAATATATCTTTTGGTAAAGTCTGTGCAATTTGCACAGGGTAAGACTAGTTTTATTCTTAAATGAAGTTAAATGAATATGCGGCAACTTTTTTGCAGTATTTTTGTGGAATCATGTGTGTCTGTGTACGTATGTCTTAAATACCATTAAATATATCTTCAATTGCTCGTTTTTAAATTACTTTTCTTCATATCTATTTATTTTTTAAGCATGGACTTTTTCCAAAACTGGAGTTGTATGAAGGTACTAAATCAATTTTTGTGATGGCATTGCTGAGCCCCTCAGAGATCAATTAGTAACTGGGCTTCTTCAAGGTTCCTTGGTAATTAACTGAGTATCACTAGAATATGTTTGCATATAATGTAGATTAGTGTTGATGCTAAGTAACACAATCATTGTATAGGATGGTCTACCCCGGGTGTTACTTGATGGGGGTTCATCAGTCGTCACGGATCTTCTTCCCCGGTGATGTCAAATTACTTGAAGAAGATCCACTACAAAACTAATCGTCTTCCCCGGTGTTTTTTTTTTTTTTTTTGATACACCCGCGTTTATAAATGTTGTAGAAGCCCCTACCCGCGTTTTCGAAAATGCCGGTATAAACGTCGAGGAAGCGGGCATCGCGGTAGAAGGAGGCTCTACCCCGACATCTTTCTAAAACGTCGGTATAGATGACTACCTACCCCGGCATTTGGAAAACGCCGATATATAAGTATTTTAATTTTCCTTTATTTTCTTGTACAATTCACAATCATACACAATAATTAAGTATAATAAAGTAATATACATTCCATTAATTATTCAAGAATTCAACAGATTTCATAAATTACATAGTTTTCAAATAAACGGATTAAACACAAATAAAAATGGACTTGTTACAAAAGCCATATAATAACCACCACAAGAGAAGACTTGACCGGACAACTACTACGTACCCCTCCTTCCGGCAGACTTGCATCTATTCTCATCGGAAGTATCTCCAGGATTTGCACAACTTGCAACTGATGGAATTCTTTGGTGTTCCTGTATAATGTAAAAAAATTGTATGTGTGTGTACATGAGATCTAATGGGTTTAACATAACAAGAAGAAGAATAAGAAGAAGATGAATTTTAACAACAACCACTATCATCAAAATAAACAAGATGAGCTTTAACAACAACCACCATGGCCAAATATAGCAAATGAGATAGACTAAATACTGCTGAAATTTTATAACATGGACATTGATGGATTTTATAGATAACACTTAAGCAACATGCACAAAACATTGATGTCAACATAAATTATGTTTCTACAGATCCAGATTTTAAATCATGTTACTAAAAGTGCTTTAATATAAGATCCTAAATCATGTCTCTATAGATCCTTTGCTAAATCAAAAGAAGAACATAAAGTGGAAGCACTACCCTGAAGCCATTGATGTCATTGATGGAGATTGCCCAGAGGACTTGGATCTTTCTATATGATACGTATCTCTATGAAAGAAAGTCTCACTTTTCATTTCTGTTAATGGGATGGCATATAGAATAGGAAGATACGTATATATAGGGGACCATAACCCTAATGGATAATTAGTGATTTTCAATTTTGCCCATCACAAAATTAAAAATTTACTTTACGGTTTCTACACGTAATATATCACACTTTATTATTATATGTTTTTAACCCATCACTTAACCTTGGTTAGATCACTTTAATTCGGGTTAAACTTTAAAATTGCAATTCTACATTTAGTCACATATGTGAGCCCACATAGATTATTTTCTAATAATGTCCCACTTGGGCCACATGTGTTACACCTTATAAATGTACATACTTCATGAGCTCAAAATTTTGCTATCATAACCATAAGCATAGCCAAACAATCTCGTCCATTAATCATGCAAATGTAAGATCAAAGCGATTTTCGTTACATTTATCGTAACTAAATTCATCAATGGTCACATATATCAACATAATCAAACGACATAAATCAAGTGTGAATGTGTAGCATGGAAATTTTATGCAGTGTGATCTATATACATGGCTATTTCCAACTGGTCATCTTAAACATAAGTGAGGTTAGAATCAAACATAACAAAGGAGTGAGAAAACTGAATACTTTATTTCTGATCAGAAAATAGCCAAATGTATAAATATCTCAAACAAACATAAAGTAAATAAAATACAAACTCCCACTAAATCATGATATCCTTAAATAATACAACGCCAATATGAGCAGTGTGCTCATGAAAGACCTTGGGTGGTAATCCCTTTGTGAGCAGATCTACTATCATGGAGTTTGTACCAATGTGCTCTATGGATATTTGTCCACTCTGCACTCTTTCTTTCACAACTAGGAACTTTATGTCAATATGCTTCGACTTTGTTGAGCTCTTGTTGTTGTTGGAATACATCACTGCTGACTTATTGTCACAAAATAACTTGAGTGGTATTTCTACATTCTCCAAAATGTAGAGCCCAGTAACAGAGTTCCGCAGCCATATTTCATGATTCGATACCTCATAGCATGCTACATACTCTGCTGCCATAGTAAAAGAAGCTACAAGTATCTGTTTGAAACTTTTTTAGGATATAGCTCCTCCAGCTACTAGGTAAATACAGCCTGATGTAGACTTTCCGCTATCTTGGCACCCGGCAAAATCAGAATCAGAATATCCTCCGACCTCCAAATGATCTGATTTTCTATATGTGAGCATGTAATCTTTTGTTCTCTGAAGATACCTCATAATCCTCTTGGCTACTATCCAATGGTCCATACCAGGTTTACTTAAATACCTGCCTAACATCCCAACAATGTACGCAATATCCGAACACGTACATACTTGAGCATACATTAGACTCCCAACAACTGATGCATAGGAGATCTTTTGCATTTCCTGAATTTCAAGGTTAGTTTTAGGGCACTGAATAAGACTAAATTGGTCTCTTTTAGTAACAGGAGTATCTCCTGTTCTACAATCTTGCATGCCAAATCTTTTGAGTACTTTATCGATATATCCCTTTCGTGATAATCCAAGAATATCTTGAGAACGATTTCGGTGTATCTGAATTCCTAATATAAAAGAGGCATCCCCAAGATCTTTCATCTCAAAATGTTTGGACAAAAATCTTTTGGTTTCATGCAACAAGTCTATATCATTAGTGGCAAGCAATATGTCATCGACATACAGAACTAGGAATATATGCTTACTCCAACTGAACTTGTGATACACACAATCATCAATAATATTCATCTCAAAACCGAATGAGATAATTACTTGATGAAACTTGTGGTACCATTGACGAGAAGCCTGCTTAAGTCCATAGATGGATTTCATCAATTTGCGAACCATATTCTTTGGGTCTCCCGACACAAAGTTTTCTGGTTGCACCATATAAATTGTCTCATCAACGTCGCCATTGAGAAACATCATCTTAACATCCATCTGATGTAGCTCAAGGTCAAGATAGGCAACAAGTGCCATAATTGTCCTGAACGAGTCTTTCGATGAAACTAAAGAGAAAGTCTCTGTAAAGTCGATGTCTTTTTCTGAGTATAGCCTTTAGCTACAAGACATGCCTTATATCTCTCCACATTATCATTTGCATCCTGCTTCGTCTTAAATATCCATTTACAACCAATTGGTTTTGCACATTCTGGTAATGGGACAAGTTCTCAAACTTTGTTGTCCTGCATAGACTTATACTCCGCATTCATAGCATTCATCCACTTTTGAGTGTTATAACTTTTCATGGACTGATGAAATGTGATTTGATCATCTTCCATCATTTCGTTGTCATCCTCATGTTCTTGGAGAAATACAATATAATCATCCGGAATAGCATTCTTCCTTTCTCTCGTGGATCTCCTTAATGGCACTGGTTCTTAAGGTTGTTAAGTTTGTTCTTCTGGAACAATTACCTCATTTTAAATAAGGGTTTGTTCAACATTGTCTTATTGGGGTTCCGGATTCACTTTTTGATCAATGATAGGTATAGGAACCTGAATATTGTCAAAAGTGATAGTAGAAATTGAGTTTGTAATCGAATCCAATTCCTCCTCAGAAGCAATGTCTTTAACCTTATTTCTTCCCCCAAACTCAACTTCCTTAAAAAATGTTGCAGTTCACGTCTAAAAAATATTCCTAAGTGTGGTATCATAAAACTTATAGTCCCTAGATCGCTCAGGATAACCAATAAAGTAGCTGCTCACTGTTTTGGAGTTCAATTTCCTTTCATGTGGCCTGTAAGGCCTTGCCTCAGCAGGACATCCCCAAATGTGAAAGTGGTTTAAACTAGGCTTTCAACCTGTCCAAAGATCATAAGGTGTTTTTGTAGCTGCTTTAGTTGGTACTCTATTGAGAATGTAAGCCGCTGTCATTAATGCCTCTCCCCAGAGGGACTCGAGTAAGGTGGACTGAGCAATCATACTCCTTACCATATACTTAAGAGTCCTATTTCATCTTTAAGCAACAACATTCATGCTAGGTGATCCTGGCATGGTGTACTGTGGGACAATTCCGCATTCATCTAGGAATTTAGCAAACGGTCCTGAACATTGTTCACCCGAGCCATCATATTTAACATAGTACTCACCACCACGATCAGATTTGACATTTTTAATCATTTTGTTGAGTTTATTCTCAACCTCTACTTTATAAGCTTTGAACAAGTCCAGAGACTATGATTTTTCATGGATGAGATATAGGTATCTATAACGTGAGTTATCGTCTATGAACGATATAAAATATTGTTGACCATTCCAAGATGTCGTAGGGAATGGCCCATAAATATCTGTATGAATCAATTCTAAGATGCCTGAAGATCTATTGACACCTAATCTCTTAGTTTTGGTCTGTTTTACCTTGATGTAGTCTTACACAGACATCAAAGTCTGTGAAGTCCAGGGACTCTTAAATGCCATTAGACACAAGACGCTCAACTTTACATTTTGAGATATGACTTAAGCGCTTATGTCATAATGATGCCGAATTTTCATTATTTAATTTACGTTTAGTACCACGTGACTCTACATGCAAGGTTTTATTATAGGATGCAATTGTTTCGAGTAAATAAAGGTTGTCATAAGCATTCAAATGACCAGTTCCAACAACATTAGAATTTAAAGACAAACTAAACTGATTGTTTCCAAATGAACAATAATATCCAAATTTGTCCAACAAAGAAATAGAAATCAAATTTCGTCTAAAAGACGGTATAACAAAAGTGTCTTTCAAATCCAAATAAAAACCAGTTCCTAACAACAACCTAAAGTGCCCAACTGCTTCCACTTCTACTAATTTTTCATCGCCCTCGAAGATGTGTCTTTCACCATCATTTGGCTTTCGGTAGGTTAGGCAACCCTTCATAGAAACACTTATGTGAATAGTAGCACCAGAATCTATCCACAAAGTGTTTCTAGGTACTGAAGATAAATTAACCTCAGAACAGACCAAAATAAGAAACATACCTTCCTTTGCACGCCATGCGTGATATTTGGTACATTCTTTCTTCAAATGTCCAGGCTTGTTACAAAAGAAATAACTCTCTGTATCCTTATGTTGTTCTTTTGAGCTGGACCCTTAACTTTTTCATTCTCAGATTTCCTTTTCTTGCCCTTATCCTTAGCGGCATTGGCCAAGTGAGCACTTTCAGTCTTATTTTGTTTCAACCTTTCTTCCTCTTGCACACAGTGAGAAATGAGCTCATTTAGAGTCTATTTTTCCTTTTAACAGTTGTAACTGATCTTGAATTGGTTGAACTATGCAGGAAGTGATACCAAAACCATAAGCACAAGCAATTCCTCAGGAAACTCAAGCTTAAGTGCCTTAAGTCTTGAAATAATATGGTACATCTCCATAATGTACTCCCTTACATTTTCTCGACCCTTATACTTCATAGACATCAAAGAAGTCAGAAGTGTAGTCATTTCAACCTTATCGTTTTTGGCAAAATGTTTCTCAATTTGTTCGAGGAAATCCTTGGCTTTAGTAATCCCATCGGATTCTGTGCTCCTAAAGGCTTCTGAAATGCTGTGTTTCATAATCATTAGACTTATGCGATTTGAACGATTCCACCTCTCAAAATCCCTTTTATCATTAGGAGTGCTTTTCGCAGTGTGAGGTGGAGGTTGTTCTTCCCTTAATGCATGGTCTAATTCCATACAGCCAAGAGTTATCAGTAAGGTCCCTTTCCAATCCTTGAAATTGGTTCCGTTGAGCATGAGAATAGAGTTGACATTAGCAGTTATTGAGGCAGCAGAAGATAAGCTAGCTGAATATAGAACAAAATAAACAAAAATAAGCTCACATAAAGAATCCATATAAAACAATAAATTCAAATAATGGTTAATCCCATCTCAAGATTCCAGGCACAACATTAATATCAAGTCTTTAGACGGTAACATTAATTGTAAGTTGTACTCTTGTTATAGCAATCAAATATTGACAATAAATCCTGTCAAATAATAAGTAATTCTTTGGACTGACATATTGTTCACATGAAATACCTTATTATTGTCACATATTTATCACCACGGATGTGTATGAAATTCGGCAAAATATCAACTTACCTTTGGGTCAGTTAATAAACGCATAAATTACAAACACACAATCATCTTGATATTTTAAATAAATTAATCTATACAAAAGAGGTTACATTGGTAACATTCTGTTACAATTAATCTATTCAAAATATTAGACATACATAAGAAAATCCACAACCAAAATGTGAATTTAATTGTTTCTCAGAAAGAATATCTTTTCCTTAACTATACAATTTTATTTTATTTTAGATAGATAAGCTGAAGAGTAAAATTTCTAACATTAAGATCCCACATCAATGAACAATCTAGGTTCATGAGTGACTTATTTCTTAGGAAGGTCATTTGATAAAAGATAATATCAAGTCAGTACATCCATAATAGAATCTTTACTGTTTTGATAATGTCAAGTACCAAAAAAAAAAATCAAGTGTGTTATCAAAGAAAATTGATAACAGAAAACAAAACAATCGGCAGCTCTTGCGCGTGCTGACATCAGCAATTATCCTCCTTAAGTGGGCCCCACCACCACCAGCACGCACAAGGCTACCTTCCTCTCTCTTGGGCCAGGCCTCTGCCACGTCACCATGTGGGTGATGGCAGCACAACTCCAACGCAGCAGGCATGTTGCTGCCTTTCAAACTGGGTGGACCCTACCATAATTCTAATTAAATCCATACATTACCCCAACCAATCTCTATAGGGCAAACCCTATTAATTATTTATATCTTAAAAAAAAAACCTTTATCAAAAAATCCAAAACCATATTTAGTCCAGATCTTACCCTTTTTTTAAAATTTTTTTTTTATGTATCTGAATTTTAGAAGATAAATACCATAAAAGGAAGATCACAAAGAAACCCTAAATTTCTTAAATTTCTTAAACAAGAAACCCTAAATTTCTTAAACAAAAGCCATCAATTCTTCAATTAATTCAGTAAAGATGGCTCTGATACCAATTGTTGGAATTTTATAACATGGATATTGACGGATTTTATAGATAACACTTAAGCAACATGCACAAAACATTAATGTTAACCTAAATCGTGTTTCTACAGATCCAGATCTTAAATCATGTTACTAAAAGTGCTTTAATATAAGATCCTGAATCATGTCTCTATAGATCCTTCGCTAAATCAAAAAAAGAAGAACATAAAAGCAGAAGCACTAACCTGAAACCATTGATGCCATTGATGGAGATTGTGTAGAGGATTTGGCTCTTTCTCTATGAGAAAAAGTCTCTCTTTTCTTTTCTTTTCTGTTAATGGGATGACAGATAGAATAGGAAGATACATATATAGGGGACTACAACCCTAATGGACAATTAGTGATTTCCAATTTTTGCTCCTCAAAAAATTAAATCAGAGAGATGAAAACAATACTGAATATTGAATTGAGAAATAACTGAGTACAATATCTCCAATATATAGGAGTGAACCAAATACAAAATTAGCCCAATACCTAATATGGGACTATAATGTCTAACACCCCCTTTCAAACTCATGGTGGGTCAAACAGTGTGAGTTTGCCTACTAAATATCGAAATCTATGAATAGTATGAGCTTTAGTGAAGAAGTCTGCCGTCTGCTATGATAAGGTAATAGAATGAAGAGAAATGGTCCCTACTTCAAAGCGCTCACGAACATAATGACAATCAATCTCTATATGCTTCGTTCGCTCATGAAAGACCGGGTTGCTTGCAATGTGTAGTGCACTCCGGTTATCACAATGAAGAGGAGTAGGTCCTGAAAGAGTGACACCCATTTCTGATAAAAGCCAACGAACATGAACAATCTCTCTAGTAGTAGTTGTCATTGCTCTATACTCAGCTTCAGTCGAAGAACATGCAACAACTGCCAGTTTCTTACTTCGTGTCATGCCACGCTTTCCAAAAGAGAATACTAAATACGGATACACGACAAAAGTCCAGCAAATGATTTTCATAATCCATAAGTTGTTCAAGAATCTTTACAATATTTCACAAGAATAATCAGAGTCGGAAGCAAAATAATCAATTAAGCATGCACATATGAATCAAACTACCAACAAGAATACTTGAAACTAATATATTAATCTCAAATAATCCAGATCTGAATAAGTCAAATATCCTGGGTCATATTGCCCAAATACAAATAAATCCAAGTACAAATTACAATTGTTCAAAACAAGCAACAAAAAATAATAATAGCAAAATCTAGCACTAATATCTCATATCACCAACACCATCTAGTACGTGTTCTCCAAAATCTGTAATTTAACAATTGCATGAATAGGAAATAGAAAACAAACTTCCTTCAATACAAGTTACGGGCCGCTTGTAGTGCAGGATACAAGTACATGGGAACAAATAACTAACAACATGGAATATGCATGATACAAAATAGAATACTAGCATGGCAAGGTGAACAAGTGCAAGTGGCATGTATCAAGTGTCAAGTGAACAAGTATCATGTAAATAAGTAACAAGTATCACGAATCAAGTATCACGAAATCAATTAACAAGTAACAAGTGTCAAGTAGTCAAGTACAAGTATCAAGTAGCAAGTGTCAAGTAGTCATGTTCAAGTCTTGTATTTATTACTAACTAGGTAGCACTTTATGCATCCATCTTTTTAATACATGGTTGGTACAGTCAACACAGTTTCGTTTGATTTCATAGTGGATCGTATAGGGCAGTGTACTCAGGGACAAGCCTCAAGAAATCAAGTATCAAGTATCAAGCCTCAAGTATCAAGTAAACAAGCCTCAAAAGTGAAGTATCAAGCCTTGAGTAGTGAAATATCAAGCCAAGTGAAATATCAAGCCTCAAGTATCAAGTATCAAGTCAAGTCTCAAGTATCAAGTAACAAGTCTCAAGTGTTAAATATCAAGCCTCAAGTAATCAAGTATCAAGCTAAGTATCACATAGGATCAATAGATCCTCTTCTGAGTACACGTTTCTGCATTTTCCACTATTAGATCTTTCACTTTAAAATCCCGGCTTGGTTAATTATTATTAATGTCAAACAAGTATATATGTGTCACGAAAAAGGGCAAGTATAACATGGTATGATCAAGTAACAAATTCAAGTTGCAAGTTAAACACGTACGGGTAAAAGATAACACACAAAAGGATAAAATAACCAAATTTTGTAGTTCAGGACAGCAAGAACATACTGCAGTAAAACTAAGATTCCCGTTGTTACAAGCATGAAAATATGAATTCGTCGAAAGTTCTGGAAAATAGACTCCCGGACAAATCCAGAGAACATATATAAGTCATATAGTATTTCACAAAATCATAACTCAAAACTAATTTGAAACCAGAAAATATGTTCAGCCAGAAATCAGAAGATTGTATTCAAGAACAGGAAAACAACATGAAAACTCAATAAATAAATCCACGAAAAATCTGGGGTGTTCCCCTATATGTACAGTATCCGAAAATCAAGTATTATAATTTTTCAATAAAAATAGAGTAGTCAAGTAAAATCAGAAAATATCAAGATGCAGTAGTTTTGTAAATCTGAAATCACAAACACTGCAGTACGAATACAGCCATATCTCACAAACCATAAACTGAAATCCAAATCCTCCAAAAGGGTAATAAAATAGATAAAGTAAGCTAACTTTCATATTCAAAAATATTTTAGAAACAACAAGTAGAAATAGGTCGAAAATCAAGTTCTTTACTGAACAGTAGTAAAAATCTGTTAGAATAGTAATTGTTTGAAAACATAGAACCGATTGTAAAGCTCATCAATTAAATCCACAAAAATTCTGGGTTAATCCCAATCAAGTCTAGAAATACTGATAAATATTTCAGATCAAAATAATAATTTTAAAACCAAAATAAAAATAGATTACTCTTCAGAATTCATAGAAAATAAAATCTGGAAATCTTTCAACACCGCTATAGTAAAATCGACATAACTCACAACTCGTAAATCGAAACTGAGATCCATCAAAGGGTTGTAATCCGGCTGATCGGTCAACTCAGAATAGTCAATCACGTGGCTCTCATCTCGGATATATCTCCTGAGTTGTGAGACATGGAAAACATCATGCACTCCTGATAATGCTGGCGGCAATGCAAGACGATATGCCAACTTTCCTACTCGCTCCACAATATCAAACGGTCCAATAAATCAAGGGCTAAGTTTGCCTCCACCACCAAACCGAATGACACCCCGCCAAGGTGATACCTTTAGGAAAACATGGTCACTAACCACGAACTCCAAAGCCCTCCGATGGAGATCGGCCCATCGCCTCTACCTATCCTGAGCTGCCTGCAAATGCTTCCTGATCGGAACCACCGCATCAACTGTCCTGGTGTCAACTCTGGACCCAACAACTTCCTCTCACCAATGTCATCCTAGTACACTGGTGATCTGTACTTCCACCAATAAAGTGCCTCGAACGGTGCAGCTTTAAGACTGGTCTGAAAGCTATTATTGTATGAAAACTCTATGAGATGCAAATGGTCCTCCGATGATCCACCGAACAGAAGCATACAGGACCTCAACATGTCCTCAAAAATCTGGATGGTCCTCTCTGACTGTCCATCAGTCTGGGGTGAAAAGTCGTGCTGTACTTTAATTTACTCCCCAAACTGTTTTGAAGACTCTCCCAAAACTGAGATCTGAATCTCGTATCCCTGTCGGATTCAATACTGACTGGAACCCCATGAAGTCTAAAAATCTCTTGCATATACCTCTCAGCTAGGCTCTCAGTAGACTGTTCGACACGAAAAGGAATGAAGTGAGCACTCTTCGTCAAACGGTCGACAATCATCCATGTAACGTCCCGAATTCCAAAATACACTGAATTCAAAATTCCACAGGATCTTTACACTTCTTTCGTACAACTTCTTTCGTACAATTTTACAAGGAAATTACACTTCTTTCGTACACTTCTTTCATCAAATATTTATTTCCACATTAAAAATCATATCACCAATTTTATGGTCAAGATGAATATTCACAATTCATTATTGTCACATTATTCTTCACTAAGAATAATTCACACAACTTCACTACCTACTTTCTTTCTTTATTATTTTTCCTTTCCAGCACTTTATTTCAAGTCCTTTTTCAAAACACAACTCTCACAAAAATATAAGTGTAGAACCATAGTTCTAACTACACTTTTATTCCCAAAATGTACTTCATTTCATTCTAATAACTCCCAATTTATTTTTCATAAATCACACATAATTTTAGAATAATAATAGTATTTCTTTCATAATTTTTAAACATAAAAAATCCACCAAAAAATATTTTTTTTCCACAAAGTTAATACTGGCCGAGATCAGGATTCGAACCAACAACCACAGAGAAGCAAGCCGCACGCTCTGGCCACTAGGCCAATCACGCCAATCGATATAAAAGGGGGTTAAAAGTCTTAAGTACTCTCGATTGAAAAACTGATTAAATTTGTTAAATACACACAAAATATGGAGTTATCAAGGATCGAACCCTCGATCTGTGAGAACCCAAACCGCACACTGTAGAGATTAGAAGCCTCCCGACCACTTGAGCTATAGGCTCAAGTTGTCTCAAATACAACTTGCATTTTAATTAAATCAACTCTCTGTTTAATAGAACATTTCGATGTTTCAAAAGCTCTCATTTGAGTTTTACTTTCACTAAAATCTACTGTAAATCTCCAGAATAATTATTCACATAATAATTGATACTCCAGTAATTAAAAATAATTTTTTCCACTAATTAACACATATTTTGCATACAATTAGTTTAAATTGTATACTACTACTACCACATTTCTTTTTCGACATTTCTTATCCAATTTAACATCAATATTCTCTATATCAATTCCCTGTTTATATTCCTTTCACAAACCCACAAATTATATTTTAATTTATTCCTTACAACATTAGCACAAAAAATTCATTCAAGCACATAAAACCATATTTTCATCTACTAACATTTGCATTTAGTTGTTTTTTTTTATGCTAACAATGAATTTTACTTCAAGCAATCCATAGCTATAAATAATTCACACACAACTTAAGTTTGATGATGGAATCATATACAATCTATTTAGCAACATTTCAATCAACTAATAAGCAATTTTTTCCAATTAAATGTACTATTATTAATCTTTTTCATGCATTATCATTTCAATTCAATTTTAGCATGCTATCTAATTAGAAACATGGAAAATAACCCACCTTGTTTGGAGAGAATACAATTGCAACACCTCCTAAACAAAAGTCCTTGTCGAAAGAGCGTTCCTCCTCCTCCTGGATGCGCGCACCCGACCTTCAAAGTACAAAACCGAAAGCTCCTTGATGCCGGCCTTCTTCTTGGTACAAGCACCACTCACTCACACACAACTCTCAATCTTTTATCTCACTTACTACTAATAAATCACTACTAACAAATGTATTTTCTACTATAGGTTTTGGAGAAATGAAGAGTACAAAAATAACTAGGCTAGGGGGGTATTTATACTAAAATTTGGAGCAAATGAAGGTTTAGGATCAATCTAGGAGTTCAAAATAAAAGGCTAGGATTCAAGGGGGAGTTGTAGTAACCAACCATGATCAAGCAACCACCACCCATGACTCCACTATTTTTTCCATTTCCCTCCATACTCAAAACCGGCCACAAAGGTGTGCTCTGCACGTGTACGTGCAATGCACGTGCATGCATTAGTCCTCCATTTAAAAAAGTTGTACATTATATTTTCTATAAAAATAATCTTTAAAAGATGTTCTACATTACAAGTTGTAGTTAAAATAGAAATAACTCATGGGCTTTAATTAATGGGCCAAAATAATAGTTTTATAAAAGAAAATAAATAAATTAGATTTGGGCTAAAAAGAAAGGCTTATGTTTATTTGAAGAAAAACGGGCCTTTACAAAATAATTAAAGAACACATATACATATATATATATACATATACTCATCATCCATAATGAAAATAATTATAAGATTTCATACTACAAAAATTGCACGTGCACACTACGTGCAAAATAAATAAATAATTTTCATAAATGAAAATCGGGGTATTACAACACTCCCTCCTTAGAATAGTTCCATCCCCGGAACTACAGTCAAGAGCGAGAAATAAAACACTCACAACAAGCACAAGAAAATACAAAATACAAATCAAGCAAAAAGCTCGGCATAATCCTTCAACATCCTCTCCTCAGACTCCCAAGTAGCCTCTTCAACCAAATGGTTCCTCCAGACTACCTTGACCATCGGTATCGTCTTATTCCTCAAGACTTTCTCTCGACGATCAACAATCTCGACAGGAGACTCGATGTAATGGAGATCCAGATGCAAACCTTCCGGTACTTCAGGCAAATGATGGCTCGGATCTGGAATATAACCTCTCAGCATAGACACATGAAAGACATTGTGCACCTGAGATAACTCTTCCAGTAACTCAAGCCGGTAAGCAGTTTTCTCGATCCTTTTCAATATCTTATACAGGCCTATAAACCTCGGGGCTAACTTCCCGCCTTTGCCAAATCGAGTCACACCTTTACTGGGCGATACTTTCAGAAAGACGAAGTCACCTACCTCAAACTCAAGGTCTCTTCTCCGGTTGTCTGCATAACTCTTCTGCCTACTTTGAGCTTCTACCAACCTTTTCCTGATCAGATCAATCTTCTCAGAGGTTTTCTGCACAAGCTCAGGCCCAAAAAAAAGTGACGCTCCCCAACTTCAGACCAACAAACAGGTGTCCTGCACTTCCTGCCATACAGAGCTTCGTACGGCGCCATCCCAATGCTGGTCTGAAAACTGTTGTTGTAGGCAAACTCTACCAAAGGTAAATGCCTTTCCCAACTGCCTCCAAAGTCTAGTACACAACACCGAAGCATATCCTCAAGAATATGGTTG
The DNA here is from genome assembly GCA_017893485.1 of Hemerocallis citrina. Classification (NCBI taxonomy): domain Eukaryota; kingdom Viridiplantae; phylum Streptophyta; class Magnoliopsida; order Asparagales; family Asphodelaceae; genus Hemerocallis; species Hemerocallis citrina. The sequence continues at coordinate 207,037,906 of CM030359.1, forward strand.
ACTCTCTCGGTCTGCCCATCGGTCTGCGGATGAAAAGCAGTGCTGAAATCTGTCTTGGTACCCAAAGCTGTCTGAAGACTCCTCCAGAAATGCGAAGTAAACCGCGCATCTCGATCAGACACAATAGTTGACGGAACACCAAAGCCTGACGATCTCGCCAACATACAACTCAGTTAACTTCTCCATCGAAGCAGTGAGTTTCATCGCCAAAAAGTGAGCGGACTCGGTTAGTCGATCGACTATAACCCAAATCACGTCATTGCCTTTAGGACTCTTGGGCAATCCCGTAATGAAATCCATACTGATGTTATCCCACTTCCATTCCGAAATAGGTAACGGTTGTAATAGACCTCCGGGTCTCTGATTCTCAGCTTTGACTTGCTGACAAACCTCACACTTCGTCACAAATTCAGCCACATCCCGTTTCAAACCTGACCACCAGAAATACTGTTTGATGTCTTTGTACATCTTAGTACTTCCAGGATGTACCGACAAAAGAGTAGCATGCGCCTCCTGAAGAATACTCTCTTTCAGGTCCGCCTGATTTGGAACACATAGTCTATCTCCGAACCACAGCACTCCATCCCTGATTTGAAATTCGGGCAACCTGCCAGCACTAACCTGCTCCTTCATCTCCAAGATATCAGCATCAACCTCCTGACTTGCAATAATCCTTCTATTCAGTGTAGGCTGAAGCCTCAACTGAGCTAAAGATGCTCCCAATCCTTGCAAGACAACTTCAATACCTGCTCGGTCCAATTCCTCCATCAGATGTTTCTAGGTTGTAATCAAACTGGATAAACTGCTCTTGCGACTAAGTGCATCAGCAACAACATTAGCTTTTTCAGGATGATATTTGATCTCAGGTCGCATTTCCTCAAGCACTTCCAACCATCTCCGCTGCCTCAAATTCAGATCCTTCTGCTGATATATGTACTTCAAGCTCTTGTGGTCCGTGTACATGTTCAATTTCTCACCGTACACGTAGTGCCTCCATTGCTTCAGGGCAAAGATAATTGCAGCCAACTCCAGATCATGAGTCGGATAATTCTTCTCATGCGGTCGTAGTTGCCTAGACCCATAAGCGATTACTCTTCCTTCTTGCATTAAGACACAACCAAGCCCACGAAGTGAAGCATCGCTGTAAACATCATACTCAACACCTGTTCTAGGCAAAGCCAAAATAGGTGCAGTAGTCAGTTTCTCTTTCAACTCTTGAAAGCTCGCCTCACATTGCTCAGTCCACTTGAAGTTCACATTCTTCTTGGTCAAACTAGTAAGCGATACGGCTAACTGAGCATAACCTTGAATGAATCTCCTGTAGTATCCAGTCAATCCAAGAAAACTTCTGACTTCCTTCATTGTAGTAGGCCTAGCCCAATCTCTCACTGCCTCTATCTTCTGAGGGTCAGTTGCCACTCCCTCCTTAGAAAGGATGTGACCTAGGAATGCCACTTCAGATTTCCAGAAATCACACTTGGATAACTTGGCATACAACTCCTGCTCTTCCAGCTTCTTCAAAACTGCTGCCAGATGCTCGATGTGCTCCTCTTCTTATTTGGAGTACATGAGGATATCGTCGATAAACACAATGACGAAAGAATCAATGAACGGCTTCAGAACTCTGTTCATCAAATCCATGAAGATTGCGGGTGCATTCGTCACTCCAAATGGCATAACTAAGAATTCGTAATGCCCATATCGAGTTCTAAATGCAGTTTTGTGCACATCTTTAGCTTTCACTCGAACTTGGTGATATCCTGATCGAAGATCTATTTTGGAGAAAACAGCTGCTCCTTGTAGACGATCGAACAGATCATCAATTCAGGGAATATGATACTTATTCTGAACAGTGACCTTATTCAGCTCTCGGTAATCGATACACATTCTCATCGATCCATCCTTCTTCTTTACCAAAAGCACTAGTGCTCCCCAAGGTGACGCACTAGGTTGAATAAAGCCTTTCTCCAACAGTTCCTCAATCTGCCGTTTTACCTCATCCTGTTCCACTGGAGCCATCCTATACGGTGCCTTAGAAATGGGTACACTTCCCGGTTGAACAGTGATGCTAAACTCCACATCACGATGCGGGGGTAACCCAGGAAAATCATCCAAGAACACAGTCGGATAGTCCCGAATCACAGGAATCCCTTGCACTTCCACAGGAATTTCTTCCTTGCGAATAGCTGCCACCAGTCTAGAACACTTCTTCTTCCCTTGGAAAGTGACTTCAGGTCCACCTGGAGCCTTCACTGTTACCGTCTTGGTCTTGCACTCGATGCCTGCACTGTACACCGACATCCAATCAATGCCAATGATAACATCGACTCCCAAGATAGTCAGCTCGATTAGATCAATTTTGAAAATTCTATCTCCAATCACAATCTCGCAATCCGCATAATACCGATCAGTGGTTAAAGTTTCCCCTGATGGAGTAGCTACTGCTAAGATCTTGCCTGGAAAAATCTTCGGTTCAACTCCCAACACTTTAGCAAATTTAGGAGACATAAAAGTATGAGAGGATCTAGTATCGAACAAAACAACAGCTTTCATTCCATTCAAATAAAGTTATCTTGTTACATAATACATATCCATTACGTAATAGTTCACTAAATAAGCGGGAAAAGAAACAACAGTCTAACTCCTACGGTTCCTCTTCGCTTCTCGAAGTTCTCCCCGTAGTTCATTAACTTCTTCCTTCAGCACATCGGTCATATTCTTCATCTTCTCGAGTTCCCATACACGATGACTGAGAACTGCAAAGTCGTCCTTGCGCTTTGCCAGTTGAGCCTCCAATAATCCGACTCTCTCCCGCAGTATTTCTACCTGCCTCTGAAGAGATATCACAAGACTACTTGGAACTGGTTCTTCTTCTTCGTTAGAAGAGTCATCAGATGAATCCGGAGGTGGGGTAATCTCTTGGGACTCAGGTCATTCCTCTCCGTCGGAGTCTGCTTGCCCTGGGTAGTACTCTTTCTCGGAATCTACTTGTCCAGGATAGTAATCTTTCTCGATGATATGCCAATTGTCGTCTTCAGCAGGGTCGAAGTGATCAGCCATCTTAGAAATAGAGAGGAAGAAGCATAAGTCATAGAGCAACACAAATGTAAGTAACTTACACTTAAATCTCTAGACTCAAACACACACTCTAATGTCCACTTCTAGGGTGTCGTTCCTTATAAATTTGTACTAGTGTGAAGCGTGGCTCTGATACCACTCTGTAACGCCCCGAATTCCAAAACACACTGAATTCGAGATTCCATGGGATCTTTACACTTCTTTCGTACAATTTTACAAGGAAATTAAAACTTTTCACTTTACATCAGAGTTACATGAAAACTTACACTTTACATTTTACAGCGGAAGCAAATTTACAACATTTGAATAATCAACATTTGAATAATCTCTAAGCATCTGTGCTTCTTTATCTTTATCATGTCATTTACCCTGCATACAAAACTGTGGGTACGTCAGTTTATTCAATCGACGAACATTATACACGACCATCCTCTCTATGCCGGAAATAGTATAATTGATTTTCCATATTTAACAAATACAAACTTATCACATATCAAACTAAAGAAAATACCCTAATGATGTCGTGTTGTGAATTGTGCACTTAGTCCTTAATGTAATTATTTATATTACATGACACTAATGCACACTTGTTCGGATTCTATGCATCCCATACTATATAGGTCCGAGGGCAAGCCTCTTAATCGTTCTTCATCTTGTAGGGTTCAATCCCTCATCATGACTTAATCTACTACTGTAACTACGGTAAGTATCCTAGATGATCTATGAGTACAAGCTCATGTACAGAAAACCTGGAGGAGAATCCCATGCCATGTCTTGACGCATCAAGCATGCATTCTGTGGCAATTCAGCCTCCTTCATGGCACACGATCCTCTTGCAGTCACCAAACATCCACAAGCGTCGCCAAGATCCCAATAATTCTGGAGTAGTGCCCACGCCATGTCTTGACGCATCAAGCATGCATTCTGTGGATCACTCTTACATCGTAGACTCGAGGCCCTCATGTGTTTTTCTCTCACTTTCATCACCTCTTCACTTTGCACTAATTCTTAATTTAATGAAATCATGAACAAAATCAATCTCTTAGAGTTAGCCCTCTCACTACTACCGGTCTTATTTCTTTCATTTCACAACGACCCAAACTGGTCTTTTCAATTGCAATAATCAAATTATTCATCACTTTCACATGCCGGTGTGAGTTTTGGCTACACCCTAATTTTCAATTTCAATTCATAAATTCACATATTTGAGTTTTCATACTCAATAACATTTCTTTTTCCAATCACATGATTTCTAAATTATTCTTGAGTCAATAACCATACATGGAGTTCAATTACTCATCATGTATTTCATCAAATATTTATTTCCACATTAAAAATCATATCACCAATTTTATGGTCAAGATGAATATTCACAATTCATTATTGTCACATTATTCTTCACTAAGAACAATTCACACAACTTCACTACCTACTTTCTTTCTTTATTATTTTTCCTCTCTAGCACTTTATTTCAAGTCCTTTTTCAAAACACAACTCTCATAAAAATATAAGTCTAGAACCATAGTTCTAACTACACTTTTATTCCCAAAATGTACTTCATTTCATTCTAATAACTCCCAATTTATTTTTCATAAATCACACATAATTTTAGAATAATAATAGTATTTTTTTCATAATTTTTAAACATAAAAAATCCACCAAAAAGTATTTTTTTCCCACAAAGTTAATACTGGCCGAGACCAGGATTCAAACCAACAACCACAGAGAAGCAAGCCGCACGCTCTGGCCACTAGGCCAATCACGCCGATCGATATAAAAGGGGGTTAAAAGTCTTAAGTACTCTCGGTTGAAAAACTGATTAAATTTGTTAAATACACACAAAATATGGTGTTATCAAGGATCGAACCCTCGATCTGTGAGAACCCAAACCACACACTGTAGCGATTAAAAGCCTCCCGACCACTTGAGCTATAGGCTCAAGTTGTCTCAAATACAACTCCCATTTTAATTAAATCAACTCTCTGTTTAATAGAACATTTCGATGTTTCAAAAGCTCTCATTTGAGTTTTACTTTCACTAAAATCTACTGTAAATCTCCAGAATAATTATTCACATAATAATTGATACTCCAGTAATTAAAAATAATTTTTCCACTAATTAACACATATTTTGCATACAATTAGTTTAAATTGTATACTACTACTACCACATTTCTTTTTCGACATTTCTTATCCAATTTAACATCAATATTCTCTATATCAATTCCCTATTTATATTCCTTTCACAAACCCACAAATTATATTTTAAGTTATTCCTTACAACATTAGCACAAAAAGTTCATTCAAGCACATAAAACCATATTTTCATCTACTAACATTCGCATTTAGTTTTTTTTTTTTTGATGCTAACAATGAATTTTACTTCAAGCAATCCATAGCTATAAATAATTCACACACAACTTAAGTTTGATGATGGAATCACATACAATCTATTTAGCAACATTTCAATCAACTAATAAGACATTTTTTCATTTAATTGTGCTCTTATTAATCTTTTTCATGCATTATCATTTCAATTCAATTTTAGCATGCTATCTAATTAGAAACATGAAAAATAACCCACCTTGTTTGGAGAGAATACAATTGCAATACCTCCTAAACAAAAGTCCTTGCCAAAAGAGCGTTCCTCCTCCTCCTTGATGCGCGCACCTGACCTTAAAAGTACAAAACTGAGAGCTCCTTGATGCCGGCCTTCTTCTTGGTACAAGCACCACTCACTCACACACAACTCTCAATCTTTTATCTCACTTACTACTATTAAATCACTACTAACAAATGTATTTTCTACTATAGGTTTTGGAGAAATGAAGAGTACAAAAATAACTAGGCTAGGGGGGGGGGGGGTATTTATACTAAAATTTGGAGCAAATAAAGGGTTAGGATCAATCTAGGAGTTAAAAATAAAAGGCTAGGATTCAAGGGGGAGTTGTAGTAACCAACCATGATCAAGCAACCACCACCCATGACTCCACTATTTTTTTCATTTCCCTCCATACTCAAAACCGGCCACAAAGGTGTGCTTTGCACGTGTACGTGCAATGTACGTGCATGCATTAGTCCTCATTTAAAAAAGTTGTACATTATATTTTCTATAAAAATAATCTTTAAAAGATGTTCTACATTACAAGTTGTAGTTAAAATAGAAATAACTCATGGGCTTTAATTAATGGGCCAAAATAATAGTTTTATAAAAGAAAATAAATAAATTAGATTTGGGCTAAAAAGAAAGGCTTATGTTTATTTGAAGAAAAACAGGCCTTTATAAAAATAATTAAAGAACACATATACATATATATATATATACATATACTCATCATCCATAATGAAAATAATTATAAGATTTTATACTACAAAAATTGCACGTGCACACTACGTGCAAAATAAATAAATAATTTTCATAAATGAAAATCGGGGTATTACAATCCAAATGGCATTATGACCCTTAGGACTCCACGGCAAAGCGGTCACAAAATCCATAGTGATATGTTCCCACTTCCACTCTGGAATAGGAAGCGGTTGAAGAAGTCCAGCGGTCCTCTGATGCTCTGCCTTAACCTGCTGGCAGATCAAGCACTGAGAAATAAACCGAGCCACAACCCTCTTCATTCCATGCCACCAGAAATGAAGCTTTAAATCTCGATACATCTTAGTACCGTCAGGATGGATAGAATAGGATGACTGGTGGGCTTCCTCAAGCAATCGTTGACGAACTTCACCTTTCAGGCACATAACCTGGACCCAAAACGCAGCGATCCATCAGCATGAATAACCATGTCCATTCTGGACCCAGACTCAACCTCGGCTCGAAAACCCTGTAACTGCACATCACTAACTTGCGCCTCTTTAATCTGATCAACAAGAGACGACTGAAGCTGGAGCGCCAAACAACTCCAACCAGAACTCGGCAACAAAACATCCAACTCCAACCTCCACATCTGCTCAACCAGATCCCTTTGCTGAGTCAAGAACATAACTGCCGGTCTCCTATTCAAAGCATCTAGCACCAAGTTTACTTTACCAGGATGGTATTGCAAACTGATGTCATAATCGGCCATAAGTTCCAACCAACACCTTTGCCTCATGTTTAACTCCTTCTGGGTGAAGACGTACTTGAGTCTTTTGTGGTCTGTAAAGATCTTCACTCGGTCCCTAAGTAAGTAATGTATCCACAGCTTCAAAGCATAGATCACTGTCGCTAAATCCAAGTCATGAGTTGGATAGTTCTTCTCATGCAGCCTCAACTGCCTCGATACGCAACGACTCGGCCCTTATGCATTAGAACTACTCCAAGACCCTTACCAGAAGCATCATAGTGAATTATAAATCCGCTTGAACCATCTGGAATTTTCAACACAGGTGCTGACGTCAGTCTGTTCTTCAACTCAACAAAAACCACACCACACTCATCAGACCAACAGAACTTCTGATCCTTCCTAGTAAACTTAGTCAATGGTCCTGCTATCTTTGAAAAGTCTTGGATGAATTTCCAATAATAGTCAGCTAAAGCAAGAAAACTCCTGACTTCAGAAACTGACTTGGGAACAGCCAATCCGAGGAGGAGACGGTGACATAGAAAAAAAAAATAGGGGGCGAACGAAAGAGATGTGTGGCTGAGGGGAGGAGAGAAAGAACCCAATCATTCACAGCCTCAACCTTGGCCGGATCCACAGGAATACCATCGTCTGAGATAATGTGCCCCAAGAATAAAAACCTGTCGAGCCAAAACTAGCACTTGCTGAGTTTCCCATAGAGCTAATTCTCTCTCAAAGTCTACAGAACTACTCTATGATGCTAAGCATGATCTTCCCGATTCTGAGAATACACCAAAATATCATCAATGAAGACCACCAAAAATCTATCTAAGAACTGAGAAAAGACCTGGTTCATACGACTCATGAGTACAGTAGGCACGTTCGTGACCCCGAACGGCATCACAAGATACTCATAGTGGCCATATCTGGTCCTGAAAGCAGTCTTCTGCACATCAGTTGCCTTCACTTTAACTTGATGATACCTAGAACGGAGATCCAACTTCAAGAAAATAGCAGCCCCACTCAACTGATCAAACAAATCATCGATCCTGGGCAACAGATACTGATTCTTCACAGTAACACTGTTTAGTTCTCAATAATCCACACACAGTCGACGACTACCATCCTTCTTCTTGACAAAAAGGGCTAGAGCACCCCAAGGTGAAACATTGGGTTTAATGAAGCCAAAATCAAGCAACTCCTGAATCTGCACCTTAAGCTCTGCTAACTCAACCGGTGCCATCCTGTAAGGACGTTTCGATATAGGCGCCGTACCCGGCTGAACATCAATACTGAACTCCACATCTCTATTAGGGGCTAAGCCAGGCAACTTCTCTGGAAAGACATCCAGGAAATTCCGAACTACTAGAGGCGCAGCCTCACCGCCTGAATGCAATTCCATCACACAAACCTCCTGATCAATTGCAGCTCGACCAAGGGAAGACTCCCCTGGCATGGAACTCAATCTTTGTGCGATCAGGAATCCATAACACAACTTTCTTGGCATGGTAATCAATAATGACATGGGTTTCACTCAACCAATCCATACCTAGAATGATGTTGAATCCTGAATTCCCAATTACAATCAAATTGGCTTTGAAATATGCGCTACCAATAATTATGGGACACTGTCTGCACTCCCGGGAACAAATGACAACTCCACAACCCGTCACAATGTTCCAAGCCTCTGGCATGTTGCTGCACTCCAACTAATGGCGAGCTACAAATCGAGGTGAGACAAAAGAGTGGCTACCTCGGAATCAAAAAGAACATGAGCAGGGAAAGAGCAAACAAGGACAACACCTAAGGCAGAATCTAAAGAGACAAAGAAAAGAATGGTTGAACAGGGGTGAGGAAAAACAAAATGTAGAAAGATAAAAAGAAAGAAATAGATGCAAGAGAGAAGAAAAGAAACAAAAAGGAAATAATAAAACAACAAAACAATAAAAGCAAAATATACCTGCAAAAACACCCTCTGCTGACTCAGCATCAGCAGCAGTCAGGTTGAAAGCCTGACCTCTCCTGGGAGCAGCGGTCCTCTGACCGACAATCTGGCGCTGTGGAGGAAGGTGTGGCCTAACTGGACCATGAGCTGGAGCAACCTGCTGAACGGGACCCCTGTCTGGAAGAGCCATCTGCTGCTGTCGCGAGCAATCCTGCGCCATGTGATCAGAAGCACCACAACCAAAATAGCGGTGATTGGCATGCTTGCAGTCCTTGTGCTCATGCTCAGTAAGTCGGCAAAAGTCGCAAAAACTAGCCCTCTGAGCAATCGCAGAAGAGTAAGGAGCTGCCCTGACCGGATGGGCTAGGACAGGCCTCCGAACAGGCCCACCAGAAGGCCTAGCAACCGAGTGTGGAATAGTTCGCTGAGAAGGAGCCAATCCACCATGAGCCTACTCCTGAGCTCGAGCTGCCTCAAGAGCTTCTGCATAAGTACGCAAGCGAAGGGAGACAAGCTGCACCATAATCTCGTGCTCAAGCCCCAAAGTAAATCTACGATTTCTATCCTCTTCGTTCACCACAAGAATGGCTGTGAAGCGGCTAAGTCTAGTAAATTCAGCTGCGTACTCATCTACAGAGGTGGAGCCCTGTTTCAAGAAAGTATGATGTTAAAACATTGTATGGACAATATGTACCAAATTTCCATTACTAGAAATAATGACCAACCTGTTTCAAGGACAAGAATTGTTGCTCCATCTCCACTCTAGTACTACTAGGAAAGAATTTCTCTAAGAAGCTCCTAGCAAAAGTGGCCCAAGTGATCGGTCTTTCGAGCTTTTTGGACTCGGACCTCCACTAAATATGAGCCAAGTCCACCAGCTGGATGGCTACCACATCCACATGATCTGCATCTGCAACTCTAACTACCAAAAGCAGTTGCTCAGTCCGAATCAACCACTGTTCAGCATCTAGAGGCATCTCAGTGCCTGAAAACCTGTCGGGATGCAGCCTCATGAAGTCCGTGATTGTACCCGGACTGGAGGAAGAGCTGCCTGCATAGGCACAGCGGGCGGCGGTACTCGAGCAGCTTTCAAAGTAGCCATCACCAAGTCACTGTGGTTCTGTTGCATGTTAATCAACCGTTCCAACACAGTGGTGACAACCTCAAACCCTGGATGCTCATCCTGAATACGAGAATAAGAACCTCTACGAGGCATAGTCTACACAAAGCCAAAAATAATTAGCATCCAGATCAATGTTGATAATAATTAATTTATGTATGCTTGGTTAGTGAAATGTTGAGCTGATCCCAGTTCGAGCCAAGCTTGTCTAATATATCAGTCAAACTAATACATTAGCCAAACCTGGACTCTGATACCACTAAAAACCTTATCACGCCCTGCTTCCCAAAAGAGAATACGGAATACGGATACGCGACAAAAGCCCAGCAAATAATTTTCATCATCCATAAGTTGTTCAAGAATTTTTATAACATTTCACAAGAATAATCAGAGTCGGAAGCAAAAGAATCAACCAAGCATGCACATATGAATCAAACTACCAACAAGAAAACTTGAAACTAAAATATATTAATCTCAAATAATGCAGATCTGAATAAGTCAAATATCTTTGGTCTTGCCCAAATATAAATAAATCCAAGTACAAAATACAATTGTTCAAAACAAGCAACAAGAAATATTAATAGCAAAATCTAGCACTAATATCTCATATCACTAACAACATCTGGTACTTGTTCTCTAAAATCTACAATTTAACAATTGCAGGAAAAGGAAAGAGAAAACAAACTCCCATCAATGCAAGTTACGGGCTGCTTGTAGTACAGGATACAAGTACAAGGGAACAACTAACTATTAACATGGAATATGCATGATACAAAATAGAATACTAGCATGGCAAGATGAACAAGTGCAAGTGGCATGTATCAAGTGTCAAGTGAACAAGTATCATATAAACAAGTAACAAATATCACGAATCAAGTATCACGAAATCAATTAACAAGTAACAAGTGTCAAGTAGTCAAGTACAAGTATCAAGTAGCAAGTGTCAAGTAATCATGTTCAAGTCTTGTATTTATTACTAACTAGGTAGCACTTCATGCATCCATCTTTTTACTACATGGTTGCTACAGTCAACAAAGTTTTTTTTTAGATTTCATAGTGAATCGTATAGGGCAGTGTACTCAGGGACAAGCCTCAAGAAATCAAGTATCAAGTATCAAGCCTCAAGTATCAAGTAAACAAGCCTCAAGAGTGAAGTATCAAGCCTCAAGTAGTGAAATATCAAGCCAAGTAAAATATCTAGCCTCAAGTATCAAGTATCAAGTATCAAGTCAAGTCTCAAGTATCAAGTAACAAGCCTCAAGTGTGAAATATCAAGCCTCAAATAATCAAGTATCAAGCCAAATATCACATAGGATCCATAGATCCTCTTTCGAGTACATGTTTCTGTATTTTCTACTATTAGATCATTCCCTTTAAAACCCCGGCTTGGTTAATTATTATTACTGTCAAACAAGCATGTATGTGTCACAAAACAGGGCAAGTATAACATGGTATGATCAAGTACGGGTAAAATTCAAGTTGCAAGATAAACACGTACGGGTAAAAGATAACACACAATAGGATAAAATATCCAAGTTTCTAGTTTAGGACAGCAAGACCATACTGTAGTAAAAATGAGATTTTCGTTGTTACAAGCATGCAAATCTGAATCCGTCGAAAGGTCTAGAAAATAGACTCCCGAAAAAATCCAGCGAATATATATAAGTCGGTACATCCTGGGAGTACTAAGATGTACAAAGACATCAAACAACATTTCTGGTGGTCAGGTTTGAAGCGGGATGTGGCTGAATTTGTGGCGAAGTGTGAGGTTTGTCAGCAAGTCAAAGCCGAAAATCAGAGACACGGAGGTCTATTACAGTCGTTACCTATTCCGGAATGAAAGTGGGATAACATCAGTATGGATTTCATTACGGGATTGCCTAAGAGTCCTAAAGGCAATGATGCGATTTGGGTTATAGTCGATCGACTGACCAAGTCCGCTCACTTTTTGGCGATGAAACTCACTGCTTCGATTAACAAATTAGCTGAGTTGTATGTTGGCGAGATTGTCCGACTTCATGGTGTTTCGTCAACTATTGTGTCTGATCGAGATGCGCGGTTTACTTCGCATTTCTGGAGGAGTCTTTACACAGCTTTGGGTACCAAGATAGATTTCAGCACTGCTTTTCATCCGCAAACCGATGGGCAGACCGAGAGAGTCAACCGTATTCTTGAAGATATGCTTCGGTGTTGTATACTAGATTTTGGAGGCAGTTGGGAAAGGCATTTATCTTTGGTAGAGTTTGCCTACAACAACAGTTTTCAGGCTAGCATCGGGATGGCGCCGTACGAAGCTTTGTATGGCAGGAAGTGCAGGACACCTGTTTGTTGGTTTGAAGTTGGGGAGCATCAGTTGTTTGGTCCTGAGCTTGTGCAACAAACCTCTGAGAAGATTGTTCTGATCAGGAAAAGGTTGGTAGAAGCTCAGAGCAGACAGAAAAGCTATGCAGACAACCGGAGAAGGGACCTTGAGTTTGAGGTTGGTGACTTCGTCTTTCTGAAGGTATCACCCAGTAAAGGTGTGGTTCGTTTTGGCAAAGGCGGGAAGTTAGCCCCGAGGTTTATAGGCCCGTACAAGATATTGAAAAGGATCGGAAAGACTGCTTACCGGCTTGAATTACCGGAAGAGTTGTCTCAGGTGCATAATGTCTTTCATGTGTCTATGCTGAGAGGTTAAATTCCAGATCCGAGTCATCATTTGCCTGAAGTGCCGAAAGGTTTGCAATTGGACCTGAATTACATCGAGTCTCCTGTCGAGATTGTTGATCGTCGAGAGAAAGTCTTGAGGAATAAGACGATACCGATGGTCAAAGTAGTCTGGAGAAACCACTTGGTTGAAGAGGCTACTTGGGAGTCCGAGGAGAGGATGTTGAAGGACTATCCTGAGTTTTTTGCTTGATTGTATCTTTGTATCTTTTTGCTCTTGTGTGAGTGTTGCATTTTTGTTTTCTCGCTCTTGACTGTAGTTCCGGGGACGGAACTATTCTAAGGAGGGAGTGTTGTAATGCCCTGATTTTTCATTAATGAAAAATTATTTTATTTTGCACGTAGTGTGCACGTGCAATATTTTGGTTAATATTTTCATCAAGATAAGTAAAGATATTTTAATATGTGCTTTTAATTATTTTATACAAAAGCCTTATTTTAATTGGATGAAAAGCCTTTTTCTTTAAAAGCCCAAAGTTAATTAAATTTATTTTATTTTTAAAATAACTGTTTTGGCCCATAAACTAAAGTCCATGGACTATTTTTATACAACTTGTCATGTAGAATACAATTTAAAGACTATTTTATTTTATACAAAAATTTAATGTACAATTTTTTGGCCTAGTTGCATGCACGTGCACTACACGTACACGTGCAATATGCACTTTTTCCAAGCATGGCCGGGAATGCTTCTTTGGAGGGAAACTCAAATTTTGAGTGGAGTCATGGAGTGATGGTTATTGGATCATGGGTAGTTTGTGTAACTCCTCATTAAATCTCCACCACTTGTTCCTAACTCCTACTTCAATCCTAGCCATCTATTTCCCTTGATTTTTAGTATAAATACCCCCCCCCCCCTCATGGCTAGTTATCCTTGTGCCTATTAATCTTTCCAAACCTATAGTCTAAATTGCATTATCTGGTAGTGTTTTGTGAGTTAAAAGATTGAGTGTGTGTGGGCTTGTTCTTGCAACAACAAGAAGAAGGAGAGGCCGGCTATTCTAAGGAGGGAGCTTTCAGTTTTGGGTGTGTGCTTGGAGGTTCGTGTGCGCTCATCTAGGAGGAGGAGCCATTCGTTGCAAGGACATCCGTCTAGGAATTGTTAATTGTGTTTGTCTCTCCATACAGGTGGGTAAATTTTCCATGTTTCTAATTAGGAATGCATGCTAGATTGAATTGAATGAACGAAGCATGAAAATGATTAATAAGAGTACACATTTAATTGGAAAATGACCTATTGATTGATTGATATATGGATGTGCAATTGTGTGTGGTTCTATTAGTAATGACATTGTAAAAAGACTGAAAATGGCCTGTACAGTCGACTGTCAAGTGGACAAGTCGACCGGTACGAGGCGGGTGTTTTCTCATGATTTCTAAATTAGAATCCTTATTAAGACTAAAGATTTAATTGTGTATGTGTATGCAAACTGAAGTGATAGAACGATTGCTAAATCGATATCCTCCATGCGGTATATAATTCAGAAAATATGAATGGATGAAAAAGAACTAGTAATAATTAGAGAACTGGAAATAACACATACAATCGACTGGTAATGTGAACAGTCGACTGGCTTATTGAAATGAAGTATGTACAGTCCAGAGTTTCATGAAACGATGTATTTTAATGTGATGTTCTAGTGTGTTAAATTGAGATTAGTATTCATCTCTGCAAGTAAATGATGAGTAAATGAAAGTGCATGCCTAGCATTTCTTTGAGAAAAGAAACACTAGTTATGTGGAATTTACATTTAATTGAAACCACGTTGTGATGTTAGTAAACAGATAAGAAATTACATGTTATGTTGGCACAAATATTATGTAATATGTGAATTGAAGAACGGAAGGAAAGATGATTCCTTAATTTAAAATTTAACATGTTCAGTCGACCGAATGCTTGTAGCAGTCGACTGTACTGAGCATGGATAGTGTATAGTTGAATCACCCAGTACAGACGACTGATTGGAATGACAGTCGACTGTTAAGCGGATGACATTTTTAGATATGGAAAACTACGGAACAGCCGACTGGCCATGTGCAGCAGTCGACTCTTCCGAGTGTTATTGATGAACTGTATTTGACTGGATAAGTCGACTGGAGGAGCTCCAAGTCGACTGTCCAGAGAGCTTTTGGTATATCCGAAATCTTGTAATTTGTTGTGGTAAAGATTGTGAATCTTATGGTTGATATTGGTAAACTCTATTTGCTTTTGCATGAATTTACATGAAGTGAATCATTTACTTTGAATTGTGGGAATTAAATGAATATGAAAGCTATGACATGAAAAAGAAAATCTATTGAGATTATGAAATGAACTCATGAGTTGGAAATGCTCAGATTTTAGTAATTGTGAATTGGAATTGAAATGAAAGAGTAGCTAAGTCTCCCCCGGCAATTGGAAAGAAAATAAAATGAAATTTGAAATGAAAGACCAAGGTTGGTCATGTTTGAACGAATGAATAAGTCCGGTTTAGTAGAGAGGCTAACTCTAGAGCTTTGATTTTGTTCATGATTCTAATAAAACTAAGGACTAGTACATAGTGAAGATATGATGAAAGTAAGAGAAAAACATTGAGTATGAAGGCCATTGGATAGCGGCGAGAGCGTATCCCCGGATGTCCCATGATGAGTCTGGGCAAGGACACTACTCCAGAGTACCGTCCCCGTGGCGACGCTCGTGGAATTTTTGAAGACTACGGGTGGTGTCATGTCTATGGTAGGAGCTGAATTACCACAGGATGTCTGCATGATGAGTCATGTTAGCGATGGGATTCCCTCCAGGGCACCTAAACATGAGTTCGTAGGTTAGAAAACATCTAGGATACGTACCGTAGTTACAGTAGTAGATTAAGTCATGACGAGGGATTGAACCCTACAAAGATGAAGAACGATTAAGGGCTTGCCCTCGGACCTATGTAGTATGGGATGCATAGAATCCGAACAAGTACGCATTAGTGTCATGTAATGTAAATAATTGCACTAAGGACTAAGTGCACAATCACAACACGACATCAATAGGGTAGTCCCTTTAGTTTGATATGTGACAAGTTTGTGTTTGCTAAATATGGAAAATAAGTTATACTATTTCCGGCATAGAGAGGATGGTCGTGTATAATGATCGTCGATTGAATAAACTGACGTACCCACAGTCTTATATGCAGGTAAATGGCTTGATAAAGATTAAAGAGGAACAAATGCTTAAAGATTACTCAATGTTGTTGTATATTTGTTTCATTGTTGTAAATTTTACTTCCGCTGTGCAATGTAAAGTGTAATATTGATGTAAACTCTAATGTAAAGTGAAAAGTTTAAATTTCCTTGTAAAATTGTACTAAAAGAAGCGGAAAGATCCTGTAGAACATCTCGAATTCAGTGTATTTGGGATTCGGGGCGTTACAGGTCGGCTGCATGGGAGAGGTGCAAATATATATATGGGTTTGGAAGTAGGCTTAGGGCTGAAAGTGGAAGGCGGCACAGTAACGGGTAAGGGAAAATGGGTCGGGTAGGGTTTGCATGGTTCAGGATGGGTGCATTTGGGCTTTGGGTGGTAGGCTAGGTGCTGACTTGGGTTGATGGGTTTATAAAGAAAACAAATGGGTTTTAAGGGAATTAAGTGTTAGGTTATAAGGTTAATTGGGTATAGTTGGGTATTTAATTGAATAGGATTTAATAAATGAAGGGGATTTGTTGTAATTGGGTATTAGGAATAAAAGAATAGGGTTAATCCAAAGATCCAATAAGTGACAAGAACAAGATGAGAAATTAAAATAGAACATGCACACAAAAAAAGATTATTGGGAAATCAAAATAATGGCCCGATCAAATGGAACGAAACAAAATATGGACAAAAGAACCAAGAACTCAAATAAAAGAAGACATAAAATAATAAAATGAATATATATTGAAAATAAAATCCAATATACGGTCCAAGCAAAATACAAGAGGAATACAAAGAGAGAAATACACCAAAACGAAAAACACACTCAAAAATACACAAAATAAAAAATAGGGGTTACACTTTGCCATGAGATCAGCAAATCACCAAGAAATAGACAAAACCGGTGGTAGACCGTCTGGTAGTAGGATCACCTGCCCAATCTGAATCAGAATATGCACTCAGCTCTAGTTCAGAT
Source organism: Hemerocallis citrina (assembly GCA_017893485.1). NCBI lineage: Eukaryota > Viridiplantae > Streptophyta > Magnoliopsida > Asparagales > Asphodelaceae > Hemerocallis > Hemerocallis citrina. Next base: position 207,054,939 of record CM030359.1, read on the forward strand.
ATAGAAGGCATGAATAATGAGCAAGTAATAGTGCTCCGAAGATATCTGAGAATCCGAAAAAGAGCACGATAGTGAACTGACGTAGGAGCAGAAACAAACTAACTGACAACACTGACTGCTGTGAGCAATATCGGGTCTGGTCATGCATAAGTAGACAAGCTGTCCGAAAATCTTTCTGTATCTAGTGGGATCAGGAAGGAGCTCACTATCAGTGGGATGAAGCTTCACATGAAGCTCTAAGGGTGTATCGGCTGATCGACCATCAGAAAGGCATGCAGCGGAGATAATATCTGATGTGTATTTCTGTTAAGAGACGAGTATCCCCCAAGATCCATGAGAAATCCATAGGCCCAGAAAATAATGTAGTCTGCCAAGGTCTTTCATATGGAACTGCTGATGAAGATATTTCTGGGTGGATGTAATGCCCGCAGAGTTATCCCCAGTAATGATCATATCGTTATCATAGAGTAGTAGAAGTACCCTCCCTTGCAGTGATGACCGCATAAATATAGAATGGTCCTGAGAACTCTGACTAAAACCAGCCTTGGTGATGACAAGGCGAAAACACTCAAACTAGGCTCGAGGGGCCTGCTTCAAACCATATATATCCCGACACAACCGGCAAACATGACGAGGAGGAGTAGGGAGACCAGGAGGAGGATCCATATAAACAACCTTAGATAAGGTACCATGAAGAAAAGCATTCTTCACGTCCATCTGGTATAACGGCCATTGGCGGATGGCTGCTATAGCAAGAAGAGTGCGAATAGTAGTCATCTATGCAACGGGAGCAAAGGTCTCATCATAATCAATGTCAGGCTCCTGAGTAAATCCTCGGGCTACTAAACGAGCCTTGTGACGCTCAATAGATCCATCAGGTTGATATTTGGCCTTGAAGATCCACTTGCAGCTAATAGGTTGAACGCCCTCTGGCAGAGGAACAATATCCCAAGTGCCAGTCTGATCAAATGCACTAAATTTCTCTACAATAGATTTCCTCCATTCAGGCAATTGAATTGCGTCTTGATAGATTTTGGGCTTACGTATAGAGTGTATAGCAGTGAGATATGCATGAAACTGTGGTGAGTAGCAAGCAAGGGTAGCAAAACCAAACTAGTCAGAAGGACCAGTGGCATCAGGTGTATAACGTGTCGGAGGAATACCAGAAGTAGAACGGGTAGACTAACGAAGAGGTGGTGGGCTGACAGGGTGTGGGGGTGAGGATGGTGGAGTAGGTGCATGTGTCGGTGGGGAAGTAGGTGGGGTGGGTGCTTGCTACTGTGGGAATGCAGATGGTGGATCGGTAAGGGGAACAACTGATGTAAGAACTGTAGGAGATGTGAATGGAGCTAGAGGAGTGGGATCAAAAGGAATGCGGGAAGATGAAGTCAAGGGACTAGCAACAACTGGAGAATCAAGAAACCTAGTGTCCTCAGGGGGAGTCAGATATTAAGGGGAGTCTTCAAAAAAGGATACATGTCGAGAAATGCAGACACAACCTGCTGATGAATCAAAACAACGATAAACTTTGTGTTCGTGACTGAGACCTAGGTAAACGCACTTAGCAGCACGAGCAGAGAGCTTCGTGTGCTCAGTGGGAGGGAGAAGGACGTAACAAGTGCTCCCAAAGGTACGGAGCATACTATAGTCCGGAGGTGAGTGATAAAGAGCCTCATAAGGCGTGGTACTAGCTAGGGCAGACGAGGGAGTAATGTTGATGAGACAAACAGAGGTCATGATAGCCTCAGCCCAGAAAGAACAAGGAGCGGAAAAGGAGAGTAAAAGATCGCGAGCCGTCTCAAGAATGTGACAATGCTTGCGTTCAGCTATACCATTCTGCTCATGTGTGTGAGGGCATGATTGCTGAAAAAGGGTGCCGTGAGACTGAAGGATCGATCTCATAGTGGTGGAAGTGTACTCACCTGCACCGTCCGATCGAAAATTCTTAATGCACACACCAAACTGAGTGTGAATCATAGTTGAAAAGAACCGGTAAATATCAAGTATCTCAGATCACTGGCGTATAAGAAAAATCCATATATGTCTAGTGAAGTCATCGATGAAGGCAACATAAAAGAGATAGTCTTTCCACAAAGGTACGGGAGAGGGTCCCCATATGTCAGAATGAACAAGTTGAAAAGGGTGAGTGGTTTTAGAAGTGCTTTTGTGATTAAAGGGTAGGGACAATGTGTTTGGCCAAATGACAACCCTGACAATCAGATAAATATTTAAAAGTTAGAGAACTAAGGGCACTACTGCGAGCTATAGTCTGGAGTCATGACGCGCTAATATGACCTAAATGTTTGTGCCACAGATCAGCATCAGAGAAAACAATATCGGTAAAACTAGAAGGAGAATGATGTGCACGAAGAAAATTTACATAATATAGACGACCTTGACGACCAGCACGCCCAAACTCCTCACCAGGTGGAGGAATCAGTAAGAGAACAACCTAAAGAGTCAAAAGTGATGACAAGACCACTATCGTACAACGCACTAATAGAAATAAGATTTATTGATAAATGAGGAGCATAAAGAACATATGATATTGTGAGAGTGGGAGAGCTAATTGTCCCTGAGTGTGTAATAAGAAGTGGTGAATCATCAGCTGTGTGTAGAGATAGAGAGTGAGAAGGAAGTGCTGTGCAGGTGGTGAGCAGTGTCTGATTACTAGTGAGATGATGTGATGCACCAGAATCTAAAATCCAAAACGAATTCATACTGAGAGTGGCAGAAAGTGCAGAAGCAAAGGAGCCAATATTGATAGACTGACCCATGAACTGTAGTTCCAGTTGAGTGAGGCGTTGCTGAAGATTAGCCTAATCGGCAGGAGACGACAAGGCTGGAGTGACGGGCATGGCCGAGGATGTGAGGGAAACAGCACTACGAGGAGAAATAAGACTAGCGTTGCTGGGATTGAGGGCACAATATGGAGGGAGATGTTTCTGATGTCTGGATCGGGGTAGGGAGTAGGGCGGTGTTACCAGTGGCAGAAGTAGAGGTGGGGTAGGGTGAGGAATGATGCTGGGAGAAGGTAGGAGGTCGGAGGCAGACTTAAGGTGGTGTTGCGACTGTTTGAATCTGGAAGAGGAACGAGAGGCGGTTGCAGTGGGGAAGTCGGTGGAGACGGAAATATGTGGAAGAGACTGAGATTCCATCTAGTGGTAGTAATAGTACCTGTAAAAAAAAACTTTTTTTTGAATTTTTTTTTGATATTTTTATAACAGGAAAAAGAAAATGGGTTTGTGGGTTTAGGGTTAGGAGATATAGAATATGAGTTTCGGGTTATGGGTAGTAGAAGGAAAAAAAGGAAATTTTTTTTAGGGTTTTCAGAGATTTAGGGGGGGGGGGGAGATGAGGGAGGTGAAGATCAGTGGGTTGTCGAAGGCGGCATCGACCGGAGCTGGCGACTGGGCGAGGGGTATGGGATGAGCGGGAGGTGCTTGACTGGGCGGCTCGTCGATCTTGACAGGGGACAAAGCGGAGTGCTGGCGAAAGAGGGAGGAGGACAGGGGGTCGCGGCCTGGCTGTGGTGGCGGCTGTGTGGTCGACGGGAGTAGGGTGGCGACGGGGTATGGTCGTCGGAGTTGGGGATTCGCCGGAGAAGACGAACGGAGAAGGGGATGGGTATTGGGGCAGATGGGTTTGAGCGGTTTTTTTTTTTGCTATTGTTGGAATTTGAGAATTTTTTATGAGGAAATTTAAGAAGGAAAATTTTGGATAATTGGCTCTGATACCATGTTAAGATAAATCAGAGAGATGAAAACATTCCTGAATATTGAATTGAGAAATAACTGAGTACAATATCTCCTATATATAGGAGTGAACCAAATACAAAATTAGCACAATACCCAATATGGGACTATAATATCTAACAATTATTATATGCTTTTAACCCATCACTTAACCTTGGTTAGATCACTTTAATTCGTGTTAAACTTTAGAATAGAAATTATACATTTAGTCACATATGTGAGCCCACATCGATTATTTTTCAACAATATGACAAAACTTGTGATATCTACTGACAAAATTCCAATCGGTGATAAAATGAGCTCCAGTGGATGGAGATTGTTTGTTTATTAACAGTTGAAACTTGAAACTATTAAAGGACCCAATTAGGAGAGTTATATGAATATATGATTAATTGTAGTTAATGGAGCAAAAGAGAAATGAGAGTAGATGTAAACAAACTTGGATGGAGTCAATTATAGAAAATACAATACAATGAAATTTTGATAAACTTGCGATATGATCCTTAACAAAGTGGTTGACTCGGAAATACAATACATTGAAATCATGTGGCTGACTCAAAAGACTTGGGGTGGACTTTCTTTTGTTGATTTTAAGCTTCACTCAAAAAAGTGCATGAAAGGAGCCTGTGATATTTTATGGCTCTCTGGATACCCTTCTCCTCATACTCATGTATGCAATTTAAGAGTATTGGTTAACTTTATAAGTTGAAAATGATATGGGGTTATAACTTGCAAACCGTAAGTCAGAACTCACTTTTACAAGTTCTATTAGCTTGTGTATAATGTTTTCTACCTAATTGCAAAGTTTCGTATTTTTTTGAACTCGTTTGTTAACTTTTTACTTGTTTCACTCGATATTTTGAAGTATTGAGCGAAACCTAACATTTATACATTAATCAATTGTATTAATTCGTTTGCCCACTAGCTTTCAATTCTGTTGTCCTCATTTCCTCTTTCTCTTTCACACAGTAACCCTACCTATATAGATCTAGTTGTATTTCAGCGACAATGTTGGTTTAGTAAGTCATGTTTTCACTAGGAATCATTAATCAGTAGAAACATTAGTACTCCTCCACTAGGTAACTGATGTAAGAAGCAACATCTGTTTTACTAGTGATTCAAAATAACATCAGTTTATGCAAAAGACTGATGTGTGAGGGAATACTTTCGTGCATTGCTTAATTGCAAGGAAAGCAATTGACTGATTTGTGATATCTTCTACTAACTCATATGTAAAGGCACTGCATCAGGAATATCACATCTTTAGTATGGAAAGAAAGATACAAAAAGATGCAAAACTATACTTATTTTTCTCCACAAACAGCAATTGTTTACCCTAAATAGGATGAGGAAGGAGTAGGGAAATCCTAAGACTGAATATGCATTATGATTGTTATAATTTTTCTCCCTAATTTCTGGATCATCCTTTAAAATCTCCAATATTTCCCATCACATGCTTGGCAGCCGCAGAATTTCTCTCCCTAATTTCCACATAATTAATTCAGTCTGGACCTCCCCTATTCTACTTAACAGTTCACACTTGCAGGATTTCATATCCCTAGTTCCCTTGAATAATTCAAATTAAGTAATAAATTAAGAAAGCCTCTCATACCACTCCATTACTCCAACATCCATGGAGTCTCATAAAAATACGTTTTGATGGGGAAGTTAGCAATGTTCTTCCAGATGAAAATTCAAAATGACATTAAGATCCTTTTTTGGGTACTGCATGCATTCGGTACATGATTAATAATTTGGAAAATATAGCTAGCAGAGACGGAGTAGTTAGCAACAGAACTGAAGCATAGCAACTAGCATCCATTACATTAATCCTAAGGTAATTATTGTGAAGATGGTTCCTGAATCGTTTTAAATTTGTATTAATGATCATAAGAATAGTAATAATCAGGGCAGGTCCCCACCTTGAGGCAGGTGGCCTCCAGATTTTTGGAATTTTAGGAGCTTCAAATTTATATTTTTCTTGTAAATATAAGTAAATATTTTGGACATAAAAAAACTATATTACTATTAGGGGCCCTAAAATAATTATTTGAATCTTCCGCCTCGGGTCCCGAAAAATCGGAGTCGGCTCTAGTAATAATAACTTGTGAAGATGGTCCCTGAATCACCTATAAATGAGCAGGGCCCAGAGTCGGCAGGCATATCCGAACAACACTGACAACTGATCTGACAATATATGAAGATATCATCCATCATACCTTATTAATTAGTTGGCTGCATGCATTCAGTACATGTATAATTTCTATGAATATATAATTTATATAATGAAGTGAACGGTTAAAGTAGAGTCCAATTCTAACTCTCTGACGTGGAATAAATTAAGCAGCATCAATCAGAGCTCTCTGATCTCATCTAAATCCTTTCCTATGTGATCATCATGCCAGCTACAGTCCAATGTGCCTCAGTCAGCTCGGGCCCATGGGCAAACGGGTCCAACTCAGTCCGCCAGGACTCCAGACCCGTTCACCCCTGCCTATAAATACCAGCAACTCTCCTCACTTTTAAAGGTAATCAATCTCTCCCCACCTGAACCCTAGCTGCCAAGTCTCTTTTCCGTGTGACTGACTAGATCGTCGGAGGATCTGTCGCCGGGACTTTTTCCGGTGTTTCCAGACCGTGTGCAGGTACAAAAGACCCAGCCGAGCCGAGCTCCTGGATTCGAGCCGAGCATCCATCCTCACTTCCGAGCACCTCCGCGCTCCTACTTCCGAACCGCTCCCGCCACCCGGGGGTCGGACCGACGCCAGTACTGCGTAGGGACCTCCACTACACAAATTGAGAGAACTCACACCTGTTGCCGCCACACGCCAAAAATAAATCGCATCAGGTTGGCGCCGCCTGCAGGAACTTTCCTCCTCAGTACTATCATCCTTTCGAGCCCACCCAGAGTCGTCACTTTGGGTCTGAGCACTTCCATGGCTCCCAAAGACAGAAGGGCCGTCACCTCGGCACGGCATCCGGACCCCCTACATCATAGCGGCGCGAATGACCGGGGTTCCAACCAACCACGGGTCAACGGCGCGGCCCAGCCTTCGATTGCGTCAGATTTGCGCCGCGTCATCTCGGACAGGCAGGCCAGCCGGACGAGGAGAGAGGCCGCTGCTAACTCGGCCTCGAACCATCGCTGATAGCCTTCCCAGGTGCACAATCCCCCGTCACAAGGGTCGAATTCCAGAACATCCGGGAGCAGATCCTTCAAGCCATCCGAGACAGTCCGGCTACCGAGGTCTACCACAGTTCCGCTCACTGATCAGGAATGGGACTCGGCGAGTCCCGCGGATCGACTCGTCCCCAGGAAGCGGCGGATCCCGTCCTTCGTCGTTTGGAAGAAATGAAGAACCGTCTCGCCCACCTTGGCGAGGGCGGACCAATGCAGGGTCGCGGCCATTGTCCGACAGGACCCCCTTTCTCCCCAAATCCTTGAAGCTGAGATTCCTCAGAACTTTAAACCACCTCAATTCGAGACCTATAATGGCGAGGGTGATCCTGCTTGTAATACCCCGCAAAATAGCATATGACTATTTTGCATCGTAATCTGTGCTCAATTAGAATTGCACGCGATTATGTATTTTTCTGATAACAATTGTTATTAATTGAGAAATATCAGATATATTGTCTACTTTAGTTTATAATTTTGAAGGATTTTTACGAGGTAGTTTTAATGTATTTTGTATTGATTGGTGTTATTAAAGTAGAGATTTGGGGCTTATTTGAAATGTATTGAGACTAGGGGGCTTATACAAAATATTCTCTTACATTAATTATCTATTTATTTATTTATTTATTTATTTATTTATTTTACAAAACCCCCCACCTTTTCCTTCTTCCTTCTCCTTCTTTCTTCTTCCCGTCCTGTTTCTTTCCCGACCCAAAAAGAACCCCGAACCCACTCGGCGCTCACTTCCCCCGCCCAAATCCCCTCCTTTTCTTCGTCATTTTCAAATTAAATTGAGAGATAGACTAATTGGAGGGTGCTCTACATCGTGGTGGGATCGGATTTTCTAAAGGATTTCGGGAAGGTAAACCCTAATTTATTTTGTTGTATAAAATTGAGTGTGGTTAATTTCTATTGAGTAGGAGTATTATGGTAGGAAGATTTGGAGATGTTAGGAGTAGTAGAGGCGAGAAATTAGCAAGTTGTTAGAGAAGTTATAAGTTGCTAATAAATTAGGGTTTTGAGTTTGTAAAAGAGAACTATATGTATATGAATTATTTTTCGTATAGTAGTGGAAAGTATAGTTGGGCCACTAGAAAATTTAGGAGTGGTTCTAGTAATTATTTGGGGATAAAAATTCCATAGGCATTAGGTTATTACGTGCATCGCACGTGTATCCCAGGCATTCAATAAACGCTTGTGTGATATTTGGAATAGTGTTATTAGCTCTTGTGATTGGTTTGGATGATTTGAGTTTTAATTGCTTTTGTAACCCATGTTTCTACTAATACGTATTTTTAAAGTATTTTTTTTTCGTATTTAAATGCTCAGTATCTTATAACTATTTTTCCTTATCGATTTTGTTATTTAAACTATTTTTGGAGCCCAATTGTTTATTATAAGCCAAGTTTGTATTTTGATTTCATTAATTATTAATGTGAGCCCAAGTTGTATTTTGATTTTATCAAACTAATCCGAAGTCCAATTATTTAATTGTTATTTTAAGCCCAATTCTATATTTTTACTTTTATTACATTTTAATCTGAGCCCAAAAATCTAGCCCAACACCCTAAATGTTTTATTTTGAAGCCCAAGCCCTCTAACCCAAAATCCATTACTCCTATTGTACAGATTTATTCCACCTACCCGTATATAATGTTTTCCCCTCCCCCCACTTTTCTGTCCCGTACTCTAACTCCCCACTTCAATTCCCGTACCTGCACTCTCCCCCATGCTCCTCGTAATTGCCCCCAATTCTCACCCCCATTATCTTATTCTCTATTAGATTATATTAAACACTATTCCCGTACCCCCTCTCTCTCCCACTCTATTTCCCCTTCCCCGTACTCAACCAGAACAGAGAAACCGAACAAAACAGAAACCCGAACCCATTCCCCTTCTTCTTCCTCATCACCCCCGACCTCAAGCTTCGATATCACCCACTATCGCCGTTGACTCCTCATCTCCATCCTCGATCCCTCGCTGCCTCACCTCCGCCTCGTCTTCATCACCATCTCCATCGTCACCAGATCCCATCGCCTGCCTTGCCGTCTCTGCAAGCCACTCCGCTTGAAACCACTGCTGCTCGACGTCTTCAACCTCGAGCTCTCTCCATTGCTGCCGTCACCTCGCCGCTCGCACCATTGCTCTCCACTATTGCCATCGGAGTTCTCTAGCTTCCCTCGAGCTCTGCGGATTCCGCCATCGTCCGCCTTCTTCTCCTGTCGCCTCTCCACTCAGCCCCGATGCTCCACCCTCGCCTGCGCCGCCAGCCCCAAAGCTTCGCCGCCTCTTCCTCGCGCTCCGTTGCCATTACCATGACCTCAAAGTTGTCTTCAACCTCGAGACCCCATCGAAGCTCCACCGCCATTCTCCTCTTCTTCCGCTTCGCCGACCAGTTCGCTCACCCTCCACTGTCGCCAGAACCCCGCTCAACCACCGGTCGCCTTCTCCATCGCATCCGCTCTCCCTCCTGCCGAAGCTTCACCAGCGTCGCCACAGCGTCGCTCACTCCTCCGCCCAGTCCCTGCCGTCGCTCGCCATCCCCATTCTCCCGCTCTCTCTCTTTCCCTCTCTGTCTCACTGTGAAGAAGAAGAAGGAGAATAGGATTTGGGATTATTATTGGAGTTATAGGGTTATGGTATTGCTGTTGGTGTTTGGAAGAGTTACTATTTGGAGTTATTGAAGGGATTGTTTGCTTTTGTGGACTTGGTGTTGCTATCTCGGAGTTTGTGTTGGTGTTTGCTGCTGTTATGGAGAAGTGAAGTTGCTATTGGAGTTGCTATTTGGAGTTTGCTATTTTGGCGTGGCTGCCAATTATCTCGCACATGTTCTACTGCCCGGGATACTGATTTCGTTATTCTGTCTTAAATTTAATCGTCGTCAACTAACAGGCAAGTATTCCCTTGTACAAATTCGTTGGTCTAGTACAAGCTCTTTTGCAAAATACCACAAGTATATTTTTGACTCTATTCGTATTGCATATAACCCATTGATCCTGTATTCGTACAAGATTAGGAATACTTTGTTGTCATATGTATTGCACGAACATGATACACATATATATACTCTTAAAACTATATAGGATGTTGTGCATGAATTGCTTGTTACTAGGTTACATGTTGTTATAATATCTTTTATTCTTGATTAAGTGTTATACATGCCATTAGTTGCATCAACATGTTTTATAAACCCTGAAATATATTTCTCTATATTGCATAAGTCTTGATACTCGATCCTGTCATGTTGTCCTATCATATTACCTGTCCTTGCTGTTGCATGTAGTTATTGTTCATGTTTAATTGTAATAAAAAGATAACAAGCCGGGATATAAAAGGAAAAAGATTTAGTAGTGGACAATATAGAAGAGCATACTCGGACGGAGGCTCGTGGTTCCCGGCACAAATTTGCAAGTTGCAAATTGTAAATTTGCAAATTTGATGTTCTATGTTTCACGCTACATTACACTATGTCCACATTGCACGTATCTTGGTACAAGATATACTTGACTTAACTTGATATGTTTCCCGGGTATGTGACCTATAGAATCCACCACTGGTCTAAACGTTCACTTGATTGCGAGTAGCAACCATGTGGTATGGGACGCATGAAGTGCTACCTAGTTAGGTTAATAAAAGACATGATATTTATACGTACACTTGCATGATCCATTTACGTGTTACATGGTTATGATGACTTGTTTACTTGTCTACATGTTACTCGTTTATGTTGACATGTTTACTTGCTTACTCGTTCACATGTTACATGTTCCTATGGATTATTTACTGTTTACATGCATACTATTTGTTTTGCGATGTCTTGTTCTTGATTCTGTTGCATGTTGTATTTCTCGTACTATATGATTCTTGATTCCTTGTTCTTGCCCTGCTTTTGTTTTGTTTTATATTTGTCCCGTTAGCTTGTACCATTTGCGGCCCGTGACTTACATTAATGGGTACCTCTTTGTGTTTTCCTTTGTAATAATATACTTGTAGGCACAGATGGAGAATTACCCGAAGGTGTTGCTGAACAGAGATTTTGGTCTTGTTTAATTTCTTGTTATTTTAGTTCTTGTTTATTCACGTAATCTTTGTTGTAATCCGGGCGTGTTTGACCCGTAACTATGTTTCATTCCAGTTATTGGTTATGTCCTGTATTATGTTATGTAATATGTCATGTACTTGTTATCTTATTGTGATTTTACATACTGCATGGTTGATATTGTTATCTTGTTGTTGAGTTAAATTTACAGCTTATGAATGATGTATCCGTATAATATCCCGGACGGATATTAACTCGTATAAATTACTATTTTTTTATTATTTTATTAATATTTTATTTTAATTCCAAAATTAAATTATTTTGGTGATTTTTCGACAGTTTGCCCACAAACAGTGTCTACGCGCATCTGTCAGTCGGTGTGCATCCGAAGCGCATCAAATTGATAGCGCGATCCTCCGAATTAATAATAAAATTTATTTTATTATTATTTTCAAAATTAAACTATTTTATAAGGATTATATAAGAAATTTTTAGTATACACATACACATACACATACATACAATTGTATGGTACTTAGTACATTATACAAGTATGTAGTATGTACTTTTGGACAATATACTCATTCTTGTCATGACAACTTAATAAGATAATTAGGGTTGATTAGGAGGTTTAAAAGAGGGTTTGTATGCATGAGAAGAACTAAAACCCTTCTAGAATCCTTATCCCTTCACCATGCCTCCACCTCACCAAGCCTACACCATGCCCCTCCCCCTCCTAGGGTATGGCCGGCCTCCCCTCCCCTTGGGGTTTTTGTGCAAATGTGAGTGCAATTTTGTACTTACCACCTCCTATTCCCTTCTATAAATACCCCCTCCTTCTCCTCCTTCTCTCATTTTAGAAAACAAAAGAAAGAAAGAAAGGAATGGAAAAGAAAGAGAGATAGTCTCATACTAACAAGAGAGTTTTATTGTAGGGTTTCCTAGGAGATTCTAAGAGCTAGGGGAAGGAGAAGGTTTGCAAGCAAGTCCTTCCAATAGAGGCTAAGGTAGGGGTTCTCCATATTTTTATTTGGTTGTTTGTTTGCTTGTTTGTTTGTTTGTTTTGTTGTTTGACTTCTTCTCCTACATTCTTGTTTTGTTTTCTTTTGTTTTTGGGGTGTTCTTGTGATGGTGTGTTCTTGTTATTGTGAATGTGGTAATGAATAAAAGAAAGAAAGTAGTAGTAGTATCTACTAATAAACATATAAAGATCACATCTTTAAGATTGTAGTTGTTGTTTATGTATGTTGTTGGACTAAAAATGACATAATGCATATGAGCTTGAACATACAACCGATTGAGGGTTGTAGGACTTGTAGAACTTAGTATACATAAGCATATGAACTTTCTTGTACAACCATTTTGGTTGTAGGACTTGATTGAACTTGGACAATAATAATAAGCATATGTTTTATTGTAATTTTCTTTCTTAATAAAAAGATCTTTGCTTTATTAATCACTAGTTGTAGAAATAATAAAAAGATCTTTTCTTTATTAATCACTAGTTGTAGAAATAATAAAAAGATCTTTTCTTTGTTAATCACTAGTTGTAAAAATAATAAAAAGATCTTTGCTTTATTAATCACTAGTTGTAGAAATAATAAAAAGATCTTTTCTTTGTTAATCACTAGTTGTAGAAATAATAAAAAAGATCTTTTCTTTATTAATCACTAGTTGTAGAATAAATAAAAAAGGATCTTTTCTTTTCTCACTAGTGATAATAAAGACTAATAGGCAACTAAGTAGTAGCATGCTAAAATAAAAAGTAGTAGTATGTTGATTAAATGAAGTAGTAATAGTATGTGGATTAAATAAAGTAGTAGTGGTATGTTGTAAAATGAAGGAGTAGTAGTAAGTAATTATAGATGTTTTATGTAGTAAGTTGTATGTTTTGTTCTTGATAAAAATAGAGTAGTAGTAGTAGTAGATAGTTGTAGGATGTTTTCTAAAAATATCCTATCATGTTTTCATGCTTAGATAGTTGTAGGATGTTTTCTAAAAATATCCTATCATGTTTTTATGCTTAGATAGTTGTAGGATTTCTTCTAAAAATATCCTATCATGTTTTTATGCTTAGATAGTTGTAGGATGTCTTCTAAAAATATCCTATCATGTTTTTATGCTTAGATAGTTGTAGGATTTCTTCTAAAAATATCCTATCATATTTAGAATGTTGTAGGATTCTTTCTAAAAATTTACCTATCATGTTTTCATGCTAGAATGTGGTAGGATGCTTTCTAAAAATTTATCCATCATGTGTTCATGCTAGAATGTGGTAGGATGCTTTCTAAAAACTTACCTATCATGTTTTCATGCTAGAATATTGTAGGATGCTCTCTAAAATTTCCTATCATGTTTTAGGAATACTATTTCATGTTTAGAATGTTGTAGGATTAATTCTAAAATTGCCTACCATATGTAGGAATGATATATATGTTGTAGGTTTCTTTCTAAGATTACCTGTCATATTTTTATGCTTAGAATGTTGTAGTATGCTTTCTAAAATTACTTATCATGTTTTAGGAATGCTATTTCATGCTTAGAATGTTGTAGGATTAATTCTAAAATTCCTACCATGATTAGATTAGTCTATTTATGCTTAGAATGTTGTAGGATTCGATCTAAGAGTTTCCTACCATGTTTAGATCAACTCATTTATGCTTAGAATGTTGTAGGACTCAATCTAAGAGTTTCCTACCATGTTTAGATTAATTCAATTATACCTAGAATGTTGTAGGATCCATGATAAAATTACTTACCATGATTAGAAGTATATATATATATATACATATATACTTAGGAATGTTGTATGTTTATACTAGTAGCTACCCATGCTTAGTAAGGCATTCATGTTTAGTAGTTATTCATGCTTAATAAAGATTCATGCTTGGATGATAGTAGAAAAGTTATATACCATGCTAGTTTAATTGTAGGTATGTGATATACCCTGTTAGTTTAATTATAGGTATGTGATATACCATGCTAGTTTAATTGTAGGTATGTGATATACCATGCTAGTTTAATTGTAAGTAAGATCCATGCCATGCTAGCTTAATGGTAATTAAGTTGTATACCATGCTAGATAAGTGGTAGAAAAGTTGTATACCATGCTAGTTTAATTGTAGGTAAGTGGTATACCATGCTAGCTTTAATTGTAAGTAAGCTTAATTGCAAATAAGTTGTATGCCATGCTAGTTAAATTGTAAGTAAGTTGTATGCCATGCTAGTTTAAATTGTAAGTAAGTTGTATACCATGCTAGATTAAATGAATACTCATGCTTAGATAAGTATTTGTTCATGCTATGTTAGTAGATGATCATGCTTAATCATTATGCATGCTAAGTAAGTAGGTATCATGCTAATTATTGATCATGTTAAGTTAGAGATATCCATGCTATGATATTTATGCTTAGATTAAAGAAGCCACCCATGGTTAGTTGTAGTGATTTTATGTTGTGTTCTATACCATGCTAAAGATCAAATACATACTTAGAATGTTGTGGGGTTAGTGTTAGAATACCTACTATGCCTCGGAATGTTACTTGTTCATACTAGTTTGAGTTGTGGTGATTAGTGATGATAAGTAGTAAGCTTTCATGCTCAAATTATAACCTATGCTTGACTATAGTGGACTTCATGTCTAGGTCGTAGTGATTTTCATGCTTAAGCTCGATGTAAGCACAAGCATTAATCATATTCATACTTAGGAGTATCATGGTGAGTAGTTGTGTTATATGATTAGATTGTCGTAGGAAGATGCTTGCAATTGTATGCCATACTTAAGGCACTATAGGTTGAAGTAATAAGGATTGGGAAGACCACTAGTAATAGTTAGTTCATAAAGGCTGTTTTGTCGCCTTCGGTTCTTCCTTAGTAGAATACCGATCATAGACTACTAGTAGATTCTTCTGTTGCTTCTAATAATAGAAGATTAAGTTTGCTAGTAAGCACGCTTGGTTGCTTTTAAGATTGATTACCTGTATGGTTGTTTACATATGGTTGTGCTCGTACGTGGCTCGACTGGCCCGTACGTAGCTGTGGGTCTCATACGTAGCTTACTTGGCTCGTATGTAGGTTGTTGTCTCGTACGCGGCTCGACCGGCCCGTGCGTAGCTGTTGGTCTCATACACGGCTTATTTGGCTAGTATGCGCGTGGTTATCTCCTACGAGGCCCGCCTGGCTCGTAGGTAGTTATTGTTTCATACGTAGCTTATTGGCTCGTATGTGGTTGTTACTCGTGTATAGCTTGTTAGCTAGTACACAGTTCGTTGTGCTCGTCTAGGGTGATATTACCATTGTTGTCTCCTACGAGGCCCGCCTGGCTCGTAGGTAGTTATTGTTTCATACGTAGCTTATTAGTTCGTATGTGGTGATTACTCGTGTATAGCTTGTTAGCTAGTACACAGTTCGTTGTGCTTGTTTAGGGTGATACTACCACCCTAAGGGCTATCGACCATCAAGACATATGTTTTCTACCCTAAGGAACTGTAGAGGAGTCACTCCTTGGGTACCGTCGAATCTTAACCAGGGTAGGTTGATCGAAGACCGGAGTATAGACGAAATCCAAGTCTAGGGTAGCGGCGTGCATGTATATTCGTACGGCCAAAGTCTTGGATCGATGAGCCACGAACCAGATCCTGAGGGATTCTGGTAAGTCTAGGTTGAGCAACCTAGTAAAGTTGTCTTGCGAAGTCTACTTTAAAGGCCTAGCATGTTGTGTTTATAATATTGTCATCCCTAGGATTGTTCGAGTCAGGGATATCATTAGGATAGTGACTTACAAGGGATCGTTTTACTTAAACCCTTTTGCCGGGAGAGAGGAGTCAGTTGTAGGGGGCCCCTTACACTAACTCGTCCCATGAGGCAGATCATAGGTGGCGTATTGGGTTGTACCTTCCGTCAAAGGGATACGTACGGTGCCGTCTCACAAGTTGAGGACACGGGTTGCGTATCTCGCGCTGTTAATTCCTGAGGTGCCGTGGCTAGGGGTGCCACAGGATGCATTGTGCAGTCCTGTGCTTGCGAGACCCCAGAGGGTGCCACAGGGTAGGCTTCACGCTACCCTGCGCTTGCAAAACCCTATAGTTTGATTTTGGAATGACGCCCGATACATTGGGTTCGTCTATTTTGAGTGAGGTCCGGTTATCCAGGGTCGCGGTGGCGAACATAGACACCACTGGCGAAATGAAACAGTGGCACATGACCACATCTGCAGCCTCGCGAGTCACGTGTAGGTGTCAGGAACAGGTTGTGTACAATTAGAAGTTCATGATGCGGGTTCAAATTCCTATATATGGAGAAACGGCTTGAGATGGGGTCGCATGTAGTATGGGCTGCATGTTGCTTCGGAGACTTGCTGATGTTAGAATAGGAGCATCCTAGTTCTATTTAAATATCGCATTAGAGTCTAGTCCTAACACTCACAAACACTTAAACTACACAAACACCATTGTTATATTTTGTATATTGTTTGGGAGATTCGCTGCTATATGATCAGCCTTTAAGCGTCAGTGAATACTGACGTCCCCACTTCCATAGGTACTGGATCGCCGAAGTACAAAAGCGAAATTCAGGAGGACTCAAGGCAAGGAAAGCAAGGAGTCAGCGTTATATTTAGTTCCGCTGCAGTATATGTATTGATTATGCATTAGTTGAGAAGTACTCTGATGTAAGATGTTGAAGGTTGTAATACTTAGAAATGTAAAGGTAATATTGTAACTCTATTGTAAGGTATTACAGTTGTACAATATTCAGACTTGTAACACATTGTGTATTGAATAAAAAGTTTTAAATTCTCCTGTTTTTCTGTGTATTGTGACTAATTGAAGAAAAGGTCTTGGCTCGTGTCACGGTTTCCCGGTATTGGAAATCGGGGCGCTACAATCCGCATCATTCGCTGGGCCTCAGTTACGTGTCTGTGTTCCCGTATTCTGGGAAGCGGGGCGTGACAAGGTTTTTAGTGGTATCAGAGCCAGGTTTTGGCTAATGTGTTAGGTTGACTAATACATTAGACAGGCTTGACTCAGCCAGGTTAGACTCTAATTATGTTAGAGTTTAGCCAAGTTAACTCAACAACACGAGCACCACGTTAATCACATGGATAATGAATAACCAACCTGGATACTCACTAACTTGATGGTTTTGCAGACTATGGCTAGTGAGGACACTTCGACTCCCCCGCCCATGGACGAAACATTAGTGAATATCGCTGCCACTCTCCAGGAGATGCGAAGAATGATGGAACTTCAACGAGAACACAACGAGCTAATGAGAGCCAGTCTGGAAAGGATTCAGGAGTACGCAAAGCTCACTCGACTGAATTTATTTGCGCAGCAGCATCACGCCTTCGCCTACATGAAGCAGACCCATGTGAAGAAGAATCCGACGTGTAGCTATTGCCGCAAGATCGATCACCTACACAAGGATTGCTGGAAAGCCAATCGTCGATGTCTTGCATGCGGAGCGAAGGACAACAAGATTCGGGACTGCCGAAGAGTACGGAGAAGTGCACCAACTAGAGGATCAGCTCCCAGTGGAGGACAAGCTGAAGAGTGCGGTCAAACCCCCAACCCGATTGCAGTGGAAGCAGAGACTGCCTAAATACGATTGTAGGTATTATGTTATTTTGTTGTATTCTTGAGTCATCATTCTTCTACACTTGCATTCATCCCCATTGTTGATTCAATATTGAATATCATGCTATTATTTCTTTCTTACTGTATTCTCTTCAAATTCGGGTATTGTCACCACTTTGTTAATTCCTTTTTAAATTATATATTTTGTTACCCCATAGCTTTCTTTTACTCTATCCTATATACCGCCTACGCAAATTTCGAGGACGAAATTTTGTTGTAAGGTAGGTAGGATTTGTAACCCCTGTTTCCACTAATACGTATTTTTAAAGTATATTTTTTTTCGTATTTAAATGCTCAGTATCTTATAACTATTTTTCCTTATCGATTTTATTATTTAAACTATTTTTGGAGCCCAATTGTTTATTATAAGCCAAGTTTGTATTTTGATTTTATTAATTATTAATGTGAGCCCAAGTTGTATTTTGATTTTATTAAACTAATCCGAAGCTCAATTGTTTAATTGTTATTTTAAGCCCAATTCTATATTTTTATTTTTATTACATTTTAATCTGAGCCCAAAAATCTAGCCCAACACCCTAAATGTTTTATTTTGAAGCCCAAGCCCTCTAACCCAAAATCCATTACTCCTATTGTACAGATTTATTCCACCTACCCGTATATAATGTTTTCCCCTCCCCCTACTTTTCTGTCCTGTACTTTAACTCCCCACTTCAATTCCCGTACCTGCACTCTCCCCCATGCTCCTCGTAACTGCCCCCACTTCTCACCCTCATTATCTTATTCTCTATTATATTATATTAAACACTATTCCCATACCCCCTCTCTCTCCCACTCTATTTCCCCCTTCCCCGTACTCAACCAGAACAGAGAAACCAAACAAAACAGAAACCCGAACCCATCCCCCTTCT
Source organism: Hemerocallis citrina (assembly GCA_017893485.1). Taxonomy (NCBI): domain Eukaryota; kingdom Viridiplantae; phylum Streptophyta; class Magnoliopsida; order Asparagales; family Asphodelaceae; genus Hemerocallis; species Hemerocallis citrina. Next base: position 207,073,415 of record CM030359.1, read on the forward strand.
TCTTCCTCATCACCCCCAACCTCAAGCTTCGACATCACCCACTATTGCCGTTCACTCCTCATCTCCATCCTCAATCCCTCGCTGCTTCACCTCTGCCTCGTCTTCATCACCATCTCCATCGTCACCAGATCCCATCGCCTGCCTCTCCGTCTCCGCAAGCCACTCCGCTCGAAACCACCGCTGCTCGACATCTTCAACCTCGAGCTTTCTCCATTACTGCCGTCACCTCGCCGCTCGCACCGTTGCTTTCCACCATTGCCGTCGGTGTTCTCAAGCTTCCCTCAAGATCCGCAGATTCTACCATCGTCCGCCTTCTTCTCCTGTCACCTCTCCACTCAGCCTCGAAGCTCCACCCTCGCCTGCACTGCCAGCCCCAAAGCTTCGCCGCCTCTTCCTCGCGATTCGTTGCCATTACCACGACCTCGAAGTCGTCTTCAACCTCGAGACCCCATCGAAGCACCACCGCCAGTCTCCTCTTCTTTCGCTTTACCGACCAGTTCGCTCACCCTCCACTGTCGCCAGAACCCCGCTCGACCACCGGTCACCTTCTCCATCGCATCCGCTCTCCCTCCTGCCGAAGCTTCGCCAGCGTCACCACAGCGTCGCTCACTCCTCTGCCCAGTCCTTGCCGTCGCTCGCCATCCCCATTCTTCTGCTCTCTCTCGCTTTCTCCCTCTCTGTCTCACTGTGAAGAAGAAGAAGGAGAATAGGATTTGGGATTATTATTGGAGTTATAGGGTTATGGTATTGCTGTTGGTGTTTGGAAGAGTTACTGTTTGGAGTTATTGAAGGGATTGTTTGCTTTTGTGGACTTGGTGTTGCTGTCTCGGAGTTTGTGTTGGTGTTTGCTGCTGTTATGGAGAAGTGAAGTTTCTATTTGGAGTTTGCTATTTTGGCGTGGCTGTCAATTATCTCGCACGTGTTCTACTACCCGGGATACTGATTCCGTTATTCTATCTTAAATTTAATCGTCGTCAACTAACAGGCAAGTATCCCCTTGTACAAATTCGTTGGTTTAGTACAAGCTCTTTTGCAAAATACCGCAAGTATATTTTTGACTCTATTTGTATTGTATATAACCCATTGATCCCGTATTCGTACAAGATCACGAATACTTTGTTGTCATGTGTATTGCATGAACATGATACACATATATATACTCTTAGAACTATATAGGATGTTGTGCATGAATTGCTTGTTACTAGGTTGCATGTTGTTATAATATCTTTTATTCTTGATTAAGTGTTATACATGCCATTAGTCGCATCAACATGTTTTATAAACCCTGAAATATGTTTCCCTGTATTGCATAAGTCTTGATACTCGATCGTGTCATGTTATCCTGTCATATTATCCGTCCTTGTTGTTACATATAGTTATTGTTCATGTTTAATTATAATAAAAAGATAACAAGCCGGGGTATAAAAGGGAAAAGATTTAGTAGTGGGCAATATAGAAGAGCATACTCGGACAGGGGCTCGTAATTCCCCGGTGCAAATTTGCAAGTTGCAAATTGTAAATTTGCAAATTTTATGTTCTATGTTTCACGCTACGTTACACTATGTCCACATTGCACGTATCTTGATACAAGATATACTTGACTTGACTTGATATGTTTTCCGGGTACATGACCTATAGAATCCACCACTGGTCTAAACGTTCACTTGATTGCGAGTAGCAACCATGTGATATGGAAAGCATGAAGTGTTACCTAGTTAGATTAATAAAAGACATGATATTTACACGTACACTTGCATGATCCGTTTACATGTTACATGGTTATGATGACTTGTTTACTTGTCTACATGTTACTCGTTTATGTTGACACGTTTGCTTGCTTACTCGTTCACATGTTACATGTTCCTATGAATTATTTATTGTTTACATGCATACTATTTGTTCCGCGATGTCTTGTTCTTAATTCTGCTGCATGTTGTATTTCTCCTACTATATGATTCTTGATTCCATGTTGTTTCCCTGCTTTTGTTTTGTTTTATATTTGTCCCGTTAGCTTGTACCACTTGCGGCCCGTGACTTGCATTAACAGGTATCTCTTTGTCTTTTCTTTTGTAATAATATACTTGCAGGCGTAGATGGAGAACTACCCGAAGGTGTTGCTGAACAGAGATTTTAGTCTAGTTTAATTTCATTTTATTTTAGTTCTTGTTTATTCATGTAATCTTTGTTATAATCCGGGCGTGTTTGACCCGTAACTATGTTTCTTTCCAGTTGTTGGTTATTTTCTGTATTATGTCATGTAATATGTCATGTACTTGCTATCTTATTGTGATTTTACATACTGCGTGGTTGATATTGTTATCTTGTTGTTGAGTTAAATTTACAGCTTATGAATGATGTATCCGCATCATTCGCTGGGCCTCAGTTACGTGTCTGTGTTCCCGTATTCTGGGAAGCGGGGCATGACAGCTTTGAAATTTGATGATAGGATATATTAGCGACTTTGGATGCGGGGTGGCATGGTGGCGCTTCTGATCTTCGCGAAATATGTGAGTATAAATTTATTTACGTATTTTTTTGTTTTAAGAGAAATTTTATAATAACCTGAATGGTTGGTATGAATTACTGATAAGGCATATTTGGATCAAGTGTATCGGAATAACGTATATGTGTATATGGGGATGAGTTATATTTATATGATGATATCAAAATATGGTGAGTAGGGTTTTATATACGTATTTGATGTTTTGAAGAAGTTCGAATAAACTGAAGTGTTGATATGATTTATGGATGAGGCGTATTGGGATAATGTGTATTGGTATAAATTTATGGGTAATGGATTAGTTATGTATATGGGGATGAGTTACCCTTATATAATAATATCGAAATATATAAGTATGATCTCTTTTGTTTTATGTACGTGGTGTGTTGTTGGATTGTTGAAGGATTGAGGCTCATGCTATATACCATGATTAGATTATTGTAGGAAAATTATATACCATGCTTGAATGGTAGTGAATGCTCATGGTTAAGTTGTAGTAACATACATGCTTAATTTGTAGTAACCAGTCACGCTTAAGTCGTATTCATGCTTTATATTGTTGTAAGTCCATGCTTAAGTTGTATTCATGGTTAAGATTGTTGTGAGTACATACTTAAGTTGTATTCATGCTTAAGAGTATTGTAGGTTGATGTTTAAGTTATATACCATGCTTAAGGCCATTGTAGATTTGTGCTTAAGTAATAGAAAAGAATCATGTTGTTGTAGTTGTTGAGTTAACTATCGCGTGGTAGTCGTAGTATTAGTAAAGAACTATCGCATTATAGTTGTAGTGTAGTAGTGAACTATCATGTTGTGGTTGTAGCGTTAGTAAAGAACTATCACGTTATATTGTAGGGTAGTAGAGAACTATCATGTTGTGGTGGTAGCGTTAGTGAAGAACCATCGTGTTGTAGTTGCAATACTCGAGTTGTATACTAGTTCTAGATTCAAAAGAACCAAACTCGAATTGTATTATGATTGTAGTGGAAGATTAAAAAGAACCCATGAGCCCATGCTTTTAGTCCTAGGTGATTCTAGCTCAAACTTGAAGAAAGAACCCAAGAATCTAGTGCATGTAGTTCTAGTTCAATTGGGGAGGGAAACCACGGATTCTAGTTGTATGAGACCCTAAGTAAAGTTGGACCATATCACATGAACATTACTCATCTTCATGGGTAATAAGGGTTGGGAATGTCACTAATAATCGTTAGCTTGATAAAAGTTTGATGTCGCTTCTTGGGCTTCTCATTGGTAGAATGCCTATTTTAGACTGTTAGTAGATTCTTCTGTTGCTTCAATTCTAAAAGATCAAGTTTGCTAGTAAGCACGTTTGGTTGCTTCTAGGTTTGATTACCTGTATGGTTGTTTTTGTATGTGATTTTGCTCGTACGTGGCTCAACTGACCCGTATGTAGCTGTGGGTCTCATACGCAGCTTATTTGGCTCGTATGTAGGTTATTGTCTCATACGCGACTCGACTGGCCTGTATGTAGCTGTTGGTCTCATACGCAGCTTGTTTGGCTCGTATGTAGGTTGTTGTCTTATATGCGGCTCGATTGACCCGTATGTAGCTGTGGGTCTCAAACGTAGCTTATTTGGCTTGTATGTAGGTTGTTATTTCATACGCGGCTCGACTGGCCCGTATATAGCTGTTGGTCTCATACGTAGCTTATTTAGCTTGTATTTAGGTTGTTGTCTCATACGCGGCTAAACTGGCCCGTATGTTGCTGTGGGTCTCATACGCAGCTTATTTGGCTCGTATGTAGGTTGTTGTCTCATACGCGGCTAGACTGGCCCGTATGTAGCTTTTGGTCTCATACGCAGCTTATTTGGCTGGTATGTATATTTTTGTCTCCTACATAGCCTGCCTGGCTCGTATGTAGTTGTTGGTTTCATACGTAGCTTGTTGGCTCATATGTGTTCTGTTTGCTCGTATATAGCTTATTAGCTAGTACGCAGTTTTGTTGTGCTCGTCTAGGGTGATATTATTATCCTAGGGGCTATCGACCATCAAGACGTGTTTCCTTACTCCTAAGGGACTGTGGACGAGTCACTTCGCGTGTACCGTCAGATGTTAACCGGTGTATGTTGATCGCGGACCGGAGTGTTGACGAAATCCAAGTTTCGGGAAGTAGCATGCGAATACGTTCGTATTGCCGGGGTCTTGGATCGATAGGCCATGAACCAGATCTTTAGGGATTCTGGTAAGTCTAGGTTGAGCAGCCTAGTAGGGTTACCTTGCAAAGTCCGACTTAAGTCCTAGCAAGTCATGTTAATACTATTGGATTGTTTAGGATTAATGACATCATTATTGTAGTAACTTATAAGGATCTTTACTTAACCATTTTGGCCAAAAGAGAGGGGTTGGTATTAGGGGTGACACCTTATGACCCAAGTCATCCTTTGTGCTGATATTAGGTGGTGTTATTGGGTTGTACCTTCCCGTCAAAGGGATACGTATGGTGCATTCTCATGAGTTGGGAGCACGGGTTGCGTATCTCACACTGTTAATTCCAGAAGTGCCATGATAAGGGCGGTAGAGCTAGGGGATGGACCTCGAAACTCCATCGTGTTCTATGCCGGGGAAGCGAATAGGCCATAGACTGCGGTCTATGAGTCAGGGGGCCACAGGGGATGCTTCGAGCTAACCTGTGTTGCGGTAACTCCGAGGTTTCGTCTGGTTTTTGAGTGAGGTCCGGTTCCCCGTGTAGTAGTGGCAAACATAGACACCATGAGCGTACTGCATTAGTGGGACTTGACCACGTCTGCAACCTCATCAGTCACGTTGTATTTGTCAGGAAAAGGTTGTGTACAAATAGAAATTCATTACGCGGGTTCAAATCCCTATATATGGTGAAACGACTTGAGATGGGGCGTATGTAGTATGGGATGCATACTGTTCCGGAGACTTGCTTGCATTAGAATAAGAGCATCATTGTATTGGTAATCTTGCATTAGAGTTAAGTCATAACATACACTGGCATATCAATTATATGTACACGTTTCTTTTCCATTCAAGATGAATTGTGAGTGTGATAGTTGAAGTAAATTAATAACCAAGCTATGGGCTTGGGATGTGATGTGATATTACCCAAGTTCGGCTTGGGGTGCGGTGATTATTACCCAAGCTATCGGCTTTGGGGTGTGATATGTTATTGCCCAAACTATGTTTGGGATATGGAGTATATTGTGATGAAATGCCAGTAAATGGTAATGTGCAATGAGATGTTAGGTAGGACATGAATGAATGTGGCAGTATGAGAATGAATGCATATGTTTATGATGTGATACGTGATATAATGCAATAAAATCAATATCTTTATTATGAGAGTGGTTATGAAAATGGTTACTAAAGATAAGTATGTTATGAGCGGGTATGGATATACATACAGGTGATGGCTCAGAGAGTATTTGATGTGAAATCCCATTTATGATGTTTACATGTTCAGTTGTTAAGTAAAATTTGATTATCTTGGTATTCGTAAGTTCGTTCTGTTTTTACTTATAAAGTTTAATTTATTTGTTTATTTAGTAAATTATACTCACACCAGAAATGGCTAACCCCTTAGTGTTTGGGGGTTAGGGAGTCCCTGGACTACCCTAGGTCACCTACTGTTACAGGTCCTCAACAGTGCAGAGGTGAGGTGTAGATTCATGGTTCTGTGGAGTGGAGCTTCATTTTACAATTTGTTGTTTAAGGTTTAATTATGTGAATAGTGAAATTTATGTTTTAAATTGTATTTTTGTTGTATAAGTATGTAGATGATGATGATGAGTATAGTTTGGAGTGGCATGATATGTTTTTGACCCGTACCCATCTCGTAGTGGAGTACCGGGCCCCGTGGTATGTTTTTATAAGTTATTTTCTAAAAACTTACTACCTTTTCAAAGGAATTTATGGTTTTTAATTGATTATTGATATCCTGTTATAGGTTTGGCCCCCAGAGCATGATATTTATATTGCCTTTATGATTCTGCTCATTTTGGCCGTGGGGAGCCCATGATATTATCGCCTGTGATGTGAGCTACAGAATTTAGAGCAGAATTCCGTAAGCTTTTTGTGTTCCGGGGCAAAAATTTTAGGGGAAATTCTGCCAAATTTTTCTTTGAAACATAACTATCTTAGTTTATGTTTAAAGTGATATAGAAATTGGAAGAATTGATTTTGGAGTCAAAAAGAAAAAAAAGGGGCAGGCGTTACAGTTTGATATGACAAATTGATATTTGTAATTATTGTGTAATAACTATGTGTTGAATAAAAAGTTTTAATTTTTTCAGCTTTTCTGTGTATCGTGACTAATTGAAGAAAAGATCCTGGCATGTGTTACGGTTTCCTAGTTACGTGGAAAGCTGGGGCGCTACACTACTGATCACATGGAGGGGTTTAAGACCCTCATGATGATTCACAGCGCTGCGGATCCCCTCCTCTGCCACGCCTTCCCTGCTACCCTCCGGGGCCTGGCTCAGGAGTGGTTCTCCAAACTTGCCCCCGGCTCGGTCTTCTCCTTCGAGCAGCTGGAGGCGGGTTTCCTTGCCCATTTCGTGACCAACAGGAAGGTCAAGAAGACGAGCTCTTCCCTTCTGGACCTCAAACAAAAGGATGGGGAATCCCGAGGTTCACCTCTGAGGCGAGGTCGGTTTCCTCCCTTGACGCAGGGGTCGCCTCCGCCGCCTTCTGACACAACGTCCGCCTACGGCCAGCTCAAGGCTTCTTTGGCCAAGAAGCCACTTGTGGACTTCCCCGACCTACTCAATAGGGTCGAGAAGTATATCCGGACCAAGGAGGCCCTCAATTCCGATGGCTCAAAGGAAGCCGTTGCTAGGGGGAAGCGCAAGGCCGATGACATCGAGCCCTTCAAAAGGCCCGGGAAAAAAGCAACTGGTCCCAAAAGGGTTCCCCCAGTGCCTCGATTTGAAAGATATACGCCCCTAACTCAGAACATCTCGGCAATTTTAATGGATATCGAGGATAAGGAGGTATTCTGGTTCCCTCCCTGACCAACTAACAACGGCAAGAAGCGAGACCAGAGGTTCTACTGCCGCTTCCACCGAGACACCAGGCATGATACAGATCACTACCGAGCCCTCAAAGACGAGATCGAAGCCCTTATACAAAGAGAGTACCTGAGGGAGTTCACCTGGGCCAGCCCCAAAGACTGAAGAGAGCCGAGGAGCCAGAGGCATTTGCCTCCCCCTCGGATGGTCGATCAACGACCTGATTGAGACCCGGAACCCAAAGAAACCGGTGGACACGCCATCCTACACTGCATCCAGGGTGGACCCATGGAGGGGGAATCTAAAACTTCTTGGAAAGCCTTTATCTGAGAGGGCAACTATGTTCTAGACCATCCCTCCCCTTGGATTCAGCAGCGGGAGGTATCCTTCTCGGGAGAAGACCTCGAAGGCGTCCGACTTCCAAACTGCGATGTCCTCATCATCAGCCTCGTCATGACCAACTTTCAGGTTCGCCGAATCCTGGTAGACAACGGCAGCTCGGTCAACATTCTTTTCTTAGAAGCGTTTGAGAACCTCAAACTCCCCCGAGAAAAGCTGAAGATGGCCGGTTACACCCTCCACAGATTTTTTGGCATCCCAGTGCAAATCGAGGGAATCGTGACACTAGACGTGACCGTAGGAACGGTCCCCCATCCTCTGAACCGAGTCGATGAATTTTATGGTAGTCAACGTCAAGGCAGCCTGCAACGCCATCCTCGGCTGACCAGGGCTCTGTTTGCTCTAGGCCGTCCCCTCCGCCTACCATCTGAAACTGAAGTTCCCGACTGACGTCGGGGTCGGGGTCATTCGGGGCAACCAGGAGTCGGCACGCTCGTGCTACATGACCGCAGGTCGAGGGCAGTATATTTCCCCTCGGTGCCGTCGAACTTCCACCTGAAGAAAGCCATCCCGAGTCAGAACTCGCGGACGAATTGGAGGAAGTCTCTTTTGAAGCAGAGAATAAGTCCAAATGGTTCCGTGTGAGCCGAACCCTTTCCCATGAACTGAAGCCGGATCTGATCGACTGCATCCACCGAAATGTCGACCTCTTTTCCTGGACACCATTCGACATGCCCGGGATTTCCAACGACTTAATCATGCACCGGCTAAGTGTCGTCCCCGGCTCCAAACCAGTACAGCAGAAGCGCCGCAAGTTTGCCCCAGAAAGGCAATAGGCAGTGAGAACGGAGGTGGATAAGTTGTTATCCGCCCGGTTCATTCAAGAAGTCTGCTATCCCGAGTGGCTGGCTAATGTTGTGATGGTGAAAGAGGCTAGCGGTACTTGGAGGATCTGTATTGACTTTACCGACCTCAACAAGACGTCCTTCATCACCGACTAGGGCCTCTACTACTACCGGGTCATGCCTTTCGGGCTCAAGAACGCTGGGGCCACCTACTAGAGGCTCGTCAACCGAGTCTTCAAAAATCAGATCGGTTGGAACATGGAGGTATACGTCGATGATATGCTTGTCAAGAGCCGACGAGGGAAGGATCATGTTGCCGACCTTGAGGAAGCCTTCGACATCCTTCGGTCTCACAACATGAGGCTCAACCCCTCTAAGTGCGCCTTCAGTGTCTCGTCCGGAAAGTTTTTGGGGTTCGTTGTTAGCCAGAACGGCATAGAAGCCAATCCGGAGAATATCCATGACATCATCGACATGGCCCCGCCCCGAGAACGTCAAGGAGGTTCAACGGCTTACGGGTAAACTGGCGGCCATCGGCCGCTTCCTCTCCAAATCAGGGGAGAAGTCCCTCCTGTTCTTCAAGGCCCTGTGGGGGACGAAAGGATTCGAGTGGGGCGAGCCACAGTAACAAGCGTTCGACCAGTTGAAGTCTTACCACGCCAATCCCCTGCTCCTAAGCAAACCCGAACCCGGTGAACCCCTCTTCCTCTACCTCTGGCCTCGAAAAGTGCACTCAGCACCGTGCTCGTCTGAGAAGAAGACGGTGTTCAAAAACCCCTGTACTATGTGAGCAAGGTTCAGCTATCAGCTGAGACCCGGTATGCGAAGATGGAGAAGATGGCATACACGCTAATAATAGCAGCTCGTAAGCTCCAACCTTATCTCCAGGCTCACTCTATTCAGGTCCTCACGGACCAGCCCCTGAAGACCGTCCTCCACAAACCAGACAGCTCCGGCTGCCTGGTCAAGTGGTCGATCGAACTGAGCCAACACGACATCAGCTATCATCCTAGGACGGCAATCAAGGGACAGGCATTCGCCGAATTTATCACGGAGTGCACCATTTCCGAACCATCTGGCACCCCAGAAACCGACCCAATGTGGGAGGTTTATGTCGACGACCCGTCCTGCGAAGGAGGGAGCGAAGCAGGCGTCATCTTAAAGGGCCACGATAACTTCGTCCTCCAATATTCTCTCCGGCTAAATTTTTCAGCCTCAAACAACGAAGCGGAGTACGAAGCTATGATCGCGGGGCTCACCCTCGCACACAAGGCCGGATCCAGACACATCAAGGCCTTCAGCGACTCCCACCTCGTGGTCAACCAGATCACCGGGGAGTACGAAGCTCGCAACACTCGGATGGTACAATACTTAGCGGTGGGCCATAATCTCCTATCATCTTTCGAATCCCACTAGGTGGAACGAATCCCCCAGGAACAGAATGCCCAGGCAAATTCATTGTCGAAGCTCGCCTCGTCATCTTTTGAGGGGCTCGACCGCACCATTCTGATCGAGGTCCTCTTCAAGCCCAACAGCAACCTCCCAGAAGCTTCCTGCCTCAACACCAATCTCCAACCTGACAACTGGACGATGCCCATCCTAACGTTCCGTTCGAAGGGCGAACTCCCCCAAGACCGGTCTGAGACAAGAAGGATCAGAGTCCGATCCGAGAGATTCACCCTGATCAACGGAATGCTCTTCAAGTGCTTGTACATAGTGGCTGACGGAAGACCGTACCTCCGCTGCCTGGCACCTGACGAAGCCAAGTACGCCATGAAGGAATTGCACGAAGGGATCGGCGGATGCCACATGAGGAGCAGGTCGCTCGCCCGAAAGGCCCTGAATCATGGATACTATTGGCTGACCATGTTGCAAGACACGAAAGACCTCATCAAAAGGTGCGGCCCTTGTCAAAGGTTTTTTTCAGTAAAGAGACTCCCGCAGGCTAATCTCTGATCTACGGCCAGTCCGACCCCTATGCCATGTGGGGGTTAGACCTTGTCGGCCCCTTCCCTCAAGCAACGGGCTAAAGAATGTTCCTAGTGGTGGCCATCGACTACTTCACCAAGTGGATCGAGGCCGAACCACTGTCCTCTATCACCGAGCACCAAACTCAGCAATTCTTCTAGAAGCACATCATCTGTCGGTTCGGGATCCCTTAGGTGCTCATCACCGACAACGGGACCCAGTTCGCCGGCAAGAATTTTCGAAAGTTCTGCGAAGACATCGGTGTCCAGCAACGCTTCTTGGCCATATGCCACCCTCAATCAAACGGCCATGCTGAAAATGCCAACCGCCAAATCCTTGATGGCCTCAAAAAGCGGTTGGACAATTCTCCCAAGGGGCTCTGGGTCAACGAACTTCCGAGCGTACTTTGGGTGCACCGGACGACAAAGAGGATACCCACGGGCGAGTCATCCTTCAACCTAACCTATGGTACTGAAGCAGTTATCCCCTTAGAGATCAGCCTACCTTCGCCCAGGATAATGTCCTTCGACAAAGAGGGCAACTCGGCAGGTCTCAAGGCCAACTTGGACCTAGTTGATGAAGTTCGGAAAAAATCCGCCATCCGGAGGAGCATCTACCAGCAGCGGGTCGAGAAATTCTATAACCAAAAGGTCCGACCCACTAACATCTAGAAGGGTGACCTCGTCCTCAGGATACTAGCAGTTTTAGACCCCTAGCAAGAAGAGGAAGTTAGGCCCCCAATTAGGAGGGACCTTATAGGGTCGCCGAAGTAGTGCGCGCTGATACTTACCGACTCACCGACATGGGAGGTACCCCTATCAAGAGGCCCTGGAATGCGGAGCACCTCATCAAGTACCTCGAGAGAGAGGATTGAATTCATTATGTAACCGAACATTTGCAATCGGCTTTTTATCAAAAAATACTTGTTCTTTTTCCAAAGTTTGTTAGCTCGGACCCTGTGTAAACCCCTTATGTAACCGTGCCAAGCCTCGACGCCATATGGAGAACTCGAGCACATGGGTAGCTTTCTCAAGCTAAGGTAATGGAGCTCAGCGCTCTTCGCCGACCCCCAAGCCTCGACGCCGTATGGCGAACTCGAGCACAAGGGTAGCTTTCTCAAACTAAGGCAATGGAGCTCAGCGCTCTCCGCCAACCCCCAAGCCTTGATGCCGTATGGCTAACTCGAGCCCAAGGGTAGCTTTCTCAAGCTAAGGCAATGGAGCTCAGCACTCTCCACCGACCCCTAAGCCTCGACGCCGTATGGTGAACTCGAGCACAAGGGTAGCTTTCTCAAGCTAAGGCAATGGAGCTCAGCGCTCTCCGCCAACCCCCAAGCCTTGATGCCGTATGGCTAACTCGAGCACAAGGGTAGCTTTCTCAAGCTAAGGCAATGAGCTCAGCACTCTCCACCGACCCCCAAGCCTCGACGCCGTATGGTGAACTCGAGCACAAGGGTAGCTTTCTCAAGCTAAGGCAATGGAGCTCAGCGCTCTCCGCCAACCCCCAAGCCTTGATGCCGTATGGCTAACTCGAGCACAAGGGTAGCTTTCACAAGCTAAGGCAATGGAGCTCAGCACTCTCCACGGACCCAAGCCTCGACGCCGTATGGTGAACTCGAGCACAAGGGTAGCTTTCTCAAGCTAAGGCAATGGAGCTCAGCGCTCTTTGCCAACCCCCAAGCCTTGACGCCGTATGGCTAACTCGAGCATAAGGGTAGCTTTCTTAAGCTAAGAGAATGGAGCTCAGTGCTCTCTGCCGACCCCCAAGCCTCGACGCCTTTGGAGAACTCGAGCACAAGGGTAGCTTTCTCAAGTTAAGGCAATGGAGCTCAGCGCTCTCTGCCGACCCCCAAGCCTCGACACTGCATTGTGAACTCGAGCACACAGGTAGGTTCCTTAAGCTAAGGAAATGGCGCTCAGCGCTCTCCACCGAACCCCAAGCATCGACGCAGTATGGCAAACTCGATCTCAAGGGTAGCTTTCTCAAGCTAAGACAATGGAGCTCAGCGCTCTCCGCTGACCCCTAAGCCTCGATGTCGTATGGCGAACTCGAGCATAAGGGTAGCTTTCCCAAGCTAAGGCAATGGAGCTCAGCGCTCTCCGCCGACCCCCAAGCCTCGACTCCGTATGGCAAACTCGAGCACAATGGTATCTTTCTCAAGCTAAGACAATGGAGCTTAGCGCTCTCCGTCGACCCCTAAGCCTCAACGCCGTATGGCGAACTTGAGCACAAGGGTAACTTTCTCAAGCTAAGGCAATGGAGCTTAGCGCTCTCTGCCAATCCCTAAGCCTCGATGTCGTATGGCGAACTCGAGCAGAAGGGTAGCTTTCCCTAGCGAAGGAAATGGATCTCAGCGCTCTCCGCCGACCCCCAAGCCTCGACACCGTATGGTGAACTCGAGCACAAGGGTAGATTTCTCAAGCTAAGACAATGGAGCTCAGCATTCTCTGTCGACCCCCAAGCCTTGACACCGTTTGATGAACTCGAGCACAATGGTAGGTTTCTCAAGCTATGGCAATGGAGCTCAGCACTCTTCGCCAACCCCCAAGCCTCGACACCGTATGATGAACTCGAGCACAAGGGTATCTTTCTCAAACAAAGGAAATGGAGCTCAGTGCTCTCCGCCGACCCCTAAGCCTCGATGTTGTTTGGCGAACTCGAGCACAAGGGTAGCTTTCTCAAGCTAAGGCAATGGAGCTTAGCGCTCTCCGCCGACCCCCAAGCCTCGACGCCGTATGGCGAACTCGAGCACAATGGTAGCTTTCTCAAGCTAAGGCAATGGAGCTCAGTGTTCTCCGCCGACCCCCAAGCCTCGACACTGTATAGTGAACTCGAGCACACGGGTAGCTTCCTCAAGCTAAGGCAATGGAGCTCAGCGCTCTCCGCCGACCCCCATGCCTCAACGCCGTATGGTGAACTCGAGCACAAAGGTAGCTTTCTCAAGTTAAGGCAATGGAGCTCAGTGCTTTCCGCCGACCCCTAAGACTCGATGCCGTATAGTGAACTCGAGCACAAGGGTAGCTTTCCCAAGCTAAGGCAATTGAGCTCAGCGCTCTCTGTCGACCTCCAAGCCTCGACACCATATGGTGAATTCGAGCACACGGGTAGCTTTCTCAAGCCAACCTAAGGGGTTCGGTGCTCTCCGCCGATCCCCTAACTCTGACCTCCGATCGGGACTTCAGCTAACCACCCTACTCAAAAGTTTTTATTAAAGATTTAGGGCGCTCGCCCTCAGGCAAACGCCCCGGGCCCCGAATCTTTGGTCGACCCACCTCTCACCCACGAACAACTCGGGGTTAACGACCCTTAGGGCCGAAACCCCGAATTGTTCGAGGGCAGTAGGGGAGCCACCGACCCAGGACTCTCGCCCAAAAGACTCCCCGAGCCCCCGGACCTTGGTCGGCACACCTCTCACATGCTAGCAATTCTGGGCAGACTGCCCTCCGGACTGTCTACCCAAAAATGCTAGAGTATGGCAGGGGAGCCACCGATCCGAGACTCTCGGCCAAAAAATTCCGTAATAGGGCGCCCGCCTTTGGTAAGTACCCAAGGTTCTCCCCCCAGGGTCAGCCAACCTTTCACCCTGCTGGCAAGTCGGGGTAAGCGACCCTCAGAACCGAAACCACGAATTGTTAGAGGGTGGCAGGCGAGCCACTGGTCTGGAGAACCCACGAGATTTTAAGTTTTTCTCTGATAAATTTCTGATAAGGGGGTGGGGGTTATATAGCCCCCCTAAGTGGCTCATTAATGATATCAAAAGATGAAATGGTGGAAGTCAAAGCGTCCCACATTAAATGACGTGGGAAGGCAAAACGTCGCCCCATTAATGGCGTTAGAAGGCGGTCCTATACTGCTGAACTCTCCGGACTCCTCTCCTTCGCCGTCTCCAGGCTCGGAGACGACTGCCGCCTCCGCCAGAGAGGCCAATCCCTGGAGTCGGCCGGATCCACTGCAAGCCTCTATCTTTCTGCTTGGCCCCGATGCCGAATAAATCCCCTAACTCTAATCTTCAATGCATTCTCAGCAACAAGTTCAGAAGGGTCGGAATGTTTATTCTTTATTATAACACCCCAGGGGAGCACAATACAGAAAGATTTATTCTTTATTACAATCAAAGCCTCGTCCTAAACCATCCTCAGGCCCCCTCCGTGCTCGGACGGGTCAACTCGAACCCCGCCGAGCGACTCGGTTCCGCAGCATGCCTTGCCGAGCCCCTGGGATCGGGCACAGAAGACACACCGGCCACGAAACTTTAAGCATCGCCCGGCCTCACGTACTCGAACCGCAGAGCGGGGGACAGTTTGCGCCTCGAGGAAGCCCCAAGCGCCAAAGGGACCGACCTTCCCAACATCGTTTTATAATGCTGAATCTCGATCTCTTTCTTCACAATGACTTCGCGGAGGCACGACTCCGATATTGGCCTCTGCACCGAAGCACTCGACATGAAAAATAAGAGGCCCGCACCCCCGATGTCTCGGTCGGCTATCACCTTCTTCAACTGAGCCGACTCCGCGCTCAGCTCCTTCGACTTATTCCGAAAATAATGGAAAGCAGCGTCGTGATCGCGAGCTTCCCTACGATACCGATCAAGGGTGGACTCCAACACCTTGATCTTACTCCGAAGCCACGTCACCTCGGACCGCCGAGGATCAACCTCGGCAAGAATAGGTAACATCTGATAAAAGCAAAATAAATCGAAAAATTACACAAGTCTAGGAGGGTCCGACAAATTCCGACGGCCGACCTAAAAGCGAGACAAAAATCAAGATTAAAACAGTTGGCCCACCAAAAAACATTTGTTATAAATTCTCAATACTTGTACAAAATGTTGCGATGGCCAGTCTGCGATCGGCAAAATACAATAAAGAAGACAACAAAAAGAAGAGAAAAACAACTACGACTACATGCCCACCTCTCCCACGGCTCCAGTGATAGCCATGGGGTCAACCACCGGGTCGACCTATTTATCGTCCTTCCGACCCCCTCAAGCCTCGACGGTCGACCTACATCTCGAGCAAAGGTGTAGTTTCAACAGGCCAAGTCACTTGGCCTCGCTCGCCCTTCCAACCCCCTCAAGACTCGACAGTCAACCTATATCTCGAGCACAGGGGTAGCTTCAACAGACCAAGCCACTCGGCCTCGCTCGTCCTTCCGACCCCCTCAAAGCTCAACGGTCAACCTAGATCTCGAGCACAGGGGTAGCTTCAACAGGCCAAGTCACTTGGCCTTGCTCTTCTTGCCTACCCCCTCAAGCTTCGACGGTCGACCCAAATATCGAGCACATGGATAGCTTCAACAAGCCAAGGCACTTGGCCTCGCTCGTCCTTCCGAACCCTTAAAGCCTCGATGGTCGACCTATATCTCGAGCACAGTGATAACTTCAACAGGCCAAGTCACTTGGCCTTGCTCATCCTTCTGCCCCCCCTAAAGCCTCGACGGTCGACCTACATCTCAAGCACAGGGGTATCTTCAATAGACCAAGTCATTTAGCCTCGCTCGTCCTTCCGACCCTCTAAAGCTTCGACGGTCAACCTATATCTCGAGCACAGGGGTAGCTTCAACAAGCCCAGTCACTTGGCCTTGCTCGTCCTTCTGACCCCCTAAAGCCTCGACGGTCGACCTATATATTGAGCGCAGGGGTAGCTTCAACAGGTCCAGTCACTTGGCCTCGCTCGTCCTTCCGACCCCTCAAGCCTCGATGATCGACCAATATCTCGAACATAGGGGTAGCTTCAACAGGCCAAGTCACTTGGCATCACTCGTCTTGCCGATCCCCTTAAGCTTCGACGGTCGACCCACATCTCGAGCACATGGGTTGCTTCAACAGGCCAAGGCACTTGGCCTCGCTCGTCCTTCCGACCCCCTAAAGCCTCGACGGCCGACCTATATCTCGAGCACAGGGATAACTTCAACAGGCCAAGTCACTTGGCCTCGCTCGTCCTTCCTACCCCCTAAAGCCTCGACAGTCGACCTACATCTCGAGCACAAGGGTATCTTCAACAGGCCAAGTCACTTGGCCTCGCTCGTCCTTCTGACCCCATAAAGCCTCGTTGGTCAACCTATATCTCGAGCACAGGGGTAGCTTCAACAGGCCCAGTCACTTGGCCTCGCTCGTCCTTCCGACCCCTCAAGCCTCGACGGTCGAACTATATCTCGAGCACAAGGGTAGCTTTAACAGGCCAAGTCACTTGGCCTCGCTCGTCTTGCCGATCCCCTCAAGCTTCAATGGTCGACCCACATCTAGAGCACATGGGTAGCTTCAACAGGCCAAGGCACTTGGCCTCGCTCGTCCTTCCGATCCCCTAAAGCCTCGACGGTCGACCTATATCTCGAGCACAGGGGTAGCTTCAACAGGCCCAGTCACTTGGCCTCGCTGGTCTTGCCGACCCCCTCAAGCTTCGACGGTCGACTGTCCGAACCAAGCTCCATCTGACATTTTGCTCAAAAGGGAATCACCGTGACCTGCTCGGCAGTAGACCCCGGTGCTCGGCCATGTGGGCCCTAAACCAGCTCGGCGCCGACCACAACTGACCCTAGTTACAAGAACTCTCTTCTCACTCTCCATCATAAAACTCGACTACTCCTCCACGACCAGCCAGGCACAGTCCCACAGGATTAGGGGACTCGTGATGTGGGATAAATTAAGCAGCATCAACCAGAGACCTAAGGTCTCCTCTAGATCCTCCCTTCAGTGTTCATTAGGCAAGCTACAGTCCAATGGGCCTCAGTCAGCTCAGGCCCATGGGCAAACGGGACCAACCCGGCCTGCCAGGGCTCCAGTTTACCCCTGCTTATAAATACCAGCCCCTCTCCTCATTTTTAAAGGTAATGAATCTCTCTCCACCTGAACCCTAGCTACCCAGTCTCTTTTCTAGTGACTGACTAGATCGTCGGAGGGCCTGTCGCCGGGACTTCTCCCGGTGTTTCCAGACCGTGTGTAAGTACAGAAGACCCAGTCGAGCCGAGCTCCTGGATCCGAGCCAAGCATCCATCCTCACTTCCGAGCACCTCCGCACTCCTACTTCCGAACCGCTCCCGCTACCCGTGGTTGGATCGACGCGGGTACTGCATAGGGACCTCCACTATACAAATTGAGAGAGCTCAAACCTGTTGCCCCCACACCCCAATAACAAATCGAATCACTCTCGTTCACAAACTTCTCACAAACACCAAAGGAATTGAGTTTTATTGATTTGAAATCAGAGAATTTACAAGAACTAGGGTTTTGGGATTAAGAGAATTAGGGAAGAACACGGGGACTGAGAAAGTAGAGAGATCAGGATTGAGAGGAATCAAAATATCTTCTCCCTTTTTCTAATTACACACAATTCTATTTATACGCTATTTCGCTAACATTCACAGCTAGCTGTTCATTCTCACCATTTATTTCCTTTGAAAAGCACGTGCATATCGCACTCATTCATAGTCTTTCAAATAGCTTGGTTTCCTCATTTCGCGCTTGGGCCTCATTGTTGCTTCTCCTTGCTTCATAACAATACCCTCCTCTCCAATTGGAACCTGTACCACCAGGTTCAGATCTGGAAACGACTTTGCCATTACTGTAGCATTCTCCCATGTCGCCGTAAGTGTTCCCACTTTATTAATAACTCTTCAACCAACCTTGTCCACCCTTAATCCACCTATGGCCAATAACTTCTACTGGCTGAAAAATGAGTTGATTCATATCCCTCCCTTCAGGCAATGGTGTCGCAACTGTGTGATCACCCATACATTTTCTAAGCAAGGGTACATGAAATACAAGATGGATTCTGGATTCATCAGGTAGCTTGAGTTTGTATGCAACCTTTCCCACCTTTTTAAGCACCTCAAAAGGTCCAAAGTATCTCTTTTCAAGCTTGTGGCAAGTCCTGTGCATTACTGACATCTGACGATAGCGCTGCAATTTCACAAATGCCCAATCACTCACCATAAACTTTTTATCACTTCTCTTGGAGTCGGCTTGGTTCTTCATGCGCACTTATGTATGTATCAGACTTGCTTGAGCTTTAACAGAACTTCTTTTCTAGACTGCAACATAGAGTCTAGTGAAAAATTTGCAGCATTACCTCGAACATAATCTGGAATACATGGTGGTGATCTGCCATAAACAATCTCAAAAGGAGTATAGCCTGTCGAAGAATGCCAGTTGGTATTAAATCAATACTCTGCCCATGCCAAAATTTCACACCACTGCTTGGGTTCTTCATTCACAAAGAGTCACAAATACTACTGAAGGCTCTTATTAACCACCTCCGTTTATCCATCGGTTTGGGGATGATAAGTGGTACTCATCTTTAAAGTGGTAACTTGTAGTCAAAATAATTCTTGCCAAAAATTGCTCATGAAGATTGGGTCTCTGTCAGCAATGATAGTCT
Organism: Hemerocallis citrina; assembly: GCA_017893485.1. Lineage (NCBI taxonomy): Eukaryota > Viridiplantae > Streptophyta > Magnoliopsida > Asparagales > Asphodelaceae > Hemerocallis > Hemerocallis citrina. Next base: position 207,092,436 of record CM030359.1, read on the forward strand.
TGGGAATACCATGTAACTTAACAATAAGATTTGCAAAAACTCAGCAATTGAAGAAGCAGTAAACTTTGGTGCTAAAGCTACTAATGGACACACTTGTTGAGTCTATCAACCACAACCATTACTCCAGTCTTCCTTTGAGATTTAGGCAAACCAATTATGAAATCCATGGAGATGTCCTCTCATATTTGACTGGGAATTGGCAGTGGCTGCAACAGCCCACCAGGCTTGGGTGTGTCATATTTCACTTGCTGACATGCATTGCATTGCTACATATAATCATGGACATATTTGCTCATATTCTGCCAATAGAAAGAATTCCTCAGCCATGCTAAAGTCTTAGCAACCCCTGAGTGACCTGCCATGGGGCTATCATGCATCTTAGCTAAAATCTCAGTGTACAATGACTCAGGCACAACAGTTATGTTCTTATACCACAATAAACCATCCTTGACAAAATACCTTAGCAATAGTTGAGATGGATTATGAAGACCAGTACTACAATGAGTATCCTTAAGTAACTCCTTTCTGATTCTATTCACTATAAGGAATTGAGGACTTGTGATTGCCTGCATTGCTTGTAACATCAACTGATTATCATCTTGAGGTCTCCTAGACAGAGCATCAGCTACAGGATTTGTTTTCCTGCCTTGTAAACAATTTTAAAATTGTACTCAGCAAGCTTATGTATCCACTTTTGTTGTTCAGGGGTTTGAATAACCTGATGAACTAAATGGTGGAGACTTTGGTGATCAGTGTATATAGTGAATTCCATCCCTAGCAGATATTGTCGCCTTTGTTTGATAGCTTCAGTAATGACAAACATCTCTCGCACATATGTAGAAGCAGCCTGCATTCGTGGCACCATTTTTTTTACTGAAGAATGTAATTGGATGATGATTCTGTTGAAGCACGACTCTTATAGCACTTCCTGATGCATCTGTCTCTATATCAAAAGTTTGAGAAAAATCAGGGAGACTAAGGACTGGGGAATGTTGCATAACTAATTTGAGGACTTTGAAAGTTGTATTAGATGTATCAGTCCAATAAAAAGCATCCTTCTTCAATATATTTGTCAATGGACTTGCAAGTGTTGTAACCCTTAATGAACCTTCGATAATAGCTAGTTAAGCCTAAAAAAGCTCTCAACTGCTTGATATTTCTTGGAACTATCCATCCACTGATTACATCTGGCTTTGTTTGATCAGCTTTGATACCATTCGAAGACACTATAGGCCCCAAGTACTCAATTGAACTCCCTCCAAAGTCACACTTAGATTTCTATACAAAAAAAAAATTTGTTCCAAATTTCTCAAAACCACTTTAAGATGCTCCAAATGCTCCTCCATATCTCTACTATACACCAATATGTCATCGAAAAAACAAGCACAAACTTTCTCAGAAAGGGTTTAAAAATATTGTTCATTACAGCTTGAAAAGTGGCAGGAGCATTAGTTAACCCAAAGGCATGACAAAAAATTTGTAATGGCCCTCATGAGTTATTAATGCAGTCTTTGCAGTGTTCTCAGCCCTCACTCTAATTCGGATGTATACTGCCCTTAAATCCAACTTACAAAATACCCTCACACCTTGCAACTAATCAAATATTTCATCAGCTGTTGGGATGGGGTATTTGTTCTTAATAGTAATGGCATTTAGGGCTCTATAGTCTACCCAAATCTCCATGTACCAACTTCCTTCTTTACTAACAAGACTGGTGAGGAAAATGGGCTAATACTTTGTTTAATGATACCATCAGCAAGCATTTTAGATACTTGTCTCTCAATCTCCTCCTTTTGAAAATTTGGATATCTATAGGGCTTGACATTAGTAGGTTGAGCATCTGGGTGCAAATGGGTGCAAATGAAGTGGATGATCAAAAGCTCTGGATGGAGGTAGACCAGATGGCCCTTGAAATACTGAGTTAAATTGGATCAATAGCTCTTGCAATGGTTCAGTCACCTCATGGTGCATTTTTTCCTCATGTAAAACCAGATGAAAATACTGGCTAATTGTGCTTATAAACTTCTTTCCTAAAAGAATTAAGCTACATAGAAGAAGGTGAAGGAGATTCCCCTCGAAGAGTAACTCTGGTAACATAATGATTGAAAGACATAGTCATTTCATCGTAATCACTGACTACCTTACCCAACAAAGGCAACCACTGTACCCCCAAGACAACATCAGATCCATACAATGGTAGAATGTAAAAATCTTTAGTGAAGGAATACTCCTGCAGCTTAATTGGTACTTACATACATTTTCTTTCACATAGCAATGAATCACCATTCCCCAAAATAACTTTGAATTTCTGATAAGGAAGCACTAGGAGATTTAAATGTTGCACTACTCTGTCGTGGATAAAATTGTGGGTGCTTCTCGAGTCTATAAAGACCTGTACAGGTTGATTTTTGTTACAACCAAGTATTCTTAGTGTTCGCAATGATACTTGGCCTCCCAAAGCCTTAAATGAGATCTCAGGAACTTGCTCATTGACGCTATCATATAGTTCAACTGATTCACCATGCTCATCCACTTCCTCATCCTCATTGTCTACTAGAAACATAAAAAATTGTCGTTTACATCTGTGTCCAGGTACATATTTCTCATCGCAATTAAAACACAACCCTTTCTCCTTTCTTGCAGCCAACTCATCAGGAGGAATTCTTCGAATAAAAGGCTTTCTGACATTAGCAGGTTGGGTAGGAACAACTGGAGATGGAGTAGCAAAAGGTGTAGTAACAAGTGTTGGCAATAGTGGGGGAAAAACTAGGATTTGGAACCCAGGGAGGCTTATATGGGCCAATTCTTCCAATAACCACTCTTTCTTCCAAATATTTCTCTTCCTGCAATTTCTCTAATCCAGTAGCATCAGATAGGCATTGTGGTTTATGAGCGAGCACACTTCTTTTAATCTCTAGTTTTAGACCTGAGATGAAGCGAGATGAAGCAGCTCAGAATCAAATTGTCACTTAATCCCCTTGTTTTACTGACCAGAGTTGCAAATTGCTCCAAATAATCCGTCAATGATGATAACTGATTTAATTTGAACAGCATTCCTGCAAAATCTACATAGGCAGATGGACCAAACTTGGTATGTAACTCCCTCACAAATACCTCCCAATTCACAAACTCCCCATTACGAAATTTATACTGAAACCACACTAAGGCTTTACCATCCATATGAAATGATGTTATGATTAATTTCTGATCTTCAGGAGTTTTATAATAAGCAAAGAATTTGTTAGCTTTAAACAACCACCCCATTGGATTAGTCCCTTCAACCGTGGGAAATTTAATTGAGGATTTTGAACAGGAAACTTAGTGTTATGAGAAGAGTTTCATTAGCTTACAGTGATTAGTTTCTCTTTCCCAAGAACAGAGCGCACCTATCTCTGATGATCAATCTTTCGAGCAAGAATTGTGATCTTATGAACCAAATTTGAGATTGCTGTCACCACGTTCTATAGTTGTTTGCCTTGATTCCTGCATAGCTCAGGCAATCCAACCACTGCATCATCGATCGATGATTGCCAACAAGTTGTCTCATCCATCGACCATCTACCATCAGCCATGGCCAGAATTCAAGATGGTGAAAGCACCAAATTGTTACAGCAAAGTCCAATTCTAACTCTCCTTCACAAAATTCTCACAAACACCAAAGGAATTGAGTTTTATTGATTTGAAATCAGAGAATTTACAAGAACTAGGGTTTTGGGATTAAGAGAATTGGAGAAGAACACGGGGACTAAGAAGGTAAAGAGATCAGGATTGAGAGGAATCAAAATATCTTATCCCTTTTTCTAATTACACACAATTCTTTTTATAGGCTATTTCGCTATACATTCACAGTTGGTTGTTCATTCCCGACATTTATTTCCTTTGAACAGCACGTGCATATAACACTCAATCATAGTCTTTTCATATAGCTTGGTTGTAATACCCCGCAAAATAACATATAGATATTTTGCATCGTAATTCGTGCACAGTTGAGAATTGCACGTGATCATGTATTTTTCTAATAATAATTGATTTTAATTGAGAAATTTCAGATAAATTACATATTCTGAACCCGATGAGGTATATTCGGGATATCTTCTCAATTAAACTCGGTGTATTGTCCTGATTGTTTAAACGAGACAATCTTGGAAAAAATAATATTTTTATAACATGTATTCTTATATTTTATTTTACAAACAAATATTTTATTTGTATATGGAGGTACATATACTTATATGAATGTATGTATATTGTGATTGGATTGTATGATACAATTACATGAATACTTGTATGCATTTTTATACGTATATGTATATATATGTATTTATATATATGTATACATATTTAATTGATTTGTAATGGATTGGATTTTTATACTTGAATACACCTATATGTTTGTGTATGTGTATAAGTATATATGAGTATATATGTATATTAATAAATGTGTATGTATATATATATATATATATATATATACTATTGTAGGCATGTGTAAGACTCACACCAAATCAAAACTCTCATGCCCACCCCTTCATCCTGATGAAATCCTAGGGCTAGGATTTAGCCATGAAGCAAACAAGCTCCAATCTCTTCATTAATCATGAAGCTTCTAAGTGGTTTAATAAGCCACATCTTCACCATCTATCTCATTCTCCCTTCCTCTCATTTTCTTCAACCAACCAAACCATCCCCATCCTCATCTCTATGCTGCCAAAATCCACCTCCCCCTCCCCATCTCCACTCTCATCTCATCTCATTCTCTAAACCCATCTCCTTCTTCTACATCATCTTCTTCCACTTCTTCCATTTCACAAGAATGAAAAGAAAGAGGGTTTTTTATTTTCATGGGTTCTTGGAGCTTTGGAGGTGAAGAAGAGGTTGACAGAAGGAGGAGAGTTAGCAAAACAAGGGCTTGGAGATTCTTCTGTGTGGGTGTTTTCTAAACTCTAGCTTGTTTCAAAATTTTGAAAATTTGATGCTTGTTTGAATGCTTGAATGGTAGGTGTTAGTAGTATATATGAGTAGAAATTGATCATGCTTTAGTTGAGTTAGTAGGAATGGTATAGAGGTGAAGAGATTGAAATTGAAGCTTTAAGTCAAGTTATGTAGAGAATCTGTAATTCAATGATAAACTGGAATTTCGATTCCAAAATTTTACGGGATGTTGATGATGATGTTAGGAGTAAGGTAGAATTATTTCGGAATTTTCAGATTTTATTTGGGGGGTTTACGAAATTCATTTCCAAAACAGCAAGTTAAGGAAATTCTACAGTTTTGGGTAAGCAGCGAGTCGAGTTCAGCAATTCGTAACTCAATATCTATAAGGAATTTTGAGTTGGAACCTGAAAGGAAAAGTTAGATGTATATGTTAACATGTATTCCAAATTTTAGAATATTTGGAATTTAATTGCTATTTTTAATATATTTGTTTGCTCGACTGGTTGAGTGGAAAAAACTGCAGCTAAGTAGATGGAAATGTGAACTTTGAAAAATTGTATCTCTCAATTGGTATGGAATTTTGTGATGAAATTTGAAATGTTGAAACTTTTAGAAACTTCATAATTTAGTGTACCAAGTTTGAGAATTATTGGAGAATATTTGGGGCTTCATTCGTTCAATTCAAAACAGCGCAGTAAAGTAGGAGTAGCTGCTATTGTGTTTGAAGAGGCTGATTTTGATCGATGTTTGGAAAATCATAACTCTCTAGTGGTATGAAATTTTGAGATGAAATTTGAAATGTAGTATGTTGTATATGTCTGCTATCTATATAATAAAACACAAAGGAAGCTATCAAGTGGCTCTCATCCATTTGGAAGAAAATCAACGGTTTAGATTTTTGCTTCCAAAAGACATTTTTCCTCCCTAATGATTCCCCCCAAAATTCAAAATTTCCCCCCCCCCCAAAACAAAAGACCTCCTTCATTTATTACTCTCTCTCTCTCTTCCCCCCTCTTTTATCCTTTTTCATAATTCTTTCTCTTTCTTCTCTCTTTTTTTTACCTATGTATGTCAACAACAAAAAAATAGTAAATGTTTTTTTTGGTTATGCAATTTCGGATTATGCTTTTTTTTTTATTATTTCAAAATTTTAATTATGATTTTTATCGGATTATGCTTTCATAACTCAATAACATTCACTTCCATTTAACTGTTTTTGAATTACCATATTTGATCTGATTGTATCTTCACTGAGTAATTGTTTTAGATTATAATGCTTTACTGAGTTAATTTTGATTAGAATGCTTTTTTTATTATGCAATTTCTAATTATGCTTTTTTTTTGAATATTTGGGCATTTGCCGCTTTGAAAGATCCTTGCAAATTCTTTAATGGACTCGCTCGATCGTGCTTTTATGGACAATTCAATGCTTAATCCTTGTATTTCAGGTTTTTGTAGCTGCAAAATTGTATCTTGATCTGCTTTTTTGCAATTTTACTTCCTCGTATACATCACAACAAATTTTATCTTTTAAATTCATACATGGTTAACTGCATAAAAAACAAACAAGTGGGAACTAACTCATGCAGTTTGAGGCATTAACCGTAACTCATGCAGTTAGAAAATGAATTGCTACTTATGTTAGACTCCAAATAAAAAAAACAAATCTCTTATGCTCAAGTCATACATTTCTGATTCACTACTATTGTAGATTCACAATACTATTTTTGAATCCCGAGCTGCTAACAAATAATCATGCAATATACAAACCAATAAACATCAAGGTCACTTCATAATCCTACTTCAAAGTACATCAATACATTAATGTCAACTTGCAAATAATCATCTATATAAATCATCCCTTATTGTTTACATGATTTTTCATATGTTGTATCGTTCCAAATACGTGTCGTATACACGTGCCCACGGGCATACCTAGTTAGTGTACAAAATTTGAGAATTTTTGAAGAAGATTTAATACCCTATATGATCGTTACAAATAGCGCAGCATGAAGGAGAGCTGATGTCTCTGTGTTGTGTTGGCTGATTTTGATCCATGATCAAAATTGCATAACTCCTAGGATATTATGAGTTAGCAGCTAAAATTTTGGGGTACTGCTCTTGTATATGTCTAGTTATTGAATCTAAAATTTCATAAGTGTAATTAGTAAATTCGTGTTATTCTGGAATTTTGTGTTAAGAATTTGTAAGAATGATCAACTAGAGAATTGTAGTAGAGAGTCGTAGCTTTCCAAAATATCTAGAATCATTCAATTCCAGTTCGTGATTTGAAAGTTATGATTTTTTTAGATAGGTGAAGAACCAGTCTTGATGGAAGGATTTGGTTTTCGTAGAGGAAACTCATTCCTGTTGGATCCTATAGGTAAGACAACAAACACTAGAGGGGGGGGGGGGTGAATAGTGTTTAATAAAAACTGCGGAAATTTTCTCGGTGCAGTCGACTTGGTTATGAACCAGTCGACTAAAATGTCCAAAATAATTAAAAACAACAACTCTGTGCAGTCGACTCATGAATGAAACAGACGACTGAAAGTACAATGAAACTACAACTACAAACGGCACTGACTAGTTGACTGATAGTGCAAGGAGTCGACTGTCCAGAAGGTTTTTGTAGAACTTAAATAAACAAGAATGAATGCAAACACAAGATAATCAATCACAGAGTACACAAGATATATCCTGGTTCGGTCCTCCCGACCTACATCCAGTCCCCAAGCAACCCACTTGAGATTTCCACTATTCTTGAAAAATTTACAAGAATACCCTACGGCGTTACGACAACAACTTTGTCTAACCCGTAGTCCTTTCTCTCAACCAGAGAAAGCAGACCCACTCTACAACCAAGAGTGAAACAAAACCGACTCTACAACCTAGAGTCAAAAACACTCTCCAACCGAGAGCAAGAGAACAAGAATACTTTACAGTCAACCTATAGCCTTGTTGGTGTATGTGTTGATGCACGTGGCTAAAAGAACAGGTCGACTTCTATACTTAGTCCAGAGCGAATTCAATGCTATACTGGACTGAATGTAGAGAACCAAAGAGAATGAACTTGAAAGCTTTGTTTCTCAAAAATGTCACTGAATTTTTTCTCAAGAGTGCTCGGATTGCAAAAGTAAAATACTGTAAATCTTTTCAGTGAGATCTGAACTCTACTTAAAGAGTTTGATCTCCTGAACGTTGGGAAACAGTTACTCAACTGTCAACCAACGGATCTAAGCTTTTGAGTTTGAAAAAATTCGATTTTGAAAAACAGAAAACGGTCAAAAGCTCTTGAACAGTCGACTGGGTTGCCATATGAGTCGACAGATCAGAGTTTGAATAATTTTAAACAGTTTTGTACTATCAGTCGACTGGAAGAAGCTTAAGTCGACTGGTACTCAAGAGTTAAAATTCTTCAAACTGTTTTGACTCTTTTTGGGGGTTTTAAAGAGATACACAATATGAAATTTTGAGTGTGTGTGTGTGACAAGGCTTTACATCAGACTAAGACTCAACAAACGTAAAAATACAATATTTACAAGACACAACAATTTGACACATGTATCAGTCGACTGAACAATAGATCAGGCGACTGAACAGAATATGAAAATATAACAAATGCAGTTAACATAAGTATCACAGATGCAGTCGACTGTATCCCTTGGGTAAGTCGACTGACCAGAGATATTTCAATACCCAGAACAATGTAACAATGTTAACAAATCAAAACATAAGCAACACATAACACAGATAGATAAAATATAACTCAGATATTTCTCTCCCCCTTTGGAATCATCAAAAAGCAGAAAAGAACAATCTTTTGCATTTAAGAAGGAAACTAAAAGAAAGTCTGATACATAAAACAAATGCATTAAAAAAGAAAATTACATAATAGAAAAGAAAATAAAAATTTTCAATCTTCTTCATCGGAGTCTTCATCGTCATCTTGAGAAGGAAGATGAAACTGAGAGCTAAAGAGATGAGTGAGGTTGTCAAGCTTAGAGTCAATGTGATCTAGCTTGGAATCGAGTTTATGGAGTTGGGTATCGACAGTGGCTGAATGTTTCATTAGGTAGGAAACACAGTCGTAGAGAGTACGAGGGTCATCAAAATTTGCTTGAAGAAGTGGATCAGAAGAGGTAGAAGGTCTAGAACTTGATCCTAATGGAGCTTGAGAAAGAGGAGGAGACCTAGGGGGTGATCGGGTAGGAGCATCAAAGAGTTTCATACGTGCCAAACTAGCACGATCGAAACACTCATAACGAGAAACAACATTTGTCTCCGAATCAAGATCAACACCAAAAGCTATAAAGACTCTAGTAAGAAGACCTCCAAAAGGTAGAAAGTGAGTGTGGTCTTGATTAAGTTTAGAAAAGATAACTTGACCCCAGTTAACAGCAATTCTACCAAAAATTGCATATATAGCTTTTTGTAATTCAATAGAATATTGGTCATAACTACCCTTTTTAGGAAGGATGTTATAGGCTAATATTCTACCTACAAGCTTAGCAATTGGTTTGATATTTTTGCTTGTCATTGGAGGGCCATGATTAGGTAGAAAAATTCTAGATAAAATAGAAGCATTATCTAAAAGAATGTCATCAAGAGGTAATCCCACATCATCAATACACAACATCTCATTAATCCTAGTCGGTGTGAGTGTCATTTTAACATTCTTCACAGACGAACGGATTAAGACATCCCCATCTGGTTTTGGACTATTCTCATATTTATATAAAATAAATAGATGAGTTGGGGATAGTAATTAGGTTGGTTTGATAAAGATAAAAAATCATAAAGACTGCAATTTTGGAATAAAGGGATGAGATTGAAACGATCTAGATCATTAAAGTTTACAAATCTTCCAGGGAAGATTGTAATGGTACAGAAGACATACCATCGATCAATAAGATCGGGACTCAAGAGATATTGAGTGTAGTCTTGGGAAGAAGAACTACCCTCATGAGCTCGTTTAGATCGTTTGGGTGCCATGAAAAGAAAGTGGAAAGGATTTTACCTAAGACAAAGAGAGATTCGATCAGGGGCAAGCACAAGCAGCACTGAGAGAGTAGATCACCTTCTTCTAAAAAAGCTAGGGTTTTGAAATTGGGGGTAAAAACTTGAGAACGGTAAGGGGTTAAAACGGCTGGTAAATGGGGTTTTAACAGCGAGTAAACGGCTGAGATCAAAGAGAGATGAAATCGACGGTAGAGAATAGAGATCACGGGTGAAAAGATAGGTGATTTCCATATCAAAAGACGCGATGAATAGTCGCTGAAGACAATTTAGCTCGCGACAGTCGACTGGTAGGGTATATCAGTCGACTGAGTCGAGAAGAAAATAAAAGTTTGATGTCTACTAATCAGTCGACTGGTATAGGAACCAGGCGACTGGTCTAAAAAAAATTGATTTGTTTAAAAAGCCAGTATAGTCGACTTATTCAAGAGTACAGTCGACTTAACAGAAACAATTTTCAGCAAATATCAATAAAATCACAAATTCCAAGTTCTCTTCTTAAATTAATGAAAGTATCTTCTTTAAGGGGCTTGGTAAATATATCTGCTACTTGTTTATCAGTAGAGATAAAGTCTAAAGATATATCTCCTTTTAAAACATGATCACGTAGAAAATGATGTCGAATATCAATATGTTTCGTACGTGAATGTTGAATCGGATTTTTAGATAGATTAATTACACTGGTATTATCAAACATAATTGAGGGTTTCTCAAATGAAATACCATAATCTAATAAGGTTTGTTTCATCCATAAAATTTGTGCACATGCCAAACTTGCAGCGATATACTCAGCTTCTGTAGTTGATAGGGATACGGAGTTTTGCTTTTCACTGCACCAAGATACTAGGGAATGTCCCAAAAAATGACATGTACCACTAGTACTCTTGCGATCAGTTTTGCTTCCAGCAAAATCGGCATCGCTATATGACAAAAGTTGAAAATGATCGGTGCGTGGATAAAATAAACCATATTCAGATGTGCCTTTAATATATCTTAAAATTCGTTTCACTGCTTTTAAATGAGACTCTTTAGGACTGATTGGTATCTAGCACATAAACATACACTGAACATAATATCTGGTCTACTTGCAGTAATATATAAGAGTGAACCAATCATACCTCGATAGAGTTTTTGATAAACACTCTTACCTAATAAGTCTTTGTCAAGAGTAGTAGTAGTAGCCATGGGTGTGGATTTACTACTAGTACTATCCATGTGAAAACATTTGAGTAGTTCCTTTGCATATTTGCTTTGATTGATAAATATGCCATTTAAGGACTGTTTAATTTGAAGTCCAAGGAAATAATTGAGTTCACCCATGTGACTCATCTCAAATTCATTTTTCATGGTATTAGCAAATTCTTGACATAGATTATTATTAGTAGAACCAAAAATTATATCATCAACATATATTTGTATGATTAAGATATCATTCTTAACTCTTTTCATAAACAAAGTAGTGTCTACTTTACCTATTTCAAATCCTGTTTCTAAAAGAAAAATTTTCAGACGATCATACCAAGCACGAGGTGCATGTTTAAGACCGTATAAAGCCTTTTTCAATTTATAAACATGATCTGGAAATTTTTCATGTTCAAAACCTGGTGGTTGTTTAACATAAACATTTTCCTTAATAAACCCATTAAGAAAAGCACTTTTCACATCCATTTGATAGAGTATAAAATTCATAAAACAAGCAAAAGATAATAAAATACGAATAGATTCTAGTCTAGCAACAGGAGCTTATGTTTCATCAAAATCTATACCTTCTTCTTGATTATATCCTTGAGCAACTAATCTAGCCTTGTTCCTTACAACTTGTCCTGATTCATCTAACTTATTTTTGAATACCCATTTGGTACCAATAATAGTCTGATCAGGAGGTCTAGGAACTAAATCCCATACATCATTTCTTATAAATTGGTTTAGTTCATCTTGCATGGCATTCATCCAATATTCATTCTCACAAGCTTCTTGTATATTTTTCGGTTCAAAATCCGACAAGAATGTTGTATGAGAGATCATATTAACATGTGAACGTGTCTGAATACCATGGGAGATGTCACCAATTATTAAGTCATGAGGATGATCTTTAACTTCAACAAATGACTTTGGTAAAGTTGAAGATATCACAATCGGATCAGTCGACTTGACTTGTTCTTCAGTCGACTGCTTTACGTCAGTCGACTGGGAGACCTTATCAGTCGACTTATCAGACAGATTAGTTTGCTCTAAGGATTTAATCACATTATCTAAAGGTGATAAGTCAGTGTCATCATCTTTATTTATGGTTGATGAAGGTAAAGATTCATCGAATGTAACATGCATTGATTCTTCAATAGTCATTGTAGACCTATTGAAAATTCTATATGCTTTACTCCTATTTGAGTATCCTAAAAAGATACCCTCATTAGATCTAGGATCAAATTTGTCTAAATTATCTTTTGTGTTTAGAATAAAACACTTACAACCAAATGTCTTAAAGTAAGAGACTTTAGGAATTTTATTAAAAAATAACTCATAACAAGTCTTCTTTAGTTTAGGTCTTAGAAGAATTCTATTTAAAACATAACAAGCTGTAGCAACAGCTTCAGCCCAAAAATGCTTTGTTAGATTGCTTTCAACAAGCATAGTACGTGCGCATTCTTGCAAAGTCCTATTTTTTCTTTCAACCACTCCATTTTGTGGTGAAGCTCTAGGAAATGCAAATGAATATGTTATACCATTCTTGTTGCGATATTCTGTAAATGTTTCATTTTCAAATTCTCCACCATGATCACTTCTAATAGTGACTATGGTTAGAGACCTTTGATTTTGAACACGTTTACAAAAATGTGCAAATTCTTCAAAAGCATCATTTTTATGTTTTAAAAAGAATGTCCAAGTGAATCTTGAAAAATCATCTACTAAAACAAACACATATCTACTTTTATTTAAAGAAGCAACTCTAGTAGGGCCAAATAAATCCATATGAATTAATTCAAGTGGCCTACTAGTAGAGATTACTTCTTTTGTTTAAAAAGTGGATTTGATTTGTTTTCCTAGTTGACATGCATCACATAACTTATCCTTTTTAAAGGATAGTTTTCGCAGTCCTTTAACTAGGTTATATTTAGATAATTTTGAGAGATTTTTCATATTCACATGTCCAAATCTTCTATGCCATAACCAAGATTCATTGTTAGAGGCTATTAAACAAAAGTCATTTGAAAGATCAATTGCATTCAAACACAATTCATAAATATTATTTTTACGAAAACCTTGAAAAATAATATTTTGCATAGTAGAGTCATAAATCAAACATGCATCTTTTTCAAAAACTATTTTATATCCTTTATCACACAATTGACTAATGCTTAAAAGATTATGCTTTAAACCATTAACTAATAACACATTTTCTATAGTTGGGTTAGAAGTTTTACCGACCATGCCAATGCCTATGACTTTGCCTTTGTTGTTATCTCCAAAGGTGACGGTTCCTCCATCTATGCTTTGAATGGTGGACAGTAGGTTGGCATGTCCTGTCATGTGTTTTGAACATCCGCTGTCTAATATCCAGCATTTTTTCTTGGGTACCTATAAAAAGTTTAAGGTAAATATGGTACCCTTTTTATTGGGTCCAAAACACATTAGTTTGGGGGAAACCAAACCCATGAAGAGTTTGACCTTCCTCCATAAGCAGGAATATAATAAGTAGAATTACACACATTTAACATATATGAGTTAATATAAGCAATTCTATCATTCTGATTTAGACTGAATGGAACCCATACTAACTTGTTCTGTCTAGTCGACTTACCAGTGTCCTTCAGTCGACTGTTGGGGTACATCAGTCGACTGGTAGATACACTAGGTCGACTTATAAGAGGTTTTGATCTTATCGAATAAGATCCAATTTCTCTGGACAGACGACTGGTTGTATGGTTCAGTCGACTTAACCGAATGGTAGTTTTGCTTTTATCACTAAAATTAACAATATTAGGCTTTGCAAAGAAATCATACAACTTGTGTGTAACACTAGAAATAGATGCTGATTTAGTCTTACTAGTGTTTACAACAGGAGATTCTTTTACAGAGGATTTTTTAAAACCAAGTCCATATTTTTGACTAGATGTAACTTGATGATGAAGCATATCATTTAAATTCTCTTTGCCTTTGTTAAACTTAGATACGTTCTTTGAAATCTCTTCATAATCCTTTTAAGAGTTTCAAGATCAGTATCTAAACTTGCAATGCGAGAATTTAAGGATTTTACTTCCTTATCAAGGTTAAGATTTTCTTGATTAAGTGTTTGATTCATTTTCTCAAGATTCTTAACTCTAATCTTTTCTTTCTTTAACTCTTGGAATATTTCATTAAAAGTATCAAGAAGATCTTCGGAATCATAATCATTACTTACATGTTCTTGTGCAGCCATGAAACACACATTTGCCACTTCGTTATTTTCATCCGTTTCTTCTTCGGAAGATGAATCACTATCATCCCATGTAGCTTGATAAGCCTTCTTGTTCTTGGCAAATTTGTTCTTTGGATATTTTTCCTTCTTGAAGTTGGATGATTTTCCCTTGTTCTTTGCATTTTCTAAGGGACAATCCTTTTTCATGTGACCTATTTTATTGCACCTGAAACATGTAGGAGGGTCATTAGAATCTTTAACTTTAGAATGAAACTTACCCTTCTTTAAGAACTTCTTGAATCTCCGAGTGAACATTGCTATTTCTTCTTCATCTTCTTCCTCATCTTTTGAGTCTGTCATGGCTTTAAAAGCCAATGATTTCTTCTTTGCTTGGTGTGATTCTGTATCTTTCTTTCGATCTTCAAGTTGGACCTCATATGCCATGAGATTGCCAACAAGATTCTCGAGAGTAAGTGTTGACAAGTCATTCGCTTCCTCTATTGCTGTGGTTTTCTTCTCCCATTCTGGAGTGAGTGCACGTAGGACTTTTCTAACCATCTCTGCTTGATATAAGTCTTTCCAAACGCCACAAGAGAGTTTGTGATGTCTGTGAATTTGGTAATCATCTCGGACACAGTCGCATTGTCCTTCATTCTGAACATCTCAAACCTGTGGACAAGAATAGAAATTTTAGACTCTTTTACTTTATTCGTTCCTTCATGTGTTACCTCGAGTGTATGCCAAATTTGATGTGCGGTTGTAGCATTGGATACACGGTTGAATTCTTCCTTTGTAAGTGCACAAAATAAGGCATTCATTGCTTTGGCATTGTTCATAGTCTGATTCTTTTGATCATCATTCCATTGTGTATATGGAATGGTAGGGGCAATGTATTCCGTCTCTGTCATTTGCCATATCTCGTAGTTGATTGATTGGAGATAGATTCGCATTCGGCACTTCCAATAATTGTAGTTCGTTCCATCAAATAGTGGTGGCCGTTGTGTAGATTGGCCTTCATGGTACTGAATTGTGTTTGAAGTAGTTGTCATAGCCTGTAACCTTGCTCTGATACCAAGTGTTGGATCCTGTAGGCAAGACAACAAACACTAGAGGGGGGGGGGGGTGAATAGTGTTTAATAAAAACTGCGGAAATTTTCTCGGTGCAGTCGACTTGGTTATGAACCAGTCGACTGAAATGTCCAAAATAATTAAAAACAACAACTCTGTGCAGTCGACTCATGAATGAAACAGACGATTGAAAGTACAATGAAACTACAACTACAAACGGCACTGACTAGTTGACTGATAGTGCAAGGAGTCGATTGTCCAGAAGGTTTTTGCAGAACTTAAATAAACAAGAATGAATGCAAACACAAGATAATCAATCACAGAGTACACAAGATATATCCTGGTTCGGTCCTCCCGACCTACATCCAGTCCCCAAGCAACCCACTTGAGATTTCCACTATTCTTGAAAAATTTACAAGAATACCCTACGGCGTTACGACAACAACTTTGTCTAACCCGTAGTCCTTTCTCTCAACCAGAGAAAGCAGACCCACTCTACAACCAAGAGTGAAACAAAACCGACTCTACAACCTAGAGTCAAAAACACTCTCCAACCGAGAGCAAGAGAACAAGAATACTTTACAGTCAACCTATAGCCTTGTTGGTGTATGTGTTGATGCACGTGGCTAAAAGAACAGGTCGACTTCTATACTTAGTCCAGAGCGAATTCAATGCTATACTGGACTGAATGTAGAGAACCAAAGAGAATGAACTTGAAAGCTTTGTTTCTCAAAAATGTCACTGAATTTTTTCTCAAGAGTGCTCGGATTGCAAAAGTAAAATACTGTAAATCTTTTCAGTGAGATCTGAACTCTACTTAAAGAGTTTGATCTCCTGAACGTTGGGAAACAGTTACTCAACTGTCAACCAATGGATCTAAGCTTTTTAATTTGAAAAAATTCGATTTTGAAAAACAGAAAACGGTCAAAAGCTCTCGAACAGTCGACTGGGTTGCCATATGAGTCGACTGATCAGAGTTTGAATAATTTTAAACAGTTTTGTACTATCAGTCGACTGGCAGAAGCTTAAGTCGACTGGTACTCAAGAGTTAAAATTCTTCAAACTGTTTCGACTCTTTTTGGGGGTTTTAAAGAGATACACATTATGAAATTTTGAGTGTGTGTGTGTGACAAGGCTTTACATCAGAGTAAGACTAAACAAACGTAAAAATACAATGTTTACATGACACAACAATTTGACACATTTGAGCTTGAAGTCTTGAGTCTTGAGTCTTGTCTTGAGTCTTGTCTTGAGCGAAGTCTTCATCTGTATCCTTTTGAGCTTGTTCATTTGTTCAGCTAGAATTGTCTTTGGTATATACACTGCAATGTTAACTGTATAACATAGACACATGTTGCACTGTGTTGTGATCATCAAAATCAACAATTCCCTGTGTATATGCTGATAAAAATTGAAGTTTTGAGGACTTTAATGGATAAATCTGTGGATGTGTCCAACTAGGAAGTTGTAGTAGACACTCCCACCTTTCCATAGAATCCAGAATCGAGTAATTCTGACAAGTAAATAAGTATTTATGATGATGGAAAGATGCAGCAAGTGCATGAAGAAATGCACAGCTGAGAATACATAGAGGTTTTATAGCCTCTAGACGGCTAAAGTTGAAGAAATGGTTAACTAGAGACCTGTAGTACAGGGTCTTAGCTTTCTAGAATGGGTAATATCATGCAATTTCGAATTGTATTTTGAATGATATGAATGTTGCAAGTTCAGCAACCTGTTGTCTTGATCGACTTCAAGCACGTGTTAAATCAGGGAACCTGAGTTCTATAAGAAATTTAAGGAAGTTGTCAACTAGGGAATTGCAGAAGAGTTTCCTACCCTTTCAGAAAACCTAATTTTGTTGGATTCCGTTGAGTGTAGCATCCATTATGGAATTTTCTACATGCTACAGGATTTATGATTATAAGGTGAATTGAGTTTTAAGATGATTGAACGAGTATCCCTATTAAGCACTTCATTTAGGACTTATTAGATTCTTATGCTTAGTACTCATGGTGGACACGTGAGTAAGTGGGAGAATAGCCTTATGGTCGATTTGTAGTATGTGGGGCTCGTAGCTAGTGTAGCTTGGAGCTAGTCTAGGTTGTGATACCTTATGACTATCAACCCAATTAGCGAGTATTGTAATTGATTTATTTTCCACCCTAAGAGATAGTGAGTTTTCTGTGCGCCGTCGGATCGTTTACCGAGGGAGGGTTGACCGTGGGCCGGGATACTGGATGAGATTCGAGACGAAGGTAATGGCGACTGATGCAGATTGGATTGCCGATGTTTGGGGTTGATAGACTAGGTTATATGCCTCATCTAGAATGTGTTGATGCCTAGGTCCATCAATGACTGGATAGTAGTAAATTGCATCTGTTTCACCTCTATTGCCGAGTATGAGGCACTCCCTTGAGCGTCATTGTACTGCTCGCTACGGGTTGTGGGCCAGGGACATTAGGTCAAAGACCTACAGAGGTGTTAGCAACCAATGAATGTCGGTTTGCCGTGATTAGTTATTTTTGACAGAACCGTTTTGGGCTCAATCATTTGTTAGACACTATGCATGATTCGACAACTCACATGTTTTAACAACCGATGTTATTTCATATTGTATTTCTTTACCATTCGCTTGAAGACCGAGTTGATGTTGGGGGTGATTCCCTAAAATCCGACTCATTCTAAAAGTCAGCACTAGACAGAGATAACCAGGGTTGTCTCTTCCTGTCATTAGGGATACGTGCTGCGGTGCGTATCTCGCACAGTTAATTCCTGAAGTGTCGTGGTAAAAATGGGAGGTTTCCTGTCAGATAGGGGGCTTAGACCTTTGAGGTCGTCATGTTCTTATGTTGAGTGGACACGAACGGACCATAGGGCTGCTGTCCCATGGATCTTCGGTGCCATAGATATATGGTTGTGTATCTGTAAGATCGTCATAGCATTTGGTGTGATCCAGATTGGACACTAGTGGTAAACAAAAACACCACTGTATTTAGTAGTAATAACTGCAGGATTCACCAGCCACAATTGTATCTAGCAGGAACAGGTTGAGTACAATAGTAGGATATATTTGCATGGAGATGGTTCAAAACCCTGAAACTGGAGAAGACAGCTTGATCTGGAATGTATGTAGTGTGGGCGGCATGCGTATTCAGAGTCTTGCTGATATTAGACTAAGTGCATCTGTTTTCTGTACATTGTGTCTTATGCATTAGACTTCGGGCCATGGCATACACTGACGCTAGAAAATTAGGATACACGTTTTCTTTCTCATCAGGATTGATTGTGATTTCAAGTTTAGAAATTGTTGTTTTCTTTTCAGCATTGCATCAATATATGTACTGACGTGCACACTCAATTAGGTACCGAATACCGGGTCGCAAGTGCAGGAGAATCCAAGACAAGCAGGGCATCCAAGCGGAGTGGCAGTGTACATGCCTATCATTCGAGTAGATGCCGGAATATCAGAGTAGTGCAGGGGAAGATTCGAGCTACAAGGCGCATCTCAGGGAAGCAGCATGACCGCTCAGGGGAGCTTCCAGTAGAGAGCCGTGGTTACCATTTTGGGTGGCAAATGGTAATTATTACATTGTAGTAATTGTAATAAGTTAATGTAATTTGTATTCCTTGTTTAGGAACAATATACATTTGTAATTAATGATATAATAACTCTGATGGCAATAAAAGTTTTTAATTTCCGTGTTATTTACTGTGTTGAGATGCATTGGAAGGCAAAGATTCTGGTTGTGTCACGGATGTCCGGAAACGGGAATTCAGGGATCCGAGGTGTTACATTAGTTTCCTCATTTCGCGCCTGGGCCTCATTGCTGCTTCTCCTTGCTTCATAACAATGTGTGCATGGGACTTATATTTCTCTTCAAGATTGGATCTGGATCCTTGATTTGAACACTGTGATCTGAATCTGACGGTTGCTGACATGACCGATGGAACTGCAAAAAATCCTGAAATACCGGGGATGGCCACGACGACAAATCCTCCGACGCTCAAGTCAGAACCAGAGAGAGAAATAGAGTTTGAGAGAGAAATTGCGAATTGTTGATTACCTTCTGATTGAGGAGAGGGGAGGGTATTTATAGGTCTGAGTAAAAGTTTAAGAGATTGAGATGAATCTGTTAGATTGATATAAATTCCTTATCTCCTGTTGATTCTCCCCATTAAGAGATAAGACTCTCTTATTGGGGATAAGGGAATGACTTACAGCCCTCATGGGCTGTCTCTCCTAGTGGACCTAATTTGTCACTTTTAATGGGCTTGGAAATGGATCAAGTCTTGTAGAGAAGCCGTGAGAAGGTCCGGACCTGTTAAAGGGACCCGTTATGACTAATTTGCCTGTAGAAGCTTTGAGATTTGTGCTGGCCCTGATTTGCTGCAAATTTTTCCATTATCACCCACTTAATTAAGATATAACCACCCATGTACGCATCATTTCCTTTACATAGGAAGTGCTTCCGAATTCAATCGATCATTTGAATACCCAATTTTGGCATTTCAAAGAAGGACAAGTAATAGGTTGGGAGGTTGGAGAGCACATAGTTGATCAGGGTCACTCTATCCCTCAATGATAAGGATTTACCTTTTCACCCTGTTAACCTAGTGGCAACCAATACTTAAGTATATTCTATTATTTTATGACTCCCTAGTTTTCTTTTATGCTTGAAATACTACTCTTCTTGTCTGTATTTCTATTGGATGTTTGGTTTGTATGCATATCACTACCTCAGCGATAGATATGACTGTATTTCTGAACCGTTTTTTTTCTTTTAATACGTTTTTTGGGGCTTCCACCACATCTAGTTATATAAAAAAAACAAAAAACAAAAACAAAAACAAAAACAAAAACAAACAATCTTATATTTCTCGTTTTGTTCCGCAATAATCAATGTTCAAATCAACGATCGAGTTAGAATTTAACTGCATGTGTTATAGTGTTATAGTGTGAGGTTACACTGACAGTATTACCCTAACAATATTATGCTAGTTATAATACTAACCGATGGTGGGACTTGAGTTTGTTGGCTGATTAAATGTGCCATTTGCTCTTGAAGAAGTGCCATTTGTGCCTTCAACTGTATCATCTCCTCATTTTGGGTCCCACCGGAAGTAAATGCACGACGACTAAAGACTTGAGTAGGCATCGATCCTAAATCCATACCACGCACACAACCATGGCACTCTTTTCCCCAGACTACAATCATAGCTTGGTGCTGCCATGTTAATGGGACAGTGGAGGTGGTAGAAGTGCCGGAGGAAGTAGTGGAAGAGATGTCGTCATACTTCTTTCTGGCCTCATTTTGGAAAGCACGTGAATATAAAATAATTAAGAGGACGTTATTCATAAAAATTAAAGAAACACTCAAGTCTCTCTTAAATTACCACAATGTCCTCTGCTGTAAAGGTTGCAAATGTCCCATCTTTGGACCTATGGGTAGCATCAAGAAATTGATGTCGCCAAAGGTCGCAAAACCCATTTCTTCTTCTTATAGATTAGTATGATGCTGTTAGATTTAGAGATAGAAAAAAAATACTTTATTGAATTATTGGATTTGTTGATTGATTATAACTAGGTACAATGTCATCTATATAGGAGAGAAGCAAGGATTAAACAAATACATTATTTGATATAGGACTAATATAATATCTCACATCTAACACCCCATCTCAAATTCAAGTTGGTTCAAGCAACATGAGTTTGTAATATTAACAATGTTCATGTGACAAGGACGGTGCACGATGGAACAGGGTGATGCAGGGACGGTGCTCGGTGATGGCATATGGGACGGCGCACGGTGGCACAAGGGAAGGCGCACAGTGGTGTAGGGATGGCGCTAGGTAGTGGCACAGGGGATGGTACACGGTAGCGGCGCAGGGATGTCACTCGGTAGTGGCATAGGGGATGGCTCACTGTAGTGGCACGAGGATGGCACTCGGTAGTGGCGCAGGGGATTGTACATGGTAGCACCACAGGGATGATGCTCGGTAGTGGCACAGGGGATGGCACACTGTAGCGGTGCGGGGATGGCGCTGGGTAGTGGCACGGGGGACGGCACTGGGTTGTGGCACATGGATGGTGCATGGTAGCGGTGCAGGGATGATCCAACTCTTGGATCTGGGAAGTGTGAGAGTAGTGTTCTCTGGTGGGAAGTAGTAGAAATAGTGTTCTGTGGCTGGAAGTAGTAGAAGTAGTGGTTGTAGTAGTTCGGGATGGCCTCGGCGGACAGGAAGGCCGCCAAGAAGGACGTTGGGATTGGATCCGGGGAGAACTGGGATGATGTTGGGATATCCCCCTATCAAACTCACGATGGGTTAATCAGTGTGAGTTTGTAATGAGATCTGGATGCAGAAGTGGGAGGGCATCGATGGAAGGTGGGAGGAGGGAGATGGGTAGTTGTGATGAGGGTTTTTTTTTTGGAAATGGGTATAAGTGTTTGGAGTATAGGGTGTCGGGTATACATGTATATGGTATTGAGGTATTAGGGTTTCGGGTATAGGGTATGAGAGTTTGGAGTTGGGTCGGGTTTCGGGTTTGGGTTTGGGTTTGGATGTATATGGTTTGGATTGAGTCAGTTTTGATTTTTTTGTGGAAACCGGTCGGGTTTCAGGTTTATTTGAGGGTATGGTTTTAGGAGGGGTTTCGGTTTGGGTTTCGGGTATAAAGTAAGCGGGTCGGGTTTGGGCTAGGAGATAAGAATAGATTATGGTTAGGGTTGTGGGATTAGGTGGCTAGGGTTTCGAATGTTGGTTTGGGAGGGTGGCGGGGGAGGATGTCCCGCCCCGCTTCCTAAAAGAATACGGAATACGGATACGTAACAAAAGCCCAGCGAATGATTTTCATCATCCATAAGCTGTTCAAGATATATACACAACATGCAAGAGAAATATTCAGAGTCGGAAGCGATTTATCAACCACATGCACATAATGAGTCAAAATACCATCACGAATACTTGAAACCAAATACATAAATCTCAAATAGTCATGATCTGAAAAAAACACAAGTCTTGGGTCACATTGCCCAAATACAAGAAATAAATCCAAAACTCACAAATACAAGAAGAATCCAAGTCTCACGAATACAATTATTGTTCAAGCACGATACATGAAATAATAATAAAACAAGCAGTACTAATACTTCAAGTCTCCAATACCATCTTGAACCTGTTCTCCATAATCTGCAATTCATCGAATGCAGGAAAAGGGGAAAAGAGAAAACACAAGTACCCATCAATTGCAAGTCACTGATCACTTATAATGTAGGATACAAGCACATGGGGAAACTAACTAACACATGGTATAAGCATGATGTCAAGTGTAAACAACTAGCATGGTAAAAATGTCAAGTGTACATGGCATAAATCAAGTGTACATGGTATATATCTAATATCAAGTGAACAAGTAATTTGTAAACATGCATCAAGTGTCAAGTGTCAGGTGTTCATGTATCAAGTATCAAGTTTCATGTCTCATGTAACCAAGTTTCATGTATCATGTAGTCAAGTATCAAACAAGCATGTATCATGTTCACGTATCTTGTTCAAGTATCATGTTCAACTCTTATAGTGAATTACTATCTTGGTAACACTTCATGCAGCCCATACTATATTGTTGCTACAACACAACAGCTTCGCTTTAGATTTCATAGTGGACCATAAAGGGCAGTATACTCGGGGACAAGCAAGTAATTGAGCTCCAAGCTCCATGTATCATGTATCATGTAATCACGTATCAAGTAGTGCAAGTGGCAAGTATCGTGTCTTACGCGCAAGTATCAAGTATCATCTCAAGTATCACGTAGGATCAGTGGATCCCCTTCCGAGTACACATTTCTGAACTATCCACTATTAGATTTGTCTCTTAAACCCAGGCTTGGTTATTTTTATTATTAATATCCAACAAGTATGTATATGTGCAAAATGTATCAAGATTAGCATGACATGATCATGTGATAAGTGCAAGTAGCAAGAAAAGCATGTACAAGTGTAAGATATCTCATAAACGAATAAAGTAAATACATCTCAAGTTCAGGACAGCAAGACCATGCTGTAGTAAAACAATGATTCCAAGAGTTACAAACAAGCAAATCTAGATCCGTCGAAGGATCAGGAAAATAGACAACCACACGCATCCAGCGAGTATAATTAAGTCACGTACTAGTTCACAACAACACAGCTCAAAACTGATTCGAATACAGAATTTAAGTTCAGCCAGAAATCAAGAAAATGAATTCAAGAGCAAGAAAACAGCATGAAAACACATTAAATAAATCCACGAAAAATCTGGGGTATTCCCCTATATGTCCAGAATCAAAATATACATTTTCAAAATTTTCCAGGAAAGATATATAAGTTATCAAAAATAAGAATGCATCAAGAAAACATAGTTTAGCGAATCTGGAAATCCCAATACTGCTGTACAAAAACTAAGATATCTCGCAACCAGTGAAACGAAATCCAATTCTGCCAAAGAGATATGAAAATAGATAGAATTTACTTTCACATTTCACAAAGAATTTTCGTACAGTAAAAGGAATCATAATGAAAATAGAGTTCTTTACTAGACAACGAGCAAATTACAGCATGTATAGATTTTAAAAACGAGCATGAAACACCACATAAAATTCATCAATTAAATTCATCAAAATTCTAGATAGTCCCTAATATCATAAAGAAACACTGACCAAAATATTGGATCAAGATAATATGTATAGAATAGTTCTTGAAGATAGTTTGTTAACAAAATTAACCCAAAACAGAATCTGGAATAGATCGACACCTCTGTACTAAAACGGTCATAACTCAGTCATACGAAATCCAAATCAAGCAAAACCAGTGGGATTTGAAAATAGACAAAATTATCTAAATTTCATATTTTGTACAGGATTCAAGATACTGGCTGTAGCATGGACGAAAACAGCAATCAAAACAGAATCTCCAGAATTTACAGATTTCACACTTCAAATCAAGAACATCATAACTTCAAGAATATTGATCCGAACACCTCCAAACTTGAAATACAACCTACCAAGCATCTAAACATCATGATTTAGGGTTATTAACATGTCCACACCTATTATTTCACATGGGTCTTAATCCAAACATAAATTCACACAAATATTCACATACATGTCAAAAATCAAGAATTGGGCAAAACCTAGGTTATCACATATCAAGATTTGTACCATGAGTCATCTATGGCCAAAATATCACAATAGAGACAAAATCCATCAAGAAAAACACAATCTTAGGTTGTCTCTAGACCCAACTACACTACAGGTGAACTTGGTACTTGTATCAAACAAATGAATTGGAATACAAGTTACTTGCCTTATTACGAGATGAAGAATGATGCAAATCATCCTAGAAGAAAAACCCACGAAGAAATCCGCTCCAAACACGAATCCAAGCAACTACGAACAAAATTCTCTCACGAACTAATCCATTGATGCAACGAAAAAAGTGGAAAGCACCCACTTTGAGAAACACCAGGAAGAGAGAGTATGGAGTTCAAAAAGTTGCAAACTTGATGATGGTGGTGGTGGTTTGAGGGTTCGGCAAGCAAGTAGGGGAAAAGGTGGTCGGGTTGTCTGGTGGCCGGAGCTAGGGTTGCTCGGCCTAGGGGTGCTGATCGGCCTGAGTAGGAGGCCGGGATGAGGGCTATAGTGGGGGCTCGGGTTGGGGCAGATCAGGCCGGGAAAGAGAGAAAAAGAGAAAGAGAGCGAGTCTAGAGTTTGTGATATTAGGGTTAGGGTTTGTGTTAAGGGGGTTTTATTTATAGGGCTTGAATGTGGGTTAGTGGGTTGTGGGTATTAGCATGTAGTAATAGGTATACAAATGGATAATGGATATTGGGTCTTAGAGTGAATTCTATGTCTCTTGAAAAATCTTACTAGGAAGCAAAATCATAGGTTTGGAAAAACACCACCAAAAGTCCACCACAACATCAAGAAAAATAAAAATAAAGATATCGAGCCCAAAAATGAGGAAATGATCAAAATGATGGAAAAGGATCCAAAGAGACAAACAATCAAACACAAGGAGCTCAGAATGAAATAAAATGAATATATATTGAAATCAAATCCAATATACGGTTTAAGAAAAGTACAAGGGAGAAAAATACCAAAAATTAAACATACAGTCAAAAATACATAAAGTGAAAAATAGGGTTTACAATCCTACCCTCCTCCAAGAAAATTTTGTCCTCGAAATTCAAAAGAAAGATACATAGGGTAACCCCAAGCAAAACAAAACAACCAAAAAGCAAAACACAACAATCTACTCAAACAAATGAGGATACTTCTGCTGAATTTCCTCCTCCAGCTCCCAAGTCGACTCACAAGGCGAGTGAGGATTCCAAGCAACACGAACCAACTTGATGACCTTGTTCTTAAGTACTTTCTCCCGCCGATCCACAATAGCAACTAGCGGAATCTCACAAGTCAAATCCGGCCGAATGGTAAACTCTGAATAGTCGATCACGTGGCTCTCATCTCGAATATATCTCCTGAGTTGTGAGACATGGAAAATATCGTGCACTCCTGATAAAGCTAGCGGCAATGCAAGACGATAGGCCATCTTGCCTACTCGCTCTAAAATCTCAAACGGTCCAATAAACCTAGGGCTAAGCTTGCCCCTACCACCGAACCGAATGACATCGCACCACGGAGATACCTTAAGGAAAACATGGTCACCAACAACAAACTCCAAAGCCCTACGATGGACATCAGCCTACCGCCTCTGCCTGTCCTGAGCTGCCTGTAAGTGCATCCTAATCTGAACTACTGCATCCACTGTCTTGGTGATCAACTCTTGACCCAACAACTTCCTCTCACCAGTGTCATCCCAGCACAATGGTGATCTGCACTTCCGCCCATAGAGTGCCTCGAACGGAGCAGCTTTAATACTAGCTTGAAAGCTGTTATTGTACGAGAACTCTACGAGATGCAAATGATCCTCCCAAGAGCCACCAAAGTGAAGCATACAGGACCTCAACATGTCCTCAAGAATCTGAATAGTCCGCTCTGACTGTCCATCAGTCTGGGGATGAAAAGTTGTACTGTACTTTAATTTGCTCTCCAAACTGTTCTGAAGACTTTCCAAAAACTGAGATCTGAATCTCGTATCCCTGTCGGATACAATACTGACTGGAACCTCATGAAGTCTAACAATCTCTTGCATATACCTCTCAGCAAGGCTCTCAGTAGACTGATCGACGCGGAAAGGAATGAAGTGAGCACACTTCGTCAAACGGTCAACAATCACCCAAATTGCATTATGACCCTTAGGACTCCTCGGCAAAGTAGTCAAAAAATCCATAGTGATATGTTCCCACTTCCACTCTGGAATATGAAGCAGTTGAAGAAGCCCAGCGGTTCTCTGATGCTCTACCTTAACCTGCTGGCAGA
Source organism: Hemerocallis citrina (assembly GCA_017893485.1). Lineage (NCBI taxonomy): Eukaryota > Viridiplantae > Streptophyta > Magnoliopsida > Asparagales > Asphodelaceae > Hemerocallis > Hemerocallis citrina. The sequence goes on from CM030359.1 coordinate 207,119,274, forward strand.
TCAAACACTAAGCAACATACTGAGCCACAACCCTTTTCATACCCTGCCACCTAGAAATGAAGCTTCAAATCTCGATACATCTTAGTACCGCTAGGATGGATAGAATACGAAGACTGATGGGCTTCCTCAAGCAACCTCTGACGAACATCACCTTCTGGGACACATAATCACATAATCTAGACCCAAAACGAAGATATCCATCTGAATGAATAACCATGTCTGTCCTGGACCCAGACTCAACCTCAGCTCGAAATCTCTATAACTGTGCATCATAGCCTGCGCCTCTTTAATCTGATCAACAAGAGACGACTGCAGCTGAAGCACGAAACAACTCCGATCAGAACTCGGCAATAAAACCTCCGAATTCAAACTCCTCATTTGCTCAATCAAATCCCTCTACAGAGTCAAGAACATAACTGCCGGTCTCTTGCTCAAAGCATCCGGCACCAAGTTTACTTTACCAGGATGGTATTGCAAACTGATGTCATAATTGGCCATAAGCTCCAACCAACGCCTTTGTAATACCCTGATTTTTCAATTAATGAAAAATTATTTATTTTGCACGTAGTGTGCACGTGCAATATTTTGGTTGAATTAAATCTTATAATTATTTTTATAGTGATATGTATAAAAATTTAAATATGTGTTTTCGAATTATTCTATACAAAAGCCTTTTTCTTTAAATAAATAGAAAGCCTTATTTTAAAAGCCTTTTTCTTAAAGCCCAAAATATATTTTATTTATTTTATTTTTAAATAACTATTTTGGCCCAAACTAAAGCCCATGGATTAATATATTTTATTTAACTTGTCATGTAGAAGACTATTTTAATACTATTTTATTTTTTTACAAATTAAAATGTACAATTTTGGTCCTAGTTGCATGCACGTGCACTACACGTATACGTGCAATGCACACTTCTCCATGGGGCCGGGATTGCTTCTTTTTGGAGGGAGATTCAAAAAGTTGAGTGGTGATCATGGAGGTGGTTGTATAGTTGTGGGTAGTTTTTATAACTCCTACTCTAATCTTGGCTCTCCATCCTACAACCAACTAGTCAATCCTAGCCCTCCATTTCACTTGATTTCTATTATAAATACCCCCTCCCATGGCTATATTCATATGCAATTATATCTTCCCAAACCTATAGTCTAATTTAGTAATAGTTGTGAGTTAAAAAGATTGAGAGATTGTGTGGGATTGCTTGCATTTTTCCAAGGAGAAGGAGGCCGACATCATTCCAAGGAGATGAGCTCGGTTTTTGGTGGCTTGGAGCTTGTGCGCGCATTATCTAGGAGGAGGCGCATCTCGTCGCAAAGGGCTTTTGTTGCTAAATTTGTTTGTTCTCTCCACACAAGGTGGGTAACCTTTCATATTTCTAATATAGGGATCCATGCTAGATTTAACTATCAAAACGATGCATGAAAAATATTAATAAGAACACACTTTAATTGAGAAGTTAGTTTATGAATTGATTGAATATTGTGATTAACTTGTATGTGGTTCTAGTATTAATTTGAGTTGTGGGCTAATTCTCCCTATTTTTCTAATTAGGAATATGCTAGTATTTTATTGAACCATGAAGTATGAAAATGATTTATAAGCATGCTCATTAAATTTGGAAAATGACCCCTAATTGATTGAATTGTTGACATGGAATTAGTATGTAGTTCTATCGTTAAAATTATAAGTTGCATGTGTAATCGATTATGATTATAGATTGATGGAAGAAAATACATTTATTACCATCACAAATTATATGTAAAGGTTAGTACTTTGTTAATGCTAATGTATGTTTTGAAGAGATCTTTTGAGTTATTGTGGGAATGGATAAATTCGAAATGGATGTGTATGTCGAATAAAAGATTAATAACAGTAAATTAATATAAGAAAATTGTGGATAAAACGATTAGAAAGCCAATTGTTAAACAATGTCAAAAAAATGAGAAGTGTAGTAGTTGTAATGAATAATTCATTGATTTGTGTGGAAAATGTATTTTTATTAGTACAAAAATTATTTTAATCATACTGATATGAAAATCATGTGAGGGGAAGTCAATCTGGAGTTTTTCAGTAACTTCTATAAAAGCAATATGAAACAAAGTTTAATTGAACATCGAGATGTTTTTAACAACAGTGGCAATTGATTTCAAAAGGGTTTTTAAATGGTACTGTGACAACCTGAGCATATGGCTCAAGTGGTCACTGTGTGCGGCTGTGTTCTCTTGGGTGACTGGTTCGAACCCCTGCGGCATACAATTGTTTTCATCTTTTTTTAAAACTTGAGAATCAGTGACAGAGAGTAATAAATACTCTCTGTCTCCTCTTCTAATCGCTAGCACAAACCGGCCTAGCGGTCTGTGCTGTTGGCTGTGTTCTCTGGGGTGCGGGTTCGAATCTTGCTATCGGCAAGATTGAAAAAAATTATTTTTTGGGTTTTTAAGTGTCCAAAAAATGTGAAAAAAATATGGTTATTCTCCTAAAAATGTAAGGGACTTTATAAAAATGATTTGGGAGATTATTGAATGAAATTAACTATGATTTGGAGTTAAAATACATAAGTAGGAATATGGTTCTATATGTGTTATTGATGTGAAATTATAGTTTATAAGAATAAAGTGAAATAAAGGACTAGAAGTTGATTTGGCAAAAAAGAAATTTGGTTGTGTGACATAATGCAATTATTTCTCATTTGTGGAACAATATGAAGTATGCATATTGTTTAGTATTGTGAAATTGATATGATGTGATAATTGATAAAGTGCATGGAATTTATATATAGTTATGGACTTGTGAACAAATTAGGAATCATGAATTGAAAAGAGAATATACATGTGAGTATGAGAACTCAACATGGAGAATTTATGAGTTGAAGATTGTGAAATGAAAATTGAAATGGAGTAGCTAAGTCTCCCCCGGCATTGAGAAATGAAATGAAATGAAATTAGACCAAGGTTGGTCACGTTGAAATGAATGTATAAGTCCGGTTTAGTGGAGAGGCTAACTCTAGAGATTTAATTTTTTTTCATGATTTTTGATAAGATTAAGGACTAGGACATAGTGGAGACGTGATGAAAGTAGAAGAAAAACACGAGTATGGGGGCCATCGGATAGCGGTGTGAGAGCGATCCACAGGCTGCCTGCTTGATGCGTCAAGACATGGCGTGGGCGCTACTCCAGAATTATCGTCCCGGTGGCGACGCTCGTGGGATGTTCGAGAGGCTATGGGTGGTGCCATTGTTCCATGGCGGAGGCTGAATTGTCCATAGGTTGCCTGCTCGATGCGTCGTGTCAGTGCGTGGGATTCCCCTCCAGGCTACCTGGACATGGGCTCATAGATCATAGGACATCTAAGACACTACCGTAATTACAGTAGTAGATTAAGACATAACGAGGGATTGAACCCTACAAAGATGAAGAACGAATAAGGGCTTGCCCTCGGACCTATGTAGTATGGGATGCATAGAATCCGAACAAGTGCGCATTAGTGTCATGTAATATAAACAAATGCATTACGGACTAAGTGCACAATCACAACACGACATCAATAGGGTAGTCCCTTCAGTTTGAAATGTGACAAGTTTGTGTTTGCTAAATATGGAAAGGTGAGTTATACTATTTCTGGCATAGAGAGGATGACCGTGTATAATGTTCGTCGGTTGAATAAACTGACGTACCCACAGTCTTATATGCAGGTAAATGGCTTGTTAAAGGTTAAAGAGGAATGGGCACTTAAAGATTATACCATGTTGTTGTACATTTATTTAATTGTTGTAAATTTTACTTCCGCTGTGCAAATGTAAAAGTGTAATATTGATTTAAGCTCTGATGTAAAGTGAAAAGTTTAAATTTCCCTGTAAAATTGTACTAAAGAAAGTGAAAAGATCTTGTAGAACATCTCGAACTCAGTGTATTTAGGATTCGGGGCATTACAGCCTTTGCCTCATATTTAACTCCTTCTGGGTGAAGACGTACTTGAGACTTTTGTGGTCTGTAAAGATCTCCACTCGGTTCCCAAGTAAATAATGTCTCCACACCTTCAAAGCAAAAATCACTGTCGCTAACTCCATGTCATGAGTAGGATAGTTCTTCTCATGTGGCCTCACTACCTCGATGCATACGCAACGACTCGGCCCTTCTGCATCAAAACTACTCCAAGACCCTTACTAGAAGCATCACAGTGAATTACAAATCCGCCTTGAACCATCGGGAATAGTTAACACAGGCGCTGACGTCAACCTGTTCTTCAACTTCACAAAAGCACCATCACACTCATCAGACCAACAAAGCTTCTGATCCTTTCCAGTCAATTTAGTCAACAGTCCTGCTATCTTCGAAAAATCCTGGATGAACTTCTGATAATAGCCAGCCAAACCGAGAAAACTCCTGACTTCTGAAACTGACTTGGGAATAGGCCAATCCTTCACAGCTTCAACCTTAGCAGGATCCACAGAAATACCATCGCCAGAAATAATATGCCCCAAGAAAGAAATCCTGTTAAGCCAAAACTCGCACTTTCTAAGTTTTCCATAGAGCTGATTCTCTCTCAAAGTTTGCAGAACCACTCTAAGATGCTCAGCATGATCTTCCCGATTCTGAGAATACACCAAAATATCATCAATGAAGACCACCACGAATCTATCCAAGAATTTAGAGAAAACCCGGTTCATAAGACTCATGAATACAGCTGGTGCATTCGTAACTCCGAACGGCATCACAAGATACTCTTAGTGTCCGTATCTAGACCTGGAAGCAGTCTTTTGTATATCTGCAGCCTTCACCTTGACTTGGTGATACCCAGAATGAAGATCCAACTTCGAGAAAACAGTAGCCCCACTCAGCTGATCAAACAAATCTTCGATCCTGGGCAACAGATACCGATTCTTCACAGTAACTCTGTTCAGTTCCCGATAATCCATGCACAACCGACGACTACCATCTTTCTTGTCCACAAAAAGGACCGAAGCACCCAATGGAGAAACACTAGGTCTGATGAAACTCAAATCAAGCAACTGCTGAATCTGCACCTTAAGCTCTGCTAGCTCAACCGGTGCCATCCTGTAGGGACTCTTCGATATCGGCTCTGTTCTAGGCTGAACATCAATACCGAATTCCACTTCCCTATCAGAGGGTAAGTCAGGCAACTCATCTGAAAAAAAATCCAAGAAATCCCGAACTACTAGAGGCGCAACCTCACAGCCTCAATGCAACTCCATCGCACTAATCTCCTGATCAACTGCAGCTCGAGCAAGGGAAGACTCCCTGGCATGGAACTCAAACTCAGTGCGATCTGGAATCTGGAACACAACCTTCTTGGCATGGCAATCAATAACGGCATGGGTTTCACCCAACCAATCCATACCCAGAATAACTTCGAATCCCGAATACCCAATTACAATCAGATTGGCTTTGAAATATGCGTCCCCAATAATAACAGAACATTGCCTGCACTCACGGGAACAACTGACAACTCCACCACCTGTCACGATGTTCCAAGCCTCTGACATGTTGCTGCACTCCAACTAATGGCGAGCGACAAATCGAGAGGAGACAAAAGAATGGGTTGCCCCAGAATCAAACAGAATAAAAGCAGGGAAAGAGCAAACTAGCACAACACCTAGGACAGAAAAGCAAAAGAGACAAGGAAAAGAGGGGTTGAATAGGGGTGAGGAAAACAAAATGCAGAAGAACAAACAGAAAGAAATAAAGCAAAGGAAATGGAGAAAAACAAAGAGAAACAACCAACAATAATACAATAAAACAAAAGATACCTGCAACCACACCCTCAGCTGACTCAGCATCTGCAGCAGTCAGGTTGAAAGCCTAACCTCTCCTCAGAATAGTGGTACTCTGACCGACAATCTGATGCTGTGGGGGAAGCAGTGGTCTAGCTGGACCATGAGATGCGGCAACTGACTGAATAGGACCCCTGGCTGGAGGAGCCAACTGCGGGCAATCCTGCACCGAATGATTAGCGGCACCACAACTGAAACAACGACGATTGGCACGTCGGTAATCCTTGCGCTCATGCCCTGGGATACGGCAGAAGTCACAGAAACCAACTCTCGAAGGACCCACAAGAGAGTAAGGAGCTGCCCTGACTGGAGGGGTTGGAACAGGTCTCCGAATAGGCCCACCAGAAGACCTAGCAACTGAGTGCGGAACAGTCTACTGAGAAGGAGTAGAAACACCACGAGCCTTCTCCTGGGCCCTAGCTGCCTCAAGAGCCTCAGCATGGGTACGCAAGCGCAGAGAGACAAGCTGTACCTTGATGTCTCGCTCAAGCTCCAAGATGAACCTACGAGCCTTATCCTCTTCGTTTGCCACAAGAATGTCTGCAAAGCGGCTAAGTCTCGTAAACTCGGCTGTGTACTCGTTCACAGACCTGGAGCCCTATTTCAGAAAGTCTTATGTTACCATATTGCATGAACAATGTGTAACAAAATTCCATTACTAGAAATAATGACCAACCTGTTTCAGGGCTAAGAACTGCTGCTCCATTTCAACTCTGGTGCTGCTAGGAAAGAACTTCTCCAAGAAGCTCCTAGTGAAAGTGGCCCAAGTGATCGGTCTTTCAAGTCTTTCGGACTCGGACCTCCACCAGATATGAGCCAAGTCCACCAACTGGATGGTAACCACATCCACAAGATCTGCATCTGCAACTCTAGCAGCCAAAAGCAGGTTCTCTGTCCAAATCAACCACTGTTCAGCCTCCAAAGGCATCTCAGTGCCTGAAAATCTGTCCGGATGCAGCCTCATAAAGTCTGTGACCATTCCCGAACGAGGTGGAAGAATATCCTGCCTAGGCGCAGGCAGAGTAGCTCGAGCGGCTTCTAAAGTAGCCATCACCAAATCACTATGGTTCTGCTGCTGATTAATCAAGCACTCAAGCACTGCAGTGACCGCCTCAATCGGGTCACCCTGCGACTGCAAAGTAGAACCTCTACGAGCCATAGTCTGCACGAAACCAAGAATAGTTAGCGTTCAGATCATGTTGATAATATTTGATTCACTCTATGCATGCATGGTTGGTGAATGATGCGCAGATTTTCAGTTCGAGCCAAGCATGTCTAATATATTAGTTTCCTAATACATTAGCCAAACCTGGTGCTCTGATACCACTAAAAACCCTGTCACACCCCGCTTGCCAAAAGAATACGGAATATGGATACGTAACAAAAGCCCAGTGAACAATTTTCATCATCCATAAGCTGTTCAAGAAATATACACAACATGCACGAGAAATATACAGAGTCGGAAGCGATTTATCAACCACATGCACATAATGAGTCAAAATACCATCACGAATACTTGAAACCAAATACATAAATCTCAAATAATCATGATCTGAAAAAAACACAAGTCTTGGGTTACATTGCCCAAATACAATAAATAAATCCAAGTCTCACAAATACAAGAAGAATCCAAGTCTCACGAGTACAATTATTGTTCAAGCACGATACATGAAATAATAATAAAACAAGCAGCACTAATACTTCAAGCCTCCAATACCATCTTGAACCTGTTCTCCATAATCTGCAATTCATCGAATGCAGGAAAAGGAGAAAAGAGAAAATACAAGTACCCATCAATTGCAAGTCACGGGTCACTTATAATGTAGGATACAAGTACATGGAGAAACTAACTAACACATGGTATAAGCATGATGTCAAGTGTAAACAACTAGCATGGTGAAAGTGTCAAGTGTACATGGCATAAATCAAGTGTACTTGGTATATATCTAATGTCAAGTGAACAAGTATTTTATAAACATGCATCAAGTGTCAATTGTCATGTGTTAATGTATCAAGTATCAAGTTTCATGTCTCATGTAACCAAGTCTCATGTATCATGTAGTCAAGTATCAAACAAGCATGTATCATGTTCACGTACCATGTTCAAGTATCATGTTCAACTCTTATAGTGAATTACTATCTAGGTAACACTTCATGCAGCCCATACTACATGGTTGCTACAACATAACAGCTTCGCTTTAGATTTCATAATGGACCATAAAGGGCAGTATACTCGGGGACAAGCAAGTAATTGAGTTCCAAGCTCCATGTATCATGTATCATGTAATTACGTATCAAGTAGTGCAAGTGGAAAAGTATCGTGTCTTGCGTGAAAGTATCAAGTATCATGTCACTATCATGTAGGATCAGTGGATCCCCTTCCGAGTACACATTTCTGAACTATCCACTATTAGATCTGTCCCTTAAACCCAGGCTTGGTTATTTTTATTATTAATGTCCAACAAGCATGTATATGTGCAAAATGTATCAAGATTAGCATGGAATGATCATGTGACAAGTGCAAGTAGCAAGATAAGCATATACAAGTGCAAGATATCACATAAACGAATAAAGTAAACACATCTCAAGTTCAGGACAGTAAGACCATGTTGTAGTAAAACAGTGATTTCAAGAGTTACAAACAAGCAAATCTAGATCCGTCGAAGGATCTGGAAAATAGACAACCACACGCATCCAGCGAGTATATTTAAGTTACATACTAGTTCACAACAACACAGCTCAAAACTGATTCGAATACAGAATTTAAGTTCAGCCAGAAATCAAGAAAACAAATTTAAGAGCATGAAATACAGAATTTAAGTTCAGCCAGAAATCAAGAAAACAAATTTAAGAGCATGAAAACAGCATGAAAACATATTAAATAAATCCACGAAAAATATGGGGTATTTCCCTATATGTCTAGAATCAAAATATACAGTTTTAGAATTTTCCATGAAAGATAGATAAGTTATCAAAAATAAGAAAGCATCAAGAAAACATAGTTTAGCGAATCTGAAAATCCCAATACTGCTGTACGAAAACTAAGATATCTCGCAACCAGTGAAACGAAATCCTATTCTGCCAAAGGGATATGAAAATAGATAGAATTTACTAACTTTCACATTCACAAAGAGTTTTCGTACAGTAAAAGGAGTCATAGTGAAAATAGAGTTCTTTACTGGATAGCGAGCAAATTACAACATGTATAGATTTTAAAAACGAGCATGAAACACCACATAAAACTTATCAATTAAATTCATCAAAATTCTGGATAGTCCCTAATATCATAAAGAAACACTGACCAAAATATTGGATCAAGATAATATGTATAGTATAGTTCTTGAAAATAGTTTGTTAACAAAATTAACCCAAAACAGAATCTAGAATTGATTGACACCTCTGTACTAAAACGGTCATAACTTAGTCATACGAAATCCAAATCAAGCAAAACCAGTGGGGTTTGAAAACAGATAAAATTATCTAAATTTCATATTTTGCACAGGAATCAAGATACTGGCTATAGCATGGACGAAAACAGCAATCAAAACAGAATCTCCAGAAGTTACAGATTTCGCACTTTAAATCAAGATCATAACTTCAAGAATATTCATCAGATCACCTCCAAACTTGAAATACAACCTACCAAGCATCTAAACATCATGATTTAGGGTTATTAACATGTCCACGCCTATTATTTCACATGGGTCTTAATCCAAACATAAATTCACACAAATATTCACATACATGTCAAAAATCAAGAATTAGGCAAAACCTAGGTTATCACATATCAAGATTTGTACCATGAGTCATCTATGGCCAAAATATCACAATAGAGACAAAACCCATCAAGAAAAACACAATCTTAGGTTGTCTCTAGACCCAACTATACTATAGGTGAACTTTGGTACTTGTATCAAACAAATGAATTTGAATACAAGTTACTTGCCTTATTAGGAGATGAAGAATGATGCAAATAATCCTAGAAGCAAAACCAACGAACAAAATCTGCTTCAAGCACGAATCCAAGCAACTACAAACAAAATTCTCTCACGAACGAATCCATTGATGCAACGAACAAAGTGGAAAGCACCCACTTTGAGAAACACCACGAAGAGAGTGTATGGAGTTCAAGAAGTTGCAAACTTGATGATGGTGGTGGTGGTTTGAGGGTTCGGCAAGCAAGTAGGGAAAAGGTGGTCGGGTTGTGTGGTGGCCGGAGCTCGGGTTGCTCGGACTAGGGGTGCTGATCGACCTGAGTAGGAGGCCGGGATGAAGGCTGTAGTGGGGGCTCGGGTTGGGCCAGATCAGGTCGGGAGAGAGAGAGGGAGAGGGAGAGAGAGGCTAGGGTTTGTGGTATTAGGGTTAGGGTTTGTGTTAAGGGGGTTTTATTTATAGGACTTGAACGTGGGTTAGTGGGTTGTGGGTATTAGCATGTAGTAATAGGTATACAAATGGATAATGGATATTGGGTCAAATACCAATAGGAATACAATTTAGAGTGAATTCTATGGCTCTTGAAAAATCTTATTAGGAGTCAAAATTATAGGTTTGGGAAAAACACCACCAAAACTCCACCACAACATCAAGAAAAATAAAAATAAAGATATCGAGCCCAAAAATGAGGAAATGATCAAAATGATGGAAAATGATCAAAAGAGACAAACAATCAAACACAAGGAGCTCAGAATGAAATAAAACAAGTATATATTAAAATCAAATCCAATATACGGTTCAGAAAAATACAAGGGAAAAAAATTCCAGAAATAAAATATACAGTCAAAAATACATAAAGTGAAAAACAGGGATTACAGAGGAGGAAGGGAGGGGACGTCAGGATCTGGGATGCAGGGAAGAGGAGGATGTTGACAGTGGAGACGGGGAGATCATTGGCTGTGGCGAGGTCGATGAGGTTGAGGTCGGAGTTGGGTTGGATGGTGGGGTTGGGTTTTGGGTAGTTGATCATGGTCAGAGAATACAGAGTTTGTATAGGGGTTTTTTGGGAAATTTACAAGGGAGGAAGAGAAGGTATTTGGTTATAATAGTCGATGAGAAGTTGGTGAGAGAAAGAAAGAGAGATATGACTGTTGTTTGGGTTTGGAGTGACACACAGGAGGTAGGGGATGAAGGTGGTTGGTGATTGTGAAGAAGGAGAAAGGCATTTAGGTTAGTGAGAGTAATTAGGGCAGGGGAGATTAGGGTTTAGGTGAAGATGAGAGAAAGAGATTAGGGTTAATGAGAGTAGTTAGGGTAGTGGAGATTAGGGATGATTAAGGATTTGATTTGGGAATTACTATTATTATTATTATTACTTTTCATGGCTGCAAGACATGATTTAGGATTTTTGGGATTAGGGCTTTGTTACCATGTTAGATTTGGAGATAGGAAAGAATGCTTTAGTGGATTATTGGATTTATTGATTGATTATAACTGAGTACAATATCTCCTATATATAGGGGAGAAGCAAGGACTAAACCAATACATTATTCAATATGGGAGTAATATAATATCTCACATCTAATAGACTTAATTATTAAAATTATAAAACTCTAAAAAGAAACTTTCAAATTCGTTTGCATGTACTATTTCCTTCCGAACTAATGCAAAGCAGTGTGTACCAGGGGGTGTGCAACACAAGCTGCTGTGAACGACTGGAAACACCGACATCAACCCATCTCTATAAATATTAAAATGATTATAACGAAATAACTTAGAGTAAATAGACAAACTCTTTGATATTAAATTGTTGGATTAGTAATATAAATATCTACCCAATCTCCGAACTCCAGTAGTGCACGAGGAATTGCCAATACGAAGGCTCGACCTCGAGGGGCACGTTCCTTGCATTATCAGCCTCGAACTATTTCTGGACCTATTTTTGTCGTAATACTTCGCTTTCAAATCACTTTTGTGATCTCTCCACTTCTTTCAAAAAGATTTTACCACCTAAGTGTTGAGAGAGTCTGAGAAATAGAAGTATTGATGCAAAATATTATTGTGTATCAAATTTAAAACTTAATTGCATAAACCAAGTCTCATTCATCATCTTTTCATAAAGATAATACCTTGATGGTTGAATAGACACTCTCCTTTGTCGTGGCGGGCACCGTTGGCCAACTTTCATAGGATAATGGAATGATACAAGGATTCCTAGCAATTACCCTGATAAATTGCGTGAATGTACCTGCATTGTCACCCTTAGGCTATCCGACGGTGTTTGCCTCTAAGACAATCCTCTCATTGTTTTCAGTTCCCATATACCTTCCATCTTTGTCCTTCCTCTTTGCTTTTTGGCAGTGGGCGTGCTTCCCTCCACCACCTCCATCTGGCTGCCACTATGTTCTGGAGGCTGCTCTAACCGTTGTCCTTCGTTTACTTCAATTGTGTTGACCCTTTTTGATCGCCTCAGCATCTTGTAATTTTCAAAAGAAAATTAACATCATTTTAATGACAAATTAACAAAATTTAAGACAAATAATACATATAAGACAACTAATATTAAGATTGAAAAGTTAGGTACCTACAAATGTCACAATTGATGCATATATTAAAAAGAAGAAGATAAATAGGACTTAATTAATTTCTCCATTTTTAAACATTCCCTAGTTGATTTTCATGTATGATACACATGTCAACCAATACGATAAATTTCATGTGTATCACAAGCCTATCAACAAAAATAACTCTAAAACAAATAAAGCTCAACTAAGCTAACTCTATTCATATAACCATGAAATCTGTTTTTACAATCCTAAATTGAACTTTTGTCCATTTTAATAATAGCAATCAATTTCAAATTTAAATTTCATAAAATTAAAGTTTATATCATTCATTGAAGTGACTATCTAATTAACTCGATTGTCCATGAAATGTCCAATCCGGTGATATGAATAGGCTAAGTTTTTAATTTAGGTTACTTAGGTGATTATGATAAATTATAACCATATAAAAGTATTATCAAGAATATACCCACACACATGTCAAAAAAACTTACTTATTTCCTCATGCACCCACATACATGTCAAACAGTATTATCAAGAAATTACTCAAATTGCTCAAATAATCATAAGCTTATTAAAAATGAAACAAACTCAAACCCCAAAATCAACAAATTTATGTAACTCCAATCAAACATAACCCTTCCAGATCATACACCACTTAAGACCATTAAACATATCTAACATATCACATACAAAATTAACTATATTCATGCAACCCTAAAATCTATAATTACGGTCCAAAAACAAATAAACTCTAGAACAAATAAATCTCAAACAAAATTTAATCTAAAACAATTAAATTACAATAAAATTAGCTCCAATCATAGAACCCTAAAATCAATAATCTGTTATTACAACCTTAAAATCCAAAATCTATTATTACCGCACTACTTTTAAGCTTTTTTTTAATAAATTCCTAACATTTATGTGCATCATAATTATTAGTGACCAAACCCTAATATGTTTTTCGATTTGAAAAGAAAGCATGTCTAGTACAATAATAACATTTACATTTTACACATGCTCTTAAGACTTGGCCGTGTGTCGTCGGGGGGGCATGAGGAGCAACAGGGGGGTGAGAGGGAGCGGGAATGTTGACAGCAAAAGCGGGGATGCGCGGCGGGGGTTTCTAGAGTAGAGAGAGAGAGAATGACTGAGCAGGGAGAAAGAGCGCGAGGACGGCGATGAGGGCACAACAATGGCAGCCAAGGAACAGTGGGCAAGAATGGCGACGACGAGCGGCAGGAGAGAGAGCAAAACTAATGAAAAAAAATTGGGGAGTAAATTGTTAGCATTCAGATTTGGAGGAATTTTATCCCATACCTGATATGGGTAAAAAGAGAACAAAATCAAGACAATTCAAATCGGACACGGATCTTAAAGTTCTAATGGGTAAAACAGTAATTTTCAGAATTAACAGGCCCGACAAGATAAGCTGGGCCGTTTTCAAGCCCAATGACCCGATATTGCCTGTAATAGAGACTGCCACAACAACTCTATTGCAAAGGAGTTCGGATTCACGAACCTAGTTTAAACCCCCTATTCCTAGGGGATAACTAATTCTATCCACCCATACACAAGAGAGAGTTTGAAAGCTTTATCTTTTCGTCAAGAGAGAGCCAGACTCGATCTCTTCATGTGAAAGGGATACTCGACTCTATCCAAACACTAGGAAGTAGAGATAGGTGAATATCTTGAAACTGGCCCCCCTCGACGACTATATATACCTCGAGATCTCATCAGAAACAAGGTAACTAACAACTTCGCTTTCAAAACCCACAATATCTTTGAGTTTTTGACTTGGGCATCAGAGGGTCTGTCGCCGGGGCCACCCCCTGTGTTTCAGACTTATTTGCAGGTCAACAGGAGCAATTTTGGCTGTTGCTGATGATCAGATCTTGGAGTTAATTATAGCTTTTTGGCGGTCAAAATCGACGAATAGCGAAGGCTCGATCTTTACTGTTTTTATTTAAAGAATTCACGTGTCTATTTGCTCCCACAAAGAAATAAGCAGCAACATATCAGAGCCATCTGTAAGACCAGAAAAGGTCACCGATCCAACTTCGTCGATCCGAAACCACCCTTTCCATCATGCCTCCAAGAAGGAAGGTGAGGACGATGGCTACCAGCCAGCGTGCCAGCCATCTTCCTTCACATCCACCCCTCGCAGAGAACCCACCTCAACAACTTTAATAGGTTCAACAGTCTCAAGAAGATCAAAAACGTCGAATCGAACAACCCCCTCTTCAGCAGATCCAGCCTCCACAAAGAGGAGTAGCACCGAGGGACTCCCGTCGAAGCCATCAAGAATAACATCCTCTCCATGATGATGTCTCGATCCACAATCCTTTCACCGACTCGATGGCCTCGCAAGGTCCTCAAGGGTCGAGAGACCTCTGTCAAATTATAGACAACCACAAGTAGGGGTCCAACCTTCGAATCCATCTAAACGAGAGGCGAACTCGTGACGAGCCCCCTAATTGAAAACATCAGGGAGACATGAGAAGTCTCTCCGTAGAAGGCAAAGGCGCATAAGAACACCCTCTCCAAGGGTGCGTAGAAGAACCCCCTCTCTATGGGACGGAGAGGGCCACCTCCCTCTCGGAAGCAAAGGAGTTAGACCGCGGCCAGTCGATCAGAGATGAATAGACACCCGTCACCAAATCAAAGTTTAATAATTTCAAAAATCAAATCCTCCAAGCCTTCAATGTCGCTCCAGACAGAGGCCAACAAACAAACTGTCACCGTCTCACAACCGTACATGAAAAAGATTCCCGTAGGTCAGCCAAATCCGACCATAGGGACAACTCAGTCCTTCGCCACCTCCGAGAGATGGAAGACCGTCTCAACAACATCAACTGGGGAGAGGATCATCTAGCCAAGAATTTTTGACCGAGCAAACCTCCATTCTCCAAGACGACCATGGAAGCCCATGTCCCAGAGACTTTCAAGCCTCCCCAATTTGAGTCCTACGACGAATGTTCTGACTAGGCCGATCACATTGAGAGTTTTAAAACTCTCATGATGATCCATCAAGTATCGGACTCCTTTCTTTGCAAGACCTTTCCTGCCACCTTGAAGGGGTCAACAAGGGAGTGGTACTCCCGTCTATCTCCCGATTCGATCTTCTCGTTTGATCAGTTTGAAGAACTTTTCCTTACCCACTTCGTCAGCAGTCGCCGAACCAAAAAGACAAGCGCATCACTGCTGGACCTGAATCAGAAGAAAGGGGAACGACTAATGGACCTATTCTGCGCTTTATAGTCGAGTCCCGATCCATCGCTTCCCTCGATTAGGCAGTAGCCGCAGCATCATTCAGACACAATGTTAACAATGCTTACCTAAACGCATCCCTTGACAAGAAGCCTCCTCGGGCTTCTCGGAACTCTACTTAGAAATGAGAAGTATATCCAAGCTGAAGAGGCTCTCACCCCCCCCCCCTACCCAGTCGAGAAGATCCCTTTTTGGGAACAAACGGAAAAGTGCAAGCGAAGAAGGATCCCAAAAATTTCAGAATAACAACATTGGCCAGCACCGCCCTCCTCCTTGTTTCGAGAAATTCACCCCCATAAACACCAGTATATCGACTATCCTCATGGAAGTAGACAAGGAAGGGCTGCTTCACCCTCCCTCGAAGATGAACACTCTAGGGAAAAGGAGAAATAGGGACAAGTGGTGTCATTTTTATAGAGGCCATGGCCATGACACAGACAACTGTTGGGTTCTCAAGAAGGAAATCGAGGAACTCATACAACAATGGCACTTTGTCAGATTCGTCAGAAAGGACAAAACAAATCCACCTCCACACTAGGGAGCTAACAAGCGGGTCGAGAGGCCCACAAAATCACAGAGGCTCTATGTGGTGGGGGGGGGGATCAAACTCCTCCCTAAAGGTGTTCATATGAGAAGTTAATTCGATGCAAAACTTCTCTCTGTCAAAAAGTTTTGGCATCCCAGTGACATTCTCAGACAGAGATCTAGAAGGCATTTGAATGTCTCACTATGAAGCGCTCGTAATTAGTCTCCACATGGCCAACCACGAGGTGCACCGAATCCTAGTCGACAATGATAGCTTTGTCAATATCCCCTTCCTGGAAGCCTTCCAAGGCTTCAAACTTTCTCGAGATCGTCTCAAGCCTGCCAAATACACACTCCCCGGGTTCTCTGGGGTTCCGGTCTCAATCGAATGATTGATGTGACAGTGGGAAAAACCCCAACAACCCAGACAGAGGCAAAGGACTTCATGGTTGTCTATGTGAAGACACTTACAATGACATTCTGGGCCTACCAGGCCTAGCAGTACTTCATGCTGTACAATCAGCCTTTCACATTAAAATGAAGTTCCCGGCCTCTACAGGAGTAGTAGAAGTCAAAGAGAGCCAAGAGACCAGTCGGAGATGTTACACCACTGCAATGTTGGGCTCGGTCCTCCCACTTGAAGCATTAGAGCTCCCCCAACGGAACAGTCAAGTCCTTCCCGAACTAGTTGATGAACTCAAGCAGTTCCCCCTCTTCTGGAAAGGCGGACTTGGAATACATGGCATCAAATGAAGTACCACAAGGGTGCTTCACACCCTCTCGTAGAAGTAGGTTTCCAGTTTTCAATACAGCCGCCACTTACGATACGACCAAAGCATGTAATAATGGCTCGCCCCCCTCAAGGCAGCCACTTAGTTTGTTTCAATAAAACTTTGCTTTTTCTTATAAAGATCATTGCATTGGCCTCATGTCTATCTCCTTGAGTCACATCTACGACTCGTTAAACATCTAGTTCGAAGTCCAAATTGTCACCCAGTGCTGCTCCCACAACTTCCTAGGCTCAAATTACAAGTTTGGAGTCCAACACTTGGTTCGATACTACTTTAGTCGCTTGTGAACAAACAAGTGCGGAGTGGCTCACCATTCGGAATTGCTCATACAACTCGTTAACCCCCACAAACAACAAGTTCGGATTCCAACACTTGATTTGACACTGCTTTAGTCACTTGCAAATAAGCAAGTGCGGAGTAGCTCACCATTCGGAGTTGCTCCTACAACTCGTTGAAATTTTCAAACAACAAGTTTGGAGTCCAACACTTGGTTCGATGCTGCTTTAGTTGCTTGCAAACAAACAACTGCCGAGTGGCTCACCATTCGAAATTGCTCCTACAACTCGTTAATAACTCCAGAACAACTGGTTCGGATTTCACAATCATGGCTCGGTATTGCCCTCACAATTCGCAAGTATGTGGGTTCGGGACTCAAAATGAACATTTGAATTACTCCCAAAATTTGTTGATTCCAACAAGCAAGTTCGAAGACTAGCTCTTTCCCAGGGCTATCCCCAAAACTTGACTCAATCATATTGAATCTAGGGCCTAGCTCGCACTTAGGGCTGTTCCTGCGACTCGACAACCCTCTATAGCGAGCTCTGTGCTCAGTTCCTCTTCCATGCTACACCAGCCACTCCTTAACTCCATGCGTTGGTGATGGAGCACAGCTCGTCCGTGGACCTTCTCCTACAATTAGTTCACCTTCCAGCATCAAACATAACATCCAACTCAGTCCTTAAGTCGCCTCAACAAAACTGTCGGGTCTAAACAACAAGGTCGGCACCAACCCCCTCCTCGAGTTGCTTCTACAAATTTCTAGGGCTCAAATGGCAAGTTCGGTGCCAACTCCCTCCTCAAGTTGACTTCCCAAGCTTGCTGGGTTCAAACAACAAGTTTGGAGCCAACCCCTTCCTCGGGTCGCCTCTGCAAACTTGTTGGACTCAAACGACAAACTAGGCATCCATCTTCCTTCTCGGGTCGCCTCTGCAAACTTGTTGGGCTCAAACGACAAGTTAGGCATCCATCTCCCTCCTTGGGCCACCTCTGTAAACTTGGTAGGCTTAAACGGTAAGTTAGGCATCCATCTCCCTCCTCAGGCCGCCTCTACAAACTTGTCTGGCTTAAATGACAAGTTCTGCGCCAACTCCCTTCTCATTCGCCTTTGCAAACTTGGTGGAATGTTTTTTTTGTGTGTTTTTTTTGTGTGTTTTTTTTTTGTGTTTACTATTCTAATACTCCCATTGTCAAGTAATTTGGTTGTTGATTAATAAGAATGTCTTTTGGTGAGTTATATTCATAATCTTCCTTATGCTTTTGTTAATCATTCGATTATTAGTTTATGCATTCAAGGCCTCAATGATTCTCCTATGTAGTTGTTCGTTATAGTAGTAAGATTGATTAATAGATAGATAGCTTATAAACACAATTTTTGCATGTTTGAATTTGTAGAAAAAATGGAAAATGAGTATTTTAACCAAAAGAAATATGGCGAAGTGATCAAGTGTTACTCCAGGAGCATTGGGTTGTCTCCCACTGCGATTGCGTATGCGAATCGAGCTATGGCGTATATCAAAGTAAAGAGGCAAATTTCATGTGCTTTTCTTTGTGCTAATTTCATTTCTGTATAATTTATATTTCAGCCAGGGTTAACTCTCACTTAAAAATAACCTTAGTTACTGTAACTTTGTTTCGGAACTCTCTTAGACTCTATTAAATCACTGACAAACAAATTTAAGTATTTGTTGTGTTCTAACTTGGATTTAGCTCATTGCATGTATTTTTTGGTTTTAGTAATATTCATTTGGATAATATTATAGTTTGTCAGTGATTCTCTAAACCATCTTCTTATGTGAGGATGATAATAAAGATTTCATTAATTATAATAGAGATGATATTCACAAGTTTCTCCCAATTCTCTCATATTTTTTTGGAGTTATATAGAATTTTATAAGTCCCTCAAATCTATTTTAGGCTGTGCAGTTTGCATAGGATAACACTAGTTATTACTTATGTAAAGATGATTATGTATTTCAGGAATTGTATTGCACTGCAAGGAATCACGAAGGAATATTTACTAAAATAATGTAACAAAAGGCCATGGGCCTTGTTGAACAAAATGTTCTTGGTAATATGAGCCTTACCATTTAAACAAAAGTTCTTGGGAAATATTTGTGAAAGGAGCAGCGCAGAAGAGAGACGAAGATTATGTTGGAAATGGATGGTCGTGATTTAATAGAAATTTGATGTGATGGATTAATATATATCCCCTTCCGTTGTGTACTAGCCTCCGTGTGCACTTGGCCTTCAGGCTTTCGTATCGATGATCTGAACAATCTACATTAATCTATACGTCTAAATTAGTCATAATATTTAAAATCAAGTCAATTGAAATTCATTTGCTCATGTATTGAAGTGTTACAAAATTGTATGGTTGAATATTGTTTTTTTATATAATGACATGATGGATGGACAAATGAATTTCAAATGATATGATTTTACAAATTTAGACTAATGTAGACATGTAGATCAATATGAACGATTCAGATCGTCAATATGAATGCCAAAAAGGCCTATTGCACACGGAAGCTAGTGTACAACGAAAGATTTGTATATCATGTATTGAAGTGTTACAAAATTGTATGGTTGAATATTGTTTTTTTATATAATGACATGATGGATGGACAAATGAATTTCAAATGATATGATTTTACAAATTTAGACTAATTTAGACATGTAGATCAATATGAACGGTTCAGATCGTCAATACGAATGCCAAAAAGGCCTATTGCACACGGAAGCTAGTGTACAACGAAAGATTTGTATATATATATATATATATATATATATATATTTAAAAAATAAATAAATAAAGAAGAAGAAAGATCGGTTGGATTGTGCTATACAGTTATATTAGTAAAACTAACTTCAAGTTAGGGTGAAGGTCAATGGCACTATGTAACATATGTATGTTAGAAAATTTAGTATATCACCAGTGTTACCCTGTGCAAATTATACTGACTAAAATAATTTAAAGGGATTGATAAAATTATATGGGACTTCAAAAAAGTGTGAGAGAATTGGGAGAAATAACTTCTTCAAGGGTATAGTTTAGTGAAATTTACGTTAAAAAATATGCGCACAACCCGATCTTTGTGTATATTCTGACCAGCAACACTCAAACATTGACCCACTTCATCTCGACCCTCTCCCCCACCTCCTAAATCCACATCCTCTCCAACGTCGCCCTCCACTCTTCCCTCTTCTCCTGCGTCTCCGCCGTCCTCGACTGTCACGACGTCCCCTTCTCCAACACATCCCTCAATCTCTCTGCCTGCATCACCCTGCCCTGGGCCACCTCCCTCCCTACCATATTTAAGTATTGGGTCCGACACTGCAATCATCCCCGTCTTCGACCCATACTCTTCCCCAATTCCAAATTTTAGAATTTTAAAAACACAAATTAAAAATTGAAATTGAAATTAGGTAGTAAATTAGGGTTTTAGAAATTAATACATACACAACACATAGATATAATTGATTTAGTTAACCATAATTTCTCAAAAGCATTTTTCAGAAACATCTTATGTGTTACACAGACATTTCATCGAACACTAGATGAGTAAAGCATAGCTCTAGAAATTAAGTTCAAGATTTCTAGGTTTTAAGTGTTTCATATTCAAATATGCATGAGGCAATAGCAAAAAAGAAAGAATAAGAAACCTTACCAAATCACAATCTTGAATCTAACATCCCAATCATCCCCGTCTTCAACCCGTACTCTTCCCCAAATCAACAATTTAGGATATAAAAAACACAAATTAGAAATTGAAAATGAAATTAAGTAGTAAATCAAGGTTTCAGAAATTAATACATACACCCCACATAAATACAATCAATTTAGTTGAGCAAAATTTTTCAAAAGCATTTTCACAAATACCTTGCAAGCTCCATAAGCATTTCAACGAACAGTTGATGAGCAAAGCACAGTCTAGAAATTAAGTACTGAATTTGTAGGTTTTCAAGTGTTTCCTATTTAAATATGGATGTGGCAATAGAAAAAAGACAAAAATATAGAAACCTACCAAATCTTATTCTTGAATTCGGTTTCACAATTATCCCCGGCTTTAACCCATACTCTTCTCCAATTCTACCGAAAACACTGGCTTGATGAACATGCATGGTGGTTGAGAAACGATGAAGAAGGCAGCGCAGTGCATGAAAGGCGGTAGCGTCGGAGGCGATGTCGAGGTTTGGGGAAGGCCACGCGGGAGGGGGTAGCGTGGGAAGCGAGGAGAACATGTGGGAGCAGGTCTATGTGACTATTTTTTCACATGTATGTGACTACTGTCTTGTTTAAAATAAGTGTTTTAGCTTGTATCATATTTTATTTTATTTTTTGTGGTAAAAGGTCGAATAATGCCACCCTGTTTCATTAATAAGAAATTAATAAAACAACCCCGGTGTACCGGGAGAAATACAAAAGTACAGTGCAGGAAATAAAACATAAACCCCCAACAAAACCCTGGGGGGTGTGTAACGCCCCGTCCCAATTCTTAGACAATTTTATTATTTTTTAGAAGACAAATTAGATACTATGTAGTACAACTGCCAACCACATGTTGCCTCACAAAAGGTGGTTAACCAATTAGGTGACTCTTAATCATAGGCAATTATATTTATACTCAAATTATTTTTTTATACTCCGGATATAGGACTATTATTTACAAATCTCTTTACAAATCCCGAATCGATTCAAATCTCATTTTATACAATTATATCTTCCGAAATCCAGCCAACATATTTAAGCCTTTTTTTAATTTAGCCGGGACCCACAATTCCCTTCCACATCATCGTGAGGGGAAACAAATTCTCAACAAATCCAACACACAGCAGCATTCAATCCGTGGGCCCCTTTTCTTTTCAATAACCGGATTTCCATGAAATCCTCCTATAGAAATCTCTATAGACAACATCACATTTTTAACCATATATATATATATATATATATATATATATATATATATATATTTCAGAAACACAGGGTATTACATACACCCCACCTTAGAAATCAGCGTTCTCGCTGAGTACGAGACACACATCTAGTGTAGGATCCGCCTTTCTAGCTGATGTAGCATCGTCCTCGATCCCGATAATTCCGGAGACTAGTCCCACACCGCAGGTAATTCCGGAGACTATTTCACTCACACCTCAATAATTCCAGGGACTATCTCACACCGCAGATCATACTGAGGCCCTCTTCTACATCTGGTGTCGAAAGTCGGCTCTGATACCATTTATAACGGCTCGCCCCAATACTCAGACAATTTTATTATTTTTTAGAAGATAAATTCGATACTATTTAGTACAACTGCCCACCACAGGCTGCCTCTCGAAAGGTGGTTAACCAATTAGGTGACTCTTGATTATAGGCAATTATATTTATACTCAAATTATTTTTGTATACTCCCGATATGGGACTATTATTTACAAATCTCTTTACGAATCCCAAATCAATTCAAATCTCATTTTATACAATTATATCTTCCAAAATCCAACCAACATATTTAAGCCTTTTTTAATTAAGTCGGGACCCACAATCCCCTTCCACGTCATCGTAAGGGGAAACAAATTCTCAACAAATCCAACACACAGCAACATTCAATCCGTAGGCCCCTTTTCTCTTCAATAACCGGATTTCCATGAAATCCTCCTATAGAAATCTCTATAGGCAACATCACATTTTTAACCATATATATATATATATATATATATTTCAGAAATACGGGGTATTACAGGGTGGGTCTAATCCTCCATGCATCAAACAACCAAAAGTACAGTATGCCAAATACAAACTAGTAGAGACTGCAGCTATTGAGACTCTGATGAGTATGGATGGCGCCGACCCCTCAGTCCAGTGTCGACCCAAACTCTACCTCCTCATCATCAAAATCCTCCACCTAGAAGACTCTGGCAATCCTCCCTTTCGCTCCTGTAGCGGCAGCTGTAGCCCAAAAAAAAAATAAGATGCATGATATAAGTAAGGTTACCAGAAATACTATTACATGAAGCACGAAAAAAAAATTTATTTCTGTCTAGCCATAACACCCATGTTGTAATATCCCGGACGGATATTACCTTATATAAATTGATATTTTATTATTATTTTGTTTTAATTCTAAAATTAGAACTTTTTGGTGAATTTCACCCGGTTTGTTTATTGACATTATCTGTATCCAGATATCGGTCAGTATACATCCGTATTGTATCAAATTGATACCATGACCTTCCGAACTAATAATAGAATTTATTTTATTATTATTTCCGAGATTAAATTATTTTATACGGATTATGCGAAGATTTTCGGTATACAGACATATATGCGCACATACGTGTAGTATGTCGATTAGTACATTATACAAATTGTGCGTTGTGTATTTTTGGACAACACTTGTCTTTGTTATGACAAAACCTATTAGATTGTTAGGGTTTATAAGTATTTAACCTAGGTTAAGTATGCATGAAGAGATTAAGGGAACCCTTCTAGAAACCCTCACATAACACCATACTCACATAACACCTCATCCACTTCCTACCTCCACCACATCCCACCTCCCCAAAGGGTATGGCCGGCCCCCATTTGGTGGGAGGTCATTTTTGCAAATGTGTGTGTGTACATTTGCACTTTCCACCCTTCTCTCCACCTATAAATACCCCCTTCCTCCACCTTTGTCTCATTTTAGAAAGATCAAAAAGAAAGAAAGGAAAAGAAAGAGAGAACAGCATACTAATTTGATAGTTTTCCTATTGTAGGTATTCCATAGAGATTTCTAAAAGCTAGGGGAAGGAGAAGTTTTAGCTAGCAAGTTCTTCCAACAAAGAGAACTAGGTGGGGGTTTCTCTTTTGTTGTTTGTTTGTTTGAATTGTTGTTTGATGTTTTTTCTTCTCCTTACCTTCCTTGTTTTGTTTTCTTTGGTTCTTTTTGGAATGGGTTGTTGTGATAAGTATTGTTATATGCGATTCTTATTTTGTATGTTGTAAATGTTAAAGATAATAACCACAAGAAATGAATGGATACAAGTAGAGTGCTAAATAAACATAAAGATTAAATCTTTATAGTTGTAGTTGTTGTTTTGTGTTTGTTAATTGGACTAAAATGACATAAGCCATATGGACTTGTACATACAACCGTTTGGGGTTGTAGGACTTGATGTGAACTCATGAACAAAGCAGATGAACCTTTTTATACAACCATTTTTGGTTGTAGGACATGTATTGAACTTGGACTAAAAAGATAAGCATATGGTTGGTTGAACCAAATGAAGGTTCTTACTTTATTTTATTATTGTTTTCTTTAATAATTTTAAGTGAAAAGAACCTAAATTAGATGTTAGTTCTAATTATGAAAAAGAAACTAATCTAAATCACTAGTGGTAGAATGAATAAAAAGATCTCTTTTTTATGATCACTAGTGATAATAAGAAATCAATGCTAATAAAGACTAGTAGACATTTAAGTAGTAGTATATTAAAATAAAGTAGTAGTAGTAGTAGATAGTTGTAGATGTTGTATGTTATGTTCATGGTTAAACTAAAGTAGTAGTAATAGTAATTTAGTTGTAGATATTTATGTTATAGTAGAGGCTCATGGTAATAGTAGTAGTGATATGTATGTTCAAATAAAGTAGTAGTAGTGGGGATTAAAATAAAGTAGTTGTAGATATTTATGTTATGTGAAATTTTAGTAGATGATTATGGATATTAAATGGATGTTGTGCTTATGTTAAAGTAAATACCATGCTAAGATTGGGTTAGATTAATTTATTCATGCTTAGAATGTTGTAGGATTCATTCTAAAATTTCCTATCATGTTAGATTAATTTATTCATGCTTAGAATGTTGTAGGATTCATTCTAAAATTTCCTATCATGTTTAGGAATGATATTCATGGTTAGAATGTTGTAGAATTTGTTCTAAAATTACCTATCATGTTTAGGGATGATATTCATGCTTAGAATGTTGTAGGATTTATTCTAAGATTACCTATCATGTTTAGGGATGATATTCATGCTTAGAATGTTGTAGGATTTATTCTAAAATTTTCTATCATGTTTAGGAATGATATACATGTTGTAGGATAAATGCTAAAATTACTTATCATGTTTAGAAGTATATATCTATATACTTAGGAATGTTGCATGTTCATACTAGTAGTTATCCATGCTTAGTAAGATATTCATGCTTAGTAGTTATTCATGCTTAATAAGATTCATGCTTAGATGATAGTAAGAAAGTAGTATACCATGCTAGTTTAATTTATCTATGCTTAGATAGTTGTGGGAAAGTGGTATATCATGCTAGATTAACTTATCCATACTCACATGCTTATAGGTAAGTTGTATACCATGCTAGATTAATGGTAGGGAAGTTGTATAGCATGCTAGTTTAATTGTAGGTAAGTTGTATACCATGCTAGATCAAATAAATATTCATGCTTACATGATATCTATGCTTAGATAAGTGTATGTTCATGTTATGTTAGTAGGTGATCATGGTTAATCATTATTCATGCTAAGTTAGGAGATGTCATGCTAATTATTGTTATGTTAAATTAGTAGATGACCATGCTAATAATGGTTTATGTTAAGTTAATGGTATCCATGCTAATGATATTCATGCTCAAAATATAGTAGATACTCATGCTTAAATTAAGGGAACTATCAATGGTTAGTTATAGTAATTTTTATGTTATGTCCTATCCATTCTAGAATTGTGGTAGAAACTCATACTATGTTGTAGGTTGATACTTAACTAGTATATATGACTAGAATGTTACAAAAATGTACACCATGCTATATGTTAATGTGGAAGTAGCATACCATGTCTAGGAATGAGGTATACCATGCTAAAGTTTAAATACGTGCTTAGAATGTTGTAGGATTAATGTTAGAATACCTACCATGTCTTGGAATGTTGTATGTTCATACTAGTTATATATCCATGCTTGGATTGTGGTGATTAGTCATGATAAGTAGTAAGCATTCACGATCAAGTTATAACCTATGCTTGACCATAGTGGACTTCATGTCTAGATCATAGTGATTTTCATGCTAAGATTGATATAAGCACATGCTTAATCATATTCGTACTTAGGAGTATCATGGTGAGTGGTTGTGTTATATGATTAGATTGTCGTAGGAAGATGCTTGCAATTGTATGCCATACTTAAGGCACTATAGGTTGAAGTAATAAGGATTGGGAAGACCACTAGTAATAGTTAGTTCATAAAGGCTGTTTTGTCGCCTTCGGTTATTCCTTAGTAGAATACCGATCATAGACTACTAGTAGATTCTTCTGTTGCTTCTAATAATAGAAGATTAAGTTTGCTAGTAAGCACGCTTGGTTGCTTTTAAGATTGATTACCTGTACGGTTGTTTACATATGGTTGTGCTCGTACGTGGCTCGACTGGCCCGTACGTAGCTGTGGGTCTCATACGTATCTTACTTGGCTCGTATGTAGGTTGTTGTCTCGTACGCGGCCCGACAGGTCCGTGCGTAGCTGTTGGTCTCATATGCGGCTTATTTGGCTGGTATGTACGTGGTTATCTCCTACGAGGCCTGCCTGGCTCGTAGGTAGCTATTGTTTCATACGTAGCTTATTAGCTCGTATGTGGTTGTTACTCATATATAGCTTGTTAGCTAGCACACTGTTCGTTGTGCTCGTCTAGGGTGATATTACCACCCTAAGGGCTATCGACCATCAAGACATATGTTTTCTTACCCTAGGGAACTGTGGAGGAGTCACTCCTTGTGTACCGTCGAATCTTAACCAGAGTAGGTTGATCGAGGACCGGAGTATAGACGGAATCCAAGTTTAGGGTAGCGGCATGCATGTATATTCGCACGTCCGAGGTCTTGGATCGATGGGCCAGGAACCGGATCCCGAAGGATTCTGGTGAGTCTAGGTTGAGCAGCCTAGTAGAGTTGTCTTGCGAAGCCTAATTTAAGGCCTAGCATGTTATGTTTATAATATTATCGTCCCTAGGATTGTCGAGTCAGGGACATCATTAAGGTAGTGACTTATAAAGATCATTTTGCTCAGACCCTTGCCGAAAAGAGAGGAGTTGGTTGTAGGGGGCGCCTTACGACCAACTTGTCCCTTGAGGCAGGCCTTAGGTGGTGATAGTGATACGTACGGTGCCGTCTCACAAGTTGAGGACACGGGTTGCGTATCTCGCGCTGTTAATTCCTGGAGTGCCGTGGCTGAGGGTGCCACAGGGTAGGCTTCGCGCTACCCTCCGCTTGCGAGACCCCAGAGGGTGCCACAGGGTAGGCTTCGTGCTACCCTGCGTTTGCGAAACCCTATGATTTGGATTTTGGAATGATGCCCGATGCATTGGGTTCGTCTGTTTTGAGTGAGGTCTGGTTAGCCGGGTAGCAGTGGCGAACATAGACACCACTGGCAGACTGCATTAGTGGGACATGACCACATCTGCAACCTCATCAGTCACGTGTAGGTGTCAGGAACAGGTTGTGTACAATTAGAAGTTCATAATGCGGGTTCAAATCCCTATATATGGAGAAACGGCTTGAGATGGGGTCGCATGTAGTATGGGCTGCATGTTGCTTCGGAGACTCGCTGACATTAGAATAGGAAGCATCCTAGTTCTATTTAAATATCGCATTAGAGTCTAGTCATAGCACTCACGAACACTTAAATTACACCAACACCATTGCCATGTTTTGTATGTTGTTTAGGAGATTCACTGCTTTGATATCAGCCTTTAAGTGTCAGTGAATACTGACGTCCCCACTTCCATAGGTACTGGATCGCCGAAGTACAAGGGCGAGATTCAGGAGGACTCAAGGCAAGGAAAGCAAGGAGTTAATGTCGTATTTAGTTCTGCTGTAATATGTGTATTAGTTGAGAAGTACTCTGATGTAAGATGTTGAAGGTTGTAATACTTGGAAATGTAAAGGTAATATTGTAACTCTATTGTAAGGTATTACAGTTGTATAATATTCAGACTTGTAATACATTGGGTGTTGAATAAAAAGTTTTAAATTCTCCTGTTTTTCTGTGTATTGTGACTAATTGAAGAAAAGGTCTTGGCTCGTGTCTCGGTTTTCCCAGTATTGGAAATCGGGGCGCTACACATGTAGTTGCCGCAATGGCAATGTACCATGCATCCTTCATTTCGTGTCGAATCGAGGCAAATTTGGGGCCAATCCACAAATCCTCATATTCGCTGGGATAGTCACTTGTTCCTAGGGCTCTTAAAACCTCTACCATAGTTGCCTTACTCCTTGGGCAGTGAATAAAAAGGTGATTCAAAGTCTCCGTATGTATGTTGCAGAACCTACAGTCAGTCGCAATCTGGGGTTGTCTTTTGGCCAGGTTCTCTCTTATGAGGATTGCATTATTGAGCACTAGCCAGAGGAAGACTCTGACTTTCAGTGGTGTTTTCACCTTCCATAACACCTGTGCCCAGGTGGGTCTGCAACCCCAGAAGTGAATTCGATGGTACAGGAATCTGACCGTGAAAGCTCCCTTGGTTTCGAGTCCCCATCGCATCTGGTCTGGGCCTTGGGCGCACATCGTCCCGGTCCGTGTGATGTGTATTTGCAATTCAAGCAGTTGCTGATGTAATCCTGGGGTAAGATTTCCTCGGAACGATGGCCTCCAATTTCCCCTCTTCCAAGTCTCGGCCACAGAGATATTGGGTCGATTCGTTTTGGCATACAGCTCTGGAAAAGTTTCCTTTAGCGTATAAGCACCACACCACTTATCCCACCAAAATCTGGTGGACCGTCCATTACCGATAGTCGACGTAACTGCTGAATTGAACGGTCTGCTTGCTTTGGTAACTCCTTTCCAGAATCGCAAGACCTTAGCCCCGAAAGCCTAGGCTTCTCGTACCTTTTCCCCAAAGGTATGGTTGAATGAAATCCTGCCATCCTTCCCCAACGTGGTGAAAAACCTTCCACCACCATTTCCCCAAAAGGAAAAGGTTCATATCTCTAAGGTCAATGATGCCTAGCCCTCCATGCTTCTTCTTCATGCAAGCAATACTCCATTTGATCAGGTGGTGACCTTCCATATTTGAATCTGCCCATTTCCAAAGAAATCTTTTTCGGATTCGGTCAATCCTTTGGTTAACCCACTTTGGAAGCTCAAAGAAAGACATGTAGTAAATAGGCAGATTAGACAATACTGAGTTAATGAGTACCACTCTGCCTCCTAGCGATAACAATTTTCCTTTCCAGCCAGACAGTCTGTCCTCCACCCTATCTATTATCGGCAGCCAGTCCGACTTAGTGAGTTTTCCTGGTCTGAGTGGGAGCCCTAAGTATTTGATTGGGAACTCAATCGTCATACAGTTTAGTTTAGTGGCATGTTCCTGAGCTTCTTCATCAGAGAGTGTAGTGGGAATCAGTGCACTCTTGTGAAAATTTATCCTGAGACCTGACCAGGCTTCAAAACAATAAAGGACCCCTTTAAAGCAAATTGTTTCCGATCTGGTCCCATTCCCAAAAAGTAAGGTGTCATCAGCATACTGGAGAATCGTGCACCCTTGATTAGAGGTGCTACAGGCCACGGGAGTAATCCAACCTTTTCTCCGACAATTTTCTAGCATACCCCTCAGCACATCTGCTACAATAGTGAATAGAAGTGGGGATAACGGATCCCCTTGCCGGAGTCCCTTCTTGCAAGGAAACGATGAACATGGCCACCCATTCACCGATATTGCCGTTTTACTAGTCTGTAAACACTGCTTGATCCATCTTACCCATTTATCCCCAAATCCTCTCCCTCTGAGAGCTTCCAGCAAACACTTCCAGTCGACGGAGTCGTATGCCTTCTCAAAATCCAACTTTAGGAGGAAGTTCTTGGAATTGCTCGTATGGCAGTGGTGGATCACTTGTTCAGCAGTGGACACACAGTCTAGGATACATCTGCCCTTGATGAAGCCCGTCTGGATTTTGCTGATTATACTATCCATAATGCTTCCCAGGCAGATGGCCAGGACCTTTGTGATGATCTTAACCGAGCAGTTTATGAGGCTAATCGGTCGGAAATCTCCTACACACTTAGACTCTTCCCGTTTGGGTATGAGGACAACTTCTGCAAAATTGAACATGTCCAATCTGAGATTATTGTGGAAAAATTCCTCCATCAGTGCCATAATGTCGCCTTGAATTTCTTCCAAAAACACATGGAAGAACATCATTGGAAAGCCGTCTGACCCAGGTGACTTGTCTGCTCCCATTTGGTTGATGGCCATTTTCACTTCCATTTCCGAGAAAGGTGCTTCCAAGGTGGAAAAATTTTGTACTGAATCGTTCTGGTATGCCTGCCAGTAATCATCCCTCACTGGGATCCTGAAATCATTCTTCCTTCCAAAGAGGCCCTTGTAGTAATTTTGAAATATCGTGGAAATCACCTTTTTGTCTTGCGATGCTCCCGTATCCGTCTGTATTGACAGGATGAGATTGGATCTATGTCTTGCGCTTTCCACCCGTGGAAGTAGGCTGTATTCGCGTCTCCCTCTTTGAGCCACGAAATTCTTGACCTTTGTTGCCATTTGATCTCTTCCAATTTATAAAGATTGGCAATATTTTCCCGAAGCTCTAGTTGCCTGTTTCTTTCTTCTTGTGACAAGATTCGCGACTCTTCCATCCTTTCTAGCTCATCAATTCCTTCCAAAAAGGAATCTTTTGCATGCCAGATTGTCGAAAATCTAGATCGATTTCATCTGCGTAGCCGCTTTCTCAATCTGCGGATTTTTTCACACCATCGGGATGCAGTGTCCATACTAGCAGTTGGGAGCACCCAATTTTCCATCACCATGTGGTGGAATTCCTAAATTTCCAGCCAGGCCTTCTCAAATCTGAATTTCCTTGGCCTCTGAGCCCCGTGTACCCCCACATCGAGAAGGATCGGGGTGTGATCTGATGTGGGTCTAGGAATCGATCTAGCGGTTGCTAACGAAAATTTAGATTTCCAATCCATCGATACTAGAATCTTGTCCAATTTGGCCATCACCGGAGCCGCTTGCCTGTTAGACCATGTGAATAGTCTATCATTAATTGGAATATCGATCAGCTCTAGTTTCGTTATTACCCTATTAAACTCCTCTTGTGTCTGTCGCTGGAGCCTCTTCCCTTGTGCTCGAAAGCGAATCTGGTGATATTGAAATCCCCCCAACAATCCAAGCTCCCGACCACCGATGTCGAATATCGACCAGTTCTTGCCAAAAAGTCATCTCGATCTGTAGCCACATTCGGCCCGTAAATGACAGTGATCATCTGCACCCAATCATCAGACCGTCGTTTCATTCGGGTGGTCAGGAAGAACGTTCCACTGTATACCTCGGTGCAAGTGAGAATATCCGAGTTGAACCCAATAGCTATCCTTCCTGAGGCTCCTGCTGACGGGCGTAACACCCATTCCTTAATTCTGTTGCCCCCAACTCTTTTGAGTTTGAACTCGTGCTGAAGTTTGGTCTCCTACAATCCTACCACTTCTGCCTTGGAGTTGCTAATGACGTCCCTAACCATATCCCTCTTCCCCCTATCCCCCAGCCCCCTAACATTCCAGAAAAATGTATTCATTGGGGGACTGTGTCAGGGATGACCGTTGTTGTAGGAGTCGGGCCGACTTCATCCTCGGGGATGTCAGTCGACCCGGCACTAGATCCTAGGGTGTTCTCAAAACTAGTCTTAACCCTTTCAGTTTCCCAATCCCTTATTTTATTAAGTAGTAATGCATTACTCTCAGTGTCACACACCTCCAACCCACACGTTTTAGCTAGGAAAAAAAACTTCAGAGTCTGACATGAAATTTAATATAGTAGCTAAAAAACTTCTTGTACCTCCGTTGTCGAATTTTGTAGCTTTGGCTGCTGCCGCTACCTCCAGATAGTCGTCTAGGGACTCCACATGAGCTCTCTTAGGCGATCGCTGAACTCTGAACCCAACCGTCTTACACGATGTTCTAGTACTGTCTCCATGTGCTGATTCAGGAAGTGTGGACAAGACCATCTCTGCGAGATCTCCCTCTGTGTGTCAGCGATGAACTCTAGATCCTCTGACTCCTCATCTGTGAATGAAAATTCTTCGTCTAGATTTAAGCAGTCTTTAAACTCCTCATCACTATCTGTACGCTAAGCTTCCCATTGTAGCTTAGATTCTCTCATTGCAGACTCCTCATTGAGCCCATAGATTGGCGACTCAATAATAATAGCAGTGCTTTCCGTCGCGGTCCCCTCGATGGGCCCACTACCCGTCTGACATTGTGTCTGATTATTCAAAATTGTAGAATTACGAGTCCTAGATACAGTAAAGTGCGTTTATGGCCCCTCTTTGGGAACATTAACTTCTATAAATTGAGCACAATCTAGCCCACCATTTGTAAATGTATCTGAGATACAAAAGAGCTCTCCTCCGCGTTCCATCATATCGCCGCTCTCAAAAATCACACCCTCCGTTTGTTTAATTCGAGCGGTAACCTCACCCCCCTTGCCAGCTGGCAACAAATGGTTGGGGGCGAGTGCGTCAAAGTCAGTGGGCGTGGGTATCAACACGCGTAGCGTGATACACGAAGGGTTTTCTTTCTCCTTCATTACCAAAGCAGTTGGTGTTTTTCTTTCTTGTCCGTTGCCTTCTTTACCAAATTTGCCTTTCCTCAAGCCTTCAGCGTCGCTCTCATTCTCCTTTGGGTTCTTTTCCCTATGGATGATCAGAGCTTCGTTCGTCGCTTTTCCTAGAATGGTCTCTGACTCTGGTCGCCCTTGCTCCAAAGAAGCCTCTTTTCTCTTTTCTGGTGAAAATCAGCGCTTTTCTACCCACTCCCTAGTCGAAAGTGTTCTTTCGCTTGTCTTCTTCCCCAGGCTGGTGCTTTCCTTCACCAACCCTTGTCTCGAAGCCTGCATGTTGTTACAGAGTGGGTTTTTGCCATTTTTGGGGTCTGCAAGACTTGTCCCTCCCCTCTGAGCCATAGCGCGCTCCTATTCTCCTGCATGCAGTGCTTGACCATCATTTTGGGTAAATCTTTTGACCCTTTTTGAGTGGTTGGTCTCTGTCTCTTCGAAACTGTCCAAATCTAGACATGGTTGAGGATGCACCAGTGTCCTTCTTTCCCTATCGTTGGATCCCTTGGTCAAACCTCTGCGCTGACCATCGGGGATCGACCTTGAGCTTTGGTGTTCTGATCCCTCCGCCACTAGCTCTCGGCGACCCTCCATCTCTCTGGCAGCGTTGATCACCTCTCTGTGAGCTCGCTCAACTTCATGTGCTCCGTCAATGGTGAGTTCCCACCCTGGTGGTGAGA
The DNA here is from genome assembly GCA_017893485.1 of Hemerocallis citrina. Taxonomy (NCBI): domain Eukaryota; kingdom Viridiplantae; phylum Streptophyta; class Magnoliopsida; order Asparagales; family Asphodelaceae; genus Hemerocallis; species Hemerocallis citrina. Next base: position 207,152,707 of record CM030359.1, read on the forward strand.
GCACCTGTTTATAAGACCTGCCATCTCTGAGGGCTTTGTGTAGCATGGGGAAGTGATGGTCGTTCTCTCAGCCTCTGACTCAGCTCGCTTGTCGAGCACGAAGCGGATGAGGTATGAATCATTGAAGGAGTATACTTTGGCAAATCTTGGCATCTGTGATATATCTATGCTCTTGATAAGAACTCTAGCTGAGACAATCTCGGAGCAATGCACCGTCTTCTCGTCGACTTCTTCCACTGAACCGAAGTCGGCAACAATCTCTTGTAATGCCTCTCTTTTCGAAAAGTGCAACGACACATTGTGTATCCAAATCCAGTAGAGCTCGCCTTGGGGGAGCTCAGCTCCGAAGCTCGGAGACCATGGAAAAAACTCCACTGTGAAATGGCCGAAGTCCATAATTCCCATTCCTGTGACCTCACCTACTTTCTCTATCTAGGGGAAGGAGACCAGGTATTGGAGGTGACAAAGCTTCTTTGCAACCCAGTCTTTGTGTGCCTTCATCGGCCACTTAGCCTCCAATGCTTGTAGAAAGTGGGTCTCGGAGGGCCTCCCTAATCTAATCTTGGCCACTGCACACCATTGCCGCAGCCACTTCTCCTCACTCTTGATGACATCCAAGATCTTGGCTAGTCAGATCGGGGTGGGGTTGTCAGGCGATCTCCCTCTGTTGACCGGGCATTCCTCATCAATGTGTGTTTCGACTACGTTGGTGCACACATATGAGAGATGACCCCACTTCATACATTTGAGGCACCGTACCTCCTTGGCGCAATCTTTGCAGAAATGGCCTAGTTCGTCGCAGTTGAAGCATGGTACCGGCCTTCGTTTGCCTTTCCTTTGCTTTTTTTGGTTTTCTTATTGGGGAGAAGGAGGGGACCTGTTGCTCTTACCTTTTCTTATAACCTCTTGCCAACTCTTGGTGTGGTCCCCCACCTCGTTCTATTCCCCACCCTCTTGCATCCCCTCTGGCTCTCTTCTTTGGGCCCAAGTGACGATGGATTTGAGAGGGTCGGCCGGTTCGAATTGTGGTCGGGGTTGCTCCGAGAGGACTGGGCTCGTTACCTTTGAAGGTGAAGGGTGTTGAGTGATCGAGGGGGGAGTTGGTGGGATGCTTTGTTGGTTGTTGGGTTTCATTGGATGAGGAGTGCCGGAGGGAGGTCTCTGGTGGTGTGCACTAGTTCTTAGGTGTGTTATATTGGATGGTTGGTGTTGGTGATGCCGCTGCTCTTTGTAATAGTGGGGGCGGTGAGTATCTTTGCCAAACTCCCTCTCTCTGTTGTAGTTGTAGTTTTGATGAGGGTAACTGTAATGGGTTTCACTGTAGCTTCCTCTATAAGAGCTCTGTCTATGAGTGTCTTTGTAATGCCGCTGAACCTGTCGTGTTTGGGAGTAACGCTGGAACTTGGCCGCGGGGGGGGGGGGGGGGGGGGGTTACCTTTACGCCCATCGTGGCTCGTAGAAGGACCATCTCTATGGGCCCGTTCTCTCGAAACCAGCCCCTGATGGCGATGATGAGCATCGCCACTCCTTGACTGTCGAAGAGGTGCACTTCGGTGTGCCCGCGGCGGAGTGAGCGAACGTCTGAGTCTAGGAGGCTCCTCCTCAAGGGGGGTGGGTTCAAAGGGGCGGGGTGGTTGGTGGTGAGGTTGGGGGGTGCAGCCATCAGAGTAACATGGAGGGGGGATTTAGAGGCGGAGGAGATGTAGGGGTTGGGAGGGAAGTGTCTGCAGTGGGGAGGGAGGGGGGAGGGGGGGGGGGGGTCGGACCCCCTCGTTGGGCCCGCACCCACTCAACTCCAGCTCCGATAACATGGAGGAGTGAAGTCGAAGGTCCGATCTGACTTTGTGATGGTGGTTTTGTTCTCAAGGCATTATTATCCTATTTGTAGAAACTTGAGAAGATTGATTCAAATTTCTAATGTTTGGCTGTATAAACTGTTAGATGGATTTGTTTCTTGGTACCTTTGTTTTAGCATGTATCATTATACTTCTACCAAACTCACTTGTTTATCCTCCTCTTTAAGATATTACATTTAATGCCCACAGAAACTAAAGGATTGGCCTTACCAACTTTAGGTCGTCGAAAAAATTATGACAATTGTTGGTGAAGATGCGGCATGAGCAAGCCTAATATTTGGCTTCAATTCATGAGCAAGTTGCACAACTTGACCTCACGATCCAAATTGGTAGACCCAATGAGAGCAGCTGTAGTCTCTGTCTCAAAGTTTAGGTATTTGTCATATAGGCATAGAAATTTTGAGTTTCGGCTGTAGTCGTTTAAACCCAAAATTTAGATTTTCATTTAAAAAAAATCGACGGACGATAGATAATTTTTCGTCCGATTTTTTTTATAAAGAATAGTCGTTTTAAAAATGTGTCGGACGATGAATCATTTCCGTTCTGAGAATTTTTAAAAAAAAATTATCGACGAATGATTTCCCGTCCAAAAAAATTTTCACAAATTAACACCTAATTTAATTCTAATTAACTATTAATTTAATCCTAATTAAATCTTAATAATATGTATAGGCCTAGTTCATAAAAGAAAATTCAAAATGTGTTTGGACGGGATGATGATCTCCCGTCCGAGAAGTTTTTTTTATAAATCAACGGACGGAAAATGATTTTTCGTCGGTTCATTTTAAAAAAAAAGCTATTGGACCGGAAATCATTTCCGTCCGATATATTAAAAAAAATAAAATTAAAGCGACGGAATATGATCTTTCGTCCGATCGAAGGGATGAAAAATCATCTTTCGTCAGCAATTTTTTTCCAAAATTCTATTTCATCTGCCAAATGTCGTACGCTACTGTTCATCTAAAACCCATTTTTAGGATTTATAGCCAACGACTACAGCACACAAATTTTTATTTTTTTGAAAATTTTGATAAAATAGCCAACGATTACAAATGCTCTGAGAATGGTGTTTTGTATGTGTAGCTCCTGACACCATAGATTACAACCCTTTTCAACCGATATTAGCCATGGATCAGAATCATTTTTATATGTCGGTTGGAAAGTGTACTCACTCCTAAAGAAAATCGATTATTGATTTCTTTAACAAAACATATATGATTTGTGTATTTGATGAATTGTTTGTGTTGTAGTGTTGCATTGGTTAAGTAGTACCATACTTCAGACCTGCTTTGTATTTTTTTTGGGTTTCATCTGAAACTCTATCTATATATCCCAAAAATAATAATACATAAATAAATAAATAAATAAATCAAAGAAAAGGTAAATCATACTTGGTTTTATATCTAGTAAGTTTTTTTTCTTATTCAAACTACTATATTATTTTCTCTTCATCCCCCCCCCCCCCCCCCCCCCCACCCAAAGTCTGTAAAAAGTATAAGAAGCAGCAGCACAATTGTATACGTAGGATAATTTTCCTTCAAATTAAGAGGTATGAACATTAATTAGACAGTAAGAGCATCCACAGTCGTTCAATGTAAAAAATAGCAAAATACATATGTTAACAATTCATTTCGACGAAACGATGCAGTGGTCGAATAGCAAAAAAATACATAAGTTCGTTAAAAAAGAGACAAACAAAACATGGTGTTTCGTCTGTCATTAAAAATAATTTATACAGGCCAAAACATAGAAAAAGAGAAGAAAAATATTTCAAAATAACCGGATGTTTCATCGGGATTTTTTTGCAAAAAAATTGCAAAAACAATTTTAAATAACAGTTTGTAAAAAATATTTGCAAAAACAATTTAAAAATTAGCAAAATCAATTTAAAAAATTGCAAAAACAATTTTAAAATTTACAAAATTATTTTTAAAAATTATTTTTTAAAAAAAATAAATTTGATTGGGACGCATGGGACGAAACATCATGTTTATTCCCACCCTTAAATTCATTTAACCGGTTATTTTATTTGGTTTTTATTTTTTTGATCAATTAAAAATATAATTAAATAATCTAGCTATAATATGCATTTTGCTATTTCGAATGCTACTTTTCCCTTTCTACTGTAGCCCAATTGCCAAAAATTGGCAAAATAGCTCACGACTGTGTGCGCTACAGTAAAAAAAAATGGCAAAAATGGCAAACAAGCAAACGACTGTGGATGCTCTAATATAGAAGAATTCACATCCGAACATAGACAATAAGCTCCTAAAATACCCTTCTAAGAGCATCCACTGTCGTTTTTAAAAACCCAAAAAATGGAAATCGATTTAGAAAATTGGTTCACAGTCGTTTGCTAAAAACCCATAAGTTAGAATAGGAGTGAACAATTCCTTGCTAAACTTAGCAGCCGCTTTAGCGAATTGCTAAATATAGAAGACGGACGAAGTTCATCAGTTTGAGCAATTTTTGATGAGAGACAGATGAAGGTGTTCCGTCTCTCTCTTTATTATTATTTTGTAAAAAAGTTTCCCTCTACCTGAATTAACAAGTAAAAACAAAATTATTAAAAAAAAGAAAAGATATGGGACTCTTTGTCCCACCATTTCCCAAATATTTGAAAACAAAATTATTACCAAATTGCCATTAGATTATTGCAAAAATGCCATTAAATTTTTTATAAAAGAAATTAAAATTCTTTGAAATTTTTTAATTTAATTTAATTTTATTTTTTGGGTTGGACGGAGGATGAAGATCCATTTGATTTTTTTTGTTTTTTTTGTTTTAACAGATTTAGCGTAACGATAACACGCTTCTCCCTCTATTACTATTTCTAAATGCTAAATATGCAAATTATGTTGGCAAACGATAGTGGATGATCTGACTAATCATACTCAACCACAAGTTAGAATCTACTACTGCGCCAAATTCAAATGGTTCCTTAAAGCTGGTAGACATCTCGTAGAAAACCAATACATTCGTTAATAATGTTGCTGTTATAGGCAATTTGTTTTCCAAATTAAGCCTAAAACAATGGAATAAGAGCATCTGTAGTTGTTGGTTATATATCCAAAAAATGAATAAAAACCACTCTAGTCGACATCTATTTATCCATTTTTTGAGTTTGAGATGAACAGTAGACGTCTATTTTTGGCAGCGAAATTGGCATTATGCATATTTTATAAATCAGAAGATGATTTACCATCTTCGCATCGGACGGTAAATGATATGCCGTCTGACACAAATTTTCTAATTACGAAATCTTGAGACGTGATGCGGTTTGTTTTTGGGAGGCGTGTGGATGCACCAGGTGTGAGTTCTTACTCGATTTGTATTTAGTGGAGGAAGCTCCGGTGCGGCCGACCCTCAGCTGGGCGAACGATATGGAAGTAGGCTCAAGTGCGGTGGAGGCTGGATGATCGGCTCGGATCGGGAGGCTCGGATCTGAGGTCTTGTGTACCTGCAGACGGTCTAAAAACACCGAGGTTGGTCCCGGTGGCAGACCCTCCAACGATCTCGTCAGCTACTGAGAGAGAGTAACAGTAACTAGGGTTTGAGTGGGAAAAGGTTGATTACCTGGATAAGGGGTAGGGGTTTGATATTTATAGGAGAAGCCAACCGGGTCTGGAGACGTTTGGGGCCGGGTCTGGACCCAGTTGCCCGTGGGGCTGAAGCGGTGGAAACCCGGGCGGTATAGGGCTGACGTGGCAGAGCCCGGGCGGTTTCCGGGCTGACGAGACAGAGGTTCGGGTGGTTTTTCGACGCTGACGTGGCGGATCCGGATGATCCAGAGGTGCACGTTTTCTGAGGGGATCCTGTGGCCCAGGAGGGGCCACGTCATCCGACCCATATCACAAGCCCCACACTCCTGGAGGGCTGGGTGAACCAACCGTATAGGAGTGGTCCTTCGCCTCTGTAGGAAGAGCAGGGTGGAGGGTTGGGTGAGAAAGTAGGATCTGCTACTTCCAGAAGAGGCCTAGGGATAGGAGGAAGGGATCCCTTATTGGAGTTTGCAAAGGATGCTAAGCGTAAAAAAGTCGGAGCGATGCTTGCCGAGCGTCTGGGGTCGGTAGAGGAGCTCTGAGGGTCGGCGGACGATCCTCTCGCTAGTTGGAAGAGCGAGGGGACGTCGAGGTCTGTCCGATTGAAGCTCGGTTTGCCGAGCATCTGGGGTCGGTAGAGGAGCTCTGAGGGTTGGCAGACGATCCTCTCGCTAGTTGGAAGAGCGAGGGGACGTCGAGGTCTGTCCGATTGAAGCTTGGTTTGCCGAAAGTCTGGGGTCGGTAGAGGAGCTCTGAGGGTCAGCAGACGATCCTCTCGCTAGTTGGAAGAGCGAGGGGACGTCGAGGTCTGTCTGATTTAAGCTCGATTTGCCGAGCGTCTGGGGTCGGTAGAGGAGCTCTGAGGGTCGGCAGACGATCCTCTTGCTAGTTGGAAGAGCGAGGGGATGTCGAGGTCTGTCAGGTTGAAGCTCGGTTTGCCGAGCATCTGGGGTCGGTAGAGGAGCTCTGAGGGTCGACAGACGATCGTCTCGCTAGTTGGAAGATCAAGGGAACGTCGAGGTCTGTCTGATTGAAGCTCGGTTTGCCGAGCATCTGGGGTCGGTAGAGGAGCTCTGAGGGTCAGCAGACGATCCTCTCGCTAGTTGGAAGAGTGAGGGCACGTCAAGGTCTATCCAATTGAAGCTCGGTTTGCCAAGCGTGTGGGGTCGGTAGAAGAGCTCTGAGGGTCGGCAGACGATCCTCTCACTAGTTGGAAGAGCGAGGGAACATCGAGTCTGTCCGGTTGAAGCTCGATTTGCCGAGCGTCTGGGGTCGGTAGAGGAGCCCTGAGGATCGGCAGACGATCCTCTCGCTAGTTGGAAGAGCGAGGGGACGTCGAGGTCCATCTGGTTGAAGCTCGGTTTGCCAAGTGTCTGGGGTCGGTAGAGGAGCTCTAAGGGTCCGTAGACGATCCTCTCGCTAGTTGGAAGAGCGAGGGGACGTCGAGGTCTGTCCGGTTGAAGCTCGGTTTGTCGAGCATCTGGGGTCGGTAGAGGAGCTCTGAGGGTTGGCAGACGATCCTCTCGCTAGTTGGAAGAGCGAGGGGACATTGAGGTCTGTCCGATTGAAGCTCGGTTTGCCGAGCATCTGGGGTCGGTAGAGGAGCTCTGAGGGTCGGCAAACGATCCTCTCACTAGTTGGAAGAGCTAGGGGATGTTGAGGTCTATCCGGTTGAAACTCGGTTTGCCGAGCGTCTAGGGTCGGTAGAGGAGCTTTGAGGGTCGGCAGACGATCCTCTCGCTAGTTGGAAGAGCGATTGGACGTCGAGGTCTGTCCGATTGAAGTTCGGTTTGCCGAGCATCTGGGGTCGGTAGAGGAGCTCTGAGGGTCGGCAGACGATCCTCTTGCTAGTTGGAAGTGCGAGGGGATGTCGAGGTCTGTCCGGTTGAAGCTCGGTTTGTCGAGCATCTGGGGTCGATAGAGGAGCTCTGAGGGTTGGCAGACGATCGTCTCACTAGTTGGAAGAGCGAGGGGACATCGAGGTCTATCCGATTGAAGCTCGGTTTGCCGAGCGTCTGGGGTCGGTAGAGGAGCTCTGAGGGTCGGCAGACGATCCTCTCACTAGTTTGAAGAGCGAGGGGACGTCAGGTCTGTCCGGTTGAAGCTCGGTTTGCCGAGTGTCTGGGGTCGGAAGAGGAGCTCCGAGGGTCGGCAAACGATCGTCTCGCTAGTTGGAAGAGCGAGGGGACGTTGAGGTCTGTCCGATTGAAGCTCGGTTTGCCGAGCATCTGGGGTCGGTAAAGGAGCTCTGAGGGTCGGCAGACGATCCTCTCGCTAGTTAGAAGAGCAAGGGGACATCGAGGTCTGTCCGGTTGAAGCTCGGTTTGCCGAGTGTCTGGGGTCGTTAGAGGAGCTTTGAGGGTCAGCAGACGATCCTCTCGCTAGTTGGAAGAGCGAGGGGACGTCGAGGTCTGGTGAGCCGAAGCTCGGTTTGCCGAGCATTTGGGGTCGGCAGACGAGCCCCCGCTTGGCGGACAGAGGAGGGTTTTTGGGCCTCACGATGCCATCCGAGCTCCGAGCCCCTTGTGAATCGAGGAGGGTGCTTGGGGCTCGCAGTGTCATCCGAGCTCCGAGCCCCCTGTTTGAATAGAGGAGGGTGCTTGGGCTCGCGGCGTCATCCGAGCTCTGAGCCCCCTGTTGAATAGAGGAGGGTGCTTGGGGCTTGCGGTGTCATCCGAGCTCCGAGCCCCCTGTGAATAGAGGAGGGTGCTTGGGGCTCACGGCGTCATCCGAGCTCCGAGTCCCCTGTTGAATAGAGGAGGGTGCTTGGGGCTCGCGGTGTCATCCGAGCTCCGAGCCCCCTGTGAATAGGCGATGGCTCTGGGGCTCGCGCTTTCATCCGAGGTCCCGAGCATCGACCCTTCTGTGAAATAGAAGAGGAATTGTGGCTCGCGATGCCATCCGAGCTCCGATCTCTCTTAACTTGTTGAAAAAAGTCTGCTGTGTGGGGGTAAAGGCTTGGGGGTAGTTTGGGTAATTTCACGCCCACTGCTGACGTCAGGAGCATAAGGATCGAAGCGTCTCCAGATCTTAGCGGCCGTTAGATCTGGGTTATTAAGATCCAACGGCCAGATCTTAATTGCGGAAATCGAGGAGTCGCTTTCTCCTTATAAATCCCCTCCCCCCTCCCCACTTTTTCTTCTTCATTTCTTTACTCTCACTTTCCAATTTTACAAGAACAGGATCTTACTTGCCGTCGGCGACATTTTTCCAGTAATTGCACTGTCTACGCTTCAGGTTAGTATTTCTACTTATTAATATCGCGCACTCAGTCCGAATCCGAGGCTAGCTCGTCGGGCCGCTCAACGAAGGAATCCGAGTCAGAGACGTCTTCGTCCCTTAGTAAATATAAGGTCAAGGAGGAGGTCCTGTCAGACCCTGGGTCGAATGGTGGTGACGATGTAGCCTTCGTAGTGTTGCCACTGAGATCCCGAAGGCCGGGGAAGGAGCCTGTGGACGAGGGCGAAGAGGAGGAGGGAGAGGAAGAGGGGGATGACGAGGGTGAAGAGGATGAGGAGGATCAGGATGCCGAAGTTGAGGAGGGAGACGAGGCAGATCAGGGTCCCGAGGGTGAGGACGAGGACGAAGAGGATCAGGATCCCGAGGATGAGGATGAAGACGTGGAAGAGCAGGATCCGGAGGGTCAGGGCGCTCAAGGAGGCGCTGGCGAAGGCACAGCAGGAGGGTCGGTCGGGGTCGGAGATGACCTTCCGCCTCTTCTGCCTTTGTCGACGTCGTTTCCAGAGAGGAAGGCTCGTCCTCGTCGGAAGAAGAGGAAGCTAAGTATTCCGGACAGCCCTCCTCCTCCTAATGAATATGCCCCTAGACCGGGGCTCGAGTTTCCCCCGGTCTCTTGTAAGAATTCGGGGTCGATCAGGATGTATCCTGACGATATCAAGGATATCGGCCCCGTTCCTCATGTGCCAGGTGAGGAGGGTCGTGTGAAGATTCGGATGGATGGCATCCCGTGCATCCTGAAGGCAAATTATCTTCACATCTTGAGGGCCGCTTACTTCATACCTCGGAAGTTTGAAGTGTTCATTCTGAGCCCCAGCATTCGACCCACCACAGCTCTCGCACTGGGATACTGCATCTTTCCTGAGGATGCCTTTATCTCGGGGCTGAGGCTGTCGCTGCACCCCTTTGTCAAGAGGGTTTTAAATTGGGTGAAGTTATGCCCAATCAGTATGGCCCAAACTCTTGGAAACACTTGATTTGTTTCATCCTGAAGTGCCAAGAGAAGGGCGTGAAGCCGAGGTTGACCTATTTTCGAGCCATTTTAGGGATCAGCTCGCTTGGTGATCAGGAGGGGATATTTTACTTCTCGCCCAGGCCGCATAAGAAGGTGGTGCACAGCCATCCAGATTCTATCAAGGGGTGGAAGGAGAAATATTTTGTGGTCCGGAGCGAGAGGTCTTGGAGGATCCCGACCTCATGGAATTTTTTCAAGCCCAACCACAAGCCTCCGAAGTGCAGTGACTTGACGGATAAGGAGTGGAAGATGGTTGAGAAGATTTTAGGGGGGCACAGCATCGCGTGGCCCAGAGTGACGGAGCTACACTTGGCCCGGGCCGGACTGAGCCCTGCCGAGCCTAGTATGTTTCGTTCTGAATTTTTGCATCTTTCTGCCTTCGTGTTAATGTTAGCCCTTCTTCTTTTATTTTTGCAGGGATGACGTCCAAGCAAGTGGATGACAGGCATGCCTTACTAGCCATCGTCGAGAAGGCGAGAGCGGAGAAAAGGAAGAAGGCAGAGCAGGAGAAGCTGGCCGCCCAAGCTGGGGGATCCGGTAAGGGACCAGCCCCAGTAGCTGGGGAGCCTTCTCCCGTGAAGAAGGCCAAGAAGGATCACCCCCATACGCCGAGGTCATCTCGGGACGCAGGCGGCAGTTCGGGCAAGACTGTCGAAGCCCCAGGGAAGAGGCTTCCCCCACCTCGTCCCTCTGCCGAGCAAATGGTGGGGCAACAGGGGCTGCGGCCCTTTGTTCCCGACTGGTCGATCGTCCAGGGGGACTCTCTTCTTGACGGCCCCGTGTCAATGGAGTTCGTCAGGATGGCCGCCACCGAGTGGGATTTCATGGCGCTGGCATCGCAGACGGCCGATCAGCCCTTTATGCGCTTGTCTCAGGCGTCGATCTCGGTAAGTGCTTGAGACTTTGTATTTCTTTCTGGTTTTGAACTTGGTGAAATTTTTTCCTGACCTTTTCTCCTTCGGAAAGGCGATGCTTCATGGGCAGCACTTTGAAAAGTGCTTGGAGAGGGTGGTCATGGTGGAGAGGAGAAATGCAGATAAGTATCTCCGCGAGTTAAACAAGGCGACTGGCGATCTGAAGGAGACTCAGAGCATGGCAGCCTTCCACGAGGCCCAGATGGCCTCGATCTTCGAGCATCACCAGAAGGACGTCGATCGTCTTAAGGAAAAGATCGAAGAGGAGGCGGAGAAGGGGCGGAAGGCCATGGCGAGGATGGAGGGTGCGTCGGCGGAGGCCCTGATCATGGCATAGGATGAGGCCTATGACCAGGCCAAGGAGTACTTCCGGAGGATCTACCCGGAGCAGAACATGGATCATCTCCACTATGGTTGGCAGTCGGACCTTCCTTTGACCCCCGGTGGCGAGGATAAGGGGGGCGACCATGCTGACGATGAGGTGCCACCCCCCCCCCCCCCTTCAAGCGTAGATTAGGCCTTTCTTTCTTTCTTTTTTGACTGTATACGCCTCATGCGGACTAGCCACTGCGGTTTTGTACCCTTTTTTGACTGTAATAAAATATAGCTTTTTGGCTGAGGCTTCGTGACTTATGTATTTTCTCGTTCTCCTTGTGATTGCTTGTTTTCGTCTTTTGATAGACGCACGGGGTCTTGGGAGCCGACCTTGTTTCCGCCGAGGAATCCCTGGTCCGAGCAGGGAGGGAGGCCATGGAGGTAGCTCTGGCTCGTCAGCGAAAATAGGTTCGGAACCGAGCGGCCGCCGTAAACTATTTCACGAACAAGTCTAAGGAGCTCGGTCTGGAGGTGGCTCGTCTAAAGAAAGCCATAGCCGACCGCGACTGGTGGGTGATCGAGATGGACTGGTCCATCTCGGATGCCTCGAGTGGTCGGCCGGCTTTGGAGCCTTTCCTTCGCGAGGTTGTTGTTGAGAAAGAGTTAGGAGATCCAAAGGCTGAAGTTGGTGTTGGACACGGGTTTGATCGAGGAGGCGAGCAACTCGACCCCGGGGCGGTCTCTGACATTTTTAGGGGAGGGCGCCCAGCCAGAAGATGCGGGATGCTCGGTGGCAGGTGTCTCTTCCCTGGTTGGTCCGATCGAGCGAGAGAGGAGCCCCGGAGGGAGCGCCGAATTCGAATTTTAAGCTAGTTGTGATTGAGTTGTAAGCTTAGCATTGTCTTTGTACCGACGTTCATTGAGTTGTAAGCAATGAGTAATAATAAGAACATTTGATTTTCTGAACCTTGATGGTCTCGGTTACCGGGGGTTGGTTGCCGAGCTTGTTGTGTAGGAGGTCGCCGCCGAGGCGACGTGTCGCAACGGGCGCATATGTTGCAGCGTTTCGCCTTTCGATAAGTCATTAATGGCGACGTTTCACCATCCGCCGTTTTGCATTCCCAGATGTAATAATTGTGCCCCTCAGGAGGCTATATAACCCCCCCTCTCGCTTGTTGGTTGTTTAAGCAGCGAGTGGCTGAATTGTCGCTCGACTTGGGTGCCTGTTGAGGACGGGCGCCCAAAAATTAATATTTTACCAAGGGCTCCGGATTGGAGGCACACCAATCACCCTCGAACAATTTGGGGTTCGGGCCTTGGGAGCCGTAAGTCCCCGGGTTGTTCGTTGGTGAGTGGAGGGCCGACCGATCGGTTCGGAGGTTCGGAGAGAGCCGAGGGTCGGTGGCTCCCCTGCCGTCCTCGAACAATTTGGGGTTTTGGGCTCGTGAAAGTCGTAAACCCCGAGTTGTTCGAGAACGAGAGGAGGGTCAACTAATCAACTCGAAGCTCGGGGCATCTGCCGAAGGCGGACCATCCAAATCTTAATGAAAATTTTTGCTGGAGCATACGTGGCAGCAGGTCGTAGCCGAGCATATTGGTCGAGCGACTTTGAAGAAAACCGTGGGCTTGCTCGAGGTCGACAATGAGGCCCCGCACTTGTTATCAGGAAGACGGTACAGATGTAGCTGGCGGTTGTCACCTCGTGCTTAGGTTGATGGACTTGAAGAGGCCCAAACCATGCTAGAGACAGGTGCCGAGTCCCCCAAACCGGTGAGAAAGCCAGTAGCAGGCATAGCTGAAGGTTGTCGCCGAGCATTAAGGTCGAGGTGCTTTGAAGAAAGCCCCGGCCTTTCTCGAGGTCGATGCCAAGCTCTCGCACTTATTCTCAGGAAGAAGGTACGGGTGTAGCTGGCAGTTGTTGCCTTGTTCATAGGTTGATGGGCTTGAAAAAGCCCAAACCATGCTAGGGACAGGTGCCGAGCCTCCACACCGGTGAGAAGGCTAGTAGCAGGCGTAGCTGAGGGTCGTCGCCAAGCATTAAGGTTGAGGTGCTTTGAAGAAAGCCCTGGCCTTACTCGAGGTCGACGCCGAGCTCCTGCACTTGTTTTCAGGAAGACGGTACGGGTGTAGCTGGTGGTTGTCGCCTCGTGCATAGGTTGATTGGCTTGAAGAAGCCCAAACCATGCTAGGGATAGGTGTCGAGCCCCCACACCGGTGAGAAAGCCAGTACCAGGCGTAGCTGAGGGTCTTCGTCGAGCGTTTAAGGTCAATGTGCTTTGGATAAAGCCCCGACCTTGCTCGAGGTCGATGCCAAGCTCCCGCACTTGTTCTCAGGAAGACCGTACGGGTGTAGCTGGCGGTTGTCACCTTGTGCATAGGTTGATGGGCTTGAAGAAGCCCAAACCATGCTAGGAACAGGTGCCGAGCCCCCACACTGGTGAGAAAGCCAGTAGCAGGCGTAGGTGAGGGTCGTCGCCGAGCATTAAGGTCAAGGTGCTTTGAAGAAAGCCCCGGCCTTACTCGAGGTCGACGCCGAGCTTCCGCACTTGTTCTCAGGAAGACGGTACGGGTGTAGCTGGCGGTTGTCGCCTGGTGCATAGGTCGATGGGCTTGAAGAAGCCCAAACCATGCTAGGGACAGGTGCCGAGCCCCCACACCGGTAAGAAAGCCAGTAGCAGGCGTAGCTAAGGGTCATCATCGAGCATTAAGGTCGAGGTGCTTTGAAGAAAGTCCCGACCTTGCTCGAGGTCAACGCCGAGCTCCCGTACTTGTTCTCAGGAAGACGGTACGGGTGTAGCTGGCGGTTGTCGCCTCGTGCATAGGTCGATGGGCTTGAAGATGCCCACACCATGCTAGGGACAGGTGTCGTGCCCCCAAACTGGTAGCAGGTGTAGCTGAGGGTCGTTGTCGAGCGTTAAGGTCGAGTTGCTTTGAAGAAAGCCCCAGCCTTGCTCGAGGTCGACGTCGAGCTCCTGCACTTGTTCTCAGGAAGATGTGTAAGCGAAGCTTTTCTGGCTCGCGATGCTATCCAAATGCTGAGCCCCAAGTTTGTAAGGGAAGCTTTTCTGGCTCGCGATGCCATCAGAGCGTCGAGCCCTAAGCTTGTAAGGGAAGCTTTTCTGGCTCGCGATGCCATCTGAGCGCCGAGTCCCAAACTTGTAAGGGAAGCTTTTCTAGCTTGCGATGCCATCCGAGCGCCGAGCCCCAAGCTTGTAAGGAAAGCTTTTCTGGCTCGCGGTGCTATCCGAGCGCCGAGCTCGAGACGTGTTTTGTTGGGAACAAAATATGAAGCCACAAACTTGTTTTAAGAAAGCTGGCATATTTACAATATATTTAGAATTTTACAAAAAACAAGGCACGACGTGCCGATTACATTCTTGATAATTTACATGGCGGAGGCTACTCTTCTCCTAAGAACTTGATGAGGTACTCCGCATTCCAAGGCCTCTTGATGAGCTTGCCCTCTGAGTTGGTCAGGCGGTACGTCCCTGGGCGCACGACCTCTGATACTCTGTAAGGGCCCTCTTAATTTGGGGCCAATTTCCTTTTCTGGCCGGGATTGGATACCGCTAGCTTTCGAAGAACGAGGTCTCCGTGTTTGATGTCGGCAAGACGCACCTTTTTGTTGTAGAACCTTTCGATCCTTTGTTGGTAGATACTCCTTCTAATGGCGGACTTTTCCCTGACCACGTCTATGAGGTCCAGGTCAGCCCGCAGCTGTGCAGAGTTGCTTGCCTCGTCGAAGGCTATGATCCGGGGTGAAGGTATCCCGATTTCTAGTGGAATGATGGCCTCTGCGCCATATGTCAGATTGAATGGTGACTCCCCCGTGGGGATCCTCTTGGTCGTCCGGTGGGCCCAGAGAATGCTTGGCAGCTCATCGACCCAAAACCCTTTGGCAGAGTTATCGAATCGTTTCTTGAGACCGTCGAGGATTTGGCGGTTCGCATTCTCGGCCTAACCGTTTGACTGGGGATGGCATACTGAGGAGAAGCACTGCTGGATCCCGAGATCTTCGTAGAACTTGCGGAAGTGCTTACCCGCAAATTGAGTCCCATTGTCCGTGATGAGCACTTGCGGGATCCCGAACCGATAGACGATGTGTTTCCAGAAAAACTGTTGTGTCTGTTGCTCGGTGATTGTTGCTAATGGCTCTGCCTCGATCCACTTTGTGAAGTAGTCGATCGCCACAATGAGGAAATTTCATTGGCCCGTTGCTTTTGGAAATGGGCCCACCAGATCCATCCCTCACATTGCAAAGGGGGTCGGACTGGCCATGAAACGGAGATTTGCCTCCGGAGCCCTCTTCACGGGGGAGAACCGTTGACAGGGGCCGCACTTCTTCACTAGGGCGAGGGCATCTTGTAGCATAGTTGGCCAGCAGTACCCGTGATTTAATGCCTTCCGCGCGAGCAAGCGGCTTCCCATGTAGCATCTGCCGATCCCCTCGTGTAGCTCTTTGAGGGCATACTTGGCCTCGTCTGGGGTCAGGCAACGGAGGTAGGGTTTGCCATCCGTTGTGGTGTAGGACCTTTTGAAGAGGGTGGCGTTGATTACCGCGAATCTTTCTAGCCGGACCCTGATCCACCTCGCTTCAGCCCAGTCTTCGGGGAGCTCTCCCTTGAATAGAAATTTCTTTATAAGAGTGGTCCAGTCGTCGGGAGGAACTCCGTCTGCAGCGCATAGGACCTCCGGGAAGTCTGTACTTGGCTTCAACAGGACTTTAATCAGGACCGTGCGGTCGAGGCCTTCAAAGGATGAGGAAGCCAACTTTGATAGGGCGTTGGCCTGGGCGTTCAGCTCCCAGGGGATCCTCAAGACAGCCAATTCGTCGAAGGACTTTAATAGGCATTAGACCATGGCCCGATACCTGATCATCCGATCGTCACGGGCCTCGTACTCCCTGGTGATCTGGTTGACCACAAGCTGAGAGGTGCTAAAGGCCCTGATCTGTCTGGCACCAGCTTGATGAGCCAGGGTGAGCCCGGTGATCATGGCCTCATACTCAGCCTCGTTGTTGGACGCCGAAAAGTTGAGGCGGAGGCAGTATTGAAGAAGGAAGCCATCTGGACCCCAAAGAATGATGCCCACACCACTTCCCGCTTCGCAAGAGGAGCCATCGACGTAAACTTCCCACGTCTGGTCGGCCTCCTAGCTTACGGGTTGCTCGGAGATGGTGCATTTTGTGATGAACTCGGCCAGGGCCTGCCCTTTGATGGCCGTTCTTGGCTGATAGCCGATGTCGTACTGATTGAGCTCGATCGACCATTTGACTAGTCGACCCGAGCTCTTGGGTTTATAGAGCACGGCCTTCAGGGGTTGATCTGTGAGATCCTAGACCGAATGCGCCTGAAAATATGGACGGAGCTTTCGCGCGGCCATGACCAAGGCATAGGCTACTTTTTCCATCCTGGAATACCTGGTCTCGGCGTTGAGCAGGACCTTGCTCACATAGTACAGGGGCTTTTGGACTCCTTCCTCTTCCCGGACAAGGACGGCACTGAGCACGTTCTCCGAAGCCGAAAGTTAGAGCCAGAGTGGCTCACCGGGTTCGGGCTTGCTGAGGAGAGGAGGGTTGGTGAGGTACTCCTATAATTGGGCAAAGGCCTCCTGTTGCTGAGTACCCCATTCGAACCTTCCAGTTCCATGTAGCGCTTTAAAGAACGGAAGGGACTTCTCTCCAGACTTGGAGAGAAAACGACTGATGGCCGCCAGTCTCCCCGTTAGCCTCTAGACTTCTTTGACGTTCCTGGGAGGGGCCATGTCTATTATGGCCTGGATTTTTTTGGGGTTCGCCTCAATGCCGCGCTGGCTGACGATAAATCCGAGGAATTTTCCCGAGGAGATGCCGAATGCACACTTTGTCGGATTGAGCCTCATGTTGTGGGTTCGAAGTACCGTAAAGGCCTCTTCCAGGTCGGCGATGTGATTCTGTCTATGTTGGCTTTTTACAAGCATGTCTTCGACGTACACCTCCATGTTGCACCCGATTTGATCTTTGAAGACTCGGTTAACGAGCTTCTGGTAAGTAGCACCGGCGTTCTTCAACCCGAAGGGCATAACCCGGTAGTAGTAAAGTCCTTGGTCCGTGACGAAAGACATCTTTGCGATGTCGGAAGAAAACATCCGGATCTGGTTATAGCCTGAGAAGACATCCATGAAGGAAAGGAGCTCGTGACCCGATGTGGCGTCGATAAGAGCATCGATGCTGGGGAGGGGAAACGGGTCCTTGGGGAATGCTCGCCTTCTTGACCATGACGATGTTTGCCAGCCACTCAGGGTAGCTCACCTCTTGTACGAAATACGCAGACAAGAGTTTGTCTACTTCCGCATTCACCGCCTGCTGTCGCTCGGGAGTGAACTTACGCCGCTTTTGGACAACCGACTTCGATCTGGGGATCATGCTGAGTTTGTGCATAATGAGATCCTCGGAGATACCGGGCATGTCAGACGGCTTCCAGGCAAAGAGGTCGACGTTGCGGCAAATGCAGCCGATCAGGTCGGACTTGAGGTCGGGTGCAAGGGAGCAGCTCACTCGGAAGTGCTTCGACGCATCTCCTGCCTCGAAGGAGACATTTTCTAGCTTTTCTGCCGGCTCTGGTTCTGGCTGGGTCCTCTCGGGCTCCAGCTCGACGGCTTTGAGGGAAATACACCGCTCCTGATTGCCGTCATGTAGCACGAGCGTGCTGCTTCTTGATTTCCTCGGACCACTCCGACACCAGTGTTAGTAGGGAACTTCATCTTCTGGTGGTAGGCCGAGAGAACCGCTGGAGCGAGCAGAGCCCGGGGTGACCGAGTATGGCCTTGTAGGTTGCATTGACGTTCACAACCATGAAGTCCATGGACTCGGTCCTTCTGTTTGGGGTCGTACCCGTCGTGACTTCTAGAGTGAAGATACCCTCTATTGCCATCGGGATGCCGGAGAATCCATGCAGTGTGTATCCGGCTGGTTTTAGCTTGTCCCGAGAGAGCTTCAAGTTCTCGAATGCTTCTAGGAACAGGATGTTGACTGAGCTCCCGTTGTCCACGAGGATTCGCCAGGCCTCGAAGTTCGCCATGCTGAGGCTGATGACGAGTGCATCACAATGAGGGAACCAGACTCCCTCCAGGTCGTCCCCTGAGAAGGAGATAGGGAGTTGCTGGACCTGAGAGGAGAGAGGGCCCTGGACGGTGTTGACATCCCGAACGAATGCCTTGAGGGAAGTGTTGGATTCCCCTCCCATGGGCCCTCCGTGGACGCAATGCAAGATCGCCTGACCCTCGGACTCCTCGGGTTCTAGATCCCGTTCGGGGCGCTATCGGGGTGCTCGATGAGGAGGGGAATCCCTCCTATTTCTGGTATCCCTCTGTTCTCGGATGCCTACTCTTTTGAATTCTCGGAGGTACCCGTGTTGGATGAGGGCCTCAATTTCATCCTTCAGGGCACGACAATGATCTGTGTCGTGCCCGTTGTCTCGGTGGAAGCGGCAGTAGAACCGCTGATCCCTCTTCTTGCTGGTGTTGTTGGACGGTCGAGGGGGGAACTGCACGAGGTCCCTGTCTTCGATTGCTAAGAGAATGGTGGACACATTCTATGTCAGAGGAGTGTATCTCTCGAAGCGAGGGACCGGCAGGACATTTTTCGTGGCGCCCCCGTCTCTCGGAGCTTTCTTTGCAGGCTCAACCTTGACAGCCTTGCGCTTCCCCTTCCCGGGGACTTCTTTCGAGTCCTCTGGATTCAGGGCCTCTTCGACCCGGATGTACTTCTCGACCCGGTTGAGGAGGTCGGGGAAATCTATCGGGGGCCTCTTTGCCAGGGAGGCCTTCAGTAGTCCGTGATGGACGTTGTGCCGGAATACTGTCAAGGCGACCCCTGGATCGAGGGAGGAGACCGATCTCGCCTCAGCGGTGAATCTTCGGACGAACACCCGGATCGACTCTCCTTCCTTCTACCGGAGGCCAAGTAGGGATGCACTTGTCCTTTCGAGCTTTCGGCTTGTCACAAAGTGGGCGAGGAAGTTGCCCTCCAATTGGTCGAAGGAATGGATGGATCCGGGGGTGAGCTTCGAGAACCATTCCCGAGCTGGATCCCGAAGGGTGGCAGGGAAGGTGCGGCACAGGAGGGAATCCGATGCGCTGTGAATCATCATGAGGGTTTTGTAGCCCTCCATGTGATCAGCAGGATTGCCCTCCCCGTCATAAGTCTCAAATTAAGGTGGGCGGAAGTTCTGGGGTATTTCTGCTTGCAAAATGGTGGTGGAAAAAGGAGGTCGGATGGGCCTGTATCCCTAGGCCAGTCTTGGCCCGCCGTCCCTGAAGCGGTCGAGGCGGTCTTCCATTTTTTGGAGGCGCTTCCAGATGTTGTCGTCATATTCCGGCAATGCTGTTGGGACATGAGACATGCTGGCCTCGGCATCCGAACGGGAATGAGAACGGCGGACGTCATCATCGACGGGGGTGCCTCGGATGGCCACCATGATTTCTTTTCGGAAGTCTTGGAACTCCTGGTGGGTGACCGAAGCTCGTTCAGCTCGATTTTGCTAAGCTGGTGGGCACCGACAGACGCGCCTGAGTGCGGGCCTTCGCCCTTTGGATGGAGGTTTGGGATGGTTCGGGGCCGAGTTGGAAGCGGCCCTTCCCCTAGGTCGGCTGGCCTGTCGGTTCTTGATTACCCCTCGCAGGTCGGGCTGAACTGGTCGAGAGGCATCCGGTTGGAGTCTGTGACTGACCCCCGGGTTGTTGACTGCCTGAGCATCGGCACCGACGCTCTATGGAGGCACGTCCTGCCGACGCGCTGTGGTGACCGCTCTCCTGGCATTGGGTGCCATGTGAGCTCGGTTAGACGGGGTACTGTTGATGGTTAAGCACAGGTCGGGGTATGCACTAGAAGTTTTCCACAGACGGTGCCAACCTGATGCGGTTTGTTTTTGGGAGGCATGTGGATGCACCAGGTGTGGGTTCTTACTCGATTTGTATTTAGTGGAGGAAGCTCCAGTGCGGCCGACCCTCAGCTGGGTGAACGGTACGGAAGTAGGCTCGAGTGCGGTGTAGGCTGGATGCTCGGCTCAGATCGGAGGCTCGGATCCGAGGTCTCGTATACCTGCAGACGGTCTAGGAACACCGGGGTTGGTCCCGGTGGCAGACCCTCCGACGATCTGGTTAGCTACTGAGAGAGAGTAACAGTAACTAGGGTTTGAGTGGGAAAAGGTTGATTACCTGGATAAGGGGTAGGGGTCTGGTATTTATAGGAGAAGCCAACCGGATCTGGACCAGTTTGGGGCCGGGTCTAGACCCGGTTGCCCGTGGGGCTGAAGCAATGGAAACCAGGGCGGTATAGGGTTGACGTGGAAGAAGCCTGGGCGGTTTCCGGGCTGACATGGCAGAGGCCAGGGCGGTTTTCCGACGCTGACGTGGCGGATCCGGATGATCCGGAGGTGCACGTTTCCTGAGGGTATCCTGTGGCCCAGGAGGGGCCACGTCATCCGACCCATATCAAGACGAAAGAAGATCTGTTGTTGGGAAAAAAATTTAAAAAAAAAAACAAAAACTGTGTATTGTGCAAATGATGTTACGTTTGAGGAAAGAAAAAACTTTGGTTTGTGTTGGACAGGAGATCATCTCCCATCCTTCTCATGCAATTTTTTTTTGGGCCAAAAAAAAATTTAGAAATTTTGTGTTGGACGTCCTTCACAATTTTTTTTTAAAAAAAAATTGGGCTAAATCTTGAGACGGAAGATGATCTTTTGTTTCGTCAAAATTTTGAGTGTAGATGACTGCAGCATTTTCGCTATTGGCTATTTCTAAAAATTTTATATACCCATTTTTTAACTTAAACGACTACAGATGCTCTAATCCAGACAAGCCAATGTTTTTTTAAGGTTAGTTTTTGAAAAGTCTGGTTCCAAGCAGATTCTTTGTGACATCTGACAGTCGTGGCTTTTTTTGTTGGATTTGTAACTTGAACCTGAAATTGCTTTAATAATGCTATTCAAAATTTGCTTCTCTCTTTTTTATAGTTGAAATCATTTAAAATTAAATTTAAATTATGCAGACCATTGGAGTGTAAGGGCGGAAGAGCATCCACAGTCATGTGCTATTTATGCATAAAATGTATTTTATAGCAAACGACGAGCTGCAGCCGTTTACTATTTATGCATTTTATACATAATAGCTACATTAGATTGCTATATATGAGAGGGGATTTGAGAGAAATGCATAATATACAGGATGCAACTTTACTTTGCGTCCCACTAAAAAAAATTATTTTTTAATTCTCCGACGTAACTTCACTTTGCATCACTCACCAAAAATATTTAATATAACATAATTAAAAACCAAACAAATTCCTCCCCCCTTGGACGCAACTTGACTTTGCGTTTAGTGGGGGGGGGGGATATTTTTTTTTTTTTAAACTAAAAATTGAATTATAGTCGCTAACCCACAAGTTTTCCAAGAAACCTCAAGCACAGCTATCTCATTTCTGTGAGTTTCTTCCTCCAGATCCGTGCGCTATGCCCTCTCTCTCCCCCCACTCCCTTCATTAATTGTGTAGAGCCTTTCCCCCTCTACCTACCCATCCCCCCCCCCCGTTTTGCTGTTGGCAGTTTTTTATCGCTGACGGCCCTTCTTCTGATCCTTTGCGGCTGCTCTTCCTCCACGGACCTTCCTTTCCCCCCTTCCTTCGGTGTTTGAGGTCTTCTTTAGTGACGCCATTCTTGAGTACTCCTGCATAGTGAAGCTCCGTCGCCTTTGACTTTCCTCCCCTCTCTCTGGGCCTTCAGCTACAGGTAGTTTCCCTTGTTCTTGAGCCGATCTCCTTGGTTCCCCCTAGAGGTTCCTCCTTGGATTTTAGCCCCCTCTGTTTACTTTGCGCTGTAAGTACCTTGTGGTTCGTTCTATTTTTCCTTTTTCCCTAGTTTGTTTTTGAGTTAGGTGTTTTATTGTTTTGATTTCCTGTTTTGGCTGTCCTTTGTGTGGGTTTCATTATTTGGAGGCATGTGTATGGCTACTTTGGCTTTGTTTTGTAGAGGCTTCGTCCTTTCTGTGCCTGAGTTTAGTCAGCATTGTTTCCCCATTTCGGCTTATTCGGAGTTCGTGAGTGATTTCGATTCCTTTTTCCTCTTTTCTAGAGGTTTCTCCTATTGTGGGGAGCATCTACTCTTGACGCTTGATTTCTACAGTAATTGTTGGTGCGTTTTTTCTTCTCCGTTCCTCTATTCTTCTGTCTTGGTCTATGGGCCACGAAATGGGCCCTTCTTGGACAGACGTGGTTAAAAAAAAGAAAGACTATTAAATAATACCTCTTTGCCCCCTCCTTTGGGCTGTTCGGCTGTTAGACCCACTTGGGCAAATGTTCTAGGGCACAAGGTGTCCCATCACCGCTCTCCCTTATCTTATGTCCCTCCTCTTTCCCGCCTACCTCTTTCTTCCACCTCCCCCGTTCAGAGTTCCCTCCGTTGCTTTCGGTGTCTTCAATTAGGGCACTCTAAAGCTTTCTGCACTTTCAATATGAAATGTTTATTTTGTCTTAAATCGGGGCACCCTCGTAATCGGTGCTATACCCTCCAACAGTTGCTGGGTTTGGCATTGGGAGTCCCTATCTCTGACCTAAGTGATTGCGGCCTTGGACCTCCCATCCCTTCAATCAATAATTTCGAAGATCCATGCTCATAAAAAAGCCAAAGTTCCGGCTACTTCCTCTCTTCTCCCCACCCCTCCGCGTCCCAGCGCATATCAGAGGTGATTCCACCCTCTCCATCGCTCTCCTCCATCCCCGTTTGTAATACCCCGTATTTCTGAAATATATATATATATATATATATATATATATATATATATATATATATATATTGGTTTGAAATGTGACTTGGCTGTATGTGAATTGGTTTGGAAAAAATGTTTGGATTTAAAAAGATGTATACAATCCGGTTATGAAGGATTGTATGGGATTTGTTGGTTGGATGATGATGACGTCATCAACCACTTGAGATGTGGGAAATGTATATGAGGTTTGAATGCTTACGGTTTGGTTGGTAACTTGATTTGGGATTGATTCGGGATTTGAGAAGAGGATTTGAGAAATATAGTCCCACATGGAAAGTATACAAAAATAATTTGAGTATAAATATAATTAGCCAATGATCAAGAGTCACCTAATTGGTTAACCACCTTTTGAGAGGCAGCCTGTGGTGGGCAGTTGTACTACATAGTATCTAATTTGTATTCTAAAAATATTAAAATTGTCTGAGTATTGGGGCGGGGCGTTACAAATGGTATCAGAGCCGACTTTCGACACCGGGTGTAGAAGAAGGCCTATGATCTGCACATTTCGTGGGGTACACGGCAGGGTGCATTTGTATGTACCGGGTGTATCTGCACATTTCGTGGGGTACACGGCAGGGAGATGATTCTCCGGATAGGTAGGGTGCATTTGTATGTACCGGATGTATCTGCACATTTCGTGGGGTCGAGGACGACACTACATCGGCTAGAAAGGCGGATCCTACACTAGATGTGTGCCCTGTACTCAGCGAGGATGCTGATTTCTAAGGTGGGGTGTATGTAATACCCCGTATTTTTGAAATAAATATATATATATGTTGGTTTGAAATGTGACTTGGCTGTATGTGAATTGGTTTGGAAAAAATGTTTGGATTTAAAAAGATGTATACAATCCAGTTATGAAGGATTGTATGGGATTTGTTGGTTGGATGATGATGACGTCATCAACCACTTGAGATGTGGGAAATGTATATAAGGTTTGAATGCTTACGGTTTGGTTGGTAATTTGATTTGGGATTGATTCGGGATTTGAGAAGAGGATTTGAGAAATATAGTCCCACATGGGAAGTATACAAAAATAATTTGAGTATAAATATAATTAGCCAATGATCAAGAGTCACCTAATTGTTTAACCACCTTTTGAGAGGCAGCCTGTGGTGGGCAGTTGTACTACATAGTATCTAATTTGTATTCTAAAAATATTAAAATTGTCTGAGTATTGGGGCGGGGCATTACACCGTTACCCCCAATCCCCCTGCTATTCCCATCTTTAATACAGTGCAATCTTCATTTTCTTCGCTGCCTGCTCAGTTTAAAGTAACTCTAGTTTACGTTTCCTCCCCGGATTTGTCTGCCAAAATTAATAAACTAGAGTGTTTTGGAGCAGTCTCTTTTACTGGTGGATTCATCTCTAATTATTCTTTGGATTCGTTCCTTTGCAATACCTGTAATGTCCCCGAATGAACTTGGGCGGTGAATGCATGCTCTAACGGTGATGTTGTTATCAACTGTCCATCTCTCAAAGTGCTAGAAGAATTAACGGCCAACCATTCCTTCTCTGTTGGATCAGTCAACCTCTCCATTAGGAAATGGCTTCTTCAAAACTCCTCCACTACTGTTCTTCTCCCTTCTCCTATCAGAGTGACTCTTTTAGGTCTGCCGCCTTTCTGCGATACACCTCGTTTGGTGGCTGATATGGCCAAATGTGTGGGTGATCTGACCCGAACTTCATCTACTTATTTCATGGCTTCGGGCTATCTCCTCGTAGAGGTGGAGTTTCTTCGCCCCCTGCAGCTGACAGAGTCGCAGAGTTCGACTTGCATATTGGTCAGTCCCTCTTCCATATCTCGGTTAGCTACCATGACTCGACTTCTGAGTCTTCTGCTCATGTTCATTCTGGTTCTCCATTCTCGCCGCTACCTCTTGGGGTTCCTACTTTACAGTTTGCTGCAGGGGCTTCTTCTAAGTCGCCATCTTCTTTGTCAATTACCAAGAGTGGGCACCATCCCATCCCCAAGAGCAGTCACAAAGTGCCGGCTCGAAAGCAATTCTCGTGCCACCATAAAAGTTCCACTCCTTCTCCCACCCCCAAAGTCTCTCCCACTAAGGCTTTGAGTTTAGTGTGGATCAACCCTGATCTCTCATCCTCTGCTGTGAAGCAGGGGGAGAAGCTACAGACCCCCTCCACTGGGCGTTCTGCTAGTCAGCAAGCATGTATCCCTCCATCTCCTGCTCTGAAGGCCCCTCTTCACATGTTTCCCCCGGTTGGTGATATTCATCCTTCCCCCATTGCTGAAAAACTTCAGTCTATCCCCGACTCCAACTGGCCGGTTTGGGAAGCTAACCCCAACTATTCCACTGATTTGGACAAGTTCATTAGAGGGGTCCAGGCATCGACTTCTGTGATGCCGAGTGTTTCCCCTGTGCTTTTGAAATCTGGAGCTTCTGCTGTCACGAAGTCTGACACTTGGATTGAACAAGACGATCTGCTCACTGAGGAAGCGGTGGAGTTGGCTCAGCCCATTCCATCCCATAAGGTAATCGGTTTTAATTTTTTTCTTGATTCTACGTTTCTTCATTTTTGGGTATTCTGTACAAACTACCACTGTGTGCTTAGTTTTAAGTTCTGCATCTTTCCCCCCTCTCAAGTTGTGACTGCTATTACTAATTTACCACGTAATTTCACAATCGGTTGCTCTCTCTTTTCAATGATTAGCAAGCGCTTCTCGGTCTGTCAGAGAGAGGTGGAATCCTATTCTCTCATAGTTTTTAACCTTGTTGGCCTATTGGCCCAGGCTCAATCTTCTGTCTATCTGGATGTGCCTGATGGGGTTGCTCACTTCCTCCCCTTATCTCTTAATTCTCCAGACGCACTTTCTGATGGCGGTTCACTGTTGTTAGGACACTCTAGCCATACTGCTGCGGTTAGTGGGGATAGTTTATTGTCCCACTATAGTGAGCCCATCTTTTCCATCCCCTCCCCTAAAATCTATTCTAAGCCTCGTATTATCTGATCGAGTGCTCGTATTCGAGCGAAACAAAACAACCACTTATCTTCGGGGTTGAAGGCTTCTCTAGTTGCTCAGATTCGTAACATGGAAATCCCTCCTCCTGCTTCTCACGATTTCAGTCTTTCTTCCTTTGGATCTATCTATCAAGTTCATTTTGACTCTTGTTCGAATATGGACATGCTTAAGCTGGCTGCTAGTATGGGATTTGTCGTTCAAGCTGGTCAAATCCACGAATTCGAGGCTATTCGGAGCCGGGAAATTTTGAGAGCTTCTGAGACCAATTGTTGTTATGATTAGTTTATCTTGGAATATTAGAGGCATCCATTGTCCTTCTAAGCAACAAGCTCTTTTTCACCTTATTTCAACTTCTCACTGTGACATGATCTCTATCCAGGAATCTAAGCTCGACTCTACTTCCCCGTCTCTCCTTCATGCCATTGGTGGTTCGGTCATCAGTACCTGGATTCCTCTAAACACTATTGAAATGAGAGGCGGTATCCTTTTCGGTTTTAAGGATAACCGATTTTTTTTATCTCGGTTCAACGTTTAAACTTTTTTCTTATTGTGTCTCTCCAATGGCATGGATTCAACTGTGGTCTCACTGTTGTTTCGGTTTATAGCCCCTCAACGGCTGATCGACGCGATCTTTTTTGGAATGAATTTCTTTCATTTCTCAATATTATTCAGGGGTGTTGGATATTTTGCGGCAATTTTAACGTGGCCAGATTTTCAAACGAAAGATCAGGAAACACCTCTTATAACCTTGATTCCTACAGCTTCGATGAGTGCATTCGTTCGCTGAATTTATCTGATGTCCCCCTTAATGGGAGAACCTTCACTTGGTCTAATATGCGTACTCCTCCAACGCTAGACAAACTCAATCGCTCCCTTGTTTCTAACGAGTGGATTTCTTTTTTCCACAGTTCCTTCGCCTGTGCGATGCCTAACCCTTCTTCGGACCACGTTCCCATTGCGCTTCACTCCAACTTTAATTTTTCTAAACCATTCAAATTCCGTTTTGAAAAACTCTGGTTACAAGACCAAGTTTTCTTCAACCTTATCTCCGATTGCCTCACCGCTGTGTCAGGATCCCACAGCCTAGGCCGTATCCTGCTTAAGCTAGATGCAATTAAATTTGGCTGCAAGATTTGGCGCAAAGAGAGATTTGGTAGAGCTAATTATCTTAAGCAATCCTTTCTCGCTACCATTGATTCCATTGACATGCTGGAAGAGTGTGGTCAGATCTCGGATTCTCTCCGTAACGAGAGGTCCGCATGTAAGAGGGATTTTGATTCCAATGGGCCAAAATTTGCTGGCTTAAGGAAGGCGATGGTAACACCGTCTTCATTTACAATTTTGCCTCGCAGCGTCAGCGTTGCAATCGCATTTCTTCCATTATTCACGATGGTATTGAGCTTTCCTCAGTCTCTGACATCCATTCAACCTTTCTTTCATTTTATAAAAATCTGATCGGTTCCTCCCAACCGCGCTCCATTCTTCTTGACTGGGCACAGCTTTATGGTTAGGAATCATATGATTTGTCTGGATTAGAAGCCCCCTTCTCTCTGGATGAGATCAATTTAGTTGTCTTCTCTCTTAAAAGTGATTCCGCCCCGGGTCCCAATGGCTTTCCTTCTTTTCTCTTCCCAAAATTTTGGGACCTTCTTAAAGATGACCTCCTAGCTATGTTCACTGAGCTTCATCAAGGGTCCTTCTCTTTTGGCCGCATCAATTACGCTCACATCGTCCTTATCCCCAACATGTTGGGTGCTAATACGGTAGCCAATTTTCGTCCTATTAGCTTGCTTAATACCACTTTCAAGATCATTATGAAAGTGTTGGTCAAATGTCTCAGCCTTTTATTTCCCCTCTTATTGATCCCGTTCAGTCTAGTTTTATTAAAGATCATTTCATTCTGGATAGTGTGGCTTCGGCCCAAGAAATCATTTGTGATTGCCATAAATCTAACTCTGAGGGGATTATGTTAAAATTGGATTTTGAAAAAGCATATGATAAGGTGAGTTGGAATTTTCTTTTTGACATTCTACTTCACCGTGGTTTTGGACCAAAGTGGATTGTTTGGATCAAGTCCAGCCTTTTTACTGGCACTTCGTCTATTCTTATTAACGGATCGGAGGGTCATAAATTCAAGTGTAAGCATGGACTCCGTCAAGGAGACCTTATTTCCTCGCTTCTTTTCACTCTTGTCGCTGATGTGTTCAGTAAACTGCTTAAGAACGCATGGGATGCTAATGTCATCGAAGGGCTTAGGGGCTCACACAGTTTCTGTGGGGTCCTCAACCTTCAATACGCCGATGACACTATCATCTTTGCCAAACCTAATGAGGGGACCCTTAGGAACCTTAAATTCCTCCTTTATATCTTTGAAAACGCATTCGGTTTGTCCAATAACTTCCACAAATCGTTCGTCCTTTGGTTGGGCGGTTCTAACAATCATCAATTCGAGATTGCTCAGTTCTTTAACTGTAAGGCTGCTACGTTCCCAGTTACATATCTTGGGCTCCCGTTGAGGTGGGGCAAATTGCATAAATCGGACTGGATTCCGATGATCGATAAAGTGGAGTCTAAACTTAACATTTGGACTGGAAGGAACCTTTCTAGAGGCGGTAGATTGATCCTCGTTAATGCGGTCCTCTCTTCTATTCCTTTATATATCATGTCTTTCTTCTATGTACCCTCTTGGGTTATCAACCGTATCGACCAGCTTAAAAGGAACTTCTTCTAGTCCGGTTCCAACATTTATAAATCTGGCTCTCTACTTTGTAACTGGAATAAGGTCTGTACTTCCAAGGCAGCCGGAGGATTGGGGGCCCTCAATCTTAGAAACCAAAATCTTGCTTTATTGGCTAAATGGCTGTGGAGGATGCTAAAGAGGATCAATTACCCTGGGCTCACATTATCACCAATAATTGCTTTCCACGTTAGAAAGTTTAGGAGTTACGTCCATCTCTCTCGACTAGAGCATCCTCTTTCTGGAAAGTGGTTTGGAAGGTGGTTGAACCTTTCCGTTGGAGTATCGTTCACGTCTGTGCCGATGGCTCTAGGACTATGTTTTGGAGTGATCTTTGGATAGGCAATTTAAAGCTTGCTTCAGCCTATCCGGCTCTCTTTCGTTTAGTTCTTAACCCTGATGCATCTGTGTCGAATTACCTTACGATGCACGATGACATTAGGATTTGGTATATTCCCTTCTCTACTGATATTCCGCCGACGCTTGAGTCGGATTTTATGCACCTTCAGGCTTTGTTAAATTCTTATGCTTGGCAGCCCAAGGAAGGTTTCATTTGGCGTTGGACATCTTCGGGGTCATTTTCTGTTAAATCATTTTATAACTTCATCAATCACGGGGGTGTTACCTCCCCGTTCGCTAAGTATATTTGGAGCAGCTGTGCTCCATTGAAAGCTAAAATTCTGTCTTGGCTCTCTATCAACAACAGACTTCTTACGGTTGAGGTTCTTAATAAGAGGAATCTTGCCATACGTTAGTTGTGCTCGTTTTGTCATCAAGGTTTTGAAGACGTCGATCATCTCTTTTTATTTTGTGTGTTCACTAAGTCCTTATGGGATATTTGTCTTTTGTCTTGGCTAGCTCCTGCTTTCCCTTCATCGTTTTTGGATATCTGGAATTCTCAGTCGGTTTGTAAGAAACGTCGCAAGAATTGGTTTCTTTCGACTATGGCCATTATCTAGGTGATTTGGAAGGAAAGGAACAATCGCCTTTTTAGTCAACCGACTACACCTTTAGACACTATTATTGATGAGTTTATTTTTTTAGTTAAACACTGGTCCTCCTTACTTCTTCCTCACAAAATTCGCAGTTTTAGTCTTTCTCGTTTAGATGAGGCCGCTTATTTTTTATGGTCTTCTCACTCTACTATTGTAATATCCCGGACGGATATTACATTGTATAAATTATTATTTTATTATTATTTTATTATTATTTTGTTTTAATTCCAGAATTGAATTATTTTGGTAATTTTCACCCTGGTTTTGTTCATAAACATTATCTATACCCATATACCGGTCAGTATACATCCGTATTGTATCAAATTGGTACCGTGGTCTTCCGAACTAATAATAAAATTTATTTTATTATTATTTCCAAAATTAAATTATTTTTATACGGATTATGCGAAGATTTTCGGTATACGCATATATATACACACATGTAGGTAGTATGTCGATTAGTACATTATACAAATTGTGTGTTGTGTATTTTTGGACAAAATACTTGTCTTTGTTATGACAAAACCTATTAGACTATTAGGGTTTTTATAAGTTGTTAACCTAGATTAAGTGTGCATGAGAAGATTAGGAAAATTCTTCTAGAAACCTTATCTCTTCCACCATGCCTCCACCTCACCCTAGCACCATACCTCCACCTCACCCTACCTCACCTACAAGTCATGGCCGGATTGAAACCCTAAGGGGTTTTGTGCAAAGATGTGTGTGCAACTTTGCACTCTCCACCTTCTCCTCCACCTATAAATACCCCCTCCTTTCATCACTTGTCTCAATTTTTACAAAGACAAAAAGAAAAGGAAGGAAAGGTACAAAGACAAAAAGAAAAGGAAGGAAAGGAAAAAGAAAGAGAGAAAGACTAATAGGAGAGTTTTCTTCTTGTAGGTTTTCCATAGAGTTTTCCTAGGAGCTAAGGGGAAGGAGAAGGATAGCAAGCAAGTTCTTCCATCAAGAAAAAATTTAGGTGGAGGTTCCTCCACTTGCTTTTGTTGTTTGAGTTTGTTGTTTTGGTTTCTTCTTCTTCTTATCTTCCTTGTTTTGTTTTCTTGTTCTTTTGGTGTGGTTGTTTTTGTGATGGTGTTGTTGTGTGTTGTTTCTTATTGGGTATGGTGTATGGATAAAGAAACAACCACATAAAAAGGGAAGAATGATAGAACCTTATGAAACACATAAAGATTGAATCTTTGTAGTTATAGTTGTTGTTCGTGTGTTATTGATTGGACTAAAATGAACATAAGCATATGGTGATTGTACACCCACTTTGGGTTGTAGGACTTGATATTGGACTCATACATAAGCATATGGACTTTGTGTATACACCCATTTTTGGGTTGTAGAACATACAACTTGAACTTTTGGACTAAAGAGTACGCATATGAATGGTTGAACCAAGTTGATGGTTCTTTACTTTATTTTATTTTTCTTATTTCCTTTTATAAATCTTATGTAAAAAGAACCCATTTTGGATGCTAATTCTAGGGTAGTATGAAAAAGAAACTAATTTAAGTTATTAGTTGTAGAATGTTAAAAGGATTTCTTTTTATGATTGACTAAGTAATAATGAATGTTATGCTTAAGTATAAGTAAAATAGTAGTAGATGTTATACTTAAATAGGTAAGTAGTAGATGCTTGTGCTTAAGTATAAGTAAGTAGTAGTAGATGTTTATGCTAAATAATAAATAAAGGTTATGTTGAAGTAGTAAATGGACATTTTGTTTAGAAGTATAGTAGTAACCCATGCTCCCATTGTAGTAGATATCCATGGTTAAATAGTTATAGGTTGATGTTTATGTTGTGTTTATATTTTTGTAGAAAGGTTGTACATCCATGCTTAAGTATTGATAAAAGACCCATGCTTGTGTTATTTTTCATACTTGAAGTAAGTATCATGCTTAGGTTGTTGTAGGAAAATTATTATACCATGCTTAGATTGTTGTAGAAATTATTATACCATGCTTAGTTGTAGCAATTCTGTGTTTATGTTCTGTCCAAGTTAGATTGTAATAGTAGATGTTCTACTAAGTAGTCTTCATGCTTAGATTGTTGTAGATCCACCTACCATACTAAGATTGTGTAGGATTAATGATTAATCACTTACCATGCTTAGATTGTTGTAGGAAAGCACAATCCATGCTTAGGTTGTTGTAGGAAAATTATATACCATGTTAGATTGTTGTAAAATTGGTACTCATGCCTTCTACTATGCATAGCTTGTTGTAGGAATTAAGGTAAGCATCCATGCTTAGTTGTAGCAATTTTTCATAAGCATCCATATTTAGATTGTAGTAGGAAAAGTATATACCATGCTTAGATTTTGTAGGATTAATGCTTATCTACCATACTTAGGGATGTTGGAGATTAATGCTAAGTAGCATTACCATATTTAGAATTTTGTATCCTTCTACTTGAAATGCATACCATGCTTAGGTTAACACTTAAGTAGTGTACCAAGCTTAGGAATGTTGTAGGTTCATGCTAAGTATATATACATGTTAAGATTGTCGTAGGATCAATGTTTAAATTATCTACCATGCTTAGCTAGTTGTAGATTAATATTGGAGTTGAATACCATGTTTGGATTGTTGTAGGAAAATTATATACCATGCTTAGATTTTGTAGGATTAATGCTTAATCTACCATGCTTAGGAATGTTGTAGATTGATGCTAAGTATATATCCATACTTAGATTGTTGTAGGATTAATGTTTAATTTATCTACCATGCTTAGATTGTTGAATACCATGCTTAGGAATGTGTAGGATTGATATTTCAATTACCTACCATGCCTAAGATTGTTGTAGGAATACTTAAGTAGTATGTTATGCTTAAGATTGTTGTAGGTTCCTACCATGCTTAAGAATTGTTGAAGAATAATGTTTAAGTTGTATACCATGCTAAATTGTTAGTACTCATGGGTAAGTTGTAGCATTAACCATGCTTAAAGTAGTAGGAGATATTCATGCTTAAATCTAGTAGCTATTCATGCTTTAACTTATAGTAGATTTCTACATAAGTTGTATCCATGCTTGTAGTTAAAGTGTTTAGCAAAGAAATTAATCGTGTTGTAGTTATAGTAGTAACTATCACATTGTAGTTGTAGTATTAACTATCGCGTTGTAGTTATAGCGTTACCAAGGAACTATCATGTTATCGTAAATTGTGTTAGTAGAGAACTAGCATGATGTGGATTGTAACGTTAGTGGAGAACAAATCATGTTGTAGTTGCACTATTGAGTTGGGAAGTAGTTCTAGTTAATCCTCTCGAAGGAACCCATGTTGAGATTGCTTAGTCGTTCTATATTCAAGAGCCATGCATGCTTGAATGGTATATTGTAGCTTCATAGATAAAAGTTGTTGTGTCGCTTGGAGCTTCTTATAGGTAGAATGCCTATTTTAGGCTATTAGTAGATCCTTCTATTGCTTCTAATGATAGAAGATCAAGTTGCTAGTAAGCACGTTGGTTGCTTCTAGGTTTGATTACCCGTGTGGTTGTTTTGTATGTGGTTGTGCTCGTACGTGGCTTGACTGGCCCGTATGTAGCTGTGGGTCTTATACGCAGCTTATTTGGCTCGTATATACGTTCTTGCTCGTATGCAGCTCGACTGGCCCATACGTAGCTGTTAGTCTCATACGTGGCTTATTTGGCTAGTATGTATGTTATTGTTTCATACGTAGCTTGTTGGCTCGTAGGTATTCTAGTTACTCGTATATAGCTTGTTAACTAGTACGCAGTTTGTTGTGCTCGTCTAGGGCGATATTATTACCCTAGGGGCTACCGACCATCAAGACATATATTTTCTTACTCCTAAGGAACTGTGGACGAGTCACTCCTGGTATACCGTCGAATCTTAATAGGTGTAGGTTGATTGCGGACCGGAGTATAGACGGAATCCAAGTTCAGGGTAGTGGCATGCGGGTACATTCGTATTGTCGGGGTCTGGGATCGATAGGCCATAAATCAGATTCTTAGGGATTCTGGTAAGTCTAGGTTGAGCAGCCTAGTAGAGTTGTTTTGCGGAGTCTAACTTAAGACTCAGCATGTTGGGTAAGTTCTGTTGTCATCCCTCAGTTGTTAGGGTTAGTGACATTGTTAGGGTAGTAACTTATGGCTTCAGTACTTAACCTATACCTTTCACCGAAGGGAAGGAGTTGGTGTTAAGGGTGATTCCTTATGATCCGACCTGTCCTATAGGCCTGCATTAGGTGGTGTTATTGGGTTGCACCTTCCCGTCAAACAGATACGTACGGTGCCATCTCACGAGTTGGGAGCACGGGTTGCGTATCTCGTCTGTTAATTCCTGAAATACCGTGGCTTGGGGTGCCACAGGATGCAATGTGCAGTCCTGCGCTTGCGAGACCCTAGGGGTGCCACAGGGTAGGCATCGCGACCCTGCGCTTGCGAGACCCTATGTTCTTTTGATTTTGGAATGAGGCCCGATACATTGGGCGATAGTGGCAAACGTGGACCACCACTATATGACTTCAGTAATGGAACTAGACCGCACCTGCAACCTTGTTTTGAGTGAGGTCCGGCATGCCGGGTAGTAGTGGCAAACAGAGACACCATAAGCAGACTGCATAGGGGGACTTGACCCCTTCTGCAACCTCACTAGTCACGTGGTATTGTCAGGAATAGGTTGTGTACAAATAGAAATTCATAATGCAGGTTCAAATCCCTATAATGAAGAGACAGCTTGAGATGGGCGCATGTAGTATGGGCTGCAAGTTGCTTCGGAGACTTGCTGGCATTAGAATAAGAGCATCTTAGCTTTAGTTAATATTGCATTAGATTTTAGTCATAACACTCACGAACACTTAAACTACACCGACACATTTGTCATGATTGTATGTTGTTTGGGAGATTTGCTGCTATGTTATCAGCCTTAAAGTATCAGTGAATACTGACGTCTCCACGTCAATAGGTACTGGATCACAGAAGTACATGTGCGAGATTCAGGAGGACTCAAGGCAAGGAAGGCGATGAGTCAATGTCATGTTTAGTTTCCGCTGTAATAATTATGTAGATTATCTATTGTTGAAAAGTACTCAAGTGAGAGTTACCAAGTGTTGTTCTTCATTCCTTGTACTCTGATGTAGGTTGTTGGAAGTTGTAATAGTTGGGAATGTAAAGGTATTATTGTAACACTATTGTAATGTATTGCAGTTGTATAATATTCAGACTTGTAATACATTGGGTGTTGAATAAAAAGTTTTAAATTCTCCTGTTTTTTTGTGTATTGTGACTAATTGAAGAAAAGATTCTGGCTTATGTCACGGTTTTCCAGTATACGGAAATTGGGGCGTGACAACTATTAGTCTTTGAGTGTTTTTATTTCTCTGACTGGTTGCGTGTTTTGATTTTTTTGACAGGGCTGAAGTGTCATCGAGTTTGGTCTATGGATTTTTTTGGTTGTTTTGGGTTGTCAATTACCTGGTGGCAGCCAGCGGCAGCAACGCTTCTGCATACTGTGTCCTGTCGTAGAAGTTGGGTTGCCTTTTGAGGCTGGGCTACTTTACTGTCTATTATGCTTTATGCTTTATGTTGATGTTCTTTTCTCGTCTTTCTTTCTCTTGTCTCAATCAGTTAAACTTAGTTTAATTGGCTATCTATTATGCATTATGTTTATGTTCTTTTCTTGTCTGTACCTCTTTCTTTCCTTTTTGGAGGGTGCCCTTAAGGGATGACACTGTGATTATGTTCTTTTACTGTCGGTTGCTCCTTATTTTGCTATTTGGCTATGCTTTTAGTCGGCAGCTCTATCATTGTCATTTGGAGGCATTACCTTTGGGGTACCTCTGGGATTTTACTATTTTCCAGTCTGTACCCCTATCTTAGCTAGTTTGAGGTTATCCTCTTGGGGTGTCACTGTGTTGCGTGCTCATGTTCTTCTCCGGCTTGTTCAGCATAGTTTTTCTGCTTTTTTGTTGGATGGTATTGCTCGGTTCTGTTTATGGGTATGTGGTTTGAGCCTGGCTGTGGCGTTGTTTGGGCTGATTCACGCATCTTTTTCTTCTTTTCCCTATTTTCTTTGGTGCTGTGGCTCTATTCGTTTGCAGGTTCGTCTGCGCGCTATTGTTGAGTGAGCCTGGGTTCGTTTTAGGGGCTCTTCATCGTGGTCCGTTGTGTTCATGCGTAGCGTCTTTTTGAGTCGCTGATGACCACTGCTTGCTGGGGAGTCCTGGCTTCTGTCTTGGTTGAGCCACCCTTGCTGATTTTCCCATTCCAGTCGCGGCAGGGTCTCGTGGGGGGATTGCTTGTCTTTCGAGATTGTTTAAATTGATCAGCAAAGCCCTGCTTTGCTATCTTTTGGATTGTCTTTTTGGCTGTTGTGATTTTTCTGGTTATTTTACATCTTGTAAAATTTATCGTTGTACAGACTTATTATTCTATTTAAATATATATATGGCTAGAGTCTCAGGACTCTATCCGTGTTATCAAAAAAAATCACCCTTGCTGATTTTACAATTCCAGTCGTAGCGGGGTCTCGTGGGGGGATTGATTGTCTTTCGGGATTGTTTAGATTGATCAGCAAAGCCTAGCTTTGCTATCTTTTGGATTGTCTTTTTGGCTGTTGTGATTTTTCTGGTTATTTTACATCTTGTAAAATTTATCGTTGTGCAGACTTATTATTCTATTTAAATATATATATGGCTGGAGTCTCAGGACTCTATCCGTGTTATCAAAAAAAAAAACTTAAAATTGATTTTAAATATTAAAAAATTTGAAAAAAATTCAAACCCCTGTAGGACGCAACTTCACTTTGCGTCTGTCACTTTTTTGATTTTTTTTTCTTCCGATGCAACTTCACTTTCCATCTAACATTAAAAAATTAATTAAATAATTTGTTTCGCCCTTCCGACACAACTTCACTTTGCGTCTAGTATTTTTTAATCTTAAATTGCTATAAAATAGCATTGGACGACTGTAGCAAATGCTAGAAATGCTATATGTAAATATGCATTTTGCCATTTTTTGACAATCACGATTGTGGATGCTCTAAGGGGTTATAAATGATAATGTTCAAGCAAAAGAAATCAGGTCTATGTTTACCAAGTATTGCAGAGGTAGATAATGATAATGGAAAAAAATCAAGCACGTGCTCGAAGTTACTCTAGCAACTTGCAATCAAGTACGTTCAGAGCTCAACTCGACATTCGATATGCTCCTGCAACCTGTTAAATCCATAAACAATAAGTTCGGAATCCACATTCATTGCTCGGAGTTGCTTTAGCAACCTGCAAACAAGCAAGTTCAGAGTTCACCTTGCCATTCGATATGTTCCTTAAACTTGTTAAAAACCCTTAAAGATAGATTTGATATCCAAAAACGTTAATTGAAGTTGCTCCAGCAAACCTGCAAACAGAAAAGTTTGGAACTCAACTTGCCACTTGATGCGACTTTCACAATTCATTGGAGGACACATACAACAAGTTTGGAGTTAACCTCCTAGAATTGCTCCTACAAATAGCTAAGTACAAAACGGCAAGTCTGGAGCTCAACTCTCCCCAGGAGCAGCTTCTAAGATTAGCCAACCCCTAGACGACGAATCATATGACAAGGCTTTCGTTACTTGGTGGGCAAACTCACACTGTTCGACCCACCGTGAGTTTGAGAGGGGGTGTTAGATATTTTATTATATATTTAGTCCCATATCGGGTTATGTATTAATTTAGTATTTGGTTCCTCCTATATATAGGAATCATTACACTCAGTTATAATCAATCCAATAATTCAATAATCTTTTTCAAATTTTTTTGTTAACTTTAACAGTCCACTATTGATTTGCGGTAGCAATTGCAATTTTTGCAGAAATTCTGCTATTTTTATTGCTGTTATATTGTTGCATTGCTTGACCTCCACTGGCTTCTTGAGTTTATATTCAGATTGTAAAGATTCACAAAAAATTCCAGGAATTTCAATTTCTTCTTGCCAATTTTTTAAATTTTTTTTTTAAAAATTTTACTGGGATTTGATGGCTTGTTCGGTTTAATTATATAGTTTTGTTATCTTTTCATTTGAAATAAACATCCCTCTCATCACAGCCTTAAGTCACTCAGGGCACATTTGGGAACCCAAAAAACTGGGGAAAGGAATGGAATACTGCGGAAAGACCCATCTTATCCTATTCCACAACTTGTTTGTTTTGAAAAAGAAAACAAAGGAAACAACTAAATTTCCTTCCCCAGAGAAAGATTTCAGCCAATTCCTATTCCAGCTCCACCCCCTCGGAAAGCTGCGTAAAGGAATGGAAAGAGAACTGAGACGGTAAGGAAGAAGAGGAGTGGATCGAGTGAGAAATGGAAAATTTGGAGGGGCTGTTGTCCATTCCGGGGAAGCGCTGGCCGTCGACGGGCCACCGTGAGGTGGGATCTTCAAGGCCGCCGTGCCATTGAAGGATGAAGGTGAGGAGGGCAAGGGTTAAGGGGAGGACGGTGAGGACGCGGGAGGCGAAGCTTTGGGAGGGAGACGATGATGACGTGGCGGAGCGGATGGGGCCGGCGCTGAGGCCCGCCATTGACGAGATGGGAGGAAGGAGACGGAGAAGTGGTTAAGATGATGGGCTTTTCTGGTGTCTTTCTCTCTGGTATGGGAAGAAATTAGGAAATGGAATTGTGAATTTATCTATGAATATAAAAATCTTTATGTCCAAAGTGTCTTTTGCAAATGAGAAATTGCCTGTTGCCTCCTTGCTATTTGTGTACAGATATTGTTGAATTTGTCATGGCTCTACACTACATAGATAGAGTGGTAGTATGTTTTGGTGGAGCTGATGCATTGCTTTATTACAGATAATTCTTAAGTTATGAAAAATGCTGCTTCCTTTTTAATTTGAGAATAAGAATTGCATCAACTAGTTGGTAATAAAGTCAAAAAGACTTTATTGTTGTTGTTGTTATTTTCATAGAATAAGTGGTTATTTTCATCTTCATGTGAAACCTTTGTTGGCCCCAAAAAAACAATCAAGAATGTGAATCTGTAGAGGCCGTAGGTGAGTTTAAAATATCGTAATCCATAGTATTCCATTGTTTGTCAAACAAGACTAGGGAATGGAAACAAAAAAAAAGTCAATTTCATTCCACTAGTTGCCAAACACACACAACTTATAAAGTTAATTCATCCATTTCCATTTCTTTCCATTCCTCTCCATTCATTATCATTCAATTCCTTTCCATTCCCCAACTTAAATGTTTCCAAACAGACTCTCAGTATCATCCTCATCATTTAATGAAAAAAAAGGAGTCCACAATGGAGCTCAAGACTCCGTAAAAATTCAATAATTTTAAAACTAGCTAATTATTAGGTAAGATGGTATAAACAATGATTTGGCTTCCAATGTATTCTCGTAGACTAGGAGGAATGTCCAAGAGAAGGGGAAATTTTGAAATTTTGATAGTTTTTCAACGTTCAACATAAGCTCAGATACAGCCATACAGCCAAAGGAGAAAAAGAATATATTCCTATATAGTGGTAGCATCACTACAAAAAAGATGGAAAATCCTGGCAGAAATACCCTGGCGTTTGGCTAAAGCACCA
Organism: Hemerocallis citrina; assembly: GCA_017893485.1. NCBI lineage: Eukaryota > Viridiplantae > Streptophyta > Magnoliopsida > Asparagales > Asphodelaceae > Hemerocallis > Hemerocallis citrina. The sequence goes on from CM030359.1 coordinate 207,191,654, forward strand.
ACGGAGCTGAAACATACCCCGGCGTTTATAGAAAATGACAGAGTTAGTGAAATACCCCGGCATTTCAAAACGCCGGGGACTTCAACATTATCATCCCAAAATTTTGCACTTCCCTCTATCTTTTTCTCTCTTTGCGCTCAGCCCCAATGTTCCCTCTCTTTCCCCAAAATTTCACCACGCCCTAATAAGTTTTCGTCCCTCAAAATTTCCCCAAATTTTCTCTTTTTCCCTCGTCGTCCTTAAGATCGCCGAGCCCTCTTCCCTCGTTGCCCAGCTATGGCCTCAAGGTATGAATCTCTTTCTCTCTCTCTCCCTCTCCTTCTCCACAAATTTCTAGGCTTCAAACTTGAAACCCTAGAACTGGTTCTGAGTTTTTTTATGTGTTTTCGTGTAGGAGTAAGATATTGTTGAGTTAATCAATCTCTCTCCCTTTTACCTACGATTTAGGATTTCTTGTTTTATCTTCTTATTTGTAGTGTTATGAATGAACTTTAGGATGTTAAAGATAGCTTCAAATATATACTGAAGTGTGTATTTGATTCATAATATGATGGATACAGTTTTAGCCTAACCATTTTGAATGGTGAATAAGGATTGATGTTGCCTCCTCTTACCTCTTTTGTTAGTTTAGTAACAAAAGAAGAAGTTTAGTAAGGATTATATTTGAACAGTTTAGTAATTTCATAGCTGAACTAATTGCAGGTAATTGATCAGCATTTATCTGTCGAAGAAGTTGCAAACATAAAGGATATGTTCTTAAAACTGGACATAAATAACACTGGCAAAATTACATTGGAGGAGTTGACATCGGGTCTTCACAAGCTTGGCCACCCGATTCCATATCCAAATTTTAAGATCTTAATTGAGGCTGTAAGTGTCCTTCCTGAGAAACTTTACCTTCTAATCTTCCTTTAGTAATTAGAAGATTATCATCATTATTTTAGTTTTAAATGAAGAAGGTACAGAAAATGTATTTATGTGGATTCGGTTTTATGTACTAGGATGAACTAAGTGTATGGAAAATTTGACTTTATGGATTTGCATATTGAAGTATTTAGTTTGAGAATGCATGTCCTATGAAAGTAATTTGATGATATTTTTTAGTGCATCTGCATGATGTGAAGAGAAATAGAAAAGAAATGGTATCTTATAGATATAAAATGTGTATTGTCATATATGAAAGTTGTTTATAGTTGTGATGATCGAGTATTTTTAGTTATTTTTGGGGGTGTAGAAAGAATTGTGTATGTAGAGTTAGACCTACTACAATACACTTGTTACCTCAATAAGTCGTTGGAATGCACATGTTCTGGTAAGAACCATATTTTGTAGCTCAGTGCACAATTATGATTACAATTTCTTATATTTGATGTATAAAGGATAGGGATTGAAATTTGAAAGGCACGTGCAACACATGTAGTTTTGCACATGTTTGCATGAACCACCTAACCAGTGTTGTAAATTGTATAGTAAAGACGATAGGGATAAGGTTCTTCTGTAAAATGGATGAAATTTGACTGGTATTACTTTTAGCTTTTTTATGAAGGATTTTTCGGTCTCGGTTTGATGAGTTGTGGGCTATAAAGTTGAATCAAATCTAGAATTCAAACTTTCTCGTTGAGTTGGAGTATTGATGTGCAAAACATAACTGGAGTAAATTCTTGAAATGGTCCACTTGAGATTCAACTGTTTAAACGTTCCTTTGTTAATCAAGGTTTGGTTCTTTCAAATTCAAAATGGTACTCAAACCATGACTTGCCTGGAGATTGCTAGTGTGGTATTTTCATGCTTGTGTAAGATTGTCATAATGAACATGTTTTGGAATCGAATTTCAACTATTATGTGTGTCCTTTTGAGTTTATAATGTCTCGTTTTTGTGAGTTCATGCCTTATGTGGAGTAATATACTTCATGATTTCCTTGCTAACTCTGCCACTTTTAATATTGTTGCAGTACACTTCAATTAAGCCTTTAGGTGACAGAGTGCTGGTAAAGATTAAGTCAACCGAGGAGAAAACAACTGGAGGCATATTGTTGCCGACTACTGCTCAATCAAAATCGCAAAGTGTTGAGGTTGTTGCCATTGGTGAGGGTAGAACCCTTGGCAAAAACAAAGTAGATATCAGTATGGAGGTATCTCTTAGCCTAATCTAGCTTTTGAGTTATATGTTTGCCTTGTACCTTTTTTCTTTGTGTTACATTTAAAACTTTATCAGTCTCTAGCCTATTTTGCTCTCACTTCTAATTGATCTTCTGTCTTTTGATACAAAGATTACATTTATTTATTTTGAAACTTTGAATGTAATCTTAATGTTATTATTTATTCTTTCACGTTACTTTAGTGCACTTCATTGATCTTGTTTTTAATTACCTATCTTTCTGAAGCTTGTTATTGTCTATAATTCCTAAGGTCCGAAGTCTATTACGTAGGTTGCAGGAACGGAGTTGGAATTCAATGGATCAAAACATCTGCTGTTGAAAGAGGATGACCTTGTAGGTATTCTTGATACGGATGATGTGAAGGATCTCTAACCTTTGAATGATCGAGTTCTAATTAAGGTATTTCTGAGATTTTTGTCATCTTGGTCAATATTCTTGTGCAATATGCATTTTTGATAATTAACTTCTTCACTGGATTTGGTTAAATATGTCCTAGAAATAAAGTATGGGTTGGTGCAAAGTTAATGATAAAATAGAATCACTACAAACAGTACTGCAATGGCCGGCAGTTTTTTACTATAATGGTCGGCGCTTTGCAAACGCCGGGGAATCGTACATGGCGTTTCGTGAAGCGCCGCTGCAAGTGCCGTCCATACCGCTGCCGGAGAATCTTATTTGAATCCCCGGCGCAAATGAACGTCGTCCATGTTTTGATGAATCCCCGGCGTTTGAGAAACGCCGGGGTTGTACTTTTGGATTTTAAAAAATCTTACCGTTATTGAACATACCCCCGGCGTTTAATCCCCGGCGCAAATCAACGCCGGCCATGTTTTGATGAATCCCCGGCGTTGGAGAAACGCCGGGGTTGTACTTTTGAATTTTAAAAAAATCTTATCGTTATTGAACATACCCCGGCGTTGGTAAACGCCGGGAAATGTTTTATTCTTGCTTCCCCCTCCTCCACAAATTATGAAACCCATAGAATTATAACCATATTATTGAAACTCACAAATTATCACAAACTCTACTACTCCACAAATTATCACAAACTCCACTACTCCACAAATAATCAAACAAATAATCAAATAATCAAACAAAGACTCCTTCAAACTCACAAATAATCAAACAAACATTCCTTGAAACTTTTATAAAACAAAGATCTTTCATTCATAGTACTATATATACATCACATAAAAAATTTTCAACTTCAAAATATAGATCACATAAAGTTCTTTCATAAAGAATAGTGAAAACTACAATAGTGAGTAGAAGTTGATTTGTTGATAAAGTTCTTGCAAATCTCCATGAGTAGAAGTTGATTTTCAATCAGAACATAACAATGAGTTATTAGCTCCCTTCTACAACCCATTCATAGACTCCCTGCCTCTAACAAGCCAATCAAGGTTGCCTTAGTTTTGGAGCAGCTACTCTTCAACTCAGTACTAACAATGCTCCCATCCCTCTGGAACTGCGATAGTGTTGACTGGTGACGGAATATATCTGAAAGTATAGATATGAAGAGAATAAGAAGTAAGAATCATTCTTATTCTGAAATATTCTGAAAGTATTCTGGAAGTGAACAACCACATGGAATAGTATACATCAGTATAGGAGATTACACCTTAATGCCTAAATAGGAAGTGAACTTCAGTAAATATATATAGGTACTGAAGTGAACTTCAGAAAATTCACACTAACTTAAAATCGATGTCAAGTGTAGTATAGGAGATTGAAAACCTATAGGTACCCACCACGAGTACCTGTCATTTATATATATATATATATATATATATATATATATATATATATATATATATATATATATATATATCATTCAACAGTCAGTATATTGAATGAGAAACTTTTATATATTGAATACTGACACAAAGAAACTTTTATATATTGAATGAGAAGCATCCTGTAGAATACAATGCAACATAACCTAATTTGCATTTCATACTTGCAGATTTAGTCAAAAGAAAAGTGAAAGGTGCATGTCAGAGAAATGGGATTCAAGGACTACAGAAGCCAAGAGCAAGAGTCGGTTATTCTCATCAGAAAATAAACCCAGTCCAACCAGGTTTACATCGATCAGAAATTAATTATTTTTTTCCTTGCATATTCATTATCCTTGTTATAGATATCTATTCATAGATTCCTGTAGTAGTTTATCTCAATCCGTTTATAATTCTCATGTTCAATGCAGTTACATTACAAATATAGCAACTAGGACATCAGTGTGATTGATACTGGCCGGAGTTCATTTTCTTTTAAAGATTTTACAAATGACCTATTGTGTTATGCCATAGGTCATGTCAGTGAAATGGGATTCAAGGACTACAGAAGTGAAAGGTGCATGTCAGTGAAATGGGATTCAAGGACTACAGAAGCCAAAGCTTTTTGCCAACCTTCTAAATCTGGGAGCTGCTTCATAATGGACAGTTTGAACCATTTCCACTATAATTTGTAATAATAATGCAATTGAAGTTGATTTTCAACAAATGTTCTTGCAAATCTCCATGAGTAGAAGTTGCAAACCTCAATTTAAAGTAATCATGCAATGTAATTATAGAGTAATTTTCATCGTATATATACTAAAAATAGACAATGTATTTTTAATTTATCATTTATAAAATAACAATGTATTTTTTAATAGAAAATGTTGTAATACATAAAGAAGTGAAGCTAATAAGGTTGTAATACCTAAAAGTTGAGAAAATACAAGCCTACAGTGTACGTCTAGCGATGTCGTCGACGGGATCACCAAGGTCGTCGGCTTCCTCTTCATTCGGACGACTGGATGATGTCGGGTCTCTAACACCTTGCTGTATAAAATGCTAATGCTAAGCAATTGATAGACACAATTAGATAAGAACAATACTGTATATAATTTCTGTAGCGCCCCGATTTCCATATACTGGGAAACCGTGACACGAGCCAAGATCTTTTCTTCAATTAGTCACAATACACAGAAAAAACAGGAGAATTTAAAACTTTTTATTCAATACACAATGTGTTACAAGTCTGAATACTGTACAACTGTAATACTTTACAATGGAGTTACAATATTGCCTTTACATTTCTAAGTATTACAACCTTCACATCTTACATCAGAGTACTTCTTAACTAATACAGAATCAATACATATTTTGCAGCGGAACTAAACTTAATACTGACTCCTTGCTTCCCTTGCCTTGAGTCCTCTTGAATCTCGCCTTTGTACTTCGGCGATCCAGTACCTATGGAAGTAGGGACGTCAGTATTCACTGACGCTTAAAGGCTGATCATATAGCAGCGAATCTTCCAAACAATATACAAAATATAGCAATGGTGCTGGTGTAGTTTAAGTGTTCGTGAGTGCTATGGCTAGACTCTAATGCAATATTTAAATAGAACTAATTATACACAACCCGTTCCTGACAATATTCCATGACTCTGTGAGGTTGCAGAAGGGCTAAGTCCCCCTATGCAGTCTGCTTATGGTGTCTCCGTTTTCCACTACTACCCGGCATGCCGGACCTCACTCAACAAGGTTGCAGGTGCGGTCTAGTTCCGCCACTGCAGTCATATAGTGGTGTCCATGTTTGCCACTATTGCCCAGTGTATCGGGCCTTAATCCAAAATCCAATCATAGGGTTTCGCAAGCGCAGGGTAGCGCAGAGCCTACCCTGTGGCACCCTCTGGGGTCTAGCGAGCACAGGACTGCACAATGCATCCTGTGGCACCCCAGCCATGGTACTTCAGGAATTAACAGCGCGAGATACGCAACCCGTGTCCTCAACTTGTGAGATGGCACCGTACGTATCCCTTTGACGGGGAGGTAGAACAAGGACGCTTCCTATTCTAATGTCAGCAAGTCTCCGAAAGCAACATGCAGCCCATACTACATGCGACTCCATCTCAAGCCGTTTCTCCATATATAGGGATTGAACCCACGTTAAGAACTCTAATTGTACACGACCTGTTCCTGACAATACTCCATGACTCTGTGAGGTTGCAGAAGGGGTCAAGTCCCCCTATGCAGTCTGCTTATGGTGTCTCCGTTTTCCACTACTACCCGGCAAGCCGGACCTCACTCGATCCCAGTATATCGGGCATCGTTCCAAAATTAAACCATAGAGTTTCGCAAGCGCAGGGCAGCGCGAAGCCTACCCTGTGGCACTCTCTGGGGTCTAGCAAGCGCAGGACTGCACCATGCATCCTGTGGCACCCCAGCCACGGTACTTCAGGAATTAACAGAGCGAGATACGCAACCCGTGTCCTCAACTTGTGAGACGGCATCGTGCGTATCCCTTTGACAGGAAGGTACAACCCAATATCACCGCCTAAGGCCTCCCTCAAGGGACAAGTTGGTCGTAAGGTGCCCCCTACAACCAACTCCTCTCTCTTCGGCAAGGGTCTGAGCAAAATGACCTTTATAAGTCACTACCCTAATGATGTCCCTGACTCCACGATCCTAGGGACGATAAGATTATAACATAACATGCTAGGCCTTAAATTAGGCTTCGCAAGACAACTCTACTAGGCTGCTCAACCTAGACTTACCAGAACCCCTCAGGATCCGGTTCGTAGCTCATCGATCCAAGACCTCGGTCGTGCGAATATACATGCATGCCATTATGTCTTGATGGTCGATAGCCCACAACGAACTGTGTACTAGCTAACAGCTATACACGAGTAACAACCACATACGAGCTAATATGCTACGTATGAAACGATAACTACCCACGAGCCAGGCGGGCCCCGTAGGAGATAACCACGTACATACCAGCCAAATATGCCGCGTATGAGACCAACAGCTACGCACGGGCCGGTCGGGCCGCGTACGAGACAACCACCTACATACGAGCCGACTAAGCTACGTATGAGACCCACGGCTACGTACGGGCTAGTGGAGCCACGTACGAGCACAACCGTGTGCAAACAACCATACAGGTAATCAATCTTAGAAGCAACCAAACGTGCTTACTAACAAACTTGGTCATCTAATATTAGAAGCAACAGAAGAGTCTACTAATATTCTATGGTCGGTATTCCACTAAGGAAGAATCCGAAGGCGACCTAACGGCCTTTATCGGACCAACTATCACTAGTGGTCTTCCCAACCCTCATTACTTCAACCTATAGCGCCTTAAGTACGGCACACAATTGCAAGCATCTTCCTACGATCCATCTAATCATATGACACGGCCACCATGATATTCCTATGTATGAATGTGATTAATGCTTATGCTTACATCGAGCTCACGCATGAAAAACACTACGACCTAGACATAAAGCCCACTATAGTCAAGTGTAGGTTACAAATTGATCATGAAAGCTTACTACTTATCACGACTAATCCCCACAACCCAACTAGTATGAACAAGCAACACTCCAAGGCATAGTAGGTAGTTCTACCACTACTCCTACAATCATTCTAAGCAAGTATTTGAACTTTAGCATGGTATACAACTTACTCACAATCTAGACTAGCATGACATACAACTTACTTACAATTAAGCTAGCATGGCATACAACTTACTTGTAATTAAGCTAGCATGGCATAGGTCCATAATTAAACTAACATGGTATATCACATACCTATAATTAAGCTAACATGGTAAGTAATTTTATCATTGATCCTACAACGTCCTAGGCATAATTAATTAATCCAAGCATGGTAGGAAGCTCTTAGATTGATTCCTACAACATTCTAAGCATAATTAATTAATCCAAGCATGGTAGGAAACTCTTAGAATTTGTCCTACATCATTCTAACATCATTAAGCATGCTAGATATTTTTAGAATAAATCCTACCATTAACTAAGCATGAAACATGATAGGATATTTTTAGAATACATCCTACAACATTTTAAGTATAAAAGCATGGTAGGATATTTTTATAAACAATCCTACAACATGTTAAACATCAAGCATGATAGCATATTTTTAGAAGTAGCCCTACAATTAATTAAGCATGAGAACATGACTTCTAAGCATTTTTAGAAGTAATCCTACAATATTAGTTGTATAAAAATGGCTTCTAAACATTTTTAGAAGTAATCCTACAATATTAGTAGCATGGAAATGGCTTCTAAACATTTTTAGAAATAATCCTACAACATTAGTAGTACAAAAATGGCTTCTAAACATTTTTAGAAGTAATCCTACAATATTAGTAGCATAAATATGGCTTCCAAATATTTTTAGGGATGATCCTACACCATGTGAAGCATGAATAAGGCTTCTAATCATTTTAGAAATGATCCTACAACATGTAAAGCATGAATAAGGCTTCTAAATATTTTTAGAAGTGATCCTACAACATAAGTAGCATGAATATGGCTTCTAATCATCTTTAGAAATGATCCTACAACATAAGTAGCATGAATATGGCTTCTAATTATTTTTAGAAAAGATCCTACAATATAAGTATCATGGGAATGGCTTCTAAACATTTTTAGAAGTGATCCTACAATATGTGAAGCATGAATAAGGCTTCTAAATATTTTTTAGAAGCAATCCTACAACACTTCACTACTACTACTCCTCCTATTTTAATCAAAACATAACACACAATTATCTACTACTACTACTACTCCATTCTTATCAAGAACACAACATATAACTTACTACTACTACTTCATTGAGAACACAACAACAACATCTATAATTACTTACTACTATAACACACCATTACTACTTTATTTAATCAACCATACTACTATCTTATTAATCAACATACATGCTACTACTACTTCATTTAATCACATACTACTACTTATTATTTTAGTATACTACTACTTAGTTGCTTACTAATCTTTGTTATTACTAGTGATAAAGAAAAGATCATTTTTATTTTATTTACTTTACAACTAGTAAAAAGAAAAGATCTCTTTTTTATATAGCTACAACTAGTGATCAAAATAAAAAGAAAGATCTTTTTTTTTTTTTAATTAGTTACAACTAGTGATCAAAATAAAGAGAGAAGATCTTTTTAGTTAACTACAACTAGTGATCAAAATAAAAAGAAAGATCTTTTTTTTTTTAATTAGTTACAACTAGTGATCAAAATAAAAGAAAGATCTTTTTAATTATTTCTACAACTAGTGTTTAGTAAAGAAAAGAAAGATCTTTTTATTAGAACATATGCTTTTATTATTAGTCCAATGTTTAATCAAGTCCTACAACCCACAATGGTTGTAAAAGAATGTTCATATGCTATGTGTTTTAAGTCCTACAACCAACAATGGTTGTATGTCCAACATTATGCAATATGTGAATGTTTAGTCCAATAACATACAAAACAACAACTATAACAATAAAGATGTAATCTTTATATGTTTTAGTAGGTTTTTCTACTACTTTCTTACTTTTATTCATCCTTCACAACAACCACAACACACCCATCAAACCCAAAAAAACAAAACAAGAAGATGAGAAGAAGAAGTCAAACAACAAAACAAACAAACAAACAAACAAACAAACAATCAAAGGCATGAAGAAACCCCCACCTTGTTTCTTTCTTTGATGGAAGAACTAGCTTGCTAACCTTCTCCTTCCCCTAGCTTTTTAGAACTCCTAAGAACCCTACAATAAAACTCTCTTTTGTTAGTATGAAACCTCTCTTTCTTTTCCTTTCTTTCTTTCTTTCTTTCTTTTGTTTTCTAAAATGAGAGAAGTGATGAAAGGAGGGGGTATTTATAGGTGGAGGAGAAGGTGGATAGTGCAAATATGCATGCACACAAGTGCAAAAAGTCCCTCCCATGAATTATGGGCCGGCCATGCCCCTACGGGAGGTAGGGTGAGGTGGAGGGAGGTGTTATGTGGTGGAGGTGTGATGTGGGAGAGATGTTTTCTAGTAGGGGTTTTTTTTTGCTTAATCTTCTTATGCATACATAAACCCTAGATTAAGCCTCTTAATCAAACCCTAACCCTCTAATTAGGATGTTATAACAAGATAAACACCTAGTTCAAAAATACACAACACACAATTCGTATAATGCACTAATCGACATACTACTCGTACGTGCGCATATGTGTCCGTATACCGGAAAATCTTCGCATAATCCGTATAAAAATAGTTAAATCCCGGAAATAATAATAAAATAAATTTTATTATTAGTTCGGAAGATCACGGTGTCAATTTGATACAATACGGATATATACTGACCGATATCTGGATACAGATAATGTCTAGGAGCAAACCTGGGTAAAAATCACCAAAATGTTCTAATTTTGGAATTAAAACAAAATAATAATAAAATAATAATAAAATAATAATTTATATACGGTAATATCCGTCCGGGATATTACAATACTCCCTCCTTAGAATAGTTCTGTCCTCAGAACTACGTTAAGTTAGGAAAACAGGCAAACACTCATACCCTAATAACTCGGGGAAAGAAAGCTTATGCCGCTTTTCGGCTCCCAAGTGGCTCATCCATGAACTGGTTCTCCAAAGAACCCGACCTTTGCAATTTGGTAGCTACTCCCTCCTTAGAATAGGACGTGTCCTATGAACATCACTTCCAACCTCCAGGATTCTCTCCTGTAATTTTGACGCTTCATGTGGCGTAATTAATTGAACTGATTCTTGAGTCGCTTCCCGCACACACCTCAACTATTGGAAAAATAATTTAGACAGAAGATTATAATGAACCAAGTTTGAACAAAATAGTTGCCTGGATTTCATATATATATAAATCCGACGGGTTACAAAAAGTGTTACATCATATATAACTTCTTCCGTCCAAAATAAGTTTCAAAAGATGCAACCTTTAGACTTAGTTGCAGTTCTATATGCACATATTGTTACTAGCTCCTTCAACTTGCTCTTAGTACGTGCGAACTCTCACCCTTGGTGAGCAAGCTCCTTTCCTTTGTTGTCCATCCTTAAGGCTGATTTGTCGTCATTTTTGTGAAGTTGGGGACAGTTTGGCTTAATATGACCAATCTTCCCACAGCCGTGACATGTACGGGTTTCCGCCCGAAAGTTCTTCATCGGGCATTGTTTCTTGAAATGACCTTGCTCACTACATAGGAAACATCTTTTCGGGTTGGCACCTCCAAGTTTGCCCTTTGTTTTCTGAGTCTTCTGCTTCGGACCTTGGTTCTCGAATCCTGACGCTGGTGTAGGCCTTTTTCCTTGTCGTTGTGGACAGACTGATTTCTCGTGCCCGTCCTCCTCACAGAAATGGCATACTAAAACCTTGGCGGTCTCTAGAACTTGCTCCCACTCACGTCGCAGTTGTGCCAATCTGGCGTTGAAATATTCCCGCTCCTCCGCCAAGCATGCTAATGTAGCTATACAAGCATCACCCAGTTGCTTAGCTTGACGATTTATCCTGGCTACGTACTTCATTAGCATCCTCATTTCTCGATATATGCTGGCCGCCGCCGTCCTGCGTTGATCCATACTTGGCCCTTGCGGTGGTGAAGGCGAGTTCATCTTGAGGTTAACTTGTGGTGAAATCTCCTTCGGCTCCTCATTCGAGATTATCGGATCCTCCATTGCATTCGGCTTAATCTCTTCCATCAATACATCCTCGATTATGATATCTTCGAATGCCATCCTAAAATACATATACTGGAATCAGTTCAGATATAGGAAAATCATAAAACATAAGTTGAAAGGAATAACAATATGAATTACAATTGCCTATAACTAACTAAGACCCGACTCCTAAAGGGCATCCAAGTTTAATTTTCCTGCTGTGTTGGACTGTAAATTGATGTTAGCTCTGATACCACTCTGTAGCGCCCCGATTTCCTTATACTGGGAAACCGTGACACGAGCCAAGATCTTTTCTTCAATTAGTCACAATACACAGAAAAAACAGGAGAATTTAAAACTTTTTATTCAATACACAATGTGTTACAAGTCTGAATACTGTACAACTGTAATACTTTACAATGGAGTTACAATATTGCCTTTACATTTCTAAGTATTACAACCTTCACATCTTACATCAGAGTACTTCTTAACTAATACAGAATCAATACATATTTTGCAGCGGAACTAAACTTAATACTGACTCCTTGCTTCCCTTGCCTTGAGTCCTCTTGAATCTCGCCTTTGTACTTCGGCGATCCAGTACCTATGGAAGTGGGGACGTCAGTATTCACTGACGCTTAAAGGCTGATCATATAGCAGCGAATCTTCCAAACAATATACAAAATATAGCAATGGTGCTGGTGTAGTTTAAGTGTTCGTGAGTGCTATGGCTAGACTCTAATGCAATATTTAAATAGAACTAATTATACACAACCCGTTCCTGACAATACTCCATGACTCTATGAGGTTGCAGAAGGGGTCAAGTCCCCCTATGCAGTCTGCTTATGGTGTCTCCGTTTTCCACTACTACCCGGCATGCCGGACCTCACTCAACAAGGTTGCAGGTGCGGTCTAGTTCCGCCACTGCAGTCATATAGTGGTGTCCATGTTTGCCACTATTGCCCAGTGTATCGGGCCTTAATCCAAAATCCAATCATAGGGTTTCGCAAGCGCAGGGTAGCGCAGAGCCTACCCTGTGGCACCCTCTGGGGTCTAGCGAGCACAGGACTACACAATGCATCCTGTGGCACCCCAGCCATGGTACTTCAGGAATTAACAGCGCGAGATACGCAACCCGTGTCCTCAACTTGTGAGATGGCACCGTACGTATCCCTTTGACGGGGAGGTAGAACAAGGACGCTTCCTATTCTAATGTCAGCAAGTCTCCGAAAGCAACATGCAGCCCATACTACATGCGACTCCATCTCAAGCCGTTTCTCCATATATAGGGATTGAACCCACGTTAAGAACTCTAATTGTACACGACCTGTTCCTGACAATACTCCATGACTCTGTGAGGTTGCAGAAGGGGTCAAGTCCCCCTATGCAGTCTGCTTATGGTGTCTCCGTTTTCCACTACTACCCGGCAAGCCGGACCTCACTCGATCCCAGTATATCGGGCATCGTTCCAAAATTAAACCATAGAGTTTCGCAAGCGCAGGGCAGCGCGAAGCCTACCCTGTGGCACTCTCTGGGGTCTAGCAAGCGCAGGACTGCACCATGCATCCTGTGGCACCCCAGCCACGGTACTTCAGGAATTAACAGAGCGAGATACGCAACCCGTGTCCTCAACTTGTGAGACGGCACCGTGCGTATCCCTTTGACAGGAAGGTACAACCCAATATCACCGCCTAAGGCCTCCCTCAAGGGATAAGTTGGTCGTAAGGTGCCCCCTACAACCAACTCCTCTCTCTTCGGCAAGGGTCTGAGCAAAATGACCTTTATAAGTCACTACCCTAATGATGTCCCTGACTCCACGATCCTAGGGACGATAAGATTATAACATAACATGCTAGGCCTTAAATTAGGCGTCGCAAGACAACTCTACTAGGCTGCTCAACCTAGACTTACCAGAACCCCTCAGGATCCGGTTCGTAGCTCATCGATCCAAGACCTCGGTCGTACGAATATACATGCATGCCGTTATGTCTTGATGGTCGATAGCCCACAACGAACTGTGTACTAGCTAAAAGCTATACACGAGTAACAACCACATACGAGCTAATATGCTACGTATGAAACGATAACTACCCACGAGCCAGGCGGGCCCCGTAGGAGATAACCACGTACATACCAGCCAAATAAGCCGCGTATGAGACCAACAGCTACGCACGGGCCGGTCGGGCCGCGTACGAGACAACCACCTACATACGAGCCGACTAAGCTACGTATGAGACCCACGGCTACGTACGGGCCAGTCGAGCCACGTACGAGCACAACCGTGTGCAAACAACCATACAGGTAATCAATCTTAGAAGCAACCAAACGTGCTTACTAACAAACTTGGTCATCTAATATTAGAAGCAACAGAAGAGTCTACTAATATTCTATGGTCGGTATTCCACTAAGGAAGAATCCGAAGGCGACCTAACGGCCTTTATCGGACCAACTATCACTAGTGGTCTTCCCAACCCTCATTACTTCAACCTATAGCGCCTTAAGTACGGCACACAATTGCAAGCATCTTCCTACGATCCATTTAATCATATGACACGGCCACCATGATATTCCTATGTATGAATGTGATTAATGCTTATGCTTACATCGAGCTCACGCATGAAAAACACTACGACCTAGACATAAAGCCCACTATAGTCAAGTGTAGGTTACAAATTGATCATGAAAGCTTACTACTTATCACGACTAATCCCCACAACCCAACTAGTATGAACAAGCAACACTCCAAGGCATAGTAGGTAGTTCTACCACTACTCCTACAATCATTCTAAGCAAGTATTTGAACTTTAGCATGGTATACAACTTACTCACAATCTAGACTAGCATGACATACAACTTACTTACAATTAAGCTAGCATGGCATACAACTTACTTGTAATTAAGCTAGCATGGCATAGGTCCATAATTAAACTAACATGGTATATCACATACCTATAATTAAGCTAACATGGTAAGTAATTTTATCATTGATCCTACAACGTCCTAGGCATAATTAATTAATCCAAGCATGGTAGGAAGCTCTTAGATTGATTCCTACAACATTATAAGCATAATTAATTAATCCAAGCATGGTAGGAAACTCTTAGAATTTGTCCTACATCATTCTAACATCATTAAGCATGCTAGATATTTTTAGAATAAATCCTACCATTAACTAAGCATGAAACATGATAGGATATTTTTAGAATACATCCTACAACATTTTAAGTATAAAAGCATGGTAGGATATTTTTATAAACAATCCTACATGTTAAACATCAAGCATGATAGCATATTTTTAGAAGTAGCCCTACAATTAATTAAGCATGAGAACATGGCTTCTAAGCATTTTTAGAAGTAATCCTACAATATTAGTAGTATAAAAATGGCTTCTAAACATTTTTAGAAGTAATCCTACAATATTAGTAGCATGGAAATGGCTTCTAAACATTTTTAGAAATAATCCTACAACATTAGTAGTACAAAAATGGCTTCTAAACATTTTTAGAAGTAATCCTACAATATTAGTAGCATAAATATGGCTTCCAAATATTTTTAGGGATGATCCTACAACATGTGAAGCATGAATAAGGCTTCTAATCATTTTAGAAATGATCCTACAACATGTAAAGCATGAATAAGGCTTCTAAATATTTTTAGAAGTGATCCTACAACATAAGTAGCATGAATATGGCTTCTAATCATCTTTAGAAATGATCCTACAACATAAGTAGCATGAATATGGCTTCTAATTATTTTTAGAAAAGATCCTACAATATAAGTAGCATGGGAATGGCTTCTAAACATTTTTAGAAGTGATCCTACAATATGTGAAGCATGAATAAGGCTTCTAAATATTTTTTAGAAGCAATCCTACAACACTTCACTACTACTACTCCTCCTATTTTAATCAAAACATAACACACAATTATCTACTACTACTACTACTCCATTCTTATCAAGAACACAACATATAACTTACTACTACTACTTCATTGAGAACACAACAACAACATCTATAATTACTTACTACTATAACACACCATTACTACTTTATTTAATCAACCATACTACTATCTTATTAATCAACATACATGCTACTACTACTTCATTTAAACACATACTACTACTTATTATTTTAGTATACTACTACTTAGTTGCTTACTAATCTTTGTTATTACTAGTGATAAAGAAAAGATCATTTTTATTTTATTTACTTTACAACTAGTAAAAAGAAAAGATCTCTTTTTTATATAGCTACAACTAGTGATCAAAATAAAAAGAAAGATCTTTTTTTTTTTTTTTTAATTAGTTACAACTAGTGATCAAAATAAAGAGAGAAGATCTTTTTGGTTAACTACAACTAGTGATCAAAATAAAAAGAAAGATCTTTTTTTTTTTAATTAGTTACAACTAGTGATCAAAATAAAAGAAAGATCTTTTTAATTATTTCTACAACTAGTGTTTAGTAAAGAAAAGAAAGATCTTTTTATTAGAACATATGCTTTTATTATTAGTCCAATGTTTAATCAAGTCCTACAACCCACAATGGTTGTAAAAGAATGTTCATATGCTATGTGTTTTAAGTCCTACAACCAACAATGGTTGTATGTCCAACATTATGCAATATGTGAATGTTTAGTCCAATAACATACAAAACAACAACTATAACAATAAAGATGTAATCTTTATATGTTTTAGTAGGTTTTTCTACTACTTTCTTACTTTTATTCATCCTTCACAACAACCACAACACACCCATCAAACCCAAAAAAACAAAACAAGAAGATGAGAAGAAGAAGTCAAACAACAAAACAAACAAACAAACAAACAAACAAACAATCAAAGGCATGAAGAAACCCCCACCTTGTTTCTTTCTTTGATGGAAGAACTAGCTTGCTAACCTTCTCCTTCCCCTAGCTTTTTAGAACTCCTAAGAACCCTACAATAAAACTCTCTTTTGTTAGTATGAAACCTCTCTTTCTTTTCCTTTCTTTCTTTCTTTCTTTCTTTTGTTTTCTAAAATGAGAGAAGTGATGAAAGGAGGGGGTATTTATAGGTGGAGGAGAAGGTGGATAGTGCAAATATGCATGCACACAAGTGCAAAAAGGCCCTCCCATGAATTATGGGCCGGCCATGCCCCTAAGGGAGGTAGGGTGAGGTGGAGGGAGGTGTTATGTGGTGGAGGTGTGATGTGGGAGAGATGTTTTCTAGTAGGGGTTTTTTTTTGCTTAATCTTCTTATGCATACATAAACCCTAGATTAAGCCTCTTAATCAAACCCTAACCCTCTAATTAGGATGTTATAACAAGATAAACACCTAGTTCAAAAATACACAACACACAATTCGTATAATGCACTAATCGACATACTACTCGTACGTGCGCATATGTGTCCGTATACCGGAAAATCTTCGCATAATCCGTATAAAAATAGTTAAATCCCGGAAATAATAATAAAATAAATTTTATTATTAGTTCGGAAGATCACGGTGTCAATTTGATACAATACGGATATATACTAACCGATATCTGGATACAGATAATGTCTAGGAGCAAACAGGGTAAAAATCACCAAAATGTTCTAATTTTGGAATTAAAACAAAATAATAATAAAATAATAATAAAATAATAATTTATATACGGTAATATCCGTCCGGTATATTACAATTTCTAACCTGTCTCGGTATGTTAGATGGGTTTTGAACATTTGTTTCTCTCATCATCTGTGCTATATGTGCAACTGTTGCCTTAAGCTCTGCGACTGTTGCCTCAAGCTCTGCGACTGTTGCCTCTAGATTAGCTATCTTCTCATCTCTAGGATCCGGCTGTGTTGATGAAGAAGCATGAGTACGAGAGGGTGTTGGTCCTAACCCCTTCCCACGCACACGGCCAGGGCGCTCCGGACCAATGCTTTCGACCAACGCCTGGTGTTGAAGCTGCACTATATCGACCGGTGTTGTGGGAAAGCCGGCGGTGGGAGCGGATGATAGTTCGGCATACCTATTTCGAGCAGTTGTCTGTTTTAAAAAAAAATCCAAATTCATTGTTAAGGCATATTACACATCAAATAAGCAAATTTAAGATAGAAAAACTATTACCGATATCGTCGCAGCCTTTGAGGACGGAAATACGCCTTGTGAGTTCATGTGGATTGCGTCGAAGAAATTTAAATCGCCGTACTGATCCTCACCTCCTCGCTCCACATCCTACATATATTAAAATCAAAATCAATTGAACTCGTTTTGAAAAAATGAAAGTTTTTTGGTATTAAGAGTTACTTTACAAGTATTGCATATTCTGCATTCATACTTCCGTTTGATAGGGAGAAATGTATCTGTTTGATAGAAAAAACCATAGAAGGATGATGTCTGATTAGATTGAGAAAAAGCATATAGTTAATTGTTATACACTATCATAATTTATCATAATTAAATCCAAATTAACTCAAATGGCACCTAACAAACTGAAAATTGGTCTATATATAAAAATAAGAGATCTATATAGTTCATTAACAGATAATAGAACATCTTAATCCATTAGAAAATTAAAAAATTCCATAGTTTGATATGCAAGTCCTAGGAGTTAACTAACATGAAACATGTAATGTAATAAAATATTTGAAAATTGTTAATTATGTGTCAATCAGTGTTTGAGAAGCGCCCAACGTAAAAGATATCTTATAAAGTTAAGCACGCGTAATAGAAGTGTTCAAGCTATACAGTTTATAATTCACTAAACTTTCTACCTGTGGAATGATCTTTTTTCAAGTAGGAAACAAATTGTTTTGAAAAAACGAGTTCAATGGATTATTGTATATCAAAATCTACATATATTAATACACACATATATACAGAAGTAAATGAAAGATACTGAAGCACCCCTCAGTGAGGATGCTTCTATCAACGTTTGTAACGCCCCGAATTCCAAATACACTGAATTCGAGATGTTCTACAGGATCTTTTCACTTTCTTCAGTACAATTTTACAAGGAAATTAAACTTTTCACTTTACATCAGAGTTTACATCATATTACACTTTTCATTTGCACAGCGGAAGTAAAAATATAGAACATTTACATAAATGTACAACAACATGGTAAAATCTTTATGCACCCTTCCTCTTTAACATGTAATTTATCCTGCATGCAAAACTGTGGGTACGTCAGTTTATTCAACCGATGATAATTATACATGGCCATCCTCTCTATGCCAGAAACAGTATAACGAATCTCATTTCTTAACAGATCATAAACTTGTTCACATAACAATTAAAGTAAGGGGGAAAATCTTAATGATGCCGTGTCGTGATCGTGCACTTAATCCTTACTGCAATTACTTAATTTACATGACACTAATGCGCACTTGTTCGGATTCTATGCATCCCATACTACATAGGTCCGAGGGCAAGCCTCTTAACCGTTTTTCATTTTTGTAGGGTTCAATCCCTCGCCATGACTTACTCTACTTCTGTAATTACAGTGAGTATCCTAGATGATCTATGAGTACAAGCACGTATCCTGGACCCTGGAGGGGAACCCCACGCCATGTCTTGACTCATCAAGCATGCATTCTGTGGCAATTCAGCCTCCTCCCTGAACACGATCCTCTTGCAGTCACCAAACATCCCACAAGCGTGGCTAAAGTCCGATCATTCTGAGTTGTGCCCACGCCATGTCTTGACTCATCAAGCATGCATTCTGTGGCTCACACACCCGCACCGTAAATTCTAGTTCTCATACTTATGTTTTCTCTCACTTTCATCACATCTTCACTATGTACTAAAATCATTAGAATCATGAATAAAAATCAAAGCTCTAAAGTTAGCCTCTCCACCAAACCGGACTTATCATTCATTTCAATACAGGACCAACCTTGGTCTTTCAATTCTCATTTCATTTCATTTCCACTGTCGGGGGAGACTTAGCTACTCTTTTGTTCAATTTCCAATTCACAATTTCCAATTTGAGCATTTCTAATTCATGAATTCATTTTTCATTGCCTCAGCATATCATGTTCTTAACTTTTATATTCATGTAATTCCCAATCCAAAACCATGATTCATTTCATGTAAGTTTCTCAATTCAAACTATGATTCATTTCATATAAATTCATACAGCAATAGAAAGAGTTCATCAACACCAATCATAAAGTTCACAACTCTTAGTAGTAATCAAAATGAAGTCTCAGACATATCAAAATCTACTCTGTACAGTCGACTTATACAGTCAATACAAGTTCTTCATAAACACTCGGGAGAGTCGACTGCTACACATGGCCAGTCGGCTGTTCCGCAGCTTTTCATGTTCAAAAATCATTCATGTGACAGTCTACTGTTATCTCATCAGTCGTCTGTCCTGGGGATTTTAACAGTACATTTCTATGTTCAGCTCAGTCGACTTGCTACTCGCATTAAGTCGACTGGACAGAGTCATATTTCAATTTGAGAGATTATCTTTCTTACAGTTCTTACACGCACTTGCATCATGCTGTCAATTTACAGTCTACATACATTCATGTTCATAAACACAGAGTTTCTTACTGTTCAGTAACATCGCAACATGGAATTTCAAGTTACTAATATTGTCTTTTCTTCGAGGAAATGTTTTAAACATGCATTGCAGAGATGGAAATATTAATCTCAAACCATTTCACTAAAATAACACAATGGAAAGATCCTTCATTTCATGAAACTACTGGATTATTCATAGTTTAAGCAAAGCATCGGTCGACTGTTCACATCACCAGTCGTCTGCACAGATCATTCTTAGTTTTGTTAATCATCACTAGTTCTTTTTCCACAGGCTCATGGCTCCTCATTCATGTATACCATGAAGAATATGAGTTTAGCCTACTATTTCATTTTACTTGTACACATGTATGTCAACGAAAACCTTCTAACAAAATATGTAACGGATGTCTCGTACCAGTCGACTTATCCATCGACAGTCGGTTGTACCGACCCAATCTCAATTTTTCTAATATCACTAGTTTCTTTCCACATGTTCATGTCCTCTCAGTCATATGCGACAGAGAAGATACAAAATGGCATTTCTGTTTCATTTTAGTCCATACGCATATACATCACGAAACTTTCTATCAAAATATGAGAATATATGTCTCGTACCAGTCGACTCATCCAAAAGACAGTCGGCTGTACAGACCCAATTCATTCTTATTTACAGTGTCATTATTTCGCCATTTGTCCTTCATGATTATCATCATAAACATACTCAGGCAAATTCTAATATGTTGAATTTACTTTTCAGAAACATGGTAACAAATATCATAATCATGGTATAATTCCTACATTAGAAGTCCTGAGAAACACCCACCTTATTTGACGAAGTAATCGAATCCAGCAAAAGCTCCTTACTGCAGTGGACGACTCCTTGCTCCTTGCTCCTTGTTCCACACCGAAGCCTTCAGAAATGCTGCTCGGCCTCCACAGAAAAGCACACACCACTCTCTCACAAAATACCTCTCTTACAATATGATTCTAGTGTAAAAGAATTAATGAATGAGAGGGGGTATTTATACACAAATTTGAGTAGATGGAGGGATAGGATTTAGTAGATAGTTATGGGATCAAGGGCTAGGATGGACTAGGGAGTTGTGAAAACTACCCACACCTCACATAACTACCCATGACTCACACCCACTTCTCTACTCAAGTCCGGCCAAGATTAGTGCTCAATGCACGTGTGTGTGAAATGCATGTGCATGCACAAATCACCCCTACAAGAACTTGTACATAAAATAATAAGTCTCTTTAAAAGAAATGTTACACATACAAGTTGTAGAAAATAATAAAAGATTAATTTCATGGGCTTAAAATTAATTGGGCCAAAATTGTTATTTTGTAGAAGTGAATAAGTAAATTAACACTTGGGCTTTGGTAAAAATGCTTTATAGGAAACAATATTCTTATTCATCATGTTGAAAAATAATAGTCAACATATTACACAAGCACACCATATATAAATAAATAATCTTTCATATATTTGAAAAATCAGGGTATTACATCACTCCCTCCTTAGAATAGTTCCGTCCCCGGAACTACAGTCAAGAGCGAGAAACTGAAAACACAACAACAAGAGCAAAAGATACAAAGATACAATCAAGCAAAAAGCTCAGGATAGTCCTTCAACATCCTCTCCTCAGATTCCCAAGTAGCATCTTCAACCAAATGGTTTCTCCAGACCACCTTGACCATTGGTATCGTCTTATTCCTCAAGACTTTCTCCCTACGGTCAACAATCTCGACAAGAGACTCGAAGTAATTCAGATCCAACTGCAAACCTTCCGGCACTTCAGGCAAATGATGACTCGGATCTGGAATATAACCTCTCAGCATAGACACATGGAAGACATTGTGCACCTGAGACAACTCTTCCGGTAATTCAAGTCGGTAAGCAGTTTTCCCGATCCTTTTCAATATCTTATACGGGCCTATAAACCTCGGGGCTAACTTTCCGCCTTTGCCAAATCGAACCACACCTTTACTGGGTGATACTTTCAGAAAGACGAAGTCACCAACCTCAAACTCAAGGTCCCTTCTCCGGTTGTCTGCATAGCTTTTCTGCCTGCTCTGAGCTTCCACCAACCTTTTCCTGATCAGAACAATCTTCTCAGAGGTTTGCTGCACAAGCTCAGGACCAAACAACTGACGCTCCCCAGCTTCATACCGACAAACAGGAGTCCTGCACTTCCTTCCATACAAAGCTTCGTACGGTGCCATCCCGATGCTAGCCTGAAAACTGTTGTTGTAGGCAAACTCTACCAAAGGTAAATGCCTTTCCCAACTGCCTCCAAAGTCTAGTATACAACACCGAAGCATATCCTCAAGAATACGGTTGACTCTCTCGGTCTGCCCATCGGTTTGCGGATGAAAAGCAGTGCTGAAATCTGTCTTGGTACCCAAAGCTGTCTGAAGACTCCTCCAGAAATTCAAAGTAAACCGCGCATCTCGATCAGACACAATAGTTGACGGAACACCATGAAGTCGGACAATCTCACCAACATACAACTCAGCCAACTTGTCCATCGAAGCGGTGAGTTTCATCGCCAAAAAGTGAGCGGACTTGGTTAGTCGATCGACTATAACCCAAATCGCATCATTGCCTTTAGAACTCTTAGGCAATCCCGTAATGAAATCCATACTGATGTTATCCCACTTCCATTCCGGAATAGGTAACGGCTGTAATAGACCTCCGGGTCTCTGATTTTCGGCTTTGACTTGCTGACAAACCTCACACTTCGCACCAAAATCAGCCACACCCCGCTTCAAACCTGACCACCAGAAATGCTGTTTGATGTCTTTGTACATCTTAGTACTCCCAGGATGTACCGACAAAAGAGTAGCATGCGCCTCCTGAAGAATACTCTCCTTCAGGTCCACCTGATTTGGAACACACAGCCTATCTCCGAACCACAACACTCCATCCCTGATTTGAAATCCGGACAACCTGCCAGCCCCAACCTGCGCCTTCATCTCCAAGATATCAGCATCAACCTCTTGACTTGCAATGATCCTTGCATTCAGAGTAGGCTGAAGCCTCAACTGAGCCAAAGATGCTCCCAATCCTTGCAAGACAACCTCAATACCTGCTCGATCCAACTCCTCAATCAGATGCCTCTGAGTTGTAATCAAACTGGCCAAACTGCTCTTGCGACTAAGTGCATCAGCAACAACATTAGCTTTTCCAGGATGATACTTGATCTCAGGTCGCATGTCCTCGAGCACTTCCAACCATCTTCGCTGCGTCAGATTCAGATCCCTCTGCTGATATATATACTTCAAGCTCTTGTGGTCCGTGTACATGTTCAACTTCTCACCGTACACATAGTGCCTCCATTGCTTCAGAGCAAAGATAATCGCAGCCAACTCCAGATCATGAGTCGGGTAATTCTTCTCATGTGGTCGTAGTTGCCTAGACCCATAAGCGATTACTCTTCCTTCTTGCATTAAGACACAACCAAGCCCACGATGTGAAGCATCGCTATAAACATCATACTCAACACCTGCTCTAGGAAGAGCCAAAATAGGTGCAGTAGTCAGCTTCTCTTTCAACTCCTGAAAGCTCGCCTCACATTGCTCAGTCCACTTGAAGCTCACATTCTTCTTGGTCAGTCCAGTAAGCGGTACAGCTATCTGAGCATAACCTTGAATGAATCTCCTGTAGTATCCAGTCATCCCAAGAAAACTTCTGACTTCCTTCACTGTAGTAGGCCTAGCCCAATCTCTCACTGCCTCTATCTTCTGAGGGTCAGTTGCCACTCCCTCCTTAGAAAGGATGTGACCTAGGAATGCCACTTCAGATTTCCAGAAATCACACTTGGATAACTTGGCATACAACTTCTGCTCTTCCAACTTCTGCAAAACTGCTGCCAGATGCTCGGTGTGCTCCGCCTCTGACTTGGAGTACACGAGAATATCGTCGATAAACACCACGACGAAAGAATCAATAAATGGCCTCAGAACTCTGTTCATTAAATCCATGAAGATTGCGGGTGCATTCGTCACTCCAAATGGCATAACTAAGAATTTGTAATGCCCATGTCGAGTTCTAAATGCAGTTTTATGCACATCTTCAGCTTTCACTCGAACTTGGTGATATCCTGATCGAAGATCTATTTTGGAGAATACAGCTGCTCCTTGTAGAGATCGAACAAATCATCAATTCGAGGAATCGGATACTTATTCTGAACAGTGACCTTATTCAGCTCTCGGTAATCGATACACATTCTCATCGATCCATCCTTCTTCTTTACCAAAAGTACTGGTGCTCCCCAAGGTGACGCACTATGTTGAATAAAGCCTTTCTCCAACAGTTCCTCAATCTGCCATTTCACCTCATCCTGTTCCACTGGAGCCATCCTATACGGTGCCTTAGAAATGGGTGCACTTCCCGGTTGAACAGTGATGCTGAACTCTACATCACGATGCGGGGGTAACCCAGGAAAATCTTCCAAGAACACAGTCAGATAGTCCCGAACCACAGGGATCCCTTGCAGTTCCACAGGAGTCTCTTCCTTGCGGATAGTTGCCACCAGCTTAAAACATTTCTGCTTCCCTTGGAAAGTGACTTCAGGTCCTCCTGGAGCCTTCACTGTTATCGTCTTGGTCTTACACTCGATGCTTGCACTGTACACCGACATCCAATCAATGCCAATGATAACATCGACTCCCAAGATAGTCAACTCGATCAGATCAATGCCAAAGATTCGATCTCCAATCACAATCTCGCAATCAGCGTAATACCGATCAGTGGTCAAAGTTTCCCCTGATGGAGTAGCTACTGCCAAGATCTTGCCTGGAAAAGTCTTCGGTTCCACTCCCAACATTTTAGCAAATCTAGGAGACACAAATGTATGAGAGGATCCAGTATCGAACAATACAACAGCTTTCATTCCATTAAGATAAAGTTCGCCTGTTACATAATACACACCATTACATAACAGTTTCACAATATAAACGGGAAGAAAAAATGACGAAAACCACTAAACATCAGCCCTCGTACCAGAGATGACCTGATCTGCCTCCTCAGCATCAGCTTCCGTCAAGGCAAATACTCGCCCTGGTTGGTACGGCCTCTTCCCAGTCTGCTGTATTGGCACATTGTGTTTGCCAGCCCGTGGTTTGAGACATCGAGATTGGTAATGTCCCATTTCACTACAGTTGTAGCAAGTGACTGCAGAAGGTCTCACCACATTGTTCCCAGGTCCTCCAGCTACACTGATAGCGTTCGCCCCTGTCGGTTTGAACCTCTGTGCAGATGGTTGGCCCTTGAAACACCCAGGATGTGCAGGCCTCTTCTCGGACTGCCAGTTGTTCCTCCGGTTCTGAGTAACATGGAACTGCTCCATATCTGCCTCCGTCGCTGCCGCCCTCTTGACCAACTTGTCAAATCGCCTGATACCAAGAGGTATCATCCGGGATCTCAAGCTTGGTCTCAGTCCATGCTCAAACTTACGGGCCTTCTTCGCCTCATCCATCACCAGTTCTGGAGCATACCTAGAGAGCTGAGTAAACTTAGTCTCATACTCCCTCACTGACATGCTGCCTTGCTGAAGTGACAGAAACTCCATTGCCTTCTTCTCTTGAACATCGGAGGGAAAATAGTGACTGCGGAATTCTTCCAGAAATTCCTCCCAGCCAAGCAACATGCCTCCCATGGTCCTCTTCATCGACTGCCACCAAACAGCTGCATCCTTCTCCAGTTGCAAAGTCGTCAATTTGACATTGCTGCCCTCCGGTGTCTCCAACACCTCAAAGATTGCCTCCACTTGCTGAATCCAGTTGTCAGCCGCATCTGGGTCTGACTTTCCCTTCAAATACAGGTGGCTTCATTCTCTTAAATGACTCCACTAGCTTAATCGCCTCAGGCACTGGATTCGCAGGCCCCCTTCCTTGGTTCATAGCCACTGCATTCAGCATCTGGTAGACCCTAGCAAGCTCGGTCTCCAGATCCAAACCTTCCCCACTCCTAGCTCCTCTTCTCGACATATTCAGATGCAAAAGATCCATTAAATTCGAAGTATAAGACAAGAACTTAAATCAACTTGCATTTTATTGAATTCCAAAGTTTATACATACGAATTAAAAATATTTTTGACATCAGAATGGAAGAAAATAGAAGCTACAACAATCTAACTCCTACGGGTCCTCTTCGCTGCTCAAAGTTCTTCCCGTAGTTCATCAACTTCATCCTTCAGCACATCTGTCAAGTTCTTTCTCTTCTCAAGTTCACATACTCGGTGACTGAGAACTGAAAAGTCACCCTTTCGCTTCACCAGTTGAGCCTCCAATAATCTGACTCTCTCTCGCAGTGTTTCCACCTGCCTCTGAAGAGAAGCCACAGTGCTACTCAGAGCTGGTCCCTTTTCTTCATCGGAAGAAGAATCGTCAGACGAGTTTGGAGGTAGGGTAATCTCTCGAGATTCAGGCCACTCCTCCTCATCAGAATCTGCTTGTCTAGGGTGATACTCGTCCTCAGAATCAGCCTGTCCAGGATGGTACTCTTCCTCAATGATATGCCAGTCGTCGTCTCCAGCAGGGTCGAAGTGATCAGCCATCTTAGAATAGAGAGGAAGAAGCATAAGTCATAGAGCAACACAAATGTAAGTCACTTACATTTAAATCTCTAAACTCAAACACACACTCTAATGTCCACTTCTAGGGTGTCGTTCCTTATAAATTTGTACAAGTGTAGAAAGCGTAGAAAGCGTGGCTCTGATACCACTCTGTAACGCCCCGAATTCCAAATACACTGAATTCGAGATGTTCTACAGGATCTTTTCACTTTCTTCAGTACAATTTTACAAGAAAATTAAACTTTTCACTTTACATCAGAGTTTACATCATATTACACTTTTCATTTGCACAGCAGAAGTAAAAATATACAACATTTACATAAATGTACAACAACATGGTAAAATCTTTATGCATCCCTTCCTCTTTAACATGTAATTTATCCTGCATGCAAAACTGTGGGTACGTCAGTTTATTCAACCGATGATAATTATACATGGCCATCCTCTCTATGCCAGAAACAGTATAACGAATCTCATTTCTTAACAGATCATAAACTTGTTCACATAACAATTAAAGTAAGGGGGAAAATCTTAATGATGTCGTGTCGTGATCGTGCACTTAATCCTTAATGCAATTACTTAATTTACATGACACTAATGCGCACTTGTTCAGATTCTATGCATCCCATACTACATAGGTCCGAGGGCAAGCCTCTTAACCATTCTTCATTTTTGTAGGGTTCAATCCCTCGCCATGACTTACTCTACTTCTGTAATTACAGTGAGTATCCTAGATGATCTATGAGTACAAGCACGTATCCTGGATCCTAGAGGGGAACCCCACGCCATGTCTTGACTCATCAAGCATGCATTCTGTGGCAATTCAGCCTCCTCCCTGAACACGATCCTCTTGCAGTCACCAAACATCCCACAAGCGTGGCTAAAGTCCGATCATTCTGAGTTGTGCCCACGCCATGTCTTGACTCATCAAGCATGCATTCTGTGGCTCACACACCCGCACCGTAAATTCTAGTTCTCATACTTATGTTTTCTCTCACTTTCATCACATCTTCACTATGTACTAAAATCATTAGAATCATGAATAAAAATCAAAGCTCTAGAGTTAGCCTCTCCACCAAACTGGACTTATCATTCATTTCAATACAGGACCAACCTTGGTTTTTCAATTCTCATTTCATTTCATTTCCACTGTCGAGGGAGACTTAGCTACTCTTTTGTTCAATTTCCAATTCACAATTTCCAATTTGAGCATTTCTAATTCATGAATTCATTTTTCATTGCCTCAGCATATCATGTTCTTAACTTTTATATTCATGTAATTCCCAATCCAAAACCATGATTCATTTCATGTAAGTTTCTCAATTCAAACTATGATTCATTTCATATAAATTCATACAGCAATAGAAAGAGTTCATCAACACCAATCATAAAGTTCACAACTCTTAGTAGTAATCAAAATGAAGTCTCAGACATATCAAAATCTACTCTGTACAGTCGACTTGGAAAAGACCAGTCGACTTATACAGTCAATACAAGTTCTTCATAAACACTCGGGAGAGTCGACTGCTACACATGGCCAGTCGGCTGTTCCGCAGCTTTTCATGTTCAAAAATCATTCATGTGACAGTCTACTGTTATCTCATCAGTCGTCTGTCCTGGGGGTTTTAACAGTACATTTCTATGTTCAGCTCAGTCGACTTGCTACTCGCATTAAGTCGACTGGACAGAGTCATATTTCAATTTGAGAGATTATCTTTCTTACAGTTCTTACACGCACTTGCATCATGCTGTCAATTTACAGTCTACATACATTCATGTTCATAAACACAGAGTTTCTTACTGTTCAGTAACATCGCAACATGGAATTTCAAGTTACTAATATTGTCTTTTCTTCGAGGAAATGTTTTAAACATGCATTGCAGAGATGGAAATATTAATCTCAAACCATTTCACTAAAATAACACAATGGAAAGATCCTTCATTTCATGAAACTACTGGATTATTCATAGTTTAAGCAAAGCATCGGTCGACTGTTCACATCACCAGTCGTCTGCACAGATCATTCTTAGTTTTGTTAATCATCACTAGTTCTTTTTCCACAGGCTCATGGCTCCTCATTCATGTATACCATGAAGAATATGAGTTTAGCCTACTATTTCATTTTACTTGTACACATGTATGTCAACGAAAACCTTCTAACAAAATATGTAACGGATGTCTCGTACCAGTCGACTTATCATCGACAGTCGATTGTACCGACCCAATCTCAATTTTTCTAATATCACTAGTTTCTTTCCACATGTTCATGTCCTCTCAGTCATATGCGACAGAGAAGATACAAAATGGCATTTCTGTTTCATTTTAGTCCATACGCATATACATCACGAAACTTTCTATCAAAATATGAGAATATATGTCTCGTACCAGTCGACTCATCCAAAAGACAGTCGGCTGTACAGACCCAATTCATTCTTATTTACAGTGTCATTATTTTGCCATTTGTCCTTCATGATTATCATCATAAATATACTCAGGCAAATTCTAATATGTTGAATTTACTTTTCAGAAACATGGTAACAAATATCGTAATCATGGTATAATTCCTACATTAGAAGTCCTGAGAAACACCCACCTTATTTGACGAAGTAATCGAATCCAACAAAAGCTCCTTACTGCAGTGGACGACTCCTTGCTCCTTGCTCCTTGTTCCACACCGAAGCCTTCAGAAATGCTGCTCGGCCTCCACAGAAAAGCACACACCACTCTCTCACAAAATACCTCTCTTACAATATGATTCTAGTGTAAAAGAATTAATGAATGAGAGGGGGTATTTATACACAAATTTGAGTAGATGGAGGGCTAGGATTTAGTAGATAGTTATGGGATCAAGGGCTAGGATGGACTAGGGAGTTGTGAAAACTACCCACACCTCACATAACTACCCATGACTCACACCCATTTCTCTACTCAAGTCCGGCCAAGATTAGTGCTCAATGCACGTGTATGTGAAATGCACGTGCATGCACAAATCACCCCTACAAGAACTTGTACATAAAATAATAAGTCTCTTTAAAAGAAATGTTACACATACAAGTTATAGAAAATAATAAAAGATTAATTTCATGGGCTTAAAATTAATTGGGCCAAAATAGTTATTTTGTAGAAGTAAATAAGTAAATTAACACTTGGGCTTTGGTAAAAATGCTTTATAGGAAACAATATTCTTATTCATCATGTTGAAAAATAATAGTCAACATATTACACAAGCACACCATATATAAATAAATAATCTTTCATATATTTGAAAAATCAGGGTATTACAACGTTCTTGCTAGAAAGTTCAATAATCATCCTACTTATCAGAAGTTACCAAAGTTACCAGATATCGCTGTATCAATGATCTACATTAAATTAGTTTTAGTGGTATATATTAGTTTCAGTGGTATATATAGTTTCAATAAGCGTGCATGTACATAATTCTATTTGCAATAAGGAATGCTACTTTCTAGATGACACTGAGAATAGTTACAAGTATAATTATAAACCTCAAATTTCTATGGCGTATATTTGTAAGAAAATAGTTGATACATATCACTGGAAGAATTTTAAACAAGTGACTATGAAGAATGAAGTCAATATAATTTGCCAACTTAAACTGGTAAGAACAAAAGCTAGTGACAATTGTGCAATTGACTAGCTGAAGAACTAAATGCCAGTCAACATAAATGCAAGGTCCCGTATGGAAGTTAAAGAGTTTATAGTGAAGAACAAAACACTTAGATATACCATTATTGCGCGTCGCCCTGCAAAGCTTGTACCTCTTGCAGTGTGTAGCACGTCCTGTGCATCCCTACTTGCACGACCTCTTTCAGCTCTCTTCTGCACATAATATAAAATTATTACACAGACAATAAGATTTAATAAGCCAAATATCATATCAAAATATATTGCATCATATACTACAATTTTTTTGATTACCTTCCCTTCAGGTGTATTCCAAAAATGACATAGAAATTCCCAATCAGCACGCACGACACCTCTCGGGACTACTCTTTTGTTCTCAACCATTGTTCGGTTCTCGTCATAATATTTAGCCTTAAGCTCAACCTTATAGTCTCTCCATTTCTTGGACATTGATTTATTCACCCAATCAGCATCAAGAACCGCCGGGTAATCAAATTTTTGCTGCAACAGTCATGAATCATTATCATATATTCTTTTACAGGAATGTTAACAAAGGGATGCTCGCTCGAGTTAAAGCATTCAATGTTCTATATTTGATACTAGAATGCTACAGTTTAAGCAATTCTAATTCAATATTTCATTCCCTTCTCATGTGATGCTAATATCTCTAATCGAGTTGTTGAGCCAGTCAGATCAATTGAGCTTGGCTCTCTTTCGTTCGAGAGTTAAGGTTCTTTTCAATATTGCCCTCAAAATTACTTCTAGACTCAAAATCACTTTCAGAATTAATTGTGTTAAATGTGAAGTGGAAATCTATCTATCTACAGAATTGGGAGTGTGTGTTTCTAGCAGTATCTTATATCAAAACTTGTTTTTTTTCAGGTGTTGAATTATGGCATTTGTCAATAGAAATGGGAGTGTGTGTGTTTGTGTGTGTCAAAACTTCTTCACCTTGAATTGGCATTTATTAAAACAATTGTGGTCAACTGGGCATTTTCTATGGAACTTAGATAAATGAAAAAAATAATGATCTAGCTAAGTATTGTGGTCAACTGGGCATTCTACTGTTGACATAATGGTACAGATAGTTTGTTCAACTCTTCAATCCTCAATGTGATGATGATTTAAAAGTGGCCTTTGTTGGTTTAAGTCATTTGAGGATCACTTGTATGAATCCGGATATATTGAATGCTGAGATATACTTAGAAAGACATTTTACTCCCTGCTGGATTTGTTAGAATCATGCCATATTAACCATTATTGATGAGTGTAGTTCTTGTATTTCCATGTTTATATTGTAACATATGTAAATAAGCATGCATATGGGCGCTCACATAAAGTTGGATGTGTACATGCAATAAATAAAAAAGAATATTATGTATGTATCTATGTGCATGTGATCTTAAATTTTTATTTTACCAGAGAGACTTGGTTCTGTGTTCCAATGAGATACTGGCTGCAAATAGGGATTGTGTTGCTTACAAGATGCTTGTGAGGAGATCTTACCCATCTGGAGTCAATTCAGAATCTGCAACCACTTCCAAAGATAACAAATCAACATTCAGTGGAACATTTCAGAGGTCTGAAGAAGCCACGGTGGACAGCAAACTTTCAGCCAAACGTAATGTTAAGCTATCCTTGGATATGGACAGAAAGACTGATGATAGATGTAACCCCTGTTTCTCCAAACTCGTATTTTATGTGTATTTTTCTATATTTTAAATTTTTGTAAATTAATTTTTCTGCTTTCAAATTCTTTGTTAAAATGTGTTATTAGATCTTCTGTTAAAACCTATTTTTAATCAATAGTTTATTTATAACTAGTTCCAGTTGATATTTTTTTTATATTACAAATATTTTTATTATGCTATGGATTATTATGTTTATGTTTATGATTTATTATTATTATTATTATTATTATTATTATTATTATTATTATTATTATTATTATTATTATTATTGTTATTCATGTTATTTTATCTTTTACTCTTGATTGTTGATTTAAAAATCTTTTTCTATTGTTATTTGTATTTGTAGTATTTCAAATAATTTCTATCTTATTGATCAATATAAATTTTGATATATAATCTTACTTTTATTTATTACTTTATCTATTCAATTTGATCTTTTATCTAAATCCTATTTGTTATCCTATGAAATTAATCATTATCCATACCCATTAAACAAATCCTACTACTCCTAATTACCCACAACCCAATTACCCATTAACCCTAATCCCCTTATATATATATATATCTCTCATCCCTAGTCTCTCTCTTGGTGTTCTCTTGTGGCCGCAAACCACTGTTGTCATCATCCCTCTTGGTCATCTCTCTTTTGGTGGAATTGTTCGTGTGGAGATTTTCGCTTAAGTTTGCGTGGATTAATTCGTTCGTGAATTTTTCTCGTTGTCAGGAATCCATTCCCGTTATTCTTGATTTTCGGCGTTCTTCATCTTCGGTTAAGACAAGTAACTTGTACTCCAATTCCTTTATTTGATACAAGTCAAAAATACCACCTATAGTGTAGTTGGGTTTAGAGACGACTCTTGTGTGTTATCCTTGATGGGTTTTGTCTCTATTGTAAAAACTTGACCATAGTTGCCTCACGACACAATATTGATATGAATTAACTTAGGTTTTGCCCGTTCTTGATTTGATCATGTATGTGGGATTTTTGTGAGAACTTGGGTATTTGTTGGGATCCATGTGATAGCTTGCTTGAGATATGTTAGTTACCCTATTTCATATTGTTTGGATACTTGGTAGACTAGATTTCATGTTTTGTTGTGCTTGGATCAAGTTTCGTTTGAATTATGTTGGTTTTTGAGGAAAATCTGTATTTTGTCGATGCTCTGTTTTGAATTGTATTTTAGACCATATTAAGGTCTGAATCTTAATTTCAGTCCAAAACATGAATTGTAGAGAAATTCGTCTTCTTTCCAACCCCTCTGACCTTGCTTGACTTTGTTTTCGTATGTGTGAGATATGACTGATTTACTATAGAGGTGTCGATCTTTTTTAAATTTCGTTTCTTGGTGTTCTTGATGACTAAATTATTTTAATAACTATGGTACATATATTATTTTGATCCAAAACTTTGGTCAGTATTTCTTTATCTACTTGGGGATTACCTAGAATTTTCGGTGGATTTTATTGATAAATTTTATGCGCTGTTTCCTGCTCGTTTATGAAAACTATACCTACTTTATTTTGCTCGTTGTTCTGTAAAGAAACGTATTTTCACCATAATTCCTTTTACTGTATGAAAAATATTCGTGAAATATGAAAGTTAATATATTTTTTCTATTTTCATCTCCCTTTGACGGATTTTGATTTCGTTTCACGGCTTGCGAGATACTTCAGTTTTCGTACAGCAGTGTTGGGAATTCCAGATTTGCCAAAGTACCGTTTCTTGATGTGTTCTTATTTTTGATGACTAGACTAATTTTACTGGAATATTATAAATTTTATATTCTGATTCTAGACTTATAGGGGAATACCCCAGATTTTTTCTGAATTTATTTGAGAGGTTTTGATGCGGTTTTCCTGACTGAGAATTTGTTTTACTGATTTCTGACTGAACATATTTTCTGGATTCAAACCTGTTTTGAGTTATGATGTTGTAAATTACAATATAACTTATTTATATTTCTGGATTCGTGTGGAAGACTATTTTCCAGATTCTTCGACGGATCCAGATTTGGATGGCTGTAGTAGCGGGAATCACTGTTTTAGTACAACACTATTTTGCTGTCCTGAATTAGAAAACTAGTTATTTTATCCTGTTATGTGTTATCTTGTACCTGTGCTTGTTTATCTTGCACCCTGAACTTGATACATGATTATACCCTGACATCCTGCTTTGTTTTGCGACACATACATGTATGTCTTATTATAATAATAAATGACCAAGCCGGGGTTTTAAGGGAATGATCTAATAGTGGATAATTTAGAAACGTGTACTCGGAAGGGGGCCCGTGTTTCCTATTTTGATTCATGTTGATACATGAACCTGTTAATGCATGGACCTATTGGTTCATGTACCTGTTACCCATTGATGCATGGACCTGTTGGTTCATGTACCTATTACCTGTTGATGCACGGACCTGTTGGTCATGTACCTGTTACTTGTTGATGCACGGACCTGTTGGTCATGTACCTGTTCATTCATGAACCTGTTGATGCATGAATGAGATGATTCGTGTACCTGTTTGATTCATGAACCCGTTTCCTGTTTCTGTTATGATCCCTGAGTACACTGCCCTCTATGGTCCACTATGATTTAAAACGAAATTACGTTGACTGTAGCAACCATGTAGTAAAAGGATGGATGCATGAAGTGCTGCCTAGATAGTAATCACTATAAGACTTCATACATGATCGTTGAACATGATACTTGAACATGATACATGCTTACTTGATACTTAACTACATGATACATGAGACTTGGTTACTTAAGACTTGAAACTTGACACTTTATTTATGATTACATGATACTTGACACCTGATGCATGTTTACATAATACTTGATTACTTGACACTTGATTCATGCCATTTACACTTGTTCACTTTGCCGTGCTAGTTGTTTATTTTGACATCATGCTTATACCATGTTGCTAGTTAGTTTCCCCATGTGCTTGTATCCTACATTATAAGTGACCCGTAGCTTGCAACTGACGGGTACTTGTTTTTCTCTTTTCCTCTTTCCTGCATTCGTTGAATTGTAGATTTTGGAGAACGGTTCCAGATGGTATCGGTGACTTGAAGTATTAGTGCTGGATCTTGTTCTTATTATTTCTTGTAGTTTGCTTGAACAATAATTGTATTCATGTATTTGGATTTATTCTTGTATTTGGGCAATGTGACCAAGGATTATTTGTGTTATTCAGATCATGACTGTTTGAGATTAATATATTTTATTTGAACTATTCTTGTTGGTATTTGATTCATAGGTGCATGTGGTTGACTTTTCTGGCTTTCGACTCTGATTATATTGTGATATATTGTAAGGATGCCTGAACAGCTTATGGATGATGAAAATCATTCGCTGGACTTTTGTCGCGTAACCGTATTTCATATTTTTTGAGAAGCGGGGCGTGACAGGGTTTTTTGTAGTGTCAGAGCTCCAGGTTTGGCTAATGTATTAGTTGCCTAATATATTAGACAAGCTTGGCTCGAACTAGGATCTGCTCAATATTTCACCAACCATGCATATATAAATGAATCATAACCAACATTGATCTGGATACTAGTCTTACTCCATACTTTTTAACCCCTTCTTATTCAATCCCTTGATCCCTTGATTCCTTGATTCTTCCGTTTTTTTTCAGTCATCCTCTTTGATTGATTTCTTCTTGGGTATGGATTCATTCATTCCGTACTCATACTCTCCTGATTTTGGAGCCATCCATTCTTTTCTTCCTGCTTGGTTATTCGGTTGGCATCGCTGGATGCAATTGACAGAGTCTTCCTCAATCAGAGTGGCGCAGCAGAAGCGTTGTGGGCCCATAAGCCACAGTTCCCAGGATCCTCTTGTTACTTCTTCTCCTTGTATTGTTTGCTTCCCCCTATCTCTTGCATTGTTCTTATCAGTTGACTCATTGTTTGGTTCTGTAATACCCTGATTTTTCTAATTTATGAAGAATTATTTATTTTTGCACGTAGTGTGCACGTGTAATATTTTGGCTATTGTTTTCAACATGATGAATAAGAATATTGTTTTCTATAAAGCATTTTCCTAAAGCCCAAATGTTAGTTTACTTATTATTTTCTTTTAAAAAGATTATCTTGGCCCAATTAATTTAAGCCCATGATTTAATCCCTTTTCTTATTTTCTACAACTTGTAATGTGTAACATTTTCTTTTTTAAAAGACTTGTTATGTGTGTACAAGTTTTGTTAGGGTGACTTGTGCTTACACGTGCACTTCATGTACACGTGCATAAGCACACATTCTTGGCCGGATTGGGTAGAAAAGTGGGTGTGAGTCATGAGTAGTTATTTGGAGTGTGGGTGGTTATCACAACTCCCTAATCAATCCTAGCCTTTGATCCTATAACTATTTACTGAATCCTAGCCCTCCATCTCACCCAAATTGGTGTATAAATACCCCCTCTCATCCATTGTTTCTTTGACTACTAAGATCATTTTGTAAGAGAGCTATATTGTGAGAGAGTTGTGTGTGTTTTCTGTGGAGGCCGAGCATCACTTCTGAAGGTTTCGGTGTGGAGCAAGGAGCAAGGAGCAAGGATTCATGCATTACATTAAGGAGCTTTTGCTGGATTTCGATTATTTCGTCAATAAGGTGGGTGTTTCTCAGGACTTCTAATGTAGAAAATATGCCATGATTATGATGATTGCTACCATGATTGTGAAAAGTTAATTCAAACATATTAACTTGCCATGTTTATGTTTATGATGATGGTTGTGAGGGGCTAATAATGTGGTAATGACACTGTAAATAAGAACAAATTGGGTCTGTACAGTCGACTGCCGCTTGGACAAGTCGACTGGTACAAGGCGAGTATTTCTCATAATTTGTTAGAAAGTTTCATAATGTACATGTGTACAAACTAAAAGATATAGGAATGCTAAATTCATAACCTCCATGTTGTACATGACTGACAAGACATGAACATATGAAAAGAAACTAGGATAATTAGTAAAACTGAGATTAGCCTGTGCAGCCGACTGTTAATATGAATAGCCGACCGATGTATTGAGTAAATTATGAATAGTTCAGAATCCCATGAAATGAGATATTTCCATTGTGTTGTCCTAGTGTAATAAATTGAGATTAACATCTCATCTCTACAAGAAAGTTATGAACAAGTGTAAACGCATGTTTAACACTTCCTTGAAGAAAAGACAATATTAGTTATTTGAAATTCCATGATTGTGATGTTACTGAACCGTTAAGAAATTATGTGTTTATGACGCATGAAAATATGTATATTGTAATTTGACACCATGATACATGTGCATGTAAGAACAGATGGGAGATAAACCCTTAATTTGAAATGTGAACCTGTTCAGTCGACTTAATGCGAGTAGCAAGTCGACTGGGCCTGAATATGAAAATGTACAGTTAAGACTCGGTACAGACGACTGATATAATGACAGTCGACTGTCACGTAAATGATATTTTGAACATAGAAAGTTGCGGAGCAGCCGACTGGCTATGTGCAGCAGTCGACTCTCCCGAGTGTTTATGAAGGACTTGATTTGACTGAACAAGTCGACTGAGCTTTCTCCAAGTCGACTGTCCAGAGTATGTTTTGATATGTCAGAGATTTCGTTTGATTTCTGTTAAAAGTTGTGAATCCTGTGATTGATGTTGGTAATTCTATTTGCTATTGCATGAATTTACATGAAATGAATCATAGATTGAATTGAGAATTAAATGAATATGAAAAGCTAAGATCATGATAAAGAAAGTCTGTGAGACTAATAATTGAATTATGAGTTGAAAATGCTCAATTGGAAATTGAAACCAAAGAGTAGCTAAGTCTCCCCCGGCATTGGAAATTGAATGAAATGAAATGAGAATTGAAAGACCAAGGTTGGTCATGTATTGAAATGAATGAATAAGTCCGGTTTAGTAGAGAGGCTAACTCTAGAGCTTTGATTTTTGTTCATGATTCTAATAAAAACTAAGGATTAGTGCATAGTGAAGATGTGATAAAAGTGAGAGAAAACACGAGTATGAGAACTAGGGTTTACGGTGCGGGTGTGTGAGCCACAGAATGCATGCTTGATGAATCAAGACATGGCGTTGACACAACTCAGAATGATCGGACTCTAGTCACACTTGTGGGATGTTTTGTGACTGCAAGAGGATCGTGTGCCATGAAGGAGGCTGAATTGCCACAGAATGCATGCTTGATGAGTCAAGACATGGCGTGGGGTTTCCCTCCAGGTTTTCTGTACACGAGCTTGTACTCATAGATCATCTAGGATACTCACCATAGTTACAGTAGTAGATTAAGTCATGGCGAGGGATTGAACCCTACAAAGATGAAGAACGAATAAGAGGCTTGCCCTCGGACCTATGTAGTATGGGATGCATAGATACCGAACAAGTGCGCATTAGTGTCATCTAATATAAACAATTGCATTAAGGATTAAGTGCACATTCACGACACGACATCATTAAGATTTCCCTTTACTTTAAGTTGATTGTGAACAAGTTGTGATTTGTTAAGAAATGAGAATCGTTATACTGTTTCTGGCACAGAGAGGATGGCCATGTATAATTATCGTCGGTTGAATAAACTGACGTGCCCACAGTGTTATATGCAGGTAAATGGCTTGATAAAAGAGCAAAGAGGAACAAATGCTTAATGATGATACAATGTTGTTGTATATATATTTCATTGTTGTAAATTTTTACTTCCGCTGTGGAAATGTAAATGTAATATATGATGTAAACTCTGATGTAAAGTGAAAAGTTTGAATTTCCTTGTAAAATTGTACTAAAGAAAGTGAAAAGATCCTGTAGAACATCTCGAATTCAGTGTATTTGGGATTCGGGGCATTACAGGTTCGATTCTTTCCTATCCATTCTCTCTTTAATTCCAGTTCTACCTACTCATTATCTTGCTTTGTTGCCTTGTGTTGTTCTTTCTTTTTGATACTGCTTATTCTCTATCTTGCATTCCCTTTTGATCTCATTGTTATTCATCTTCCTTCCTTCTAGTGTTGCCTCTGCTTTGTTACCCTTCCCAGTTTGCTTTTGCCTTGTCCTATGTACTGCCTAAGCAAATTTCGAGGACGAAATTTTGTTCTAAGGTCGGTAGAATTTATAACCCCTGTTTCCCCAAACTTGTATTTTATGTGTATTTTTCTATATGTAAAAATTTTGTAAATTAATTTTTCTGTTTTCAATTTCTTTGTTAAAATATGTTGTTAGATCTTCTGTTAAAACCTATTTTTAATCAATAGTTTATTTATAACTAGTTCCCAATGATATTTTTTTTATAATACAAATATTTTTATTATGCTTTGGATTATTATATTTATGTTTATGATTTTATTATTATTATTATCATTATGGTTATTGTTATTTTTGTTATTCGTGTTATTTTATCTTTTACTCTTGATTGTTAATTTAGTAATTTATTTCTATTATTATTTATATTTGCAGTATTTCAAATAATTTCTATCTTGTAGATCAATATATATTTTGATATATAATCCTACTTTTATTTATTACTTTATCTATTCGATTTGATCTTTTATTTAAATCCTATTTGTTATCCTATGAAATTAATCATTATCCATACCCATTAAACAAATCCTACTACTACTCCTAATTACCCACAACCCAATTACCCATTAACCCTAATCCCCTTATATATATATCTCTCATCCCTAGTCTCTCCCTCTTGGTGCTCTCTTGTGGCCGCAAGCCACTATTGTCATCATCAATCTTGGTCATCTCTCTTTTGGTGGAATTGTTCGTGTGCAGATTTTCACTCAAGTTTGCATGGAATCATTCATTCGTGGATTTTCGTTCGTGGATTTTTCTCGTTGTCGGGAATCCATTCCCATTATTCTTGGTTTTTCAGCGTCTTCATCTTCGGTTAAGGCAAGTAACTTGTACTCCAATTTCTTTGTTTGATATAAGTCAAAAATACCACCTATAGTGTAGTTGGGTCCAGAGACGACTCTTGTGTGTTATCCTTGATGGTTATTGTCTCTATTGTGAAAACTTGACCATAGTTGTCTCACGATACAATATTGATATGAATTAACTTAGGTTTTGCCCGTTCTTTGATTTGATCATGTATGTGGGATTTTTGTGAGAATTTGGGTATTTATTGGGATCCATGTGATAGCTTTGCTTGAGATATGTTAGTTACCCTATTTCATGTTGTTTGGACACTTGGTAGACTAGATTTCATGTTTGGTTGTGCTTGGACCAAGTTTCGTTTGAATTATGTTGGTTTTTGAGGAAAATCTATATTTTGTCGATGTTCTGTTTTGAATTGTATTTTAGACCATATTAAGGTCTGAATCTTAATTTTAGTATAAAACATGAATTGTAGACAAATTCGTCTTCTTTCCAACCCCTCTGACCTTGCTTGATTTTGTTTTCGTATGTGTGAGATATGACTGATTTACTTCAGCGGTGTCGATCTTTTCCAGATTTCGTTTCTTGGTGTTCCTGATGACTAAATTATTTTAATAACTATGCTACATATATTATTTTGATCCAAAAATTTGGTCAGTATTTCTTTATCTACTTGGGGATTACCCAAAATTTTTGGTGGATTTTATTGATAAATTTTATACGCCGTTTCATGCTCATTTATGAAAACTATACCTGCTGTATTTTGCTCTCGTTTTGTAAAGAAACGTATTTTCACCTGGATTCCTTTTACTGTATGAAAAATATTCGTGAAATATGAAAATTAATATATTTTGTCTATTTTCATGTCCTTTTGACGGATTTGGATTTTGTTTCACGGCTTGCTAGATACTTCAGTTTTCAGATAGCAGTGTTGGGAATTCCAGATTTGCCAAAGTACCGTTTCTTGATGTGTTCTTATTTTTGATGACTAAACTAATTTTACTGGAATATTATGAACCTTTATATTCTGATTTGAGACTTATAGGGGAATACCTCAGATTTTTCCTGAATTTATTTGAGAGGTTTTGATGTGGTTTTCCCGACTGAGAATTCGTTTTCCTGATTTCTGACTGAACATGTTTTTTGGATTCAAACCTGTTTTGAGTTATGATGTTATAAATTACTATATGACTTATTTATATTCTCTGGATTCGTGTGGAAGTCTATTTTCCAGATTCTTTGACGGATCTAGATTTGGATGGTTGTAGTAGCGGAAATCATTGTTTTAGTACAACACTGTCTTACTGTCCTGAATTAGAAAACTAGTTGTTTTACCCTGTTATGTGTTATCTTGTACCTGTACCTGTTTATTTTGCACCCTGAACCAGATACATGTTTATACCCAGATATCCTTGCTTTGTTTTGTGATACATATATGCATGCCTGATTATAATAATAAATGACCAAGCCGGGGTTTTAAGGGAAAGATCTAATAGTGGATAATTCAGAAACGTGTACTCGGAAGGGGGTCCGTGTTTTTCATTTTGATTCATGTTGATACATGAACCTATTGATGCATAGACTTGTTGGTTCATGTACCTATTACCCGTTGATGCATGGACCTGTTGGTTCATGTATCTGTTACCTATTGATGCATGGACCTGTTGGTCGTGTACCTGTTACTTGTTGATTCACAGACTTGTTGGTCGTGTACCTGTTCATTCATGAACCCGTTGATGCATGAATGGGATGATTCGTATACCTGTTTGATTCATAAACATGTTTCCTGTTTCTGTTCTGATCCCTGAGTACACTGCCCTCTATGGTCCACTATGAAATCTAAAACGAAATTGCATTGACTGTTGCAACCATGTAGTAAAAGGATGGATGCATGAAATGCTGCCTAGATAGTAATCATTATAAGACTTGATACATGATCCTTGAACATGATACTTGAACATGATACAAGCTTACTGTTAGTGTAGGTGCCCTAGAGGCAATACAATGATCAGTATTATTGACATTATGTTCTTTTGATTATATTAATAATTTATTATGCTTCGTATTTACTGCGTTATAAATATTAGCATGATAAATGTCCTTAGATTATTAATACGAACTATATGACCATGAGATTATATATAGTATAATAATCTTAAATGTCCCTAGTCGAGTATTATTATTATTAGGACAGTAATAATACATTGAGA
Organism: Hemerocallis citrina; assembly: GCA_017893485.1. Classification (NCBI taxonomy): domain Eukaryota; kingdom Viridiplantae; phylum Streptophyta; class Magnoliopsida; order Asparagales; family Asphodelaceae; genus Hemerocallis; species Hemerocallis citrina. Next base: position 207,233,812 of record CM030359.1, read on the forward strand.
CTAGTATGTTGATTGATTGATGACCACCTCTCATGGGTCATTAGTATAGAGATACTAAAATCAATACATAGGTAAATGTAAGAGTACATTGTACTGGACAGACCCACTGTGAGATTCTACATGGAATGAATTAATAAGTGTCATAAGTAATCTCACTGTGATAATGGTGTAATGGTCCTCTGACCTGAAATCATTATATTTCTACACGAAAATTAATGTACTTTGATTCTATCAAAAGTTATCTTTAATCGGGTAATGATAAAGATAGTATTGGGTTCATTATGAATCGTGTGAGAAATATGAATGATCTAGAAGGAATTTAACCCTCCTAATTTTAGGAGCGATATTATCGGCCTCTTGTTTGAGTGAGACTATGAAATGCATGGCCATGCTCAAATATTGATTTGTTTGAATAGTCTACTCATCGATCAAGAAAATAAAGATTAAATTATTAAGAGGATGACACGTCCCATGCCTCTAGTTTAATCTATAATATCAAGGTTAAAAGGATTATATTACATGGAGACATTAGTCACGAAAGGTTTAATTGAATCACCAATTATTATTATTACTTGGGTAGCAATGATGTATTACTAGATGCCGCTCATTGTTTATAATTTTATTATAAGATAATAAAATTATTGCCAACGTAATAATAACCTAAAGGGTCACACACATAGAACGTTTAAAAGGAGTATTAATTTAAATTCGGAATTTAAATGATTCGAAATTAGTTATTTAATTAATTGAGTTGGACTTAATTAATTAAAGGATAATTCGAATTTAAATCAGATTGGTCTTATCAGAAGCCAAACTGATTACGGTTAATTCGAATTTAAATGATAAAACCAAATCAGATTGGTCTTATCAGAAGCCAAACTGATTACGGTTAAGCCCACCTCTTATCTCTCCCTATAAATACATAGAGATGTATTGGATTAGGATGATCTTTGACAAATCTATTTTCCACAGAAAACCCTAGCCGCTCAACTGTTGAGAGGCAAAAGAGAGAGAGAGAGAGGCAAGCATCATCGGCTAGTACCGGCTCCCTCAATCGTTGGACGATCGGACGTTCGTGTGGACTGCCTTAGAGACGCGGATCTAGCTACTAGGGCTGCGTGGTGATTGCAACCTCCATCTTTCAGCCTTCGTAAAGATCCGAAAGGTAAAATTTTATTTATCCATTATAAGCCATGTCTTGTACACGGATCCATGGGTTAGGGTTTCGGATCTGTCTTTTTCGCTGCGTTTGTGCCCCGAAACCCTTCACTTACTTGATACTTGACTACATGGTACATGAGACTTGGTTACTTAAGACTTGAAACTTGACACTTGATACATGATTACACGATACTTGACACCTGATGCATGTTTACAAGATACTTGATTACTTGACACTTGATTCAGGCCATTTACACTTATTCACTTTGCCGTGCTAGTTGTTTATTTTGACATCATGCTTATACCATGTTGCTAGTTAGTTTTCCCATGTGCTTATATCCTACATTATAAGTGGTCCGTAATTTACAATTGACGGGTACTTGTTTTTCTCTTTTTCTCTTTCCTGCATTTGTTGAATTGCATATTTTGGAGAACATGTTCCAGTTGGTATCGGTGACATGAAGTATTAGTGCTGAATATTATTTTTATTATTTCTTGTAGTTTGCTTGAACAATAATTGTATTCATGTATTTGGATTTATTCTTGTATTTGGGCAATGTGACCCAGGATTATTTGTGTTATTCAGATCTTGACTATTTGAGATTAATATATTTTATTTGAACTATTCTTGTTGGTATTTGGTTCATAGGTGCATGTGGTTGACTTTTCTGGCTTCCAACTCTGATTATATTGTGATCTGTTGTAAGGATGCCTGAACAGCTTATGGATGATGAAAATCATTCGCTAGGCTTTTGTCGGGTAACCGTATTTCGTATTTTTTGGGAACCGGAGCGTGACAATAGCTCAACATCCCAATGATAGCTCAACATCCCAACTGTCATTTAAACTCAAAATACCTGATAGAACTTCATCTCTGGCAAGCAACTTCCTTATAGAACATCTATTCGGTCGAGGAGCTCAGCAGATGATGTAGAAAAAAATATCAAGGCAAGGAAGGTTGTTCGATCTTTCATTGCTTTTATGTCTCAAAAGTTTCTATAGTTTCAAAACTATTCTGTAGACTTGCATCTGATTAAATTTAACAGTCATACAATGTAGCATGGTAACTTTTTCATTTAATTGTACACATGTTGGGCAATGACACTCAACGGACACTACTTGGACACGTGTCCAACACTTCTTACGTGTCCTAAACTCTACTTATGTCATGATTGTGGAGCTTCTCGCAATTAAAGTTTTTCATTCCATTCTCTATCTAACATAAATTTTCTATGGAACTTAGATATCTTATTTTGACTATGTAATTCTTAGTTGTATCCCAATTCTTATTTTCTAGGTATTGAATTGGCATTTATCAAAACTTCTTCTTCAGGACTCTCATATGGTACTGATGAGCAAGGTCTGAGAGAAGCATTCGCTGGTTATGGTGAAGTTGTTGATGGTATGTGTTGTCTTTTGTTTTTCACCTTGGCTTTCTAAGAGCTTGTAGTATATTGCTACTCAACTTTGAGGACAATTTGGATATTTCTGTTCATCCAGGGTTATCACAAATCGAGAAACGGGCAGGTCTAGGGTATTTGGCTTTGTTACCTTTACAACTACTGAGGATGCATCTTCTACAATTACTGCACTGGATGGAAAGGTATCTACTTCAGTAGCTTGTATCATTACTTTTCTTAATCGTGGTTAATGATGTATGTTCTTTTTCAAATCAATCTTGATGTTTATTTCCTTATCCTCCAAAGAAGAATCAAAAACAGGTTTGAGCGGCCAAGCACAAATTTTGTTTGCTTAAAGGTGTACATGTTTCAATTATATGGGTTGTTATTAAACTGTTTCTGCATGTTGCAGGTGTTCATTTTCGCATGGGAGCAATACAAATCCGGTTGCCTTCCACTGCTTCTTCCATCGAAAGAATATGTAAAGGCATTGGTGAAAGGGTTGGTAGAAGGGAAGCAGCTTACTCAAGAGGAAGCTATCGAATACATTAACAATACTACTCTCAACAAATTATGACTGCATTTTTTATAATGCCTATCCATCTTTCTGCAAATTTTAGGTGTATCCTAAATGCTGATTCATTCTATCAATCTTTCTGTAAATTCTAGGTGTATCATAAATGATGCATTTTATAGAATGAATTTGTGTTGTGATGTATTTATATATTGTTTATTATGTTTGATTAATGGATTTGTGAAAAATTATTAGAATGAATTCTGAAAAATGATTCAGAATTGAATTAGAGGTATTTGATTTGATAAAATGGACCAAAAACTGGCACACCACACTGATGTTCTTTAATATATATATATATATATATATATATATATATATATATATATATATATATATATGTGTGTGTGTGTGTGTGTAATACCTACCCCGCCGTTTTCAAACGCCGGGATAGGTATTTTAATGGAAAAAAAAAATTAACATTGCCCGGCATTTGTAAACGCCGGGATATCCTTATAACATACCCCGGCGTTTGAAACCGGCGGGAAAAGTATTTCGCAACCCCAGCGGAGGAAAGTACGGCGCTTGCGGCGGCACTTTTCGAAGTAAGGGGGGACCAACCCCGGCATTTATAAACGCCGGGCATGGGCAAAAAAAATGCCGGGCTTTGCCTTCTTATTTGTAGTGCATTGAGTACACAAGTATACGCCAGAGTTGGGTGTGGAACGTGTCAACAACCCATAAAGTTTTAAATCTCGAATTTCGGACTCGTCACGGTAAGGGGTGTTTCGTCTTGGATCGGAGGTATCGGAGGAGATCTCAGAGAAATGTGATAATCTCGATGTTCATTTCGGACACATCAATAAACATATTTTTTTATTACTAAACAACTAGTATTATACACGTGTTGTGCACGTGGGGAAATTTTTTGCCGGGGGGGGGGGGGCGGGGGGATGAAAAGGGCAAAAAAAAAATTCTACCAGCACGTGCATTGCACGGGTTGGGATATGGATAAATTACACTAAGGCCTTCTCCCATTATAATAGTAGAGATATATTATATATTCTACATATCATTTATCATATAAAATATTATATAATGTAACTAATGACATGAATCAATTACGGTAAATATTCGCAGAATTTAACAACAATATAAAAGAGAATGTAATACAGATATATAATTAAACTGAATTTGCATTGATTAGAAAAAATGTATTAGTTAATAGACTTACTTGACTTTGCATTACAAACAAGAGAGAGACGAAATTCTCACATTATCTTAGCTTAAGGTTCTATATTGAAAGACTTGTATGCAAAAAGAAAAAAAAAAAGTTATATATTTACAATAACGCTAGTGACTATTTCGGCCGATATTTCGACAATTTTGGTAATATTTTGCCAACTTCGGCCGAATTTACACATTTCGATACTAAACGATATGTAGCATAAATATGTGGTTTCGTATTGGTAAGCTAACTGAAACGGAATTTACATTTGGGTCCAAAATGATATGGAGCATTAATCTGTGATTTCGTATCGGCGAGCTAGCCGAAACGAAATTTCAGTCATATCGAACAGAAATTTAAAACTATGACAGCCCTAACACCTGTACTGCACATGCTACTTAATAAACAAATTGCATATTTGCACAAAAATCTCTCCAAGCATGTCGGCAATCAAGTCCCTCCAAGTGAAAGATACTTAAGGATTGTTTGCATTTAAATCCCTCGAAACATGAATATTTTTGTATAAGTTCATCATTTTTTTAAAAAAAATTGTTGCAGCCAAGTCCTAGATTTTAATATATATATATATATATATATAAAATAAAAAATCACGCATCACATATGCAAAATTACTAGTTTATATGTACCCAAAAGAAACTATACACAATATTAAGAGACGTTCTGTGGCCATCGAAAGATGGAAGGTAAGAAGTAATTTTGTGTAATAAGAGTTCGACATTACGAGATTCTTCCGGATTTGTCGCTGAACAATCAGCAAGCTTTCCAGATAGAGAAGATTTGAGGACACTTTTGGTTCTAACCAATTCCCTTGCGCGTTGCAAAGGTTTAAGTTAATTTTAGCAATAATTTAAGAAGATCTTTGAGCAGGAAAAAAACAACCCTCCCCAAGACATCAACTTCTTCCAAATAACAGAAAATTATGTATTATGCTAAAGATTCAATGCATAAAAAACTGTTCAAAAAATAATATAGACTAATCCTTGAAGAATTATAAGATCACGATAGTAATAATTACTTCAAGAAAACCAGAAGAAAAAGAAGAAGAAAATTAAGATATGATGGATCACACTGACACATGATGAATATGTCTATACCTTGAGCGCATTAAGAGATTTAGAGAGAATTGAATCTAATGCATCTGGGTGCAGCTCCAAATACTCGGTAAGATGCTCTTGTACACATTGTTCAACTACTCATGGAACTTCAGGATTTCCCTGCAGCTAGCTTGTCTGCTTATAAACAATCAACGTAAGCACAAGTGTTCATCTTCATAGTACCAGAGATAGTTTTACTTTTTAAATACCCAGACATAGACAAGTATCAACTATCCATAAGCAGGGCCGGCCCTGAGTTCCTGGGGCCCATGGCAAAAGACCCAGATAAATATTTTTGGGAACCCCTGATTATAATAGAATTTTTTTACTTGCAAAATACGTGCCTATATTTACAAGGGGAATACAAATTTGGAGGACCACAAAATTACAAAAAAATCGGGAGCCTGAGGTGGCTGGCCGCTTCACCTGCCTCAAGGTGAAGCGCCCGCAAAAGCAGGTGTGGATGAAGCGAAAGCTGTTGGATCATGTAGGCAAGGCAAATAACACTAAAGAGGGGGGGGGATATTGTTGTTTAAAAATTACTTAAGAAATTGAACTTTTCGTACTGTCCAGTCGACATCAAATAGAGATACAGTCGATTGTTGCGTCAGAGAAGAAGAGTATCTTACTGAAGAGTTATTAGTCTGATCAGTTGACTTAGCGCGGAAAACTAGTCGATTTACCAGACAAGTTTTCGAAATAAAACACAGAAAAATTGAAATGCAAGTTGAGAAAATACAATCACCACAAAGTCAATCACAGAGTACACAGCGATGTATCCTGGTTTGGTCCTCCCGTCCTACATCCAGTCCCCAAGCAACCCACTTGAAATTTTCCACTATTCTTGAAAAACGTACAAGAATACCCTACGACGTTTGACAACAATTATATCAAACCTGTAGACCTCTCTCACCACTAAGAGAGCAAACCCACTCTACACCCAAGAGTGAAAATCCGACTCTACAACCAAGAGCCCTACTCTCCAACCGAGAGGACCACTCTCACAACTCGAGAATGAAAAACAACAACAAAAAGAGTTTACAATAACCTATAGCCTTGTTTGTTATTTGTGCATTTGTATAGTGGCTATTATGTTAACTTCTGTAATTAGTCTAAAACGAATTCGATGTTATACTAGACTGAATTTTAGAGAACCAAGACTTAGATAATTTGTATGCTTTTGAAATGCTCGTTCTTCTCAAAAACAAAAAGCTTGAAACTGAAAGAAATGCTTGGAACCTTTTCAAAGTGATTCCTATACTCTATTTATAGAATGAGAATCAGAGGGACATTGTAAAACAGTTCCTTAAACCGTATTAAAACGACAGAAAATGATTTGAATTGAAAAACAAGTTTTAAATTCAGAATAACGGTTGAAACGATTGAACAGTCGACTGGGTTGCCATAATGAGTCGACTGGCCAGAGCTTGTATGAGTTCAGACAGTTTCATACTATGACAATCGACTGGTTTCAAGGAACGGTCGACTGGTACTCAACAGCTGAACTTATTCAAGCTTTTTTTTAACCTTTTAATTTTGTAGAACACTCAGTTATTAAAAATTATGTGCGAGTGTGTGTGTGCCAAGGCTATTACAAGTTTCTAAGACTCAAAGAATGAAAATTACAATATTACAAGACACTTTTTACAAAACATTTGAAGCACTTGAATCTTGTCTTGAACTTGAGTCTTTGACTTGAGCTTGAGCCTTTTTCTGTATGTCTTGAAGCTTGCTTGATCAATGTGGCTTGAGCTTAAATCTTTGAGGCTTGATCAATTACTCTTGAAAGCTTCATTGGATTGTTTTGCCTTTATGTATTTCACCATGGTGTTGACTTTGATACACCCTGCAAAGAGATATGTGATAGAATAACTTTGTATTGTGTTGTAGTCATCAAAACCAAGAATCAACATTCTTCCCCATTTTTGATGATGACAATACAATAACTTATAATAATAACAATTACATATCATGAATTCATACAAAATAAAAAAATATATAAAATATAAACATGTATGCTCCCCCTAACTAATGTACAACAAGCACACAAGTAATAATATGCACAAAAACATTGCACAAGACAAAGCATGCACCAAAAATAAGCCTTCTCTCCCCCTTTGTAATCAACAAAACAAAAAAAATAGAAGGAAGGAAGAAACAAAACAAAATGTAAATCATTGCATAACGAGCAAAAGCATTGCATAACCATAACAAATTAATACATAGAAAATGAAGTACAGGGTTGCAAATACTACATAGAAGTGAAATACATAAAACATAAAAATAACAAAAAAAACAGAAAATACATGAATTTAGTTTCCTTCTTCGTCATCAGACCCTTGAGAGGCAGGAGGAGGAGATGGAAGAAAATAGGGTTTTACTAAGGAGTAGAGGGCTGAGATGAAATCTGGAATAAATGGAGGGTTAGGATCAGCCAAGGGTTAAAAAAAGATAGAAAATTGCCTCAGAAATGTGACGTTTCGAATCAGAAAAACAAACTGATGTCGCGATAGTCGACTTACTTTTTTTGGATCAGTCGACTTAGTTAAGAGTAATTAAAACCAAATGAAAAACTTCAATTAATACTTCTGGCAGTCTACTTGGTACTGTATACAGTCGACTGTCCAGAACTTAAAATTCAACCAAAAGAAAAAAATAGACAACGAAAAATACTTTGTCAGTCGACTGAAAATTATTTTAAAATCGACTTACACAAAATAAATATTCAAGAAATATCAAGAAAACAACAAATTCCTAGTTATCTTCTAAAGTTGATAAAAGTGTCTTCCTTAAGTGATTTGGTAAATATATCTGCTACATGTTTATAAGTAGAAATAAAATCCAAAGTTATATCTCACTTTAAAATATGATCACGTAGAAAATGATGTCGAATATCAATATGTTTTGTACGTGAGTTTTGAACCGGACTTTTAGATAGATTAATAGCACTGGTATTATCACACATTATAACAGGTTCTGAAAATGAAATACCATAATCCAATAAAGTTTGTTTTATCCACAGAATTTGGGTACAAGCCAAACTTGCAGCAATATATTCAGCTTCTGTAGTAGATAGGGATCCCAAATTTTGCTTTATACTGTACCAAGATACTAATGAATGTCCTACAAAGTGACAAGTTCCACTAATACTTTTACGATTAGTTTTACTACCAGCAAAATCAGCGTCACTACATGACAAAAATTGAAAATTATCGATGCATGGATAAAATACCATAGTCAGATGTGCCTTTAATGTATCTTTAAATACGTTTCACAACTGTTAAGTGAGACTCTTTTGGACTCGACTGATATTTAGCACACAAGCATACACTAAACATAATATCTGGTCTACTAGCAGTTATATATAAGAGTGAGCCAATCATACCTCGATAGAGTTTTTGATCGACACTCTTACCTAATTCATCTTTATCAAGTGTAGCAGTAGTAGCCATAGGTGTGGTCCTACTACTAGTGTTATCCATGCCAAACCGTTTGAGTAATTTCTTAGCGTATTTTCCTTGATTAATAAATATGCCATTTTATGACTGCTTTATTTGTAGTCCTAGAAAATAAATGAGTTCACCCATGTGACTTATCTCAAACTCAATTTTCATGGTATCAGCAAACTCTTGACAGAGATTACTATCAGTAAAACTGAAAATTATGTCATCAACATATATTTATATGATTAGAATATCTGTCTCTATTTTCCTAATAAACAATGTAGTATCTACTTTACCTATCTCAAAACCAGTTTCTAAGAGAAAAGTCTTTAACCGATCATACCAAGCACGAGGTTGTAGCGCCCCGAATTTTCAATATGATATCTCAGAAATATGTGACACAATTCCCAACATCAACTTTGATTGCAATAGTAAACATAGACAAAAACATAGATAATTTTTATTTCAACTTTTATTACAACACTTGATTACAAAACATAACGGAATACAAAACACCTTGAATTACAAACTTTCTTTGCAACACATCTTTTACAAATTTACATAAGCCATAACATCAATTTAGCACAAGCATCCAAATCCCAAGCTACAAGCACCTACCTGTAAAACATGAGGTTAGAGATAACCCTGACCCCCAAAACTACAGGGGTCAACCATAACAGTGTGAGTCACATAAAAGAAAATAACATAAATAAATCATAAAACATAGAGTCATCAACAACATGTATTAACAGCAAGAATAAATGAATGAGAAATAACAATAAGTAAAACATGAAATCATCAAGGAATATAAGATAGTATTAAGTAATACATGAAAACATCAAGCGAATCTAAACTAAGTGTCAAGTGTAGGAAAAACAGGAAAACCAAGCATAAAACCGAGCCAAGAAAACATCAATACTATATGCTGACTCTCTAATGCATACTTGTCGGATTCTATGCTTTCCATAGTACATAGGTCCGGTGTAAGCCCTTATCGATCTCCACTTTATAGGGTTAGATCCCTCGTTATGCAACTAATCCTACTACGGTGATGGAAAACAAGATCCAGAATACTCTGTGAATAGGTACCACAGCCCTCGACGCGCAAGCATCTTGTAAGAATAGCTCTAAAACTAGAGAATCACCTCCCAACTGTGTACCCCAAGAATAGGCTTGCAAGGCCCTAGACGTGCATATACACCAGGTACATTCTGTGAATAGGCCTGTTGACCCTCGACACGCGAATGCACCCTGCATGCTCCGACACGCGAACATACAAATGTCCTCTCGAGATAAAACACAAACAGTCCTGGAACGCATCTGTTGGACTAAACAAAATTAAAAGCATATAATCATGTTTCCCAAGTTCCATCACATCTTTACTAGTGCCTGTCCTTAAGTTGGTTATTATTTAAACACAAAAATCATCATCTCTAGAGTTAGTGTATCCTGCCAGACTTAAATACTCAACAACAACCCCAAGATCCAACTGGTCTAAATCAACAAATCTCATCTACCGGTTTACAGGACTCCCACTTAACTCCTAGAGATATCATCAAGACCAAAATGCACAAATCCATCATCAAAATGATCATATGAAGAAACTTCTCCAATCAACAAAACCCAAATCTTATATAAAAATTCAGAATCCAAATAAATATTAAATCTATTAAATAACTGAAAACCATATTTTTAAGTTGTAGAACATTACAAAACATCAATTCCTTTGAAAACACGTATAACTCAAATAAGGTCCAAAAGAATACATTTAAAGTTCTAACATAAATCTCTATAAAACATTTAAATTTGTAGTAAAACATCTCTTTAAAACAATATATTTTTAAAGGAACAATCGAACAAAGAAACATCAGAAAAACTCAAGAAAACATCAGTAACAGTCGACTGTAAATATCAGTCGGTCGACTGTCTAGAGCGAAAACCCAACACTCCAAGAAATATAATTCTAAGTAGTAGCAGTCGACTGTAAAAGGTTATCGATCGACTGTCGAGAACGAAAATCCAAAACTTCGAGAAAACATCAAAACAGAGTAGAGACAGTCGACTGAAAAAATGGGTCAGTCGACTGTTTCGCGCGAAATTTCAAGAAAACGAGAAAACACAACAGCCAGGTAGCGACGGTCCACTATAAAAATTCAACCGGTCGACTGTCGACCTGCAGACTACAGTTTTTAGTTGTGCACATTTCAACCGATACAGAGTTTTACTTTATGAAAATGAATTCTATAAAAAACATATTTCTGATATGATCAAATACAACTTATGGATATACAAAGATCCATAAAACCAATCAAAACCACTTGAATTAATCAAAATAGCAAATTTGTTGATTCTCTTCAAAAAGAAAACGAATTTGTGTATACATCAAAAGTAGAGTTTTTAAGAATCAATCATACATCAAAATTGCTTCGTTTTATATTCCCAACCATATCAATACCAAAAGAAGTGGGGATATAGTCAAATCCTTCGAAAAACACATAAAGACTAAATTTCTTCAAAAACAATGAAATACGATATTCATGTAATTTGTTTGTGCATGTTCGTGCACCGAAGAAAACTTCATAAATCCATCAATTAGAAATAAAAACATATTCGGATTTAATCTTAGTTTTTGAGAAATCCAAATTCAAATAAAACCTTTCACAAATCACAAAATCCCCAATTTAGTTGTATTACATCAAACCCAATTCGATTTATCAAATTTCAATTTTCAAGACATGATCTCTTAATTCACTAGTCCTCCTCAAACTTTCTCAAACTCAATCACCATGATTAACTCATGAACATAAACAAATTTAACATATCCATAATCAAGTTGCGTTCATCCAAACTCAATAATAACAAAAATCTCATCTTTAAATCAAATCATGCATGACATTCACCATACTCAATCAAATCAGCATTTATAAAAAAGAAATAGCCTACTCATGATTTATAATGGCTTATTTAACAAATCTCAAATCATTCTCATGCAATTTTACTCATAAATAATTAGGTTTTCATAAAAGATCCAATTTAAATTCACCAATTCATCCAATCCATATATATATTCATACCCAAATCCTAGTATCCTTTCTAGTAGATGAAACACTACATACAACATTCAAAGAACAAAACAAAATAAACATATCACTCACCTTGTTGGAAGAATCAAGCGAAGATAAATAGAAAGTAAGAAAAGCCTCTTCTTCGCAAGAAATCTAAGATCTTCTCTTTAAATCTCCAAAAAATAATAATAATAAAATCTTTTGTGTTGTGCAGCAAAAGACGGTTACACTCCACCTTTTAAATAGGCCGGAATATAGGTTTTTAGGGTTTTGAACACATTTGCAAAAATACTCTTTTTAAAATATACATTTACATAAATAGACCCCCATACTAGGAAATTATTTAAAACCAATTTAATCGAGTTCAAAAATCAAAAATACCCCCACTAGCATCAGCCGGCACTGTAGGGAGAACCCAGAAAATGATATTGCATTTTCACCCCCTTCAAATAGCAATTTTGCGAAAACATCATCTTTTTTCAAAACTTGTAAAATAAATCAAATTCATCAAAAAAAAAAATAAAATTTTTAACCCTGAGTTGACCAGGCATTACACCCAGCCCAAAAATCCAAAAATCTAGAGTTTTCACTCCAATTGGTAATTTTGCACAAAAGTCCTTCTTTTTTGAAATATTTGCAAATGGATTCAACCATTGTCAGAAAAATATAGAAAAATCACAAATAATCTCAAATAATAAATAATGATTTTTCTCAAAATATTTTTTTTTGAACTTCCCGAGAAAATATTTGCACGTGTTTTGCACGTGCAAGAAGATAATTTTTTAGAAAAATATTTATTAAATAACCAAAAATTATTTTAATTCATTTATAAATCTTAAAAATAATATTTAAAAATATGGGGTACTACAGAGGTGCTTGTTTGAGACCATATAAAGCCTTTTTCAATTTAAAAACGTGGTTTGGGAATTGTTCATGTTCGAAATCGGGGGGTTGCTTAACATAAGCATCTTCCTTAATAAAACCATTAAGAAAAGCACTCTTGACATCCATTTGGAAGAGTATAAAATTTGTAAAACATGCAAGAGATAATAAGATCCTAATTAATTCTAGTCTAGCAACAGGAGCATATGTTTCATCAAAATTGATTCCTTCTTCTTGATTATATCCTTGAGCAACTAACCTAGCCTTGTTCCTAGCGACTTGTCTTGATTCATCTAACTTATTCTTGAATACCCATTTGGTACCAATTATAGTATGGTCAGGAGGTCATGGAACTAAATCTCATACATCATTTCTTATAAATTGGTTTAATTTATCTTGCATGACATTCATCCAAAATTCTTTCTCACAAGCTTCTTGTATATTTTTCGGTTCAAAATCTAACAAGAAAGCTGTATGAGAAATCATGTTAACATGAGATATTGTTTGAATATCACGTGAGATGCATGAGAATGATCTCTAACTTCAACAAATGATTTTGGTAAAGTTTGAGTCATCACAATAGGATCAGTCGACTTAACAAGTCCATCAGCCGATTGATTCACATCATTCGACTTAATATCGTTATCAGTCGACTTGTCTAGGGTAGTTTGATCTAGTGATTTAATAACGTTATTTAAAGGTGATGAATCAATTTCATCATCTTCAATAACAGTAGATGAAGGCAAGGATTCATCAAATGAATCATGCATAGATTCTTCAATAGTCAAGGTTGACTTATTGAAAATTCTATATGCCTTACTCCTATTTGAGTATCCAATGAAGATACCTTCATTAGATCTAGGATCAAATTTATCTAAATTATCTTTAGAGTTTAAAATGAAACACTTGCATCCAAATACTTTAAAATAAGATACTTTAGGAATTCTTTCAAAAAATAGTTCATAACAAGTTTTCTTAAGCTTAGGCCTAATCAATATTTTATTTAAAACATAACATGCTGTAGAAATAGGTTCAGCCCAGAAGTATTTAGGCAAATTGCTTTCAACAAGCATAGTACGTGCACACTCTTGCAATGTCCTATTCTTTCTTTCGACCAATCCATTTTGTGGTGAAGCTCAAGGAAATGCAAACGAATGTGTTATACCATTCTTGTTGTAATATTCTGAAAATGTTTCATTCTCAAATTCTCCACCATGATCACTTCTAATAGTGACTATGGTTAGAGATTTTTTTTTGAATTCGTTTACAAAAATTTGCAAATTCTTTAAAAGCATCATATTTATATTTTAAAAAGAAAACCCGTGTAAATATTGAAAAATTATCTACTAAAACAAATACATATACACTTTTATTTAAAGAAGCGACTCTAGTAGGACCAAATAAATCCATATGGATTAATTCGAGAGGCCTACTAGTAGAAATCATTTCTTTTGTCTTAAAAGTAGATTTGACTTGTTTTCCTAGTTGACATGCATCACATAATGTATCTTTATTAAAAGATAGTCTTGGCAGTCCTTTAACTAGGTTGTACTTAGACAATTTAGCAATATTTTTTATATTCACATGGCCAAATCTCTTATACCAAAGCCAAGAATCATTGTTAGAAGCTACTAAACAAAAATCATTAGATAATTCATTGGTTTTTAAACATAATTCACAGTTGTTTTTCCTAAATCCTTGAAAAATTACATTTTGTATGGAAGAATCATAAATTAAACATGCATCTTTTTCAAAAAAAGTTTTATATCCCTTATCACACAATTGGCTAATACTTAACAGATTATGCTTAAGACCACTAACAAGAAAAACTTCTTCTATTGTAGGGATAGTGTTCTTACCTGCCATGCCTATTCCAATAACCTTAGCTTTGCTGTTGTCACCGAATGTGACTGTTCCTCCATCTATTTCTTGTATGGAAGAAAGAAGTTTAGCATGATCAGTCATATGCTTGGAACATTCGCTGTCAAGTATCCAATGTTCGCTTTTAGGTACCTATAAAATAATCATTGTGAATATGGAACCCTTTTCATTCGTCCGAAAGGGATTAGTTTTTGGAAAACCAAACCCAAAGTGAGTTTGATTTACCACCAAAAGCAGGAATATAATTTACAGAATTACATACATTAAGAACATAAGAATTTATCTAGGTAGTTCTATTGTTTAGGCTCAGATTGACTGAACCCAAATATTTTTAGTGTGTCCAGTCAACTTTATTGTACCTTTCAGTCGACTGTTATGAGAAGCCAGTCGACTGGGAGGTGAAATATGTTGACTTATCTGAGGTTTCGGTCTCTTTAAATAAGAATCCAAACCTCTGGATAGACGACTGAAATTAGAGTTCAGTCGACTGGTCTGAACTATAGAATTACTATTTTCATGGAAAACAACAGTTTTTGGTTTCTCAAAGAACTCATATAATTTGTTCTTAACAGTAGAAATAGAATCAGTCTTATTACTACTAGTATTCTTAGAAACATGATATTTTTCAAGAGACTTTTGAAAACCAAGTCCAAATCTTTTATTGGATTGAACTTGATTTTGGAGAACTTCATTTAAATTCTCCTTTCCTTTGTTAAACTTAGATACATTCTTAGATATCTCTTCATAATTTATCTTAAGAGATACAAGATCTATATCCAAATTAGAAAGTCGAGAATTTAACGACTTGACTTCAACATTTAAGTCAAGATTCTCTTGAGAAAGTGTTTGATTGACTTTCTCTAAGTTTTTAACTCTAATTTTTTCCTTCTTAAGTTCTTGAAAAACCTCATTGAAAGCATCTAATAAGTCATTTGAATCAAAGTTATCACTTACTTCGTTTTGTGTGGCCATGAAATATACGTTCGCAACATCGTTTGACTCCTCATTCTTTTCTTCAGATGAAGAGTCGCTATCGTCCCATGTTTCTTGATATGCCTTCTTGTTCTTCATATACTTGTTCTTTGTGTACTTGTCCTTCTTGAAGTTAGGAGCCTTTCCTTTTGATTTCGCATTTTCTAATGGGCAATCCTTCTTCATATGATTTGTTTTGTTACACTTGAAATAAGTGGGAAGTTCATTAGTATCTTTAAATTTGGAATTAAATTTACCTTTTCTAAGAAACTTCTTGAACTTTCTAGTGAACATGGCTATCTTTTCTTCATCTTCTTCTTTATCTTCGGAGTCCGACATGGCCTTCAAAGCGAGTGTCTTCTTCATTGCTTGTTGAGGTTCTAAATCCTTTTTGCGTTCTTCAAGTTTTACTTCATATGTCATAAGGTTTCCCACAAGATTCTCAAGAGAAAGTTGTGTTAAATCGTTGGCTTCATCTATGGCGGTGGTCTTCTTCTCCCATTCGGAGGTTAGTGCACGAGGAACTTTCCTCACCATTTCTTCTTGAGTGTACGCTTTCCCAAAAGCCACAAGAGAATTTGTAATGTCCGTAAACCGTGTTATCATATCTGACACATTATCGTTCTCCTTCATACGGAACATCTCGAACCTATGAACAAGAATAGATATCTTAGATTCTTTAACTTTATAGTACCTTCTTGAGTTACCTCGAGTGTGTGCCAAATTTGATATGCCGTTGTTGCATTCGACACACGATTGAACTCCTCTTTGGTAAGAACACAGAATAGAGCATTCATCGCCTTTGCATTGTTCATTGTGTTGCCCTTCATTTCATCGTTCCATTGTGCATAAGGAATTGTAGGAATGGTGTATTCTGTCTCAGTCATGTTCCAAATCTCATAGTTGATGGACTGAAGGTAGATCTTCATTCTAAACTTCCAATAGTTGTAATTTGTTTCATTGAATAGGGGTGACCTTTGTGTGGATTAGCCTTCATGGTATTGGTTTGCATTTGAAGTAGATGCCATTGCACTCAACCTTGTTCTGATATCAAGTGTTGAATCCTATAGGCAAGGCAAATAACACTAGGGGGGATAAATAGTGTTGTTTAAAAATTACTTAAGAAATTGAACTTTTCGTACTGTCCAGTCGACCTGCAAATAGAGATACAGTCGACTATTGCATCAGAGTAGAAGAGTATCTTACTGAAGAGTTACTAGTCTGACCAGTCGACTTATCTCGGAAAACCAGTCGACTTACCATTTTTCGAAATAAAACACAGAAAAATTGAAATCCAAGTTGAGAAAATACAACCACCACAGAGTCAATCACAGAGTGCACAGCGATGTATCCCGGTTCGGTCATCCCGATCTACATCTAGTTCCTAAGCAACCCACTTGAGATTTTCCACTATTCTTGAAAAAAGTACAAGAATACCCTACGACGTTTGACAACAACTATGTCAAACCCGTAGACCTCTCTTACCACTAGAGAGAGCAAACCCACTCTACAGCCAAGAGTGAAAAACTGACTCTACAACCAAGATCCCTACTCTCTAACCGAGAGGACCATTCTCACAACCCAAGGGTGAAAAACAACAACAAAAAAGTTTTACAATAACCTATAACCTTGTTTGTGATTTGTGCTTTTGTATAGTGGCTATTAGGTTAACTTCTGAAATCAGTCTAAAACGAATTCGATGTTATACTAAACTAAATTTCAGAGAACCAAGACTTAGACAATTTGTATGGTTTTGAAATGCTTGTTCTTCTCAAAAACAAAAAAGCTTGAAACTTAAAGAAATGCTTGGAACCTTTCCAACGTGATTCCCATACTCTATTTATAGAGTGAGAACTAGAGGGACGTTGTAAAATAGTTCTCTAAACCGTATTAAAATGGAGAAAAGGATTTGAATTTGAAAAACAAGTTTTAAATTCAGAAAAACTATTGAAACGACTTGAACAGTCGACTGGGTTGCCATAATGAGTCGACTGGCTGAAGCTTGTATGAGTTCAGACAGTTTCATACTATGACAGTCGACTGGTTCCAAGGAACGGTCGACTGGTACTCAACAACTGAACTTATTCAAGCTTGTTTTGACCTTTTAATTTTGTAAAACACTCAGTTATTAAAAAGTATGTGTGTGTGTGTGTGTGCCAAGGCTATTACAAGTTTCTAAGACTCAAAGAATGAAAATTACAATATTACAAGACACTTTTTATAAAACATTTGAAGTACTTGAATCTTGTCTTGAACTTGAGTTTTTGACTTGAGCTTGAGCCTTTGTCTTTATATCTTGAAGCTTGCTTGATCAATGTGGCTTGAGCTTAAATCTTTGTGGCTTGATCAATTACTCTTGAAAGCTTCATTGGATTGTTTTGCCTTTGTGTATTTCACCATGGTATTAACTTTGATACACCCTACAAGAGATATGTGATAGAACAACTTTGTATTGTGTTGTAGTCATCAAAACCAAGAATCAACAAAAGTGAGAATGTCGGCTTGAGTAACGCAAACATTGGTGAGAGTCCAATGTCCCAAAAACCTAAGGGATCCTCTGCAAGTTTCATCCATGGAGGGTGAGTCAGGGCCTAAGATCAGGCCAAAAGGCACAGTCGATGGAAAACATGTGAATATTCCTGTACTCCCCCTTGTTGGTCCAGAGGAGGAGGCTGGGTTAGTAAAATAGCCTCCGTACCTGACTCAAATAGACATTGCTTTTCATGGTAAGAAGGGGTAGAGAAAATGTATCAAGCCAATGTCCGAGTACCAGGTGCAAACGACGCTGAAGTAACGCATGCCATACTCCTAGGAAAAGTTTGAACGACCTTCAACAAAAGGGTACATGTACCCGAAACTGACACATGTGGGTAGGTAGAGAATGCCTAGGGACGCGAGGCAAATCTCTCTAAGGAACTCGGCAAAAAATTCCAGTAACTTTGGGGAAAGGGGTGCCTCCTCACAAAGGGGGTCGCAGTGACCAGGACCTGACGACTGCTTACCAAAAACATTAGTCTCCGCAAAGTTGTAAGACCATGTATGGGGGGTGACGCCTGCCTAGTGCCGAAAGGTCAAGAAGTTGGTTACCTGATGACAGGGGCTACCGAAGCCCTGGTGAATGGTGACCGTAACTATAACAGTCCTATGGTAGCGAAATTCCTTGTCGGGTTAGTTCCGACCTGCACGAAAGGTGTAACGGTCTGGGCACTGTCTCGGTTCCTTAGAAAATGGTAAGATCTTTGGCGCAAGAGGAAGGGGTGATCCATATCATCTTTACTTGTTCTGCTTCCCATCTTTTTTTTATTTTTAACAATACCGACTTGGGTTCTTCTCCTACCAGTATCGAATAAAACATGCTGATAAAAAGAAAAATGAAATGGATTTCAAGAGAAATAAATGATTCAATTATTTGATCAATTAATAATATTAGTATGGTTCGAGGGGAAATCAATGTGTTGAATCAAGAATAGATAGCAAGTGTCTTTATTATGGTCGGTTTCATTCTATGCCCGCTCATGAAAGGTCAAGACGATACCATAGGTATTGCCATGCGAAGGGCTTTACTTGGAGAAATAGAAGGAACATGTGTCACACGTGCAAAGTTTGAGAAGGTGCCGCACGAATTTCAATAGTAGGTATTGAAGAATTGGTAAATGCGTTCCGTCTTGTAAGTAGCGCATATCTTGTCTAGACAAAATTTTAGAAATGATATCTTTATTCCCATGTCTTCCGGCTATTTTATCACCTACTTTAATTTCACATTTTTTGAAACATATACTAATACGAATAATTGAAACTTTGATATAGCCATTTCTGTACATTCAATGTACTCTACGGATAGAGGAATACATAGAGTTGAACATAGTAAAATAAGAAATTGAAAGATTTCATTGAAATTATTCGTTTGGAAATTTCCCGAAAAGCTAATTATAGGTTCTTCTTTCCATCGGAACAATAGGGCCGTTATGCTCATTACCAAACTTATTGAAAATGAAACTTCCATTGAAGAGAAGCAAATGAAATGCTTTCATAAAAATTCTCGTAGAATCGAGAATGAAGTTTTCAATCTGTACATGCAAGATCATGAATTGGTAACTGCATCCAATCTCCAAAAAAGTCCCAATTGTACTGATTATGCCTAGGATTGAATGTGAATGGACTGAGTATTTACCTTATCAATTTGCAAATCAATGGCGGGTTCTAGTTGATTTGGGATTTGAATTTGCACTCGAATTGAACCGAATAAAATATTTGTCAAGCTATTGTTCTTATGTTCCCTTGAATCTACGGAGTAAGACATCGATTTATCATCAATTATGTTCATTGATAATGTTCAAATTATGTTCACCGCCGTATGGCTGATCGGTGATTACTCAATTCCAGCTTCATGCAGGCGAGTTGGAGCCTGCAATCCAAACTGAGGACAGGTTTTTGGAGTTAGATTACACTCGCGGGATCGCGACCATATAAGATGATACACTAAAAGTCTGTAGAAACAAACTAGATTAAATCTATATTTCAATATATATACCGTATTGTAACGCCCCAAGGCCGGCTCAGCTGTGCACGCTCCTATGCGTGCTCGCGAAAACAAAACTTAACCATGACCCCACCACAGGGCACAACCTCACCAAAAATATCTATAGCTAGTGGGTACTCTTAGATCATGGGAAATACTATTTATACTGTAACATCCTAGAGAAAAATTAATTTTTATTATTTTTCTTTTGCACATGCATTGCACGTAAAATTTTATGCAAATTTTAGTTACTAAAATTTTTCTTGCTTTACGAGAATTTTTTCTTATCATTTTTCTAGTCAAAATTTTGTGATTTGTTTTAATTAAAAACAACTAGGTCTAAACCCATTTTTAATAGCCCACTAAAACTAATTACAAAATTAAAACCCATGATTATTTTTATACATAAATGTACATTTAAAATCTAGTTTAAATTGGTACACTTGCCTTGTGTAACACTCACATCTAACTTAACAAAAATTAACAATAAAATTTTTACGAAAGTGTGTGCACATAGGGTGCACGTGCACACAAGAGAAGTGGTCGGCCAATGTGAGAACGAGGGAGGGTGGTGTGAGTGTGTGGGAGTGTGGGGAGTTATTTTGGGAAGTGGAAAGTCATTTTGACCACACACTCTTCCTATAAATAGATCACCCCTTTGTTATGAATAGAATGAAAATCAAAGCAAAGAAAAAAGAAGAGAGAAAGAGAGAGGGGCTTGCGGGTTGGAGCTAGGAAGAGGTCGAAATTTCTTGCTTGGAGGTTTGGAGCATTTTTTTTAAGGGTTCTACTACTAGGAATTCTACATTTGAGGTGGGTGTCTCTTTAATTTCTAGTTTAGTTAATTTGATACATGAAATTGTTAGATAATTGCTATGTGTAGTCTAGAATGTGGGTGGGAAACTAATTTGTGAATGAATGCATGCTAGACTAGATGAATAGATGAAAATGCAACATAGAAATTGATTTGTCATGCTTCTAAAATAAATGTGCACAAGATTTCTTGTGGGATAATATCATACATGTGTACTTATGTGTGTTAATTCATAAATGTTGATTCATATTAGATTTTGCTATACCATGATTGAGTTGTATTTGTGAATTTGAGAATGCATAGCAATTTGCAAAATTGAGAAGTTTATGTTAGAATTGCATGTAGATTTGCATATAGATTGGGACCATGTGTATTTTACTAATCCTATAATAGTTGGTGGGGTATTCATGCTAATTCTACAAACTATAGTCTAATTTGAATCAATAAAGAACAAGAATACAAAAGTGGAAGATTGCATTATTTAAATCAATTTGATTAATTTCTAAGTTAAAATATATTAAATTGGAGGAAATTCTCGTTCTGAATATTTTAGAGGTGATTTGTATAGAAGTGATCATGAAAATATTTAAGGAAAACGGAAACTTGAAGTTATATGATTAAATTAAAAGTAATGGAGAAACAGAGAGTTGGTATACAAAATTTTTAAAAGAGTTATAATCAGTTGAGGTCCTTGGACTTCTTGGTCACCGCGTGAGAGAGGGGGGGGGGGGGGGGGGTCTTGTTGCCTCTGGGGGGTGGGGGGGGTTCAGGTTCGAGCCTTGGGAGGCTCTACCTTTTTTTAGATTTAGATTTTACATAGAATAACTGTAGCATGAAAGAACAAAAATTGAAGCGGATTTGTTTCACTTACTGTGAGTTGGCAAGTTGGTTGTTGGGTGCATTTAGGTTGCTGTCTGGGTTGCTTTGAGCCTGGGTTCGTCTCTGGGTGTGCACAGTTTGATTTTTTTTAACATGGTTTTTAATGTTTTAAAGTTGGAGAAAATCGTAGAAATATTTTAGAATATTACTAAAACCTTGAGAAATAATTCTACACTATTATAAGCTATATTTTGGGGTTGAAATGAATAGAAATTGACTTGAATGAGAAATATCTTATTTTGAACTAGAATTATATTATGAGATTTAAGATGCGAATTAAGGAGAAAATTCGGGGACTGAGTTGAGCAAAAAAATTGAGTTTGGAATTAAATTACATTTTTGATTAAGAAGCAAACTTTGATTATTTTGACTAGAAGTATTTTAGAAGTTTTATGATTTGGATTAAACTCGAGCTAGAGTTAATCTAAGTTGGTAAAGAGTGGAATTGGAAGTCGATTATTATATTGTTTAGAAAGAGAATCCAATGAATGAAATTACAACTTTATTGAGAATCCTTTTAGAAGGGGGTGAATAAACTATCTTTTACATAGAGAATGTTGATTTGAAATGTTGGATAAGACTATGAAACTAGTTATGCAAATAACTGAGTTGGGTGAACAAGAAAATAAATTATTATGTGAATGAATGAAATTTCAAAATATAAATTATGAGGGTATGAATAACCCATGATTTTAAACATGAAATGTGTTGATTCTAGAGGCTGAGTGAGACCCAAAGTACCGGCAAAGTGATGAAAGAGATTATTGAAATTTGAGAAGTGACCAATATGGGCTATTGTTCTCGGTATATCGTTTTAAGACCGGTAGAAGGGTAAACTAGCTCTAGGTGGTAATGTTATTCATGTTCAAACTTAAGGATAGGCACTAGAAGAAGATATGAAAGAAACAATGGCGAACATGTCCGGTAAAGAATGTGCAGCTCCTAAGAAAGTCGTATGCTTTGGAAGAAGCTTGTACAGTTTGGGAAGGGATTCCATTAATAACCGATCATTTTGGTTATTTGGAACAACTTGATGAATTTAGTAGATCCTTTTAGGAGGCCATCAATGACCATAGATCGAAACTATCCTTAGCCACGCGAATTACCGATATTCCTTTTTATATATCATCAAACGAATGACATCTTTTTTTGCAATTTCGGTAGTCATTTTGTATTTTAGTTGGAAAATGTAGTCGGATGTTTGGGGTACTGTAAGTGATCAAGGGAAAATAATCAATAGAAGAAGAAGGAATCAAAATTGATTGGCATCTTTCTCGAAACAAACAAAAAAGAAGAGAAAGATGAAAGATAAATCATGGATCAACCCAAAGTGAGAAGCAAAAATGTTATGATAAAGACGTTCTTCAGTAATATCACCATGACACTCTTTTCATCGTATGAAATTTAAGGTCTATGAAGTCTCATATTTGACTCTTGCAGCAGAGTTCATTTTTTTCTTTACACTGATCTCTTCACTTTGACTGATATTTTCATTTCCATCAAAAAAAATAAATAAGTAATTTGATTGGTACGATCCACTTTTTTTGTAAGACCCGCATAAAAATATGCCGCATCCAAGCATACGTTTCATGCTAGTTTTACTAATAGCAATGAAAATCACCAATATCATGCTAAGAATAGCTAGGATTTCCAAAAGACGATGCTACTCGTTTGATGAGAAATAAAAATGAATATCGAAAGTTTCGTGGCTGAAGCTAAAACAACTACTTTTGAAGTAATATAAAGAAAAGCAATGACTGGAGTGGGAGAGTAAGAGTCGTAAAGATGATTCCTCACTTCAGAATTGTTTGATTGTCTTTCTCTGAGGTAGAAGAGAAACATAATCAACTTGAATTCAGGAAAGCTATTCGAAATCTTAGGGAAACAGTTGATTCACGGATAATTTTATTATTTATTTTAGAATCTTTTTTGTTTTCATTCAATTCATATACCTTTACCTCCCAAAATTTAAATAAGAAAAAAAGAGTTTATTTTTTCAGGTTTTTTAGCTATGGGCCCAGCAAACGAAAAATTGTAATAGGTTCCTATAGGATTGGATTCCCCCTCTAAAAAAATGGATGTAAATGTTTCCTCTCATCCGACTCATGGAATAGATAAAATAAATCCAAAAATAGATTTTTGTTCTAGAATGAAATCTTATTGGAACTATCTATATCTATTTCATCATTTGGAACCATATCACATCTCGGATCTAATTAGCTGTAAAGATATATGGCCATGAAAGGGATTAAGTGGAGCAGAATTGGCCGGGTGGTAGAGTCGTTGAAACACTTGTTTATTTCGTATTTACTGAATGTGTCACAACTGATTACTCCTTTTTTTACATTTTAAAGATTGAAATTCATGAGGTTGTGGGAGAGCAATACAAGAGTTGTGTTGCTAGGAGAAGCAGTGGAGTGTTGCAAACTAGATGGCGGGTGCAAGACTAAATACTCTTGTGTGACCAATAGCGAAGTAGTAATATGAAGGAAAGGTGAAAAGAACCCCCATCAGGGAGTGAAATAGAACATGAAACCATGAGCTCCCAAGTAGTGGGAGGAGAATATGATCACTGACCGCGTGCCTGTTGAAGAATGAGCCGGCGACTCATTGGCAGTGGCTTGGTTAAGAGAACCCACCGGAGCCGTAGCGAAAGTGAGTCTTCATAGGGCAGTTGTCACTACTTATGGACCCGAACCTGAGTGATCTATCCACAACCAAGGTGAAGCTTGGGTGAAAATAAGTGATGTCTGAACTGACTGATGTTGACGAATCAGTGGATGCATTGTGGTGAAATGCCACTCGAACCCAGAGCTAGCTAGTTATCCCTGAAATGCATTGAGGCGCACCAGTTGACAAGACATCTAAGGGTAAAGCACTATTTCAGTGCGGGCTGCGAAAGCAGTACCAAATTGAGGCAAAATCTGAATACTAGATATGACCCCAAAATAATAGGGGCCAAGGTCAGCCAGTGAGACGATCGGGGATAAGCTTCATCGTCGAGAGGTAAACAACCTGGATCACCAGCTACGGCCTCTAAATGAACGCTCAGAGATAAAGGAGGTAAGGGTGCAAAGACATCCATGAGGTTTGCCTAGAAGCAACCACCTTTGAAAGAGTGCGTAATAGCTCAATGGTCAAGCACTTGTGTGCCGAAGATGAACATGGCTTAGTGATCTGCCGAAGCTGTGGAATGTCAAAATGCATCAGTAGGGGAGCATTTCGCCTTAGAGGGAAGCCCTCACACAAGCAGGTGTGGATGAAGCGGAAGCAAGAATGTCGGCTTGAGTAATGCAAACACTGGTGAGAATCCAATGCCTGAAAAACCTAAGGGTTCCTCTGCAAGGTTCATCCATGGAGGGTGAGTCAGGGCCTAATATGAGGCCGAAAGGAGTAGTCGATGGACAACAGGTGAATATTCCTATACTACCCTTTGTTGGTCCTCACGGAGGAGGCTAGGTTAGCCGAATTATAGTTATCGGTTTAAGGATGTAAGGTGACCCTGCTTTTTCAGGGCAAGAAGGGGTAGAAAAATGCCTCGAGCCAATGTCCGAGTACCATGCGCTACGACGCTGAAGTAACCCATGCCAAACTCTAAGGAAAAACTCTAACGACCTTCAATAAAAGAGTACCTGTACCCGAAACTGACAAGGTGGGTATTTAGAGAATACCTAGTGGCGCGAGACAACTCTCTCTAAGGAACTTGGCAAAATAGCCCCGTAACTTTGGGAGAAGGGGTGCCTCCTCACAAAAGGGGTCGCAGTGACCAGGCCCGGGCAACTATTTACCAAAAACACAAGTCTCCACAAAGTTGTAAGACCATGTTTGGGGGCTAACGCCTGCCCAGTGCCGGAAGGTCAATGAAGTTGGTAACCTGATGAAAGGGAAGCCAGCAACTGAAGCCCCGGTAAACGGTGACCGTAACTATAATGGTCCTAAGGTGGCAAAATTCCTTGTCGGATAAGTTCCGACTTGCACGAAAGGCATAACGATCTGGGCACTGTCTTGGAGAGAGGTTCGGTGAAATATACATGTCTGTGAAGATGTGTACTACCTACACTAGGATAGAAATACCCTATGAACCTTTACTGTTCGCTGGGATTGGCTTTGGGCCTTGTAGCTTCTTATTTCGGTGTAGGAGCAAACTGATAGTGAGTTAATATTTGATGAAAACTGCTAAAAATCTGACCTTTGATCATTGCTATAAAATGCGGTTAGAGCTTCTGAGATTGAATGTGGATCATTGATTGAACATCACGATCTGGATCCGACGGTTGCGAACGTGGCCGATGGATCTACAAAGAGTCTGAAACATTGGGGGTGGCTCCGACGACAGACCCTTTGACACTCAAGTCAGAACCAGTAAGAGAAAGAGAGTTTGAGAGAGAAACTGTTGATTACCTTGTGACTGCGGAGGGGGAGGATATTTATAGGCCTGAGAAATAGTACAAGAGATTGATATGAATCCATTAGATCGACTATGTATTACTTATCTTCTATTCGAATCTCCCCCTCAAGAGAAAAGCTCTCTTGTTTGGGGATAAGAGATTTGACTAACAGCTTTCAAGGGCTGGGTCTCTCTTAGTAGACTTAATCTATATACAACTATTTTGAAGACGCAAAATAGTATACAACTATTTTGAATTTTAATTTGTGCACAATTCAGAGTCACATGTATTAATAGAATTTTCTCATTTTTTTGAGTAAATATTGAGACATATTATCTAATATGTTTTGAACACGAAAATGGTACAAATGTTGAACCGAAGTTGGAATTATTTATCAATTAAATTGTACGTTTGTCTCAACTATATTTGAGACAGAATGTATAGTGTTTCCATAATAATAAACTATTTTATATATATATATACAAATATTTCTCTTTTGAGTATTGTGTATCATGTATGTATGTATACATGTATATGTATATATATATATAAGTAAGTGTGTATGTGTATAATTATTCATACAAATAAACCCTAAACTACTAATCCAAACCCTAAACCACCCTGTAAACTATGGGCTTGTTTCTTCGATATGGTCACCCCCCGTCTCCCTCACCGTCATCACTCCCCTATGCCATTTTGGTCGGCCATCCATCACACCCCCTCCTTATATAAACACCTAATACTCATTTCTATCTCCTTCATTTCTTCAAACCCTAAAAAGCTTTTTCTTTCAAAAGACTTCATTTTCTCATTTCCTAGCATTTCTACAGCATCAATTTTTCTTCAAGTTTGTCCTGGAAAATTGGAGAGCAAGCATACAAGGAGAAGGAGGCTAGGATCAAGGATCAAGAATTTAGGAGGAGGAGAAGGCCGAAACAAATAGGAGAGAAATCAACAAAAGCTTCAATTGTGGGTGTCTCTTCTAAACTCTATGCTTGTGAATTTATTTATTTTGTGTGTATGATATATAGTTGCTAATTTAAGGATTTCTAGATGGTAGGGATGGAATCTTGCATGCTCAACTAAATTTCTTGATCAAACAATACAAATTTAGACTCCTAAATATGTTGAATCTTGTGAAGAATTAAGCATGATTTGATTAGAAAAATCATAATTTTTTGTCATGAAGAAATTTAGACTTGAAATTTTTATGGTAGCATCTTCATTATATGCATATGAACTACACAAATTTTCGTGAATTTTGGATGTGGTTTGATATTTTAATAAATTCTATTAAGTTTGATGTAAAATTTCTGCTCTTTACAATTTTATCATGCTGATTTGAAAAAATCATAACTTTATGATTACTATAAATTTAGAGTTAAATTTTTTAATGTAGGTTATTATACATATCTACAATTGTTCCACCATATTTCATAATTTTTAAGGAATTTTGATATTTTTATAAAATGAGAAATCAGCACTGATGAAGAAAAAGGGGCTGAATTGTTTCTGTTCGGTCTTGGTATATTTTGTCTTACTTAATAATTCATAAATTCCTCAATCTTGTATTCTTGAGCTAAATTTTTTATTTAGGGTACTTCTATGTGTCTACAACAACTCCACCAATTTTCGTAATTTTTTAATTAGAATTGTTATCTTTTTGAAATGCAATTTGTCGTTGTGGTTAAGAAGCAGGGCTGTTGCTTTGTGGTAAATTGCATCTAATTCAAAATAGCATATCTTTCTCTATTCTTGGATTTTTAGCTAAATTTTGGATATGTATTGCTCTTATGTGTCTAGGCCATTTCTGCAAAATTTCATAGAATTTTGACATTGTTATTTTAAAGGTGTTTTATTGTGCGACGGGTCGATCGTTTTTATCAGTTTTGAAAGTTTTCCATGCTCATCAGTTATGACCACTTTTCTCATCTTATGAAGTATTCTGAGAAAATTTTAAACTTATATGTTGTATTAGACTTAAAGATCTTTTCAAAGAACCTAAAAACTTGGAATTTCATTAAATATGTGCTTTATGGTGATTTTTCCAATACAGCATCACCACAGGTTGGTTAGTAGCTTGCTGTTTTGATTTGAATATATGCTTGCATCATACTGGGGCTTTAGAATTGAATTAAATGATGTCTATTCTGACATTTGAGTCATGTTTTGATCATTTTAGGGCTGTGCTTGTTGCACCTAATGTGTTTCTAAGGTTTGAGCAACTCTTGGATCATGATTGATCATGTTTGAGTTGACATGTATATGTCCATTATGTGTTAAGACTATAATGGAGTTAGATAGTTGTTAGTTAGCTTTTGAATCATGAATTGAACTTGTTTGAATTGAATCTGTGAATGTCCACTGTATTGAGATGTGAATGACTATGTATATTAGCATATTGTTTGTCTAGTGTAATGGTTATCACCCTAGGACTATTGATCCATTTGATCCCTGATACTTAGTAACCTTATTACCTTGAGATGTTGTGGATGAAAACAGTCTTCGTGCACCGGTGAATCGCTAACAAGGGAGGGTTGATCACGGGATGGACATAAGGTTGAGTTCCAAGCGAGGGGCGAACGGCGAACATCTACGTCGAATCGTTGTCGTAACTCAGTCAATTGTGGGCCAAGTTGGATAAACTCTTGGGCCTAGTCTGGAGGCCAGGTTGGATTCCACTAGGGACATTTTTGTGTGGGAATTACATATTAAGTTTAATATCTGGTAAATTAGAAATAGTCTTATGTATTGTTAGGGCAGGCACTAGTCGGATTGTTGTACTCACCTGTCAATAAGACACGTGCGGTGCATTCCCACTGTTGGGTGCACGGGTTGTAGGATCTCATCTGTTAATTCCCGTGGTCTAGTGATAAGAACAAGAAGTCCGTACTATAATTCTCCTGTCGGACGTTAGGAATGGATCATAAGAATCTGTCAAGTTCTCTGTTGTTTAATACGGATAGGGATCTAGAGTAAGACTCTAAATCACAACTAAGACTCGAGGCATCCCGGTGAGCTTGCGGGCTACCTTTATGTTCGTAGCAACTTTTGAGTGAGGTCCGGCTCAATGGGCAGAAACTGGGCATAGTAGATAATAGAGACACCACTGCTAACCGCAGTGGCAGAATTAGACCGACCAACTGTGTTACCCCCCGCTTCCCAAAATATGGAGTATGAGTACATAACATTGGTCCAGCGAATGACTAACGTCACCCATAAGCTGTTTATTCGATTAACTCAACAATATAATCAATACAGAACAAATGCACAGGCAATAATAATCTCATGAACAATAATACTTGGAATGAAACAATATAAAATATCCAAATACAATAACAATCCAACATCTGGAACAAATAATAAAATT
The DNA here is from genome assembly GCA_017893485.1 of Hemerocallis citrina. Classification (NCBI taxonomy): domain Eukaryota; kingdom Viridiplantae; phylum Streptophyta; class Magnoliopsida; order Asparagales; family Asphodelaceae; genus Hemerocallis; species Hemerocallis citrina. The sequence continues at coordinate 207,263,443 of CM030359.1, forward strand.
CGGGACATAAGCCCTATACAATAATAAATTCCAATACAATAGTAACAAGTCTCAATACCATAAGTTCATTAAAGCGATAAGCAGTTAGAAAGCATTAAGTCTTTAGAATGTCAGTTCTCCATTCCCAGTAGGCAATTCTCCTTCATTACCTGTGTACACTTCATCTAAAAAGAGGAAAAATTGTCCTTAGAGCAAGTCATGGACAACAAGTAGAGAAGGCAAGGAACGATGGAATAATGGTGTAACAATGAATCAATGGATCAATCAAAATCAATAACACGGGGCAATAACAATAATCAATATCATGATCGTAGATATAATGACTATAAACAATGATTCAATATTCAGTAACAATAATCAGTGATCAATAACAACAACACTTAACCAATATTTGATATCAATAGGAACATTAAGGAACAATATGCAGTGTCGATGTCATGTCAATTCTTAAGACTATTATGCATTTTAATCCTAACTAATGCATGTACTACTGCATCCCATTCTACAGGTTCGAAGCATACAATCAATTTCGTTTAGACTTAAGTGGTGTACTCGGTATATCATGTACTTGGCAACGGTAAACACTATTCACCTTTCGGTGTACAATACGGTCTTCGACAACGATACGGTACATGATAGATTGGGTTATGGCCATAATCCACAACCAGATGATAAAACAATAGCCGGAACATTATTTAGGAAAACACGGGCCCTCCTCCAAGTACAGTCTGTACTTTGTTCACTACTTAAATCACCCGTTAAATCCCGACTTGTTAATTATTTTATCATTGCAACAATACAATATGCAATTAAGGGACATTTCGAAGACAATAGTATCAATAGGGAAACAATAGATTGGTAATATGGAATAGTACAATTAGAATGGTAACAATAACTCATTGGAATTATGCAATGCAATATACATACATTAATTCATGCAATATTACGATATACGAATAATTAATCCATTAAAATCGGAATATAAAATTCTGGACAGTAAGAGTAGTCTGTCAAAAAAATGTTGTTTCCCGCTATTACAGAAATCGAAAATCAAATACGTTTGAAGTTCTAGAAACTAGACTTCTACACGGTTCCAACGCATATTTAAAGATCAAAATCCGACAGTAGTAACTAGGTCAAACACATTATTCTTTACAGATTTCATATTCAGGCAGAATCCCCCGATGTCATGTTAATTTATTTTTAGAATCAGCAAAAATTCAATAATAAATTCATTAAAAATATTTTCTAAACTCCTAAACATGTTAAGCAACAATCCAGAAATTTTCCGAGTAAAATTTTATCATTTGATCAGCCTTATTACTGTTTAAACATGAAACGTACAAAAATCTAAAAATCTGAAAGTAAAAACACAGCTGTAGTAAAACGGGCATAAATTTTGCTACACAACTTGGAATTCAGAAATTCAAGATGTTCTGAAAACAAGAAACATAAGGATACAATTTTCATTCAGAAAGTAATTTATTTTAAGATCATTCACTTGGTCAAAAATAGCAGTTATCATATAGTCAGCAAGCAATATACAGGTTTTGGGCAATTTTCATGAAATAAGTTAATTAAACATGATGGGTATCAATTCTACTAGTCGATAAACTTATCAATCAGCATGAAGGGTATAAAAACATGGTAAATAAGATTAAGAACACGTACATAAATCAATTTATCATCAATCAACCATCAATCGATCAAACAAGATACAACCTAGCAATTCTTTCTACAATAATTTATTTGTGTGATAATTATATGAACAACCCTATTATCAATTCTATATGCACACATGAAAGATTCAATCTTTAGAGTCAAAAGTGGCACGATGTCAAGTAAATTCGGGTTAGCTTGTGTAAACGTTCAATATACCCAACGAAAGAGATGAACAATGTATAATACCATAAACGAAGGGATGTACTTGCAAGAGTTTCAACCAAACTTGAATTTGATACAATTAACAATTCAAGGGGAAGTGACTTGCCTTATTATCGGTGAAAACGAATACCAAGAATAACGGGATAAGGATCCCGGAGCAACGAACCCACGAACACACAATTTAACACTCGCAAAATATGTGCAAAAGAGAACCTAAACAAAACAGCGCAAAGAGATAGTAGCAACGTCAGCAACGGCAAAGGGCTTGACGGCGTCATTGGCTGATGTCGATGCGGCAGTAGGCAGTGTGAACAGCGAGCGAGGGCGAGCGCGACGATGTCGGGGGTCGATGTCAACAAAAAGGGGCAGCGATGGGTTGGGATTTTGGTTGTGGCTGTTGATCGGAAACAGGGCAGAGGGCGAGGATGAAAGGTGGTTTCGGGTTTTGGGTATCTGGGCATCAACGGGGGTGTCAACAGGAGTTGGGCGATGAGGGGTGGGGGGTGGGGGGCAGAGGTGGCCGTAGTGTTTGGCCGGAGAAGGAGGTGGGTTTGAGCGGGAAAAATTTGGACAGGGAGAGAGAAAATGGAGAGGAGAGAGAATATGAGAGAGAATAAGCGGCTCTAGGGTTTCAATTTGCACAATTTTTAGGGTTTGCAATAGAGTTGTATTTATAGGGGTACAATAGGATGTGGTTTAGCAGTTTAGGATCCAATAATTGCGGTTTTGGGTCAAGAACAATTCAAAATTGGGTTTTAGGGTACAATAAGAGATAGATCTAAATCAATAGGGTTCAAATAAAAAGAATACCCGCAATTAACAAAAGAAATTAGGATCAATAAGAATAGCTCAATCAAGAAGAACGAAGAATTTCGTGAACAAATTTTAATTAAAAAATCAAGAAACAAAATAGAGTATTTTTCAGTTACAAATAAAATATTACAAAAAGAGGAAAAATGAAAATCGCAGAAACGGTAGTTACAAACTGCAACCTCATCAGTCACTAAATGAATATAAGGAAGGAGAAAGAGTACAGGAGTAGGATGCATGGCGGGGGACTGAACCCTACAACCAGGAGGAAGCAAATTCCTTAGAAAGTATGTAGTATGGGATGCATACATTTCCATTGAAGTTGTGTTTGGGAAGTATGTAGTATTGGATACATAAATTTTCAAATGAATTGTATTTAGAGTAAGTGCATTGCGTGTATTTAGAATTGTGCATTAGACTCTACGGCATGGCATACACTGACACTTGTGATTTATCTGCACGTTATCCTTTGCATCAAATATTGATTGTTGAGTTTGGGAAGTCGCTGGTTTTATTAGTATTGCGTCAGTTGCATTCAACTGACGTGCCCACAGTCTGATTAGTTGCAGAATTGTCGATCATGGAGTAGGGGACTCAAGTTGTGGGAAGCAACTAGTGGTGAGATGTTGTCCAGCTTGCTAAACAGATTCCTGACCATTGTCCAAGTGGAGATTGTAAATTTTGTACAAGTAAATTATATGAGCTGCGGGAAGCAACTAGTGGTGAGATGTTGTCCAGCTTGCTAAACAGATTCCTGACCATTGTCCACGTGGAGATTGTAAATTTTGTACAAGTTAATTTTTTTTGATATAATTTATGATGTTAAATTAATATAATATTGTATTGTACAATGTAACTTACTGGGTTGAAATAAAAGTTTTTAATTTCCCATTTTTTCTGTGGAGACTAATTGAAGTAAAGATTTTGGCTTGTATCTCGAGTTCCTGGTGTTGGAAATTTGGGGCGTTATATAGTGGTATCAGAGCTGACTTCAAATTGTAGGCTAACACAGTATGAAATTATACTTGGATGCCCCGTTAGTGTAGGGTGTATCAGATAGTAGGAGGGTCGTAAATCATATTGTTGCACCTTCAACACATGTTTATGATTCCTGCATATCCAGAACTAACGCAGCAGATGTTTTTCTTCTTTTGCAGGATGGCATTTGAGGAAATCGTGGTCGAAGATGTTTCGGTAGAGGAAGGTGAGCCAATATCTACGGAGGAACCGATGACCGTGGACGAGGAACTGAAGCCACCACAGGCCAAGCGTGGGGCGAACTCACCTCCACCACCACCATAACTAACTATGGAGCAGCGAGCGGTGTCCATCCTACGTTTGAAAGTTAGGAAGCTGAAGAAGTACAAGGTAAGGGCAGTTCGCCAAATTAGGCAGCTAGCAAGTACTTACAGAGAAGAAATGGCACGCCTAGAGGCGGAACAAGAACAACTTCAATCTCATATGATACACATACACTAGCGTTGGGGGCAACTCTAGAAGACTACCAAGCCAAGAGCGACTGGAAGGGCTACCAGACCAAAGGAGTGCTACTACTGTGGAGAGCAAGGAAATTTCAAATGCAATTGCCCAAAGAAAGTCGTCAAGTCAATGAAATGTTTTAAGTGCGGAGAGCAAGGTCATTACAAGAATCAGTGCCTAAAGAGGAAGGCTCAGGGTATTACTTGCTTAACCTGTAGGAAGATTGGGCATATCAATTCGAATTGCCAACAAAGACAGAAGAACAACAATAGACGGGTTCAGAAGGTCAACAACGATGGAGGCCGCTGAACTGAAAGAATGATACTGTAACATCCTGAATTTTCAAATAACCAATATAAAGTTTTCTTTTATTTTCACGTGTTTGGCACGTGCAATTTATTATGTGAATTTAGCTTTAAAATTATTCTTGTGTCATGAATAAACATTTTCTTCCCTTTTAAAATTTAAAGCCTATTTTAATCTTTAGGCCTAATAGTCTAATTCTAGACCACTTAAATAAATTAATTAATTTAATTAGAGAGCACATTGTTTTAGCCCACCTAATTAGCCCACTAGTTATTTCTAATAAAAATTAATACAACTTGTAGTGTAGACTTATCAAGTAACAATTAAACTAACAATTTAATGCACAAACTAATTTGTAATATGCATAATGAGGCACGTGCATTGCACAAGCATGTGGAATGGAATGAGAAGGGGGTGGCCGGCCCATGGCTTGGAGTGGGAGAGATGGAGAGAGTGGTGAAGTGGTTATGTGATGGTGAGTAGTTCTTCTAACTCCCAAATGCATCTTAGCCTTTCATATAAACTCATCTCAACCCTCCATTTGAGCTTGAGTTGTGTATAAATACCCCTCCCTAGTCTTCTTCATGGCTTGCATTAGAAATATTTCAAAGAGAAGAGAAAAGAAAAGAAACAATTGTGAGGAAAAGAAAGAGTTGTGTAAGAAAAAGATTGAAAGTTTGTGTGTTGTGTTGTCTTGTACTTGGGTGGCCGGCCAAAGCTAAAAGAGGAGGAGGAGGTCTCGGGTTCACACTAGCAGGAGGAAGAGCTCGAAAATTTCACCAAACTAGGAGGAGAAGGGAGCCGATCGTGCTATCAAGGAGATCTTTAGGAGTTCTTTTTTTCAATTGTTTCATCAAAAGGTGGGTGATTTCTCAAACTTCTAATATAGATGCCATGCAAGGATTTTGATTTGTTAAAATGGTAGAAACAAGTAGAAAATTTGCCTTAAACTTGCTTGAAGAGACTAGTAAGAAAGAGAGGAAACTCTTATTTATCTAAATGAAAATATTACTAAAATGAATGGGATTGTGTTAATTGAGATTTGTTATGGTGCTTTGTCAATATATTTGCATGCTAGAATACATATGAATTGATAAATCATGATTATATGAAAATTGATCTTATGAATGAATGGTAGAATGCAAAATAATATCTTTGGATTGTGAAAAAAGTTGATTAGTTGCAATAAGTATTGATTTTAATTGTATTGTATGAGTAATATTATTCTCTAGATTGTTATTCATGTTGAAAATGATTGGTTTTGTAAACATAAGAAAATGATTGGTTTTGTAAACATAAGACTAAACTTAAGAGCTTCGATTGTGTTAAAGAATGAAAAATTTTATAAGCACATTGTGAACAAAAGGGGAATAAGTTGATTAAAAAGATTCATCTAAAAAGGAATTCGTCTATGTCGAAAATGTATTAGTGTCCCACTTTTTCAAAGAATTAAGAAGAATAGTCTACTATGTGTTTAAAAATGATATTTTGACAATCTAAGAAAATATAAGTTACTATTTTTCAAAGAAATATATTCTCGAGAAGATATATATTTTTATAAGTACAAATTAATTGAGAAAAATCGAGTTTATTAAAGGAAGAACTCGACACAGTGCAATTCATACAAAAGTAATTTAATCGAGTCTTATACCGGTTAGTCACTCAAGACCTACTGGTCTTCGGGTGCATTTTGGGTGCGTTACTGTAGCTGAGCGGAGCTAATGGTCTTGGGTTCGAGTCTCTTAAGAGACTCTGTTTTTCTGAAAATTCGATTTTAATTCAAATCCGAAAACCAGACCTTAAGTATAATTTAAGTTCTCCTATAACAGTTAGTCACTCTTGGACTTACTGGTCCTCGGGTGCAATTTGGGTTGGTTACTGTTCACAGGCGAGGCGTTTGGTCTGGGTTTGAATTCGCCCTCTGGCCTTTTTTTTTTTTTTTTTTTTTCACTTATTTTGATATTTTGAGTATTTTTAAGTGTATAAAAATTAAAAAAGAAAATACTAGAATTCTTCTAAAAATACCTAGACTTCATGAAAAGTATTTCTACAATACTTGACTTAATATGATGAGAATTAGAAGAATTTTGAGGAAAAGAACTTGATAAACATTCTTGAATTCTGACTTGATTAATTAAAGAAAAGGAGTATTTTGAATATAAAGAATTTTGTGTAGAGATTAAAAATGAGATTTGTGACATGAAAAATTTGAGTAAGATAATTATGAAATTGTTGTTTAAATTATGCATATGTGCATGGACAATTGAAATATAAAGAATCATGATGAAATGTGAAAATTTGTGAATATGAATACTCATTTTTTGATGAACATGAAAAGAGATTGAAACTAGAGTTTTAGCTAGGTCCTTACATCGGCATGAATAGATTTTGAAAGAGAAATGTGATGAAAGACCAAGATTGGGTCATGGTTAATGATTGATGTTTAAGACCGGTGTAGAGGTAACGCTAACTGTAGGGTATAAATTTTATTCTTGATTCAATTATCTAAGGATTAGAGACATAGTGGAGATGTAATGAAAGGAAGAGAAAAACACAAGTATGAGTGTCTCGGATCTACGGTGTGAGAGTATTCACAGGCTGCCTGCATGATGCGTCATGTCATGACGTGGATACATCTCATGAATTATCGGGACCGTGGCGATGCTTGTGGGGTGTTTGGTGACTACGTAGTGCCATCGTTCCATGACGGAGGCGAATTATCCATAGGTTGTCTGCATCATGCGTCATGTCATGACGTGGAATTTTCCTCCAGACTATCTGGGAATGGGCTGGTAACTCATAGAACAACTAGGATACTTTCCGTAGTTACCGTAGTTGTTTAACTCATAACGAGGGATCCAACCCTACAAGATAAAGAATGGTTAAGGGCTTGCCCTCCGATTTATGTAGAATGGGTTGCATAAGTTCGAACAAGTGTGCATTAGTGTCATTAAATGTAAATAACTGCATTAAGGACTAAGTGCACATTCACACACGACATCAATAAATTAGTCCCCCTTAGTTAGTTTGTGAACTAGTGTGTGCTTTCCAAGTAAGAGAAATTGATGTATTATATCCTAGTGTCAGTTGTATGCAACTGACGTACCCTCAGTTTCTATGCAGGATAAAGTGATTGACAAGACTAAAGAATGAATGCTGCTTAAAGAAATGTTCAAGTTGTTATTTAATTCATGTATCATGTTATAATTTATAATTCTGCTGCGTTGATGTAATCATTGTTGTGTAAAAAGTTTTAATTTCCTTGTAAAATTGTACGTAGTGAAGTATAAAGATCCTGTGGAACTTCGAATTCGGACTTATTTGGAATTCGGGATGTTACAAAGTGGTATCAGAGCCACACTTCCCAATTATACAAATTTATAAGAAACGACACCCTAGAGTGGACATTACAATGTGAGTTTGGGTATAGAGATTTTGTAAGCTACTTATATTATTGTTGGTCTATGATTGATGCTTCTTCTTCTCCCTCCCTCAAGATGGCAAACCACCACAACCCCGCAGACGATGGTGATTGGCACATAATCGAAGAGGACTACTACCTTGGACAACGAGATTCCGACAAAGAAGATCACGAGGAATATGAAGGAGAATGGCCCGAGTCCTGGGCAGAGTCCTGAGAGATCACTCTGCCTCTGGACTCATCAGACATTTCATCTGACGTGGAAGAGCCACTTTCGAGCGGTCTTATTGAATCTCTTCAGAGGCAAGTGGAGACTTAAAAGGAGAGAGCTGACCAATTGCAGGCCCAGTATGCGAAATGCAAGGAGAATATTGCAACCCTCAGTCATCGTGTTTGGGAACTCGAGAAAAGAAAGAACATGTATGATGTGCTAAAGGAAGAAGTGGCTGAACTACAGGAAGAGCTTAGGAAAGCCAAAAGGAACCGTAGGGATTAGAATGTTGTATCTTCTCAATGCTTTTCGCTAGATGTCAGACGATGTTTTAAATTTGAATGTACAAAGTTTGAATTCAATGAAATGAAAAAGTTGACTTAAATTCATATTTTCTACTTCGAATTTAATGAATCTTTTGAATCAGAGTATGGCTAGAAGAAGATCAAGGAATGGAGAAGGGCCCAACTGTGGACTCGACTTGGAAATGGAGTTGGCTAGAGTCTATCAGACTCTCAACGTTGTTGCCATGAACCAAAACCATAGGGGGATGCTTGCAAATCCAGTTCCTGAGGCGATCAAACTTGTGGAGTCATTCAAGAGGATGAAGCCACTAGTGTTTGAAGGGAAGTCAGACCCAGATGCAGCTGACAATTGGATTAGGCAAGTCAAGACTATCTTTGAAGTCCTAGAAACTCCAAAAGGTAGCAAGGTGAAGCTAACCACATTGCAGCTTGAGAAGGATGCAGCTGTATGGTGGCAATCCATGAAGCGAACGATGGGAAATGGTGTTATCGGCTGGGAAGAATTCTTGGAAGAGTTCCGCAGTCACTACTTTCTGTTCGATGTCCAAGAGAAGAAAGCGATGGAGTTCCTAGCACTGCAGCAGGGAGGCATGTCTGTTAGGGAGTATGAAATAAGGTTTACTCAACTTTCGAGGTATGCACCTGAACTTGTGATGGATGAGGCGAAGAAAGCTCGAAAGTTCGAGCAAAGATTGAGGCCCAATCTGAGATCAAGGATGATACCCCTTGGTATCAGGAGGTTTGACAAGTTGGTCAAGCGAGCTGCAGCTACAGAGGAGGATATGGAGCATTTTCATGCCACCCAGAATCGGAGGAACAATTGGAATGTCAGGAAGAGGCCCGCAGTTTCTGGGAATGTCAGAGGGCATCTTCCAGCTCAAAGGTTCAAACTTATGGGGGCGAATGCTGTCAATGTTGCTGGAAGACCCGAAAATGGTTGGGTGAGACATCTTATGGTGACTTGTTTTAATTGTGGAGAGACAGGTCATTATAAATCTCAATGCTCCAAGTTGCGAGATGTCGTCCGGAAGGGACCAACGTAGCAAGTTGGGAAGAAGCAGGGCCGAGTATTTGCCTTGACTGAGGCCGATGCTGATGAAGTGGATCACGTCATTACTGGTACGGGGGCGAATATTTAGAAGTTTCTGTTGTTCTTTTTCCCCTATTTTATTTAGTAAAAAACTATTATGTAACGAGAGTGTGTTATGTAACAAGAGAACTTTTATTAAATGGAAAGAAATATGTTATTCTATTTGATACTGGATCCTCTCATACTTTTGTATCTCCTAAATTTGCTAAAGTCTTGGAGTCGAACCGAAGGTCGTTCCAGGTAATATCCTAGCAGTATCTACTCCATCAGGGGAGACTTTAATCACTGATCGGTATTATGCAGACTGCGAGATCGAGATTGGAAATAATATTTTCAAGATTGATCTGATCAAGCTGAAAATCCTAGGGGTCGATGTTATCATTAGCATTGATTGGATGTAGGTGTACAGTGCGAACATCGAGTGCAAGATCAAGGAAGTAACAGTGAAGGCTCCAGGAGGTCCTGTAGTCACTTTCCAGGGGAAGAAGAGATGTTCAAGTTTGTTGGCAGCTATCAGCAAGAAGAAGATTCCTGTAGAGGTGCAGCAGATTCGAGTGGTTCGGGATTACCCGACTGTGTTCTTGGAAGATTTTTCTGGGTTAATCCCGCATCGTGATGTAGAGTTCAGCATCACTATCCAGCCAGGGAGTGCACCTATTTCCAAGGCACCGTATAGGATGGCGCCTGTGGAGTTGGATGAAGTTAAACGGCAGATTGAGGAAGTTTTCGAAAAAGGTTTTATTCAAACGAGTGCGTCACCTTGGGGAGCACCAGTACTGTTGGTGAAGAAGAAGGATGGGTCGATGAGGATGTGTATCGATTATTGGGAGCTGAATAAGGTCACTGTTCAGAATAAATATCCAATTCCACGAATCGATGACTTGTTCGATCGTCTACAAGGAGCAGCTGTTTTCTCAAAAATAGACCTTCGATTGGGGTACCATCAAGTTCGAGTGAAAGCAGAAGATGTGCATAAGACTGCATTCAAAACTCGACATGGGCATTACGAATTCTTAGTTATGCCATTTGGAGTGACGAATGCACCTGCAATCTTTATGGACATGATGCACAGAGTTCCGAGTCCATTTATTGATTCTTTCGTCGTGGTGTTTATCGACGATATTCTTGTGTACTCCAAGTCGGAGGAGGAGCACACTGAGCATCTGGCTAAAGTTCTGAAGAAGCTTCAAGAGCATGAGTTGTATGCCAAGTTATCCAAGTGCGATTTCTGAAAATCTGAAGTGGCATTCCGGGGTCACTTCCTTTCTAAGGAAAGAGTGGCTACTGATCCTCAGAAGATAGAGGTAGCAAAGGATTGGGCAAGGCCTATTATAGTGAAGGAAATCAGAAGTTTTTTGGGCTAACTCGATACAGCAGGAGGTTTATTCAAGGCTATGCTCAGATAGCCGTGCCGCTCACTGGTCTGACCAAGAAGAATGTGAATTTCAAGTGGACTAAGCAGTGTGAGACAAGCTTTCAGGAGTTGAAAGAGAAGCTGACTACTGCTCCCATTTTGGCTTTGCCTAGAGCAGGTGTTGAGTATGATGTTTACAGCGCTGTTTCACATCATGGGCTTGGTTGTGTCTTGATGCAAGAGGGAAAAGTAATCGCTTACGGTTCTAGGAAACTAAGACATTATGAGAGGAATTATCCGACTCATGGTCTGGAGTTGGCTACGATTATCTTTGCCTTGAAGCAATAGAGACACTATGTGTACGGTGAGAAATTAAACATGTACACGGACCATAAAAGCTTGAAGTAGATCTTGAGCAGAGGACATTCGTACCTGAACCTGAGGCAACGGAGATGGTTGGAAATACTTGAGGACATTCGTACAGAGATTAAGTACCATCCAGGGAAGGCTAATGTTGTTGCTGATGAACTTAGCCGCAAAAGAAGTTTGGCCAGTTTGATTACGACCAAGAGGCATCTTGCAGAGGAGTTGGATCGGGCTGGTATTGAGGTAGTTTTGCAAAGCTTGGGAGCATCTTTGGCTTAGCTGAGGCTTCAGCCTGTGCTGAATGAAAGGATTATAGCAAGTCGAAGGAAGATGCGAAGATTTAGAAGATGAAAGAGCAGGTTGGTGTAGGCAGATTTTCAGAGTTTCAGATCAGGGGTGAAGTTTGTGGTTTGGAGAGAGGCTGTGTGTTCCAGATCAATCAGATTTAAGGGAGAGTATTCTTCAGGAGGCACATGATACTCTTTTGTCTGTACATCCAGGGAGTGCTAAGATGTATAAAGACATCAAACAACATTTCTGGTGGTCAGGTTTGAAGCGGGTTGTGGCTGAGTTTGTGGTGAGGTGTGAGATTTGTCAGCAGGTGAAAGCCGAGAATCAGAAGCCTAGAGGTTTATTGCAACCGTTACCCATTCCAGAGTGGAAGTGGGATAACATCGGCATGGATTTCATCACAGGTTTGCCTAGGAGTTTGAAGGGTAATGATGCGATTTGGGCATAGTCGTTCGACTAACCAAATCAGCTCACTTTTTGGCAAGGAAACTCACTTTGTCTATGGACAAGTTAGCCGAGCTGTATATTGGGGAGATCATCCGGCTTCATGGTGTTCCGTTGACCATTATCTCTTATCGAGATGCGCGGTTTACTTTTCTAGAGGAGTCTTCACAAAGCTTTGGGTACTAAGACAGATTTCAGCATTGCCTTTCATCCTCAGACTGATCGACAGACTGAGAGAGTCAATTGATTTCTTGAGGACATGCTCCGGTGTTGTGTTCTAGATTTTGGAGGCAGTTGGGAGAGGCATCTAGCTCTGGTAGAGTTTGCCTACAACAACAGTTTTCAGACTAGTATCGGGATGGCTCTATACGAAGCGCTGTATGGCAGGAAGTGCAGAATGCCTATTTGCTAGTTTGAAGTGGGAGAGCGGCAGATATTTGGCCTGAGATCGTGTAGTAGACCTTTGAAAATATTATTTTGATCAGGAAGTGGTTGGTGGATGCTCAGATTAGGCAAAAGAGTTTTGCAGACAACTGGAGGAGGGAACTTGAGTTCGAGGCAGGCAACTTTGACTTTCTGAAGGTATCACCCAGTAAGGTGTGATTCGTTTTAGCAGAGGTGGGAAATTAGCCCCAAGGTACATAGGCCAATATAAGATATTGAAAAGGATTGGAAAAACTGCTTACCGGTTGGAGTTACCGGAAGAGTTTTCTCAGGTGCACAATGTCTTCCATGTGTCTATGCTGAGAGGGTATATTCCGGATCCAAGTCACAATTTTCCCGAAGTGCCGGAGGGTTAGCATCTAGATCTGAGCTACATTAAGCGACCGGTTGAAATCGTGGATCGTCGGGAGAAAGTCTTGTGGAACAAGATGATACCGATGGTCAAAGTAGTCTGGAGAAACTAGTTGGTTGAAGAGGCTACTTGGGAATCCGAGGAGAGGATGCTGAAGGATCATCCCGAGCTCTTTGTTTGATTGAATTGTTTTTTTTTTCTTTCTTCTTTTGTGTCTTTTTTTTCTCACTCTTTAAGCATAGTTCCGAGGATGGAACTATTCTACCGAGGGAGTGTTATAACATCCTGAATTTTCAAATAATCAATATAAAGTTTTCTTTTATTTTCACGTGTTTGGCACGTGCAATTTAATATGTGTATTTAGCTTTAAAATTATTCTTGGGTCATGAATAAACATTTTCTTCTCTTTTAAAATTTAAAGCATATTTTAATCTTTAGGCCTAATAGTCTAATTCTAGCCCACTTAAATAAATTAATTAATTTAATTAGACAGCCCATGGTATTAGCCCACCTAATTAGCCCACTAGTTATTTCTAATAAAAATTAATACAACTTGTAGTATAGACATGATCCAGTAACAATTAAATTAACAATTTAATGTACAAACTAATTTGTAGTATGCATAATGAGGCACGTGCATTGCACAAGCACGTGGAATGGAATGAGAAGGGGGTGGCCAGCCCATGGCTTGGAGTGGGAGAGATAGAGAGAGTGGTGAGGTAGTTACGTGATAGTGGGTAGTTCTTCTAACTCCCAAATGCAACCTAGCCTTTCATCTAAACTCATCTCAACCCTCCATTTGAGCTTGAGTTGTGTATAAATACCCCTCCATTTTCTTCTTCATTACTTGCATTAGAAATATTTCAAAGAGAAGAGAAAAGAAAAGAAACAATTGTGAGGAAAAGAAAGTGTTGTGTGAAAAAAGATTGAGAGTTTGTGTGTTGTGTGCTCTTGTACTTGAGTGGCCGTCCAGAGCTAGAAGAGGAGGAGGAGGTCTCGGGTTCACACTAGCAAGGAGGAGTAGCTTGAAAATTTCACCAAACTAGGAGGAGAAGGGAGCCGATCGTGCTTTCAAGAAGATCTTTAGGAGTTTTTTTCAATTGTTTCATCAAAAGGTGGGTGATTTCTCAAACTTCTAATATAGATGCCATGCTAGGATTTTGATTCGTTAAAATGGAAGAAACAAGTAGAAAAATTGCCTTAAACTTGCTTGAAGAGACTAGTAAGAAAGAAAGGAAACTCTAATTTATCTACATGAAAAAGTTAGTAAAATGAATGGGATTGTGTTAATTGAGATTTTTTATGATGCTTTATCAATATATTTGCATGCTAGAATACATATGAATTGATAAATCAAGATTATATAAAAATTGTGCTTATGAATGAATGGTAGAATGCAAAATAATATCTATGGATTGTGAAATAAATTGATTAGTTGCAATAAGTGTTGATTTTAATTGTATTGTATGTGTAATATTATTCTCTAGATTGTTATTCATGTTGTCTCCTTGAAACATAAGAAAATGATTGGTTTTGTAAACATAAGACTAACTTAGGAGCTTTGATTGTGTTAAAGAATGAAAAATTGTATAAGCACATTGTGAACAAAAGGGGAATAAGTTGATTAAAAATTTAATCTAAAAAGTAATTCTTCTATGTCGAAAATTTATTAGTGTCCCACTTTTTCAAAGAATTAAGAAGAATAGTTTACTATGTGTTTAAAAATGAGATTTTGACAATCTAAGAAAATATTAGTTACAGTTTTTCAAAGAAATATATTCTAGAGAAGATATAGATTTTTATAAGTACAAATTAATTGAGAAAAATCGAGTTTATTAAAGGAAGAACTAGACACATTGCAATCCATACAAAAGTAATTTAATCGAGTCTTATACCGGTTAGTCACTAAAGAACTACTGGTCTACGGGTGCGTTTTGGGTGCGTTACTGTAGCTGAGCAGAGCTAATGTTCTTGGGTTCGAGTCTCTTAAAAGACTCTGTTTTTCTGAAAATTCGATTTTAATTCAAATCCAAAATCCAGACCTTAAGTATAATTTAAGTTCTCCTTAAAACAGTTAGTCACTCTTGGACTTACTGGTCCTCGGGTGTCATTTGGGTCGGTTACTGTTCACAGGCGGGGCGTTTGGTCTGGGTTCGAATCCGGCCTCTGGCCTTTTGCTGTTTTTTTTATTTTTTTCACTTATTTTGATATTTTGAGTATTTTTAAGTGTATAAAAAATTTTAAAAAAACTAAAAATCTTCTAAAAATAACTTGACTTCATGAAAATTATTTCTACAATATTTGACTTAATATGATGAGAATTAGAAGAATTTTGAGAAAAAGAACTTGATGAACATTCTTGAATTATTACTTGATTCATTAAAGAAAAGGAGTATTTTGAATATAAAGAATTTTGTGTAGAGATTAAAAATGAGAATTGTAACATGGAAAATTTGTGTAAGATAATTATGTATTGTTGTTTAAATTATGCATATGTGCATGGAAAATTGAAATATAAAGAATCATGATGAAATGTGGAAATTTGTGAATATGAATACTCATTTTTGATGAACATGAAAAGAGATTGAAACTAGAGTTTTAGCTAAGTCCTTACATCGGCATGAATAATATTTTGAAAGAGAAATGTGATGATGAAAGACCAAGATTGGGTCATGGATAATGAATGATGTTTAAGACCAGTGTAGAAGTAATGCTAACTCTAGGGTATAAATTCTATTCATGATTCAGTTATGTAATGATTAGATACATAGTGAAGATGTAATGAAAGTAAGAGAAAAACACAGTATGAGGGCCTCGGGTCTACGGTGTGAGAGTATTCACAGGGTGCCAGCATGATGCGTCATGACATGACATGGATACATCTCCAGAATTATCAGGACCGTGGCGACGCTTGTGGGGTATTTGGTGACTACGTAGTGCCATCATTCCATGGCGGAGTAAAATTGTCAATAGGTTGTCTGCATGATGTGTCATGTCATGATGTGGGATTCCCCTCCAGGCTGTCTGGGCATGGGCTCTATCACGCCCCGCTTCCCAAAAAGAAAATATGAAATACGGATACGTGACTAAGCCCAGCGAATGATTTCATCATCCATAATCTGTTCAGTTACTTTACAACATCTCCCAGAAATAATTAGAGTCGGAAGCAAAAGAATCAACCAATCATGCAAATAGATCAACATAAATTTAATTGAAATCCAAAATATAATATAATCCCAAATAAATCAAGTCCGGATAGTTAATAATATCCTGGGTCACATTGTCCAAATACAAATAAATCCAAGTATCAAATACAATTTATTCAAGTTCAAGCAACAAATAATAATAATAATAAAGCAGAAAATCCAGCACTAATACATTATCTCGCCAATGCCATCTGGTAGCCGACCATCCTGATTTGCAATTAATGAATTGCAGAAGAAAGAAGAAGAAAACTAGTACCCGTCAATTGCAAGTTACGGGCCACTTATAATGTAGGATACAAGTACATGGGAAAACTAAACAAATCTAAATAATAGCAGAAATTGATATAGTATGGTATAGCAGAATCAACTATCATGGTATACTAACATGTGTCAAGTGTCAAGTGTCAGATAGTATGCAGACAGATATACATATGGTAGTGTCAGGTGATAGTCAGACAGATAATAGATAATCAGATAACAGATATCAGATAGGAGATACAGATAACAGATTCAGATTCAGATACAGATTCAGATTTCAGATTCAGATTTTTATAAGTCTTGTATTAATTACTAACTAGGTAGCACTTCATGTGCCATCCTTTTATCACATGGTTGCTACATTCAAAACAGTTACATTTGTAGGTTTCATAGGAGATCATATAGGGCCGTGTACTCAAGATTCAGACAGATATCAGATAATCAGATCAGACAGATAGAACCTAATGGTTCTCTTCTTCTCTACACCTTCTATAGGAAGTAATGTAGACAGGATCAGATAACAGATCCAGACAGACAGATAGAACCTAGTGGTTCTCTTCTTCCCTACACCTAC
Organism: Hemerocallis citrina; assembly: GCA_017893485.1. Taxonomy (NCBI): domain Eukaryota; kingdom Viridiplantae; phylum Streptophyta; class Magnoliopsida; order Asparagales; family Asphodelaceae; genus Hemerocallis; species Hemerocallis citrina. The sequence goes on from CM030359.1 coordinate 207,280,238, forward strand.
CTATAGGAAGTAATGTAGACAGGGTCAGATAACAGATAACAGATAATCATATGGGAAATACGGACCCCCTTCTAAGTACACATTTCTATGCTTTTCCACTACTAGATCTTTTCCATAAACACCGGCTTGATTACTTTTATTATTATTCTCAAACAGCCATGTATAAGCATGAAACAACATCAAACTAACATAGTATAATCAGTATCAGGTCTAGGGTAACAAATAAGCACGCATAGATGATAGATAGTCACATAAACGAGCAAAACAGTGTATGTTCATATTCAGGACAGCATGACAGTGTTGTACTAAAACAGTGAATCCTGTTGCTACAAAAATGCAAATCTGGATTCGTCGAAGAATCTGGAAAATAGACTCCCAACCGAATCTGGCGAAAATAAATAAGTCATATAGTAATTCACAACATCATAACTCAAAACAGGTTTGAATCCAGAAAACATGTTCTGTCAGAAATCAGTAAAATGAATTCACTGTCAGGAAAACCACATTAAAACCTCTCAAATAAATCCAGGAAAAATCTGGGGTATTCCACTATATGTCTAGAATAAGAATATAATGTTTTATAATATTCCAGTAAAATTAGTTCAGTCATCAAAAATAAGAAAATATCAAGAAAAGATAGTTTGGCAAATCTGGAGTTCCCAACACTGCTATGCGAAAATAGTAATATCTCGCAAGCCGTGAAACGAAATCCAAATCCACCAAAAGAAGATGAAAATAGACAAATTAACCTAACTTTCATATTTCATAAACATTTTCCATATAGTAGAAGGAAATAGGGTGAAAATATGATGATTTTTTACAGAACAGCGAGCAAAATACAGCAAGTATTGCTTTCATAAACAAGCATGAAACGGTGTATAAAACTCATAAATAAAATCCACCAAAATTCTGGGTAATCCCTAGATAGATATAAAAATACTGACCAAAGTTTCGGGTCAAAATAATTTGTGTAGCACAAGCATCAAAATAATTTAGTCATCAAAATCAACAAGAAACGAAATCTAGAATTTATATACAACTCTGTAGTAAAACAGTCATATCTCACCCATATGAAAATGAAATCAAGCAAGGTTAAAGGGGTTGGAAAGAAGACGAATTCTTCTAAAACTCATGTTTTATACCGAAATTAAGATACTGACCCTAAACTGGTCTAAATTACTGATCAAGACAGAATATCGGCAAAACACAGAATTTCCCCAAAAACCAAAATCAACACAGATTCAACGAAACTTGATCCAAACACACTCAACATGAAATCGAGTCTACCAAGTGTCCAAACAACATGAAATAGGGTATACTAAATGTCCACAACAAGTATATCACATGGATCCAACAAACACACAAATTCTCATAACTAACTCACATATTCGATCACATCAAATAAACGGTCAATCCTAGGTTGTACTCATGTCATATGTGTTATGAGGCAACTATGGTCAAGTTTTTACTATAGAGACAAAACCCATTAAACACACACACGAGTTTTCTCTAGAACCCAAGTACACTATAGGTGGTATTTTGTTTACTTGTATCAAACAAAGGAATTAGAGTACAAGTTACTTGCCTTAACTGAAGACGAAAATGAAGAACACCAAGAATAACGTGAATGGGTCCCGGCAACGAACAGAATCCACGAACGAGAAATCAACAAACCCACGAATGAAAAATCAACGAACAAAAACCACGAACAAACAGGAACCAATTCGCGAACCAACATGATCCCAACTCGCGAACAAAGAGGAACGAGGAGTGGGATGGATCCGGGGGTGCAGGATGCAGGTCGAGAGAGAGGGATTACTGGGATTTCGATGGTCTGGGTAGCGCCTGAACGGGATGAAGGAAAACAGAGAAAGGGGTTTTTTAGGGTGCAATTATATAAACTGGAGTATAAAACAGGCAAGTATATTTAGGGTTAGAGGGGGGGGGGAGATTTTGAGGTGGCTACAGCCAAAGGGAAGAGGTTGGGTCTGCATGGGAATGGAAACAGGGGGGTCTCAGTTTGGGCTAAGTGGTTATTGGGTTTTTTTATAAGTAATTAGGAAAATGGTTAATAACGTTTATGAGGTAGATAGTTAGGATAATGGGTAAAAGATTAATGGGTGTATGTGATTAGCTAAAGGATTTTGGCTGATTCGGTGGGGATGTGAGCATACAGGGTATGGAAATAAATGGGTTAGGTAATATATTGGGTTAATGGGTTTTTAGGTGGATATTGGGTATATGTGTGAGTTTGGGTATAAAAGATCCAAAATGTGATAGGGCACAAATGAGTGAATTAAAATAACAAAATGGAAATAAAAATAAATTTAACAGTGAGAATAAAAAATAATGGCACGAGCAAAAAGAGGCAAATCAAAAGGCGACGACTGAAACAAGAATGCTAATAAAAAGATGATAATAAAAAAAAATAAATATATTGAAACAAAAATCCAGTATACGGTCCAAGAAAAGATACAAAGAGAGAAATATACCAAAACGAAAAATACACTCAAAAATACACAAAACGAAAAACAGGGATTACAAGCCCGTAACTCATAGAAAATCTAGGATACTTTCCGTAGTTACCTTTGTAGTTTAACTCATAGCGAAGGATCCAATCCTACAAGATGAAGAACGGTTAAGGGCTTGCCCTCGGATTTATGTAGAATGGGATGCATAAGTTCGAACAAGTGCGCATGAGTGTCATTAAATATAAATATCTGCATTAAGGACTAAGTGGACATTCACACACGAAATCAATAAGATAGTCCCCCTTAGTTTGTTTGTGAACAAGTGTGTGCTTTCCAAGTAAGAGAAATTGATGTATTATATCCTAGCGTCAGTTGTATGCAACTGATGTGCCCACAGTTTCTATGCAGGATAAAGTGATTGACAAGACTAAAGAATGAATGCTACTTAAAGAAATGTTCAAGTTGTTATTTAATTCATGTATCATGTTGTAATTTATAATTCTGCTGCGTAGATGTAATCATTGTTGTATAAAAAGTTTTATTTTCCTTGTAAAATTGTACGAAGTGAAATGTAAAGATCATGTGGAACTTCGAATTCAGACTTATTTGGAATTCGGGGTGTTACAGATACCACATGGATTAATATGATGTTAGTTTTGTCAGTAGTGATAAGATGTTAGTATTGTGTGTCCCTTTAATGGGATGTGTTTTGCTATGTTATGTTTTGGTGGTGAGCGGAAGGATGTAATATTCCGTATGTACTTGGATAAAGAATATGTGGTTAAGTATGATGTTATATTTTGAAATCAGTATGTTACATTATTATTATTTTTCTGAATGTTAAATTATGTTGAAATATCATATTTTTAGCATCCCATGGTTATGGCACAACCAGACGTAAATTTTGGCGAACGCGCAACACAGGAGTCATGGAAGGGAGCAGCAAAGCCAGCGGCGGTGACTCTAATATCGAGATGAGATTTTGCCAAGATATACCAGATGAAGGAAGCATTCATGAAATTCAACAGGAACCAGATGCCACAAGCCAAAGTCACAGGCAGAAATCCAAGAAACGGTGTACCAGATCTTATCCTAATAAGGTCAAGTCGTTCAAAGGCCAAGAAGACGGAAGAGCTACTACTAGAGACATTCATTAGGCCTAGTGCTTCGCCTTGAGAGGCACTGTATTAGCTTGTAGGGAAGGAAGAATGGACCAGTGGGAATGCGCATCAAGAAACCTGAGTGAACCTGGGTATGGCTCGAGGTGGGTATCCATCAATGACTTGTTCGATTGGCTTCAAAGAACAGCAGTGTTCTCTAAGTTCAACTTGCAGTCAGACAAGCACCAGGTCCGCATCAAGGAGGAAGAAGTACCGAAGACGGAGGAGGATCACGCCAAGCATTAGCAGGAGCACCTAAAAAAGCTGCAGGAAGACTAGAGCGGCATTTCTTGGCCTCGTCCTTTTTCAAAGGAGGGAGTGGCCACTGACCAAAGAAGATGTGTCGTGACGTGAAGCAACATTGCTGACAAGCATGTAAAAGCATGACATTGCTGACCTTGTGCTTAAGTATTGTAGGCATCAGAAGTTCAAGACCGGAGACCGGAGGACCGCATCGGCCATCATCTACTTAGGATGAAAAAGGAAGATTATCCTTTATCAACAAGGATTTCATCGGAAGGCTGCTTAGGTGTCCAAAGTATGACGACTCGATTGAGTGAAAGTGAACCAACCGGCGCACTCTCTGGCAACAAGTTATCAGTCACTGAGGAAGCTGGCCAAGGGATACATCAAAGGCTTTTGAAGATTCATGGAGTGGCAATATCATCAGCCTTCAACAAAAAGCCAGGGTCTACTTCGCATCTCTGGGAAGACTTACGAGCAAGCAGGGAAATGAAAACCGACTACAGTACAACTTTCACCACGGGCGGGTTGGCAGAAAAAGGGGACACGCCAAGCACTGGGATCTTATTGGGCTGGCATCGAGCAATTGTAGGACCTATTCGGCAAGTGCCCCTCAAGAATCTTGTGATGGTTGATGAATGCACTTCCTGAACCGTTGTGTATTCTTTTACCTGCACTAAACGTCGTTCTGAGGACAGAACGATTCTAAGGAGGGAGTAATGTAAGATCCCGCAAAATATTATACAACTATTTTGTAATTTAATCCGTGCACAATTCAGAGTCGCACGTATTAATGAATTTTTCTCATTGTTTTGAGTAAATATTGAGACATATTATTTAATGTGTTTTGAACCCGACAATGGTATAATTGTTGAATTGGAGTTGGAATAATTTCTCAATTAAATTGTTCGTTTGTCTCAACTATATTTTAGACAGAATGTATAATGTTTCCATAATATTAAACTATTTTATATATACATAAAAATATTTCTCTTTTGAATATTGTGTATTCAATTATCTTGTGTGTGTGTGTATACTAGATTTGCCCGTGGGCACGTGCCTACGGCACATCTTCAGAATGTACAGCATATGAAAAGCCTTGTAAACAGTAAATCAACAATTATGTAGCTCAAGTTTGAATAGTATCTCCACCTTTTCTTCAAAAAAAAAGTTTGAATAGTATGACAATAATTAGTTATAAATAAAAGTCAATGTTTCTAATAGTATATGTTAAAAAATAATTATAAATCGGGGTATAAAAGTCCATATTTCCATAAGTATAAATATATAAGAGAGAGAGAGAGAAATAAATTTTTAAATTTTTTTTTATTATTATTATTAATTTTAAAACAAATTCTAAATTTTTTTAAATTTTTATAAGTTTTTGAATTTTTTGAATTATTTTTAAAAAAAATTAAAATTTTAAATTTTTTAGTTTTTTAGTTTTTTAAATTTTTTTAAATTTTTTTATTTTCTTAAATTTTTGAATAGGAGAGAGAGAGAGAGAGAGAGAGAGAATTAAATAAATGACGGAGTTGTTTTGGGTGGGGGAGATTTGAAGTTGAGTTTTGGAGGGAAACTTTGGAGGTAAAATATGTTTTGTAAGGTTAGATATGGGCCTTTGATTTCGGGGAGATTGAAGGAGAGCCACTTGATAGCTTTCTTTGTGTTTTATTATATATATATATATATATATATATATATATATATATATATATATATATATATATATATATAGAGAGAGAGAGAGAGAGAGAGAGAGAGAGAGTAATGTTCCGTTGTGCACTAGGCCTCCGTGTGCACTCGTGTGCACTCAGCCTTTCTGCCTTCGTATCGATGATCCGAACCGTTCACATTGATCAACACATCTAAATTAGTCTAAATATGTAAAATTAAATCATTTGAAATTTATTTGCCCATCCATTATGTGACTATAAAAAACAACGATTTTCAGCCATACAATTTTGTAACACTTCAATGGATGGGCAAATGAATTTCAAATGATTTGATTTTATATTTTTAGACTAATTTATATGTGTAAAACAATGTGAACAGTTCGGATCGTCGATACGAAGGCGGGAAGGCTGAGTTCACAAGAATGCACACGGAGGCCTAGTGCAGAATAAAACATTTTTCTCTCTATATATAAGTATGTGTGTGTGTGTATAATTATTCATACAAATAAACCCTAAACTACTAATCCAAACCTTAAACCACCTTGTAAACTATGGGCTTGTTTCTTGGATATGAGTACCCCCCTCTCCCTCCCCCCCATCTCACCCCCAAGCCATTTTGGCCGGCCATCCATCACACCCCCCTCCTTATTTAAACCCCCAATAATCATTTCCATATCGATCCTTTTTCATTTCTTCAAACCCTAAAAAGCTTCTTCATTCAAAAAGTTACATTTTCTCATTTCCTAGCATTTCTACAACTTTAATTTCTTCTTCAAGCTTGTCTTGAAAAATTGGAGAGCAAGCATACAAGGAGAAGGAGGCTAGGAGCAAGGAGCAAGTAGCTAGGAGGAGGAGAATGCCAAAGCAAAAAGGAGAGAAATCAACAAAAGCTTCAATTGTGGGTGTCTCTTCTAAACTCTATGCTTGTGAATTTTATTTATTTTGTGTGTATGATATAAAGTTGCTGATTTGAGGTTTTGTAGATGATCGAGATGAAAACTTGCATGTTCAACTCAAGTTCTTGAGCTAAGAATGCTAATTGCTAGATAAATGTTGAATCTTGTGAAAAATTAAGCATGATTTAATTAGAAAAATCAGATCTTTGTGTCATGATGGAATTTAGAATTGAAATTTTTATGGTAGCATATTTATTGTGTCCCTATGAACTCCACCAGATTTCATGAATTTTGGATGTGGTTTGAAATTTTAATAAATTTTATCAAGTTGCTATTTTGGGGTAAAATTTCTGCTATGTTGAACTTTAACATGCTGATTTGCAAAAATCATAACTCCATGATTAATTCATATTTAGAGTTGAAATTTATACTATCGGTTCTTATACAGATCTAAATTTATTCCACAAAATTTCATAATTTTTGAAGGATGTTTGATATTTTAATAAATTGCGAAATCAACACTGATGTAAGAAAAAAGGGGTCTGTTTGGTCTTGGTATATTTTTTCTAGCTTAAATTTCCTCAATTCTATGTGTCTACAACATCTCCACCAATTTTCGTAATTTTTGAATGAGAATTATTATCTTTTTAAAATGCAATTTGCCGCTGTGGTTACGAAGTAGGGCTGTTGCTTATGGTAAATTACATCTAATTCAAAATATACTATCTTCCTCTATACTTGGAGTTTTTAGCTAAATTTGGATACATATTGCTCTTACGTGTCTAGGCCAGTTTTAAAATCATTTGTTGTGAAGGAGTTTCAAAATAACAAATGGTAAACTTCCAAATGATCATAGAATTTTTAAATCATTTGTTATTTTGAAGGAGTTTTATTGTGCGGCGGGTCGATAATTTTATCAGTTTTGGAAGTTTTGCATGCTCACCAGTTATGGCCCTTTTTCTTATCTGAAATAAAGTTTTTTGAGAAAGTTTTCAACTGATATGTTGTAGTGGACATGAAGGTCTTTCCGAGGTACCTAAAAACTTGGATTTTCATTGATATGTGATTTATGGTTATTTGTTCAAAACAACATAACCACAGGTTGATTAGTAGCGTGCTGTTTTGATTTGAATATATGCTTAGATCATACCGGGGCTTTAGAATTGATTTAAATGATGTTTATTCTGACCTTTGAGTCATGTTTTGATCATGTTAGAACTATTCTTGTTGCACCTAATGTGTTTCTAAGTTTGAGCAACTCTTGGATCATGATTGATCATGATTGAGTTGACATGTATATGTCCATTATGTGTTAAGACTATAATGGATTTAGATAATTGTTAGCTTTTGAATCATGAATTGAACTTGTTTGAATTGAATTTTTGAATGTCCACTGTATTGATATGTGAATGATTATGTATCTTAGCTTATTATTTGTCTAGGGTAATTATCACCTTAGGACTATCGATCCATTTGACCCCTGATACTTAGTAACCTTATCACCTCGAGATGATATGGATGAAAATAGTTTTCTTGCGCCGGCGAATCACTAACTAATGAGGGTTGACTACGGGATGGAGATATGGTCTAGATCCAAGCGAAGGGCGAATGGTGAACGACTAGGTCGAATCGCTGTCGTCATTGGGTCAAGTGTGGGCCAAGTTGAATCAACTCTTGGGCCTAGTCTGGAGGATGGGTTAGATTCCACTTGGGACAGTTTGTGTGTGAGTTAGAGATTATGTTTAATATCCGGTAAATTTGAAATAGACTTATGTATTGTTAAGGCAGGCACTAGTCAGGTTGTTGTACTCACCTGTCAAGGGGACACGTGCGGTGCCTTCCTACTATTGGGAGCATGGGTTGCGTGGTCTCGTTTGTTAATTCCTGGGGTCTAGTGATAAGAACGGGAAGTGCATACTATAATTCTCCTGTTGGATGTTATGAATGGATCACAAGAACCCGTCAAGTTCTATATTGTTTAATACAGACATGGAGCTAGAGTAAGGCTCCAAATCGCGAGTAAAACTCGAGGCATCCTGGTGAGCTTGCAGGCTACCTTTATGTTCGGAGCAACTTTTGAGTGAGGTCCGGTGCAATAGGCGAAAACCGGGCATACTGAAAAACAGGGAAACCACTACTAACTGCAGTGGCAGAATTAGATCGACCAAGTGCAACCACATCAGTCACTAGATGAATGTCAGGAACGGGAAAGAGTACAAGAGTAGGATGCATGACGAGGGATCAAACCCTACAATTAGGAGGAAGCAAACTCCTTGGGAAGTAAGTAGTATGGAATACATACGTTTCCAAATGAATTGCATTTAAAGTAAGTGCATTGCGTGCATTTGGAATTGTGCATTAGACTTTAGGGCATGACATACACTGACACTTATGATTAGTTTGCACGTTATCATTTGCATCAAATATTGATTGTTAAGTTTGGGAAGTTGCTGGTTTTATCACTATTGCGTCAGCCGCTTTCAACTGCCGTGCCCATAGTCTGATTACTTGCAGGATTGCTTGTAACACCCCGCAAAATTTAAATGACAATTTTGCCCTCGGGTGTTACGCACGTGCATTTTGTACTATTACTGATCATATCCATAATGCATTTTGATATGTATTTTGAATTCCTATTATTTATACAATCTTGTATTCTTAACAATCACATTTGAGACAACTCAAATGCAAAATTTCAATCTTTGAGTTTTTACGTGCTTTTTACGTATTATCGATGCACGTGTCGATTTTGGGTATTCCACTGTTACGTGCAAAGTTTTCAATGAATTTCAATCATTTATTTTTATAAACATGTTTTAATTTATTTTGTAAACGAAAATTCAATTTTTGACTATCTTTATTAAAATAAAGTTTTCTACGTGCAATACACGTGTTTTCTGTATGTTTGAGTATATTATCAAATATGTACATTAAATATACTTTCTATTGCATTCCAATTGATTATAAATATTTTTCGGTTCATAAAGTCAATTTTTGTATTTTTGAGATTTTACGGGCGACGCACGTGTTTTGGTGCACGTGTCTAAGCGCGTTCTTCCTTCAAAATAATTTTCATGAAAATGTGAGTGTCTATTTTTATTGTGCATGAAAAGTATAATTTTGAAGTTAATTTTATATATTTATTACATATATAGATAGTAGTTTTAAAGAGATTGAATAAATGAATTGTTTTGTACACAAAGCACGTGCACGTGCACACGTGCAATGTGCACATTTTTGGGGGGACCGGGCTGATTAGAGAGGAGGGAAAATTTCTGGAGTTTTGATTTTGAAGAGGGAGGGAAAACAAGTTTTAGAGGTGGAGTTAGTGGAGTTCATGTAGGAGGTGGTTGCTATAACTACCTACTACTTTCTTATAAAAACACCCCCTTAATCTCTCATTCTCTCATCTCTTTCTCTCTTCTCTACTGCCCATGCCGAAAGAAACCAACCAAATGGCAGCAAAGCCTTTCCCATTCTCCACCTAAATCACCTATTCCACTTGCCTATATACATATACGAATGTATATATATGTACATGCATAGTATGTGTATATGGAAGAAGATGGGAGATTGTTCTTGATGTTGCCGACATGGAGTGGGGGTGGAGATGCTCTTGATGATGGATGCTTGCCGATGTGGAGCTTGGAGGCTTGCTTTGGTGCACGGATTTCGAGGAGTTGCAATTGGAGCTCCTAATTCTAGGAGTTCATTTTGGTATCAATTCTTCAACTTTAGGTGGGTGTTTCTTAAATGCTTTCTAATTTAGAAGTAGAAATGCATGATAATTGATAGATGATTTATTGGGTTGAAATTGAATTGATTGCATGCAAATTGATATGGAAATGAATCGGTAAATCTTGATTGATTATGGTAAATGCAAATTGTTATGCTTGTTATGATGGCTAGTTGAATTGCTAGAATTGAAATGATTGTATGAGACTGATGCATGTTGAGGCATGATGCAAACATGTTACTGTTGAGAATGTGGCTAAGAGGTACGATTATAACCTCAAAATATTATTTATACAAGTATAGAGATTTTTGTAAAGTGATTTTGATAAAAGAAAGTAGTTTATTTGGAAAATATGTTTTGATGTATTTTTGATTGGAAAAAGAGAAACTTGGGATTGATAATATATATGATAATGTTTTGAAAAGGGATATATTATGGAAATAAATTATATTTTGTATATGGAAGTACAAATCGATTCAAAGGTCGAAAATGTATGCAAAGTTGCAAATTGTGGATTTGTCAGTCGACTGATTACTTCCACAGTCGACTGGTAAGTATTAAAAATTGGGTTTTGTCAGTAGGACAGTCGACTGACTATTTTTTACAGTCGACTGATGCTGTCATAAATTTGATATTGAGTTTTCAAGATATTTGCGGGACAGTCGACTGATACTGCCACCAGTCGACTGAACCGAACTGTTTCCTGGTTCTTGAGTTTGAAATTGGTTTTGACAAATGAAAGTTAATAAGTTTGAATACGAGATTATAAAGATTTGATTGAGTTTTATTGTGGAATGCACACAAGGTTATGAAAGATGAAATTTATAAAGAAGTTAAATTGAAATTGGAACACTGCAGAACAGCCGACTGCCGTGTGCAGCAGTCGACTCTCCCGAGTGGTTATGAATAACTGGATTTGACTGGATAAGTCGACTGGTAGAGTTCCCAGTCGACTGTCCAGAGTGCTTTTTGATATATCTGAAATCTTGTGAATTGTTTGTGGTAAAGATTGTGAATCTGGATATTGGTAAACTCTATTTGTTGCTGCATAAATTTATATGAAGTGAATCATAGTTGAATTGAGAATTTACATGAAATGAATCATAGATGAGGATTGAGAATTAAATGAATATGAAAGGCTAAGATCATGATGAGAAAGTCTGTGAGACTCTAAAATGAATTATGAGCTGATGATGCTCCATTGGGTATTGTGAATTTGAAATTGAAATGAAAGAGTAGCTAAGTCTCCCCCGGCAGTGAAATGAAATGATATTGAAAAGAAGACCAAGGTTGGTCGTGTGTAAATGAAATGATAAGTCCGGTTGAGTGGAGAAGCTAACTCTAGAGCTTGATTTTTATTCATGATTCTAAGGCTGTGATGGAAGTAAGCGAAAAACATAAGTATGGGCGCCTCGGGTCTACGATGCGGATGTGATCCACAGAATGCATGCTTGATGAGTCAAGACATGGCGTGGGCAATATACTCCAGAATGATCGGGATCTTGGCGACGCTTGTGGGATGTTTGGTGACGGCAAGAGGATCGTGTTCAGGGAGGAGGCCGAACTATCGCAGAATGCATGCTTGATGAGTCAAGACATGGCGCGAGGTTCCCCTCCAGGGTCTTGGACACGTGCTTGTAATCATGGAACGTCTATGACACTTGCCAAAATTACAGATAGATACATAGTGTGGAGGTGATGAAGGTGAGAGAAAAACATGAGTATGAGAGCTAGGGTACGGTGCGGGTGTGTGAGCCGCAGAAAGCATGCTTGATGAGTCAAGACATGGCGCGGGCACAACTCAGTAATGATCGGACTCTAGTCACGCTTGTGGGATGTTTTGGTGACTGCAAGAGGAGTGTGTTCAGGGAGGAGACTGAATTATCGCAGAAGGCATGCTTGACGAGTCAAGACATGGCGCGAAATTCTACTCCAGAGGCCAGGATACATGCTTGTACTCATAGATTCATCTAGGATACTCATTGGAATTACAGTAGTAGAGTAAGTCATGGCGGGGGATTGAACCCTACTAAAATGAAGATCGTTTAAGAGACTTGCCCTCGGACCTATGTAGTATGGGATGCATAGAATCCGAACAAGTGTGCATTAGTGTCATATAATATAAACAACTGCATTAAGGACTAAGTGCACCGCACAACACGACATCAACAGGATAGTCCCTTTGTAGCTTTGTTTGTGATCAAGTTTGTGTTTGCTAAAGCATTTGAGAATCGTTATACTGTTTCCGGCATAGAGAGGATGGCCGTGTATAATATTTCGTCAGTTGTAAGCAACTGACGCGCCCACAGTTTTATATGCAGAATGTGGAGTTACATGAAGATATAAAGATGATTGATGCTGTTGATTACTTAAATGTTAAAGTTGTAATAATTGTACATTCAATATTGTTGTATTTTACTGATTCCGCTGCTTATTGATGTAAAAGACTCTGATGTAATTATTGTTGAAATAAAAGTTTTAAATTCCTTGTAAAATTGTACGAAAGAAGTGAAAAGATCCTGTAGAACTCTCGAATTCAGTTGTATTTGGAATTCGGGGCGTTACAGAGTGGTATCAGAGCCACGCTTCTAAGTAGTACAAATTTATAAGGAACGACACCCTAGAAGTGGACATTAGAGTGTGAGTTCAGTTTATAGAGATTTAAATGTAAGTGATTTACATTTGTGTTGCTCTATAGGCTGATGTTTCTCTTTCCTTTCCCTATTGGATGGCTGGAGTCATGAATGGAAGTTGTTATTGAATTTACATTCATGATGCTCTCCTCGTATACATTGATTTGAAATTGTATGCGAGCTCATTTTCCCTGGGTATCAGAGTGGCGCAGTGGAAGCGTGGTTGGTTTGAACCGTCATTCATGATACCTTACACATGGACACACTTTCCCCTCAAATTATTTTCTGTGGATTTTCATCATAGTACTTCTCAATATTAATATTTTCCAAATAAATATTTTCCTATACTATTAAATCATTTCAATGCCTAGTATTTTGTCTATTTTCCTTGGTCTTGATCCTTTTGAACTTGTTTTGTTTTGTCCTTCAGTTCTAAATTCTACCTTTCATGTTTTATGTCACTTTACGTTCATCCGTTTATATCTGTTATTATTTTATACATTCGGTTAAATTTATACTACCACTATTATTTTCAATTATCATTACATTTTGAATTTTGCTTGTGAATTTTGCTTATGAGTATTTATTTTACATGATTTGAATTTGTGATACGATATTCTTTCAGTATTTCATATTTTCCCCTATATACTTCAATATATTTTAACAAGATTGAAATATTTTATCCGTATAAATACAACAAATTAATTTGATTTATTGTCTGCATTCGACATTATTGTTATTACATATTGTCTACAAGTTTGTTTTGGTTATATTTATAAATGTTGCAATTTACGTTTTCTTAAATATAATGCATATACTTGCTATTTGTATTTTACTCTATCCTCTTGTCTTTACATTCTTGATTACCACATATGTTTTCCATTGAAATTTTTATGTATTTCAAGGTACTTGCTATACATATAATTTCACCCTCCTCAAATTACTATATTTTTATGTATAATTGTTTGTGTCTATAGTCCTAATTTGCTACATTACTTCATTAATGTTTTCATTTGTACTTCCAACACGTGCATATATTCTACATTAATTGTTTTGGTGTTATAAATAATTCTTCATTACTACTGGTTAGTACCATCTATGTTTATACACCTATTTTTGATATTTCATTGTGTAAAATCTTTTCTGTACCATTGATTTTCAAACATAACACCATAATTTATTAAACATCCCATACCTAAGTATTCATGGAAGATTACATCTTCTCGTCTTCCGCTTTGGTGCAACTTAATGTCGAGAGGGCAAATATGCAACTAGACATCATTGGAGGCAAATTGCAACTGGAAGTCGGGGAGGCAAAGTTTGCAACTGAATGTCCAGAAGGCAAACCACAACTGGATGTCGGGGAGGCAAAGTTTGCAACCGAATGCCCAGAAGGCAATTTGCAACCGGATATCATAGGAGCAATTATGCAACTTGAGATCAAGATAGGCAAGTCTGCTGTTGGATACCAGCGAGACGAACCTAAACCAGAAGGAAATATTATACTTAGATAACCCCTACCTTGTTTTCCTGTGGTATTCACTTACAACTATTCCATTTTTGTACTAGCTTATATTATTTTATAATATTTTGCAACCTAGCATTATACTGTTTATACTGATTTCTATATCTATCAAACTTGCGTATCTACCGCCTAATTTCAACTATCTTGTTGTCTTCTTTGTAGTACTTTGTATTTTATGTGAGTTAGTATTTCATACAACTTTGTTGTATTTTGCTATTTTAAATTTGGTGGCTACTCACCTAATAGTTTTATTTATTATGCTTATGTTATAATTCATGATTCACTTCTATATAATTAGTTTTGCATTGCCACTACCAAATGTATTATTTTCTCCTACACATCATTTGTAAATTTGTATCATGATATTGTTGTTTTTCCCTATAATTTCCGTCTATGTATATACATAATTTTGTATGCTAATTTTCTTGGTCTACTTGACAAATCGAAATTATTTGGATTTTTGTCTTTTTATTGTTATCATACATATATGATTATTGTATTTACTTTACAAATTACTTTATGATATCAATTTATATACAAAATCATTTTTTTTTCTCTCTGTACTTTTCTTTATTATATAACTAGTTTTCGCGCTACTTTCAATGGTACGTTTTACTATCACGATGTCTTGTTTGACTGCTACAGATCATTTATAATTCTCATATCATGCCATTTACTTCACCTATATAATTTTTCGTCTATGCGAGTATGTGATTTTTGTAAGTTGGGTTTTTTCGCTCTACTGAATAATTCAAAAGTATTTCGACGTATGCCTAATTTTCAAAATGTATATATATAATTATCTTACAAATTATTTTATGATATTAATTGGTATACAGGATCATTTTATGTCTTCTATACTTTTGCTATATTTCTTTCTCATATATTTCTCAAACTATTAAATTGCTAATTTTTGTCATATAATATCAATTTGGTTTGCGATTTTCTACCATTTATTACATTGATGAATTTTTAGTATTGAATCTATTTATAAAGTACCCATTAACTATGTTTTTCTTTATTGCATTGATTTCTGAACTATTTCACGATTAATGACTAAGTTTATTTATCATTTTGTCTAATGGTTTACTTGATAGTAATTTGTACGTAAACTCTTTTTAAAATACACTAGCCTCTATTGTCGTATTTGTTTTCTTATGCTACTTTCCTAGTTTCTTGGTTAGTTCTTGTAAAATTTTGATATTCATAATTTTCTTAAATAAATTTTTTGTCTCATCTTTCTACATTGCTTACTTTCATGCTATATGTATTTTCTTGATGTTTGTGATTTCTATATGTTATAATGATATTTTCTTTGGTGTGTACAAAATACAGCCCTTACCATAGTGAGTTCCGGGGACGGAACTGTTCTAAGGGGGGGAGAGTGTAACACCCCGCAAAATTTAAATGACAATTTTGCCCTCGGGTGTTACGCACGTGCATTTTGTACTATTACTGATCATATCCATAACGCATTTTGATATGTATTTTGAATTCCTATTATTTATACAATCTTGTATTCTTAACAATCACATTTGAGACAACTCAAATGCAAAATTTCAATCTTTGAGTTTTTACGTGCTTTTTACGTATTATCGATGCACGTGTCGATTTTGGGTATTCCACTGTTACGTGCAAAGTTTTCAATGAATTTCAATCATTTATTTTTATAAACATGTTTTAATTTATTTTGTAAACGAAAATTCAATTTTTGACTATCTTTATTAAAATAAAGTTTTCTACGTGCAATACACGTGTTTTCTGTATGTTTGAGTATATTATCAAATATGTACATTAAATATACTTTCTATTGCATTCCAATTGATTATAAATATTTTTCGGTTCATAAAGTCAATTTTTGTATTTTTGAGATTTTACGGGCGACGCACGTGTTTTGGTGCACGTGTCTAAGCGCGTTCTTCCTTCAAAATAATTTTCATGAAAATGTGAGTGTCTATTTTTATTGTGCATGAAAAGTATAATTTTGAAGTTAATTTTATATATTTATTACATATATAGATAGTAGTTTTAAAGAGATTGAATAAATGAATTGTTTTGTACACAAAGCACGTGCACGTGCACACGTGCAATGTGCACATTTTTGGGGGGACCGGGCTGATTAGAGAGGAGGGAAAATTTCTGGAGTTTTGATTTTGAAGAGGGAGGGAAAACAAGTTTTAGAGGTGGAGTTAGTGGAGTTCATGTAGGAGGTGGTTGCTATAACTACCTACTACTTTCTTATAAAAACACCCCCTTAATCTCTCATTCTCTCATCTCTTTCTCTCTTCTCTACTGCCCATGCCGAAAGAAACCAACCAAATGGCAGCAAAGCCTTTCCCATTCTCCACCTAAATCACCTATTCCACTTGCCTATATACATATACGAATGTATATATATGTACATGCATAGTATGTGTATATGGAAGAAGATGGGAGATTGTTCTTGATGTTGCCGACATGGAGTGGGGGTGGAGATGCTCTTGATGATGGATGCTTGCCGATGTGGAGCTTGGAGGCTTGCTTTGGTGCACGGATTTCGAGGAGTTGCAATTGGAGCTCCTAATTCTAGGAGTTCATTTTGGTATCAATTCTTCAACTTTAGGTGGGTGTTTCTTAAATGCTTTCTAATTTAGAAGTAGAAATGCATGATAGTTGATAGATGATTTATTGGGTTGAAATTGAATTGATTGCATGCAAATTGATATGGAAATGAATCGGTAAATCTTGATTGATTATGGTAAATGCAAATTGTTATGCTTGTTATGATGGCTAGTTGAATTGCTAGAATTGAAATGATTGTATGAGACTGATGCATGTTGAGGCATGATGCAAACATGTTACTGTTGAGAATGTGGCTAAGAGGTACGATTATAACCTCAAAATATTATTTATACAAGTATAGAGATTTTTGTAAAGTGATTTTGATAAAAGAAAGTAGTTTATTTGGAAAATATGTTTTGATGTATTTTTGATTGGAAAAAGAGAAACTTGGGATTGATAATATATATGATAATGTTTTGAAAAGGGATATATTATGGAAATAAATTATATTTTGTATATGGAAGTACAAATCGATTCAAAGGTCGAAAATGTATGCAAAGTTGCAAATTGTGGATTTGTCAGTCGACTGATTACTTCCACAGTCGACTGGTAAGTATTAAAAATTGGGTTTTGTCAGTAGGACAGTCGACTGACTATTTTTTACAGTCGACTGATGCTGTCATAAATTTGATATTGAGTTTTCAAGATATTTGCGGGACAGTCGACTGATACTGCCACCAGTCGACTGAACCGAACTGTTTCCTGGTTCTTGAGTTTGAAATTGGTTTTGACAAATGAAAGTTAATAAGTTTGAATACGAGATTATAAAGATTTGATTGAGTTTTATTGTGGAATGCACACAAGGTTATGAAAGATGAAATTTATAAAGAAGTTAAATTGAAATTGGAACACTGCAGAACAGCCGACTGCCGTGTGCAGCAGTCGACTCTCCCGAGTGGTTATGAATAACTGGATTTGACTGGATAAGTCGACTGGTAGAGTTCCCAGTCGACTGTCCAGAGTGCTTTTTGATATATCTGAAATCTTGTGAATTGTTTGTGGTAAAGATTGTGAATCTGGATATTGGTAAACTCTATTTGTTGCTGCATAAATTTATATGAAGTGAATCATAGTTGAATTGAGAATTTACATGAAATGAATCATAGATGAGGATTGAGAATTAAATGAATATGAAAGGCTAAGATCATGATGAGAAAGTCTGTGAGACTCTAAAATGAATTATGAGCTGATGATGCTCCATTGGGTATTGTGAATTTGAAATTGAAATGAAAGAGTAGCTAAGTCTCCCCCGGCAGTGAAATGAAATGATATTGAAAAGAAGACCAAGGTTGGTCGTGTGTAAATGAAATGATAAGTCCGGTTGAGTGGAGAGGCTAACTCTAGAGCTTGATTTTTATTCATGATTCTAAGGCTGTGATGGAAGTAAGCGAAAAACATAAGTATGGGCGCCTCGGGTCTACGATGCGGATGTGATCCACAGAATGCATGCTTGATGAGTCAAGACATGGCGTGGGCAATATACTCCAGAATGATCGGGATCTTGGCGACGCTTGTGGGATGTTTGGTGACGGCAAGAGGATCGTGTTCAGGGAGGAGGCCGAACTATCGCAGAATGCATGCTTGATGAGTCAAGACATGGCGCGAGGTTCCCCTCCAGGGTCTTGGACACGTGCTTGTAATCATGGAACGTCTATGACACTTGCCAAAATTACAGATAGATACATAGTGTGGAGGTGATGAAGGTGAGAGAAAAACATGAGTATGAGAGCTAGGGTACGGTGCGGGTGTGTGAGCCGCAGAAAGCATGCTTGATGAGTCAAGACATGGCGCGGGCACAACTCAGTAATGATCGGACTCTAGTCACGCTTGTGGGATGTTTTGGTGACTGCAAGAGGAGTGTGTTCAGGGAGGAGACTGAATTATCGCAGAAGGCATGCTTGACGAGTCAAGACATGGCGCGAAATTCTACTCCAGGGGCCAGGATACATGCTTGTACTCATAGATTCATCTAGGATACTCATTGGAATTACAGTAGTAGAGTAAGTCATGGCGGGGGATTGAACCCTACTAAAATGAAGATCGTTTAAGAGACTTGCCCTCGGACCTATGTAGTATGGGATGCATAGAATCCGAACAAGTGTGCATTAGTGTCATATAATATAAACAACTGCATTAAGGACTAAGTGCACCGCACAACACGACATCAACAGGATAGTCCCTTTGTAGCTTTGTTTGTGATCAAGTTTGTGTTTGCTAAAGCATTTGAGAATCGTTATACTGTTTCCGGCATAGAGAGGATGGCCGTGTATAATATTTCGTCAGTTGTAAGCAACTGACGCGCCCACAGTTTTATATGCAGGATGTAGAGTTACATGAAGATATAAAGATGATTGATGCTGTTGATTACTTAAATGTTAAAGTTGTAACAATTGTACATTCAATATTGTTGTATTTTACTGATTCCGCTGCTTATTGATGTAAAAGACTCTGATGTAATTATTGTTGAAATAAAAGTTTTAAATTCCTTGTAAAATTGTACGAAAGAAGTGAAAAGATCCTGTAGAACTCTCGAATTCAGTTGTATTTGGAATTCGGGGCGTTACATTGCTGATCATGGAGCAGGGAACTCGAGTTACAGGAAGCAACTAGTGGTGAGATGTTGTCCTTCTTGCTATATAGATTCCTGACCAATGTCCAAGTGGAGATTGTAAATTTTGTACAAGTAAACTTTTTTTGACAATATTTATGATGTAAAATTAATGTAAGATTGTATTGTACAATGTAACTTTCTAGAATGAAATAAAAGTTTTTAATTTTCTGTATTTTCTGTGTTCTGAGACTATTTGAAGTAAGATTCTGGCTTGTATCTCGAGTTCCTGGTATTGGGAATTCGGGGAGTTACATAATCTGTCATTTTTTATGGATTTGAAAGAGGCTCATGTCTTGTAGAGGAGTCTTGAGAAGGCCTGAACCTGTTAAAGGGGCCCGTTATGATTAATCTTCCTGTAGAAGCTTTGAAATCTGTGCTAGAATCTTAAGGCCCTGATTTGCTATGATTCTTACCATTATCATAAGCCACCCACTTTTGAGAGAGATTTTTGTTGGCTTTCAGGAAGTAGTTCGCCTTATTTTTGGATTCTGGAATACAATTTTAGCTTTCAGGGTGTATCGCAGATACCTGGAATTGATCAGAAGCTTCTGAATACGGCGAATGTCTTCCTGGATTTTTTTGGAAATATCCGTAATTTTTTATACTTTTTCGATTTTTTGTGGATTTTTTTTAATGAATTTTCCCCAATTTAAATTCACTTTTCAAAATTTTTAATTAATGAACCCAAATTTAAATTATATTTCAGAAATTTTAATTTATTTTATACGGGCAAATGCTTGGGCATTCCTGAAAGTGATGCATTGTGCCTGCATCCGGGTGCTTCGAAAAATATGTAAGGGGCGCCGTACTGGTGCCCGGGTGCGGTGAAAAATAGACAAGGGTTCTTGCACCAATTTGGATGTGTGCCTAAAGAAGCTAGTCCAGGAAAATAGGCTTAGGTTAGCAACTTCAAATATAGGAACACTGAAAGGAAATTACATAGAATTAGTAGATACCATGATTAGAATGAATATTAATATAACTTGTTTACAAGAAACAAAGTGGGTCGGAAAGAAAACTAAAGAGATAGATGGTTTTAAATTATATTATACATGTAAAATTCGAAAAAAAAAATAGAGTAGGGAATTTAGCAGATAAGAAATTCAAAGGAGATGTAGTATGTGTTAATAGGAAAGGAGATAGAATAATACAAATTAAGATTGTATTAGGGGAAACATAATTAATATCATTACTGTCTATGCACCCCAAGTAGGATTATATGCACTTGCTAAAATTAAATTTTGGGAAGATATGGATGAGATAATTCAAGGAGCACCCTCAGGCGAGAAATTATTTATAGGAGGAGATTTCAATGGACATGTAGGAGAAGATAACTTTGGAGAGGGTGCATGGAAGACATGGATTTGAGAATAAGAATGATGGTGGAGATGTTCTATTAGATTTTGCGGCTTCGTATGATCTTATACTAGCAAATACTTATTTTAGGAAGAGGGAGGGACATTTGATAACCTTCAAAAGTGGGATAAATAAGAGCCAGATTGAATTTTTCATTACTAGAAAGGTGGTCACTTGACATGTAAAGATTGTAAAGTTATACCCCCAGAGTGTTTAACCTCATGACATAGATTAATGGTGTCAGATGTTAAGAGTGAGAATCGCATTTGTGCGAGGAAGTATGTTAGGAGCCCAAGAATTAGGAGGTGAAACTTGAAGGGAGATAAACTAGAGTTTTTTAGAGATAAACTCTTTAAAGGAGCATCATGAAATTGGAAAGGGGAGACAAATATGATGTGGACTAAAATGACTACGTACATAAGAGAAATTTCAAAGGATGTACTTGGAGAATTGAAAGGTAGAGAGTTGCTAATTAAAGAAATATGGTGGTTTCAAGAAAATTTCCAAAATATTGTGAGAGAAAAAAGTTCAACCTTCAAAATATGGCAAAAGAGTAGAAATGAAGAGAATTTGGAGAGATATAAGAATGTTAGAAAAGAAGTTAAGAAAGCAGTAAGAGATGCAAAAGAAAAATCTTATGATGATTTATACACAAAACTAGGAACAAAAGAAAGAGAAAATAATATTTATAAGCTTTCTAAACAAAGGAATAGGAAAATAAAAAATATGGATACAATTAGGTGCACTAAGAGCGAGTATTCAAGAGTTTTAATAAATGATGAGGAAATTAAGGAAAGATGGCAAAATTACTTTAAGAAGTTATTAAATAAGAAAGTTGTGGGCAACTTAAATATAGAGGACTCGAGGGAGAGTCGAGAGCATATATTTTTCTGTAGAATTCGGACCTCAAAAGTTTGAAATGCTCTAGGAAGGATGAAAATAGGAAAAGCTTTAGGACCGGATAGTATACTTCTTGAAGTTTGGAAGTGTCTTAGGAGTAGGTTGGCTAACAAGATTATTTAATG
The DNA here is from genome assembly GCA_017893485.1 of Hemerocallis citrina. Classification (NCBI taxonomy): domain Eukaryota; kingdom Viridiplantae; phylum Streptophyta; class Magnoliopsida; order Asparagales; family Asphodelaceae; genus Hemerocallis; species Hemerocallis citrina. The sequence continues at coordinate 207,302,171 of CM030359.1, forward strand.
AGATTTTGACCACTAAGAAGAAGCCCGAGGAATGGAGAAAGATTATTTTAGTACTATATATAAAAATGAAGGAGATATACAAAGTTGCTCCAACTACCGAGAAATTAAATTAATGAGCTATACGATAAAAATTTTGGAGAGAGTGATCGAACATGGGTTGCTAGAAACTACAGTTTATGAGAATCAGTTTTTCTGAGGTCAACAATGGATGTAATTTATGTACTGAGGAGACTTATAAAAAATTATAGGGAGAATGAGAAAGATATACATATGGTATTTATAGATCTAAAAAAAGCATATTATAAAGTCCTTAGAGACATAGTAATGTGGGCATTAAATAATAAAAGAGTAACTAGTTCCGTATATTGAAGTAATTAAGGATATGTATGAAGGGGCAAAGACCATAATTAGAACAATCACAAGAGAGACCAGTGATTTTCCTATGACACTATGTTTACACGAAGGTTCGGCTTTAAGCATGTACCTTTTTGCTTTGGTTATGGATGAATTGACACGAAGAATACAAGATGAGGTGCCTTGGTATATACTTTTTGTTGATGATGTCGTCTAGACGAGACTAGAGCAGGAGCCAATGCTAAATTAGAATTGTGGAGAGAAAATTTGGAAGCTAGAGGCTTTCGAATAAGCAGAACAAAAATAGAGTATATTGAGTGTAATTTTAGTGGTATGCGGAAAACAACTGAGGAAGTTGTGAAGCTTGATGGTCAAGAGTACCTAAGAGAGTCTGTTTCTGATATTTAGGCTCGATAATACAAAGAGATGAGGAGATTTACAAAGGTGTTATACATAGGATCCAAGCAGGGTGGCTTAAGTGGAAAAGTGTCAGTGGTATTTTGTGTAAACATATACCTTTGAAGTTGAAGAATTTTTTTTATAGGATGGTTGTTAGATCATCAATGATGTATGGAGCAGAGTGTTGGGCATCGAAGAAACAACATATACAAAAAATGAGTGTAGCGGAGATGATGATGCTAAGATGGATGTGTGGCAAAATCAGGAAGGATAGAATTAGAAACGAGCATATTCGAGACATACTAAAGGTAGCTCTTATCCAAGATAAGTTAAGAGAGAATCACCTCAGGTGGTTTGGACAAGTCACACGTAGACCTAGTAGTATCCCCGTCAGAAAGAGTAATTTGATAAATACTGATGGTGGAGTTAGGGGTAGGGGAAGCCTTAACTTACTTGGGTGGAAACGGTGAGAAAAGATATGATAGCTTGTGGCCTTACAGAAGATATTGCACTAAACTGAGCAGAATGGAAAACCAGGATTCATGTAGTCAACTCCAACTAGTTGGGAAAAAGACTTTGTTGTTGTTGTTGTTGTTGTAAATTTTAATTGATTTTCCGAATTTAAATAATTATTTTTTGATTTTTAAATTAAAATTTTGAAATTAAAATTTTGAAATTAAAATGAGTTTATGGGGATTTTTCATGAATTATCTTGTCTTGGCACGCTTCTTGGCTTGATCAGGGACATTGATCAAGATTTGGTTTGCTCATTGATGGGTTTGAACACTCCAGATGGCTTTGAGTGACGTGGCATGAATGATAGCATGGATCAAGCGTCAGTGCGTCTTTTGGTGAGATCTGGGGGCTACAAAACGAGGGGAGCAGTAGGGAAGACGATTTGCGATGTGGATCAATCTCGCGCATCCATCGCGAGAGCGAGCAATTCTCGTGAAGATCAGATAGCCAACGGCTGCAACGAGAGCCCCCAGCTTGACCAACGAACTTTTCGAGCTCCCCACTTTTCTTTAGGATTTGAGCGCTTGTTATGGGTTAACTAGGGTTGGTTGAGCTGCTTTGGATCAAGCTCACTTCAGTTGATCTCTTCTTTGGTCGAGATCGTGGCTGTCAAACTCTTCTTCGGTTGAGCTCGCAACGTCGAGCTCCCATGGTTAAGCTCGTGGTTGTCGAGCTCGTCGAGCTGTGGCTATCGAGCTCCTTATCGAGTTGCATGTTTTGTTGAGCTGCTCTTCTGTCGAGCTGCCTCTGCCTTGGTCGCTCTCGAAGTTTGGTCGAGCTCCGCTCTCGTTGAGCTGAAGTTTTCTTGAGTTGCTCATGGTCGAGCTGCTCTTCTGTCGACCTACCTCTGCCTTGGTCGACCACGGGGCTTGGTCGAGCTCCGCTATCTCGACGAGCTCAAATTTTGGTCAAGCTGCTCACTCTCTTCGAGCTCAAGTTTGGTTGAGCTACTGATTCTCATCGAGCTCGAATCTCAGGTGGGCTTGGAATTTGCATCGTCGAGCTGCAGAGTTTGTCGCAGTCGAGCTCTTGACAAAGTTTGGAATTTGGCAGAGCTTATTGACGAAGAAGAGGCTTTGGAGAATAAGAAATTTGGAAGAAGAAGGAGGTTCGGGTTTTGGATCTTGATATCGGATCAGGTTTGAAACCGTAATCCTCTTTCAACCACTCTGTTTTGGAGTTGGTCTTATTGAACTTCTAGTTATGGGTTCAGATCTGTGGACCCGTTTATCCTCTTGAGCCTGCATACTCAGGGCCTCTCCCATCCTTTTTGCTATTGATATTTTTTGTTTAACTTCGAGCTTGGTCAACTTCTAATCCTTAGATCATTTTGGAAGAAATTCGGTTGTGCCTCGCGTTCGAATTCTTGCGGTGAGGTAGGGGATAAATCTTCTTGAATGAGCTAAGTAGCAAGAGTTTGTTCATCTCTTTTCTTGAAGCTTTGTGTGTAGCTTTTTGTCGATGTTGACATTGTTCTTGGAATTGAGTTCAAGTTTTGAAGCTCTTTTGATGAGTCATTGTTTATTGTACTTGTCGATCAAACATCTGTCGCTCGTTTCGTTGAACCGCTCTATCGCTGACCAAGCGTTGTGTTGTTCTCTTATTTTTTCGATCGAGAATTTTACCCTTGGACGAGCATTCTGTTGGTCTAGGGGAAGAATGCTTTGAACGTTGGATCTTGCATATGTAGTTGACCGAGAAGAATTGTTATAGGAATAATCTTCGGAAGGTGGTTGGACTGCAAACTTGCTATTTGATCATAGCAAGTTGGTTGAGGCAACTCTCTAACTGAGTTGATGTAGAGCAAGCTATTTGATCCTAGAAAGTTTATAGAGAAAACTTTGTGACGGAATTGAACGTTTGAACTTTCCATTTGGGCCCAACAAGTTTGGAGAGGCAACTCTGAGATAGAGTTGGTTGTTTGAGCTGGCCATTTGTGCCCAGCAAGTTCGTGGAGAGGCAATTCTCAGACGGAGTTGATATTGAAACCGTAGTTTGGTCCTGGCAAGTTTGTAAGGAACTCTGTGATGGAGTTGAACGTTGAACTTGCCGTTTACTCTGAAAAAACTTAAAGGGAATCCTGTGACAGAGTTTGAACTTGTTGTTTGTGTTCGACAAATTTATAGGGACAATCGTGAGACGGAGTTGGTTATAGAGCTCGTCGTTTGTGCCCAGCAAGTTTGGAAAGAACTCAGGACGGAGTTGAATGTAGAGCTTTCCATTTGAGGCTCGACAGGCGAGTACAACTATAAGACGAAGTTGGATGTTTGAAATTGTTGTTCATTCCCAACAAGTTTGGAGAGGCAACTATGAGAGGGAGCTGAATGTAAAGCTTTTTTTTGTGCCCAGCAAGCTTGTAGAGACAACTCTGAGGCAGAGTTGGTCGTGGTGCTTACTGTTTTATCCCGACAAGTTTGGAGGGATAACTTTGAGGCGGAGTTGATGTTGAAACTGCTGTTTGATCCCGGCGAGTTTGGAGACAACTCTTTGATGGAGTTTGATGAACACATTATTATTCACATTTAGAAGCAATAATCTTATTATAAATGCACATTTAAAAGCTCTATATGTGGTATTTAACTATTATTTTCTCTTTTCCATAGGAAACAGTCTATAACAGCAAAACGAAGCAAATTCAGAATTGTAAGGATGAAACACAGGAAACTGAAGCGATCAGTCGACTGATCATGCTTACAGGCGACTGGACAGAGGGAATCAAGTTTACACAACAGTCGACTGGGCTGATGAATCATGAAAATACTAAAGTCTCGACACAGTCGACTTACATCCAGAGGTAGTCGACTGATAGGCGGCAGAGTAAACAGATAAGATATTCGAAGATTCATCCAAATCTAATTTCAAATCTATTTGAATCCAGATTTATGCAAATCAAATCTAGAGACGGGGGATTTCCAAGAGCACGTGGTTAACAGATAAGGAAGGAAAGAAGAAAAGAGAAAGAAATAAATCATCAAATCAAACAAAGAAGGTTTTTCCTGAAAAAGTGCAAAACCCTAATTCTCAGCCGTGTTCTATAAATATCAGAAAAGAAGCATTATCTAGGACTCTCTCGGTTGGCACTCTTCTAGGTTCCAAAACCACCGAATCACAAGAGTTTCTGAGCGTTCAAGTCATCAACAGGGGCATTATTCTATCAGCATCGAGGAAGGAGAGAGGAGATCCAGTATTCGAAGGCAGTCGACTGTGTGACAGCCAGTCGACCTCATTGTCGGACTTCATTAGTTTATTTCTTCTCCTTCTATTCTTTTATGTTGATCATGTATTCAAACTTGTTGATTAATAAAAGTATTATTATGTGGAACTAAATTCTATAGTTGGGTAGATTGAAACCGTAGTTATGTAGTGCTATATTCTTCTGAACTCTTCTATTTTACTTATTGATTGAATCCGTTTATATTGGTATAGATTGATGATAACCAAACTAGTTCTCGAAGTCTGAGAGCAGTCGACTGAGGTGAGAGCCAGTCGACTGACGAACAGAGCTTGAGAAATCCAAGTTTGCATTACCATCTATCTGAATCTGTTATATGAGCATATTGAGACGACCCGTATCTCGTGCCTGTAATTGTAACAAAGGAATCTTTAGGGGTTCCTGGTTCAATCAACTTAAGGGATCTAGATCTGATACTAATTTTTAGAACCTTGAGTGTTTGTTCGTTTCCACTGATCTTATGTTTCCTTTAAGTGCAACTTAGTAGATACCATGCTAAACACTTAATGAAAGAAACGAATTAGAGTAGATACCATGCCTAATTCTTGGCCTAGGGAAACAATACTTTAAGGAGTAGATACCATGCCCTTGAAGTGAACAAACATGAGTAATAAGAAGAAGTTCAGAAGGTGACTTAGCATTACTGACTATAGGTGGAGATCTAAACCCAACTACTTCATAAATATCTGTGATTCAACACTTCTTAATTTAGTTTAAATCTTTTTATTTCTTTTAGGCTTTTTAAACCAACCCTTTATGATTTTTAGTCTTTTTATTGATTCGTAAGTTAAAGTCTACAATCTCTGTGGGATCGACCCTTGCTATTGCTACGCTTTGTCAAACGATTCGTGCACTTGCGAGGTTTTTTTTATAATTTGTGTCTAGTTTTATCTATTTATTTAGGTAGCTAGAAACCAACAACAAGTTTTTGGCGCCGTTGCCGGGGATTGTCTAGTATTTTAACTTACAGATCAGTAGGAAGTTTTTATTTTCTTTCTTTTAGTTTATTAATAAGTTTTTCTTTTAGGTTACAGGATTTTGGTGGATGCACGGAAGGAGATCACTTCGTCCAGAGCTACTACCAATTGACACAGAAACAGAACGCACTTTGCACAGATTAGGTCGACTGATTGCGACCAACCAGTCGACTGCTGCACGAACCCAGTCGACTGCTCAGAGACCTCAGTCACAAGAAATCATGGCAGAAGAAATACCCAATCGCGTACCAATGCAGGATAAATTTACGCCTAAGAACATTGAACAACCCTCCTGCATTGCGTATCAACCCAATGTCACAGGGAACATGCATCTATCTCCTCAGTTACTTAGTATGGTTCCCCATTTTAGTGGCAGACCTGATGAAGAGCCTCATCTCCATTTACAAGACTTTTTCGATCTTTGCAGGACACAAAGCGTCCAAGGGCTTACCCCTAAACAAATCAGGTTAATTTTGTTTCCTTTTTCCTTAAAACTTAATGCTAAACTATGGTATAATTCTTTGGAACCAGGATCAATAAACTCATGGGAGCAATTGGCGACAAAGTTCTTAAAAGAATTCTTTCCAGCCCAAAAGACCAAACAGCTGAAAAGGGAGATTCAACTCTTCCAACAAAAGGATGGAGACTTATTTTTCGAAACATGGAAGGATTTCAAGAACAAACTTCTCAAGTTTCCAACACACAACATGCCTAAAGATGATCAGGTACAAGCATTTTATGAAGGTTTAAATGATACTAATAAGGCAATTGTGGATTCAGCTTGCAACGGGATCTTAATGAGGAAAAGCGGCGAAGAGGCCATAGAACTATTTGAAGAACTCAGCGAGAATTCACAACAATTTTCAACAAGGAGGGGCCCTTCAAAAAAACAGGGAGTTTACGAAATCTCTAATAGCAATAACATTCAATTGGAAATGGTAAACATGAATAAGAAAATTGATATGCTTGTTAATGCAATGTCTATGATGGGTGGAGTTAAAAATCAAACAAATGAAATTTGTGCAATTTGTTCTCATGTAGATCATACCACTGATACATGTCCTATGTCTTCTTTCACAGATCAGGAGCATGCAAACTATGTAGGTCGAGGAGTGTTCCCACAAAAGAACAATCCCTTCTCGAACACATACAACCCAGGGTGGAGGAACCATCCAAACTTCTCATGGAGCAATAATCAGAATAATCAAGGGACTCAATTCACACAAGGACATGCACGGAACTTCCAAATGGGAAGTGGGTTAGATCGGCCAGTCCAAGAACAAAAGAAGTTGGATTTTGAATCCACTGTTCTTCAATTGCTCCAACAACAACATCAAACAAGCAACCAACAAGGGCAAGCAATTCAGAAGTTGGAAACACAAATTGGCCAAATTGCTAAAGAATTAAGCGAGCGAAAGGCAGGGGAACTTCCATCACAAACTATACCAAACCCTGGAGGCCAAGAACAGCTCAAGGCAGTCACAACATTAAGAAGTGGTAAGATAATTGACAACAAAGTTGGAACACACACCGAAGAAAAAGAAGAACAACCATCAAAAATTGTGGGGTCCAACAAGGTAAGTGAAAAAGAAAGAACAGTTTTGCCACCATTCCCTCAAAGGTTAGTCAAACAAAAGAAAGATCAACATTTATTTGACATCTTTGAAACTCTCAGAAAGGTAGAAATTAATATCCCCCTACTTGATGCTATTAAACAAATTCCCTCTTATGCTAAATTTTTGAAAGAATGTTGCACTCACAAAAGAACATTTCAGGTTAGGGAGGATGTGGCTTTGACAGAAGAAGTGAGCGCTGTCTTATTAAGAAAATTACCTCCTAAATTAAAAGACCCAGGTAGTTTTACTATTCCTTGCAGGATTGGTGAGCACTTCTTTGAGAAAGCACTACTAGACTTGGGGGCAAGCATCAACCTTCTCCCATACACCATCTATGAAAAGTTAGGATTGGGGGAACTCCAACCAACATCCATCACACTGCAGTTGGCAGATCGCAGTATCAAACGACCTAGAGGTATTTTGGAAGATGTCCTAGTTCAGGTAAACGATTTCATTTTGCCTGCTGATTTTGTTGTATTAGACATGGAGGAATCTTCAATGTCATCTTCTCTACCAATCATTTTAGGTAGACCCTTTATGAGTACGGCTGATATAAAAATTTGTGTTAAAAAGGGTACTATAAGCATGAAAATAAATGGAGAGAAGGTTGAATTTAAAATGTTTGATACACTGAAATTTCCACATGATGATCATGAATGCTATAATGTTGATGTGGTTCAGGATATTGTTGATCAAACATTTCAGGTACATAGCGTTGAACCACTACAAGCCACAATTACACAATCTCTAACTTTATCTAATGTTGAACAGGAATATGATGACTGGGAGATTGCAGAGACAATACATCACCTTGACACTTCACAGTCATACTCAAGTAAGTTTGCACCAGTATTTGAAAAATTGGTGACTGATGACATTTTTGTTTCTGCAGACAAGTCGACTGGTGCACTGGACAAGTCGACTGCTGCAGAGGATCAGTCGACTGTCCAGACTGCTACCAGGGACCAGTCGACTGCACCGAACTTTACAGACCCAGAGCTTAAGCAGCTGCCCGACCATTTGAAGCACGTATATTTGGGAAAGAACCAGACGCTACCAGTGATAATTGCTGCGAACCTGAGTGCACAGGAAGAAGATAAGCTGCTAAGGGTACTACGAGAACACAAGAGTGCAATAGGATGGACCATTGCAGATATCAAGGGAATAAGTCCATCCAAATGCATGCATCGAATACTCCTTGAAAACAATGCAAAACCAAGCAGGGAGGCACAGAGAAGGCTTAACCCAAACATGAAGGAAGTGGTAAGAGCAGAGATTTTGAAGCTACTAGATGTTGGTATTATCTACCCTATCTCAGATAGCAAATGGGTAAGTCCTATACATGTAGTGCCTAAGAAAAGTGGAGTCACAGTGGTGACAAATGAAGAGAATGAGCTTATCCCTACTAGAGTGACTACAGGTTGGAGGGTTTGCAATGATTACAGGAAATTGAATAATGAAACTAGGAAAGATCACTTCCCTCTTCCTTTTATTGATCAAATGTTAGAAAGATTAGCAGGATATAGTCATTATTGTTTTTTAGATGGTTATAGTGGCTATAATCAAATTGCTATTGCTCCAGAAGATCAAGAAAAACCACTTTTACATGTCCTTTTGGTACTTTTGCATACAGGAGGATGCCCTTTGGATTGTGCAATGCACCAGCTACATTTCAGAGATGCATGATGAGTATATTTTCAGACATGGTGGAAAGGTTCATTGAGGCATATATGGATGATTTTAGTGTTTTTGGATCTTGTTTTGATGAATGCCTTAACCATTTGCAGCTTGTACTTAAGAGATGTGAAGAATGCAATTTAGTACTGAATTGGGAAAAGTGCCATTTCATGGTACAACAAGGTATTGTGTTGGGACACGTGGTGTCAAAAAGAGGCATAGAGGTAGACAAAGCGAAAATAGATATAATATCAAAACTACCCCCTCCCACTACAGTTAAGGGTGTTAGGAGCTTTCTAGGGCATGCAGGGTTCTATAGAAGATTCATAAAAGATTTCTCAAAAATCTCCAAACCCCTTTGTGATTTGTTGGCTAAAGATGTTGAGTTTGTATGGACAGAAGAGTGCACACTTGCTTTTGTTACATTAAAAAATCTTCTCACTTCTGCACCTATTGTCATGGCACCAGATTGGAGTCATCCTTTCGAGCTAATGTGTGATGCAAGTGATTATGCTTTAGGGGCTGTTTTAGGTTAAAGAATCAATAAGAAACCCCATGTTATTTACTATGCTTCTCGAACTTTAAACGATGCACAGCTAAATTATTCTACTACTGAAAAAGAAATGTTAGCTGTTATTTTTGCTGTAGAGAAGTTTAGATCATATTTAATTGGTTCTAAAGTTATTGTTTTTACTGACCATGCTGCCTTGAGATATTTGTTTGCTAAAAAGGATGCTAAGCCTAGGTTAATCAGATGGGTGCTGTTGCTTCAAGAATTCGATCTTGAGATTAGAGATAAAAAAGAAAGCGACAATGTTGTTGCAGATCACATGTCCAGGCTACTACAGGAGGAAGAGAGAATTGTGCCCCCACTTAATGAAAATTTCCCAGATGAACATCTCTTTGGAATAAATACATCCTCGGGACAGTCGACTGGTAATAGGACCAGTCGACTGGTACCTCACTGCTCAAATTTTCCATGGTTTGCTGACATTGTAAATTATCTAACCGCTCATGTTTTCCCTCCAGGTATGACAAGTCAGGAAAGAAAGAGACTGGTGGCTATGTGCAAGCACTACTACTGGGATGATCCTTATTTGTTCAAATTTTGCCCTGATCAAATTATAAGAAGATGTGTGGCAGAAGAAGAGGAATTGAGTATTCTACAAGATTGCCACCAATATGCATGTGGAGGACATTTTGGACCAAAAAGAACAGCACTCAATGTATTGCAATCTGGATTTTATTGGCCTAAAGTATTCAAAGATGCTTTTTCTTTTTGCAGGACTTGTGACAAATGCCAAAGAACAGGAAACATCTCTTCTAGAAATCAAATGCCACTGCAAAACATCCAAGTGATCGAGCTTTTTGATGTTTGGGGAATCGACTTCATGGGTCCATTTCCTAACTCATTTGGTTATTTATATATACTTGTTGGTGTGGATTATGTGTCTAAATGGGTCGAGGCTGTCCCCTCAAGAACTAATGATCACAAAGTTGTTGTCAAGTTTTTGCAGGAAAACATTTTCACTAGGTTTGGTACACCTCGAAAAATAATAAGTGATGGAGGGAGCCACTTCAATAACTTTCCTTTTGCTTCTTTGATGAAGAAGTATGGTATTACACATAGAGTGGGCACCCCATATCATCCTCAAACTAGTGGACAGGTGGAGATCAGCAACAGAGAAATCAAGAGCATTTTGGAAAAGACAGTCAACACAAGGAGGAAGGATTGGTCGCTGCGCTTGAACGATGCATTATGGGCCTATCGAACGGCTTACAAAACACCCATCGGCATGTCACCATACCGTTTGGTTTTTGGAAAAGCCTGTCATTTGCCAGTTGAGTTGGAGCACAAAGCATATTGGGCCATCAAAAGGTTCAATTTTGATATGAAACAAGCAGGTGACAAAAGAAGATTACAACTAAATGAGCTTGAAGAATTGAGGCACGATGCTTATGAGAATGCAAAATTGTACAAGGAAAGGACAAAGTTGTACCATGACAAACAGCTAGCAAGGAAGGAGTTTTATGAAGGGCAGAAGGTATTGATATACAACTCAAGATTGAGACTTTTTCCAGGCAAGCTTATGTCAAGATGGTATGGGCCATACACTGTCACGAGAGTCTTTCCACATGGCGCTTTGGAGGTTCATAGCAAGGAAAAGAATCAAACATTTAAGGTGAACGGGCATAGAGCGAAGCCATACATAGAGACGAGCATAGGACCGCAAGAGGAAGATGTGAATCTTCAAACCGTTCAATACATGGCATGACCTCATCAAGTCTAGCTGAAGACAGAAAACACAGCGTTTATTGGGAGGCAACCCAATTTTTCAGGGGAGTATTTACACTTTCCCTTTATTTTCTTTCAGTTATTCATTATTCTTTTTCTTTTAGTTATTTTTATTTTTAGTTTCTCCTTACTAGATGGTGACACATGCCTATTTTTTTTAATTTTCTTTCGAACATTGAGGACAATGTTCCATCTAAGTTTGGGGGTATTAGGGGTATTAGAGTCTTTTGATTTTTTTAGGATAAACAATTTCTTATAAAGTAAGAAGAAGGATACTTATTTACTTTAGGATTGTTGAGTTTCATAACTTCCACACAAAATTATATGAGTCATGCAATTATACATAATAAACAAATGTGATGCTTTTTCTGGTTATTATTCCCTTTAGATCTAGTCCTAAATTGAGTTTAAGTAAATAGAGTGATAAAAAAAAAAAAAAAATATATATATATATATATATATATATACTTGAATAAAGTCAATCTACTCCAATGTTTTGAGTGCTTAGTAACTAAGGGTATTCATCACCAATGTTTACCTTTACGTCAAACGGTAACTTGAAATATGAGTATGCAAAGCACGTTAGAGTTTGTGACTCGCTGAGTAACCGGGTGGATTCATCACAAATGTTTCGCATTCGCGTAAAAAGGCAAGTGACAACTTTAGAGAAGCGACTTAAAAAAAAAAAAAAAAAAAAAAAAAAAAAAAAAAAAAAAACTCTAGTTTGCTACTCGGTTTGTAGTAGAGAAAAGGGGATAATCACAGACTGAGTAATTACATACTATAACTATAATTAATTGCATGACAAGTATGGTTGAGTTTGGAGTCATGAATAAACAATTGCACTAGAGAAAGTGGGTATGTTTAATTTTACTTTATCTGAAATTGTTTATACTTTTCTATGTTGATGCCCACATAGTAAGAACTCTTGGTGATTAAGGCTGTTATTATTATTATACCCTTGTTCATAATTTCAGTTTGCTTGAGGACAAGCAAAAATCTAAGTTTGGGGGTATTTGATGAACACATTATTATTCACATTTAGAAGCAATAATCTTATTATAAATGCACATTTAAAAGCTCTATATGTGGTATTTAACTATTATTTTCTCTTTTCCATAGGAAACAGTCTATAACAGCAAAACGAAGCAAATTCAGGATTGTAAGGATGAAACACAGGAAACTGAAGAGATCAGTTGACTGATCATGCTTACAGGCGACTGGACAGAGGGAATCAAGTTTACACAACAGTCGACTGGGCTGATGAATCATGAAAATACTAAAGTCTCGACACAGTCGACTTACATCCAGAGGCAGTCGACTGATAGGCGGCAGAGTAAACAGATAAGATATTCGAAGATTCATCCAAATCTAATTTCAAATCTATCTGAATCCAGATTTATGCAAATCAAATCTAGAGACAGGGGATTTCCAAGAGCACGTGGTTAACAGATAAGGAAGGAAAGAAGAAAAGAGAAAGAAATAAATCATCAAATCAAACAAAGAAGGTTTTTCCTGAAAAAGTGTAAAACCCTAATTCTCAGCCGTGTTCTATAAATATCAGAAAAGAAGCATTATCTAGGACTCTCTCGGTTGGCACTCTTCCAGGTTCCAAAACCACCGAATCACAAGAGTTTCTGAGCGTTCAAGTCATCAACAGGGGCATTATTCTATCAGTATCGAGGAAGGAGAGAGGAGATCCAGTATTCGATGGCAGTCGACTGTGTGACAGCCAGTCGACCTCATTGCCGGACTTCATTAGTTTATTTCTTCTCCTTCTATTCTTTTATGTTGATCATGTATTCAAACTTGTTGATTAATAAAAGTATTATTATGTGGAACTAAATTCTATAGTTGGGTAGATTGAAACCGTAGTTATGTAGTGCTATATTCTTCTGAACTCTTCTATTTTACTTATTGATTGAATCCGTTTATATTGGTATAGATTGATGATAACCAAACTAGTTCTCGAAGTCTGAGAGCAGTCAACTGAGGTGAGAGCCAGTCGACTGACGAACAAAGCTTAAGAAATCCAAGTTTGCATTACCATCTATCTGAATCTGTTATATGAGCATATTGAGACGACCCGTATCTCGTGCCTATAATTGTAACAAAGGAATCTTTAGGGGTTCCTGGTTCAATCAACTTAAGGGATCTAGATCTGATACTAATTTTTAGAACCTTGAGTGTTTGTTCGTTTCCACTGATCTTATGTTTCCTTTAAGTGCAACTTAGTAGATACCATGCGAAACACTTAATGAAAGAAACGAATTAGAGTAGATACCATGCCTAATTCTTGGCCTAGGGAAACAATACTTTAAGGAGTAGATACCATGCCCTTGAAGTGAACAAACATGAGTAATAAGAAGAAGTTCAGAAGGTGACTTAGCATTACTGACTATAGGTGGAGATCTAAACCCAACTACTTCATAAATATCTGTGATTCAACACTTCTTAATTTAGTTTAAATCTTTTTATTTCTTTTAGGCTTTTTAAACCAACCCTTTATGATTTTTAGTCTTTTTATTGATTCGTAAGTTAAAGTCTACAATCTCTGTGGGATCGACCCTTGCTATTGCTACGCTTTGTCAAACGATTCGTGCACTTGCGAGGTTTTTTTTATAATTTGTGTCTAGTTTTATCTATTTATTTAGGTAGCTAGAAACCAACAACAGAGTTGAATGTTGAATTGTTGTTTGTGCCCCAACAAATTTAGAGAGAACTCTTTGAAGGAGTTAGACATTGAACTTGTTGTTTGTGCTCAATAAGTGTTGTAGAGGCAACTCTGAGATGGAGTTGGATGTTGAACTCGCTGTTTGTTCCTAACAAAATTTGATAGACAACTTCTGGGACGGAGTTGAACGTTGAACTTGCTGTTTGCGCCCAGCAAGTTTGGAGGGAACTTTGTGACGGAGTTGAACTTTGAGCTTGCTGTTTGATCCCAGCAAGTCTTGTAACACCCCGAATTGCATTTACATGTAATTCATAGTACAATGGGATGTTTTACTTCATTTTGTACAATTTTACCAGGAAATTGAAACTTTTTATTACATAACAATGTTTATTACAATGTTACACAGTGGAATAAAATACAATAAGAATTACAACTCTAATATCAGCAGCTTAAATATAATCATTATCATCAACCGCCTTTAAGTCCTTGCTAATCCAATCAAGCCCTGCACTGAAAAATCTGTTGGCACGTTAGTTGCTTACAACCGACGCAATGTTATAAATAGCGATCCTCTCTATGCTGTATTATAACAAAATCTCTTACTTTAACAAACGCAAACTTGAATGCATATAAAAGTGTCAAGAGTTACTATCCTAAACATGTCAGTGTATGATATGACTTAATGCCTAATGCAGATGTTATACTACAATGACACGAATGCATACTTGTTCGGATTCTATGCATCCCATACTACATAGGTCTGAGGGCAAGCACCTACGTACTGCACGATAAAGGGTTTTATCCTTCGCCATGATAACTACCCACTAATAAAATAAAGTTTAGACATTCCACGAGTACGGATTCCAGTCCCGGAGATCCACCGCCTGCCTATACAGAATCCTTGTCGTGCGAACATCCCGCAAGTGTACCTCTAGCCCCAGTATATGCATATACACAAGAGTATGACCTACTATCTGCCCGACTAATCATGATCCCGGAAACCACTGCCCGATCAATCATAATCCCGAATTTAATTAAGGCTCGTCTCCATCGCAAGCAACCACAGCCCTGGAATCCACCGTCCGACTATGTATAAGCCCTCCACTCACGTTTTCCCAAGTTTATTACATCTTCACTTAGTGCCTAATTCTTAAGTTTGAACATAAATAAATTATACTACCTAGAGCTAGTTTACCCTCTTATTGGTCTTACACAAAAATACCGATAACGACAGCCCATATTGGCCACTTCTCAAAAATCAATTGTTCATTTCCAGTACTTTTGCCGATACCTAGGCATCACTAAGCCTCTAGAATCAATATTTTTCCATGTTCAATAACTTGTGGTACTCATACCCTTATAACTCATTTTCCTGTATTCATTATTCATTCAAATTTTTTCATTTATTCTTATTTATTCATCAATAATTCCAATATCAACCTATTCATTTTCAAAATAAACTTTTCCATATTCATCAAAACCTTCTCAATACAAGTTAATTAAGATTAAAATATAATCTCTTAAAAATTCATCATTTGAAAATTCATCCCATCATTTTCCTTTGATTTATTTTGAACTAATTCTTAACATCATTAACCATATACGTATTTTTCTTGAGTTCACATCTCATCTAAGCATAAATATGATCTTTATTTTTCCAAAATATAACTTAAAACAGTGAGAATATATTTTCAATCACCTCATTTAAGTATCATTTGCAAAACAGTAAATTAAAAGTCAGAAACTGCATTTCATGCTATTTGTAAAAATCAGAAAATTATATACTTCATAAAACTTTGCATTCTTTATATCAAAATAAAGGTATAAAAGTCTACTGAAATTTCTTAGTTATAATTTTCCTTAAAATACTGTATCTATAACTCTGAATTCTTCGAAATATATAGTATGGTCGAAATACTGAAATACTATCAATTGTACAATCTAGAAAAATTCATTATAAATTCAATTCTTCGTGAAAATTTGATTTCTTAGTCTTTTCAGAAAGGTTAATGAGTCTACTACAATATCTTAGTTCTGACCATTCTCAAATTATTTCATTTACAATGCTGAATTGATCAAAAACCGAAATATGTACAGATTTCCAGCAACCAGTCAACTACAAACCAGTTCTGAGTTTAGATTTTATTAAAATAGTAAACGACCTACAAATCTTTTAAAATTTGATAGGGATGTTCCTGGAACATACAAGATGCTCCCAAAAAAGTTTTAGTTCTAGATTCCAAATATTTTATTAAATACGATATTCTGATGTGCAAACAAAACTCAAATTAGTAACTTTCTTTGGATTATTTAGCAACTTTGTGTACAAATTTATATACAATTCATTCAATATAATCATAATATATTACCATGCACCCAAACAACATTATTTCAACTTATCTACAAGATAATTTCTCAATTAGCATGCATTTTATTTAAATATCTTCATCACAAATTAACCACTACTCATATGTATAAAAAAATTTAAATATCAATTTTCCTACACATGCATGATACTAAAATTTTAGAAAGTTCATGTCACACCCCGCTTTCCAAAATGAGAATATGGAATACGGATACGTTACTATGTCAAGCGAATGATTTTCATCATCTATAAGATGTCAGGATCTTTACAACATTTCACAGGAATAACAGGAAGTAAACAAGGAGAAATCAACCACGCATGCATGAATGAATTAATATACCAACAAGAATTTACTTGAAACAAAGTTTAATAATATCAAATAAACCAGATCTGAACATGTCAATAATTCTGGGACACATTGCCCAATACAAATAATCCAAGTAGCAAATACATTATTCAAAATATGCAACATGAAATAATAATAATAGCAAGAACTCCAGTATCTAAAATTTCAGATAACCTACTCCATTGGGCAGCTGATCTCTATAATCTGCAATTTCATAAATTGCAGGAAAAGGGAGAAAAAAAAGAAAATGTCGGTCAATGTAAGTTACGGGCCGCTTGTAGTGCAGGCACAAGTACAGGAATAGATAAACTTATATTGAATAACAGCGGAAACAACATAGCATGGAATATGCATGTTAACAAAGCAGGATAATTAACATTAATCAGGAAACAAGATCAAGTAACATGACATACTAATAGGGTACAGGTAACATGTATCGGTGTCATGCAAGCAGGTAAACAGGTAATCAGGTGTACAGGTAAACAGGTGTACAGGTAACATGTACAGGTAAGCATGTAACAGGTGTCATGTTATGTCAAGTCTTGTATTTATTTCTATCTAGGTAGTACTTCATGCGTCCCAGGTTTTTACCACATGGTTGCTACATTCATACAAATTTCATCTATATTTCGTAGTAGAGGCTATAGGGCCGTGTACTCAGGGATCAGAAAAACAGGTACAGGAACAGGTACAGGTAGAACCTACCGGTCATCTTCTGAGTATATCTTCCTATAGGGAAGTGTGCAGTCTGGTAATCAGGTAAACAGGTACATGTAGAACCTATTGGTTCCTATAGGGAAGCGTGCAGTCGGGTAATCAGGTAAACAGGATCGTGTATCATGTAGTCATGAACACGTAACAGGTGGGAAACACGGGCCCTCTTCTAAGTACACATTTCTATATTTTCTACTACTAGATTTTTTTCTTAACCCCAGCTTGGTTATTTGTTATTATTATCAAATAGGCATGTATATGTCACAAACAGGGCAAGAATAACATGGTATGAACAAGTAACAGGCTCAGGTTGGAAGATAAACATGTATAGGTGATAGACAACACTTAAAAGGATAGAACAACGAAAATTCTAGTTCAAGACAGCAAGACAGTACTGCACTAAATTTGAAATTCCTGTTGCTACACATGTGCAAAGCTGGATCCATCAAAAAATCTGAAAAATAGACTCTCGACCGAATCTAGAAAATATATACAAGTCATATGGTATTTCAAAAAAATATGACTCAAAACAGATTTGTATCCAAAAAACTTGTTCAACCAGAAATCAGAAGTTTGTATTCATAAACAGGAAAACAGCATAAAAACGTATTGATTAAATCCAAGAAAAATATGGGGTATTTCCTAGTATGTTTAGTATCAGAAAATAAAGTTTCATAATTTTTCAACATAGATAGAATAGTCAAGTAAAATCAGAAAGCAGCAAGATACAGTAGTTTTGTAAATTTGCAATCGTAAACACAACAGTACTAAAACAACAATAAGTTACAAAATATAAATCAAAATCCAGATCCGTCAAAAGGGTGATAAAATAGATACAGTAGGCTACAGTTCTTATTTACAAAATTTGTATAAACAGCAAATAGAATCAGGTGGAAATTATATTTTTTTATTGAACTGTATGAAAATTCTGCATGTATAGTAGTTGTTTGCAAGTATAGAATAGTTTATAAAAGTCATCAATTAAATCCACAAAAATTAGGGGTTAATCCCAATTTTATCTTTAACATCAGTAAAAAAAATAAATTATAATCTAGAATTCATATAAAACAGAATCTGTAATTTTCTACACATCTGTAGTAAAATAGCCATAACTTGCAACTCATAAATCGAAACTGAAATCTGTCGAAAATTCTGGAAAGTAGATAGAATTCTCTATAATTCATATTCACAAATAATTTTCATACACTGATCTTAATAAGGCCTACAGTACTGAACAAAAACGGGGTAAAAGCAAAAACAGAAATATTCGTCAAGCATAAAATCAACTAGATCATATGAAACACATCCAAATCATAACTAAACATGAAATATGGTATACTAGATGTCCAAGCAACATGGTATAAAGTATTTAGCAAGTCTACTATGAGTTATACTACATCGAATACATCATACATACAAGATCATACAACACCTCATAATCACGAACACATGCATGTATATAAGAATTGATTATCTTTAAGTCTAAATTTATATCGTGTGTGTAATGAGAAAACTACGGGCAAATAAACACATAGAAACAAGATATAACAGGGGTTTTGCACAAGAATTGTCTCTAGAACATAACTACACTACAGACGGTATTTTGTACTTGTATTACACAACAAAAAGAATACAAGTTACTTGCTTTATAGATGACGACGAAAATGACGAAGCAAGAACAAGAATAACGGGAACGGATTCCTGGGAAACGAACTCAACGAACAACGAACTACGAACCACTAACGAACCCACGAACCAAATCTCAAGATCACACGCACACTCAAACAAGAAAGAGGGAGAGGAGTCGAGTGCACGAGGGGGGCGACGGCGGACAGGGAGCACTCGCTGCTTCTGCTGTCAGTCGTCGGAGGAAGCACGGGGGAAGCCGACCAGGGGGTGGTCGCGAGCAAGAAGGAAGCTCCAGTGGAGGGTCACGGTTGTGGTTGAGGCTGTCGTCTACTGTCGTGCGCTGCTCGGGAGGAGGCGGCACAGGGGTCGGCTGCTGGCTCCAGGGTGAAGGAGCAATGGAGGAGGAAGGGATGGATTTAGATGTCGGGGTGCTGATGGGTGCAGGGCAGAGGAGCACCGGGATGGCTGAAGGTCGGGGGGTGCAAGGGGATCGAGAGCTGCAGAGAGGAGTCGGGGAAGCATAGGGCCAGGGCTAAAAGATCGGGATGGGTTCAGGGGGAAACAGGAGAGCAGGAGAGGTAGGGGGATGACTTGGAGAAGCGGCTAGGTTTTGGTAGGGTGAACAGGGGTAGGGAATAGTATATATATATACATCTTTAGAATTAGGGTTAGGGGTGTATATAGGGTTACGGGTATTTAATGGGTTGCGGGTATGGGATGCAATAGATCCAATAAGAATTGGGCAGGGTTTAATTCAAAGAGATTTAATAGGGTTTTAAAATAGGGTGAATCAAAAATAATGAGATGGGCACAAAGTGGATAATTAAAATAGGGCATGAACAACTATAAAATAGGGCTCAAAATAATAGTTCGAACAATCAGAGATGAAACAATAGGAAACAATAGAATCAACGACTCAAATAAGAAGACAACAAATCAAATAAATAGATATATAGAAAATAAAGATCCAAAACAAGGTTCAAAAGAGATACAATAAGAATCAAATACATGAGAAAAAAAATACACTCAAAATACAGAAAATGAAAAACAGGGGTAACATTTCAAGAAGACACCCACCTCAATGAAGAAAGTTGTATTTATATACATGGCATTATATAAAAATATGTTACGAATATTACTCGTAACGGTACAAAATACGTGCATAACACACTGGGCAAAATTGTCATTACTCAATTTTGCGAGGTGTTACACTCTCCCCCCCTTAGAACATTTTGTCCTCAGAACTTGCTAGGGAAAAAGTTGTATTATGTACACACCAAAGAAAAATATCTTTACTGTATATAGAAAAATTGTTATTACCAAGAAAGAAAGTAGTTATGTATTGTGGAAGACAAGGTAAACCCATATAAGAAAACTATGAGTATCTAAAATTTTTAAGAACGGAACAAGGAAACTAGGAAAATAGCATAAGAAAAGAAATGTGATCATAAAGATAGGATAGATTGAGAGAAATTTTCATACAAAAATAATATTAGGTAAAGTATTAGATGAAAAGGAAAAATAAATTAAGTCATTAATTGTGAAATAGTTTGTAAAACATAGCATTTGGGAAGAATAAATAGAAACATAGTCAATGAATAATTTATTAATAGACTTAGTAATCAAAATTTATCAAAGTAATAAGCAGGAGAATGATTAAAATCACAAACTGGACTAGTATTATATATTACGAGATAAAATTGAACCAGCAATTCAACAGAAAAAGGTTTGAAAATATATATGAGCATGAAATTTAGTTAAGAGTATAGACAATATAAAATAATTCAGTATAACGAGTTACTATCATATAATAATTTGTAAAGCAAATTCAATTATTATATATACGATTTTAAAGATATAGAATACCAGTTGGTATAATTTAAAATACTTTCAAATTGTCAAGTAGAGTAAGGAAAACCAGTATAGAGAATTATATACGTACATAGGCATAAAAATTATTGGGTGAAACAAACAGCATTATGATATGAAAATTATAAATGGGTTGTAGAAGTAAAACAAGACATCATAGTAGAAAAGTAATAACATACTATTGAAACCATACAAAAACTAATTATATAGATATAAATTATGAATCGTAAGCAAAAGTATAAATAATAAGATAATTAATTTAATATTAAGTTGTAAAATATTGTAAAATTGTATAAACTAGTAACAAAATGGATTAGTAGTTAGTAAATATTATAGATAAAAAAGTAGGGGTTATCATAGTAGAAAATTTCCTTCTGTTGTAGGTTCACCTCGTTGGTGTCCAACTGCAGGCTTGCCTCCTCGATCTCAAGTTGCAGAATTGCTTTTACAACATCCGATGGCAATTTGCCTTTTGGACTTTTGGTTGTAGACTTTGCTTCCCCGACGTCTAGTTACAGTTTGCCTCCATTGAAGTCTAGTTGCAGATTTGCCCTCTCGACATCAGGTTGCACCAAAACGGAAGATGGGAAGATATAATCTTCCATATGTACTTAAATATTGGGTGTTTAATAAATTATGAAAATAGAAGTTACGTTTTTGAAATTGGTGATATGAAAATAGAAGTAAAACGTGAGATGGTAAGAGTAGAAAATTACAACGATAAAATAGTCAAATAAAAGGATAGATTTTAAATGTCGAATATAAGCTATATCACAAGAATAGTAGGAAGATGATTTATAATGTGTGGAAGTGTGTCATAAGTAAAACATTACAATCTTGTTAAAAAAATATATACTAAAATGAATAAGACGAGGTAAAATAATGAAAAATATTGTATCGTAAAATCGAAGTATTTGTAAAATAAATGTAAACATACAAAATCGAAATTCAAAAATCTAATAGAGATAGTAACAAGGAAAATGAAAGTCGAGAGGAAAATAATAATTTAATAAGTACTAGTACAAAACTTAATAGAATACGTAAGAGTAGTAGGTAACATGAAAGCGCATAAAAGAAACATCAGAAAGAAAACAAGTAAGCCAATCTTAAAATATCAAGCTTAAGGGTTGTAATTGAAATAATAAGTATCAAAGTGAATTAATAGTACAAGAATATATATATATATATATATATATATATATATATATATATATATATATATATATATTAGGGATGAAAAAGTATTATGATGAAAATCTACGAAGAAATTTTTTAAGAGGGAAGTGTTTCCATGTGTAAGGCATCATGAATGTAGGTTCAAACCAACCATGCTTCCGTAGCGTCACTCTGATGCTAAGGGAAGACATGCTCGCATAAAATACCACAACAATTGTATACAAGGGGAGTATCATGAGTGCAAGTTCCATAACTTCATCATGCATGACTCCGGCCATCCAATAAGAAAAAAAAAGGAGAAAACATCAGTGTATAGAGCAACACAAATGTAAATCACTAACATTTAAATCTCTATAAGCTGAACTCACACTCTAATGTCCACCCTAATGTGTTGTCCTTGAAATTTTGTACTACTTATTGAAGTTTGCTCTGATACCACTTGTAACACCCCGAATTCTATTTACATGTAATTCGTAGTACAACAGGATCTTTTACTTCATTTCGTATAATTTTACAAGGAAATTGAAACTTTTTATTACATAACAATGTTTATTACACAATTACACTGTAACACCCTGAATTTTTATTTAATGAGAATTGTGGCTTTTTACGTGTAGAGCTCGTAGAAATTTTTTATGTATATTTTCTTATAAAATTATCTCTTATAACATGAACAAATGAACATTTTTTTCTCTCTTTATTTTATAAAAGCCTCTTTTAAAAGCCTAAGAGTGTTTTTTTAATTTAAGCCCACCCTAACAAATTAAAGTATTTTATTAAATGGCCCATGAGCCTAAAGCCCACTATTTTTGAAGCCCACAAATTAATTAATCTTTTAATTGTCACCATTTGTCATGTAGATATAGTTAGTAGGCAATTAATTAATTAATTTTGGTACAACTTAATAATGGGGGTACTAGAAAGGGCACGTGCACACACTAGAGTGTGCATTGCACACCTTTCTAGGGGTGACCGGATTGTGAATAGAGAGAGAGGGAGAGTGGGTGTAATTGAGGGGAGTGGTTATGTGATCATGGAAGTTACTACAACTTTCCAATTCATCTTGGTCCTTAATCCATAACTCCTTGATTAAATCTTAGCCCTCCATTTCACCCTTAAACTAGTATAAATACCCCTCCCTTCATGCATACAACACTAGGAAAAATAATTGAAGGAAAGAAGATTGAGAGAGAGTAAAAAGATTGAGAGCATTAGTTGTGTGTGTTCCATCTTGGAGGCCGGTTACCCCATCATCACCCTCAAGCAAGGCTCGGGTTGCACCAAGGAGCAAGGATGAGGAGCAATTTGCAATCCATTCTAGGAGGAGAAGGCTACTTTCTTGCATTCTAGAAGTTTTCATTCGTTTCTTCAACTATAGGTGGGTGTTTCTCAATACTTCTAAATATAGATGCCATGCTAGGGATGTTTGCTAAAATAGTTGAGAAGAAATTGATAAATTGTAGTCTCATGTTTGGTTGATTAGAGATAAAATAGTAGCTTAAAGATTGAATGTTAAGATGATTGCTAATGAAGATGTGAAATTGAAATGCTAGAATCAATCTTATCATCATGCTTTATGTCTATGAATTATGCTATGTGAGATGAATTTGTACTTATGATACACAAATTGACTAAATGCATCTTGTAGGATAAATTGTTTGAATTTGAACAATCCAATTGTAGAGAACATGATCTAGTGCTAAATAGAGACATAAAGTGAATTTTGGGAAGTTAGATTTATAAATTATGTAGAAATGTAAAGTGTTCTCAACGTCGAAATTATGGACATAGAACACCAAAAAAAATGCATGTGTAATTAGTAAATAATGAATTTAAAAATACTAGTTTACTGTATTTGTATATACATTAGAATCTGGAGAGTTCTGACTCAAAAAGAGAAGAAAAAGAACTAAAAATATTTTGGGAATTTGAAAAACCTCGCAGCATTAGTCGACCGATTAGATTGGAACAGTCGACTGCCCTGATCTTTTTATTTTTGAGCTTTTAATCTTTGCGGAACAGTCGACCAATCATAGTGTAACAGTCGACTGCCCTGATCTTTTTATTTTCAAGTTTTTAATCTTTGCGGAACAGTCGATCGATCATGGTGTAACAGTCGACTGCCCCGATCTTTTTATTTTTCGAGTTTTTAATCTTTGCGGAACAGTCGACCGATCATAGTATAACAGTCGACTGCCCTGATCATCTTATTTTCAGAATTTTAAATCATCGCGAAACAGTCGACTGGCCATGTTTTAACAGTCGACTACCCTGAAGTTTCAACTAATGTTTGGATTTTCGTGAGATAATTTTCCTTAACCTGTGGCCTTGTATAAATAATAACTTAAGACTATTTTTGGCAAGAAAGAACTTATTATTTTATTGGTTTAAATTGTCTCTGAATAAAGAAAAATACATGCCTTGTTTAAAAGAGTTTTAAAATGAGTTTTGACAATGAAAGTGTGAATGTTTGATAAAATGACAGTACGGTAAATTCATGGTAGTCGAATGAGCTATGAATATGACAAGTTAGAAAAATGAATTCTTTTGTTTATGCATGAGTTATACATGAAAGTGAAATTGAATGTCATGATGAATTGTGAAAGATTTTATGAGCATGAGTATGCAAATGCTATGAACATGAAAGGAAAATTTGTGCTAATCATGAAAAAGATTTATTCGATTTTTTATTGTGAATTAAAATTGAAAACTAGAGTGTAGTTAAGCCTCATACCGGAATTGAAAAGAGATATGCTGAAATGAAAATTTAAGATGAAAAGACCAAGATTGGATCATGTTGAATGGATGATTAGTGGAAAGACTAACTCTAGAGAATTGAATTTGTTCATGATTCAAATAACTAGGGATTAGATACATAGTGAAGAGGTGAGATGAAAATAAGAGAAAAATACGAGTATGATACAACAAGAATTACAACTCTAATATCAACATCTTAAATATAATATTTATTATCAACCGTCTTTAAGTCCTTGCCAATCTAATCAAGCCCTGCACTGAAAAATCTGTGGGTACGTCAGTTGCTTACAACCGATGCAATGTTATAAAAAACGATCCTCTCTATGATGTATTATGACAAAATCTCTTACTTTAAAAAATGCAAACTTGAATGCATATAAAAGTGTAAGAGTAACTATCCTAAACATGTCAGTGTATGATATGACTTAATGCCTAATGCAGACGTTATACGACAATGACACTAATGCATACTTGTTCGGTTTCTATGCATCCCAAACTATATAGGTCCAAGGGCAAGCACCTAAGTACTCCACATTAAAGGGTTTTATCCCTCGCCATGATAACTACCCAGGAATGAAACAAAGTTAGACATTCCACGAGAACGGATTCCAGTCCCGAAGATCCACAGCCCGAATATACAGAATCCTCGTCGTGCGAACATCCCGCAAGTGTTCCCCTAGCCCCGGTACATGCATATACAATGGAGTACGGCCTACAATCTGCCCGACTAATCATGATCCAGGAATCCACCGCCCGATCAATCATAATCCCGAATTAATTTAAGGCTCGCCTCCAACGCAAGAAACCACAACCCCGTAATCCTCCACTCACTTTTGCCGAAGTTTTCTACATATTCACCAAGTACCTAATTCTTAAGTTTGAACATGAATAAATTATACTACGTAGAGCTAGTTTACCCTCCTACAGGTCTTGCACAAAAATACCAAGAACGACAGCCCATATTGGCCACTTCTCAAAAATAAAATTGTTTATTTCCATTACTTTTGCCGTACCTGGGTATCACTAAGCCTCTAGAATCAACATCTTTCCATGTTCAACAACTTGGGGTACTCATACCTTATAACTCATTTTCATGTATTAATTCATTCAAATTCTTTCGTTCATTCTTGTTTATTCATCAATAAGTATAATCTCAACCTATTCATTTTCAAAATACACTTTTCATATTCATCAAACCCTTCTCAATACAAGTTAATTAAGATTAAAACATAATCTCTTAACATTTCATCATTTGAAAATTCATCCCATCATTTTTCTTTGATTTATTTTGAACCAATTCTTAACATTTTTAACCATATACGTATTTTTCTTGAGTTCACATCTCATCTAAGCATGAATATGATCGTTATTTTCCTAAAATATAACTTAAAATAGCGAGAATATATTTTCAATCACTTCATTTAAGTATCATTTGCAAAACAGTAAATTAAAAGTCAGAAACTGCATTTCATGCTATTTGTAAAAATCATAGAAAATTATATACTTCACGAAACTTTGCGTTCTTTATATCAAAATATAGGTATATAAGTCTACTAAAACTTCTTAGTTATATGTTTCCTCAAAATACTATATCTATAACTCATAATTCTTCGAAATATATAGTATGGTCGAAATACTGAAATAATGTCAATTGTACAATCTTGAAAATTCATTATAAATTCAATTCTTTGTGAAAATTTGATTTCTTAGACTTTTCAGAAAGGTTAACGAATCTACTACAATATCTTAGTTCTGACCTTTCTCAAATTATTTCATTTATAATGCTTAATTGATCAAAAACCGAAATGTGTACAGATTTCCAACAACCAGTCAATTACTAACTAGTAATGAGTTTAGATTTTATTAAAATAGTAAACGACCTCCAAATCTTTTGAAAATTTAAAGGGATGTTCCTGGCACATACAAGATGCTCCCAAAAAAGTTTTTGTTCTAGATTCCAACTAATTTATTAAATACAATTTTCTGA
The DNA here is from genome assembly GCA_017893485.1 of Hemerocallis citrina. Lineage (NCBI taxonomy): Eukaryota > Viridiplantae > Streptophyta > Magnoliopsida > Asparagales > Asphodelaceae > Hemerocallis > Hemerocallis citrina. The sequence goes on from CM030359.1 coordinate 207,328,755, forward strand.
TGTGCAAATAAAACTCAAAATGATAACTTTCTTTGGATTATTTAGCAACTTTGTGTACATATTTATATCCAATTCATTCAATATAATCATGATAAATTATCATGCACCCAAACAACATCATTTCAACTTATCAAGATTCTAATGTAGAAGAAAACTCCTAGAAGTTGCTCCTAGCTCCAAGAATGGGACTCCCTTCTCCTCCTTAAGCAAAGCCACAAGCCTAGCCTTCTTGAACAAAAAATGAACACTCTTGTTCTCTCTTAGCAAGCTTTTCTTCCTCTAGCAAGAACTGAAATAACTCTCTTTTTCTTCATTTCTTTTCTTTCTTTTCCTCTCTTTCTTTTCTTATCTATCTTATCTTTTGTTTTTTTTTTTTTGGTGCAAGATTCCATGAAGAAAATGGGTAGAATTTATAGAGTTTCAGAAGACTTTTCTACTACCCAAATTAAGTGTTCAAATTCATAACCTGCATAATCCTTCACTAATTGCCCGCTCACCATTACTACACAAACTCCCAACTCTTCTTCTTCCTTCATAAATTGGCCAACCCTTGGATTTCCCATATGTGCACACTTCTCATTTAGTTAGTTGTTATTTATTTGATTGTACATGTTGCTACATGACAAGTGTAGGATAAATTTTTTTTATTAAAAATATAGATTAACTAATGGGCTTTAAGATGATCTTTAGGCCTTTGGTTTTTTATTAAAAATAAAAAGAAAATTAGAAGAAAGAGTGTGCATGATATCTTAGAAAGTTTTAGAAATAAAATGCACATAAAATTTTACGTGTAATGCACATGCCAAATATTAAAAATTAATTTGAGAGAACAAAAAGCAGTCAAAAATACAAAACATGTATATTTAATAATGTTACGGATATTTCAGGTAACGGAATATATACGTAATCAACACGTGTATTGAAAGCACGCGCAATGTTCGTAAAACACAAAAATTAAAATAAATATTTTGACTTGGCTAAAATTAGGATTGAAATAAGTTTTGAGAAAACGGAAAACATATAAATAATAAGAATATAAGATACATATGACATTTATATAAATATATGTTACGAATATTTCTTGTAACGGTACAAAATATACGTGCGTAACACACGAGGGCAAAATTGTTATTATTCAATTTTGTGAGGTTTTACTAGTCTGTAGAGATGACTCTATTTTTTGTTCCCAACAGGTTTGTGGGGGCAACTCTAGTCAGTGTTGATCGTTGAACCCGTTGTTTTGTGCAATCGAGTTATTGAGACAACTGTGAGACAGAGTTGGTCGTTTGAAATTGTTGTTTGTGTCCATCAAAGTTTTGAGAGATCCCTGTGACAGAGTTGGAAGTTTGAACTCGCCTTGTTTGCACTCAACAATTTTTGAGAGGCAACTCTGAGACAGAGTAGGTCATAAATCTTGTTGTTTGATCCCAATAAGTTTAAAGAAACAACTCATAGAGGAGTTGGTCGTTGAACTATTTGTTTGTTCCCAACAAGTTTGTGGAGGAAACTCTAAGACAAAGTTGAGCGTTGACCATGTTGTTTGCTCCCAACATGTTTGGAGAGAACTTTATGATGAAGTTGAATATTTGAACTTGCTGTTTGCACCCAGTAAGTTTTGTAGAAACAATTCTAGGCTAGTGTTGGATGTCGAGCCGATTAGATGAAAATGAGGGGTTATTGAAGAGCTCATGCAATAAGCTGGGCACCAAACTCTTTTTATGGAGTTAGTGAGTTATTAACGAAGCTTGAGCGGAGAGCAGAGCATTAAACTCGTTGTTCAGGGCCAACAAGTTGTTGATGGGGCTCGAGCAGTGTGCTGTGCATAGCGTTGCAGTCATTGTTTGTTGTCAATGAGTTGTTGATGGAGCTCGAAGGATAAAAGAATGTGGAACTCGTTGTTTGGAGCCAAAGACTTATTGATGGAGCTCGCACGGTGAGTGGAGCGTTAAACTCGTTGTTAAAGGCCAATAAGTTGTTGATGGAGCTTGTGCGAGGAGTAGGGCATTGAACTAGTTGTTTAGAGCCAACGAGTTGTTCACGGAATTTGAGCGAAGATCATTGTGTTGAACTCATTATTTGGAGTCAACGCGTTGTTGATGGAGCCTGGGCGAAGATCATGCTTTGAACTCATGGTTTGGAGTGAACGTGTTGTTTTTTCGGAGTTCAAGTGGTGTGTAGAGTGTTGAACTCATTGATTGAAGCCAACGAGTTTTTGACGAAGCCTGAGCACTGAACTCATTGTTTGGAGTCAATGAGTTGTTGATGGAGCTTGCACGGTGAGTAGAGCATTGAACTTGTTGTTTAGGTCAGTGAGTTGTTGATGGAGCCTCGTGCAGGGAGCAGAGCATTGAACTTATTGTTTGGAGCGAATGAGTTGTTGACAGAACTTGAACGAAGATCAAGGGTTGAACTCGTTGTGGAGTTAACGAGTTATTGATGGAGTCTGGGCGAAGATCAAGGTGTCAAACTCATTGTTTGGGGTCAACGAGTTGATGATGGAGCTCGTGTGGAGAGCAGAGCATTGAACTCTTTGTTTGGAGCCAATGAGTTGTTGATGGAGCTCGATCGGTGAGCGGAACATTGAACTCGTTATGTGGAGTCAATAATTTATTGATGGGGCCTGAGCGAAGATCAAAGCATTGGAATCGTTGTTTGGAGTCAACGAGTTGTTAATGGAGCCTGACCGAAGATTAAGGCGTTGAACTCGTTGTTTGGAGCTAATGAGTTGATAGAACTTGAGCTAAGATCAAGGTGTTGAACTTGTTGTTTGGAGTCAATGAGTTGTTGGCGGAGCTCGTTCTGAGTCTTCTTGATGTCGATGTGAAGTAATTCCGTTATTCTCCGTGCTGACAAGCAGTCGTGTACACTAAATAACGTCCTCAGTATGCCGAGTTTGCACTTATTTTCACTATGCTGTGCTTGACAGAGTTAGGGCTTGTTCATTTGTGCTATGTTTTATGTAGGATGGAATCGGAGCTTGCTCAGGTGAAGGTGGTAGGAAAGACTTGGAGTTTGCTTGCCTATGGAAGGCTTGTCCTGATTTTTATCGTCATGAGTGGAGGCATCTCTGGGAGCTATTAACTGGCAGGAAGCCTGTGAAGTGGTTTGTGTCTCTTAGGCGGAGCATTCCTCTATTATGTAGCTGGATGAATGGCTTGCAGGACAGTTTGTTGTACATTGTTTGTCAGAATTTTGTAGCGATTCTTAAGCATGTAGACTCATCGTAATTCTGCTGTTGTAATGAAACTTGTTGTCGAGATTAATGGGTCGTCGACTGGGTTCTTGGTAGCTAAATAACATGGTCTCAAGTCTATTGTGTATAGCTAATGAACTGTCGACGATGTGCACAATGTTTGACGGAGCTTAAAACTTATCTGTCTTATACTCAGCTAGTTGTAGGAGCAACTCTAAGGGGGAGTTGTTTTCCAAACTTGCTGTATGGGTCATTCAAGATATTGTGAGAGTCGCATCGAGTGGCGAGTTGAACTCCAAATGTAGCTTTTGCAAGTTTTATTGGAGTAACTGTAATCCACAATTTTGGACCTTTAAAATGTCTTTAAGGAATTTTAACTAGTTTCAGGAATAAGTAGAATAACGAGTTGAACTCTGAACATGCTTGATTGCAGGTTGCTAAAGTAACTCCGAGCCAAAGGTATGGATTCCAAACTTGTTAGTTTGGGTATTAACAGGTTGTAGGAGCAGATCGAATGGTGAGTTGAACTCCGTACTTGCTTTATCGCAAGTTTCTAAAGTAACATTGAGCCATTGGTATGGAATCCGAACCTGTTGTTGAGGCGTTAACGGATTGTAGGAGCAGATCAAATGGCAAAGCAAACTCTGAACTTGCTTTGTTGTAAATTCCTAGATTAACTTTAAGCTATGGGCATGGACTCCAAACTCGTCTTATAAGTAGCTTCTAGTGAGTTTTTGATGTCGTTGTTGGAGTAGGCTTGGTTTTTAACTCATTGTATGCATCTGTTGAGTTGTACAAGAATTTTGAAAAAAAACAATACAAAATTTTATTAGAAAATAAAACTAAGCGACTGCTCTAGTGGCTGACCGTTATTACATGCATTGACCGATAGTGAAAGCGGTCTTTATTACAAATTGAGAAAATTTGCTATTACTTATAAGAGAGGACGTTTTAGACGCCCTCGTTCAACATCATAAGATTTTCTACTTTCCAAGTCCCTGCTGATATTTCCTTGCACCCCGGATCTTCAAGTTGATGAGCCGTTAGGCGAACAACTTGGTAGACCTTGCCTAGGCTTGCTTATTTTGGAATGAGCCTCCCATTATTTTTGCATAGAGAATGAGAGATCTTCAGATTTGTCAATGTTTTTAATCAGGACAATTTCTTTTTGTTGAATGGGCTGAGTGGCTTCGGACGGGGATTCAGGTTTATTACTGTTTTATGATGAGAACGTGTTTGGACCTGATGAGAGATGATTTGGCAGGTTTGGATGTTCTTGGCAGGATTATTTATGGCATTGGCTTCAAGCTTGTTTACAGTCTTGGAATTATTGTGACTGCTTTCTGGCAGTTGCTCTATGGCGTCGAGGGGGAGAACCGAGCCCCCCCTATTTTAGCGGTCTTGTATGCTCGTGCTGCCTGGTGGCTCCCTACAACTTGGCATATGCCTGCTGTTGTTGAGAACTTCATTTTCATGTGGAAGGCTGAAGCAACTGCATGGAAGGTCGCTAGGCCAGGACGGTCGAATATTGCGTTGTATGCGGCTTTGACTTGGACTACCATAAAGTCCAGTGCTTCTGTTCGAACTGCGGGGGCTTTTCCTGCCGTCACATCGAGTGTGATGATTCCTTCCACTTGAATGAGGACACTGGAGATTTCGTGGAGTGTATAGCCAGCTGGCTCATCTTGGGAGAGCTTACGACCATTGAAAATGTTCATGAAAAGGATGTTAACTAAGTTGTCATTCTCCAGTAGGATGCGGTGTAGCTCATTATTTTCCCTGAAAAGGTTTATGACCAATGTGTCACAATGAGGTATTCAAATACCTTCTAAGTCTTGGTCGGTGAAAGATATTGGGACCTCGATGCATTTGGCAGGCAGAATGTTTTGTACGGAGTTGACTTCCATGATAAAGTCTTTGCAGGAGGAGTTGGAATCTCCCCCCACCAGGCCTAAGTGAATGGAGTGGAGAATGACCATATGTTCAGAGTCTCATGATTCGGAGGGCCTCTCTTGATGCTTATTAGCCCCTCGTACTGGAGGGGTTTTAGTGTTGTTGTTTTATTGGACAAGTTGAGAGAGATAGCCCCGGTGAATCAGGCCTTCAAGTTCTTCTTTGATGGCTCGACAGTTGTCAGTAGTGTGTCCATGGTCTTTATGAAATGTGCACCAATTATTTTTATATCTTCTCTTGCTAGACGTTGACATTTGGGGGGGGATGGCGGATTATTCCATCCTTCTCAACTTCCATGAGGATGGCTGATATGCTTGCGTTGAGAGGAGTGAACTTGTCAAAGCATGGTGCTGGAGGTGGACGGCGTTGACCTACATCATCTTTCTGAAATTTCCTGGGACCTTCCTCGTTTGTATTCTTTAGTTTGTTCTCGGAAGATGAATCGTTCTTGCTTTGAGGATAAAGAGGTTCTTCGTACCTGATATATTTTTCACTCCTTTCTAGGAGCTCTGTATCATTCTACGGATGCTTTTTTGTGAGGGAGGCTTTCAGGTCTTTGTTAGTGATGTTGTGGTAGAAGGCGACATCCGCCACTGATGAGTTTAGGGAGGAGATGGACCTTGCTTCGGATGTGAAGTGTTTGATGAAGTCTTTCAGCAATTCCACTTCCTTTTACTTTAGTTCCAATAGGGAGGCACTTATTTTTTTAGCCTTTCGGCTGGTAACGAAGTGTGCTATGAAGAGCACCTCGAGCTGGTCGAAGGACAATACTGAATCCATAGTGAGGTGGAAGTGTCATTTCCTTGCTGATCCTTTCAGTCTTGTGGGGAATGTTCGATACATGAGTGCATCGGTGGCATTGTTGACCATCATGAGGGTCTTGAAACTCTCAATATGGTCAGTCGGGTTTGATTCTCCATCATTTGATTCGAATTGAGGAGATTTGAAGTCCTTTGGGATGGATGCATCACGGATGGTTTTGCTGAAAGGAGGTCGAATGGAGCGGTTTACCTCATTCTTCATATGTTCTAGGCGATCCTCTACCTCCTGGATACACCGAAGGACTTAGTAGTCCTTCCCCTTGGGTCCAGTTGACTTGCCAGGTTCTTCTTTGAAGGGTTGGCCCAGATGTTGACTACCTTGGATAGCACGGAGGATGTTGTGCTTGATCTTTTCCAATTTGGCCCTAGTGACTGTGGCATCTTCCTCTTTGTTTTGCTCAAGAAGCTTTGGACTCTCATGAGTTAGGATTCTTATTGTAGTACGGCCTCTGTGAGAGGAGGAATGCCTTGATATCTGTCTGGGAGAGTTGCTTCTCTGGTTTACTTGACATTATGAGTGGAAGGCCTCAATCCAGCATGCCTCTCATCTACGCAGATTCGTAGATCAGTTCCTTGTTGCCTGGCATTAATAATTTGGTGGTGATATCTAGATCCCCGGGGGCCTCGCAAGGTCACTGAATCGGTTGACACATTATAGACGGAGACACTATCATACAGAGAATGTTGTTCATGCAGCTTTGTCAAGAGCCCCCTAGTGCCTCACCGTTGAAAGGGGCTTGACTAGGCTGTCGAGGCGACTATTGAGGAGGAATCAGATCTATCACAGGAGGAGCTGGTTGACGAAGAGAGTTAGTTCGACGACTTGAGGTCGTCTTTTTGCCTCTTAGTCTTGGTAGCATGGCGGTAAGTCGGATTTGTGTAGTTTCCCACAGACGGCGCCATTCTGTTGTTGCTTATTTCAGTGTGGAAGCAAATAGATTGTAATTTAATATTTGTTGGAACTACTAAAATTTTGACCTTTGATAGTTGTAGTGAAATGAGGTTAAAGCTCCTGAGATTGAATTTGGATCATGGATTAAACATAGTGATCTGGATCCGACGGTTGGTGGCACTGCTGATGGACCTGCAAAATCCTGAAACAACGGGGGTGGCCCCGGCGACAGACCCTTTGACGCTTAAGTCAGAACTAGAGAGAGAATGAGAGTTTCAGAGAGAAACTGTTGATTACCTTTTGACTCAGGATAGGGGAGGATATTAATAGGCCTGAGAAATAGTACAAGAGATTGATATGAATCCATTAGATGGACTATGAATTTGTTATCTCCTATTCAAATCTCCCCTAAAGAGATATGCTCTCTTCTTTAGGGATAAGAGATTTGACTAATAACCTTCATGGGCTGGATCTCTCTTAGTGGGCATAATCTGTCATTTTTTATGGACTTGAAAGATGCCTATGTCTTGTAAAGGAGCCTCGAGAAAGCCTTGACATGTTAAAGAGGCTGGTTATGATTAATCTTCCTGTAGAAGCTTTGAGATCTGTGCTGGAATCGTAGGGCTCTGATTTGCTGCAATTTTTACCATTATCAGGCCTATTATACGTAGCTTAGGTAGAAGGCAAAGAAGGGTCTTTTCCATAGAAGAAATGAATCTTTTGTTCCAATAGAAGCAGAAGTGATGTGGATCATTCAAGATGATGAACAAAAAAGGCGGTGAAAGCACTATATTTTTGTCGTTTTGATTGGAGTCCATAATAATAAGTAGGTTTCATTAATGGAAAGAAAAGCGGAGGCCTGTAAATATTAAAAAGAAATCATTTCTTTTGGTTTGGAATATATTCTTTATCAATGGCCCACCTTTTCTTTGAACCTTATCAATGATCGAACTTACAGATATGAACTGAGTGCCAATTGATGAGTAAGATCGAACAAGGGAGAGGGATATGGAAAGGATGATGTAATGAAAGAGGAAGTCATTGCTAGTAGTAACGACTTGTCACGATCCATTGGTTCATACAGAATCCATGTCCTAGGTCATCAAAAAATATTCTTTTCGCTAAGCGTATATAATAAAATAGAGTGAAAGTGTGAAACCCCGTAAAATTGAGTTATTACAATTTTGCACCACATGTGTTACACACATATTTTGTACCGTTACGTGTAATATCTTTAACATTATAAAATATTCTACGTATTTTCTATGTGTTTCAATTATTTATTTTTTTAACTTGTTCGAATTTTTTTTTATAAATTTAATTTTTCTCCTATTTTAAGCCAACTCAAATATATTTTGTTGCCACAAAATATTTTATCCACACGTGCTTTACACGTGTTTTTCTTTTCATGCCTGTGTTGATTATGTTGTTGTATTTATATAGAATTAATGAAATGTGCATAAAACTTTAATTATGATTAATTTAAACTAGTTTTTATCAAATTCATATTAACTTGGGTTGTATATGTGAATAAAATTTAGCAACAAATAACAATATTTTGTGTGTAACTCATGTGCACACACAAACACATTTAGAACCCGTGCTTCTCATAAGAATTGGCCGGCCAATTTCATGGGAGGGAATTTTTTTTTTTTTGAAAGAGCTTAAGGGGTTTGTGGGTAGTTATTAGGAGTTTGTGGGTGGTTTTAAAAACTTCCCCATCACTCGCTTCCTTTAAAACCTTCCTTTCCGGCCAAGCATGGTTAGAAGCCTCTCATTTCCATTTTGAAAACCCTATACTCTAATTTGGAGCTCTAGTCTTGTAGGGAGAAGGAGGCTTGGAGATTTTTCTAGTAGTCTCAATTTCAAGGAATTTGTGAATAGGTGGGTGTTTCCTTCGTTTCTATAGTTTTCTTGAGTAGGATTATGCCATGTTATATAAATAGAAATCATGTTATGTGTAGCTTTAAATTCTTTTTAGATTGTAAATTAATTTTTAGAATCAAATGCATGCCGATTGATTTAAATTTAATTTAGATTATAATAAAACAATAGAAAAATCTGATATCATGTGTTAAAATTTTAAATTTGTGTTAGTTTGTTAATGTGAGGATGCTCTATTTTGCTAGCCAAATTTTAAAGTAGAAATGAACACATTATCTTTGAAAATTGTCGGAGATGTAAGTGTAGAAATGATTTGCTCGTATTGGTATGAATAAATTATGTTGATGTCTTATGTTGATGTTTAATTTAGAAAGATGTAGTTGTGGATATTATGAATATTAAATTTCCATGTTATTGTTCTTTTTAATGTGATTAAAATATAAAACTGAAATTTTACTAGTTAATAATTGGTGTTGCATTTCGAATGTTAAAATAATGAAAACGTGTTATGGAGTAATAAATTATAGTCAAATTAATGAGAAGATTTTAACACAAATTGAGGCTTGAGAGCTTGGTTTGAGAGTGTGATGTTAGGCGCCGGGTGGTCTCGGGTTCGATTCTACCTGTGTGCAAATCTTATTTTTTTTTTGATACCTGTTCGGAGTGATAGTTATTTTATATTAATTAATCGAAAGCATGTCGACAAAATCATAGTATTGGGAATCTGCTTGTGGGTATAAATGAAGGCACTGTGGTGCTGGTTGGTTGCAGGTTCGATTCTTGGGGAGCTCTGTTCCTTTTAAAAATTTTATGAAATTAGTAAGTAGAGAGTTATAAAGGTTATATTATTTTGTCAGAACTTTTCTACACTAATAGTAAGTCGGAACCTTTGTCAACAGGTGTGGATTAGAGCACGGGTTGTGCTCTGGTTTGAAACTGGATGGGGTTATTTGTTTTGGTTATTATTATTTTAAATCCATTTGCATATATTTTACCTTGAGGAAGGGTTTAAATTATCTAGTGTACTAATGGAATATTTTGAAATGGTTACATATAAATTTAAAATTCATTTTGTGGTTAAAATACATTACAAATTCGAAGATATGTTTAATTGATTGATTTGGATTCAATCCCCCAAAAAATAGTTTTGTTTTAAGGCGAGCTAAATTTGGAGTACTTTGAGATAATTATATAAAAATTTAGAAATTCATTTTCGTGGAAAAAATTAATTGTAAATTATTTTTGGAGAATGAATTAAGAGTTAACCAAAGTATGGGTTTAAATTAGACTTGTGCTACTTTGGTAAAGTTTTATCAATGTGAAATCTTATTGAAAGTTTTATGATAACGCGCAAGAAGTGATCTAGTTGTTTGAGATTGATAAATCGAAAGGAATGAATAAGAGAATAAAATGACTTATGAATGAATGAATGAAATTTTTATGAATGAGGTTAAGAATAACCTAGAAGATTTCTAAATTTGAGATGTGTGGTCTCTAGAGGCTGAGTGAGACCCGTAGTGACTAGCAAATTATAATAAATTTTGAGAAATGGCCAGTATGGGCCAGAGTTCTCGGTGAGTTAATTTAAGTATGGCAGGGTAAGCTAGCTTTAGGCCATGAAAAATATAATTGGATTAAGGACATGGACTAGAAAAGGAGATGTGATGAGACCTTGGAAAACGTAAGTGGGGCGTCTCTATATAGTCAGGCGATGTATTTCGGAACTATAGATTCAGTCGGGTGGTGTGCTCCGGGACTGTGATTGTTGTGCTGAGCAGGACAAGCCACAATTATTTCCAGTATTATGAATGGTCGGGTGGTTTACTCCGTGATCATGAATAGTTGGGCGGAAGGGAGGTGGATCTCCAATATTTTCGGGCTAGAGCGGCACTTGCGGGATGTTTGCACGATGAGGGTTTTGTATAGTCGGGTGGTGTACTCCGGGACTGGAACCCATACTCGTGGGGTGTCTGAACCTTATTTTTGTTACCGTAGTAGGATTTCATAACGAGAGATTGAACCCTATAATCAGGATTACATTAAGGGCTTGCCCTTGGACCTATGATGTATGGGATGTATAGAATCTGAACAAGTGCGCATTAGATTTGTATCATAAGCATGTATATCTGCATTAGTCATTAGGTTCATATCATAAACTGACATAATTAGGATAGTCACTTTTCGTTTTGCATTCAAGTTTGTGTTTGTTAAATTGAGAAATCATTGTATTATAGCATTGCGTCAGTTATATGCAACTGACGTGCCTGTAGTTCTCAAGTTGTAGGACACAGATTAACGAGCGATGAGGGCATAATTTGATGTCGATGGCTGTTGTAGGATTAAACATGTTTGATGTGATGAATTGTATTCTTTTTATGTAAATTTCCGCTGCGTATTGTAAAGAATAACATTGCAATGAAAATGTTTTAAATTCGTTGTACTTTTGTACGAAATTGAAGTAAAGATCGTAGTTGTGCTACGAATTATCTGTATTTGGAATTTGGGGCATTACAAAAATGGTCCACCCTGAAACCAAGGAGGTACTAACTAACGATCGAGTTCTCTCTGAACCACAAAAGATAGTTTCCTATCATACATCTCACCAACTTCACTTGCCTCTAGTGGGGTTTCTCCGGGCAGGTTCAGATCACTTACACTACACGACTCTACGAAGGGGTAAGGAGCTCAAGATGATTCTTTCTTTTTAAAGACGTAAAAGGAACCTATCCTTTCAACTGGAAACTGTGAGTCTATTTTGTCCACTTTATCCACCCCCTCTATCAAAATGATAGAAAAGGAAGGCGAGCTTGCTTCTTATTCTCGTGTTTGATCTTTTCAATCTCTTCCCCGCCACCATGTGGGCAGAGACCCCTGTAGAGAATGAAGAGTGGCCAAGGCACTTCCTATGCCCTCTCAAGAGTGCTTCTCGAGGCTCCACTCTCTCCCCTGAATAAGTAAGGCTCTGTTAGCCTGGGATGAGATGCGGATAATGAGTCAGGATTGAAGCCCTCAACATTCTGCCAGACACTGGATTAGGGTTAGCTCTGTAAATGTGTAAAGCCAAGTGTAGTGTGGCGTAGGAGTAGGCACTTCTAGGCTCCTTCCCGGCTACTAGAGCACTCCAATTCTTCGGGTGCTACGGACCCTTTGCCATCCATTGCACCACAGCCATTTCATGAGCGAGGGGGCTAAGCGCAGTTCTTTGAATCAAATGTTGAATGAAATCAAATCTTTTTTAGATATCCAACGAGAAAATTGAAGTATTTGATAGGAGAAACTTTCTTTAATAGCTTGCACTACTATACTAACTAATATTTCTTTCTAGTAAGGTTGAAACTTAACCTGTTAGCTGGATGGACCAACCTTTTGATTCATATATTGTAACCCCCGTTTTCCCTTATACATATTTTATGTATATTTTCTGTATTTCGATTTCCTTATAAATTATTTTCCACTCTTAAATTTTTTTTGTTTTAAAATTTATTGTTCGATCTACTATTAAAGTTCTTTTTAATCTTAAATTATGTTTTTAGCCATTTTCAAATGATTATATATTTTAACACAAATCTTATTCTATTCTATAGGTTTACCTATTTTTCTTGTTTGATTAACTATTTATATTTTAGCCCAAATCAAGTTTAATCTTATTATTTTGATTAATTATTAAGTGTGAAATCATATACTCCATTTTGTTCTATTTAATTATTTAATGTTTACTATTAGTCATTTACATAATGTACAAGCCCAACTTAAATAATTCTATAATTTTATTATTGGATTATTTAGTAATATATGTGTTAAACAAAAATCCTATTTTATTATATAATCTCATTATTATTATTATTTGTTCTTACCCAAAACCCGTTAAACCTAACCCCAACCCGCATCCTATTCCCCTATACATACCCTATTAATTCCTAATACTAATTAATTACACACCTATAGCCGCCTAACCCCTCATTCATCTCCTTCCATTATTCCTTCTCGAAACCCAAGCCCTCCTCTCGTGACCCCGTCACAGCACCACCACCCAGAGCACTGCGACCCACTGCACCACCTCCTCGACGCCCCTTATCGGTGCTACACCCCGCTGCACCATCCCGCAGTCACCACCGATCGATCCCTTGCCTTCTGCCTCTTACGCAGCAACCCAGTGCTACTTGGCCCTCGTCACTCATCGTAACCGCTCGAGCAACCCCCCACCATCACCGCTGCCTCCTTTCACCATCGACAACCACCACCAACGACTTCGACCGCCACCTCCGAGCTCCATTGCCATCGACTTCCACAACAACTGCTGCACCCCGCTGCCACCTACCCTTGCTGCTGCCCCTCGCCGCAGCTGCAACACCCCGTCGACCCTGCCTTCTCTGCCTTACTGCCTTGCCATTGCCGATGCAAGCAACCGATTCCCAACATCCAACACCGAAGCCCCGAACTACCCCGACACGTTGCCACCTTCCCACATCGTCCTTGCTTGTGTTGCCGCTATCTCTCAATGTCGTTGTTGTTGTTCTTGTTGTGTGTTGCTGTTGTCGTTCTTGCTTGCACAGTCACTGTTGCCGTTGTGTTGTGCCATTGTTCTTCCTCCCATCATTTTTCATCACACGTGCAAACGTCGTATAAAGACAAGTTTTCCTTGAACCAGTTTATTATTCTTGTTCAAGAATCATTTAATCTCCACAAGTAGTTCCCATTTCATTCATCGTATTTTATTTGCTTGATACCTCTCAAAGAAACCAAGTAGTAGATTTCTTTTTATGTCGTTTCCTTAACTCAAACCCAAGCCTTGTTATACATCTTCATATGCATACACTGCACAAACACATAGATTAGAAACATGATTTTATAAAAGAATGATGATTTGAATTCTTTTTTATTGGATATGATGTTATAACTTGATTCGTGAAGTTAATGTTATGGAGATAATGGTTGGTCTTGCTAATAGTAGAATTCCACCCTTATGATTGAGTATAATTCCCTACTAATTATTGCCATGAAGTTATATGTTGTGTATCTTGTTTGTTGCTAATTAATCATAATCTAGTTGCTGACCTGCTGTTTATTCCATGATGTTTTGAGTTTTTAACCCAGCGGTTGTTATAATTAAGTAAACTTTGTAAACAAAATTTGTAGCCTTCTGAATCTATTTTTCCGAACTTTTTTGGATCTAAATTCTGATTTTCAAACTGCAAGTTATCATATTTTTAACACTGCTAGGTTTAAGTCTTCAGATTGTCATTTACAGGCATATCGACATGAATTATTAACTAAAATAAAATGTTAACAGTAGATTTAAACTTGACATTAACTAGGACGTTGTTGCTCATGATCAGGAGTCGTGTTATAATTTTTAACATTAATTAATGATTTTCCAAACCTGTTATATATATGAGAACATGACCCTAGGTTGCTACCAGAGCACTAGTTCAGTAAAGAACCAGACTTTTAACCTAGTTGTAGATAATATAATTTAGAGCATATTATTTGAGAGTTGTATCCCTGTGTATCTGGAATCCATATTATCTGACAGTTTTGCAATCTGACTTACATATTGTAAGATATTCAGATTCTCGTGCTGTAACTTCTGAACTCCAGAATACAGTCTGAAAATACATTACCATATTTCACTAATTGAAACAGTAGATTAAATTAAGAATCTAGACCTGAGATTAATCGTGCTATTCCAGAACACTGTTAGGTACTAAACTGGGCTTTTTATAAGATTTTTAAGTGACTTTACAACCAACTTTTATATATAAGAATTTGACTCTAACATTCTGCCAGAACATGAAACTAGTAAAGAATAAAATTATACACCAAGCTACTATAGTTATATTATATTGTGTGAATATGTGTTGGAACCGGTAGGGAGTCTAGTTTCTGGAACTCCTCACAGAACCTGATTCGGTCTTTCGTAGCAGCAGGAAAGTTGGCTTTGTACACCAACGTATTGTTGTCCAGAATTTGTATCTTCATGTATATAAATATAAATGTTTTTATTTCTCGCAGTAATAAATTAAATTCTATATCATGCATTGCATATCCATTGATATCTTCTTGATCCTGTCCTGATACCCATTCTCATTGTTGCATGTTCAAGTTTTATTATTGTAGAAGAATAACAAGTCGGGGTAATAAGGGAAACACCTAATAGTAGACAATATAGGAGAGTGTACTCGGAATGAGGCTCGTGTTTTTCATAATAGTAACTCTTGTTTACATAATACTCGATTACAAGGTATAAGGAACTAAGTGCTACGCCCTGAGAAGACGGGGGCCACCTTTAGACTCCATTACATGATTACATGACTACATGATTACACGATTACATGAATACACGGTTTTCTGTTACACGTTCTTGTTTACATGACATGATTCTTGTTAACGTAATTAGAATGATCATATAGAATTCACCATTAGAGTTTAAACGTTTATGCACCCGAACCTGTGGTATGAGATACATGATTGCGTGTATTAGATATGATTAATAAAATATTGATAGACTTAAGGCTAACACGAAGTACATGCATGATTCCTATTTACAAGTTACATGATTCATATCTACAAGTTATATGATTCCTGTTTACAAGTTTAGATGTTTTCCCGCTACCCATTTACATGTTACACTTGTTACTTGTTCCATACTTGATCAAATGATTCCTTGTTCCTGTTGTTCCTTGTTATGTCTTGTTTTATTGTTCCATAGCTTGCTCTAACGGACATTCCCCCCAAACTCTAGATGTTGAAATCGTAGGTACAGGAGAAGAACTGACTGAAGGACTTGGTGAACAAATATTTTAGATGACGAAGCCGGATTCTTTTATTTATCCTGCATTTAGTTTCTTGTTTTCATGCTTTTCTAGTCACTATTGTTGTTTTCATACATTATTTTCGGGGCGTTTTTGTGTCGAAGTTTATTCCAGATGTTGGATATTATTTTGTAGATTTATTGAATGGATTATTTAAGTTTATTAATTGTTTATGTGATTGTACTTTGCCTGTGTAGTTGTGATATACCTTATATTGTTGAGTTGACTATTACAGCTTATGAATAACGTGTTTATATCATTCGCTGGGCCTTAGTTGCGTGCCCGTATTTTCGTATTTTGGGAAGTGGGGCGTGACCTATATTTCTATATATAGCAAGAAACCTCAAATCCTTGATTTGGCCAAGAAACAAAGCACTTCTTTGGGCCCAGGAAGTGAAGGGAATGAGCTCGAATGCTTCGCCTCCACACCTCTTTATTTCTTTTTTCTTCGTGCACGTTCTGCATGCGCTTCACGTGCCATTGGCGCTTTGATCTCCTCTTATTTCTTCTTTGGGTAGTTTGAAAGGACTTCACCGTTCTTTCCCAACAAAAATAGAAAGGGTTGTATCACATAGAGATGTCAATTCGTTTTTCGCCTCAAATGAGATGGAGAATTAGTCACCTCTGTTCTTTCATCTTTTTGAATCGACGCTCGGCTCTGCTTGCATCATTCCATCAACCGATGGGGAACACATCAGTATACGATCGTGTGTAATAACTGTAACGCCTTGAATACCAAAATACGGTAATTCATAGCTCAATAGGATGTACACTTCACTTCGTATAATTTTACAAGGAATTTTGAACTTTTATTACAACATTGTTCTTTTACATCACAGCGCAGCGGAAAATAAATAAAGTACAACATGATAAATATACAATTTTAACAACTTTAGCAATTAAGTAATCATCAGCATCATATTCATATTTATATCTTCTTGTAAGTTCCAAGTCCTGCATATGAAACTGTGGGCACGTCAGTTGCTTACAACCGACAAAATATTATAAACATCGATCCTCACTATACCCTAATATAATGATTCTTTAATACTTTAACAAACACAAAGTTGAATGCATAAAAAAGTGTAAAAATAGTGACTATCCTAATCGTGTCGGTGTATGCAATGACTTAATACCTAATACAGATGTTTACGCTAGGATGACACTAATGCATACTTGTTCGGATTCTATGCATCCCATACTACATAGGTCCGAGGGCAAGCACCTATGTAATCCACATTGTAGGGTTAGATCCCCCGCCATGCAGCCTACTACGATGGCTACTACGAGCTTTAGACACTTTGCAAGTATAAGTTCTCGCCATAGGAATACTGGAGACCAATCCTTCTCTGTGGATCATTCTGTGGCCCTTACGTCCATTGTCCCAGAATACTAGGGATCGTCTCACTCCGCAGGTCATTCTGGAGCCCTCATTGCATAAGCATCCCAAAAGCATAGCTCTCGGCACGGAATACTGGAGATCATTCCCACTCCGTGGATCATTCTGTGGCCTTACGTCCATCATCCTAAAATACTGGGGACCGACTCTCTCCAAGGTTCATTCTGGAGTCCATAACTCACGTTTGCACTCATATCGTCAAATCTCCAACTAGTGTCTATCCTTAAGTTTAAGTTATAGTTATTAAAACTAGAGTCTAGCTTACCCACCGGTCTTAAACAGAACACTGAGATAGTTAACCCATACTGGTTACTTCTCACAATTTCATAATTCAACTGTCGGTAATCTGGGCCTCGCTCACCCTAGAGTAACAACAGTCTCAATTGAGACCACAAGGGTTACTTCTAACCTCATCCAGATAATTTATTTCTTTATTCACAATCTCTTTCTCATATTCATTTTTTATAATCTTAAAACATGAAAATTCACTTCAACTTTCATTATCAATTTAATCACTTATAGTGTTGTATGCAACTCAAATATTCTCTTAATCAAATATATTTATAACCATGAAAAATTACTCAAGATGAGTCTATTATATTGCACTTTAATCTCCTTTAACCATACAAAAATCTCTTCTTTAATTTCTAATCAAGTTCTCTAAACAATTGTTTTAATGTGAAATATCACTTCTAATTCTCACAAAATGTATCAAAATATGGTGGAATTTTTTTATAAAGTCTAGATAATATTTTAGAGAAATAATAAATTTTTTCCCAAATTTTTATGCTTAAGAAAACTCAAAATATGTCAAAAAAATCAAAAATATATTAAAGGCGAGGCCAAGGTTCGAACCCACGACCATGGGCTACTATAGTCAGTGCCCTAAGTCGTACCCGAAGTCTAGTATGCCTAATAGCGGCTACTGAAGGAAAGGAAACTCGAACGCCTTATATACGGGCTACTGTGTTTTTTATAAAACTCAAATTTCAAAAAAAAACAGAGCCTCTTCAGGACTTGAACCCGTGAAACCAAGCACTGTTCACAGCACTCTAAATCCCCACCAAAAACCAATACTCCCAAACCCATTCTCTGTTATAATTTCAAGTTTAAATCTCTTTTTACTTTCTGTCTTTTCATAACACTTCTTTATAAATTTCGATTTCCCAATTATTTTGTATCATTCAAATCAAATTCTTTCTAGAATATTTTCTTTCCAAATTACTGTATAATAGCATATGTTTAAAACTTATAAAACTCTTATTTTCGACAATATAATAAAATTTTCCTGTAAATTGCATTTATGAACTCATATTACCAAACTTTAAAAATAAAATATCGTCCCTCTTCAAAATACCTTTATAAAATTCTTAATACTAATAAAAATATGCACTAGTAAACTATTTCCATATTTCTTACTATAATATAATTTGAAGGCATTTTCATACATGTTGAATTATTTTGGCTTATTACATGAACATTCTAATATGCATCAATTAGAAAATTTTCATTCCAACAACCCACTAGATATTACTCTCTTTTTCTTTTTCTAATTAACATGAATTCTAGCCATTCAAATGAAACACAATAATATTTCAACAGGCTAGGACAATTAAAATAACATTGTGCAATCTACAATCATCATAGTAATCAAAATTCTACAACTACCCATATGTCAAATTAGCATACTTCATACTATAAAATTTAGAAAGTATTCAAGAAATTATTCCTATGCGGAATAAATTATTCAATAGCATGAACTCCAAGAAAAGCTTCCAAGCCGCCTCAGAAACTGTGCTCCAAGAAGGGAAAGAAGCCAATAATCAAATTCGGCAGAAAATAGCGCACAGCACTATACATCATATTTTTTTGTAATTTTGCTTTGGTCTTTGCTGGTTAAGACAACTCATTGGGTTGGTTTGTTTTATAAGGGGATTCAATTAAACATACATTAATGTAATTGATCTATTAATTATCCACTTAAACAATTAATCACCATTCACGTCTTCCTCTCCTCCACCCACTCCATATAACAGCCGGCCAAGTCTCTTCATATTTCGGAGTGTGCACATTGCACGTGTGGACGTGCACGTGCTTTGTGTACAATCACACAATTTATAATTTATTTTTATTGAATAAAAAATTGGGTATTCTACGTGACAAGTTGTGTGGGCTTCCATTTAAATAATTTTTGTAGGTTTTAAAAGCAATTTTGGGCTCATGGGTTTTAATTAAAAATAATACAAAAAATTAATACATAAAGTGAGAAGAAAAATGTACATTACTCAGAAAATTTTAGAAATAAGATGCACATAAAATTTTATAAGCGCTGTATAAAAAAAATATTAAAATTAATTAGTGAGAACGAAAATAGTTAAAATACGAAACATGTATGTTTAATAATGTTACAGATATTTCACGTAACGAAAAATATACAGAATTGACATGTGTATTGAAAGCACGTGAAATGTACATATTGCTGCTGATTTCGGTGTGGGGGCAATCAGATGAATTTGTGAGTTCGAGAGGAATCGAATGGGTCAAACCTGACCACTTCCACCGTTGTTGGGCTGACTTCTAGTTGCTCCCGTTGACCTGTACAAAGTTCGAAATACCGGGGTTGATCCGACGAAACCTTCGACGCGCTTGTCAGTAATCAGAAAAGAATATGAAAGAGCTTTAGTTATGCAAAAAGTGATCACTTTGTAACGGTAAGAGGTAGGAGGGTTTTTATAGTCACCGTAGGGATCTGCTTTGAGATAAGAACGAATCTCTACTCTCCGGTGTGGCTGGAAAGAAGTGGTTAGAACCACCACCTAAGGATGAGGACGAATCAAGATCTCTCCATATCCTTCGGAACTGGCTCCTAACGGGTTAGGACTCGTACCCAGTTGAACAGATCCGTTCATGGATTATTGGGCCCTAGAGAAGAGACCCAGTTCCCATTTCGGACCCGTCTGTAGGTGAAATTACCATTTTGCCCCTGTGAACAGTTCCTCCTTGTTCTTGATCTTCTTCAAGAAAAACCTCCAAAGAAACCCATGAAAAGCTCTCTCTTTTCTTTTTATTTTGATCTCCTATTTCTTTTTCTTTCTCAAATTTTTCTAAAACAAAAACAAGTAGAAGAAGTGAAGAGATGGAGTGAGATGAGAAAGAGATGGAGAAAAATGAAAGGTCTTTTCACCCTTGAGGTTAGGGCTGGCCAAATATAGGAGAGGGAGAGAGAGATGTGGTGAAGAGAGAGCCACTTGTCTCTCTCTCTTGAGGCTCAAAATAATTTGGATTCATTTGTAAATTTTAAATTACAATCAACCCCATAATTTGCAATCAACACCCAAAATCATCTCTAACCCTTCATTTTAATCATGATTGATCAAAATAAGAGATATTTTTCCAAAATCACATACTACATGATTATGTACAAACGTACGTAATTGATACAGTACATATACATACATATATCAGATTGTACAGATAATTTTTATTAGTTAAAACGAATAATCTGTACAAAAATAATTTAATTTCGAGAAATAAAAATCAAATAATTTTATTACCAGGTCGGGAGATTCCAGTATCAATTTGATACAAAATAGTTATATACCGACTAGTATATTCATATAGATAATATTCATTAACAAAATCGGGTGATATCCACAAAAAATATTTCAATTCTGAAAATAAAATAATAATAAAATAATAATTTTTAATATCTATCCGGGATTTTCCAGACAATTTCCCAAAAATGTATTTTTCAGGATTTTATGCCAGTGCACAAAACTTATACAATACATAAATATACTTACTAGTATATATAACTAGATAACTTTTTATTTAAAAAAACCAAGTATTTTTCCATAAAAATATTTTAACTTTAAAAATAATAATTATATAAATATAATATCCGTCCGGGATATTACAAGAACGCTCAGCGCACGCAGCCGAAGTCCACGAGATTTGTACGTGTCGTGCTGACCGTCTGACCGTTGACTAGTCAAACGCCTATAGAGTTTCTTGTCGTCTTGTGGTAGATGGGTCGGGCTTGTGAATTTTTGAAGCCCATTAGTCTCGATTTGTGTGTAGCTTCTATAAAACTTCACCCCCACCCCTCACCTGTTCATTTCTCTAGGTTTTACTCAGGCGGCTAGTTTTCACTAGCGGGAGCTTCAAACGAGAATTTATTGACTTCCGGTGATCTTTCTGACCGTCGCTGCCACTTCAAGGTAACACCACACTTAGCTTATTTTTAAAAAATGTCTAGCTTTCCCCCGAGGCCAGAGACCTCCCCCCTTCTCGATGATGAGCCGACCTCGAGCCAAGTTCCTCCGGTCGGCAAAGGCAAAACGGCAGAATGGCCGACTTCGGTCGTAGTAGAGATGATAGTTGAGAACCTACGGAGGATGGGAGAGTTCGACAGGATGCGTGGGGTTCTGACTGGACTCCAGAGGGTTCGGGAACTACCGGAGGAGCACGCTGAACGTATCATGTACGGCATGGGGCAGATCTTCGAAGAGAATGCCGCATGGGAGACTTCAGAGGTTGACGATACCATCTCTATACTTAATGAGGTAGGCCTGGTATCAGTTCGGGAGTGTTTTCAGATCCCCGAGAAGTTCAAGTTGATGCTGCCCGGGCCTGGAGTGAGGCCAATTCACCGATGCCGTTGAATATGTGCTTCTGGCCGGTCGATGCCTTCATAGTCGAGGCGCGGCTACCTCTCCACACTTTTGCTATCGAGGTGCGACAGTGGTTCCGGATCAGCCCAATTCAGCTCATGCAGAACGGTTGGAGGGTGATCAACAGGTTCATCCTCCACTGTTAGGCGGCGGAGATCGAGCTGGATCTGAGAGTTCTCCGGACCCTATACCGACTTCACCTGCAGGAGAAGTCAGAGTTCAGGTTCTACCTGGATCTGAGGCATGGCACCCAGCTCGTGCCCTGACTTGATAAAGCACTGGAGGGACAAGTACTTTCTCATCTGGAGTGGAGAGTCGTGGAGCATCCCGATGACCTGGGTCGAACAGATGTCGAAGAGGGTGAAGGAGTGTCCGATGCTTTACCTCGACGAGGAAGACAAGGTTCGGATTCTTCTCGATCAACCAAAGTTCGACTGGAGGGACCTGATCGAGGAGGTGCTCTTCGGGGGGGGGGAGGGGGGCTCAGTCGCATATACCCCAGTATGCGATCTTTTTTTTCTTATTTTTTTTGAGTTAGGTTAACTCGAGCTTAATCACCCCCTCTCCCCCCTTTTGTGCAGATGCTATGGACTTCGACTCCATGCTGGCGCAACACGGGGCTCTTAGCAGCAAGGCTCCGAGGAACAGGAAGAGGGTCACTACGAAGGTGTCCTCTCCGAGACCAAAGACGGTCACCGTAGCTGTAGAACAGGCGACGACGTCGGCCACAGTGGTCCAGAGTCCACCGACCCCAGCAGTAGCTTCGGCCTCGATGGAGGTGGGGGCCTTTCCCTTAGCAGCCACTTTGGGCATGGAGGCCGCATTTCTGACAGCCGAGGCCGAAGTGTTCATGACCGGGAAACACAAAAAGATCTTTGTACCGAATTGGCAGGTCTGGAAGCTCGACGGGTTCCTCGGTAACTCAACATCGAGCATGCAGGCGATTCGGCATCTCGCGATGCCGAAGGACAGGGCCTGCCATGGATGCCGGTGGAGTAGGAGACGACACGCTCGAGATCACTTGAGCTGCAATATCGGTAAGCACTGTAGATTAGCTGATTGTACACTTGTAATTTTTCTTACTTCTCAACACATCTTTGTTTTTTTCACAGATTACCTACCACTTCGGTCATCTAATGGAAAAGATAACCTAACTCGAGAAAGAGTTGAAGCAGGAGATGGACAGGGCTCGGGCGGAGAAGGCTCGGATTGCCAAGGAGCTTGAGCAGCTGAAGGTCAAAACTGAAGGGAAGACGATAAGGATGGAGTAGCTCGACATTCTCTTGGTGAAGCTCGAGGCTGACATCGTCATTCTGCTCCAACAGAAGTAGTCGGCGGCGAAGGAAAGGGAGGAAGCCATCGAGGACTCTAAGATCGTCACCGCCAAGGAGGCCGAGGCTGAGGCCATGGAGAGGACGCAAGGATTCCTCGCGGTCAACATGGCGATGGCCTACGCTCGGGCAATCAAGCAAGTGAAGGAGAGCTACCCCGAAGTGGACTGCTCCGGATGGCGCCTCTTCCCCGACCCCGTCCCGGGATTTGACGATGCCTCCAAGGAAGGTGAAAGAGGGGACGACGATGTGGAGGCTGAGGTTGATGATGCCAAAGTGGAGCCCGGCTCGGAGGCCATGCCATTGGCAATCGTCGTCGCACCACATGGGTCGGAACTGCAGCGACCGACAGCCACGACAAAGAGGTCCGACCTTGACTTGTAAACCATAGTTTTGATAAGAAATGTATTACCTAATCGCGGACTGACCACCGCTTATAACTTTTTAATTTCAATGAAAAGAAAACTTTTTGAAATCATTTTGGCTAAGTGTTCATTGCAATTTGTCTAATTTGCTCCCGAGTTGTCTTGTTGTGGCTTCGTTTGAACTAAATATCTTGGCTTTTTCAGATTGTCGAAGTATCTCAATTGGTCTAAGTATCTGAGATTGCCGAAGTGTCTCGAATCTGGACTGGACTTGGGGTCGCAAAGTTGGGCCTTGCTCGGACTCGAGAGAGGTTGTTCAAAGTTGAGTCGGAGTTGAACTACCTCAAGCTGACGTTGGACCATTGAACCTCTGAGCTGAAATGGCTAAAGGAGAAGGCTTGCGAACTGCCCCTCGAAGGGAAGGAGACGTGTCCCTCGATGGTGGTTAGCCAGAGCTTAAGATTAAAATTTCTTCGTCTGTCTCTGTTTGATGTCACGGCTGAGAGAGATGGACTGAAGAATGTGGTACTCGAGAAGAGCTTCGAGGAGGCACAACATCGGAGGACTATCACCGAGGCTTCTCGCGTTGGTAGCTCAAGCTAAATGCCATGCCTGAAGATCAGAGTGACGGATGAGTCACTGAAGGAACGAGTCGTAGAACTAGAGGTCGAGAACCATCGGCTACGATGGCTTTCCAAGGGGAGTAACGTCAGGGGCACTTCCTTCCCTCGAGGTGAGTATGCACAAGGGAGGTCGTTCCACGAGTTGGCGCTACGCTCGCCCCACGTCATGAGGTGCCCTGGTGATGCACAGAGCGGAGTAGCTGGTTCGTCGAGCGGAGCATCTATTGGGGCAACACTTAGGCTCTCAGGTGCCAACGATGCAACTCGGCTCACCGGTTTGGAAACCTCAGAGGAAGTAAGGCAACAGCAACACGGTGCTCGCCGGCCTCGTTTGTCACTTAAGAGAAGCATCCCGCTCCCTAGGAGGGGTTAGGGCAGGTCTTTATAATTTTGTAATCCTTGCTTCGAATGAATTTTACCTCGATGTAAAGATGAGTTGTTGGTCTATAGTTAGACGTGTACCACATATTTTAATGAAATAGCGAACTCATTCCTCGAACTTGTGTGTTTTGTTATCGTTTGCAAGCGTATCAGCAGTTATGGAACATCACTGGCCGTCGAAGTCCAAGAGATTGATTTTTCTCTTATTTAGACATCGGTGGCAAGAATGCTCGGCACACATTGCCGAAGTCCAAGATATTGATTTTTCTAGTATTTGGACGTCGGTGGCAAGAATGCTCGGCACACGTTGCCGAAGTCCAAGAGATTGATTTTTCTAGTATTTGGACGTCGGTGGCAAGAATGCTCGGCACACGTTGCCGATGTCCAAGAGATTGATTTTTCTCGTATTTGGATATCGGTGGTAAGAATGCTCGGCACACGTTGCTGAAATCCAAGAGATTGATTTTTCTCGTATTTGGACATCGGTGGCAAGAATGTTCGGCACTCATTACCGAAGTCCAGGAGAATGATCTTTCTCGTATTTGGATGTCTTCCGAGCTTGTTGTTAGAGAATGTCAACTGCTGTGGGAGCAATTCCGAATGGTGAACCACCTCGTACTCGCTTAGAAACAAGTAATTGAAGCGGAATCGAACCAAGTATTGGACTCTGAGTATGTCATTTAGATAATGTTAACAGCTGTGGGAGCAATTCTGAATGGTGAACCACCTCGTACTTGCTTAGAAGCAAGTAGTTGAAGCGGAATCAAACCAAGTGTTGGACTCCGAGCGTGTCGTTTAGATAATTTCAACAGCTGTAGGAGCAATTCCGAACGATGAACCGCTTCGTACTCATTTATAAGCTAGTAGTTAAAGTGGAATTGAATCGAGTGCTGGACTCCGAGCCAATAATTTTAGAGAGTTTCGTGCATCTCAAAGAAAACCAACTAGGTTATTATAGACAAAAATTCCCAGACATAACTCGCCTTTATTGAAGATGACTTGAGTGGTTGCTTCTGAGTTGCAATCCACTCTTACATTTTGAAAAGTAAAATAACAAGGTAGTAAAAACATCAAATAGAAACTGCTTGACTCAGGAGTTACCTGAAGTTGCTTGGAGCGGTGTTTCAACACCCTCTTGGTACTTCATAAAGTGGTCAGCATTCCAAGTCCTCGATATTTTTCTGCCCTCTGGGTCTTCGAGGTGATACGCGCCCGGGCAAATAACTCTAAAGATCCTATATGGACCTTCCCAATTGGGTGCTAGCTTGCCCTTCTTGCTTGGAAGAGAGATTGATAGCGTCTGGAGTACTAGGTCCCCCTCTTTGAGATTAGCAGGTCGGACTTTCTTATTATAGGACTGGGGATCCTGCGTCGGTACGTCTCCTATCTGATGGAAGCGCTTTTGCGGATCTCATCGATGAGGTCCAAACTATTGTGAAGTTGGTTCGCATTTTGTTCTTCATCGTAGGCGACCAATCGGGGCAAAGGTAGGCCAACCTCTAGGGGGATGATGGCTTCAGAGCCGTATGTAAGATTGAAGGAGGACTCTCCCGTCAGGGTTCTCTTCGTGGTGCGATAACTCCATAGCACGTTGGGAAGTTGTTCGACCCATGATCCCTTGGTAGATTTATCGAGCCTCTTTTTTAGGATGAAGAGTATTTGTCGATTAGTGCTCCGCTTGGCCGTTGGATTGAGGGTGGGATATTGAGGAGAACCGCTGCTGGATGCCGAGGTCGGTACAGAAGTTGCGAAAAGTTGCCCCTGCGAATTGGGTTCCGTTGTCAGTTACAAGGATCCGAGGTACACCGAACCGACACACAATGTTCTTCCAGAAGAACTTCTAAACTTTGTTCTCTGTAATCGATGCAAGGGGTTCAGCCTCGATCCACTTGGAGAAGTTATTTATCGTCACGACGAGGAATTTCAGTTGGCCTGGCACTGGGGGAAAGGTCCGAGCAAGTCCATCTCCCACATTGCGAAAGGGATGGGACTCGCTAAGGAGGACAGCTGAGCTTGTGTTAGGCAACGGATCGGAGAAAATCTTTGGTAGGGGCCGCATTGGCGGACATACTGTTCGGAGTCGCTAAGGAGTGTGGGCCAAAAGTAGCCGTAATTTAAAATTTTACGGGCAAGGGAGCTTGCTCCCAAATGCGCACCACACATACCATCGTGAGCCTCCTTTAGGACATAGTGTGCTTCTTCGGGGGAGAGACACTTCAAGTAGGGTCTGCCATCGATTTGAGTATAGGAGCGTTTGTACATGACTCCAGCTAGTAGAGTGTACCGCTCGGCTCTGGTACTGACTCTCCTAGCCTCTCTTGGGTCGGCTAGAAGAATTTCGTCTCAGAGGTACTCGAGTAGGGGTTTCATCCAATTTTCCCCAAGTGTTAGGGGCATAGTCTCCATCGGCTCTAGGTTGTCCTCCTCAATACTGGGTCTCAGGAGGACCTCTATCAATACGGTTTGCTCCAGACCATGGAGGGAGGAGGTGAACCTTGAGAGGGCATCCGCTTGTGCGTTCTCCTCTCAGGAGACCCACTGGAGTCGAGCATCCTTAAATAAAGCTCCTCTCTTGCTTCGTACTCCCAAGACACTTGATTCACGACGAGCTGCGAATCATTGAAGACCTAGATATGCTTGGCCCCTGCTTTGCAGGCCATGCAGAGCCCCACTATGAGGGCCTTGTATTCGGCTTCGTTGTTCGACGCACGGAAGTTGATGCAGAGGGAGTATTGCAAAACAAAACCGTCTGGGCCGGTCAAGATAACCCCAGCTCCACTTCCATCGGCACACGAGGATTCGTCGACATAAACGGTCCAGACCCAGGGTTCGTCAATCAACTCGCAGGGGTCGGGAATGGTGATGTCCACAATGAATTCCGCTAGGGTTTGTGCCTTGATAGCG
Source organism: Hemerocallis citrina (assembly GCA_017893485.1). NCBI lineage: Eukaryota > Viridiplantae > Streptophyta > Magnoliopsida > Asparagales > Asphodelaceae > Hemerocallis > Hemerocallis citrina. Next base: position 207,355,986 of record CM030359.1, read on the forward strand.
GTTCGGGGTTGGTAGCTGATGTCGTGCTGGCTCAGCTCTATGGACCATTTCATCAAGCATCCCGATGTCTCGGGCTTATGGAGGAATTGCTTCAGTGGCTGGTTGGTAAGGACGACCACCGAATTGGACAAAAAATACGGGCGAAGTTTGCGGCATCCGCCACGACCAATGCGTACGCCATCTTTTCTAACTTTGGGTAGCGGAGTTCTATGTCCTAAGGACCTTACTCACGTAGTAGATGGGGCGTTGCCTCTTCTACTCCTCTCTTACCAGGACGGCACTAAGTATGCTCCGAAGTGGCCAGGTATATGTAGAGGGTTTCGCCAAGCTTCAACTTGCTCAAGAGTGGGGGTTTACCAGGCAAGCCTTCAATTGATCGAAGGACTCTTGCTGTTGTTGCCCCCACTCAAAGCCTTTCGCACCCCTCAGGGCTTTAAAGAATGGGAGGCATTTCTTCCCTGACTTGGAGAGAAAATGCCTTATAGCTGCGAGGCGTCCCGTGAACCTCTGCACTTCTTTGACATTGGAAGGAGGGACCATATTGAGTATGGCTTTGATCTTCTCAGGATTGGCTTCTATGCCCCTCTGACTAACCATGAATCCAAGGAATTTGTCGGACGAGACGCCGAAGGCGCACTTGCTCGGATTCAACCTCATGTTGTGCCTTCTCAACACCCCGAAGGCTTCCTGGAGGTCAAGGACATGTTCCTGCTCCCGGATGCTCTTGACCAACATGTCGTTCACATATACTTCCATGTTACAGCCAATCTGGTCCCGGAAGACCTTGTTGACTAGGCGCTGGTATGTAGCTCCCGCGTTCTTCAGCCCGAAGGGCATTAGTCGGTAGTAGTACAGGCCTTGGTCAGTCACGAACGAGGTTGTCGGAATGTCAGGAGGGAACATTCGGATCTGGTTATACCCAGAGAAGGCATCCATGAAGCTGAGGAGCTCGTGGCTGGAGGTCGCATCGATCAGAGCATCGATGCTTGGAAGAGGGAATGGATCCTTCGGGCACGCCTTGTTGAGGTAGGTAAAATCGATGCATATTCTCCAGTTCTCATCGACCTTTTTAACTATTACCACGTTGGATAGCCACTCGGGGTAGTTCACCTCCTGGATGAATTGAGCATTGAAGAGCTTCTCGATCTCTTCCTTGATCTCCTGTTGGCGCTCGGGAGAAAATTTACATCACTTCTGCTGGACTAGCTTAACTCCTGGGGTGACGCTAAGGTGGTGCATCAGGAGCTCTTCTGAGATCCCAGGCATATCAGCCGCAGTCCAGGAGAAAAGATCGCGGTTCTCCCGTATACATTGGGAGATGTCGGCCTTGTTGATCTGGAACGTCGTGGTGGCATCGTCTTCGGAGAAAGCAACTTCTTCTAGCTTGTCCACCGGCTCGGAGATAGTCTGGCTACTTCCTTGTGGGAGTTTGAGGGCTTCAAGGGAGAGGACCGGCCTCCCATCGAGGTCATGTAACACTTGCGAGCCGCCTCCTAGCTCCCGCTTACTTCTCCTACTCCTGCAGGGGTGGGGAACTTCATTTTCATATGATAGGCCGAAGGGATGGCCTGGAGAGCGGCCAGGCCAGGTCGACCCAGGATAACATTATAGGCGGGTTTCACATCTACCACCATGAAGTCCATCGGCTCTGTGTGGGTGACAGGGGTTTTGCCAGCGGTCACGTAGAGGGTTATAACTCCCTCGATCGTCACCAGCACCCCAGTAAATCCATGAAGAGTGTAGCCAGCTAGCTTGAGCCGATCTCTTGACAGCTGAAGGCCTTTGAATGCATCCAAGAAGAGGATGTTGACCAAATTGCCGTTGTCCACCAGGATCCGGCGTACATCAAAGTTGGCCATTCGGAGGTTGATAATGAGGGCGTCGCAATGGGGCGTGCGGATGCCTTCTAAGTCCCTATCGGAGAACGTAACAGGAACCCCAAGGCCCTTTGGAGGAGGATGGCTCTGCACGGTGTTCACTTCCCGAACGAAGGCTTTTCGGGAGGAGTGGGAATCTCCCCCCATTGGGCCTTCGTGTATGAGGTGCAGTATGGCCTCAGCTTCGACGTTCGGGGTCTATGCACGTTGTTTGGTTTGCCTGTTAGCCCCCTGGGGGGCGGAGGTGGATCGGCCCTATCCCTCCTTACGAACCTAGCAAGCTGTCCTCTCTAAATGAGGGCCTCAATCTCATCTTTCAGGACCAGACAATCATCTGTGTCGTGCCCATGGTCCCTGTGGAAGCGGCACCACTTATCTCGGTTTCTCTTCTTTTCGGGGCAGTTCATCTTTGGAGGCGGTGGTAGAAGACCCTCGTTCCCAATTTCCATAAAGATGGCGAAAACACTCGCATTGAGCGGAGTGAATTTTTCGAAGCAGGGAAGAGGGCGATGTTGACCTCCGTTGTCTTTTTGGAGCTTCTTAGTTCCTTCTTCTTCAGTAGTCTTCTATTTGTTCCCGGAAGATGACCCCTCAAGAGTGGGGCGGTTGAGAGCTTCTTCAGCTCGAATGTACTTCTCGCTCCTCAGAAGGAGCTCTGAGAAATCCCGAGGAGGTTTCTTGGCCAGGGACGCCCTGAGGTCGGGATTAGTGACATTGGACTGAAAAGCCGCCGAAGCCACGGACTGATCCAGAGAGGCGATAGATCTAGCCTCCACCGTGAACCGCTTAACATAGTCCCTCAGCCGTTTGCCCTTCCTTTGGCTAAGGAAGAGCAAAGAGGTGCTAGTCTTCTCGGAGCGGCGGCTGCTCACGAAGTGGGTGATAAAGAGACCTTCAAACTGGTTGAAGGAAAAAATGGAGGCCAGAGCAAGTCTGCAATACCACTCCCGAGTGGGCCCCTTGAGTGTGGCTGGGAAGGTTTTGCAGAGAAGGGCATCAGAGGCATGGTGGATCATCATGAGAGTTTTGAAACACTCAATGTGATCAGCGGGGTCCGACTCCCCAGTATAAGTCTCGAAATGCAGAGGCTTGAAGTTCTCTAGGATGGGGGCCTCCAAGATAGTTCGAGAGAACAGGGGCCTGCTTGGGCGAAGTTTCCTCACCCATTGTTCTTCATCTCTATCGAGTTGGCCGAGGCGCCTCTTCATCTCGTGGAGACGGCGGTAGACCGAGTCCTCCCTTCGGTCATGCCTCGCTGAGCCCCGGGACTCGTCTTCATGTAGAAGAGGGCTAGAACTGCGACGGCGATAGCTTTGAGTAGGTCATGGACTAGGGGTGCGATGGCGATGGCTCAAAGCTAGTCGAGGACTGGGAGAGCGACGGCGATGGCTCGGAGCCGGCCGAGGAGTGGGAGAGCGACGACGATGGTTAGGAGCTAGCTAAGGACTGGGAGAGCGATAGCGATGGCTCGGAGCCGGTAGAGGACTGGGAGCTCATTGGTCATTGTTGAGGGCGACGTTGAGTGCCCGTAAGACTGCCTCCTGGAACTGTTGGAACTCTGCCCTTGTTACGGGGGCCTCTTGCTCCCGATGGGCTCGAGCTATAGGATGGGCAGCCGGGGAGAGACTTCTTCTCTGGCGATGCTGAGGTGACTCCCTCCGCCTCCTGGTGGAGTGGGACCCTCTGCGATCCGTCCTGCGAGGTGAATGGTCCCTCTGATGCTCCTGGCGGGGGTTCCCATCACGGGTCCACCTGTCGTCCAAGCAGATCTGAAGATCTGGCTCATTCTGCCGATTGTTGAGGACATCTCGCAGATCTTTCGGTGTTGGAGGGCTATAGGAGGCCATGGAGTCGGAGGAATGGTTGTGTACGGAGATATGGACTTGATGAAGGGGCTACTTCTGGCGACTTCAATGAGAGGGTTCTCCAATAGCCACCTAAGGCCCTTGAGGCTGCTGAACATATTGACGGATCGGTTGTTTGAGCTGCTGGGTCGGTTGGACGGGCGGAGGGTGACCCCCTGGAGGCAGAGGAGGGATGGAAATTGTTCTACGGTTGGAGGCCGCAGACTCCCTTTCTTCGGAGGCATAGCTAGGAGTGGCTTTTGTTGATGGAGTAGGGTCGGATTACTTATTCGACTTCCCACAGACGGCGCCAATCTGTTGCCGCTAATTTCGGCATGGGGGCAATCAGATGAATTTGTGAGTTCGAGATGAAACGAATGGGTCAAACCGGACCACTTCCACCGTTGTTGGGATGACTTTTAGTTGCTCCCGTTGACGTGCACAAAGTTGGAAACACCGGGGTTGATCCCGGTGACGAACCCTCTGACACTTTTGTCAATACTCAGAAAAGAATATGAAAGAGCTTTAGGTAGGCAAAGAGTGATCACCTTGTAATGGTAGGAGGTAGGGGGTTTTTATAGTCACCATAGGGATCTGCTTCGAGAGAAGAACGAATCTCTACTCCTCGGTGTGGCTGGATAGAAGTGGTTAGAACCACCTCCTAAGGATGAGGACGAATTCAGATCTCTCCATATCCTTTGGAACTGGCTCTTAACGGGTTGGGACCCGTACCCAGTTGAACAGATCCGTTCATGGGTTATTGGGGCCTAGAGAAGAGACCCATTTCCCATTTCAGACCGGTCTGTAGGTAAGATTACCGTTTTTCCCCTGTGAACATTAAAATTCGTGCCCAGTTTGAACGGTTCCGATTTAATCTCATTTTTAGCCATATCAGTACGTAAAACACAAAGATCAAATAAATATTTGAGTTGGCTAAAAATATGATAAAGTGAGTTTTGAGAAAACGATAAATATCTAAATAACCGGAATATGACATTTATACATTAAAAACATTATGAATATTACTCATAACGGTACAAAATATACGTGCTTAACACGTGAGGGCAGAATTGTCATTACTCAATTTTGCGGGGTGTTACAGTAACTGGGAGTCCTACTACACCTAAGGCCAACATTCATTCACCAAACTGGGGTTCATCTCGTGTAGTGACTGTGGACTCGTACAAGGATATGGAGTAGACAGTTGATGTATCAAACTCGACCATGTCTTTCATAGAATGCACTTCTATTCGTATCACAACTGATTCGGTAAGCAACATGTCCGGACGGAAAACTGCTTTCGGTCCCCTAACCTTACTCATGGCAACCTTCCGGCGGCCCAACGACCTATCACGCTAGTAACTACTCCCACTGGGGCTAGGAAGTAAGCCCTACAACCCAAAGCAGCAACGAAGAAAGATAATTTGCTACAAAAGACGGCTAACGGGGGTATTCCCGTGTATGAGAACATTGTAATGGAGAAGGTCGTAGCCGAAATTGCATTTTTTGGGTAGAGCGCCAAAATCCGCTATATATTTTACATGGGTTTGTTGTAATGCGGAACTATGACGAATGCATCTATCGTCATTGATGCATAAATAAATATACCAATTAGTAGTGATTGAATTCCTTCTATGGTTCCACATGATAAACCAGTATGAATATAACCTACATGTCCAATCAAACTATGTGCTAGAGGTCTTTTAAGTTTTGTTTGGGCCATGGCGGCTGGTGCTCCTAAGATCTAGATGCAATGTTGTAGAAAAAGATGATTTGTTGCAATGTACCTCCATAGGAACCAACAATAGAAAGTGTTGCTGCTAATTACACATGTGGGATCAAACAGATGGTATGTGGATTATTCTAGAAACAATAAAAGCAAACCTGCTGACTTCTTGCCAGTGTTGACCATTTCTCGGCGACGAACCCTCCAACGATGAAGTCAGTAATCAACAAGATTATGAAAGAGCTTTTTTGGAGAAAATACAGATTACCTTTTTTATGGTGGGGGTGCAGCGCCCTGAATTTCCATTAAAATACCTCAGAAATACGTGGCATAATTCCCAGCATCAACCTCAATGTACTAGTAAACTTAGCCAAAACAAGGATAAATTTCCCAAATTTTATTACAACGACTCTTTACAAAGCACAGCGGAAAATTAAACACCTTGAATTACAATTCTGTCTTTTACATCACAATCTTTTACAATTTACATAAGCCACATTATTATTCTACCACATGCATCCAAATCTCAATGTTATAGGTACCTACCTATAAAACATGAGGCTAGAGATAACCCTAACCCCCAAAACTACAAGGGTCAGCAATAATGGTGTGAGTGACATCAAAAGAAAAATAACATGAATAATACATAAAGAAATTAAGTCATAAACGACACATACCAACAGTAGATGCAGATGAAATATGAAATGATAGTAAATAAAACATGAAAGCATCAAGTGAAACTAGACTATGTGTCAAGTGTAGGAAAAACAGAAAACAAACATGCATAAAACTAAGTCAAGAAAACACAAATGCAATATGATGACTCTCTAATGCATACTTGTCGGATTCTATGCATTCCATACTACATAGGTCCGGTGCAAGCCCTTATCGTTCTCCACATTATAGGGTTAAATCCCTCGTTATGCAACTAATCCTACTACGGTGACGGAAACAAGATCCAGAATACTTTGCAAATCGGTATCACACAACCCTCAATGCGCAAGCATCATGTAAGAATAGCTCAAAAACCAGAGAATCACCTTCCTGTCGTGCACCCCACCACTGCCCCTCGACGTGCAAGTACACATGCACATCCCGTGAATAGACCCATTGGCCCTCGACACACGAATGTACCTGTATGTTACGTGAATAGGCACTGCAGACCCTCAACACGCGAACATACTAAATAGTCCTCTCGAGACAGAACACGCACAGTCCAGGAACGTATCCGTTACACTAGATCCCAAGAGCATATTCTCATGTTTCCCAAGTCCCATCACATCTCTATTAGTGCATGTCCTTAAGTTGATTATTATTAAAACACAATTTCCCCCTCTCTAGAGTTAGTGTATCCTACTAAACTTAATTCCACAACAACAACCCTAAGACCCAACTGGTCATAATTCATAAAATCTCATCTGTCGGTTCACATGATTCCCCTCAACTCCGAGAGACTCACAAAACGAATATCAACACCAAAACTTTCAACAAAACTGTTAATTCCATCATCAAAATGTTTATATCAATGAAAACTTCTTAAGTCAACAAAATCCACATCCGTGAAATGTACTCATAAATTCCAGAACTGAAACAAAGTATTAAATCCATCGAATAACTGGGAATCATATGTTGAAGGCACAGAATATCACAAAACATCAATTATTTCGAAAACCGTACATACCTCACTTTATAAAGCCACAAGAATACAATTTAAATTCTATTATAATAAAAATATAACTCTTTGTAAAATACATTAATTAGTAGTAAAAACATCATCTAAAATAGTAGATCAATAATCCATCAGTTTGAAGAGATAATTGTTCAAGAAATCATTAAGAAAACTAAGCAAAACAACACAGACAGCAGGTGTCGGTCGACTGTCAAATCAGTTCAAAACGATAACGTTCGACTGCACAAGCCCAGAAAATCCAATCTTTCAAATATTGGTCGACCGCACATCTTAGTTCAAAATGGGATCGGTCGACCGTCAGCTGCTACTCGACTAGTTTCAAAATTGTACACTTTTTCGACTGATACATGATTATAATTTTTAAAAGCTTAAATCTAAAATTCTAAAACCCTAAGATGATCAAATAAAACTTGTCTAATATACTGGAGTTTATAAAACTACTGAAAATCACATCAAATTCATAAAGGAGTGAATTTTCCTCATAATTCTTCAAAACAGTGAATGTAAATGAGTATGTATATATATGTGTGTGTTTGCATCAGTTAAATCATCCAAAAACCCATCAATTAGGAGTAGTGTAATGTCTCAATTCAACTCAGTACCAAAAATCAAGATCCAATTGAAAACATCATAAAAATCACAAAACTCACATTTCGGCCATACTCCATCAGACCCGAGGGTTAACACCCCCTTTTTCACTTTAAAACTTGTTCTTTTTAATTCAAAACCCCCTTACAACTGATCATACACATGCCCTACTACCCACATCAGTTATCTCATAAATATACACAATTATAATATGTATTAGTCAAGTTTTGCACATCCAAAAATATCAAAACAGTGTGTGCGTATGTATTCATCAGTAAAGTTAGGTTTTGTTCACTTTGCAATGCTCAACATACAAACTCAATAAGTGTAAATCAAAACAGCAAGGATATGATACAAAACAATATACCCATGATATATAAGCAATTTACAACAAGTATTAATCAAGTATTACGTCATCGAAATAGAGCAACCGTATGTACTCACAGTAAAAGTTCATTTTTTATCAATTGTGCATTTCACAACATACATGCTCATTATATCTCATCAAATTAGTAAGCATATGGAAGAAAACAACCTATTCATGAGTTTTATTGGATTCTTAACAAATCTCAAGTCATCTATATATAATTTTGATCATCTATGGCATGATTTCAAGAAGAAAAATTCAACCTTTATACATCCATCCATCAAGAATTCATATTATCATCATAAAACCCCTACTCATGCTTTCTAAGGCACAAATCATCACATACAACATGCATAGAACAATAAGAAATCAAATATATGTCACACACCTTATTGAAGAATCAACCGAAGATAATAAAGAGAATAAGAAAATCCTTCCTTTCGCAAGAAAACCAAGATCCTCTTTTCGAAACTCCAAGAAATCAATAATAAAGAAAATCCTCTCTGTAGTGCAGCAAAGAGACGGCTGCACTCTCTTTTAAATAGGTCAGATTTCAAGTAATTAGGGTTTTTGAAAAGATTTGCAAAATATCCCTTTGAATATATCTTTACATATATAAATCCTTATACTTAGAAATTAGATAAATAAATTAAATTTAGGTTTAAAAACAAAGATAATTGATCCAGATCTAGTCGGCACTGTTGGTAAACCCAGAAAAACAATTTTTGTAAATTTTGTCTCTAAGTGGTAATTTTGCGAAAAGACCATTCTTTAAGAAATTTGCGAAATAAAACAAATCTATTAAAATAAAAAGTAAAATATTTACCTATGAGTTGTCTAGGCATCATGCTCAGCCCAGAAATCAGAAAATCTGGAGTTTTCACTCCAAGTAGTAATTTTGCAAAAGCCCTTTTTGGTAATATTTGCAAATAGGTCAAATAAATATCAGAAAAATACAGAAAATTCACAAATAATACCTATTAATAAATAATAGGTTTTCCCCAAAATAATTTCTGACTTTGAACTTCCCAAGAAAATATTTACACGTGTTATGCACGTGTAACAAGATAAACTTCAGAAAGATATTTATTAGATCACCAAAAATCATTTCAATTCATTTATTAATCTTAAAAACAATAATTAAAAATCTAGGGTGTTACATCACTCCCTCCTTATGATAGTTCTGTCCTCAGAACTACTACTAATAAGGACCAAATGGTATGAGCAAAGAGAAAATGCAATCTCATAAATGAAAATATAGTTTAAGGAATACAATCACACAAGAGAATTTAATTTAACCAAAAGAAATACAATTTAATGAAAAGAATACAATCATACAAAAGAAATATAATCATACAAAAAGCTCAGGAAAATCCTTCTGTATGCGATCCTCCGGCTCCCAAGTAGCCTCCTCGAACTGCTAGTTCCTCGACAATACCTTGACCATAGGTATCACCTTAATCCTCAACACCTTCTCCCTACGATCAACGATCTCTACAGGCTGCTCTTTGTAACTCAAGTTCACTTGTAGACCTTCAGGCACTTCCACCAACCGATGACTCTGATCTGGCACATATTTCCTCAACATCGACACATGGAACACATCATGCACCTGTGCCAATTCCTCTGGTAGCTACAATCTATATGCCGTCTTACCAACCCGCCCCAAAATCCTGTATGACCCAATGTACCTTGGCGCCAACTTGCCTCCCTTTCCGAACCTGATCACTCCTTTAGTCGGAGACACTTTGAGAGAAACTACATCCCCAACCTCAAACTCCAAGTCCCTTCATCGAGTGTCTGCATAACTCTTCTGCCGACTCTAAGCCTTAACCAACCTCTTACGAATCATCTCGATATTCTCTGATTTTTGCTGCACAATCTCAGGCCCAAATATCTGCCTATCACCAACCTCATACTAACAAACAGGTGTCCTGCACTTCCTCCCATATAGAGCTTCATACGGAGCCATCTCGATACTCGCATGGTAAATATTGTTATAAGCAAACTCAACCATTGCCATGTACCTCTCCCAATTGCCACCAAAATCCATAACCCAAGCCCTCAGCATATCCTCCAACACCCAATTCACCCTTTTAGTCTGACCATCGGTCTGCGGATGGAAAGTAGTGTTGAAATCAGTTCTGGTACCCAAGGTCGCTTGCAAACCCTTCCAAAACCTCGAAATGAACTTCGCATCCCTATCGGAAACAATCAACACAGGAACACCGTGAAGTCTCACAATCTCATTAATGTACAGGTCTACCAATTTCTCCAAAGATCTAGTAATATTCTTGGACAGAAAGTGAGCTGACTTAGTCAAACGGTCCACAATAACCCAAATTGAGTCATTGCCCTTCGGACTCCTCGGCAACCCTTTGATGAAATTCAGGCTGATATTCTCCCACTTCCATTCCGGAATGGGCAATGGCTACAACAAATCTCAAGACCTCTGGTTCTCTGCTTTGATCTGCGGGAAAGTCAGACACCTTGCCACAAAGTCTGCCAATCTCTCTTCATACCCGACCACCAGAAGTGTTGTTTGATGTCCTTGTACATCTTTGTGCCTTCAGGATGTATCGAAAACAAAGTACTGTGTGCCTCCTGCAAGATACTCTCTCTCAAATCTGCATTCTCTGTAACACACAACCTTTGACCCATCCATAGAACTCCATCTTGGACACGAAACTCTACTAACTTGCCTTCGGAAACCTGCTGCAATATCCTCCGAATCTCTGCATCTGATTTCTGACCTTCCACAATTCGCTCTCTCAAAGAAGGCTATAGCCTAAACTGAGCCAAAGATGCTCCCAAACCCTGCAGTACCACCTCGATACCTGCCTGATCAAACTCTGCTACCAACTCTCTCTAAGTAGTGATCAAACACGACAAACAGCTCTTCTGACTAAGCCCATCAACCACCACATTCATCTTGCCTGGATGATACTTGATATCAGGACGAATGTCTTCCAACACTTCCAACCACCTTCTCTGCCGAAGATATAGATCTTTCTGCTAATAAATGTACTTCAGGCTTTTGTGTTTGGTATACATGTTGACCTTCTCTCCATATACATAATGCCTCCACTGCTTCAAGGCAAAGATAATAGCTGCTAACTCCCGATCATGCGTCGGATAGTTCTTCACATGCAGACACAACTGCCTCAAACCATATGCAATAACCTTCCCTTCCTGCTTCATGACACACCCCACACCTCTGAGAGATGCATCACGGAAGATATCATAATCCTTCCCAACTTGTGGCAAAGCTAAGATAGGCGTAGTCGTCAACCTCTACTTTAGCTCGAGGAAACTTGCCTCACACTTATCAGTCCATGTGAATGCCACAGTAACGCCTCGATTTCCGATAACTGGGAAACCGTGACACAAGCCAGAATCTTTTTTTCAATTAGCCACAATATACAGAAAAACATGAAAATTTAAAATTTTTTATTCAACACAAATGTATTACAAGTTCGAATGTTACAAAATTGCAATACATTATAACAGAGTTACAATAATACCTTTACAATCCCAAGTGTTACAACTTTCAACATATTACATCAGAATACTATGAACAAAGACCGGAACAGTATGCAGCCCATACTACATACGCCCCATCTCAAGCTGTTTCTTCATATACAGAGATTTGAACCCAAGCCATGAATTCTACTATTATACTCAACTTGTTTCTGAAGATACGACGTGACTGATGAGGTTGCAGGTACGGTCTATTTCCGTTACTGCAGTCATATAGTGGTGTCCAGGTTTGCCACAATCGCCCGACCTCACTCAAATATGTTTGACGAATTCTTGGAGTCTCGCAAGCGCAGGTTAGCTCGAAGCATCTCCTGTGGCACCACTGGGGTCTCGCAAGCGCAGGATTGCACGTAGCATCCTGCGGCACCCCTAGATATAAGACAAGACGGAGTTTTAGGGATCCACCCCTATCTCCGAGAGGAATCTTTCCCGCCTTATCAAAGTACTTCAGAAATTAACAGACGAGATACGGATCTCGTGCTCCCAACTCGTGAGAAGGCACAGACCGTATTCCTTTGACAAGAAGAATACAACCCAATAACACCGGCTAGTGTCGGCCTATAGGACAGGTTGGATCATAAGATATCACCCTTAACACCAACTCCTTACCTTCGGCAATTTATAGATAAAAATAGTTAAGTAACTGTTACTACCCTAACAATGTCACTAACCCTAATCAAACAAGCGAGACATGCCACTGTGCTTCCAACTAGACATGAAAAAAACACCGTATGGGTCCCTCTTCTAGAGAGTGTAATAATTTTTCGCACAAATAACCAAGTCCTAATCTCGACTTCTCAAGATCTCCTCGGATTTACTCACAGCCTACCTATTCAAGACAATACCTACAACACTCCCTCCTTAGAATAGTTCCGTCCACAGATTACTTCCTGATCTGGTCCACTACATCAATAGTCCTCGTGATCAACTCTGGCTCCAAAAGCTTCTTCTCACCAATGTCATCCCACCACACTGGTGATCTACACTTACGACCATACAAAGCTTTATACGGAGCTGCCTCAAGACTTTCTTGGTAGCTGTTGTTGTATGAAAACCCCACTAAGTGTAGATGACCTTCCCATGATCCTCCAAACTGAAGAACACAGGACCTCAACATATCCTCCAATGTTTGAATAGTCCTCTCCGATTGCCCATATGTCTGCAGATGGAATGTAGTACTGAAATTCAGCTTACTCCCAAGACTGTTTCGAAGACTCCCAGGATTAAGATCTGAATCTAGTCTATCTGTCTGATATAATGCTGACAGAGACCCCATGCAATATGACAATCTCCTGCATATACTTCTCTACAAGGCTCTCCGTAGACTGACCCACTCTGAATGGAAATAAAATGAGCACTCTTCGTCAAGCGATCCAAAATTACTCAGATGGCATTGTGACCCTTGGGACTTCTAGGCAAAGCAGTCACAAAATACATGGTAATGTTCTCCCACTTCCACTCTGGAATAGGAAGTGGTTGAAGAAGTCCAGCAGTCCTCTGATGCTCTGCTTTCACCTGCTGACAGATCAGACACTGCGAAACAAATCTCACCATAGCTCTTTTCATACCATGCCACCAGAAATGCAACTTCAAATCTCGATACATCTTTGTTCCACTGGAATATGGCTAGCGATGGGCTTCCTCGAGTAGCTTCTGCCTGACTTCCCCCTTTCGGAACACATAGACGGGTCCCAAAGTGGAGAGATCCATCGTCATGAATAACCATATCAGTCCTTGAACCTGTTTTGACTTCAGCTCGAAACTTCTGCAATTGCGTATCACCAGACTGTGCCTCCTTAATCTGTTCTACCAAAGATGACTGTAACTAAAGCACCAAACAACTCTTCTCGGAACCAGGCAAAACCACATCCAAATCTAATCACCTCATAGCTTCCACAAGTTCGTCCTACTCAATTAGAACCATGGCAACCGGTCTTCTGCTCAAAGCATCAGGCACCAAATTAATCTTACCAGGATAATACTGCAAATTGATATCATAATCTGCCATCAATCTCAACCATCATCTTGCCTCATATTCAGCTCTTTTTGAGTGAACACATACTTGAGATTTTTTTGGTCAGTGAAAATCTCCACTCGGTCTCCAAGTATGTAATGCCTCTAAAGCTTCAAGGCAAAAATCACAGCTGCAAGTTCCAAATCATATGTAGGATAATTCTTCTCATGCGGCCTCAATTGTCTAGATGCATATGCGACAACCTTGCCTCGTTGCATCAAAACAACACCCAAACATCTTCCCGAAGCATCACACTGAATTACGAAACCTCCTGATCCATCTAGTATGGTCTTATTATCCTAGGTCGGAATAAGTTGATAGGATCTCACTTTTTACGTCCCCATGTCGTCACACGGGAGGGATATGGAGCACAAAAGGGAAAGAGATGGATGGGGTTTCTCTCTCTTATGCCATAGTGGGCCTCCCAGTGGGAGGCCCGCACGAAGGGCTATTAGCCCAGTGGTGGCGTGCCTCTGATAATTGCGTCGTTGTGCCTGGGCTGCGAGGGCTCTCAGCCATATGGATAGTTCAACGTGCTCATCAGCAACTGACCTATAGATGTGGATCATCCAAGGCCCTTTAGCATGATGTACTCATCTAATTTGTTCTAATCTAGCTTCTCGATTTGTCATTATGACCTAGAAGTAGAAAGAATTATAATTCCCATTCTGCCTAAAATCTGAGAAATTTTTTGATAGTTGGAATAGATTCTTACACCAGGTCAACTGATACTTTTTTAAATAGTTCTATATATTTTTTTTCTAGTCCTTGACTGTCTATGACTCCATTGTGTGTGCTCGGGGTAGAAGTTTAGTATAAATGTATTGTCGTGATATTAAGTATTTTGGTTTAAGCTCTATTATCTATAAGATGTGGAATAGAATAACCCCATCCCGCATGCCACAAATGTCCCACAAATAGGAAAATTCCTAGAAAAAAATGAAATGTAGCTAACCAACTTCTCGGAGAGACATAATTGACTACATTGATCTCGGTAACTACACCACCTACAGAATTTAATGAACCCGTTCGGTAGTGATTGAGTAATTACTCCTTCATGAATCAATTTTGGTTCTTTCAATCCAGGGAATCCCCTTGGAAATATCAACTAATGAAGGAAGAGTTATATAACTCTCTTTTTTTCAATTTCACAAACAAATCGGACATTTGAGAAAAAATTAGGATACTGGAGGAGGATTACCATTTATAAAAAAAAATTTATCCTCCAATTCCTTCTAGTCTAGGTTCTCGATCTGTCATTATGCCCCTAAAAGTAGAAAGAATTACAATTCCCATTTTGCCTGAAATCTTAGGAATTTTTTGATAGTTGGAATAGATTAGGATGTTTCTACAGATAGTTAGTCTATCATCTAATATGGTCATGTTCTATTCGTAGGAATAAAGTAGAGATTGCTCCTGCGAGAGGTGGCTGAGTGGTTGACAGTTCCGGTCTTGAAAACCGGTATTGTTTCAATAACTATCTAGGGTTCGAATCCCTCTCTATACTTTTACTTATTGAACAAATTTCTTTCTTTATTCGTTGACTTGGCCTCTTATCTTTCAAAAGGAGAATGCCTCGGCTAGGCGGGATAGCCAAGCCATAACTGAAAAAATATCAATAATAAAAAATAGAATAAATATAAATTAAAAAATTATCAGCTAAGAGGGGTTAGAAAGAACAGGTTCCAAATTGCAGTCGATTCCTTTTTCAAATCGTTCTGTAGCTGCACGAGCCCTTACCACATGCCACAAATGACCCATAAATAGGAAAAATCTTGGAATACATATGGGGAGCTACAACAATAGTTGAAGAGCCTAACATAGTTTGATTAAGAGATATTTAAGCATGCCATGACGTTGATAAGATTTCATAAATGGACCTTTATGATCCTTTAAAATGTCTTTAAGCCCATGACCAATACCCCAGTTGGTCTTATACATATGACCAGCGATCAAGAAAAGAATTGCAATAGCTAAATGCTGATGTGCAATATCGCTTAGCCATAGACCTCCATTAGAAATGAGGATTCAGAATATCACACAATGACCGATCAAACAGAGTTTCAGCAACTAAAAGAAAGATCAATTTTTTGGGATCCTCCCTTTCTTCAAATGGAACGAAGATAGATAGAATCAGATAGATTCCCGAAATGCCTTTTTGGATCTTCCTCAATGTCCCGACTATTCATGAAACGTGATAAGAAGATGAATAATCATCTGTTTACGAAAGAAATCGAAAAATTTCTTAGGAATCCTACACGATCAATTTGTTCTTTATTCTCTGACATATGGTTAGAACTTCATTTGGGTTTGAATCCTACAGAGATCTTTGGAGTAAGAAGAATAGGTGATCCATATCATCTTTACTTGTTTTGCTTCCCCTCTTTTTTTTATTTTTAACAATACCTTTGAAATCATTGCTTATATACCTAGAATTAACCACAATTTACAAGAACATTCTGTAGTATTAGTAAAAGGAGGAAGGGGTTAAAGATTTAATAGGTGTGAGATATCACATTGTTCGAGGAACCTGATGCGTCTAATTTATATACAAATATTTGTATTCAATAACCCATTAAAATGCTTGTTTTCAATAATAAGTCGTCTTGTTTCTCTAAGATTTCAATTATTTATTTATTTATGAAGAAATAAGATATAGTATGCAAAAAGTGATTTTTAATTTTTATAAGGGTGTAAAAGGAAAAAATAAATTTACATGGATTTGGATAAGCCGAAAAGATAAAAATCTATAATTTTAAGTTTATCTAATTAAAATTTAATTTAAATACTAAATTCTGATTTGTATTTTTATCTACAGGTGAGACGATATACATCCTAATCCTAGTACACATCCACACCTACTCCTATAAATACAGAAGCCAAAAGAGCAAATAAAAAGGAAGCCAACAAATAAAAAGCCAAGCAGCACATAATCTGAAGCCAGCAGAACAAAAACAAGCCAGCGAATAATAAGAGAGAGAGAGAAAAAGAGAGAGGCTGACGCATTCTCTCTCTGTCTCTCTGTTTTCGGAGCAAAGGAACAAAAAGAAAGCACCAGGCACGCATCCCTAGCCGCTGACTGGCTTCGATCTGACCGCATCCGACTGACGTGACCCAGCACTGTAGCGGACGGCGACGTCTGGACAGCGACAGCGACAGGCGTCTGGTTCGTGCATACTAGCTTCGATCCACGCGGGCGCAGGCTTCGATCCGCGTGCAGGCAGCTGGCTTCTGATCTGACCGTGCGACACTGACTAGGTTCGAATTGACAGAGGCTGACTGTGCAGCGATTTGACTGCTGACTTCTTTGGTTGGGCACAGACTTCGAGGAGCATTTGGACACAATTCTTGAGACAGAAAGAGGGGTTTGCAAATTAATTTTTTATTCTTTTTCTCCTCTCTAAATTTTGTAATGCAATCCTTGAAGAAATTTATTAATATAATGAATATGTAGAACTAATTTCATTGTTGGGCTGATTGAAACCATAGTTATGTAATGTTATAATCTTCTAATAACGCTACTTTCATCACTTATTGATTAAACCTGATTGTATTGGTATAGATTTATAATATGAATCAAACTTGTTCAGAAGTTCTAAGAGCAGTCGACTGAGAGTGACAGCAAGTCGACTGCCATATAAAACATGAGATTATCAAGTTTGCGTAGTATAAAACTGAATATGTTATATGAGTATAGAGACGACCCGAATCTTGTGCTCATAATTGTAACACAGGAATCTTTAGGGGTTCTTGGTTTAATCAACTTGAAGAATCTAGATCTGATACCAATTTCTAGAACTTTGAGTGTTTGTTCGTTTCCACTGTTCCTATGTTTTCCTTAAGTGCAACTTAGTAGATACCATGCTAAATACTTAAGGAAAGAAACGAATTAGAGTAGATACCATGCCTAATTCTTGGCCTAGGAAAACATTAACTTTAAGGAGTAGATACCATGCCCTTAAAAAAACAAACACGAGTGATGAGAATGGTGTAGAAGGTGATCTAGCATTCTTGACTATAGGTGGAAATCAAGCCCAACTCATTTAATTGATATTCTTGAGATACTACTTGATTTAGATTTTAATTCTTTTCCTTTTCCTTTCAAATAGACTTTTAGAACAAACTTTATGATTTGCATTTTCTTTTTCTTTGTTTTATTGATTAGTGAGTTAAATACTACAATCTCTGTGGGATCGACCCTTGCTTGCCGCTACGCTTCTATAAAACGATTCGTACACTTGCGAGGTTTTTAATTTGTGTCTAGTTTAGATCATCTAGACAGCACAACAGAACCCTAGATGCCATCAGAGTAAAAGATCGTCAATAGGGGTAATCTAAATAGTGAATGGTCTTATCAATAGACAAATGTATAACTCCCTAGGAATTTCAATTGTGCTTATATCCATCACTGTAGGAATTGGGTTCAAGCTTTTCCCATCCCTTTTTCATCAATGGACTCCTGACGTATACGAAGAAGTGCGGTTCGCTCGAAAAATTCCTACATCTGTATCTATCTTTGAGATGTTTGGATTTTTTCAAAACTCCATAGACATGCAGAAGAGAAATGATATCCCCACTCGGACCAAGACATAACTTTTACCAAATGTTTTTTGTGATTTTTTTGTTCAAATGACAATTAAGGTGAAGCAGGGTCAGGAACAACAGATCTCCTTATGATAAATAGATCCATTTTGCAAGTTTGTTTTTACGGGTAGTTCCTACAAAGGTTCGAACAAATGACATATATGATACTTAAGTTATCGATGTAGATGCTACATATTTGGTTCTCATCCTTCAGAAACTACGAGTGTAAAAGGAGCATCCGTTGACAAAAGGATCACCCTAAGATGGACAACTCATGGCTATTATGAACGAATGAAATCAAATGGTTCTATTTCTCAATCTTTCTGTCTTGCTCCTACAGAACCGAGGTCGAAAGATTGAAAAAGTCAGTCATTGTTATTCACAACCACTGATGAAGGATTCTTCGAAAAGTTAAGGATTAGCAAGCCTTTTTTTAGAAATCGAATGGATTCGGTCTTATACATATGCGAGGATGGTAATTACAAAAGAAAGAAGATGCGTTCTTCTTTCTTTTATCACTTTTGAGTCGTGCGAGATGAAAGTCTCATGCACAGTTTTGAATGAGAGAAAGAAGTGAGGAATCCTCTTTTCGACTCTGACTCTCCCACTCCATTCATTGCTTTTCTTTCTATTACTTCGAAAGTAGCTTCTTCAGCTTCAGCCATGCGAATTTCGATATTCCTTTTTATTTCTTATCAAACAAATGGCATCTTCTTTTGGAAATCCTAGCTATTCTTAGCACGATATTGGGGATCATTGCTATTACTCAAACAAGCATGAAATGTATGCTTGCATATTCGTCCATCGGTCAAATCGGATATGTAATTATTGGAATAATTGTTGGAGACTTAAATGATGGATATGCAAGCATGATAACTTATATGTTGTTCTATATCTCCATGACTCTAGGAACTTTTGCTTGCATTGTATCATTTGGTCAACGTACCAGAACTGATAACATTCGAGATTATGCAGAATTATACACGAGATATCCTATTTTGGCTTTCTCTTTAGCCCGGTCTCTTATCCCTTGGAGGTCTTCCTCCCCTAGCAGGTTTTTTCGAAAAAGTACATCTATTCTGGTGTGGATGGCAGACATGCCTATATTTCTTGGTTTCAATAAGACTCCTTACGAGCGTTGTTTCCATCTACTATTATCTAAAATTAATAAAGTTATTAATGACTGGAAGAAACCAATAAATAACCCCTCTCGTGTGAAATTATAGAAGATCTCCTTTAATATCAAACAATTCCATCGAATGGAGTATGACTGTATGTGTAATAGCATCTACTATATCAAGAATATCAATGAACCCAATTTTTGCAATTGCTCAGGATACCCTTTTTGAGGTTCTAGGCCTATTTCTTTTTCCAAGATCCCTCTTACTAACTGGAAAAAAAAAATTATTAAATCTGTTTCACCCAAAATGGGCTTGGAAGAATCATGGTAGCAGTGTCAAACTAAAATACCCATCAAGCATAAGCATTAGCTCTCCCTAAAAAGAAGGTGATCCAACCGTACCTTCTACCTTGTTACGACTACGCATGGAACAGAGCCACTACGAAGAAGTTCCAGGAGTTACGAAGTAAGCGTCAAACTCATGGGTTGAGAACGGGAGTTGAACTCTATTAGGTCGAATCTCCCATTGTTCCTCAGTAGCTCAGTGGTAGTGCAGTTGGCTGTTACTGATTGGTCATAGGTTCGAATCCTACTTGTGTAACATCCTGAATTTTCAAATAATTAAATATAAAATTTTCATTTGTTTTCACGTGTTTTGCACGTGCAAATTAATGTGTGTTTTTGGCTTTAAAAATTATTTTATTGTCATGAACAAATATTTTCATTCTCTTTTAAAAAGCCTATTATTATTTATTATTAATTCTTAGGCCTAATAGTTTAATTCTCGCCCACTTAAAATTAATTAATTAAGAACCCATGGATTTTAGCCCATTAAATTAGCCCACTAGTTATTTCGAATATTAATTAAGATAACTTGTATGGTAGACATGATCATGTAAAAATTAATTAACAATTAAATGAACAAACAACTAGTGTGCATGTGATGGCACGTGCATTGCACATTCACGTGCAATGGAACAAGGGGGTGCCCGGCCATTCATGGAGTGGGAGGAATGGAGAGAGTTGAGAGTTGGTTGCTTGATGATGGGTGGTTCTTCTAACTCCCAATTGTATCCTAGCCCTTCATCCAAACTCATCTCAACCCTTCATTTGCTCTTGAGATGTGTATAAATACCCCTCCCTTGTCTTTCTTTAGCACTTACACTTAGAAAATTTTAAAGAGAAAGAGAAAGAAAAAGGCTTTGTGAGGAAAAGATTGAGTGAGAAGAAAAATTGTGTGAGAGAAAGAAAGAGAGTGTGTGTTCCTTTCCATTGGAGGCCGGCAAGCAAGATGAGGAGAATGCTCGAATTTTTTCCCAAGCTAAGAGGAGAAGGGAAGGTAATCGTGCTTTTCAAGTAGTTTTCTTTAGGATTTTTCTTTGTTTCTCCAAGAATGTGGGCAATTTCTCTATTTCTAATGTAGTTAAAATGCTTGGAATTTATGTAACTCTCGTTTTTTATTTTTTTCTCCTTTTTATTATTGATCTCCAATGTAATCTCTTTTGTAATTCTATAACATTTCATTTCTTTTGTTTCATTAGTGTATCGAATGATATCAACTCTAATATTATTCATGTTTTATCCTTGATTTCAGTTTGATTATTTGAATCTTACTTCTTCTTTTTCTAATTCAAATTTTATTTTATGAAATTGTCTTTTGTCTTGTTGGGTTGAGAATTGTACTTCTATTTGACCCATATTGTACCCATCTCATATTGGATTCTAAACTACCCATTAACCCAAACCCACAACCCAGATTCTCCCTAACAACCAAACCCAGATCTTCTCCCCTACAATCCCACGTATCTGCTAATTACCCACAATTCACTCCCACTATTCTATCATTAAATGTTCTTCTTCTCTCTCTTTCTCCCAACAGCCAAAACAACAAACCCCTTCAACTTCCACTGTGCAAACCATCACCCTGTCACTGTTGAACCCTAACCACCCACCCAAATCCCTTCATCTTCCTCATCGCCAACAGTCGACTCCCGATCTCTCCCTCCTCCGTTGCACCTCGAACCCAATCCTCATCTCCGCCCTCACCCTCCGTCATCCTCTCTTTTGGCCTCACGTCACCCCATCACCGAGCCACTGCCTCTCCCCATCGTGGCTTCCCCTTTCACCATTGCCAAGCTTCGAAGATCCGAGCTCTCGTCCTCCTCCATTCCGTCGACCCACCGTCGACCACCTAAGCCACCGCAGCGCCCCCACCTCGTCTTCAACCTCAGTCGCCATTCTCGCCCATTGCCATTTGCCAAGAACTCGAGCTCATCTGCTTCTTCTCCGCCATCTTTGCCTTCCTGTTCACCCTTTAACCACCGAAGTCTCCCATGCCTCATCGTCATTATCATCCAGAGCCATACCCCCTCCATTCTCGCCTCCCCTATTTTGGATCGAAATAGAGTTCGCTCGTGTTGCCATTCTTTGGTCGCTGCATCGCTTCCCGACTATAGTGCTGCCATCGCCAGTCCTCGCCGTGGATGTCGCCGTCGTCGCCTAGTGTCATCATCACCTTGTGCTATCTTTCTCTCTCCCAGTCGCTGTGGTGAAGAAGGGCGGGAAACGGTGTTGTTTGCTGTTGGGTGTAGGGGATCCCGATCTTGGTGTTTGCGTAAAGGAGGAAGGTTGTGTTTGTGTGTTTGCTGTTGTAGAGTAGGAGATCGGGGACTGGTGTTTGGTGTTTGGTGTTTGGGTTGATCCGGTGTTGGTGTTTTGCTGTTTTGGTGTCTTGCACGTCGTTCGCACGTGTTACTGCTTTGTGTTTGTGATTTGTTGCCCGGGATCCTAATCCCGTTATTCTCTATATCGAATCTAACATCATCCTAAAGGCAAGTTATCTCACTCTCGAAATGTACTGTATCGTATTCGAGATTGTTTATTGAATTCCGCAAGTAGATCCATATTGATTATCGAATATTATGATTGTTGTTCATCATTGGGATCCTACGGATTTACACGAGCGAATCCAAGTAGTAGTCTTGACTTCGTACCGTCTTTTTGGCTCCAATGTATAGAGATCTTGCATGCATTCGTGTAGTTGATTATTGAATATAGGAATAGAAATTATTATTGTATCTCATGTCATGACATTACACAACTATTGTCGATTGTATACTAGTTTTGAATGTTCATATGATTGATGATGGTGTATTAATTGATTGTGATTAGTAAGATTATGGACATTATACATCTTAATACTGTAACACCCCGAATTCTAAATACAACTGAATTCGAGATTCCACAGGATCTTTACTTCACTTTGTACAATTTTACAAGGAATTTAAAATTTTTACTTTACATCAGAGTTACAAATGAATATTTACACTTTACAGCGGAAGCAAAATATAACATTTACATGAATGAAATTACAATGACATTTGAACAATCTCTAAGCATCAGTTCTTCTTTAATCTTTATCATGTCATTTATCCTGCATATGAAACTGTGGGCACGTCAGTTTATTCAACTGATAAATATTATACACGGCCATCCACTCTATGCCGGAAACAGTATAATAATTTTCTATACTTAACAAACACAAACTTCTTCACAAATCAAACTAAGGAGAATATCCTATTGATGTCGTGTTGTGATTATACACTTAGTCCCTAATGCAGTTATTTATATTATATGACACTAATGCGCACTTGTTCGGATTCTATGCATCCCATACTACATAGGTCCGAGGGCAAGCTCTTAATTGTTCTTCATCTTGTAGGGTTCAATTCCTTATCATGACTTAATCTACTACTGTAACTACGGTAAGTATTCTAGATGTTCTATGAGTAACGAGCTCATGTACAGACAACCTGGAGGGGAATCCCACGTCATGTCACGATGCAATGTGAAGACAACCTATGGAAAATTTAGCCTCCGTCATGGCACACGATCCTCTTGCAGTCACCAAACACCCCACAAGCATCGCCAAGATCTCGATAATTTCGGAGTAGTGCCCATGTCATGTCACGAACCATCGTGAAGACAAACTGTGAATCACACCCACATCGTAGACTTGAGGCCCTCATACTTGTGTTTTTCTCTTACTTTCATCACATCTTCACTATGTACTAGTCCTTAATTTAATGAAATCATGAACAAGCTCAATCTCTTAGGATCAGCACTCTCACTAATACCGGTTTTATTTCTTTCATTTCATCATGACCCAAACTTGGCCTTTTCATGTCAATTATCATATCTCATATCTTTCAATTGCCGGTGTGAGTCTTGGCGACACCCTAATTCTCAATTTCAATTCACAATTACGATGTTGAGTTATCATACTCAAAAATCTCTTTTCCATTTAAAAATGATTTCTAATCTTTTCCATGAATCAAAATTTCATACATATAGTTCAATTGTAAATCATGCATTTCATACCCAACAACTATTTCCATATTAATTAACTCAACTATTCACCAAGTCAAAATCACCACATACTACTCATTTGGCAAAATAGACTCACACAAGTCAATTTTATACTTTATTTCCATCAATCTTCCCTTTTTAACATTTATATTAATCATCTCATGAAATCACACATTTTTATGAAATTATAAAGGTAAGAAACAATAGTTCGAATACAATTTTACCTCAAAAATACACTTTATTTTAGTCCAATAACTCCCAATTAATTTTCATAGGTTTTGTATGATTTTAAAATAATAAAGATATTTTTTCAGAATTTTGTAAGTCAAGAAAGTCCCAAAAAATCAAATTGTCAAAAAAATAAAATCTGGCTATAACCAGAATCGAACAAGCAACCTTGAAGAAGACAGTCCGACGCGCCGACCACTAGGCCGAAGCGCGCTTGCGATATAAAGGGGAGTCAGAGAGTCATATACTCTCGGTTTCCGTCTCAGATTATTTAAACCAACAAACAAAAAAAGAGTGAGTGCAGGGTATCGAACCAGTGACCCCAGAGACGCGCCCACGCTATAGTATCGCCAGAGCCGACTCGCCGACCACTTCAGCTACGAGCTCAAGTTGTCACAACTACAACTCGAAATCCATTTACCTCGACTCTCTGTTTTATTAAACATTTTTGATGTTCAAAAGCTCTTATCTTCATTTTACTTGCACAAACCGTTACGAAAATATCCAGAATACTGATTTTATCTCGAATCAACACTCCAGTATTTTTAAAATAATTTTTTTAAAATTAAAACATATATATCTTATGGCAAATACAAATTCTTATGCCGACATAAACAACAATTCAAGATAGTAATTTCTCTACCAAACCAACTCATAATAGAACTATAATTTGTTGTTCTTTTCTTTTATTAACAAACAATGCTTGTGATAATTTTCATTCTTTAGAAATTGCAACACAATAGTTCATTTAGTGCACAAATCAACAATTCATTCTACTAGCAATCATAATCGATTTCTACATTATCATGGTCCCAAAATAACATTTTCATAACTACAAAGCAATTTTTATTTTTTTTACTACAATATTAAGATTCATGACAAATTATCATACAATTCACCAAGCATTTAGTAAATCATCTAGCAAGTCCTTTTTCAAGTTAAAAATGTATTCGTATTAGTTTCTTTCATGCTAATTATATCATCATTCCTAGTATGGCATCTAGAATTAGAAGTAAGGAAAATCACCCACCTATTTTGGAGAGAAAACCACACAAACGACTCCTAGAATGAAAGAGCTCTTCTCCTCCTAGCTTGAGCTTACCAAAAAGTGTTTCTCCTCCTTGCTTGTAGTGCAACCCGAGCCTCCTTGGATGTGTTGTCGGCCTCCTTTCAAATGCAAGCACACTCAACTCTCTCTCTCTCAATCTTTTATTCTCACTCTCTACTAACACAACATCAACTACTAACCAGTATTTCTTTCACTATAGGTTTGATGAATTAGGCTGGGGGGGGGGGGGGGGGTATTTCTACAAGAATTTGGGGCAAATAGAAGGCTAGGATTAATCTAGGGAGTTAGGAAACATGAGCTAGGATTTAATGGGAAGTTGTAGCAACCAACCATGATCACAAAACCACCTCCCACAACTCCACTCTCTCTTTTTCCCTCCCATTCCTACCCGGCCAACCAATGAACAAGCACAAAGACACATGCTAGTGCAATGCACGTGTCTCTAAAGCCCCCCCTATTCTAAAAAGTTGTACATACACATATTATAAAAAGTCTATGAAAATGTCTACCATACAAGTTGTGAGGATTAAAAGAGAAAATAAATTGATGAACTTTTATTTAGTGGGCCAAAATAGTTTACATTTAAAATAAATTAGATTGGGCTTAAAATAAAAAAATACTTATGCTTATCAAAATAGGCTTTAATAAAAACAATAGAAAAGACATATATATACATACATATATATATATATATATATATATATATATATATATATATATATATATACATATACTCATTTGTTTATGTAATGAAAAATAACTTTATAAAAATAGAATTTATACAAACAAGATTTGCACATGCACAATACGTACAATTTAATAATACAAAAATAATAATTCTCTTAAATGAAAATTCAGGGTATTACATAAAACTCTCAAAAATGACAAAGAAGTGAAATAGTAAGCATTCAGTCAGACAGCTATTTTCTGTATTTTGCAAAGACCATAACACTCATTCCGCTTATTGAAATTTAACCTGAGAGGTCAATTCGGAAAGGGGAAGATGTCTACTACAACTCTCTAGTAACAGAATAGTAAGCTTCTCAGCCGAACTCGCTATCCTGATTTGCATTGGCCATAACTTTTGCGTCTCTTATTGAGATTTAACCCGAGAGGTCAATTCGGAAATGGGAAGATGTCTACTACAACTTCCTGGTTGGTCCTGAACCCCAAATTCCATAAGGAAGACCACTTCCCAGCCTCCCGAACATACTATGACACAATCCCCAAACAGTGAGTCCACTGTTTTGGCTCAAATCTCGTTGTTTTGGAGAAACGGCTTGTTTCACCCATCCAAAACTACTCTGAAAAATCGCCAAAAATTCTAGCACACTAATAACACCGAGGAGAACCTCCCACATAAATTTCGCATCAAGATTCTATCATTTACATGGTAAATTAAAATCAACCATACAACCCTAAAAATCGGTTCTTTATGCCTCTAATTTGTGTTCTACCACTACAACTTTTACATGCTCTTATATTTATTCCATTTGCACATGAAATGAACTCCATATAACATCATACCACAAAACAAAACCTTAAAATAGCTAAAACAATCATGAGTATGAGAACACCCCACCTTTGAAAAGTGTAGGAAGAACTTGCCCTCTCCTCCTTGCTCCTTGTTCTTGCTCCTCAAGAACACCACCATGAAATCAAAGAACCCACGAAACCCTCTCTTTTTCTTTTGATTCAATCTCTCTTTCTTTTCCTTCCTTTTCTTCTCAATCTTTTTCTAAAGTAAAGATAAGTAAAACTAAAAGCAGAAAGAGATGAGATTTGAGAAGGGATGAGAATGGAAACACAACAATGGGAAGGGGAAGGGGAGGGGGCCGGCCAATATTTAGGAGAGGGAGAGAGAGAGGGGTGTGGGGGAGGTGCTATGCGGTGAAGGTTTAAGTGGTGCAGTTCCCACAATTGGAATTTACTTGCAAATATATATTGCAATCAAGCCTTAACTCATCCTAACCTTCCATCTCATGATAATGGATCAAAAATGAAATAACATTTGTCAAATCACATACTACACGATTTGTTCAAACGCCCGAAATCGACACTGTTCGATTTCGTACGTATATCTGATTATACAGATAATTTTCGTTCGTGAAAACGAACAAATCGGTACGAAAATAATTTAATTCCGAGAAATAAAATAAAATAATTTTATTACTTGCTCGGAAGATTCCGGTATCAATTTTGGTACAAAATCGATATATACAGACTAGTATCTGTATATATATAATGCTTATTAGCAAAACCGAGTGATATCCACCAAAAATATTTCAATTCTGGTGATATAAATAAAATAATAATAAAATAATTATTTTTTATGCCAGCCCAGGATTTTCCAGACGTTTTTCTCAAAAACATGTTTTTTCAAGTTTTTGTATAAGTGCACCAAACTGATACAATACCTATATATACTTACTAGTATATATGTCCATGTGACTTTTTATGAGTAAAACCAAGAAATTCCCATTTAAAATATTTTAATTTAAAAATAATAATTCATACAATATAATATCCGTCCGGGATATTACAATACTTCCTCCTTAGAATAGTTCTGTCCTCTGAACTACGTTAAGTCAGGAGAACAAAACAAACATCCATTAACAAAATAACTCGAGGAAAGAAAGTTTATACAACTTTCTGGTTCCCAAGTGACTCATCCACGAACTGGTTCTCCAAAGAACCCGACTTCGATCCTAAAGCTGCCTGTGACTCTGCCAAAAATCGAGACGTAACTCTTGAACTCGATCAGAATCGCTGATACGAGCGCTCCATGTTGCTTCCTTACGCCTTCAATGTGGACTCCCGCTAATTTCTTTAGCGATTAAGTCGTCTTTATCGGAAGAAAATGTGCAGACTCTGTCAACTGATCCTCAATATCCCAAATTGGGTCATCCATTTTCAATCTTCTGGGTAATCCTGTGACGAAGTCCATACTGATATTCCGAAATTTTCCTTCATCAATTTGCCACTTGAGTGCTTTGATCCCTGCATCTCCTGCCTAAGGCTTCTGACTTGCTCCCTTAGACTCGGTTGTGGCTTTAATCGTGCCAAACTGAGCTCCAATCTTCCCTGATCATCTTAAATTCCTCGAGGAACATCCTCGACAACTGACTCTCAAGTGCTCAATGCATCCTTCCATCCTTGAGATTAATCCCATCGTGTGGATCATTCGAGGGTCTGCCTTATCTCACATCCACCATACAGGGGATGAATCACCTTGGGGAATGTCGCGCTCGTCCCTGAAATACTGGAGACCGATTCCTACACCACAGATCATTCTGGGGCCTACTTCATCCCTCGTCTGGAATACTGAGGAATGTCTCACTCCATGGACTATTCTGGGGCCCCCACCTCACGAACTCCCCATGAGTATTGCTCTCGTCTCAAAATATTGGAGATCGATCCCTCTCCACAGATCATTCTGGGGCCTATTTCATCCCTCGTTTGGAATACTAGGGAACATCTCACTTCGTGGATCATTCTGGAGCCCTTACTCATCCTTGAATTTCTTCATGGGTATTACTCTCGTCCTCAGAATACTGGAGATCAATCCCACTCCACAGATCATTCTGGGACCTATTTCATCCCTCATCTAGAATACTTGGGAATATATCACTCCTTGGATGATTCTGGAGTCAATGTTCCACTAACCTACTTGTGAATGTTGCTCTCGTCCTTAGACTACTGGAGATCAATCCCGCTCCACAGATCATTCTGGTGCCTATTTCATCCCTCGTCTGGAATACTGGGAAATATCTCGCTCCATAGATCATTCTGAAGCCAACGTCACAGAATCTTTCCTATGAGCGTCGCTCTTGTCCCTGGAATACTAGAGATCAATCCCACTCTACAGATCATTATGGAGCTTATTTTGTCCCTCGTCTGGAATACTGAGAATATCTCGCTCCATGGATCATTTTGGAGCTGACCTCATTATACGAACTCCGTCGTGAGTATCCCTCTCATCCTAAAATACTGGAGATCAATCCCACTCCACAGATCATTCTGGGGCCTATTTCATCCCATGTCTGGAATACTAGGGAATATCTCACTTCGTGGATCATTCTGGAGCTTCCCTACTCACTATCGTTTTTGCTTTATCATATCTCCCTTTTAGTGTCCAAGTCAAGTTCCCAGCACATCTTCTAGCTCTCGGTTGCACTACTAGAGGGTCGGTGAACACTCCCTCCTTAGGAAAGAATTTGGTTTAACCATGGAGAAGGCAAAAATTCCAGTTTCATTCCCTCTCAAAAATGCATATAAGACAAGAGATGACCAAACGCCAAAAATTCCCATGTATAAAAAGTCACCATATTTTGATACAGAATCATGTTACATGTTCATCATCCATAGCCTGCAAAAATGCAGCTAACAAAACATTTTACTATTTCTGGACCATGATAGCCCCCACTACTACATACTTCTTTCTAGTTAAGCTAAAGTTCATCCCCAGCGAACAGGCTTCTTTCCTTTATTGACCACCTTCCGTATCTGGTTATTGGGGTTCCCTTGATGTTGTGGGCAATCTGATTTCTTGTGCTCGGCTTCTCCGCAATTGTAGCAAGTGCTTGTCTAGGCTCTTTTTGGGCATTGATTCTTGAAATGACCTGGTTCTTTACAAAAGTAACACACCATCGTCTGGTTAGTCCCTTTGCTTGTGTTAAGCTTTCTGGACTTGTGAGTTGAGCCCTGCTTGTCTTGGTCATTGGTGAGAATATGCTTCTTCTGCTTTTTCATAGTCTCCGCCATGTCTTGATTTTGTTGGTCCTGGTTCATGTCTAATTCAGTTGCGGCTGCTCGTCGAACCAACTTTTCAAACCTTTGAATGCACAGTGGTACTAGCTTGGTTCTAAGTCCAGGCCTAAGTCCCTGTTCAAACCTTTTGACCATCTTTGCTTCGTTTTGCACCATTTCTAGCATAACGGGATAGATGTGTAAATCTGGTTTCATATTCTCAGGACGGTCATACCTCCTTACTTTAGATTGTGGAATTCCATTCCTTTTCTCCTTGTATATCCTGGGGAAAATAATGCTGCTTAAACTCATCCAGGAAGCCCTCCCATTCTATGGGTCCTCCTCCCATAGGTCGTTTCACAGATTGCCACCATACCCCGGCATCCTTTTCTAGTAAAATTAGGGCTAGTCGGACCTTACTGTTGTCTGGTGTTAGCATTACTTCGAACACAGTTTCTACTTGACGAATCCAATTATTAGCCGCATCTAGATCTGCCTGGCCCTCGAAGATAGGTGGCTTCATCTTCTTAAAAGATTCTACCATTTTGACTGGGTTAGCTTCATTATTCCCGTGGTTCCGACTTGCTTCGACTACTCTCCAATCATCTGGTACACACGGATAAACTCTGCTTCAACATTGGAGTTGGTGTTTTTGGTCCTACTGCTCTCACCCTCAGCTGCTCCACGGTGGCTATTTCTGATTCATCTGGGCATTCTTTGAGGAAAGAAAACACACAAGGTTAGTTCAGGATGTGGGGAAGACCATAAATAGAAAAAGGTGAAATAGTTATGGTTTGATCATCCTACAATCCGAAATCGATACGGCATTTAAAGTTAAATTTCCTACTGTGTTGGACTGTAAATTGAAATCGGCTCTGATACCACTCTGTAACACCCCGATTTCCGGTAACTGAAAAACCGTGATACAAGCCAGAATCTTTTCTTCAATTAGCCACAATACACAGAAAAACAGGAAAATTTAAAACTTTTTATTCAACACAAATATATTACAAGTCCGAATGTTACAAAATTGCAATACACTATAACAGTGTTACAATAATACCTTTACAATCCCAAGTGTTACAACTTTCAACATATTACATCAGAGTACAATGAATAAAGAACAACACTTGGTATTCCACTTGGATGCTTTCCAACAAATAAATAATTTACAACAATTTACAGCGGAAAACTTTAATGAAATCGACTCCTTGCTCTCTCGCCTTGAGTCCCCCTGAATCCTGTACCAGTACTTATACCTGTACTTCTGCAATCCAGTACCTACTGATGTGGGGACGTCAGTATTCACTGATGCTTTAATGCTGATAACTAGCAGCGAATCTCAACTATAGCAAACAGATTGATAAAAAGAGAAATGTGTATATATAATTGATGTGTCAGTGTATGCTATGCCTTAGACTTTAACACCCGATTAACTAATGCGATGATGCTCTTATTCTAACGCAAGCAAGTCTCCGAAACAGTATGCAGCCCATACTATATACGCCACATCTCAAGCCATTTCTTCATATATAGGGATTTGTACCCGCGCCATGAATTCTACTATTGTACTCAACTTCTTTCTGAAGATACGACGTGAGTGATGAGGCTGCAGGTACGGTCTATTTCTGCTACTGCAGTCATATAGTGGTGTCCAGGTTTGCCACTACTGTCCGACCTCACTCAAATATCTTTAACAAATTCTTGGAGTCTTGCAAGCGCAGGTTAGCTGGAAGCATCCCCTGTGGCACCCATGGGGCCTCGCAAGCGCAGGATTGCACGTAGCATCCTGTGGCACCCCTAGATATAAGACAAGACAAAGTTTCTGGGGTCCATCCCCTAGCTTCGACAGGAATCGCTCCCGCCTTATCAAGGTACTTTAGAAATTAACAGACGAAATACGGATCCCGTGCTCCCAACTCGTGAGAAGGCATAGACCGTATTCCATTGACAAGAAGAGTACAACCCAATAACACCGCCTAGTGTGGGCCTATAGGACATGTTGGATCATAAGGTATTACCCTTAACACCAACTCCTTCCCTTCGGCAATTTATAGATAAAAATGGTTAAGTAACTGTTACTACCATAACGATGTCACTAACCCCAATCAAACAAGCGAGACATACCACTGTGCTTCCAACTAGACATGAAAAAAACACCGTACGTGTTCCTCTTCTAGAGAGTGTAACAATTTGTCGACATAATTAACCAAGTCCTAATCTAGACTTCTCAAGATCTCCTCGGATTTACCTACAGCCTACCTATTCAAGACAATACCAACATACGAGCCCAATGAGCTTCATATGAGATAATAACATACATACGTGCCAAATAAGCTACGTATGAGACCACAGCTACATACGGGCCAGTCGAGCCACATATGAGCAAAACCTACACATAAGAACTACCATACAGGTAATCAACCTAGAAGCAACCAAACGTGCTTCTAGCAAAACTTTATCTTCTATAATTAGAAGAAACAGAAGAATCTACAAACAATCTAAAATAGGCATTTTACCAATGAGAAGCCCAAAGCGACATAAAAGCCTTCCGACAGCCTCGAAGCAACCAGTGCTACGCTTATCGGATTTCAATAGAAATATACTTTTTTAGGAAGGTAAGAATATCTAGCACAACTCTCTAGGGGAACACTATTTCAGATTCTGTAAGGAATCAAAAATCCAGTCCATCGAACACACGCAAACAGTTTACCTAAACTACAGATTTTTAACAAAAAGTTGAAACTTTGCAAGCTGGTAACTTTTGCTCCATTTATCGAAATCTAACAAAACTGGACAATTTGAAAAGGTGGGAACACCTACTAAAACTTCCCAGTTGACCAGTCGCTTAGATTCTGTAAGGAATTCCAAATTCCTAACCCTCGAACATACACAAACAGTAACCAAAAACACCAGACTTAACCCATAAAAGCTGAAACTTTGGGAGCCTATAACTTCTACTCCGCTTATCAGAATTTAACCCGAGAGGTCAATTTGAAAATGGTAGAACGTCTACTATAACTCTCTAGTGATTCGAACCTCAGATTCAACCAATAAGTCACTCTAAAATTTCAAAGAAGCCAAACAGATACAATTTCAACCTGCCGAAATACAAAGCCAACTGAAAACTTTCAAAACCCGTAATTTCTACTCTGCTTATCGGAATTTAACCCGAAAGATCAATTCGGAAAGGGGAGAATGTCGACCACAACTCTCTAGATGGTCCGAACCTCAGATTCAATCACTAAGACACTATAAAATCTCAAAGAAGCCAAATAGATACAATTTCAACCTGCCGAAATACACAGCCAGCTAAAAACTTTCAAAGCCCGTAATTTCTACTCTGTTTATCGAAATTTAACCCGAGAGGTCAATTCGGAAAGGGGAGAACATCTACTACAACTCCCTAGATGGTCCGAACTTCAGATTCATCAAGTAAAATTCTCAAAAAAGACAAAGAAGTGAAACAGTAAGCAATCAGTCAGACAGCTATTTGCTGTATTTTGCAAAGACCATAACTCTTATTCCGCTTATCGGAATTTTAACCCGAGAGGTCAATTCGGAAAGGGAAAGATGTCTACTACAACTCCCTTGGGGGTCTGAATTTCAGATTCATCAAGTAAAACTCTCAAAAATGACAAAGAAGTGAAACAGTAAGCATTCAGTCAGACAGTTATTTGCTGTATTTTTCAAAGACCAAAACTCTTATTCCGCTTACCGGAATTTAACCCGAGAGGTCAATTCAGAAAGGGGAAGATATCTACTACAACTCCCTAGTTTGTCCGAACCTCAGATTCATCCAGTAAGAGGCTCAAAAATTGCAACCAAACAGAACAGTGAGCTTCTCAGCCGAACTCTCTGTCCTGATTTGCATTGGCCATAACTTTTGCGTCTCTTATTGAGATTTAACCCGAGAGGTCAATTCGGAAATGGGAAGATGTCTACTACAACTTCCTGGTTGGCCCGAACCCCAAATTCCATAAGGAAGACCACTTCCCAGCCTCCCGAACATACTATGACACAATCCCCAAACAGTGAGTCCACTGTTTTGGCTCAAATCTCGTTGTTTTGGAGAAACGGCTTGTTTCACCCATCCAAAACTACTCTGAAAAATTGCCAAAAATTCTAGCACACTAATAACACCGAGGAGAACCTCCCACATAAATTTCGCATCAAGATTCTATCATTTACATGGTAAATTAAAATCAACCATACAACCCTAAAAATCGGTTCTTTATGCCTCTAATTTGTGTTCTACCACTACAACTTTTACATGCTCTTATATTTATTCCATTTGCACATGAAATGAACTCCATATAACATCATACCACAAAACAAAACCTTAAAATAGCTAAAACAATCATGAGTATGAGAACACCCCACCTTTGAAAAGTGTAGGAAGAACTTGCCCTCTCCTCCTTGCTCCTTGTTCTTGCTCCTCAAGAACACCACCATGAAATCAAAGAACCCACGAAACCCTCTCTTTTTCTTATGATTCAATCTCTCTTTCTTTTCCTTCCTTTTCTTCTCAATCTTTTTCTAAAGTAAAGATAAGTAAAACTAAAAGCAGAAAGAGATGAGATTTGAGAAGGGATGAGAATGGAAACACAATAATGGGAAGGGGAAGGGGAGAGGGCCGGCCAATATATAGGAGAGGGAGAGAGAGAGGGGTGTGGGGGAGGTGCTATGAGGTGAAGGTTTATGTGGTGGAGTAGAGTTCCAACAATTGGAATTTACTTGCAAATATATATTGCAATCAAGCCCTAACTCATCCTAACCTTCCAACTCATGATGATGGATCAAAAATAAAATAAAATTTGTCAAATCACATACTACACGATTTGTTCAAACGCCCGAAATCGACACTGTTCGATTTCGTTCGTATATCGATTATACAGATAATTTTCGTTCGTGAAAACGAACAAATCAGTATGAAAATAATTTAATTTCGAGAAATAAAATAAAATAATTTTATTACTGGCTCGGAAGATTCCGGTATCAATTTTGGTACAAAACAGATATATACACACTAGTATCTATATATATATAATGCTTATTAGCAAAACTGGGTGATATCCACTAAAAATATTTCAATTCTAGAGATATAAATCAAATAATAATAAAATAGATTTTTTTATGCCAGCGCTGGATTTTTCAGACGTTTTTCTCAAAAATGCATTTTTTCAAGTTTTTGTACAAGTGCACCAAACTGATACAATACCTATATATACTTACTAGTATATATGTCCAGGTGACTTTTTATTCGTAAAACCAAGAAATTCCCATTTAAAATATTTTAATTTAAAAATAATAATTCATACAATATAATATCCGTCCGGGATATTACAGCCACATTCTTCCGAGTTAACCCTGTCAAAGGAACTGCAATCTGTGCATAGCCTTGAATGAATCTCCTGTAGTACCCAAACAAGCTCAAGAAACTTCTGACTTTATTCACTATCGTTGGCCTGGGCCAATCCTTCACTGCTTCAACCTTCTGAGGATCAGTGGCCACTCCCTCCTTAGAAAGAATATGACCAAGGAAAGCTACCTCAAATTTCCAAAACTCACACTTTGACAACTTGGCATAAAAGTTATGCTCCTCAACTTCTTCAATACCTCTGCCACGTGCATAGAATTCTCTTCCTCCGACTTCGAATACACCAAAATATCATCAATGAAAACCACCACGAAGGAATCAATAAATGGCCGCAAAATTCGTTTCATCATATCCATGAACACTACCGGCGCATTCGTCACTCCGAATGGCATTACCAAAAACTCATAGAGTCCATGACGAGTCCTGAAAGCAATTTTACTTACATCTTCTTCCTTGACTCGAACCTGATGATACCCTGATCGCAGATCAATCTTCGAAAACACAGTTGCTCCCCGAAGCCTATCAAACAGATCATCAATCCGTGGAAGCGGATACTTGTTCTGAATAGTTACCCTGTTTAACTCCCGATAGTCAATGCACATCCTCATCGACCCATCATTCTTCTTGACTATGAACACTGGTGCTCTCCATGGTGAAGAACTTGGCCTGATAAAACCCTTACTCAAGAATTCCTTAATCTGCTTCTTAACTTCATCTTGCTCTACAAGGTGTCTTCCTGTACGGAGCCTTCGAAATCGGAGCACTCCCCGGATGAACATTAATACAGAACTCAACATCTTACTGCGGTGGCAATCCCGGTAAATCTTCCAAGAATACCGTAGGAAAATCTCGGACAAGTGGAATGTCTCTAACTTCATCTGGAATCATCAACTAAGATACCATAGCAGTCACTTTTGGGTCCTTCTTCTTTCCCTGAAAAGTCACTGCAAGACCTCCTGGTGCTTTCACTAACACCTCTTTCCTCTTGCATTCAATTGTGGCATCATATATAGCCATCCAATTAATGCCCACAATCACATCCACGCCCAAGACTTACAGCTTAATGAGATCAATGCCAAATAACCTCCTGCCAATCTCAATATCACAACCCTCGTAATATCGATCGATGATCAATTCTTCTCGTGATGGTGTTGCCACCGATAAGCGTAGCACTGGTTGCTTCGAGGCTGTCGGCAAGTGATCAAATCATGTTACATGAAGAATGATACTTAAATCTCCAATTTATTCTCAAACAAATTTTTATTTAATACATCAAATAAAATTTAAAATTCTTGCATACCCTGAATCACATCCTCTGAGTTACCCGCATCCTCCTCAGTTAATGTGAACACTTGTCCCTGCCTCTGAAATTTACCTCCGCCTGCACCTTCCTTTTTCAACTGCGGACAATCTGGTCTGATATGCCCTTCACGACCACACTGATAACATACCCATGCCTTTCGAGGCTTGGTGCATGCTGACTGATAGTGACCTGTCTCTCCACAATTAAAACAAGTCATGCCTTGAAAAGCGGGTGCCGTCTGCTCTGGCCTGCTGAACCTGCCCTGCTTTAGTGGAAACTTCTTCCCATTCTGACTAGCTGCTGGCCTCTTATTCCTGTTCCAGGTCTCTTACTTCTTCTAGAACTTATCCTTATCTTCTTCTATCATAGCTGCTCTCTTGACCAGCTTATCAAACCTTCTGATACCCAATGGTATCATCCGCGGTCTCAAATTTGGCTTTAAGCCCTACTCAAATTTCTTGGCCTTCTTCGCCTCATCAACAATCTGCTCCGGTGCATACCTTGACAACTGGGCGAACTTAGTCTCATATTCGCGCACTGTCATGTTTCCTTGCTGCAGATTTAAGAATTCCGTTGCCTTCCTCTGCTGAATATCTAGAGGAAAGAATTGATTCTTGAACTCATGCAGAAAAGTCTCCCAAGTCACCTGTTGATTCCCAAAAGCCCTTTTACTGACTGCCACCAAATCCCAACGTCCTTCTCTAACTGCATGGTAGCCAATTTCACCTTATTGACTGCTGGGATTTCTAAGACTTCGAAGACCATTTCCATCTGCCTAATCCAATCATCAGCCTCGTAGGGATCAGACTGCCCCTAAAAAATATGCGGCTTCATCTGCTTGAAGAACTCAACCTGCTTAATCGAATAAGCATTGACAAACACTGGTCCAGCCCCTTGATTCTGGTTCTGATTTTTTGCCATGTTAGCTTCCATGAATGTGTTCAAGGTATGATACACCCTGGCAATCTTAGTCTCAAGATCAAGTCTAGCCCCATGGAAACCTTCAGCCCCATTACCATTTCCACCATTTCTAGTCCGAAGTCCTGCCATTATTCTGAATACTGCAAAATGAGGAAAAAGTTAGAGCATCACAACCCAATTCATATTCACATCATTACCTCAAGGCAAAATCTCAATCATATCCCAAACCAAAACATCTTGTTTTAATTCTGTGTGATACTCACACTCTAATGTCCACACCTAGATACTCACGCTCTAGTGTCCACCGCTAGATTTATTTTTGTACAATGTTTATCATTACTATTGAAGCATGCTCTGATACCAATCTCTGTAGTGCCCTAAATTTCTAATATAATCCCTCAAAAATACGTGGTACAATTCTCAGCATCAACCTCAATGTAATAGTAAATATAGCCAAAACACAAATTAATTTCTCAACTTTTATTACAAAGATTATTTACAAAGCACAGCAGAAAATTAAACACCTTGAATTACAATTCTTTCTTTTACAACTCAATCTTTTACAATTTACATAAGACACATTATTATTTTACCACATGCATCCAAATCCCAATGCTATAGGTACCTACCTGTAAAATATGAGACTAATCCTAACCCCCAAAACTATAGAGCTCAGCCATAACAGTGTGAGTGACATCAAAAGAAAAACAACATGAATAATACATAAAGAAATTAAGTTATAAAGAACACATATCAACAGTAGATGCAGATGAAATATGAAATGACAGTAAATAAAACATGAGAGCATCAAGTTAAACTAGACTAAGTGTCAAGTGTAGGAAAAATAGAAAACAAACTTGCATAAAACCAAGTCAAGAGAACAGAAATGCAATATGATGACTCTCTAATGCATACTTGTCGGAATCTATGCATTCCATACTATATATGTCCAGTGCAAACCCTTATCGTTCTCCACTTTATAGGGTTAAATCCCTCGTTATGCAACTAATCTTACTACGGTGATGGAAACAAGATCCAGAATACTTCGCGAATCGTTATCACACAGCCCTCAACGCGCAAGCATCATGTAAGAATAGCTCAAAAACTGGAGAATCACCTCCCTGCCATGTACCCTACCACCACCCCTCGACGTGCAAGTACACAAACACATCCCATGAATAGACCCGTCGGCCCTCGACACACGAATGTACCTGTATGTTCCGTGAATAGGCACTGCAGACCCTCGACACGCGAACATACTAAATAGTCCTCTCGAGACAGAACACACACAGTCCTGGAACGCATTTGTTTGATTGGACCCCAAGAGCATATTCTCATGTTTTTCAAGTCCCATCACATCTCCATTAGTGCCTGTCCTTAAGTTGATTATTATTAAAAAAAAATCCCCCCCTTTCTAGAGTTAGTGTATCCTGTCGGATTTAAATCCACAACAACAACCCTAAGACCCAACTGGTCATTATTCACAAAATCTTATCTGCCGGTTCACAGGACTTCCACTCAACTCCCAGAGACTCACAAAATAAATATCAACACCAAAACTTTCAACAAAACTCTTAATTCCATCTTCAAAAAGTTTATATCAATGAAAACTTCTTAAGTCAACAAAATCCACATCCGTGAAATGTACTCATAAATTCCATAACTGAAACAAAGTATTAAATCCATTGAATAACTAAAAATCATATTTTGAAGTCACAGAATATCACAAAACATCAATTACTTTGAAATCCTTATATACCTCACTTTATAAAGCCATAAAACAACAATTTAAATTCTATTATAATAATAATATAACTCTTTGTAAAATACTGTAATCTATAGTAAAAACATCATCGAAAACAGTAGCTTAATAATCCATCTGTTTGAAGAGATAATCATTCAAGAAATCAGCAAAAAAACTCAGCAAAACAACACAGAAAGTAGGTGTCGGTCGACTGCCAAATCAGTTCAAAACGATAACGTTCGACTGCATAAGCCCAGAAAATCCAATCTTTCAAATGTTGGTCGACCGCACATCTTAGTTCAAAATGGGACCGGTCGACCGCACATCTTAGTTCAAAATGGGACCGGTCGACCGTTAGCTGCTACTCGATTAGTTTCAAATTTGTGCACTTTTTCGACTAATACATGATTATAATTTTAAAAGCTTAAATCTAGAATTCTAAAACCCTGAGATGATCAAATAAAACTTGTCTTATATACTGGAGTTTATGAAACTACTGAAAATCACATCAAATTCATAAAGGAGTGATTTTTCATCATAATTCTTCAAAACAGTAAATGTAAATGTGTATGTATATATATGTGTGTGTTTGCATCAGTTAAATCCAAAAAAAACCCATCAATTAGGAGTAGTGTAATGTCTCAATTGAGCTCAATACCAAAAAATTAAGATCCAATTGAAAACTTCATAAAAATCACAAAACTCACATTTCGCCATACTCCATCAGACCCGAGGGTTAACACCCCCCTTTTCACTTTAGAACTTGTTCTTTTTTATTCGAAACCCCCTTACAACTGATCATACACATGCCCCACTACCCACATCAGTTATCTCATAAATATATGCTATTATAACATGTATTAGTCAAGTTTTGCACATCCAAAAATATCAACAGTGTGTGCATATGTATTCATCAGTAAAGTTAGGTTTTGTTCACATTTGCAATGCTCAACATACAAACTCAATAAGTGTAAATCAAAATAGCAATGATATGATACAAAACAACATACCCATGATATATAAGCAATTTACAACAAGTATTAATCAAGTTTTACTTCATCGAAACAGAGCAACCATATGCACCCACAGTAAAAGTTCACTTTTTATCAATTGTGCATTTCACAACATACATGCTCATTATATCTCATCAAATTAGTAAGCATATGGAAGAAAACAACCTATTTATGAGTTCTATTGGATTCTTAACAAATCTCAAGTCATCTATATAATTTTAATCATCTATGGCATGATTTCAAGAAGAAAAATTCAACCTTTTTATATCCATCCATCAGGAATTCATATTATCATCATACAACCCCTAATCATGCTTTCTAAGGCACAAATCATCACATAGAACATGCATAGAACAATAAGAAATCAAACATATGTCACTCACCATATTGAAGAATCAACCGAAGATAATAAAGAAAATAAGAAAATCCTTCCTTTCGCAAGAAAACCAAGATCCTCGCTTCGAAACTCCAAGAAATCAATAATAAAGAAATCTCTTTGTGTAGTGTAGCAAAGAGACGGTTGCACTCTCTTTTAAATAGGCTGGATTTCAAGTAATTAGGTTTTTTGAAAAGATTTGCAAAATATCCCTTTGAATATATCTTTATATATATAAATCCTTAAACTTGAAAATTAGATAAATTAATTAAATTTAGGTTTAAAAACAAAGATAATTGATCCAAATCTGACCGGCGCTGTTGGTAAACCCAGAAAAACAATTTTTGTAAATCTCAACGTTGACCGTTGACTTTGTTTTTTTTTGGAATCTCAGCCGTCGATCATGATTGAGCTCGGATCGGGAGGAGAGTATTTTTCCTCATTTTTCGATCGGTTATTCATCTGCTCAGCGTGTTTTGGCGAACAAAATGGCAACCTCAGCAAATGTGGCGAGTGTTGGCGAATGTTTGTGTGGGGATGCATGGCCATTGACCGTTGACTGGTCAGCGCTGACCGTTGACTAGTCAATGCAATTTTGCACATTTTTCGTTTGATTCTTTGTCTGTTCGGCATTCTTCAGTGAACGAAGCGGCCCTTTTGGCGAATTAGGCGAACTATTTTATTGCTTTGGCGAACGGTTTTCTGACTTCGGTGAATATTGGGGAACATTGGCGAATGTTTTTGTGCTTCGGCAAAACGTTGGCGAACAATGGCGAACATTTTTTGGCTTTGGCAAATGATCTTGAGCTCAGCAAGGAGTTGGATCTTGGTAAGAGGAGCTCAACCAAGGAGCTCGGTTGTGAAAGGGGAAATTTTTGGCGAACGATCTTGAGCTCGGCGAAGATTCATGCTTGGAGATCGACGAGTTGGAGCTCGGTAGTGTGATCCACGGTGGTGCACATTGGCGAGGTTTTGAGCATGATGAAGAGGTATCACTGAGCTTTGGAAGAGAGTCGTTCGGGAGGCGAGTTTGAGGAGAAACTCTAGGGGAGAGTTGAGCTCCGGACTTGTTTGGAAGAAGGACACTCGGGAGGCGAGTGGGATGAAGGACATCACCAGGCTTTAGAGAGAGAGCTGCTTGTGAGACGAGTTTGTAGAGAACTTCTTGGAGAGAGTTAAGCTTCGAACTCATTTGGAAGAAGGCCGCTCGGGAGGCGAGCAGGATGAAGGACATCATTGGGCTTTAGGGGAGAGCCGCTTGTGAGACGAGTTTGAGGAGAACTTCTAGGAGTGAGTTGAGCTCCAAATTCGTTTGGAAGAAGGCTGCTCGGGAGGCGAGTGGGACGAAGAGAATCACCAGGCTCTAGGAGAGAGTCGTTTAGGAGGCGAGCTTGAGGAGCAACTCTAGGGGAGAGTTAAGCTCTGAATTCGTTTGGAAGAAGGCCACTCGAGAGGCGAGTGGGACAAAGAGCTTCACAAGGCTCTAAGTGAGAGTCGTTCGGGAGGCGAGTTTGAGGAGCGTCTCTAGGGGAGAGTTGAGCTCCGAACTTATTTGGAAGAAGATTGCTCAAGAGGCAAGCAAGACGAAGAGCTTCACTAGGCCTACATCAAACAATTTCTGTTAATAAAACCTTGGAAATCTTCTAGGATGTTAATTGGTAAAAGTATTGGAATTGTTTGAATTATAGTCTATCTCTTTCTATATATGGAAAATTAAGAAATCATCATATAATAATCGAGAAATTGAAATAGAAAAGAAAAAGGGGAGGTTTGTGATGATTTTAAAATCTTTTCTACTAGGTAATCTTTTATCACTTAGGATCCGTGTGAGATGAAAGTCTCATGCATGGTTTTGAATGAGAGAAGTAAGTGAGGAATACTCTTTTTGACTTTGACTCTCCCACTCCAGTCGTTGCTTTTCTTTCTGTTACTTTGAAAGTAGCTGCTTCAGCTTCAGCCACGCGAATTTTTGATATTACTTTTTATTTCGCATCAAACGAATGAAATATTTTGGAAATCTTAGCTATTCTTAGCATGATATTGGGGAATCTCATTGCTATTACTCAAACAAGCATGAAACGTATGCTTGCATATTCGTCCATCAGTCAAATCGGATATGTAATTATTGGAATAATTGTTGGAGACTCAAATGAAGGATA
Organism: Hemerocallis citrina; assembly: GCA_017893485.1. Lineage (NCBI taxonomy): Eukaryota > Viridiplantae > Streptophyta > Magnoliopsida > Asparagales > Asphodelaceae > Hemerocallis > Hemerocallis citrina. The sequence goes on from CM030359.1 coordinate 207,398,646, forward strand.
TGCAACCATGGTAACTTTTATGTTGTTCTATATCTCCATGAATCTAGGAACTTTTGATCGCATTGTATCATTTGGTCTAGTACCGGAACTGATAACATTCTAGATTATGCAAGATTATACACGACATATTCTTTTTGGCTCTCTCTTTAGCCCTATGTCTCTAATCCCTAGGCGGTCTTCCTGCACAAGCAGGTTTTTAGGAAAACTCCATCTATTATGGTGTGGATGACAGGCATACCTATATTTCTTGGTTTCAATATGAATCCATACGAGCGTTGTTTCTATATAGTATTATCTAAAAATAATAGAGTTATTAATGACTGGATGAAACCAAGAAATAACCCCTCACGTGCGAAATTATAGAAGATATTCTTTAAGATCAAACAATTCCATCGAATGGAGTATGATTGTATGTGTGATAGCATCTACTATACCAAGAATATCATTGAACTCAATTCTTGCAATTGCCCAGGACAGCCTTTTTTAGCTTCTACGCCTATTTCTTAGTTCAAGATCTCTCTTACTAACAGGAATAAAAGAATTAGTAGATCTGTTCCGTCCAAAATTGTCTGGGTTACGAACTTATAATCTTGGAATCAACTCGATTGTCAAATTATAAGTTCATTCCATACCAGACTAGACCGAAATAAGGTTATGTACATTCTATTATGAGAAGGTGTCATTCGAGCATATGTAAATAAATACTATGTTTCCATATGGATCTCTACACCGTCCCATTCAACTTAGGATTAGGAATATGCGTAATCGGACTTGCTTTTGATATATCTATCGTTATCTGGGTACCATATTCACTTCTTTGGGCTTTTATGTAATCGAGAAACAGGTTTGAATGCACTTTTTTTTATATAGAGGACGCAAAGCTATTGAACTTGGGTATGTATGCTCTTTTGTCGAAATGGAATGACCTTCCTTATTCTTTTTATTTCTAGTGCAGTGATTTTTTTACACATAGTAAACCCGGCCAGAATCAGCATATTTGTGTTTTAATCCCCGTAATGCTTCCTCAGCCAGGCTTGGGCAGAAAAGCAGAGCAAGTACAAGTATTAGTAGCATAGAAAAAATGCATTCCTCGTCATTAATATGTTTGCTCGCGTTAGTGTTAATTGTGGCCTATCGGGAGAATCGATGACTGTGTTTGATGAACTGCTAGTACAACATCTGAGAATTCTGAATTGGCTAGTTGTAAATAGCCCCAGGGCTATTTACAAGAGATTAACCCGAATCTACGCCGAGGTATTGATGATGATTCTTAACAAATATCATAGAAAAGAATGTGATATGATGAGATAAATGCAATAAAGACAAAAACAGTGAATGGGTTACCTACATCTAACGGTCAAAGCGAGCTCTTTAATTCAATTCTTCATTCTTTAATTAATAATCAATCCAATTTTCCTAAGTTGTAACACCCTGAATTCCAAATAAGTTTGTATTCAAAGTTCCAGAGGATCTTTACACTTCACTTCGTACAATTTTACAAGGAATTTAAAACATTTATACAACAATGTTTACATCGACGCAGCAGAATTATAATTACAACATGATACATGAAATAAATAACAATTTGAACATTTCTTTAAGAAACATTCCTTCTTTAGTTCTTTCATTCATTTTATCCTGCATGGAAACTGTGGGCACGTCAGTTGCATATAACTGACGGTAGGATATAATACATCAATTTCTCTTACTTGGAAAACATACACTTGATCACAAACAAAGCTAAGGGGGACTGTCTTATTGATGTCGTGTGTGAATGTGCACTTAGTCTTAATCTAGTTATTTATTATTTCATGACACTAATACACACTTGTTCGAACTTATGCATCCTATTCTACATAAATCCGAGGGCAAGCTCTTAACCATTCTTCATCTTGTAGGGTTGGATCCCTCGTTATAAGTTAAACTACTACGGTAAGTTCGGTAAGTACCTTAGTTATTTTATGAATTACGAGCCCATGTCCAGACAGCCTGGAGGGGAATCCCACGTTATGACAAGACGCATCATGTAGACAACCTATGGACAATTCGCCTCTGTCATGGAACAATGGCACTACGTAGTCACCAAGTACCCTACAAGCGTCACCACGGCTTCGATAATTCCGGAGATGTATCCACGTTATGACATGACGCATCATACAGACAGCCTGTGAACACTCTTACAGCGTAGATCTGAGGCCCTCATACTTGTGTTTTTCTCTTACTTTCATCACATCTTCACTATAGTAATCCTTAGATATTTAAATCATGAATAAATTAACACCGTAAAGTTAGCGTTACCTCTACACCGGTCTTAAACATCAATTGTTAACCACGACCCAATCTTGGTCTTTTACCACAACATTTCTCTTCAAAATTTCGTTCATGCCAATGTAAGGACTTAGCTAAACTCTAGTTTTCAACATCTTTTCATGTTCACCAAAAATGAGTGTTTATACTCACAAATTTCCACAATTCATCTTGATCTTTTTATTTCATTTTCCATGCACAATTGCATATATTAAGCATCAAATTTCATATTTAACTTACCACATCTCATAATTTCTTGCATTCACATTTTTTCTCTTTCTTTAATTATACTAAAACCATATTTTAACGAAAATTTATCAAGTTGTTTAATCCATTTTAATATAAAAACCACATCCAATCTTCACAAAATACATTAAAATGTTGTAGAATTATTTTTCATAAAGTCTAGATAATATATGAAGAATAATAGAATTTTTTCCCAATTTTTCTTTTCACTTTAAAACTCTTAAAAACTCAAAAAAAAAACAAAAAATTAAATAAAAGTGGGTCGGCGGATTCGAACCCAGAGCCAAACAAACCCCCTGCCCAGCTACAGTAATAGACCCAAAGTGCACCCGAAGACCAATAAGTCCAGAGTGACTAACCGATATGATTATGCTTACTTACTTTATATGTTGACTGTACTGCGTTTTGAGAAAAATCAATTTTTGATAAAAAAGAGCCTCTTCAAGACTCGAACTTGAGAACTTATACACTGTACACAGCGCCTTATACTCACACCGGAAGCCATTATACCCAAATTAATTCTCTGTTATGAAGAGGAGATGAAAATGCTTTATATTTTCTGTCTGTTCATAAAATTTTCCTTCACAACTTGGATTTTCTCAATTAACTTATATCTTTCAATTCAAAATTTTCCCAAAATATTCCCTTTAAAAGATTCAGTATAACAGTGATTAAAAACTCTTAATTTCGACATTAAAAATAAGTTTTCTTTACAATTTATATTATTGACTTAAAATAGAACTATGCTTTCCTTTCAAAAGAACCAATATAGATCCACTAAATGCATGTTCTTGTTCTCTTTTAATTCTACAAGAGTTTAGTAATCATTTTCTTTTATCACACTAACATTTATATAACAACAATTTACGCATTTTATCAACTAAACATGACAATATCTGTTTATCTCAATCTACAACTAAACATAGCAATATCCATTCATCTACAACTAAGCCATTCATTTAACAAGATCATCACACTAGCATGGTTCATTTAAAAATATTCTAGCATGAATTTCGTTAATAGGACACCATGATGAGTTTCAATCACTAATCACAATCAAAAAATTTTCTTTTTCTCTACTAGTCTCTTTAGGCAATCACATGGCAATTTTACTAGTTTCTCTAGCAAGTTCAAGAAATTAAATTGTCACGCCCAGCTTTCCAAAACTACGGAATGCAAGCACGTGACATGGCCCAGCGAATGACTTGCATCATCCATGAGCTGTTATCGATTCAGCTCAACAATATAAACAGGAAGTAATACAACCGCGTATACATTAAAAGAGTAATCACATGAATAACAATACTTGGAATTGAAGCATAAAATAACCAACATAATAACAATCCAACACGTGGAATCAACAATAACAATATTCGGGTCAAAAGCCTATAAATACAAGAATTAACAATATTGTTCAATTATTAAAGTTTTCAAAATGAAACAATAATTATTTAAGCGGCGCAGCAAAAACAATTCTTTCACCATTGCTGCTCTCCTAGTCCGTCGGGCAAATCTCCTTGATTTTCTGTAAGTTGTTCATCTAAAAGAGAGAATAATATGTTCTTAGAACAAGTCGTGGTCATCAAGTAGAGAAACAGAGGAACAATGACAATAACGGTATAACGATGAATTCAATGAATGATGAAATTAATAGTATTGAATAGTGAAAAAGCGATAATAGTACAATGTGCAATAACAATGATTTATAACCATAACAATAAACAATAATAATAATGGTACGCAATAACGATAACACTGTTCGGTAACGATGACAAAATGCAATGACAATGCGATGAAGTCTTAAGTCTATTAATGTATGTATGTACTACTGCATCCCATACTACAGATTCGATGCATACAATCAACATCATTTAGACTAAGATGGTAGATTCTATAGGTCATGTACTCAGAACGATAGCAATAACGATAACGATAACAATGGTCGGCACAATAATCCTAAAATAATACACGATGAATTGGGATACTGTGGTCACTAATCCAACAATAAATCGATAGTACTAGCCGACACAATATTTTGGAAAACGATGCCCACATTCCCGAGTACAGTCACTATATTATCAACTACCCTAGTCAACCCTTAACCGCGACTTGATTAACATTCTTTATTCAATTAACATGCAATACTAATAGGGAACAATAGGAATAGAAATATCAATGGGAAACGATAATGCGATTAATAAGGGACACTAAAATGATGACAACACAACCTTAAGATCACGCAATGTACTTTATACAATCAAATACACCAAATTCAACATTATAGATTCAATTATATATTATTAAACATAGAAAACCAATTCTTGACAGCAGTAGGTTGTTGTACCAAAATCAGAATTTTCGTTGCTACAGGATCGCAAATGTGGATCCGTCAGAATGTCTAGAAACTAGACTCGTGCCCAGTTCCAACTCATATTTAAAGTCCAAATTCCGACAACAGTAGCTGTTTCTGGCTGGTTATCTGTATTAACTATTTTAAGTTGTAACAGCAGTAAATATTCATTTTAAAAATTAGCAAAAATAATTTTCATTACCCTAAGCATGTTGGCTATCAATCTGGAAATTATAATGGTAATATTTGGTCATTAGTTCACCTAATTTATCAGTTTAACATGGTATGTACATAAATCTAAAAATACAGCATATCAGCAGTAAAAACGTCATAACTCATGCAATATAAGTCAGAATTCAAAAATTCTGAATGTTCTGGAAACTAGAAACATGGGGCTACATTTCATATTTAGAAAGTTATTGATTTTGATGACATTATCTAGGTCGAAACTGCATGACAATTTTCAGGTTGGCAATAAATTTCAGGGTTTCAACATGTTCTTCAAGAATAAGAAGATTAAAATGTTATGAACGATGAGTTAGGGGTTAAAAGTTATAAATCACAGGAAGTTACATCTATGTGAACATTGTATTAAGATATATAATGTCCATAATCTTACTAATCACAATCAACTAATGCACCATCATCAATTATATGAACAATCAACACTAGTATACAAACTACAATAGTTGTGTAATGTCATGACAAGAAATACAATAATAATTCTTATTCCTATATTCAATAATCAACTACATGAATGCATGCAAGATCTCTATACATTAGAGGCAAAAAGACGGCACGAAGTCAAGACTACTACTTGGATTCGCTCGTGTAAATTCGTAGTATCCCAACGATGAACAATAATAACAATATACGATAATTAATATGGATCTACTTGTGGAACTCAATAAACAATCTCGAATACGATACAATAAAACTCGAGAGTGAGATGACTTGTCTTTAGGACAATGTTAGATCCGATATAGAGAATAACGGGATTAGGATCCCGAGCGACAAATCACAAACACGAAGCACTAACATGTGCAAGCCACGTGCAAGACACTAAAACAGCAAAACACCAAAACCGGATCAACCCAAACACCAAACACCGATCAGCCCAAACACCAAACACCGATCCCCGATCTCCTTCTCCACAACAACAAACATACAAACACAACCTCCCTCCTCTACACAAACACCAAACTCCGAGATCGGGATCCCCTATACCCAACAGCAAATAGCACCCATTCCCGCCCTTCTTCACCACAGCGACAGGGAGAGAGAAAGATGGCGGAAGGCAATGGCAGCACTAGGCGACGACAGTGACACCCACGACGAAGGCAGCGAGGACTGGCGATGGCGACGCTGCGGTCGGGAAGCGACGCAGCGACCAAGGAACAGCGGCACGAGCGAACTCTGTTTCGCTCTGAAACAGGGGAGGCGAGAATGGCGGGGGTAGGGTTCTGGACGATGACGACGATGAGGCGAGGGGGACTTCGATCGTTACGGGGTGAATGGGAAGGCGAAGATGGCGGTGAAGAAGCGGATGAGCTCGAGTTCTTGGCAATTGCGATGGGTTCGACAATGGCGACTGAGGTTGAAGACGAGGTGGTGGTGCCTCGGTGGCTTAGGTGGTCAACGATGGGTCGATGGAATGGAGGAGGACGAGAGCTCGAAGCTTTGAATCTCGGCAATGGCAGAAGGGGAAGCCACGATGGGGAAAGGCAGTGGCTCGGTGATGGGGTGACGTGAGGCCGAGGGAAAGGATGACGGAGGGTGAGGGCGAAGACAAGGATTGGATTTGAGGTGCAGCAGAGGAGGGAGAGCTCGGGAGTCGACTGTTGGCGATGGGGAAGATGAAGGGGTTTGGGCGGGAGGTTAGGGTTCAATAGTGAGAGGGGGAGGGTTTGCACAGTGGAAGTTGAAGGGGTTTGTTGTTTTGGCTGTTGGGAGAAAGAGAGAGAAGAAGAAGAACATTTAATGATAGAATAGTGGGAGTGAATTATGCGTAGTTAGCAGATACGTGGGATTGTGGGGGATAAGATCTGGGTTTGGTGGTTAGGGAGAATTTGGGTTATGGGTTTGGGTTAATGGGTTGTTTTGAATCCAATAGGAGATGGGTTATAGGGTTTTGGGTACAATATCAGTCAAATAGAAGGACAATTCTCAACCCAACAAGACAAAAGACAATTTCATGAAATAAATTTTGAATTCGGAAAAGAAGGAGTAAGATTCAAATAATCGAACTGAAATCAAGGATAAATAATGAATAATATTATAGTTGGTATCATTCGATACAATAATGAAACAAAAGAAATGAAATGTTATAGAATTACAAAAGAGATTACAATGGAGATCAATAATAAAAGGGGGAAAAATGAAAACGGGAGTTACAGTCCTACCCACCTTACAATAAAATTTCATTCACGAAATTTATTCAAGTGTCGATAGGATAACCCCGTAGAAAAGAAAAGAATCACACAAAAAGGTGGGGAAACTTCTTTTGGATCTCATCCTCAACCTCCCAAGTCGACTCACCCGGCGAGTGAGGATTCCAAGCAACCCTAACGAACCTGATGACCTTATTCTTCAAAATCATCTCCTCCAAGATTGAAACTGGACGGATCTCACAGGAAAAATCTGGCCGAACAGACAATTCTGAGTAGTCAATGACATGACTATCATCTCTGACATACTTCCTGAGTTGAGAGACATGAAAGACATCATGCACTCCAGATAGAGCTGGCGGCAACACGAGTCTATAGGCCATCTTGCCTACTCACTCCACAACATCAAACGGCCCAATGAATTTAGAGCTTAGCTTGCCCCCGCCTCCAAACCGGATAACTCCCATCCATGGTGATACTTTGAGGAACACATGATCACCCACTTCGAACTCTAATGGTCTCCTTTGAACATCTGCCCATTTCCTCTATCTGTCGTGAGCTGCCTGTAGGTGTTTCCTAATCTGAGCCACTACATCAACAGTCTTCGTGATCTGCTCAGATCCAAAAAACTTCCTCTCACCAATGTCATCCCAGCACACTGGCGATCTACACTTCTGACCATACAAGGCTTCATACGGAGCTACCTTAAGACTTGCTTGGTAGCTATTATTGTACGAAAACTCCACCATGTGTAGATGATCTTCCCAAGATCCTCCAAACTGCAGAACACATGATCTCAACATATCTTCCAATGTTTGAATGGTCATCTCTGATTGCCCATCTGTCTGTGGATGGAATGCAGTACTGTAGTTCAGCTCACAGTAGTCAATGCACAACCTGTGACTACCATCCTTCTTGTTGACGAATAGTCCAAGAGCTCCCCAAGGTGAGACACTCGACCTGATAAAACCCTTATTCAGCAAATCCTAAATCTACTCCTTCAACTCCGCCAACGCGACTAGCGCCATCCGGTACGGGCTCTTAGAAATATGAGCTGTACCCGGCTGGACATCAATCCCGAACACAACTTCTCAGTCTGGCAGCAGCCCTGGCAAATCATCCGAAAACACATCAAGAAACTCTCGCACAATCAAAGGTGTGACAACACCATCAGCATCCACTTCCTGCATTACTCTAGTTTCAAGACTCGCCGACTTCTCAACACGGCCATGTAGCGTTTCACCAGCGTGGAATTCAAATTCCTGACGATCTGGTATTTGGAACACCACCTTCTTCTTATGGCAGTCGATCATAGCATGAGTAATACCGAGCCAGTCCATGCCAAAGGTCACATCAAAACCCGAATTACTGATGACAATAAGGTCGACTGCAAAATCAACTCCTCTTATAACCAAAGGGCTCTACTCACATATCTGAGAGTACACAATGGTACCTCCACCTGTAGTGATGTTCCAAGATGCTGACATCTCACTACAGACCAAACTGTGCAAGCCGACGAAGCGGGAGGAAACAAAAAATGAGTTGCCCCGGAATCAAAGAGGACATGGGCGGGAAAGGAGTGAACAAGAATAATGCCTAACAAGAATTCAAAGATGAGAACACAATATGTAGAAGGCACAATGCAAGAACATATATGGATGGAAGAATAACATGATAGAGCAATAGAATAAAATAACATGATAACAAGAAAATCAAAATAAAACATAACTAAAGATATACCTGCAACAACTCCCAAAGCGATCTCAACGTCCTCAGTAGTCAGGTTGTAGGCCTGACCACGACCTCCAGAAGGACCTCCCTGAGGAGCGGCTCTCCTCTGACCGAAAACCTACCTCTGAGGTGGGAGTGGTGGTCCGCCATGACCACGAGTAAGCGCTCCCTGCGGAGCGAAACCTCCAACCGGTGCAAGGGTCCTGGACCTTGGACAATCGCGAACCATGTGGTCGCTATTACCACACAGGAGGCACTAGCGATTGGCCATCCTGCAGTTCTCGCGCAAGTGTCCAGTCCTGTGACAGTGCGCATAGTCTGGGATCGTCCTCTGAGCGGCAGGTGGATACGGCAGTGCCCTGGCAGGAAAGGTCGGAACGGGGCTCCTGATAGGCCCTCCAGATGGCCTAGCGGTGACAGGATGCGGAACGGACCACTGAATGGTGCGCTTACGCCTACTAGTGTAACCTATGTTTTCCCAAAAATATATTTTTGTGTAATTCTTGTATTTTAAAAAAAAATTGCAAATTATTTTCCGGTTTTTAAATTCTTTTGTCAAAATGTATTTATACATTTCCTATTAAAATCTATTTTCGACCAATAAATGTATTTGTAACTATTTTAAATAAATTCTATTTTTGTAATGCAAATTACATTTTTATTAGAGACAATATTTTTATTTGTTATTTTATTGAATTTATATACCCGTATTTTCCTTATTGGATTTTTATAAACCATATAATTTTTCCTTTATTGGATATCCTTTTAACATCCATTTTAAACCCTTTACCCATTTCTAAACCAAATTACCCTACCCTGTTTTATCCCCTACAACCCGTTTCATCCCATCCCCAACTACTAGGGATGCTTTCGGATAAGGATATATCCGATTCGATCCGCATCCGAATCCGATTTTTTTTGCGGATACGGATATGAAAAATCCGTATCCGGGCGGATACGGATACGGATTCGGATATCCAAATCCTAAAAAATTCGGATTCGGATACGGATACGGATATTAATAAAAAAGCAGATTCGGATACGGATATCCGCTTAATTTAATATCTATTTATTTAATATATATATTTAATAGTTATATGAGTAAAGTTAAACCCTAACTACATCCCGTATTCTAGATCCAAAATCGAATCCAAAAGCCTCTTCTCTCCCGTCTTCCTCTTCTCCGGTTCTCATCCACATCGACCCATTAATTCCCAGTCCTCTTCTCCGGTTCTCATCCACATCGACCCATTAATTCCCAGTCCTCTTCTCCGGTTCTCATCCACATCGACCCATTAATTCCCAGTCCTCTTCTCCGGTTCTCATCTCCGGTTCTCATCCAATTCCCAGTCCCCATCCCCAACTCCACTCCACATCGACCTCGCGTTCCCCCGTCTTCCTCTTCTCCCCCATCCGGACCCGTCTCCATCGCGCCCGCTCGCCAGCCCCGTCGTGAGATCGAGAGATCGAAGCCCCATCGCGAGCCCCGTCGCCAGCCACGCCCCCGCCTCTTCTCCCCTTCCTCTCCCGCAGCCAGACTGCCAGAGTCCTGTCGTGCAGTCGACGGCAGCCAGAGTCTTTTCCCGTAGTCGACGGCAGCCGTCATCCCCGTCCTGTCGTGCATCCCCTGTCCGCCGTCGGAGTTGCACTTTGTTGAAGAGACGGTATAAATCTCTTTCTCACTCTATTTTTGAATATATTATTCACTGTATTTTGGTAGTTTTAACTTTTAAGTTACTGCATATTCATAGGTGCAAAGTAATTAATTATATATTATATGTTAATGTTTTTTTCATAGGTTCAAAATAGTCTTCATCATGTCTTCTCCTAATGAACAATCTATCACTCAACCCATTAATACCGAATCATCAAGTAACTCAAATGCTCAAATACGAAAACCACCAAGAAGTAGATCGGATGTGTGGAAAGATTTTGTAAAATATGACGAGGATGTAAAAGAAATGGTGGATGGGAAAGAGATAGTAACAAAACGCAAAAAAGCCGAGTGCATGCATTGTCATTTCAAAACTAATGCGGATAGTAGACTTGGAACTACACACCTAAGGAACCATATAACAACATGTTCAAAGAAACCGAGAGCCGATATACGCCAAATGTTGATACGAGCATCCTCCAAGAAAGATGATGGAACTTGTAGCCTAGAAAATTTTCAATTTGACAATGAGAAAAGCCGCTATAAACTTGCACAAGCAATTATTGCTCATGAATACCCATTCAATATAGTGACACATAGAAGGTTTTTGGATTATTTGCATTCTCTTCGTCCCGAACACATAGTTCCTTCTCGCAATACAATCACGGAATTGTGTATGAATGTCTATGTTGATTACAAGAAGAAGTTGTTGGACACATTTTCCTCGCATACAAGTAGGATAAGTTTCACAATGGATAAGTGGACCGCATCTTCACAACAAAAGTCATACTTGTGTGTTACTTCTCATTTCATTGATGCTAATTGGAATTTGCAACGGAGGGTTGTCGGTTTTATTAAAGTTAGAGGGGGTACGGGAGTTATTATTTGTGATGTTTTTATGTCGTGCATGCTTCAATGGAATATAGATAGTAAGATCTTTACCGTTACCGTTGATAATGACACGGCTAATGATGTTGCTATCTCTTTGACAAAGGATCGTATTTTAGATACGCTTCCGTGCAAGGGTTCTTTTTTTCATGTGAGATGTGCCGCACATATTATTAATCTTGTTGTCCAAGATGGTTTGAAGCAAATCTCCGAAGCTATTCATAATGTGAGGAAAAGTATTAAATATATTACAATGTCACCACAAGTGCAAGAAAGTTTCTATGATATTGCTAAACAACTTGGTGTGAATGGAAGACATGTTTTCCTTGATGTTTGCACAAGATGGAATTCCACTTACGATATGTTAAGTGTTGCACTAGAATATAAGCAAGTCTTTAGTAAATTCCGTCTCAAAGACAACAAATACAATTCTTGCCCATCGGGAGATGAATGGAATCATATTGATACCTTGAGTAATTGCTTGAAGCATTTTAATGATCTCACTAAGCTTATTTCTGGTTCCGATTATTGTACTGCTAATCTTCTTTTCGAGGAATTTTGTGAAGTTTTATTACTTCTAAATGAATGGGAGAGAAGTTCAGATACTACAATTGTGAGAATGGCAACTGCGATGAAGAAGAAGTTCATGAAGTATTGGTTGAAAGCTAACAAGCTTTTTACCGTTGCAACTTTTTTGGACCCAAGATATAAATTAGTTGCCATTAAGTTGTATTATGAAGAGATATATGGTTTTGATGGTGCAAGACGGTTAGAAAATATTGTAAAGTTAATCAAGGAACTTCATGGTGAATATTCGCAAAATTTTCATGAGAAAAGTCAATCTATACCACAAGGAGTTGGCTCAAGCAATTATTCACGAAGAGTTGAAAGTGTTGGTGAAAAGAGAAAGAGTAGATTTAATCAATATACTCAGAGTTGTCAAAGCTTGCCTACGAAGACGGATTTAGACATATATATGGAGGAGGGTGTTCTTATGTGGGATGATTCTACAATGGAAAATTTTGATATATTAGCTTGGTGGAGAGGGAATATAGGAAAGTATCCTATACTTGGAAGGATTGCAAAAGATGTTTTTGCTGTTCCGGTTTCCACAGTAGCTTCTGAATCCACCTTTAGCACTAGTGGTCGTGTGATCCGTTGTCATAGAAGCCGAATGAAGAAGGAAACAATTGAAGCCTTGATATTAACTCAAGATTGGCTACGAGCAGAGGATGGAGGTATTTGCAATACTCGCCCTCTTTTCGCTCTCTTTTTTGCATATATTTATTAATCAGTATCTAATAATCTCTATTGTGTGTTAATTTGTAGCATCCAAAGTAGAACTATTTTCGAACAATTGGATGATGATTATTGATCTTTTCATTCTGGGTTGATGGAAGCCCGCTTTCTTTTGAAGACTTGGTTGATCATCATACATTAAATAGACTTGGTTTCTGAAACCCTCCACCTTTGGTTTGTGGGGATTTCCATCTTCCTTTTTGTTCCCATTTTGTTATATAAAAATGATCTTCAACATTTTGCTCTTTTCAGTTGATTAATTTCTGTTATCGTTGTCGTCGTTGTTGTTGTTGTTGTCTGAAGAACTTCTATAATGCGGAGTATATTTTTGCTTATATAATATGATCTAGAACTTCTTGCACTTCTTTGTTGATTAATTTCCCATACCGTTCTTGTTGTCTGAAAAACTGTTATGGTGATTTAAAATAGGTTTGCATCTGATTTTCATTGATTTTTAAAAGGCATATGGTATGATTCACGGTCCCTAGGTGGATTACATGGTGGTTTTAAATGAGCAACCTGGTGTGTATTTAGTGTAAGATAAGCTTATGAAGGAACAAGTGTGATATAGTTAGTAAGCAGGCATTTGAAAACATGGATCTATGTTAAGTCCTTGTATCTTTCCATTAGTTTAAATTTCCTTGTTACTGACTACTAATTTATGGTTTTAAATGCTTGCACATAGTGTCCAAGTACCTCTATAAACTGATTAGCCATGTTTATTCTAAGCTGCTAGCAAATGTTTGAGCTTTCATTTTTCTAATGTTTTTATTTCTGGCGATATTTCTAATGCATATTCCTGTTTTTCTTTAGAGAGGATGACATTGAGGACATCCAAAAGGTATAGTCATGTGAATTAGGCCATCTATATACACAATTTCAATCTAGTAGACCCAATTATCTAAGAGCTCAATCGCTGTTCATCAGGAAATTTCAGTTCTGTCACAGTGTCGTTCTCCATACATAACGGACTACTATGGCTCAAACCTCCATCAAACCAAACTCTGGATACACAGTTCTTTTTCTTTATACACAGTTCTTTGTCTGAATTAGGCCATCTATATACACAGTTCTTTTTCTTTTTCTATGCTTAATCTGACGAGACATCCATTTACTCATAAACCCGAAACAGGTTTTACCATAAGATGTCAACCTTCTTTTCGTTGCATATTCCTTTCTGGATAACAGCTTTCTTTTTTAGTTTAACTCTCTTGACATTTTTATGCATTTCTTTCTTTAAAACTCTATACAAATTATCCATTGAATTGTAGGAAAATTTTAGATTGGAGCTATATGATTCCCCATGTTCATGAGCAATGTTGTAAAAACCAAACCGACCATTGAACTGAAAAGATGGCTGGTCCAGTTTTTTCTCCGGATCAACCAGGTTCAATGTTGGTTGGACCAGGTTCATACGGGAAGGGTTTTCATTAATTAAATATTTAGTTCATATACTTTTTTTATATTTTCACATCACAAGTTCCGTATTGGCATAGTGGTTAGAGGTTTCAGTCACTTTTAAGTGAATCCAGGTACGGAACTCGGTTTTGAGAGATCCACAAATACTGTTCTTGTTGTCTGAAAAACTGTTATGGTGCAGGTTTGTTTCTGTATTCTCTGTGGACAAGTTTTATGCTCTTTTTGTTGTATATGAAATTATCAGAACTTTTTGCACTTCTTTGTTGATTAATTTCTGATACTACTCATGTTGTTGTTGATGTTTGAAAAATGTTTGATGTAATGCGTAGTAGGGATCATGGTGTTGAAGGAAGAGATAGAGACATACAAAGAGTGTCTCGTGTGCATTCTTGGTGGGGTTTTGATCGTTGCCATGGGTGCTTGCAACTATTTCTTCAAAACACAGAGTGATAATTTTTCCACGATTGTAACTGTGGGTAAATGGGGGCGTTCTGTATATGTCAATATTTGTTGCAGAGATGTTTACTTTGTCTGAATTACTTTGTCTGAATTACTACTCATGTTGATGTTTACTTTGTCTGAATTACTTTTGCACAATATTTGTTAATATCCTTGCAAACTGTATACTTATATTTTAGATTCTTCTGAATCTAAACTTGGTTTAAACTTGATGAAGGCAATGGAAACATTAGTGTCATCTGCTCCTAGAGAGCATCATGTGCCAGCATTGGAGGATAAATCTGATAAACCTTTTGATAAAGCAAAACGCCCTGCACCACTTACTGGTGGGTGTAGAGTTGAAGGTTTTGTACGAGTTAAGAAGGTAATCATGCATTTTAATCAATTACCTGAGTTTGATCAACCAAACCTACCTCCACTTAATTCACTAATTTTAATGTCATTTAATTGTAATTTTCTCTTCTTCTTTTTTTCTTCCATCGATTGTATGTTTTTAGGGTGGATTGAGTTTGGCCTCTTCGACAAGCGGTTCTTCGAAGTTTTCAGCAGAGCAATCCATGGATCTTGGCAAGAATCCAAGAACTGACCATGATATGACATCTGCAAAGGGGAAAGATATTATTAAGACTTCACCAAAGGTAAAACAGGAATATGCACATACATATGCACGACTATATAACTTTTCTAATTTGTTTTTAAATTCTTCTGATTAAGTTATCGTTGGTGAGAGAAGAAGGAATTAGAGAGCAAGGGGAGTACTTCATCAAATTCTGAACAAAAAAGCCCTAGGACAGCAGATGCCAAGGTGAGCTGTATCTGAATTGCTTAATAATGAAAATAATTCAATGTAATTTGCAAATTAGCTAGTGAGCATATAAGTTAATTGGTTCTATTTATTTTTTGGCAGACTTTGAGAAGGCTTGCTCAGAATAGGGAGGCAGCAAAGAAAAGCAGGATTAGGAAGAAGGTAAGTTAGAGAGAGAGAGAGAGAGCTGCTATCGAAAAGTCTAGATTCACCTAACATATTCATCTACATTTTTTACTTTTCATTTAATTTTTTCTTAGGTTTTTAAATATCTGGTTAATTAGTTAAATACATCTCATTTTACTTTCTATCTTCTTCCTTCTCATTGAATAATAGGCATACATTCTACAGTTAGAGAATAGCAGGATTAAGCTTATTCAGCTAGAACAAGAGCTCCATAGGGCAAAAACTCAGGTAATTCTTTATCAGCCCAAACCGGCCCCTAATCTTTATTACTCCATGCATATTAAAGTTAGCTACTTATTCTCTTTTATCCATATTAATTGGTTTATCCCTGCATGCATTAGGGTTTGTTCATCAACAGTAGCTCCTCCAGTGTCAATGGGCCCAGTTCAGGTGCGTGCTGACTTCTTAACCCTAAATTTCGTACAAGTGTTTCCACTCATAAGTCATAACAAAACTAATTTATTTCAGGACCTTTTTTAAACCTAGATATTTTAGCATATATACACTCTTTAGCTTTTTGGAATATAATCTAAAATTCTCACCAACAAACTATTTTGGAAAACCCTCTATGTGATACCATTTGGACAAAACCTTATATATAAAACAGTGAAACTGATATAAAAGAACATCATTCTTCTATAGAGAACATCATTCTTCTAATTTATATAAAGGAGTTTTTCCATAGCATTTTATGAACATGCCAAATTTATATAAAAGTACAAATTCTGCTATTTTTTTAAGAATGAAGAAATAATTTATACATTGTCATTGTTAACTTTTCTCCATTACTGCAGTTCTTTCCAAGTGCTATCTTTTTCAATGACGCCACATCATCCTAGTAAAAGAAGTTAAAGAGTCAGTTTCAAACCAATGCAACATAGACAAGTAAGTGCGTATTATATTCATTTTTTTATAGGAGTTGTATATATTTGAAATAAATTTTCATTCTCCTTTTTTGTTCTGTTGATTTCTATTTTGTTATTAGATATGAAAATCGATATTCACAATTCAGTGATATACATGTATAAGTACTAGTTAAGAAAAATAAATAGCAAAAACTTTATATTTGTTATCCGAATTCGTATCCGTTATCCGGTAGACCGTATCCGATTCGCATCCGTATCCGAAAATTGCGGATACGGATATGATTTTTATTTTCCGAATCATATCCGTATCCGTATCCGAATCCGTCTTTGGATTGCGGATACGGATGTTGGTATAGCCAATATCCGATCCGTATCCGATCCGAAAGCATCCCTACCAACTACCCATTTTAAATAATCCTACACCTATATGTGGATTTGGTCATACACCAAATTATACCATCAGAATAATACCCATTACCTATTACATCACCTATTACCTAGATTACTTACCTTAATACTACACCAAATCCTTCCTATTACTACACCCATTTCCTGATACTAATCCTACTACCTAACTAGTATACCTTCCAATTTAAAAGACTACCAATCCTTATCCAACCGTGAGCTACTACTTGTTAGCACCCGGATTGCACCTGACCCGACCCACTTCTTTGCTTTTTTTTTTTCTAGCCGACCATTGTTTGCCCCTCCCCTTTTTCTTCAAACCCTAAAATATATCATACCCTATATATTTGCAATCCAACTACATATTCTTTTTCTCCAAACCGTGCTGCATAATTTTTCCCCAAACTTTTGCACCGTGCTTCTCTCTCCCGTGTCTCTCCATCCGCCGTCTCACGGTCTCTTGCTCGTAGGATTTTATTTGCGCGTGCTCGAGTGCACGTGTAGATCGTTTGTGAGTTCGTGGATTTTCGTTCGCGGAAATTTTACATACTTTGGATTTGCATCGGTCTTCATCTTCAAATTAAGGCAAGTAATATGTGCTACAATTCATTTGGTTTGATACAAGTCAAAAAGTTTATCTATACTGTAGTTGGGTCTAGAGATAACCAAAAGCTTGTTTTCCTTGATGGGTTTGGTCTCTATTGTGATAATTTGGCCATAGATGACTTATGACACCAATCTTGATAGGAGATAACCTAGGATTTGCCCAATTCTTGATTTTTAGGCATGTACGTGAATCATTGTGTGAATTTGTGTTTAGATTAAGACCAATGTGAAATAATAGGTGTGGATATCTTAGTAACCCTAAATCATGATGTTTAGATGCTTGGTAAGTTGTATTTCAAGTTTGGATGTGTTTCAATCATTATTCTTGAAGTTATGATGTTCTAGATTTGAAGTGTGAAATTTGTATTTACTGGGTGTTCTGTTTTGATTGCTGTTTTCGTTTATGCTACAGTCCGAATCTTGATTCCAAAATAAAAAATGGATTTTAGATAATTTTTTCTATTTTCAAATTCCACTGGTTTTGATTGATTTGGATTTTGTATGACTGAGTTATGAACGTTTTGGTACAGAGGTGTCGATCAATTCTAGATTCTGTTTTGGGTTAATTTTGTTAACAAATTATTTTCAAGAACTATTCTATACATAATATCTTGATCTAATATTTTGGTTAGTATTTCCTTATGATGTTAGGAACTACCCAGATTTTTGATGAATTTTAAAGACAAGTTTTATGTAGTGTTTCATACTCTTTTCTAAAATCCTCTCATGCTGTATTTTGCTTACTGTTCAGTAAATAACTCTATTTTCACTATACTTTCCTATACTGTATGCAAATTATTTGTGAAAGATGAAAGTTAGTAAATTTCATCTATTTTCATATCCCTTAAGAGAAATTGGAATTCGATTCACTGGTTGCGAGATATCTTGATTTTCGTGCAGTAGTGTTGAGATTTCCAGATTCGTTAAACTCTGTTTTCTTGTTACTTTGGTATTTTTGATGACTGATCTATACTTACTGGAATATTATGAAACATGTTATTTTGACTCTAGACATATAGGGGATTACCCCAGATTTTTCGCGGATTTATTCAAAGTGATTTTATGCTGTTTTTATGCTCTTGAATTCGTTTTTCTGATTTCTGACTGAACATGTTTTCTGACTTCGAACTTGTTTTGAGTTAAGGTGTTGTGAATTACTGTATGACTTAATTATACTCGTTGGACTCGTGTGGATGTCTAGTTTCCAGATCCTTTGACTGATCCTGATTTGCATTTCTGTAGAGACTAGAATCACTATTTTTGTACTGATCTGTCATGCTGTCCTGATTATGAACATACATCTTTTTGCTCGTTTATGTGACTCTATATTATCTATACATACTGATTTGTTTCCCTGAACCTAATACTAATTATACCATGTTAATTTGACATTATTTTGTACACATTCATGTCTGTTTGATAACCATAATAAAAGTAATCAAGCCGGGGTTTAAGGA
Organism: Hemerocallis citrina; assembly: GCA_017893485.1. NCBI lineage: Eukaryota > Viridiplantae > Streptophyta > Magnoliopsida > Asparagales > Asphodelaceae > Hemerocallis > Hemerocallis citrina. The sequence goes on from CM030359.1 coordinate 207,417,711, forward strand.
AAAGATCTAACAGTGGATAATTCAGAAACGTGTACTCGGAAGGGAGCCCGTGTTTCCCATTTTGATTCATGTTGATACATGATCCTGTTGATGCATGGATTTGTTGATTCATGTACCTGTTACCTGTTGATGCATGGACCTTTTAGTTCATGTACCTGTTACCTGTTGATGCATGATACATGTTGGTTCATGTACCTGTTACCTGTTGATGCATGATACATGTTGGTTCATGTACCTGTTACCTGTTGATGCACGTACTAGTTAGTCGTGTACCTGTTGATTCATGAACCCGTTGATGCATGAATCGGATGATTCGTGTACCTGTTTTGATTCATGAACATATTATCTGTTTTCGTTCTGATTCCTGAGTACACTGCCCTCTATGGTCCACTATAAAATCTAAAGCGAAACTGTTTGTTATAGCAACCATGTGTTATAATATGAGGCGCATGAAGTGCTACCAAGATAGTAATCACTACAAGACTTGAACATGATTACCTGTTCATGAGACCTGAACATGATGCTTGAACATGATTACCTGTACATGAGACCTGAACATGATGCTCGAACATGATACATGAGACTTGATACTTGACTACATGATACATGAGATTTGATACTTGATACATGTTACATGATTACCTGTTTACCTGTATACCTGTTACCTAATACCTGGTACATGTTTATCTGTTTACTTGATCACTTGACACTTGACACACGTTTATAAGATACTTGTTTACTTGACTCTTGATATATGCTACAAGATACTTGATCACATTACCATGCTAGTTGTTTATTTTTATTTTGACATCATGCTTATACCATATACTAGTTAGTTTCCTCATGTGCTTATATCCTACATTATTTGTGACCCGTAACTTGCAATTAACGGGTACTTGTGTTTTCTCTTTTTCTCTTTTCTGCATTCGTTAAATTGCAGATTTTGGAGAACAGGTTCCAGACGGTATTGGTGACATGAAGTACTAGTTGCTGGAGTCTTGTTATCATTATTTCTTATTTTCTTGTTTTGAACAATAATTGTATTCATGTACTTGGATTTATTCTTGTATTTGGGCAATGTGACTCAGGTTTATTTGTGTATTTCAGATCATGACTATTTGAGATTAATATATTTATTTTAAGTATTCTTGTTGGTATTTGGTTCATATGTGCATGTGGTTGATTTTTCGGGCTTTCGACTCTGATTATATTGTGATATGTTGGACAGAATTCCTGAACAGCTTATGGATGATGAAAATTATTCGCTGGGCTTTTATTACGTGCTCGTATTTCGTATTTTTGGGAAGCGGGGTGTGATAGGGTTTTTTAGTGGTATCAGAGCACCAGGTTTGGCTAATGTATTAGTTGCCTAATATATTAGACAAGCTTGGCTCGTACCGGGATCTGCTCAACATTTCACCAACCATACATGCATGAATGAATCATTATCAACATTGATCTGGATACTATTCTTATTCCTTTTCTTTTCGATCCCTTCTTATTCGATTTTCTTGATCCTTGTTTCTTCCGTCTCTTTTAGTCGTTCTCATTTGTTGATTTCTTATTGGGTATAGTTTTGTTCTTTCCGTACCCATATTTCTTTAATTCTTTCATTCATCTTTATTTGTTGACTCATTTTGAGTATCATGCTAGTTATTCTTTTCCTGCTATATCCTCTTCAAATTCCGCTTGTGTCCCCTCGTTCCTCTTCCTTCATATTCAATTTTTTGATTTCTTATTTTCTTTTGTCCCTTGTAGTCGTCCTCCTTTGTTGACTCTTTACTGAGTATAAAATTCATTCTTCTCCTGCATATATTTTCTTTATATTATATATATATATTCGAATATTGTGTGTATTTCGATTATTATTTGTTATATTTTGGATCTTATATAAAATTGTTTTCTAAAAACGAAAATTTTGTTATTTCGAATAACTGTGTATTTCAATATCACAAATTTCAAAACGTAACTTCGTACTTAAATTGAGCAATCAATATCTAAGTACGCGCAGAAGATCGCATCATTTCATTCATCGTTTAGTTGCAACTGGATGTCGATATGGCAAACATGAAACTAGACGTCAATGGGGGCAAATTGCAATTGGATATCGGGGAGGCAAAATGTGCAACCGAATATCCAGATGGCAACCGCAACCTGTTTTCGTGGAGGCAAACCTGCAACTTGATGTCGAGAAGGCAACTCTACAGATGGATATAAATGAGGCGGACCCACATCAAAGAATTTCTACTACAACTATTATTATTGTTTTCCTTATTATTATTGTTATTACTATTACTATTATTATTATTGTATTTTTCTTACTATTTTATTTTTGATGTTGATATTGAATTACTTTCACCAAAATGATGTGTAACGCCCCGAATCCCAAATACACTGAATTCGAGATGTTCTACAGGATCTTTTCGCTTCCTTTAGTAAAATTTTACAAGAAAATTTAAACTTTTCACTTTACATCAGAGTTTACATCAATATTACACTTTACATTTGCACAGCGGAAGTAAAATTTACAACAATTAAATAAATGTACAACAACATGGTATAATCTTTAAGCATCCATTCCTCTTTAACCTTTAACATGTCATTTACCTGCATATAAGACTGTGGGTACGTCAGTTTATTCAACCGACGAACATTATACACGGCCATTCTCTCTATGCCGGAAATAGTATAACTTAATTTTCCATATTTAACAAACACAAACTTGTCACATTTCAAACTAAAGGGACTACCCTATGGATGTCGTGTTGTGATCGTGCACTTAATCCTTAATGCATTTATTTATGTTACATGACACTAATGCGCACTTGTTCGGATTCTATGCATCCCATACTACATAGGTCCGAGGGCAAGCCCTTATTCGTTCTTCATCTTTGTAGGGTTCAATCCCTCGTTATGACTTAATCTACTACTGTAACTACGGTAGTGTCTTAGATGTCCTATGATCTACGAGCCCATGTCCAGGAAGCCTGGAGGGGAATCCCACGCACTGACACGATGCATCGAGCAGGCAACCTATGGACAATTCAGCCTCCGCCATGGAACAATGGCACCACCCATAGCCACTCGAACATCCCACAAACGTTGCCACCGGGACGATAATTCTGGAGTAGTGCCCACGCCATGTCTTGACGCATCAAGCAGGCAGCCTGTGGATCACTCTCACACCGCTAATCCGATGGCCCCCATACTCATGTTTTTCTTCTACTTTCATCACGTCTCCACTATGTACTAATCCTTAGTTTTATCAAAAATCATGAACAAAAATTAAATCTCTAGAGTTAGCCTCTCCACTAAACCGGACTTATTCATTCATTTCAACATGACCAACCTTGGTCTAATTTCATTTCATTTCATTTCCAAATGCCAGGGGAGACTTAACTACTCTTTTATTTCAATTTTCATTTCACAATTTCCAACTCATAAATACCACATGTTGAGTTCTTATACTCACATGTATATCCTCTTTTCAATTCATGATTTCTAATTTGTTCAAAAAGTCCATAACTGTACTTGAATTTCATACACTTTATCAATTATCACATCATATCAAATTTCACATTACTAACAAATATACATACTTCATATTGTTCCACATTATTCTCAAATGAGAATAAATTGCATTATGTCACACAACAAAGTTTCTTTTTGCCAAATCAACTTCTAATCCTTCATTTCACTTATTCTTTTAAGTTATAATTTCACATCAATAAACATATAGAACCATATTTCTATGTATGTATTTTATCTCCAAATCATAGTTTTTTTATTCAAATAATCTCCAAATCATTTTTATAAAGTCCCTTACATTTTTAGGAGAATAACCATATTTTTTTCATAATTTTTGGACACTTAAAAACCCAAAAAAAAATTAATTTTCATTCTTGCCGACAGCAAGAATCGAACCCAGCACCACAGGGAAACAACCGAAAGCCACAACCAACAGGCCAATTACCGCTGGCGATATAAGGAGGAGACAGAGAGTATTTATTACTCTCTGTCGCTGGTTCTAATGTTTTTTAAAAAATGTAAACAAGAGTATGCCACAGGGGTTCGAACCAGTCACCCCAGAGAACACAGCCGCACACAGTGACCACTTGAGCTACATGCTCAGGTTCTCACAGTTCAATTTAAATTCTTTTTGAATCAATTGTCACTGTTGTTAAAAACGTCTCGATGTTCAATTAATCTTTGTTTCATATTGCTTTTATAGAAGTTACTGAAAATTTCCAGATTGACTTTCCCTCACATGATTTTCATACCAGTATGCATAAAATAATTTTTGTACCAATAAAAATATATTTTTTCACACAATTCAATGAATTTTACATTACAACTACTATATTTCTCATTTTTGACATTTCTTAGCAATTGGCCTTCTAATCTTTTTATCCACAATTTTCACATTAATTTTCTGTTATTAATCTTTTATTCAACATACAAATCTATATTTGAGTTTATCCATTCCCGCAACAACTCAAAAAGATCTCTTCAACACATAAAATAGCATTAACAAAGTACTAACTTTTACATATAATTTGTGATGGTAATAAATGTATTTTCTTCCATCAATCTATGATCATAATCAATTACACATGCAACTTATAATTTTAACGATAGAATTACATACTATTTCCATGTCAACAATTTAATCAATTTGGGATCATTTTCCAAAATTTAATGTGCATTCTTATTAATCATTTTCATGCTTCATTGTTCAATATAATACTAGCATATTCCTAACTAGAAATAAGGAGAATTAACCCACAACTCAAATTAATAATAAAACCACATACAAGTTAATCATAACAATCCGATCCATTCATATACTAACTTCCCAATTAAAGTGTATTCTTATTAATATTTTTCATGCATCATTTTGATAATTAAATCTAGCATGGATCCCTATATTAGAAATAGGAAAAGTTACCCACCTTGTATGGAGAGAACAAACACAATTAGCAACAAAAGTCCTTTGCGATGAGATGCACCTCCTCCTAGATGATGCGCGCACAAGCTCCACAAGCACCAACCGAGCTCCTCTCCTTGGAATGACCGGCCTTCTTCTCCTTGTTTGAATGCAACACAATCCCACACAATTCTCTCAATCTTTTTAACTCACAACTTACTACTAAATAATGCTATTAGACTATAGGTTTGGAAGGATATAATTTGCATAAGAATACTAGCCATGGGAGGGGGTATTTATACTAAAAATCAAATAGAATGGAGGGCTAGGATTAACTAGTTGGTTGTAGGATGGAAGGCCAAGATGGAAGTAGGAGTTACAAAAACTACCCACAACCAAATAACCACCATTCCATGACTACCACTCAAATTTTGAGTTTTCCCTCCAAAGATCACTACCGGCCTAGCACTTTTGTGCATGTTGCACGTGTACGTGCAATACACGTGCATGCCACTTGATCCAAAAAGTTGTACATTAAATTTTGTACAAAAATAAAATAGTATTAAAATTGTCTTCTACAAGACAAGTTAAATAAAAAAATAGATTAATCCATGGACTTTAGTTTTGGGCCAAAATGGTTATTTTAAAATAAAATAAATAAATTACATTTGGGCTTTAAGAAAAAGGCTTTAAAAATAAGGCTTTCTATTTATTTAAAGAAAAGGCTTTTGTATAAAATAATTTGAAAGCACATATTTAAATATTTATACACTTCATAATAAAAAATAATCATAAGATTTAATTCAACCGAAATATTGCACGTGCACACTACGTGCAAAATAAAATAATTTTTCATTAATTGAAAAATCAGGGCATTACATGATGAACCCCAAAGTATTTTCTATCTTGTATTATTATCCTTACCAGTATTGTTAATATTCTATTATTATTATTATTTTTACCAATATGTTTACAATGATGATTATTATTATTATTATTTTATTATTTTGTCATTATTATTTTATTATTATTATGTGTTGATTTTTGTATTTCTAATGTTATTTTTGTTAATGCTCATTAGTTTTGACCTAATTATTTAAATTAAAACCCTCCTCTAAATCCCAAATTTTTATCTGGTGTCTCGTTCTCTTCTTCCTGCTCGGATCGTCGCTTGGTGTCATGTTGTCTACAACGACATGTCTGTAGCTTGGAATGTCACCATCAGAATAGCGCAGCGGAAGCGTGGTGGGCTCATAACCCACAGGTCCCAGGATCATATTGTTGTTTCTCCTTCCTTGCATTGTTTTGGTTTTCCCATATCTCTTGCAATTATTCTCATCCGTTGACTTATTGTTGATTAAATTCTTCCCTGTCTTTTCCCTTTTTGATTCTAGTTCTGTATACTCCCTTTTTGCTTTGTTATCTTGTGTTGATTCTTTCCTTTTGATACTGTTTGTTATCTTTCTTGCACTCCATTTGATCTCATTGTTATCCAATTCTTTCTTTTCTGGTATTGCCTCTGCTTTGTTCCTTCCCCATTAGCCTCTGCTTTGTTACCCTCCCCTAATTTGTTTTTGCCATGTCCTATGTACCACCTAAGCAAATTTCAAGGACAAAATTTTGTTGTAAGGTGGGTAGGATTGTAACCCCTGTTTTTTCAAAAATGTATTTTTGTGTAATTCCTGTATTTTTTTTAAAAAAAATTGCAAATTATTTTCCTGTTTTCGAATTCTTTTGTCAAAATGTATTTATATATTTCCTATTAAAATCTATTTTCAACAAATAAATGTATTTGTAACTATTTTAAATAAATTCTATTTTTGTAATGCAAATTACATTTTTATTAGAGACAATATTTTTATTTGTTATTTTATTGAATTTATATACCCGTATTTTCCTTATTGGATTTTTATAAACCATATAATTTTTCCTTTATTGGATATCCTTTTAACATCCATTTTAAACCCTTTACCCATTTCTAAACCAAATTACCCTACCCTGTTTTATCCCCTACAACCCGTTTCATCCCATCCCCAACTGCCCATTTAAAATAATCCTACACCTATATATGGATTTGGCCATACACCAATTTATACCATCAGAATAGTACCCATTACCTATTACATCACCTATTACCTAGATTACTTACCTTAAAACTACACCAAATCCTTCCTATTACTACACCCATTTCCTGATACTAATCCTACTACCTAATTAGTATACCTTCCAATTTAAAAGCCTACCAATCCTTATCCAACCGTGAGCTACTACTTGTTAGCACCCGGATTGCACCTGACCCGACCCACTTCTTTGCCTTTTTTTTCTAGCCGACCATTGTGTGCCCCTCCCCTTTTTCTTCAAACCTATATCATACCCTATATATATATTTGCAATACAACTACATATTCTTTTTCTCCAAACGGTGCTGCATAATTTTTTCCCAAACTTTTGCGCCGTGCTTCTCTCTCCATGTCTCTCCATCCGTCGTCTCGCGCTCTCTTGCTCGTGGGATTTTATTAGCACGTGCTCGAGTGCGCGTGTAATTCGTTCGTGAGTTCGTGGACTTTCGTCCGTGAGAATTTCTCCTACTTTTGATTTGCATCGTTCTTCATCTCCAAATTAAGACAAATAACTTGTACAACAATTCATTTGGTTTGATACAAATAAAAAAGTTTACCTATAGTGTAGTTGGGTCTAGAGACAACCAAAATCTTGTTTTCCTTGATGGATTTTGTCTCTATTGTGATAATTTGGTCATAGATTACTTATGACACCAATCTTGATAGGAGATAACCTAGGATTTGTCCAATTCTTGATTTTTAGGCATGTACGTGAATCATTGTGTGAATTTGTATTTGGAATAAGACCCATGTGAAATAATAGGTGTGGATATGTTAGTAACCCCAAATCATGATGTTTAGATGTTTGGTAGGTTGTATTTCAAGTTTGGATGTGTTTCGATCATTATTCTTGAAGTTATGATGTTCTAGATTTGAAGTGTGAAATCTTTATTTACTGGGTGTTTTGTTTTGATTGATGTTTTCGTCTATGCTACAGTCTGAATCTTTCCAAAATAAAAGATGAATTTTAGATAATTTTTTCTATTTTCAAACCCCACTGGTTTTGCTTGATTTGGATTTTGTATGACTGAGTTATGAACGTTTTTGTACAGAGGTGTCGATCAATTCTAGATTCTGTTTTGGGTTAATTTTGTTAACAAATTATTTTCAAGAACTATTCTATACATAATATCTTGATCTAATATTTTGGTCAGTGTTTCCTTATGATGTTAGGGACTACCCAGATTTTTGATGAATTTTAAAGACAAGTTTTATGTGGTGTTTCATGCGCTTTTCTAAAATCCTCTCATGCTGTATTTTGCTTACTGTTCAGTAAAGAACTCTATTTTCACTATACTTCCCTATACTGTTTGCAAATTATTTGTAAAATATGAAAGTTAGTAAATTTCATCTATTTTCATATCCCTTTGGCGGAGTCGGAATTCGATTCACTGGTTGCGAGATATCTTGGTTTTCGTACAGTAGTGTTGAGATTTCCAGATTCGTTTAACTCTGTTTTTTTGTTGCTTTGGTATTTTTGATGACTGATCTATACTTATTGGAATATTATGAAACATGTTATTTTGACTCTAGACATATAGGGGATTACCCCAGATTTTTCGCGGATTTAGTCAAAGTGATTTTATGCTGTTTTTATGCTCTTGAATTCGTTTTCCTGATTTCTGACTGAACATATTTTCTGACTTTGAACTTATTTTGAGTTAAGGTGTTGTGAATTACTGTATGAATTAATTATACTCGTTGGACTCGTGTGGATGTCTAGTTTCCAGATCCTTCAACTGATCCTGATTTGCATTTATGTAGAGACCAGAATTACTATTTTAGTACTGATCTGTCATGCTGTCCTGATTATGAACATACATCTTTTTGCTTGTTTATGTGACTCTATATTATTTATACATGCTGATTTGTTTGCTGACTTGATACTTAACTACATGATACATGAGATTTAATACTTGATACATGTTACAGGATTACCTGTTTACCTGTATACCTGTTAACTGATACCTGGTACATGTTTACCTGTTTATAAGATACTTGTTTACTTGACTCTTGATATATGCTACAAGATATTTGATCACATTACCATGTTAGTTGTTTATTTTTATTTTGACATCATGCTTATACCATGTGCTAGTTAGTTTCCCCATATTCTTGTATCCTACATTATTTGTGACCCGTAACTTACAATTGACGGGTACTTGTGTTTTCTCTTTTCCTCTTTCCTGCATTCGTTGAATTGCAAATTTTGGAGAACAGGTTCCAGACGGTATTGGTGACATGAAGTACTAGTTGCTGGAGTCTTGTTATCATTATTTCTTGTTTTCATGCTTTGAACAATAATTGTATTCATGTACTTGGATTTATTCTTGTATTTGGGCAATGTGACCCAGGTTTATTTCTGTATTTCAGATCATGACTATTTGAGATTAATATATTTTATTTCAAGTATTCTTGTTGGTATTTGGTTCATATATGCATGTGGTTAACTTTTCTGGCTTCCACCTCTGATTATATTGTGATATGTTATAAAGAATTCCTGAACAGCTTATGGATGATGAAAATTATTCGCTGGGCTTTTGTTACGTGCTCGTATTCTGTATTTTTGGGAAGCGGGGCGTGACAACTAGTCTGCTCCTGACTTTTGGCAGCATTCAGGATGTCAGCATAGAATCGGAATCTCAAGGCAGCTAGGCGATTCTGGATCTCAATGTCCAAGCCTAACAAGAAACGGTGGCCCTTATCTTCATCATTCGCCACCATGGAAGTGGCAAAGTGACTCGGTCGGGTGAATTCCGCGGCATACTCGTCTATGGTCCGACTCCCCTAGCTCGAGATAGTGTTTTAGTTAAACATTGATATATCATGAAATAACAACGAAAATTACATAATAAACACTATCTGACAAACCCTGAGTAAGTGCGAAAAATTGCCGCTCCATTTCATTTCTGGTGACATCGGGAAAGAACTTCGTGAGAAAGCTCTCTTTGAAAATGGCCCAGGCGATGGGGTGCCCTAACCGTTCCATCTCAGCTCGCCACTTGATGTGAACAAGGTCAACAAGATGGATGCTCACGACATCCATGCGATCAACATCTGCTATCCGTGCTGCGATTAATAGCTGCTCAGTCCTGATAAGCCATTGCTCGGCTTCTAGCGAACCTTCAGTGCCCGAGAATTTTTCTGGGTGTAGCCTCATGAAGTCCGCTATATTGCCAGATCTCGGTGGCATCACCCCGGCCGCAGGTACAATGGGCTTCCTGTTGGCAGCCCCCAAAGCCACCCTTAGCAATTCACCATGCTCCCATTGTATCTGCATCAGTAGCTCATTCTGCTCGTGCTACATTTGCATTACTTGAGCAATAGTGGGCTCTTCCGACTGAACAACCCTAGCTCGGGAGGACGAGGAACCCTTTCTAGCCATGGCCTGAAATGAGAATCAAACAGTTAGCATCTAGATTATAAGTTGGTTATTAATTATCCATGTGATTCACAGGTTGTACATATTGTTGAGTCAAATCGGTTAAACTCAAACTAATCTGGGTCCAACCCCAACTTGGTTAAAGTCAAACCTGGCTCTGATACCACTAAAAACTTTGTCATGCTCCGCTTCCTAAAACTACGGAATGCAAGCACGTGACATGGCCTAGCGAATGACTTGCATCATCCATGAGCTGTTACCGATTCAACTCAACAATATAAACAGGAACTAATACAATCACGCTTGCATTAAAAGAGTAATCACATGAATAACAATACTTGGAATTTAAGCATAAAATAACCAACATAATAACAATCCAACATATGGAATCAACAATAACAATATTCGGGTCAAAAACCCACAAATACAAGAATTAACAACATTGTTCAATTATTAAAGTTTTCAAAATGAAACAATAATTATTAAGCGGTGCATAAAAAACAATTCTTTCACCATTGCCGCTCTTCTAGTCTGTCAGACAATTCTCCTTGATTTTTTGTAAGCTGTTCATCTAAAAGAGAGAATAATATGTCCTTAGAGCAAGTCGTGGACAGCAAGTAGAGAAACAGAGAAACATTGACAATAACGGTATAACGATGAATTCAGTGAACGATGAAATCAATAGTATTGAACAATGACAAAGGAATAATAGTACAATGTGCAATAACGATGATTTATAATCATAACAATAAACAATAACAATAACGGTAGGCAATAACGATAACACTGTTCGATAACGATGATAAAATGCAATGACAATACGATAAAGCCTTAAGTCTATTATTCATTTTAATCCTAACTAATGCACGTACTACTGCATCCCATACTACAGATTCGATTGATACAATCAATTTCGTTTAGACTAAGGTGGTAGATTCTATAGGTCATGTACTCGGCACGATAGCAATAACGATAACGATAACAATAGAAATTTCTTGCACAATAACGATAACAATAGTCGGCACAATAATCCTAAAACAATACAAGATGAATTGGGATATTGTGGTCAGCAATCCAACAATAAATCGATAGCACTAGCCGACACAATATTTTGGAAAACAATGCCCACAATTCTGAGTATAGTCACTATATTATCAACTACCCTAGTCAACCCTTAAACCCGGCTTGATTAACATTCGTTATTCAATTAACATGCAATACTAGTAAGGAACAATAGGGACAGAAATATCAATGGGAAGCGATAATGCGATTAATAAGGGACACTAGAATGATGACAACACAATCCTAAGATCATACAATATACTCTATACAATCAAATTCACCAAATTCAACATTATAGATTCAATTATATATTATTAAACATAGAAGCCCAATTCTGGACAGCGGTAGGTTGTTGTACCAAAATGAGAAATCCCGTTTCTACAGGATAGCAAATGTGGATCTGTTAGAAGGTCTAGAAACTAGACTCCTGCCCGGTTCCAACGTATATTTAAAGTCCAAATTCCGAAAACAGTAGCTAGGTGAATTTTAGGATTTTTTACAGGTTAGTGTTTCTGGCTAGTTATCAGTATTAACTAGTTTCAGTTGTAACAGCAGTAAATATTAATTTTAAAAATCAGCAAAAATAATTTTCATTTCCCTAAGCATGTTGGCTATCATTCTAGAAATTATCATGGTAATATTTGGTCATTAGTTCACCTAATTTATCAGTTTAACATGGTTTGTGCATAAATCTGAAAATACAACACAGCAGCAGTAAAAAGGTCATAACTCATGCAATATAAGTCGGAATTCAAAAATTCTAGATGTTCTGGAAACTAGAATCATGGGGATACATTTCAAATTCAGAAAGTTATTGATTTTGATGACATTATCTAGGTCGAAAAAGCATGACAATGTTCAGGTTGGCAATAAATTTTAGGGTTTCAACATGTTCTTCATGAATAAGAAGATTAAAATGTTATGAACGATGAGCTAGGGGTTAACAATTATAAATCACAGCAAGTTACGTCCATTTGAATATGGTATTTGTAATACACTGATTTTTCATTTATGAGAATTATTATTTTTGTATTATTAAATTGTACGTATTGTGCACGTGCAAATCTTGTTTGTATAAATTCTATTTTTATAAAGTTATTTTTCATTACATAAACAAATGAGTATACATATATATATATGTCTTTTCTATTGTTTTTATTAAAGCCTATTTTGATAAAAATAAGTATTTCTTTATTTTGAGCCCAATCTAATTTATTTTAAATGTAAACTATTTTGACCCACTAAATAAAAGCCCATCAATGTATTTTCTCTTTTAATCCTCACAACTTTTAAGGTAGACATTTTCATAGACTTTTTATAATATGTGTATCTACAACTTTTTAGAATATGGGGGGGGGGGGGGGGGGGGGGGGCTTTAGAGACACGTGCATTGCACTAGCACGTGTCTTTGTGCTTGTTCATTGGTTGGTCGGGTAGGAATGGGAGGAAAAAAGAGAGAGTGGAGTTGTGGGGGTGGTTCTGTGATCATGGTTGGTTGCTACAACTTCCTATTAAATCCTACATTTTGTTTCCTAACTCTTAGATCAATCTAGCCTTCTATTTGCCCCAAATTCTTGTATAAATACCCCCTCCCCCTCCCCCCCCAGCCTAATTCATCAAACCTATAGTGAAAGAAATACTTGTTAGTAGTTGATGTTGTGTTAGTAGAGAGTGAGAATAAAAGATTAAGAGAGAGAGTTGAGTGTTCTTGCATTTGAATGGAGGCCGGCAACACATCCAAGGAGGCTCGGGTACACTACAAGCGAGGAGGAGAAACACTGTTGGTTAAGATCAAGCTAGGAGGAGAAGAGCTCTTTCATTCTAGGAGTCGTTTTTGTGGTTTTCTCTCCAAAATAGGTGGGTGATTTTCCTTACTTCTAATTCTAGATACCATGCTAGGAATGATGATATAATTAGCATGAAAGAAACTCATAAGAATAGATTTTTAACTTGAAAAAGGACTTTCTAGATGATTTAGTAAATGCTTGGTGAATTGTATGATAATTTGTCATGAATCTTAATATTGTAGTAAAAGGAAAAAAAATTGCTTTGTAGTTATGAAAATGTTATTTTGGGACCATGATAATGTAGAAATCGATTATGAATTGCTAGTAGAATGAATTGTTGATTTGTGTACTAAATGAACTATTGTGTTGCAATTTCTAGAATAAACTTATCACGAGCATTGTTTGTTAATAAAAGAAAAGAACAACAATATATAGTTCTATTATGAGTTGTTTTGGTAGAGAAATTACTATCTTGAAATGTTGTTTATGTAGGCATAAGAATTTGTATTTTCCATAAGAAATATATGTTTTAATGTCAAAAAAATTATTTTAAAAATACTGGAGTGTTGATTCGAGATAAAATCAGTATTCTGGAGATTTTCGTAACGGTATGTGCAAGTAAAATGAAGATAAGAGCTTTTGATCATCAAAAATATTTAATAAAACAGAGAGTCGAGGCAAATGAATTTCGAGTTGTAGTTGTGACAACTTGAGCTCATAGCTCAAGTGGTCGGCAAGTCGGCTCTGGCGCTACTGTAGCGTGGGCGCGTCTCTGGGGTCACTGGTTCGATACCCTGCACTCACTCTTTTTTTGTGTGTTGGTTTAAATAATCTGAGACCGAAACCGAGAGTATATGACTCTATGACTCCCCTTTATATCGCAAGCACGCTTCGGCCTAGTGGTCGGCGCATGGGGCTATCTTCTTCAAGGTTGCTGGTTCGATTCTGGTTATAGCCAGATTTTATTTTTTTGACAATTTGATTTTTTGGGACCTTCTTGACTTACAAAAATTCTGAAAAAAATATCTTTATTATTCTAAAATCATACACAGCCTATGAAAATTAATTGGGAGTTATTGGACTAAAATAAAGTGTATTTTTGAGGTGAAATTTTATTCGAACTATTATTTCTTACCTTTATAATTTCATAAAAATGTGTGATTTCATGAGATGATTAATATAACTGTTAAAGAGGGAAGATTGATGGAAATAAAGTATAAAATTGACTTGTATGAGTCTATTTTGCCAAATGAGTAGTATGTGGTGATTATGACTTGGTGAATAGTTGAGTTAATTAATATGGAAATAGTTGTTGGGTATGAAATGCATGATTTACAATTGAACTATATGTATGAAATTTTGATTCATGGAAAAGATTAGAAATCATTTTTAAATGGAAAAGAGATTTTTGAGTATGATAACTCAACATCGTAATTGTGAATTGAAATTGAGAATTAGGGTGTAGCCAAGACTCACACCGACAATTGAAAGATTTGAGATATGATAATTGACATGAAAAAGCCAGGTTTGGGTCATGATGAAATGAAAGAAATAAGACTGATATTAGTGAGAGTACTGACCCTAAGAGATTGATTTTGTTCATTATTTCATTAAATTAAGGATTAGTACATAGTGAAGATGTGATGAAAGTGAGAGAAAAACACAAGTATGAGGGTCTCGAGTCTATGATGTGGGTGTGATTCACAGTTTGTCTTCACGATGGTTCGTGACGTGACATGACATGGGCACTACTCCGGAATTATCGAGATCTTGGCGATGCTTGTGGGGTGTTTGGTGACTGTGAGAGGATCGTGTGTCATGACGGAGGCTAAATTGTCCATAGGTTGTCTTCACGATGCGTCGTGACATGACGTGGGATTCCCCTCCAGGTTGTCTGTACATGAGCTCATTACTCATAGAATATCTAGGATACTTACCATAGTTACAGTAGTAGATTAGGTCATGACGAGGGATTGAACCCTACAAGATGAAGAACGATTAAGGGCTTGCCCTCGGACCTATGTAGTATGGGATGCATAGAATCCGAACAAGTACGCATTAGTGTCATAAAATATAAATAACTGCATTAGGGACTAAGTGCACAATCACAACACGACATCAATAGGATATTCCCCTTAGTTTGATTTGTGAACAAGTTTGTGTTTGTTACGTATGCAAAATCATTATACTGTTTCCAGCATGGAGAGGATGGCCGTGTATAATATTTGTCAGTTGAATAAACTGACGTGCTCACAGTTTCATATGCAGGATAAATGGCATGATAAAGATTAAAGAAGAACTGATGCTTAGAGATTGTTCAAATGTCGTTGTAATTTCATTCATGTAAATGTTGCATTTTGCTTCCGCTGTAAAGTGTAAAAATTCATTTGTAACTCTGATGTAAAGTAAAAATTTTAAATTCCGTGTAAAATTGTACGAAGTGAAGTAAAGATCCTGTGAAATCTCAAATTCAGTTGTATTTAGAATTCGGGGTGTTACAGTATTAAGATGTATAATGTCCATAATCTTACTAATCACAATCAATTAATACACCATCATCAATCATATGAACATTCAACACTAGTATACAATCGACAATAGTTGCGTAATGTCATGACATGAGATACAATAAAAATTTCTATTCCTATATTCAATAATCAACTACATGAATGCATGCAAGATTTTCATACATTGGAGGCAAAAAGACGACACGAAGTCAAGACAACTACTTGGATTTGCTCGTATAAATCCGTAGGATCCCAACGATAAACAACAATCACAATATACGATAATCAATATCGATCTACTTGTGGAATTCAATAAACAATCTCGAATACGATACAGTACAATTCGAGAGTGAGATGACTTGCCTTTAGGACGCCATTAGATTCGATATAGAGAATAACGGGATTAGGATCCCGGGCGACAAATCACGAACACGAAGCACTAACATGTGCGAACCACGTGCAAGACACCAAAACAGCAAAACACAAACACCGGATCAACCCAAACACCAAACACCAATCAACCCAAACACCAAACACCGATCCCCAATCTCCAACTCCACAACAGTAAACACACAAACACAACCTCCCTCCTTTACACAAACACCAAGATCAGGATCCCCTACACCCAACAGCAAACAACACCCTTTCCCGCCCTTCTTCACCACAGCAACAGTGCTGAGATAAAGATAGCAGAAGGTGACGATGACACTAGGCAACAACGGCGACATCCACGACGAGGGCGGCGAGGACTGGCGATGGCAACATTGCGGTTGGGATGCGACGTGGTGACCAAGGAACGACAACATGAGCAAACTCTATTTTGCTCCAAAATAGGGGAGGTGAGAATGGAGGGGGTAGGGCTCTGGACGATGACGACGACGAGGCGAGGGAGACTTCGGTGGTTGCGGGGTGAATGGGAAGGCAAAGACGGTGGAGAAGAAGTGGATGAGCTCGAGTTCTTGGCAATGACGATGGGTTCGAGAATGGCGACTTAGGTTGAACACAAGGTGGGGGTGCTGCGGTGGCTTGGGTGGTCGACGGTGGGTCGACGGAATGGAGGAGGACGAGAACTCGGAGCTTCGAAGCTCAGCAATGGTGGAAGGGGAAGCCACCATGGGGAGAGGCAGTGGCTTGGTGATAGGGTGACGTAAGGCCAAGGGAGAGGATGACGGAGGGTGAGGGCGGAGACGAGGATTAGGTTCGAGGTGCAGCGGAGGAGGGAGAGATCGGGAGTCGACTGTTGGCGATGGGGAAGATGAAGGGATTTGGGCGGGAGGTTAGGGTTCAACAGTGAGAGGGGGAGGGTTTGCATAGTGGAAGTTGAAGGGATTTGTTGTTTTGGCTGTTGGGCGAAAGAGAGAGAAGAAGAACATTTAATGATAGAATAGTGGGAGTGAATTGTGGGTAGTTAGCAGATACGTGGGATTGTGGGAGAGAAGATCTGGGTTTGGTTGTTAGGGAGAATCTGGGTTGTGGGTTTGGGTTAATGGGTAGTTTAGAATCCAATATGAGATGGGTTATAGGGGTTTTGGGTACAATATGGGTCAATTAGAAGTACAATTCTCAACCCAACAAGACAAAAGAGAATTTCATAAAATAAAATTTGAATTAGAAAAAGAAGAAGCAAGATTCAAATAATCAAACTGAAATCATGGATAAATCATGAATAATATTAGAGTTGATATTATTCGATACAATAATGAAACAAAAGAAATGAAATGTTATAGAATTACAAAAGAGATTACATTGGAGATCAATAATAAAAAAGGGAAAAAAATGAAAACGGGAGTTACATAAATTCCTAGCATGGTAACTACATTAGAAATAGAGAAATTACCCACCTTCTTGGAGAAACAAAGAAAACTCCTAAAGAAAACTACTTGAAAGCACGATTACCTTCCCTTCTCCTCCTAGCTTGGGGAAAAATTCGAGCATTCTCCTCCTCTTGCTTGCCGGCCTCCAATGGAAAGGAACACATACTCTCTTTCTTTCTCTCACACAATTTTTCTTCTCACTCAATCTTTTCCTCACAAAGCCTTTTTCTTTCTCTTTCTCTTTAAAATTTTCTTAGTGTAAGTGCTAAAGAAAGACAAGGGAGGGGTATTTATACACATCTCAAGAGCAAATGAAGGGTTGAGATAAGTTTGGATGAAGGGCTAGGATACAATTGGGAGTCAGAAGAACCACCCATTATCAAGCAACCAACTCTCAACTCTCTCCATTCCTCCCACTCCATGAATGGCCGGGCACCCCCTTGTTCCATTGCACGTACATGTGCAATGCACGTGCCATCACATGCAAACTAGTTGTTTGTTCATTTAATTGTTAATTAATTTGTTACATGATCATGTCTACCATACAAGTTATCTTAATTAATATTAGAAATAACTAGTGGGCTAATTTAGTGGGCTAAAATCCATGGGTTCTTAATTAATTAATTAATTAATTTTAAGTGGGAGAGAATTAAACTATTAGGCCTAAGAATTAATAATAAACAATAATAGGCTTTTTAAAAGAGAATGAAAATATTTGTTCATGACAATAAAATAATTTTTAAAGCCAAAAACACACATTAATTTGCACGTGCGAAACACGTGAAAACAAATGAAAATTTTATATTTAATTATTTGAAAATTCAGGATCTTACACAAGTAGGATTCGAACCTACGACCAATCAGTTAACATTCGACTGCACTACCACTGAGCTACTGAGGAACAATGGGAGATTCGGCCTAATAGAGTCCAACTCCCGTTCTCAACCCATGAGTCTGACGCTTAATTCGTAACTCCTGGAACTTCTTCGTAGTGGGTCTGTTCCATGCGTAGTCGTAACAAGGTAGAAGGTACGGTTGGATCACCTCCTTTTCAGGGAGAGCTAAAGCTTGTGCTTGTTGGGTATTTTAGTTTGACACTGCTACCATGATTCTTCCAAGCCCATTTTGGGTGGAACAGATTTAATAATACTTTTTTTCCAGTTAGTAAGAGGGATCTTGAAAAAAGAAATAGGCCTAGAACCTCAAAAAGGGTATCCTGAGTAATTGCAAAAATTGGGTTCATTGATATTCCTGATATAGTAGATGCTATCACACATACAGTCATACTCCATTCGATGGAATTGTTAGATATTAAAGGAGATCTTCTATAATTTCACACGAGAGGGGTTATTTCTTGGTTTCGTCCAGTCATTAATAACTTTATTAATTTTAGATAATAGTAGATGGAAACAACGCTTTTAAGGAGTCTTATTGAAACCAAGAAATATGGGCATGTCTGCCATCCACACTAGAATAGATGTACTTTTTCGAAAAAACCTGCTAAGGGAGGAAGACCTCCAAGGGATAAGAGACTGGGCTAAAGAGAAAGCCAAAATAGGATATCTCGTGTATAATTCTGCATAATCTCGAATGTTATCAGTTCTGGTACGTTGACCAAATGATACAATGCGAGCAGAAGTTCCTAGAGTCATGGAGATCTAGAACAGCATGTACGTTATCATGCTTGTATATCCATCATTTGAGTCTCCAACAATTATTCCAATAATTACATATCTGATTTGACCGATGGACGAATATGCAAGCATACGTTTCATGCTTGTTTGAGTAATAGCAATGATTCCCAATATCATGCTCAGAATAGCTAGGATTTTCAAAAGAAGATGCCATTTGTTTGATAAGAAATAAAAAGGAATATCGAAATTCACATGGTTGAAGTTAAAGAAGCTACTTTCGAAGTAATAGAAAGAAAAGTAATGAATGGAGTGGGAGAGTCAGAGTCGAAAAGAGGATTCCTCACTTCTTTCTCTCATTCAAAACTTTGCATGAGACTTTCATCTCACACGACTCAAAAGTGATAAAAGAAAGAAGAACGCATCTTCTTTCTTTTGTAATTACCATCCTCGCGTATGTATAAGACCGAATCCATTCGATTTCTAAAAAAAAGGCTTACTAAACCTTAACTTTTCGAGGAATCCTTCATCAGTGGTTTTGAATAACAATGACTAACTTTTTCAATCTTTCGACCTCGGTTCTGTAGGAGCAAGACAGAAAGATTGAGAAATAGAACCATATGATTTCATTCGTTCACAATAGCCATGAGTTGTCCATCTTAGGGTGATCCTTTTGTCAACAGATGCTCCTATTACACTCGTAGTTTCTGAAGGATGAGAACCAAATATGTAGCATCTACATCGATAACTTAAGTATTGTATACGTCATTTGTCCGAACCTTTGTAGGAACTACCCGTAAAAACAAACTTGCAAAATGGATCTATTTATCATAAAGAGATCTGTTGTTCCTGACCCTGCTTCACCTTAATTGTTATTCGAAAAAAATATCACAAAAAACATTTGGTAAAATTTATGTCTTACTCCGAGTGGGGATATCATTTCTCTTCTGCATGTCTATGGAGTTTTGAAAAAATTCAAACATCTCAGAGATAGATATAGAGGTAGGAATTTTTCGAGCGAACCGCACTTCTTCGTATAAGTCAGGAGTCCATTGATGAAAAGGGGCTGGGAAAAGCTTGAACCCAATTCCTATAGTGATAGATATAAGCGCAATTGAAATTCCTAGGGAGTTATACATTTGTCTATTGATAAGACCATTCACTATTTAGAATACCCCTATTGACGATCTTTTACTCCGACGGCATCTAGGGTTCCTCGAACAATGTGATATCTCACACCTAGTAAATCATTAACCCTTCCCCCTTTTACTAATACTACAGAATGTTCTTGTAAATTGTGGTTAATACTAGGTATATAAGCAATGATTTCAAAGGTATTGTTAAAAATAAAAATAAGAGGGGAAGCAAAACAAGTAAAGATGATATGGATCACCTATTCTTCTTGCTCCAAAGATCTCTGTAGGATTCAAACCCAGATGAAGTTCTAACCATATGTCAGAGAAAAAAGAACAAATTGATCGTG
Source organism: Hemerocallis citrina (assembly GCA_017893485.1). Classification (NCBI taxonomy): domain Eukaryota; kingdom Viridiplantae; phylum Streptophyta; class Magnoliopsida; order Asparagales; family Asphodelaceae; genus Hemerocallis; species Hemerocallis citrina. The sequence goes on from CM030359.1 coordinate 207,438,424, forward strand.
TAGGATTCCCAAGAAATTTTTCGATTTCTTTCGTAAACAGATGATTATTCATCTTCTTATCACGTTTCATGAATAGTCGGGACATTGAGGAAGATCCAAAAAGGCATTTCGGGAATCTATCTGATTCTATCTATGTTCGTTCCGTTTGAAGAAAGGGAGGATCCCAAAAAATCGATCTTTCTTTTAGTTGCTGAATCTCTGTTTGATCGGTCAATGTGTGATATTCTGAATCCTCATTTCTAATGGAGGTCTATGGCTAAGCGATATTGCACATCAGCATTTAGCTATTGCAATTCTTTTCTTGATCGCTGGTCATATGTATAAGACCAACTGGGGTATTGGTCAAGGCCTTAAAGACATTTTAAAGGATCATAAAGGTCCATTTACAGGACAGAGTCATCAGGGCCTCTATGAAATCTTAACAACGTCATGGCATGCCTAATTATCTCTTAATTAAACTATGTTAGGCTCTTCAACTATTTTTGTAGCTCACCATATGTATTCCAAAATTTTTCCCATTTGTGGGTCATTTGTGGCATGTGGTAAGGGATCGTGCAACTACAGAAGGATTTGAAAAAGGAATCGCTGCAATTTGGAACCTGTTCTTTCTAACCCCTCTTAGCTGAGAATTTTTTAATTTATATTTATTCTATTTTTTATTATTGATATTTTTTCAGTTATGGCTTGGCTATCCCGCCTAGCCGAGCCATTCTCCTTTTTGAAAGATAAGAGGCCAAGTCAACGAATAAGGAAAGAAATTTGTTCAATAAGCAAAAGGAGAGAGAGGGATTCGAACCCTAGATAGTTATTGAAACAATACCGGTTTTCAAGACCAGAGCTGTCAACCACTCAGCCACCTCTCGCAGGAGCAATCTCTACTTTATTCCTACGAATAGAACATGACCATATTAGATGATAGACTAACTATCTGTAGAAACATCCTAATCTATTCCAACTATCAAAAAATTCCTAAGATTTTAGGCGAAATGGGAATTGTAATTCTTTCTACTTTTAGGGGCATAATGACATATCGAGAACCTAGACCAGAAGGAATTGGAGGATAAATTTTGTGCTATATATGGTAATCCTCCTCCAGTATCCTAATTTTTTCTCAAATTTTCGATTTGTTTGTGAAATTGAAAAAAAAAAGAGTTATATAACTCTTCCTTCATTAGTTGATATTTCCAAGGGGATTCTCTGGAATGAAAGAACCAAAATTGATTCATGAAGGAGTAATTACTCAATCACTACTGAACGGGTTCATTAAATTCTGTAGGTGGTGTAGTTACCGAGATCAATGTAGTCAATTATGTCTCTCCGAGAAGTTGGTTAGCTACATTTCATTTTTTTCTAGGAATTTTCCTATTTGTGGGTCATTTGTGGCATGCGGGATGGGTTATTCTATTCCACATCTATAGATAATAGAGCTTAAACCAAAATACTTAATATCACGACAATATATTTATACTAAACTTCTACCCCGAGCACACACAATGGAGTCGTAGATAGTCAAGGACTAGAAAAAGAATATATAGAACTATTTAAAAAAGTATCAGTCGACCTAGTGTAAGAATCTATTCCAACTATCAAAAAAATTCTAAGATTTTAGGCAGAATGGGAATTGCAATTCTTTCTACTTCTAGGGCATGATGACAAATCGAGAAGCTAGATTAGAACAAATCAGATGAGTACACCATGCTAAAGGGCCTTGGATGATCCACATCTATAGGTCAGCTGCTGATGAGCACGTTGAACTATCCATATGGCTGAGAGCCCTCGCAGCCCAGGCACAACGACGCAATTATCAGAGGCACGCTCTACCACTGGGATAATAGACTTTTGTGTGGGCCTCCCACTGGGAGGCCCACTATGGAAAAAGAGAGAGAAACCCTATCCATCTCTTTCCCTTTTGTGCTCCATATCCCTCCCATGTGACGACATGGGGACGTAAAAAGTGAGATCCTATCAACTTATTCCGACCTAGGATAATAAGCCCATACCGGATGGATCAAGAGGCTTCGTAATTCACTGTGATGCTTCGGGAAGAGGTTTGGGTGTTATTTTGATGCAACGAGGCAAGGTTGTCGCATATGCATCTAGACAATTGAGGCCGCATGAGAAGAATTATCCTACATATGATTTGGAACTTGCAGCTGTAATTTTTGCCTTGATGCTTTGGAGGCATTACATACTTGGAGACTGAGTGGAGATTTTCACTGACCACAAAAATTTCAAGTATGTGTTCACTCAAAAAGAGCTGAATATGATGCAATATGATGGTTGAGATTGATGGCAGATTATGATATCAATTTGTAGTATTATCCTGGTAAGATTAATTTTGTGCCTGATGCTTTGAGCAGAAGACCGGTTGCCATGGTTCTAACTGAGTAGGACGAACTTGTGGAAGCTATGAGGTGATTAGATTTGGATGTGGTTTTGCCTGGTTCCGAGAAGAGTTGTTTGGTGCTTTAGTTACAGTCATCTTTGGTAGAACCGATTAAGGAGACACGGTCTGGTGATGCGCAATTGCAGAAGTTTTGAGCTGAAGTCAAAGCAGGTTCAAGGACTGATATGGTTATTCATGAGGATGGATCTCTCCACTTTGGGACCCGTCTATGTGTTCTGAAAGGGGGAAGTCAGGCAGAAGCTACTCGAGGAAGCCCATGGCTAGCCATGTCCCGGTGGTACGAAGATGTATCGGAACTTGAAGTTGCATTTCTGGTGGCATGGTATGAAGAGAGCTGTGGCGAGATTTGTTTCGCAGTGTCTGATCTGTCAACAGGTGAAAACAGAGCATCAGAGGACTGTTGGATTTCTTTAACCACTTCCTATTCCAGAGTGGAAGTGAGAGAACATTACCATGGATTTTGTGACTACTTTGCCTAGAAGTCCCAAGGGTCACAATGTCATCTGAGTAATTGTGGATCGCTTGACGAAGAGTGATCATTTTATTCCCTTTCAGAGTGGGTCAGTCTACAGAGAGCCTTGTAGAGAAGTATATGCAGGAGATTGTCATATTGCATGGGGTCCCTGTTACCATTATATCAGACAGATAGACTAGATTCAAATCTCAATTCTGGGAGTCTTCAAAACAGTCTTGGGAGTAAGCTGAATTTCAGTACTGCATTCCATCCGCAGACATAAGGGCAATCGGAGAGGACTATTCAAACATTGGAGGATATGTTGAGGTTCTGTGTTCTTCAGTTTGGAGGATCATGGGAAGATCATCTACACTTTGTGGAGTTTTCATACAACAACAGCTACCAAGCAAGTCTTGAGGCAGCTCCGTATAAAGCTTTGTATGGTCGGAAGTCTAGATCACCAGTGTGGTGGGATGACATTGGTGAGAAGAAGCTTTTGGGGCCAGAGTTAATCACGTGGACTATTGATGCAGTGGACCAGATCAGGAAGTATCTATAGGCAGCTCAAGACAGGCAGAGAAAATGGGCAGACATTCACAGGAGGTCGTTGGAATTCAAAGTGGGTGATCATGTGTTCCTCAAGGTATCACCATGGAGATGTGTTATCCGATTTGGAGGTGGGGGCAACCTAAGCCCTAGATTTATTGGTCCGTTTGATGTGGTGGAGCGAGTAGGCAAGGTAGCCTATAGACTCATGTTCTCGCCGGATTTATTTGGAGTGCATGATGTCTTCCATGTCTCCCAACTCAGGAGGTATGTCAGGGATGACAGTAGAAATTGTCTGTTCAATCATATTTGTCATGTGAGATCCGTCCGGTTTCAATTTTGGACCGACGAGAGAAGATTTTGAAGAATATGGTCATCAGATTGGTTCGAGTTACTTGGAATCCTCACTTGCCAGATGAGTCGACTTGGGAACTTGAGGAAGAGATTCAGAAGAAGTTTTTCCATCTTTTTGTCTAGTTCTTTTCTTTTTTTTTCTAGGGGTTACCCTATTATCACTTGGTTAAAATTCGAGGACAAAATTTTATTGTAAGGTGGGTAGGATTGTAACTACCGTTTTCGTTCTTTTTCTTTTTCCCTTCATTGTAATCTTTATTTGTAATTTGAATAAAATACTCTATGTTTTTCCTTGATCATTTCAATTTAATTTTGTTCATGAGCTATTCTTTTCTTCTTGTCTTGTAGATTTTATTTTGTTGGATTGTGATTATTTTGTTTGATCCATATTATCTTCAAACCCATCTCTTATTAAACAAAAAACCCAATTGCAATTATCTCTAGACTCAAACCCATTATTATTGGATCCTAGCCCAATAACCCGACAACCTAATTGTATTCTATATATACTACCCTAATGCAAACCCTAAAAACACAACCCTAAAACTCTAGCCGTCTCTCTCTCTCCTCTTCTGTCAGCCAAACCCGACCCCCATCTGCCCTCATCTTCCTGCCTTAACCCCTCCGGCAATCCCCAACATCGCCACCTTCCTCGCCCTGCGCCGCCCACTCCTCGACTGCGGCCAACACCACCCGAACACCCCACCGTTGCTCCTCTTCCCTCTCGACTACAGCAACTGAGACCAGACCCCTTCGCTGTCGATCAACCTCCAGCGACCACCACCGCTCGATGCCATCCAGTCCCGCCGCCTATCGCCACCCCTTACCATCGACCTCCAGTCCTGTCAGCCGCCAGTTGTTGCCATCGACAGCAACCTTGCTGTTGCTGCCACTCTTCTATTGTTGCTGTGGCTATGTATTTCTCTTTTGCACATAGATTGCACGTATTTCTTTGTGGGTTCATGTTCGTTGCTCCGGGATTCTCATGTTGTTATTCTTTTGTATTCGAACTAATCATCAATAAGGCAAGTCACTTTCCTCTTGAATTAATATTGTATCAAATTCAAGTTTTCATTGAAAATCGTGTAAGTAGATCCTAATCGTTCATCGTATCGTATACTATTGTTCATCTTTCGTTGAGTATATTAAGGGTTTACACGAGCTAACCCAAATATCCTCAAATTCGTGCCTTTGTCGACTCCAAAAATTGAATCTTTCATGCATTCATATTGTAATACCTCGCAAAGTAAAATGATTTATTTTACATTAGTAAATAATATTAAATTTGTAAAGTTGACTATTTTGACTATTTTCTTAAAATTGCAATTTTTGCACGTGCAACACACGTGCAAAGTTACGCATTTTGAATTCTTAAAATGTTATGGTTAATAATTGATTTTTCCTTATTTATTCATCATCTATTTAATTTTTAGACTTATTTAAATTAATTGGACTATTTTTACAAATTTGTCAATTTTACACGTGCAAAACATGTGCAAATATTTTTTGTTCAATTATTCAATTTGATATTTTTATTAAATTCTCCTAATTATAATGGAGTATATTCTAAATTTTGTGATTTTTCTGAGTAGAGAAACTATTTTTATAAATATCTCGAAAGAGAGGGGCTTTTATGTAAAAAGCCGTTTGGATCAGAAATAAATTATGAAAATTCGTTTTTACTGATTTTTGTGCTTTCCATGGTCATCATTGAAATTAAAAATATATTTAAACTTTATTTAGAGTTGATTTGATAAAGATTTATACAAATATGGTGTTTTTGTAAATATGGAATTTATGTAGAATCTTGTGCAAATATTTTTCTGGAAAGTAAAAGTCAAATATTTTGATAGGAAAATATAATATGTATTATTAGATATTATTTCTGATTTTTCTGTATTTTTATGAATATTTTATGATGTATTTGCAAATATTACAAAAGGGAGGGCTTTTGTTCAAAATCGCCACCCTGAGTTGTAAATCCAAATTTTTCTTATTTACTGGGCTGTACTGGATTGCTGGACAACTCAGTGATAAAAAGATTTGATTTGGTTTTGATTTAGTTAACCTATTTTAACTAAGAGAGGGTTATATATGTAAAGCTATATTCTGGAAGGATTCTTTTGCAAAAGTATTTGGAAAACCCTAAACTTCTTATCCCGGGTATTTAAAAGAAAATGCAGCCGTCATTCGCTGCACAACATAGAATTCTTGTGATTTTTGGGAGTATCAAGAGGAGGATTTTGGATCTCGCAAAAAAGAGAGACTTTCTTATTGGATCTCTTCATTCCTAAGGTGAGTGACATGTTTGTTGTTTTGTGTATTTTGCATGTATTGTTTTGTTGATTTGTTTATGTATGTGATTTGGTACGATTTGATTATCTGATCTATGAATGTTTGTTGGATCTGGGATATTGAATTGTGTTGCTAGAAAGTATGTTTAGGGTTGAATATGATTATGTATATTATGGATGGGATGAAAAATTGGATCTCATGAAACCCTAGTGGTATGTGACTACAAATTTGATTATGGTTATGAGTTGTGGTAGAAATTCAGATTTTGAGATAATTGAATGGAAGAGTTATGAATCGAGAGATCTTGACATGAAAATTGGAGAATTTAGAATTTAGTTGAGATTGAGGAAATACACCCAAATTGGGATTTTTATTGAGTTTTTGATAATCAGATGATTTGGATCTGAATACGAACTATTTCAGCGATCAGTAAATTATTTTAAGAAAACCCTATTTTGATTATATACACAATTTATGTTTTATTTTGAAGAAGTTCATCAAAAAGTTATTTTTTTCAATTCAAGTGGTTTTTGATTGGTTTATATGGATCTTTGTATATCCTATAAGTTGTATTTGATCATATCAAAAATATACTTTTTAGAGATTTCGTTTTGTAAAGTAAATCTATGTATCGGTTGATTGTGCACAACCAAAACTATGCAGTCTGTATCCGACAGTCGACTGGCATGACCTTTCAGTCGACTTGTACGACCCGGCTGCTATGATCTTTAGTTTCCTTGAAAATCCGTTCTGGACAGTCGACTTAGACCCTTTTCAGTCGACTGGTACACTTAGAATTTATTTTTCAATGTTATCGTAGATTTTTCTCTGGTAAGTCGACTTATGACTTTTGCAAGTCGACTTATAAGACTTAGAATATTTTCTTAAAAGATTTCTGGAATTTCTCTCTGCTAAGTCGACTTATGACTTTTATAAGTCAACTTATATTCTCTGGTAAGTCAACTTATGACTTTTATAAGTCAACTTATATTCTCTGGTAAGTCGACTTATGACTTTTATAAGTCAACTTATAACACTTAGCTTATTTTCTTAAAATCATGAAACTTTCTTTCTGGACAGTCGACTTATGCTTTCTATAGTCGACTGGTACTGATGTATTTTTATACTTATGAAAGTTCTTCGAAATGGATTATTCTCTAGATATTTTGATCTATAACTACTTATACCTTATCTTCTATTGAGCTTATGTTTTCAAGATGTTGAGTTGAGCAATTTACGTTGGAATTTGGTTTGGATATTTGAGTTTGAGTCTCTAGAGGGTGTGTGACCCTAGTATACCGGCGGTTGAGTTCATTATGTTTAGGCCTGTTGAGGCATTTTTGTTGTTCAGTTGTTGAGTTAAGTTCGGTGGGGTACACCAACTTTAGGAGATTCGTTAAGTAATTAAATAACCCAAAAATGATAAGGACATGCACTAGTGGTGATATGATGAACGGAAACATGGGTTATGTACGTCAGTATGGCTTTCGGTGTGGGAATGATCTCCGGAATTATCCAGGTAAATTACTTGTGGTGTGGGATTTATCCTCGGAATTATCCAGGTAAATTACTTGTGGTGTGGGATTGATCTTCGGAATTATCGGGGTCGAGGCAACGCGCATGTGGTATTCATGTGATGAGGGTCATTGCTTCGGTGTGGGATTGATCCCCGAAATTATCCAGGTAAATTACTTGTGGTGTGGGATTGATCTCCGGAATTATCGGGGCAAGGGCTAGTACTCACAGTTTATCTTTATCTCGTAGTAGTCATCGTGTTAGGATTAGTTGCATAGCGGGGATTGAACCCTATAATGTGGAGACGTTAAGGGCTTGCACCAGACCTATATAGAATGGGATGCATAGACTCCGACAAGTATGCATTAGAGAGTCAGCATATAGAAATTGTGTTTTCTTGACTTGGTTTTATGCATGTGCTTTTCTGTTTTCTACACTTAACACTTAGTCTAGTTCCACTTGCATGATTTTCCGCATTTCGTGATTTATCTAATTTCATCTACTCTTGTTATGTTCTGTCGTTGATAAATCTATGCTTTACTTATGTTGATTGTTCATGTCACTCACACCATTTATGGCTGACCCCTATAGTTTTGAGGGTTAGGGATCATCTTTAGCCTCATGTGTTACAGGTTGTTGCTTAGAATTTGGAGGTTGGGATGCTTGAGATAGTTTTGGAGATAAACTGATGTAATAGAGTTTTGTGTAAAATATTTAGAAGTGTTGTAAAAAGAAAGTTGTAATTCAAGGTGTTTTGTATTCCGCTGTGTTTGTAAAGATTGTTGTAATAAAAGTTTGGAATAAAATTATTTGTGTTTTTGGGCTATGTGTACTATTACATTGAAGTTGATGCTGGGATTGTGCCATGTATTTTCTAAGATATTATATTAGAAATTCGGGACGCTACACATATAGTATTGATAGTAGGGTTTATTCATACAAACAACATACAAATAAACTATCATAGAATTTATTGCTAGGTTATGTGCTTGAATGATCGATTGATGTTTTATTGTTGTTAAACTAGTGTATGTGTGTATTCTTAATTATGTTTACCATGCTAATGTACCTACCATGCTGATTATAAGATTTATTGACTAATTGAATTGGAATCCATCATGTTAGATTGCATCGCTTTATTTCATGAAATGTATTGAAAATCTATATGTTTACTGTCTGTTTAGAATTTGTGAGACGTTTTCGACCCAGTATTTGACATAAAAATTAATAACTTTCTGAATAATAGTTGTAGATCAATGTCTCTAGTTTCCAGAACATCTAAGATATTCGAATTCCGAGTTGTACTGCAAAAGTTATGATGATTTTACTACTGTTGTGTTTTATTCCAGAATTTCAGATTCATGTATGTTTTCATGTTTAAGCTATTAAAAAGCTAAGTTAATGTTAGAATAATGCTCTGAAAATTTCCAGAATGATACTTAACATGATTATGAGTCCAATGAATTTTTTGATGAATTTATAATTGAGTTTTCGCTGATTCTAAAGATACAACAACTTGATGTCGATTTTTTCAGTCAAAACATGTAATCTGTAAAGAATAGTATATTTGACCTAGCTACTGTCGTTGGATTTTGTATTTTAA